>JAKSZU010000007.1:158481748-160881748 GCA_026018925.1 Tupaia tana | reverse complement strand
ACTTACTATCAAATGTCAGGGTCTCTTTTTGTGTGGCTGAGTAGTATTCCATAGTGTATATGCCATGGTTTTTCAATTTATTCATCTATTCTTGGACAATTGTGTTATTTGTTTTGTGTTTTTTTTCTTTAGGGTTTTTGCCTTAGGATGTGTGCATTTCCCAGAGAAAGAGAGAGAGAGAGAGAGAGAGACAGACAGACAGACAGACACACCGTAAGAGGGAAAGTGAGAAAACATCTTCCAGGGAGGATGGCCTTGCTGCAATCCCTTCTCCTTCATTCTCTTCCTGGGATCTTGAGCATGCACACACAAACACCTGGCATGATTTTCAAGGCATGGGGTTCAGGACTTAAACCAGAGTTGGCCATATAGGAGTCCAGTGGCTAAACCACCATGCCACCTACTGGTCCCAGGTAACACTTTAAATCAAGACAATTTTTAGTATTATGAGATACACTATTTAGAAAAAAAATAATTCTATTTTAAATGCCCCATTATATGCAGCACTGAAGGTCCAGAATATACAATATTAAGGGCAGCTCTCATTAAGTATTTTGGTTAAATTTAATAAATGTTTACACTTATTCGTGTCTATCTTTTTCTTTTTTAAAGAATTTTTAAAGAGTCTGTTTACAGTGATCTATAATACTTGGAAATGTGTTTAGTCCTTAGAAATGGTTACTAAGTCTATGATAATGTATTTTTAATTTATTATTTATTGTTGATAAAACTAGCATTAAATCTTTAGAAGCTAACTTTTTTTTTTTTTAAAACAGCACTTTTAAAAATTTGTGTTTATTGAGCCAGCAGGTGGTTTAGTGGTTAAAGTGCTGGACTCCCACATGGTTGACCAGGTTCAAGTCCTAGATCTGGTGGCTTGTAACTCATGCTAGGCATGTGTGTGTGCATGGCCAAAATCCCGAGAGGAGAATGGAGAAGAAGGGATTTTGGGGTGGCCATCCCTCTGGGGGATAATTTCCTGCTTTTTGTCTCTTCATCTCTCTCTGTCTCTCCAGCAAAGGTACATGCCTTATAGCAATATTTTCTTAAAAAAAAGCAAAATTTATATTTATTTATATAGTTGATAAGTTAAAAAAGTATATGTTTATGGTGTACAACATGGTTTTTTTATAGCTACATACTTTGTGGGACAGTTAAATCAAGTTTATTAACATTTCTGTTACCTCACATACTTACCTTTGTTTTGTGGTGAGAATACTTTAAATCTACCCTTTTAGCAATTTTCAAGTATACAACACATTGATACAAACTATAGTCACCATGTAGATAATAGAGATTCTAATGTTATTCCTCCTGCCTAACTGAAATTTTGTATTCTTAAATAAATGTCTCCTCAGTACCCTCCCCACAAGCCCCAGGAATTGTTGAAAATTAATTTAGAAAACGAAAATAGGTAACAATAAATCAGATTGGCAAATACTGGTAAAATGTGATGGAATGGAATACTTGTTGTCCTGTAAATATTATAGAAGAGAAATAGTAAAAATCTCTACCTGAGGGGAAAAAAAGTTAAAATATATTTAAAGATGAGTTGGAATAAATAAAACATGCATTAGATAAGAATATATTTAACAAAATAGGTAAAGAAACTTTAAGAAGCTAAAAATCTCAGAAATAACAGATAAATGCAAAAGTATATCTAACTGATATAATACAAAAGGTATCACAGATGATCAGTTTCTTCATATCTGGTTTTTTTTGGAGAGATTTTTGCTATAGGGCGCGTGCACTCGCCAGGCAGACAGAGAGAGACATAGAGACAGAAAGCGAGAAATCACCCCCCAGGGGGGATGGTCACGCCGCAATCCCTTCTCCTCCGTTCTCCTCTCGGGATCTTGGGCACACACGCACACGCGCCCGGTGTGAGTTTTAAGCCATTGGGTCCGGGATGCGAACCGTGGTCGACTATGTGGGAGTCCAGCAACATAGCCATTACGCTAATTGCTGGTTCCCGATCAGTTTCTTCGTATCTGGTCTAATCATCAGACGCCATGACAATTCTGTGCTTAAACAGCCCTGTTAGTGTTCACGAGTCTACAGTTCCCTCACTGCTTATGACATCACCATTTTCTGCTCCCTGTTTAATCATTTACAGATGAACTTTCTGTGGGTGAAAATGCAAATCACACAATGAAATAAAATTCAAATATCCAAGCAAAATGTATATGAATATTTTAAATAATTTAGGAAAAGATTCTAGTACTAAATAATTTATGTTTGATTACTTGCAAACAAATGTAACTCAATTAGACAAAAAAAAAAAAATCACAGAGAAACACACCTAGTATCATGTGTAGCTTTAAAATAGGGTTCTTGGGGATAACTGTGAAGTGGCATAATATAGTGTGTACATAGTCCTTACATTGTTTTTACACAATTCAGGTTGCAATGGATTGTTTGTGTGTACAGTGGCCAATATCTAGTAGAGAATTTTTAGGGTGGAATAGAGCAGGGGACATCTGAAACCATGTACCAATTGGAGCACATAGTGCCTGTACTGAAAAGATAAGGCTGGGCCAGGGATGCCATGGAAGTTAAGGTGGGTGGATCCCATATGGCTGATGGCACAGTTTGAGTCCCAGAACTGGCAACAGTTCCCTCACTGCTTAAGACATCACCATTTTCTGTCAGGCACGTGTGCATGTTTGCTGGAAATTCCCAGAAGAAAATGGAGAAGGGATTGCAGTTTGGTCAACCCTCTGATTTCTCACTTTCTCTCTCTCTCTTTCTGTCTGTGCTCTCCCTGGTGAGCACACAAGCCCTATAACAGAAAAGATGAGGCTGGAGCCCAGTAGAAGGACTGAGATCACTCACATTCTGAGCAAATTCTATGGAATTGCAAAAAGGAGGGAGGATATGAGCCTCTAGGACCATCTGTATTTTCTTGTCCTTACCAACTTAAGCCAAAAGCATTAAGTACATAAATAAGAGTAAAAATAATGCATGCAAAGGAACTGAATAAACATACATAAAATCTTGGTAGGGTATAATAGAAACTATAGTAACATGTCTTGTGGTCCATTCCTCTCTCTTTATAATTGCCTAGGACTAGCACATATTTCTATTATAATTATGAGAATAAAATAGGCATACTTTCTGTGTGTTTTTGTATGCTACATTAGAATTATGTGTCTGGAAGTTTTCTTCTTACAAACTTTTTGAGAACCAATAATTTTAATGTTACATATACAAAGCATAATTCTAAACATAAAAAAATGGTCATGACATCCTAAAAGTGGTGATTGCAAAAGATGAAAAAATAGAAGTAATATAAATTGGCATAGTCAATCTATTATTTTTGAATCTGCCCAGCACAAATTGGAGTGATGATACTTGTTCTTTGAAAGATGTGTCTCTGTCTCCTCCTACTCCAGACATATGGGGAGCCATATGGTTCTAACTTCCTTCAAATCTTCTCTTAAATGTCACCTTATCGGGGAAGCCTTCCCTGACTACATACTACACATAACATCTCTCCTTTATTCTCCACACCTTTTTCAGTTTTATTTTCATGATAAAATGTCACAAAACTGACATACTATTTTCACTGGATTTTAAATGACTTTGGGGATGTGTGTTTTATTACTTGCTTTATTCCTAGTAAGTAGAAGAGTATAATAGATATGCTAGGAGCTTACCTATTATTTTGGGAGCAATTAAATGAATATAAAAAATGGATACTCACCGATCACATTTTTGTTTTAGAAATGTCATGTGAATAGTGTAAAGAACTTTCTAAGGCTTTCCTCACCTTATTAAGCCATGAAGAGCCATACTGTCTTGTGGTGGCAAGGGTGTAGATGCAAGGTTACTGAACACTGGCAGCTCTGCCTCCAACACTATGGTGTGTGGTCTGAAACAAGGCTGACTCAAGGACCAACAAGCAAAGATGAGGACAGTATGGAGCAGCAGGTGGTATGGTAGGTAAGGCACTAGATTCCCACATGGCTGACTGCTGTTTGAGTCCCAGACCTAGCAATTGAAAACCGTACTTGGAACCGTGTGCATTCATGCGCCAGATCCCAGAAGAATGGAGGAGTAAAGATTGTTTGGCCTTTCCCCATTATTAGGGGGTGAATTCTCACTTTTCCTCTATCAGTCTCTCTTTCTCTGTCTTGTGAGCATGTGCACTCTCTTGCTAAAACCTTAAAAAAAAGGAAGTTAGAATTGGGTTTCTGATTTCAATTTTACTTAAATCAAACTACTTGTGTCCTTGTCATTGTTTATTAAAAAGCCGCATGTTTTCCTGTTACCTATAATTATGACGTTTCACATACAAGTCCTGAGTTTTTTATTAGGAATGTAATAAGTTTCAAAATGTGAAACTATTAGGCATCAACTAATCCTTCAGAGACTTAAAAAGTAAAAATTAAATCGAAATGAAGGAAAATGTATAGTTAATAAATCTGGATTGAAGAAGGAATAAAGGAAGAATATTGAGTTGTAAGTGATAAAATGATCATTTTAGCCTGATATTAAATTCTAATATACCTTATATATCCTTTTTTTTTTTTCTCTTTTTGGAGAGGTTTTTGCTATAGGGCGCGTGCGCTCGCCAGGCAGACAGAGAGAGACAGAGAGATAGAAAGCAGGAAATCACCCCCCAGGGGGGATGGCCACGCTGCAATCCCTTCTCCTCCATTCTCCTCTCGGGATCTTGGGCACGCATGCACACGCACCCGGCGTGAGTTTAAGCCGCTGGGTCCGGGACTCGAACCGCGGTCGACTACGTGGGAGTCCAGCAACATAGCCATTACGCTAACTGCTGGTCCCAACCTTATATATCCTTAATGTTATTGAGAGTGTTTATTGGATAAGTTGTTAGTAAATGTTCTATCCTTCTACTGTTTATTGAACACAGATGAGAACAACTGAGAACGTGTTACCAATTGTTATTTTAATAGTTTTTATAGCTATTTTAATAGTTTTTAGTAGCTGTTAGTATACTTCTTCAAATATAATATGCAACTGTTGAAATCTAATGATTTCATTTATTCAAAAACATTGCTTCTTTTTAACTTGCTTTATAAGACATCAGCTGTCAGTTACCTTTCAGAAGAAATGTCCGCATGATTTCGCCTTTTTCTGGCTACGTCATTTTTAATCTGAATACAGAATTTTGAGTATATGTGTTTTCTCTAATGGGTGTAGAGAACAAAGGTATTTTAATTTCTTTATGATGGGTCATATATTACTCATAAAACTGGGCAAAAATAGTTCCTTTATTGATCAGCATTGATGTTTTGTTGAATTATTAAATCATTAACATTTCTATTATCAGTAATAAATGTAGACGCTTCCTGATCACATTTAAATTATGACTGCAATTTAGTCATCAGGACATCTCTCATAATTTAACTAATAATTCTTCTCAATGCAGGTATTTGATTTACCGTTTGCTAAGGTTTGAATGTGTTCCCTTCAATGTGATTGTATTAAGAGGTACGGCCTTTAGAGGTGACTAGGACAGGAGGGATCCCCCCTTGTGACTGGGATTAAGGCTCTTATAAAAGAGGCTTTTCTCAGGGTTTGATTTCTCGCCCTTCCTACCTCTGCCATGTGAGGATGTGGCCCTTCCCAGACAACTGAACCTGCTGGCATTGTGATCTTAGGACTCCCAACCTCCAGGACTGTGAGAAATACATTTGCATTCTTTATAAAGCACCCAGTCTCAGGTGTTCTGTTAGAGCAGTACGAATGGACTGAGACACCGTTGTAACCTAAAACTTCACATAGAGCGTGGCTCCTAGTAGGCATTTCGGTAATATTTCTTATTAGTATTGGTGGGTTGAGTAATCATCATTAAAAAACTAGCATGTTTTATGAACGCAATAAAAATAATATTTGGGGATGCAGGTGGTGTGGTGGGTTGAGGCACTGGGAGTCCTATGTGGCCAAGCATAGTTTAAGTCCTGGACCTGGCACCTTACTTTCTCACTTTCCCTATCTCTCTCTCTGGCCAATTAAAAAAAAATAAGAATGATAAATAATAGTAAATAAATAATTCTTTTTTAAAAAGAATGGCATTTAATTTACTGAAAAAAAATTAAAGATTGTACAAAGTGTCCCCATATACCTCCCCCACATTTGCCCATATTATTAACATCTTACATTAGCAGGGTCACTTCTTGTAATTAGTGAACTGCTATTGACACATTATTTGCTAAAATCTATACTATTTATATTAAGCTAAACATGGGCTTATATTGATCTGACTCTTTTCCATTTACACATAGAGCATTCTAGCCTCCTTCCATTGGTAATCTGTAACACCCACTCTGACAGTGAGAATCCTGACTCCAACCTTCTTGTCATTTGTTTACTAAAATATTCAGTCTCATTATAAATGTCTGGTAGTATCATAGCTGTTGACTCATATCACTGTGAAAAATTACTGTAACAATTAGAGTTCAGTCTTAGATATAGTATTTCTCTTATTTGTTTTGCCTTTAGTCTTATAGAATCCACTTGGTCCCCAAGCTGCAAATTCAGGTTAGAAACTTTTTCCTCATCCTAATTTGTTGTGCTTGCTTTAACAGTTATATCGTTGGTGTCACATTCTTTATTCCATCCTGGCAATTCTCCACACCCCCACCCCCAATTTCTGAAAAGCTTTATTTTCTTTTTTCAACTTGTATGCAATAAAGTCTTTCTTAATGTTCAGTGAGTTTTGGCAAATACCTAACATCATGTATCCATCATTACAATAGCACACATAATAGTTTTTATCATACTAAAAGATCCTGTGCCTTACCTATTTCCCTTCCTCCTCAAAAATCCCAAATGATCACTGATTTTAACCATATCCACAGTTTGGCCTTTCCAGAATATTAGATAATTTGAATTAGACAACTTATAGTAATTGTAGTATAGCTACATGGATTTGTGATTCTGTCTTTTTTATAATTATTTTTATTATTTTAACTTTATTTTAATTTGACTAAGGAGGGGCAGCGCACGCGCGCGCGAGAGAGAAAGTGAGATAGTAAGTCACCAAGTCAGTCCAGGACTCGAACCATGATCAGTCATGTTGGAGTTCAGTGACCTTAACCACCACACCACCTGCCATCCCCTGATTGTCTTTTTTGATTTTAGTGTTCACTTATTTTTATATGAACTAATATTCCACTAGAAGGCTGTATCACAGTTTGTGCTTTCTTTTTTAAGAGTTTATTACTGATTGAATCAATAGATTGAGGTCTATTTAGGCTTTTTATCCTGTGTGTTTAGGCAGTGTCTTCAAAATAATTGGTCCTTGTCACCCATGTTATCAAATCTGCAGGCATAGAATTCTTTCATAATATTACTTTAATATCCTTACATAGCAGAACCAGCAGTTGGTGTAATAGCTATGTCACTGGACTCAACCACAGTTCGAGTCCTGAACCCGGTGGCTTAAATTCACATTAGGCACATGTGCGTGTGTGCCCAAGATCCCGAGAGGAGAATGGAGGAGACAGGATTGTGGCATAGCCATCCCTTCTTGGGGGGGGGGGGGATTTCTCACTTTCTGTCTCTCTGTCTCTCTCTGTTTTTTTCTGGTTAGCACATGCTTCCTATAGCAAAATCCTCTCCAATATATATATATATTCTTACATAGCCATGGCATCAGAGTTAGAAAATGTCTTCTGTTGATATAGTGGAAGATTTTGTGTCCAAGTCATATGATTTTTATTAAATGTTTTGTAGAATTCAGCAGTAAAGTATTTAGGACCTAAGTTGTTTTTCTTTCTGCAAATGCTTTGGACTCATAAAAAAATAATATCTTCTAATAATATAAAGCTCTTAATGTTATCTTTCCCTTTGACAAGTAACTTTCATATTTTCAGCCTTTCAAAAGTTTTGTCTGCTTTAGCTAACATAATATTGAACATGCTAACAAAGTTGTTCTAAATATTTCCTTGTTCTATTATTATAATATATTTAGGAACTTTAATGAGGACTATTTTTAATTCTGGATATGAATAATTCATGGATAAAAACATACTGATTTATTTTGTTTTATTGATACATAAAATTGCTATTTCTTGTTATAACATTTTTCGATTTCAATATTTAGTCATCTGCTACTGTACTGATAGCTGGGTTTTATTTTGGTTCATATTTGCCTTAGTTCTTCTTTTTCTAATTTCTTTTTTTTTTTGGAGAGGTTTTTGCTATAGGGTACGTGTGCTCGCCAGGCAGACAGAGAGAGACATATAGACAGAAAGCGAGAAATCACCCCCAGAGGGGATGGTCACGCCACAATCCATTCTCCTCCATTCTCCTCTCAGGATCTTGGGCACACACGCACACGCGCCCGGCATGAGTTTTAAGCCACCGGGTCTGGGATGCGAACCGCGGTAGACTACATGGGAGTCCAGCGACATAGCCATTACGCTAACTGCTGGTTCCCTTCTTTTTCTAATTTCTTGAGATGTAAAACTAGGTTGTTTACTTGAGATTTTGTTGTTGTTGTTATCATTACATGGGTTATCTTTATCCGTCTCTTCTCTTTTGATATGTGGTCTAGATGTATCCTTAAAGCTACAGTGAGTTTCCAGTAGAAAACACATCATTGGACCTTGTTTTTCAGTCCATTCAGCCACTCTAGATCTTTTTATTGGAGGATTTAATCCACTTATATTTAAAGCAATTAAATAACAACAATAATAATAGTAATATTATGTGACAATAGTAAGACTTACTGCAGCTAATTTATCATAATTTTCAGCTATTTTGTAGTTTCCTCTTTCTCACTTGCTGTCTTCCTTGTGCTGTGTTCATTTTTTACTGTTATAGTAAACTTATTTTTCTTTGTCTTCTGTTTATTTACTGCCATTTTCTTACTTTGTAGTTACCGGGAGGCTTACTTACGTTTCTTATAACATGGTTATGAATCTATTTAGGGAGGTTTACATTTTTATAACATGGTTATGAATCTATTTAGGCTAACAACTTAAATTTTGTTAAAAAAAACCTACCATTTTAACTTCTTCCTCTTATATT
The DNA here is from genome assembly GCA_026018925.1 of Tupaia tana. NCBI lineage: Eukaryota > Metazoa > Chordata > Mammalia > Scandentia > Tupaiidae > Tupaia > Tupaia tana. Next base: position 160,872,739 of record JAKSZU010000007.1, on the reverse strand, counting down.
TTGTCACAGTTGTCACAATTTACATATTCTATATAACATGTATCCATCAAAAAATGATTATATTTGTTTATTTTTTAAATTTGCCAGAAGTGCATGTGCCCTGAAGAAAGACAGACAGACAAATAGAGAAGGAAAAGGGTAAAGCACCCCCCATCCCCCATGGAGCTTGGCCACACCACAGTCCCTTCTGCTCCATCTCTTCTTCCTTTCAGGTTTTGGGCATGCACACACACGTGCCCAGTGTGTCTCTCAAGATGCTCAATCCAGGATTTGAAATGTTGGGTCAGCCATGTGGGATCCATCCACCTTAACCATCACACCATGAGTTGGCCCAGTTATAGTTATTTTTAAATAGAGAATAATGTTTTTTACAGATACACATTATACATGATTCATAATGCAGAACAATATCATTATCAAAAAACTATTGGAGAGGCTGGATTTTAGACATTCTTCTAAAATAACACAATCTAAGTAAAATTACAAAATTAGTTTCAAAATGCCATTTCAAACAAATAGTCCATTTTAAAGATTGGCAAAGAACTTGTAAAGGTACTTTCTAAAGCACGCTCATGGTCACCAAGTATGTGAAAAAGGTCAGCTTAGGATATGAACCCAAGCTTCCCATCTCTGCCTGTGCCATCACTTTGAACTCTTGAGTTTTTAAGCCTCTGTGCTATTTGAACATATTTCTCTTACTATGAGTTAAAAAGAGTTGTGTATACTCTTCTTCCAATTCTTACTTGAACATCTAATTTTATAAAGTGAGTGAGAAGTGGTAAAAAATGAAATATTGATTCAAATCCCAGCTCTGCCCCTTAAAATAACTGGGTAAATCTTTTTTGAGCAAATGATTTAACTTGTTTAATCCTTTTATGTAAAATAGAGGATAAAAACCTGCCTCTCAGGATGAGAAATATGAAATGACAGGCGATTATGTTTTAGGCATAACATGCAAAACTAATTTATTTCTGCTTGTTTATCTTTACTTTCATACAACATATACATTGTGAGAATTAAACAAAATGAAGAGCTGAAACATCACATTTCTCATTAAGGCAGTATTTTCTAGAATGCAAACATAAAGATGGAGAAATATAGTTCCAATAAAGTGACTAAGAATGGAATTGCATGTCTGTTGATTCATTAACTGTTCACAATTTATTGAATGTCTACCAATGCTAAGCAATGTGCTAGGCACTGATTTGAACGTGGTCTTTATTTTTAATCACTCATATTTTATTTGACCTATAAAATTTATGGTAAGACACAAAAATGCCAGTACATGATGTTAATGAAATAAAATGTTCAGCAGAGTAATAAACCAGTAATGAGGGGAAAACCTGTTCTATATTACATGGGAAATGCATGACACATTTATTCTGCTTGATAAAAATGCTTACTGAGAATTTGCACATTTTCCTAACATCTGCAAATTCAGCAGTCCCTGCATCACAAAAAAAGTCAAGTCATGACAACAAGATAAAATGAAAATTGTTCATTTTCAGGTAACAGGATGCATTTTTATTGCTAACATGTCATTTAAAGTCATATAATTACTATATCGAGTGAATCATGGTCTTTTACCAAGATGCTTTTCTAGACTCCATGTAAAAAAAATTTTAGAGAAGTAGTTTTGCTTCTTCATAAACCCTGTTTCTGTTATTGGCATGCATTTTTCTCTAGAAAATAATGTATTTCCTAATATACATTGTCAGTGATTGATAATGCTGAACAATTTTATTATTTTTTTCTATTTTCTTTAATCTTTTATTTCAATTTCTTTTACACGTTCAATCACATGTTACTTAGCTTTCAAAGTGAATATTCCAACATGTGTACATTTCTCACCAGTCCAGTTAACAATACTACAAAGTTATCTTCCATAGATAATAACCCATTTATTTGTCCCATAGTATTAAAAGCAATTAGAGGAGCTTGACTTTAGATGTTCTTTTAAAATTACACCATATAAGTAAAATTTCAAAACCACAGACAGTACATTAGACCTCATAGAAATGTCCAGTAGAGATTTCAGAATATTCATAGTGACAAAACTAAACAAAATGCAAGAGCTGAGAAACAATAAACTCCAGAAGATGCAGGAGAAAAGAGAGTGAGTTCCAGGAGGTGAGGAAGTTCTTGCACAATCTGAAAGAGGAAATTTACACCATAAAAAAGAATCAAATGGAGCTGCTAGAGATGAAGGCCACAATATAGGAAATCAAAAACTCCCTCGAAAGTATTGAAAGCAAATTAGTTCATGCAGAAAATTGATTCTCAAGTGTTGAAGGTAAAACCTCTGACCTAGAAAAAACAATCAAAAAAAATGAGGAAATATCCCCCCCAAAATGAGAATACTATACAAGAATCACAAGACACCATTAAATGCCCAAACATCCGGATAATCAGTATCCCAGAAGGTGAAAAAACTAATAAGGGCATTGATAATCTATTCCATAAAATTCTAGAAGAAAACTTGCCAAATCTAGAGAGGCATTCAAATATCCAGACCCAAGAAATACAAAGGACCCCACATAGATTGATCCAAGAAGATCTTCTCCAAGGCACATCATAGCCAGATTGGCAAAATCCAGAAAGACAAAAAACTAAAATTGGCAAGAGAGAAACATCAGGTTACTTATAAAGGTTATCCAATCAGGCTAACATTAGACCTGCCATCAGATACAATACAAGCAAGGAAAGAATGGGAACATATATTCAGTGTTAAGTGAAAAACAGTTCCAACCAAGAATACTATACCCAGCAAGATTATCCTTCATGTGGAAAGAAAGGATTAAAAACATTCTCAGATGAACAAGACCTTAAAGAATTTGCCAGTACCAGACCCACTCTTCAAGAAGTTCTGAAAGGAGTGCTCTACCAGGAAAACTAAAGACACACATACAGAAATAATAGAACAAAAAGTAACCAAGAAAATGACCAACTTAATGCTAGAGAAAAGAAATACCAATAATAACATTGAAGGTTAACTTCCAGGATTTAAATGGAAAGATGGGACCACTGTGACAATGTAGATTCAACAGAAGAGAGATGAAAAATAAGACTGAACTGTGAAATAGAATGTTACGACTTTTGAGTATAGCATTTCTGATTTTTTATAACTATGCTTTGTTTTCTTAATTTAAAGATTTTGCTTTCTTCTGAAATGTTGATAGTTTCAGCAACTTGTTAAAATATTTTTTCTTCTTGTTTGTTTATTTCTTTAAATGGAAACAGACTTCCTTTTTGACCCCTCTGGAATTGGAAAATATTTGGGAGGTTTTTTTTTTTTTTTTTTTTTTTTTTTTTTTTTTTTTTTTTTTTTTTTTTTATAGAGGTTTTGCTATAGGGTGCATGTGCTCTCCAGAAAGATGGAGACAGACAGACAGAAAATAAGAAATCACCCCCAGGGGGATAGCCGCTCCACAATCCCTTCTCCTCCATTCTCCTTTTGGGATTTTGGGATCTTGGGCATGCATGCACATGCTCCCAGCATCAGTTTAAGCCACTGCATCCGGGAACCAAACCGCGGTCGACTACATGGGAATCCAGCGACATAGTCATTATGCCAACTGCTGGCCCCTAGGAGTATCCTTATTTTGGGGCAGAAGGGTTATTTGCATAAATTCAATAATACCTGTTACATTGAATCAGAAATTGGAAATACTCATTAATGGACAGGGTTTTGACTGGAATGGCATATCCAAAGATTACCCAGAAAATTATGGAACTAAAATAGATTTTAAGTAAGCCAACAGAAGCTCTTAGAAAGATGGTCTGGCACCATAAACAGGTCTGCCTGGCAGAGAGGATTAGAGAAGCTATATGAAAGAATTCATTCTGTAAAATAACCTGGACTTTTCTAGCCCAGCATTGTAATTAGTAGAGATTGTGAAAGAGCAACCACAACCAGAGAATTATCTTGAGGAAGTTTTTTTTTTTTTTTTTTTTGAGAGGTTTTCACTATAGGGCGTGTGTGCTCACCAGAGAGAGAGAGACAGAGAGACAGAAAGCGAGAAATCACCCCCCAGGGGGGATGGCCACGCCGCAATCCCTTCTCCTCCATTCTCCTCTCAGGATCTTGGGCACACACACACGCGCCCGGCGTGAATTTTAAGCCACCGGGTCCAGGACGCGAACCGTGGTCGACTATGTGGGAATCCAACGACATAGCCATTACTAACTGCTGGTCTCACCTTGAGGAAGATTCTGAAAGAAGAAAAACAGACTAATCTTTGCTAGTAGATGATATATCACAAAATATTTGGTAGGCAGGTCTGAATTGAGAAGGTTTATGTGTGACTTACGTGCTGAGTGTTTGCTTTCCAACAGTTTGAGTAGTTGACATGTAATTATTTTCTCAAAAATATTTTAAACTGTACTATCTCTGTTGTTACAGTGTCACAAACAAAATTATCACAACTATTTTGAACATTATCTTTAAAACTAATTTTTCTGAAATTTTGAAAGTTGCTTATGAACTGTCAAGAACTATGGAGTATGAGCAAAAATTTTTGCTATATGAAGTAAATGTGGGATAATGTATAAATAAATAAATAAATAAATGATTTTAAACATGACATTTAAAACAAATAGTCCAATTAAAAAATTGATGAAGAGCTTGAAAAAATACTTCTCTAAAGACATACACATGGTCACTAAGTATATGAAAGGAGGTTCAGTATCACTGAGTACCAGGGAATTGTGAATCAAAAATACAATAAGAGAGGTATCATTTTGTACCTTTTAGCAAATATATTAATTTTTAAATAAATAAAAAATAAGTATTGGTGAGAATGTGAAGAAGTTGAACTCAGATGTAGTGCTGGTGGGAATGCAGAATGAAGTCACTGTGGAAAACCACAGGAGGTTCCAAAAAATTCAAAATAGGAATGGGGCTGGCAGGTGGTATGGTGGTTAAGAGCACTGGGCTCTTACACCGTCAACCACAGTTCAAATCCTGGGCCTGGTGGCTTGCTTTCTCACTTTCTCTTTCTCTCTCCTTTTCTCTGAACCTTTCTGATCAAATTAAAATAAATAAATAAAGTTAAATAAAATAAATTCTTTAAAAAAATTAAAAATAGAACAGCTCTGAGTATCTACAAAATGATTTAACTTTTGCTTACGTTCACAATAACCCAAAACAAAAACAACACAAATGTTCGTCAACAGATGAGTAGGTAAAGGAAATGTGGCATACATCTAATGAAATAATGCAGTCTTAATAAAGGAGGGAATTGTGTTATTTGCAACACTATAGAAAAACCCAGAGGGCATTATGATAAGTGAAATAAGTTAGTCACGGGCAAAACACTGCATGATTCTATTTACTGAACTGTCCAAAATAGTCAAATTCACAGAGGCAGAAAATAGAAGAGCAGTTGTCAGGTCCTAAGGTAGTGGGAAATGAGGAACTGATTTTGAATGAGTATAAAGTTTTGGTTAGGCAAAATGGACAAGTTCTAGAGATCTTTATAGCACCCAGTGTTTATAGCTAGCAATGTGGTATTGTGCATTTCAAACTTTGTTAAGCCTATAGATTTTAAGGTCTACATTCACCAAAAGCAACAAACAAAAGCACCCCACACATGGGTTGATTCCACACATTGCTATTGTGAATGGAGTTGCAGTAGACATTGGAAGTGTATACATCTCTTTAATGCACTGATTTCTTTTCCTTTGGGTATACACCCACCAGTGGGATTAGTAGATCATTGGAAAGCTCTATTTTTAGATTGTTTTTTGAAGATCCACCATACTGTTTATCATAATGACTGTACTCTACATGGCTAAATTTGCATTCCCATCACCATTTCTCCTTTTTTCATAAACTTGTCAGCACTTGTTAGTTTATTATTTTTGTTTTTGTTTTGTTTGGATAGTAGCCATTCTGGTGGGATGATATCAAATTATAGTTGTGATTTTTCTTTCCCTGAAGCTTAGTGGTTTTGAGCATTTTTTTTCATATACCTGTTGACCATTAGTTCTTTTGAGCATAGTTTGTTCATGTTCACCGTCCGTGTTAACAGATTATTTGTTTTATTTTTTGCTGGTGATTTGTTTGTGCTCCATACATATTCCGGATAGTAATCTCTTGTTGGATGTATAGTTTGCAAATATAGCAAAGATATGGAATTAACTTATGTGTCCATTAACTGATGAGTGGATAAAAATCAAAACCAAGGTGGATGGCCCCATGGCCTGGGGTTATAGTAGTGGAATCCCACTACTATACTACTACTTGCTCGGTTTGAATCCTGCCTCAATGACTTCACAAACCTGCTGGGTGTCTGTGCATGTGTGCTCCAAATCCCAACAGCATGGAGAAATGGAGGAGATGAGATTGTGGCCTGACCATGCCTGATTTGGGAGTGCCTTCTGCCCCTGCTTCTGTCTCTCTGTCTCTCTCAGTCAAGCACATGAGCTCCCTGGAAAATAAAATAAAATGTGGCATATATACATAAATATACATGTATACAAATGGACATTTATAAGCTACAAAAATATGAAATCCTGGGACCAGCAGTTAGCGTAATGGCTATGTCGCTGGACTCCTATGTAGTCGACCATGGTCTGAGTACTGGAATCGGTGGCTTAAGCTCACACCAGGCACATGTGCGTGTGTGCCTGAGATCCCTAGAGGAGAATGGAGGAGAAGGGATTGCGGTGTGACCATCCTCCCTGAGGGGGGTAATTTCTCACCTTCTGTCTCTCTGTCTTTCTCTGTCTTTCTGGCAAGCGCACATGCCCTATAGCAAAAACCTTTCCAAAAAAAAAAAAAAAAAATCCTGTCTTTTACAGCAAAATGAGTGAGCATGGAGGAAATTGTCCTCCATAAAATAAGCCAGACAGTGGAAAATGAGTATTATATGTTCTCAGTCATTTGTGGATGGTAAGAGATTTTTCACATGAAAGAGGAGAGTGGGGTGACAGGCATTAGAAGCTGAGAAGAAGGATAGGAAATGTAAGGAGGTCATGGCTAACAGATATAAAATTATGAATAGAAATGTTGAGTGAAATCTAGAGTTCTGTAGCACAGTAGAGAGAGGATAACTGGTGACAATTTAACATGTATTTTTAAGTAGAAGAGACAATTTTCAATGTTCACAATGGAAAGTAATGATGCATGTTTGGGAAGATGGATATTTTTATTGCCTCGGTTTGCTTATTACACATAATATTCATATACTGAAAAGTCAAACTACCCATAAATATGAGGTAACTTTAAAATTTATGGAAAAGTGAAATTAAAGTATGAGTTTTTGGTATATAATTTGAAATTCATGCATAGTTGTTCATATATATATATATATATATATATATATATATATATATAGGTATTTTAGATGAGCTTTCTGAATATTTCCTGTATGTACATCTATTATGTCAACTAAAAATTATTTGAAGTGTTTCCTCCAGCAGACAAACAGGTGAAAACCCCTCCCCCCCACACACAAACAAAAAATTCAAACAAAAAATCTGTAGAAGTGATAGATAGGTTTACTACATTGGTTGCGATGGTAATATTATACGTATATTCAGATATTGGAATTTGTCAAGATGTCTATAATAAATGTATGAATTATTTTTTGTACATCAACTATACCTTAACAATGCTAAAAAAATTAGCTGGAAGTACGTAATAATACTTATTGATATATCCTTATGTCAATAGGCTATGACATATCTTAATAATAGATTAACTACTTTAACAATATCATTTACAATTTTTTATAGACTTTCTTAACATCCTTTTGTATACTAATGGCATAGACAATATTCTTTCTTCCTACAATGCTTTCATTTTAACTTGTGTTAAGTTATATACCTAATATTCCTGTAAAGCTGACATCTCTTAATTCCTCCCAAAGCCAGACACATGGACTGTGTGAATTTCATGATTGAATATTACTAACTCAAAAAAACCCCACAAAACAACACCTAGTTATTATTGGTTTTATTATATCTCACTCTCAATATCTTCAATCCCCTGTTTCTTTTCTGTGCTGCTTTTCTTCATTTGTTTAAATTATAAATTATAATATTCCTCTAGAATTTCTACTAAAGTGGTCACATAGCTAAGATACTGAATAGGGAAAATTTGAAAGCTTTTCCTCTTAGAACTGGAACAAGAAAATCTGTTCATTTTCTTCACCCTTTTTCAACTAGTACTCTTTAGTCTTATTTAACTACTACAATCCAAAAATTCCTATGGAACCACAATGGACCAAAATAGCTAAAGCAATATGAGTAAAAAGAACAGATTACTGCAAGGCTTAGCTAGAGCAATGAAGCAAGAAAAATAAATTAAGGACATCTAAATTGGAAAGGAGGAAAATTGTCCTCGTTTGTGGACAAGATGAGCTCATATAGGAAAAACCAAAGACTCCACCAAAAGACTTTCAGAAATAATAGACAAATTCAATAAAATTGCACAAGACATAAAATCAACTATAAAAATAATTAGCATTTTAATGCTAATAACGAACTAAATGAAAATGAAATTTAAAAAAGCAATTTCATTTATAATAGTTACAAGAAAATAAGTTTAACAAAGATTTCTATAATTGAAACGATAAAACACGAATAAAAAATATTTAGGAGGATAGAAAATATGGGAAAGACATCCCAAGATGGATTAAAGGAATTTTAACATCATTAAAATGTCTATAGTCCCCAAAGCAATCTATAGATTCAGTGTACTCCTTATCAAAATATAAATGACATTTTTCACAGAAACGGGAAAAAAATACTAAAATTCATATAGAACCAGAAATGACCTAGAATAGCTAAGGCAATCCTGAACAAAAGGAACAAAGCTGGAGGCATCACACGACCTGACTTAAAACCATACTGGAACACTGTAGTTACCAAAATGGTAATGGCATAAAAAGAGACACATAGACTGATGGAACAAAATAGAGAATTCAGAAATAAATCCATATCTATAAAGTCAAGTGCATTTTGTCAAAGGCTCAAAGGATATTCATTGGAAAAAGAACACTCTCTTTCATAAAAGGTACTGAGAACACAGTGTATCCACATGCAATAGAATGAAAACAGACCCCTATATCTTATTGTAGACAAAAATTAACTCAAAATAAATTAAAGGATTAAATGGAAGACTCAAAACTATGATATTACTAAAAGAAAACATAGAGTACCTCCTTCAGACATTGGTCTAGGCAAAGAATTACAAGATCTCAAAAGGGCAGACAATAAAAACAATAAACAAGCAGAACTGTATAAGACTAGAAAAGATTCTGCACAAGAAAAGACATAATCAGTAGAGTGATGAGACAGCCAACAGAATGGGAGAAAACACTTAAGAATTATTCCATCTTACAAGAAATTAATATTCAGAATATACAATGAACTAAAAGTACTCAACAGTAGAAAAGTAAAAACAAAGAATCCAATTTAAAAACTGGTGTGCCAGTTCATGGTCTGGTGGATAAGGCAGCTGGATTTCATATGAATGACTGGGCAGTTCAAGTCCTAGATATGGCAGGTTAAAAATCATGCCAGGAACATATGCCTACATGCCCAAAATCCTGAAAGGAAGGAGAAATGGAGAAGGGATTGTTGGTGTGACCATGCCCCAGGATGCACATTTTTTTTGCTCTCTCTCTCACTCTCTCTTAGTGCTTGTGCCCTTTGACAAATTAAACAAATCAAAGCAAAACAGAAATTCATCAACCTAATCTGACATTTCTCAAAAGAAGCCATACAAAAGGCCAAGTATTAAAAAAATGAACATTACTAATCATCAGAAGGATACAAATTAAAAGCACAGATTCCATCATACCTCAGTTAGAACAGCTGTTATATATATGAAAACAAAGAGAAAAACCCACACCACAAATGCCGATGATGCTGAGAAAGGGCAACTCTCATGCAGTGCTAGTTGGAATAAAGATTAGTACAACCACTATGAAAAGTAGTACAGAGTTTTCTCAAAATACTAAAAATAGAATTATCATATGATAGAGCAATTCTGCTACTGTGTATATATAGCCAAATAAATTGAAATCAGTATGTCACAGAAATATTTGCACTTCTGTGTTTATTGCAATACTGTTCACAACAGCCAAGACATGGAATCAACCTGAATGTTCATCAACTAGGTAATGGATAAAAATGTGTAGTATAGATGCACAGGGAAATTATGTAGTCATAAAAAGCATGAAATCCTATTATTTCTACCAACCTGGATTGATCTGGAGAACATTACATTAAGTAAAATAAGTCAGGCAAAGAAGAATAAATGCCACATAATCTCTCTTCTACGGAACCTAAAAAATTAGAGCTGATGAAAATAGCAGAATAGTGGTTACTCAAATCTGGGAAATGTGAGGCAGGTATTGGAGGAGTATGGTGAAAGGATTAAAAATTTACAGCTAAAGAGGAGGAATAAATAATAGAGTTCAATAATACTGCAGGACAATATATGTGAAAACCAATTAATGGTATATTTCAAAAATGCTAGTAGGTAGGATTTCCAGTGTTCTGGACATGAAGAAACAATAAATCTTTGAGGTGATAGATAAGACAATTAGCCTGATTTGATAATTACATGTTGTATGTAAATATAAAAAATAGCACACAATACTCAATAAGTAAGTCCATGCAGTTATTTGTCAATTTAATAACAATAAAAGGCTCTAACAAAACCATAAACTGACCTACATCTGGATTGTAGTCTTGTAAGAACTTGAACAGAGCATCAGCTTAACTGTGGCCAGAGTCATTACAAAAGATTGTGTGTTGTCTTATCCCACTCTATTTGTGTTCATTTGTTTTACAGCAATATAATACTAATACACAGACTTTGGCTTAAGTTGTGAAGGGTGAAGTCTGTACATAGCCTAAGAAGTAATTGCCATGATTCTTGGAGATATTTGAAAAACCGACCTCAGATATTAAAGATGACTTCAAGGTCAGAATATCTTATGATCAAATAACTGTCATAAACAGGGATTCTGGTCATGATTTAAAAAATATGATAGGAACTTGAGCACATATATTGGGCACGTTAAAGGGAACAACTTGAAAGTGAAGATTCTGAATGGCTTTGAAAAAATATAAATTTACTTATTTTCATTAATATTTTCATTTTATTTTTGTTATTAAAAACCCAAGAGTTTATTGAATGCAGTTACCAGACAAATAAGGTGTGCATAAAATACAATATAAAAATTAACACAACTAATCTGTGAAGTGCTAGGAAAACATAAAAGTTATGCAAAAACAATGAAAATTTAATATAAAATATTAGATCTGAGAGATGAGACAAAAACGCACTTTATCTGAACAACGTAATTAATAAAAATGGGCATAACGTGGCAACAGGGAATTGTCTTTACCTTCTTTTCAAGGAACTTTAAAAAATTATTTAGCAAACTTTCTTAGAACAGTTTTAAGTTTACAAAAACATTGACTAGAAAATATAGAGATTACCCAAATTCTTCTTCTTTCCTCCACTCTACAGTTTTCACTATTTTCTTTTAAGAGAGATTTTTGCTGTAGGGTGCATGCACTCACCAGGGAAACAGAGACAGACAGAGACAGAAAGTGAGAAATCACCCCGCAGGGAGGATGACCATGCCCCAGTCCCTTCTCCTCCATTCTCCTCTTGGGAGTTTGAACACGCACACACATGTGCCTGGAGTGAGTTTTAAGCTGCCGGGTCTACAACTTGAATTGTGGTGGACTATGTGGGAGTCCAGCAATGTAACCACTATGCTATCTGCTGGTCCCCAGTTTCCACTGTTATTAACGTCTTCCATTACCATGGTGCATATGTTGCAGTTGTTATTAATAACTGAATTAATCCAGTATTGATATATTAATATTAACTGAAATCTATAATTTACATCAGATTGCACATGCCCTGCTGAAGTAAGAGCAACATGAATGAAATGCACAAGTAAATATTATTTTTGGATATTGCAGGGGAGCATTAGGAATGTTTTCATTGTTCAATGGTAATGATGATCATTTGAAACAACAGCTAGAATTAAGAAAAAGTGAATTGATTCAATCTAACTATAGAAAATCAACCTACTACTAACTCACTTAGTCATATATAACCCAGATATTTTCTTTACTTAACAAAGACTAAAGGGACATTCAGGAATAGAGAGAATATTCTTAAATAAGGATAATCTCTTGTAATTTTTCCACATTCAATCTGTTTAGCTAATGAAGGTGATTAGGGAGATATTGGTCCACCTCACTCAAGGTTATCAGATCCTTTAAATTCAGAAGTTTCACACTAAAAATGTTTTGAATGAAGTTACTAAGCCAGCATTGATTGGCTTTGCTTTCCGTGCTTGAGTCAGCAATATCAATGCCTTGAAAATAATGGAATTGATTAATTGTAAACATGTCTGATGGCAAATTACAGAGAGCTGCACGTTGGAAGCAGTATTCGATGGTGGGGGCCAGTACATAAACTCATTTTCTAATTTTACATCAGTTTATTTTGAAAGCAAGGAATTTGGTTTCTAAATAACAATTTAACTACTCAGTAATGTAACTGCTCTTCTAGAACATTTCAAACATATTTTGAATGTTAGGATTGACTGGAGATATTTTCTGGTAGATCGACCATTCAAATAATTAAAATTAAATTTCTGAAAGAAGTAGGCAATTTTTGTTCACAAGCTTAGAAAATAAAGTGCACAATCAATAAATAATAAATGATGAAATGGTGATAGTTGCATATGGTACTAAAAAACTAAGTTGACAGTCAAAAATGAGTGTCTTTTTAATTGATATTTCAATTAGCTGAATATTTAGTGTCTCTTGAGTATACTTTAAAACTAATATTTCTGATATTAGTGCTTCTGATTATGACAAATCTACACATTATTATCAAAACAATGCAAATTAACACATAAACGCAAATTTAGTTACAAATAAAGGGAATATTATTTATCCTAAATACTATTATTTGTGCACTATGCTAAGAATTTAAAATGAATGTTGATGGTTATGTTTGTATAGGCTTGTAAATCATGGACATTTGTAGTGTGTTTTACATGTTTTAACAGTAAGGGTTTAGACTATGTAGTTTAAAATTATGTTTCTATCACACTATCATTGTTATTAATAATGGTAAAATAATAAAGTAAATATTGATGTAATATTTTATTATAACAGTATATGTATCATGGGTTAAAAGATCAGAAACATGAATTTTGGGGGGTAAATGTCAGTAGATAGTTATTTCGAGGCCAGTGCTTTGCTTCCACATTAGAAATTAATATTCTTTACACTTGGTATATACTTTCCTGCCCATCTAAAAATCTAATTTTTTTTTTGTCTTATATGACCAACTTTTCTCTTTTAATTTTTCTGCCTACTTCATAGGCATTTGATTTCCTGAAAGCATTGTTTTTAGCCATTTCTGTCATTTTCTTGTAGCCCCACCTCATTTTTAAGGCAGTAGAGAGTATATATCATGAATTAAATGACATTAGAGAATGATCCTGGGTTGATAGTTTAGTTCCTCACCTAATATTTATTTTGAAAATCAAGGTGATATTAGCAAAATGAGTGAATAAAAGCTACAGGAATTTACCTTGATTTAATTTTAAGGTCCTCAAATAAATCTCACAGATAAAATTGTCTCATTGACTTCCTTAATCTGTCTTATTTTCTCTTTTAATCTTCAGAAGCTGTAAATTCCTCTCACTTCATTAAAACAGAATTATTCCTGATCTGTTTGTCTCTTTTAGCTCAATCATGCCCATCTCAGAGACTTAATGCCCGTAAAAATTAACCAAGATAGTTCCTTCCCCAAAGTATGATTCTCCTCATGAAAAAAATAATTTAGCCCTCTGTTGTAATAGCTATAATTTCCTTACACATATACTCCTGATGAAGTTCTATAACCAGATAAGAGTATTACTTAAATTTATGTAGAAATCAAAGACAAATTTCAACAGAAATTTACCCAAATAATGGTACAAATTTGACATGTTATAGAAATTTCGTATTGCTGTAGCCATTTATTACAATTTGATATAAATGGAAAATAATTAGCCAGAACTATAAATATCTCTCTACTTTTGAGCCAGTAATGTTATGATCTCCAGAAATTTACCTTCAATAACTAATTTTACAAAGTGCTTTAAATCAAGAGAGAACACTATAACATTATCAATAATAATAACAGTTAAAATAGATTAGAATAATTTATTAAACAATTGTATGCAACTAATAGTTTTCAACCACTTATTATGCAATCATAAAGACTAAAAAAAAAGTCAAATATTTTTTATTTTGATTTTAACAAGAATGTGTAAAATTTAGGCACATTAAAAAGTGTATAAGTAATTGTTTTGGTATAAGAGAGTAATATATAGTCAATAGTATAAGTGCTAAGTAGTATAATGATAGGATCATTAACAAATTTATTAATGAAACTATTAATAATTTCATTGAGAAGAAGAGAAGAGACAGAGTTGTAAAATCATGTACTTAGGAGACAGGAATTTCTGGAAAGATCCCCAGATTATGAGGTTCAATGCCTCGCCATTATTTTTCAGACTAGAATTTAAGATTTGGACAAAGTTGTTTTTCTTTTTTTTAGTTATTCTTATAAACCATACTATAGTCTATTAAAGGAAAATATAATTCTTCCTTATCATTAAGATATTGTTAGAAATGCTATTTTTAGGGACCAGCAGGTGGTGAGGTAGTTAAGGTGCTAGGCACTCCCACATGGCTGACCATGGTTTGAGTCCCGGACCTGGCAGCTTGCTTTCTCACTCTTTCTCTTTCTCTGTCTCTCTCTGGTCAAATTAAAAATAAATGAATGAATAAATAAAAATTAAATAATTATATATTTTAAAATGCTATTTTTATTGATATTAACTAGATAAAGCCTAGGCAGGGGAAAGAAATATGTGCAGTAACAAACATATATTGATTCCACACAGTGCAGAATCAAAGCAGTGACCGAGTTTCATTTGGCCATATGCTATAAGACGTTCATTTTCTTTTTCATTTCCTTCCATTTTTCCCTCCATTTGTGGACTTGTTAGCTTTAAGTGCAAGACATGTGGTACTCATTAATTTGATCACCACAAAAAATGTTAAGGAACAGGACCTTTATGTTAATGCTTTAAATTGCTTTTTATTACTTTTAGGAATGAACAGATAAGGTTGTGCTATCAAGGGAATAAATGATTGCATATCTTATATTTGACTACTTTTTAAAATTTAATATCTAACTTTATGAATCATTTAATTTTGGTCACCTTACAAAGAAAATCTGAAAACAATTTGTATAAATTTTGTTTTGACAAAGATACTAATATTTACTCAAATTCACACAGAGTTATCTATCCAGCTACTTAGGCGGTACACCTTTGTCTGTGTCTCTATTTATCTATATTTACTCATCTTCACAAACCTAACGAACATCTTCCAAGGTTGTCTCACAGAGCTTTTTACAATGCATGGCCCATTGCTGAGCTTGGTGTCCTTTTTGAACTCAGTAAATGGAATCTTAGCCTATGTAGTTGCTCATTTCAAACTACCTGCATCCCATTCTTTTCACATTTTTCCTCAGATCATGCATCCAATGCGTCCAGTTTATCGAGTCCAGCAAATTGGAACTACATGATGTCTCAGCTCGTTCCATATTTTCCATCTTTTCTGTCACCTCCACAATACAACTTTCCTCAACTCTCCTCCAAATTGTTATTATTTTTTTCTTTCTCTATTGCATTTTGTTGTTTTTAATACATTTTCCACATAGAATCACAAACAGTATTTCTTACATGTAATTGGGAAAACACTCTATTTTGAATCAACCCTAAATTCCTCGTCTACACCAATGAGCCCAATTTAAAATGTTCTATAATCCATTCCATTAACTTGCCTGTAGATTTACTGGAGTGCCAATTTCTTTGCAAGCCCACTTCTTATTCCATGTTATTGTCTTACCATATGTTTTTTATTCCTGACTTGAGGCTTTACCCCCATTTTTGTCTTGCAAGCTCATAATTTTCTTCCCAGTAATTGGATAATGTTCTTTTCTTCATCCAAGACTTGACAACTTCCCAGTTAAAATATTGTTGCCTTTTAATATTTCCCTCACCACAGCTTTACTTACGATTGTGAGATGTCACTTAAAGCTTGTCTCTAACATACTTGCATGAAACTTAAAATATATGTTTAAAAAAAGACGTTATGGGGACCAGCAGGTGGCGTGGTGGTTAAGGTGCTGAACACTCCCACGTGGCTGACCAGGGTTCGAGTCCTGAATCTGGTGGCTTGCTTTCTCACTTCCTCTCTCTCTGACTGTCACCTTCTGTCTCTCTCTGGTCAAATTTAAAAATAAATGAATGAATAAATAAAATTAAATAATAATTTTTAAAAGACGTTATTAGAAAATAAGATTCATTAACTATAAGAAACACTTTAAATGAAAAAGTATAGACTAATTTTCCCTGTACATCTTTTACAACTTTAACTTCTCATGAATAAAAAAATGCTAAAGATAATTTAAATGCTGAAAAAAGGCAAAATAATGAATACATATTTATATACATGTTTTATTCTTTTACTGGTTTCTTTCTCACAAGTCACCAGGTTTTTCTTGTTGTTGTTGTTTAAAATTAATTTTTTTCTTTTTCTTTTTCTTTTTTTTTTTTTTTTTGCTATGGGGCATGTACACTCACTGGAGACAGAGAGAGAGATAGAAAGCAAGAAATCACCCCCCAGGGGGATGATCATTGCCACAATTCCTTCTCCTCCATGCTCCTCACTTAACTCATGTACCTAGTGTGAGTTTTAAGTCTCTGGGTCTGGGACTCGACCTCTGGTTGAATATGTGGGTGTCCGGTGATGTAACCATTATGCCATCTGCTGGTGCCACCACCAGTTTTAATTAATCACACACACTTATAGCACATCTTAGTGATCACATAAATCAAATAAGATCATTTTATGCTCTGACTGTGTGGAGGTGCTTTCATAGGTGCCAAGGAAGAAATATTTTAATTAACTCATGAGCACTCTATTGAATTTACTACAGCATAATAGTGAAATTTTATCTTTTCTCCAGAAACAGTAGTGATCTTGCATTTTTTGGAAGAAAATGCAGAACAGATAAAAGATATAAAACAGTCATTGTGACATGTTAACATTTTTAAGGCAGATCTCAGCTGTCTACATGTTACCAGCTGATTTGTTTAATTGCCCTGAAACTATGAATGCCCAGAGACAAAAATAACATCAATGCATTTTATTCACGAAAACACTTGGATTTGCTGAAAATGATAGATTCTTTTTTTTTGACATTGATAGATTCTTATTAAATATGTACTTCATAGAAATTCTCAAATTTATTATTGTCTGTTTTTACAAAACTGTAGTGAGAGCTAATGTGCTTTAATCAGCTCCATTTATACTTCAATATAAAATATTCAAGTAAAGCAACACTCTTTTAATAACCTGAAATAAATGCTCATAGAAATGTTTGAATGGGCTTTTATTGAATTAGCCAACACACACACTTTAATTTCTCTAGTTTCTCTTTCTAATTTCTGTATTTATATGTTTTGCACTAAGTCCTTTGGGAAGATATGAATCAACACACACACACACACACACACACACACACACACACAACACACACAATTGCTTCCACTTACCTATCTGGGGTCTTTCTGCCTGATGTCAGCTTTTCATTTCCTTGATCCATTGGTTCTGAGGCTCTGACCATTGCTCCTTGGAACTTGTCATTTCATTTCTTTTCTTTTGAAAACCAGCAGAACATTGATTCTCACTTTCCCCTACTTTGCTTTGTATTGCTCTTCGATATTATTTGGTAAATGGCTGGCCATCTTTTTAGACTGCATGGGACAAACACAGGTAGCCCCTTCTTTCCAAGAGGGTCAGGGCAAGTTTCCACACATGAACACGGATCAGACGAGTGCATAGTGCATGATCATAGCGCTCACCGATGTCAGCAGTGTGCAGGAAACGTGTGTTCCATTGTAGAGAACATCGCTAGAAGTAACTCAGAGAAGATGCAAAGACCAGGAAATATTATCCTCCTCTTTTTCAGAAAGAAGTACCAACTCTAGTCTATATTGGAATGAAAGGAAAATTAGAATTCTCCTAGGCACTTTTGTTAATACCTGTCCCTCCCCATTTTTTTAAAAATACAAAAGCAAATTGAAGCCTGAGGCATCTTTTCTTCCTAAGCAACTCATTGTTTCACAATATACTGAAAAATCTAAGCCACAGAAAAATTCTTTAACACCTGAGTATATTGTGGTCAGAAAGATTTAAATTATTTCATATAGTATGAAACAGCATACATTACAAAAAATCTATTTATATTTTACATATTTCATAATGATCTATGAGAGAAAACAGGACTGGTAAACCAGTCCTAGAGTAGATTCTAGCACAGCCAAAAATTAAAATTTCATTTCATTTGTGGTAAAGAAAGACAGAATGATGCAGGGAAGAATAACATTGAAAAATCAATGACAAAGTCAGACTCATAAAATTTTGGTGTTGAAAATAAATTATATTTTTGTCAATTTTAAATTGCTTTTGGAGATGAAACTGAAGCCTGGGTCATTATACAATTTATCTCAGTAGAAAATTTAGTCAATATTCCTGATAAAGTGAGAGCAATTATATGAAACAATGTAAAAGTTAGACCTAATATTCTGTTTATTGACAGCAAAAGACATCTGCATTAGAATAATTATTTTTTTACTATAAAGGGAAATCACTGTCCAAAGGTTCTTTACTAAAGGGAAAATGGTTACTTTTCTCTGAAAGGACCTGCAACGAAATAATAACTATGAAGATAAAGGCACTGAGAACATAAACATACTAAGAAAGGGTGGTGGAAAATGAGTTGGAATGCCTGCCTTCTGTGAAAGTAGGGCTACTTCTTTTTTTTTTAATTTATTTTTTAAAGTTTTGTTATTGCTTAATTTAGTTAATTTTATAATTTCTGATTTACTGTGGTACATCTTTGTGAAGTTCAATGTATTTCAAAGCAGACATACAGTTTCTGATAGATAATCAAATCAAAGATATTCTCACATTCAACATCTTCAATAAAGAATATTACAGTATATTATTTACCTTAGACTTTCATTCTAAGTTTTATCATTTTTTTTTTTTTGGAGCTATGTATGTAAGTTTGGTAACATGGAAGCATGGGTTTTGCCAAACTCCCAAGATATTTCATTACATTGTAGCAAATATTGAACTCAAATGCTTAAAACAGTAAGAATATGTAAGTTACATTTCTTGACTCTATACGATGTTTCTAGATTTTTATTTTAGAGTTTGTTTATATAAGCAAAGAAAACAATGTATCAAATTTTACAAGTTTCCATCTCCCTGCTTAATTGATTCCCCCCCCCCCCCCCATGTGCTTCATCAGGGTTACAGTGTTTTATCCCTCCCCGAGGACAGGGGTGTTGGGAGAAACTTTGTTAGCTTATCCCACGTGTAGTCAGAATTTACCTAAATAGAGACAAAGTGTGTTTGTGCTCCTAAACGTACGTTTCTAGCACTTCTCACTTTGTGGCCTGCTTCCAAGTGTCATCCTGTGCTCTGAGGCAGAATCTCTGCTCTTAGAAACCCTAGTCTACAGTGGGCTGGGCGGGGTGCCGATGAACCAGTAAGGACACAATGCAGAGACTGGGGCCATGGCCTCACTTCCATCAGGTGACTACCCACTAAAATGGAGGATGTGTCTGAACCTAAGTACAGAGAAAAGAATTTGAAGAGAAAAATGAGGTATTGGATGAACTAAATCTGCAAAACAAACAAACAAAAAGATCCCCTACCACCACCACTGTAACATCTCAAAGTAATGATGCACCAAGATCTCAGATTACAAAAACTGGAAGGTGTTCATTAAAGGAGAACGCCGGACACAGAATTCCAGAAATCGTCAGGTAACACGTGCATTGGGAGCCATTGTGGGACACAGAATTCCAGAAATCGTCAGGTAACACATGCATTGGAAGCCATTGTGAGGCGCATGCTGAGGGCTGGTGTTTGAGGTTTGCTTCTGAGGTTCCTCTGGTGTGTCCTGACTCGCAGGCCATGGACTGGGCATGGGTGGGAGGGTGCAGGTTCTACTCTTACTGGGGGGCGGGGGAGGGGTGTTCTGTGCTACAGTTTTGAACTTCTCTCCACGTGTTTTCTGGTCCCTGCTTTTATATTCTGTGAAACCGAGAACTTAAAACTGATTTCAAGTTATCCCCAAGCTTAAAATTTTATGATTCATGGGAAAATTTAATAGTAATAATGTAATAACTCATGTGAAAAACTTAATGTTAACAGTAATGAATATCTAGTATTATATTATCTGTAAGTTCCCAGTGCACAATGACCTACTGCACGGGAGATAGCTAATACCTGGGTCCATCTGATAAGAGCTATGTGGAGCACTTGTCTTAATTAATTTTAATATATACTTGTATCACCAAGTTTTAAAGTGTTCCTTTAGAGATAGGATACATAATGCCATTTTAAGATCAAACTTGCAAAACGAAGGTATTTTTATAAAACTCCCCTTGTGTGTAAATGTATATATACACATCTATTAATTCTTTAGAATGAGATAAAATGGTGAAAATTTCCAATGTTTAAATTGCCAAAAGAGGACCAGAAAATAATTATTTAATTATTTTATTTGTTCATATATTTAAGAATATACTTACATTTATGGTTTGTCTTAGAAAACTTGTAACTTTTTAAAAATTCTTAAAATCAACCACAATTTGGTATTAGCAGTTGGTATGGTGGTTAGATCACTGGACTCCCACATGGCTAACCATGGTTCACGTCCAAAACCTGGTGGCTTGCTTTCTCACTTTCTCTTTCTCTTTGTCTGTCTCTCTCTGGTGTACATGCCCTATAGTGAATTTTTTTAAATGATCATGTAAATGAATAAAATGAAATAATTCTTAAACAAAATCTACCACAATTAATTATTTCACAAGTAATCAGATCTCCACGATTCTAGTCCCCATGGTGCGCATGACATGTCTCCTCCCTTTGAGTATGAATGGGACTTGTGTGAATATCATGTGACTCTGTTACCTTCTATTACGGCAAAGGGATATTAAAGATGTGATTGAAGTCCTCCATGAGTTGCCTTTGGCCAGTCAAAGCTGTGGTTAATTTCAGTGGGCCTGACCTAATCAGCTGAGCCCTTACAAAATGGCAGAGAAATCTGATTGAAAAGAGAGGGACGCTCTTGCTGCTCTTTAGAGAAAACTCCTCTGTTGCAGGAAGGGTTACCCAGCAGGTTGGCAGGCAGTGTCTAGGAGCCACTGAGAGGCAGGAATAAAGAAGGGATCTAGGGACCAGCAGTTAGCGTAATGGCTATGTCGCTGGACTCCCACGTTATTGACCATGGTTCGAGTCCCAACCCAGTGGCTTAAACTCATGCCGGGTGCATGTGTGTGTGTGCCCAAGATCCCGAGAGGAGAATGGAGGAGAAGGGATTGCGTCGTGGCCATCCCCCCTGGGGGGTGACTTCTCACTTTCTGTCTGTCTGTCTTTGTCTTTCTGGAGAGCGCTCATGCCCTATAGCAAAAAAAAATAAAACTCTCCAAAAAAAGAAAAGAAGAAGAAGGAGGAGGAGGAGGAGGAAGAGGAGGAGGAGGAGGAGGAGGAGGAGGGATCTTAGCTCTACAACCACAAGCAACCAAATTTTGCCAACTGGTGACCTTGGAAGAGGGCTGGGAGACTCAGAGGGGGTCCTTGCCCCGGGTGACTCTGATTACCCTTGTGGCTTCTCAGAGAACCAGGCTCTGCTGTGCCCAGATTCCTGACCAGAATCACTCATGAAATAATAAGGAAATGTCGCATTCAGCTGCTGAAAGTACGAGGGTTTATTATTAAAAAATAGAAAGCCGACAGAGCTGTGCTGGGCAGGATTCTAAGAGGGTCCAAGTTCCACTTGCTGATACCCACACCCTTCCCAGCCCCTCCTGTCAGTGGACCCTGGGACTAGATGGAGGTCACTCTTGTGCAGGGAGAGAAGGCGGAGGGGCTTCCCAGATGAGAGTAAGATCTTAAATTAGTTGATTTTAAATTTCTTAAAAAGAGGGTTTTGCTGGGTGGACCTAAGTTAATCAGTTTACAGCTTGAAAGGAGGGATTTGACCTTTCTGAAAAGAGAGTTTCCTCCTGTCAGCTGCCGGATGAAAACCAGCAAGAAAGAGGGCCCACAGTTGCGAGCTCTAGGGACTGAAACGTGCAGCCGTCTCGTGAAATTGGGAGCCTCTGGCTCCACAGCAGAGCACAGGCAGGCCACCCTGACTGCAGCCCGAGACCCTGTGCAGAGGGCTCCTCCAGCGTGTGCCCTAGTAGTAGCTTGTGTTTAAATGTTATGCAGAAGGGCAAAATTAAGGCATTGGTTGAGATTGAAATTAAGATTATGTGAGAGAATGGAAGATAAATATAGTACGTTTACATTTTCTTACTTGGAATTGTTATCTTACACAGCTTGAATTCCTTAGCTACTTGGTCCATTATTCTTAATCAGAAAAGGATTTATTGTATTGTAGGGGTGGATGTCGAATTCTGCATGGCTGATTGTGGTTCATATCCAAGCGCCAGCGACTCAAAAATTACCCAGGCCAGTGTACATGTGTGCCCCAAATCCTGACAGGGTGGAGACACGGAAGAGAGGAACTGTAGTGTGACCCTGCTCCACCGAGGAGTGCCTTCTCCCCCACCCCCGTCCCTCTCCAGTGACCATGCAGGCTCTTTAGCAATTCAAAAAAATAATTACAGAACACAGAAAAATAATTTTTATTTCAAATGACTTGACAAATATATAATGAATCTTTTCAGCCTATAGAAACCTAAGTGCATACTTTTATAAATTTGTTTTTCCTCATTTCAAACATCTTTTTGGATGAAGATGTTAACCATACCCCACATGTTCTGAATTTCAATATTTGTACCTCCCTGGTTTTTATTCTTTTATTCCCACCTCTCTCTCTCTCTCTCTCTCTCTTTTCCTAAATAGCCAGTGAGCATAAACTCGCCAGCTAAATGAAAATATCGGTGATTTATATCATTGTGAGTTTTGAGGAATTTGTTATACCCATGTCAAAGTTACTCTGCAGTGAAATCAGTGCTCTGTTTACGGTGTCAACAGTTTCCAGACGCCATTCTGATGGGCATGACTCAGATATGACTAAGCCAAAGCTTCACACCTGGCAGAATTTTGATTCATTCTGAAGAGAATGAGTCCAACCCCAAACCATGCGTACATAGTCACCTCATTGCAAATGCAATTGTCTTAAACACGTGCATTTTCTTATATGGCAAAGAAACAGTAGAGATAACTAGCAGAGCTAAGTTTCTTACCTTAATTTATAACTTCTCTGTAGTGGATAGACTCACAGATACATGTATATGTGTGCGAATAGATGAGAATGCACACATCATACCAATGCCTACAGATGCTTATGGTCTATGTAATTATGTTCCTCATCAAATTTTCATTAGTTATAGTACCTGTTATTATTTCTAAATACATTGATCTTTCCTTTTTATTTGTAATATTTTTATTATTGCATTCTTATGTTTTAATCAAAGTTAGTGATTTTTTTTAATTTACTGCTATTATTTTTACATTCAATCACTGTGTATCGTTATGGCAGATCAAATGAATATCTTCATCCTGAACACACTATATATTGGTCCAGCCAAAGATATTACCATACATAATATCATCAACAGACCATTTTCCATTTTTGTGTTCCTGAAATGTTTTGCTTCTTTCTTTTTCCCTTCGATTTGATTACCTCCCTCTCACCCTTCCCTAACTCCCGCTCTCCTCTGACACTGTCTTTGGTATCCACTCTTAGGTTCCATGCCTTTATACTGTCCAATCTTTCCGTTTCTGCCGTAGAATAGTCTTCCTTTAGTAGTCATTAGGATTGAGTTCTAGTGAGTTTATAAGCAGAAAGAAGAGATCAGAATGAGAGACTCACGGCTATGACTACCCTCCACTCTGCTAAAAGTGCTGCCTTCCACAATTTTGCATTGTCTTTGGACTTTCCAGCCACCAGTATTGTGAGCTTTATCTATAAATCTCTGTTTTCTTTATAAATCATCTAGTCTCAGGAACTTATGTTAGGAATGCAAAGCAGACCAAGATGGACTTCAAAACTTTTATGGATAAAAGGAGTTAAAGTATGAGTTTATTCTGCAAAAATATTTTCAAATCCATAGACAATTGTTTTGTAATACGGAGTTTCTATGAGCTTTTCGAATGCCTGTTGGGTATGTGTGTGCGTGTGTGTGTGTATGGAGATACATAGATATACACTTCAGGATGATGAATTCTTTTCTTATCCCAAGGGTTACAAATTGTGACTACCATTATTCATTTTCATATTCCAAGTGTCATAGATTTTCCAGTGAAAGCCCTCCTTGGCTGGCTTCCATGTCCTTCTGACATGTCCCTGTGATTCTTGGAGTCTTTCTTACTTCCTGTTTCAAAATAATGCTCCAGGTTTTTCTTACTTTTATAGTTGCCCTATCACATTTCTGAAATTGGTTATATCACTGCAAAATCTTTGTTCTTTAAAATGAAGAATATTGGTTAAAAATCCAGATCTGGGTATCACTTTTGGCTCATTGACATCAGATCATTGCGTTGTTTGATCTCATCAGATAAAACTGCACTTTTATATATGCACGTGTGACCTCCTATGGATCGATCTACCTATTCATCTATCATTCTGTCAGAAAACAGGAATTCTTACTAATTCCCCCAATTACAGTCCAACATCACAGCATATATTCGACCCTTCCTCCCTTCCACAGCTGCAAGTTTTTTCTCAACAAGCAAACCTTGACTGCCATGATGGTGATGTTTATTTACTGACATCCACCACACACCTTGGTCAGTTTTAGAGTTGTTCATGACTTCATTGCCAAAAGAGCAGTCACCCAGACTAAGTTTTTTTTTTTTTTGGAGAGGTTCTAACATTTGTTTACAGTTCTCTTTTACCTAGGGGAAGTTTTACACATATTGAAGCACACATTTTAAGTAACAATAAAATGAATTGTTTTTTGCATTTGGAAGTGAATTTTATGCACATTGAAACACACATTCTACGTGTACAATTCAATGAATATATAGAAATGGTTGCACATGTGTAACATATACCTATCAGGATACGAATCGTCCCATATCCCCAGAAGATTACCTAATGTATCCTCCAACTTAATATTTTAGGGGAGATAATGATGACTAGTGAAACAACTGTGCACAGATCAGGCTATGGAAACAAGAAAGTACTGACAAAAGCTTCATTCACAAAGTTATTAAATGGAGAACATGTTGTAAGTTACAGGTAGTATATTTCTCTGGGGAAATTTAGAGACTTGTTTCTTCCTGTTATTTGCTTACATTTTCTGATAGTGAAAGCCTCGGCACTCTTCTTCCATCCCAGGAGAGCATTTACTTACATTCCAGAATAACATTCTGTCTCTCTCCCTGGAGGGGAGAAGGGGCCAATGTCCAATCACCCTCGATGAGCTTCATGTCTCATAATTTGGGGATTCTTCCCCTGAGATGCAAAGGCGACCACATAACCTTTGGGATGTTGGAACTCAGGGAAGCAGGGCTGAAGTCTCTGAGTAGCAAGTCTGTCCTCTGATTCAGAGCTCTTGCATAGATGTTTAACATTATTCCATTCCCGACAGCTCAGAAAGAACAATGGGTTAATTTTTTCTTTTATTTCCATCAAATGTTCAATCTGCCTAGTAGAGTATGCCATGTAGTATATATAGAATCATAGTGCAGGCATTCTTTTATGATTAGGCCTTTTCTCTCATGAGATCCATCAGTCATTTATGCTGTAAGCTGCTGTATCATTCTCTGTTTTTGTTGACAATATTTCATTGTATGAATATACCACAATTTTATTATCAATTTTTCTATTGATGGAGACTCAGGTTAGACCACAACTCTGCCTACTCGAAATAAGTCTTGCCATGCTCAGTCATATGCTTGTCTTTTTTTTTTTTTTTTTTTTTTTTTTTTGAGAGTTTTTTTTTTTTTCTTTTTTTTTTTGCTATAGGGCATGTGTGCTCACCAGAGAGATAGAGAGACAGAAAATGAGAAATCACCCCCCCCCCCCAGGGGGATGACAATCCCTTCTCCTCTGTTTTCCTCTCAGCATCTTAGGCATGCACACACATATGTCCAGTGTGAATTTAAGCCACCAGGTCCAGGATTCAAACTGTGGTCAACTACATGGAATTCCAGAGACATAGCCGTTACACCAACTGCTGGTCCCCATATGCTTATCTTTTAAAAAGTGTTTGGATTTATCTTCAGTCAGTATCTTGGAGCAGAACTAATGGTTCTAAAAGTTGGCATATACTTAACTTTGAGATAGTGGTTTTGGACATGTTTATATTCTCTCTTGACTTGCGTTGAGTCTCAATTGTTCCTCATTTTTGCCACAGTTTGGTGGTGACAGTCTTTTAAATGCACTGTTCTAATAAATTTGCAGTGATACTTCATTGTGATTCTAAAAATTCAAAAACACAATTTTCTTTTTTTTTTTCCCAATGAGTAATTTTGCTCAACATTTTTTCTTATACTTTCTGGATATTTGTGTGTTGTCTTTGCAATGTGGTCATTCAAGTATGGTGCTCATTTTGTAAAATGTTTAATGTATTCTTAATTTCATTTTTTAAAATTTTCTGAACACAAATCTTTTGTCCATATATTTTATAAATTTTTTCTCCCATTACATATTTTCTTAATTTTTTTTCATAAACTGAAATTTTGAATTTTGATCAAATTTAACTTATCATTTATGGCTATTCATTCTTGTATCTTAAGAAATCTTTGCCTGCCCCTGCTTACATCATGATGATGGTATTTTATGTTTTCATGTAAAATCTCGTTTAGACTTAGTAGCTATTCATTTTCCCATGGCAAGGAAAGTAATTCCCTTTAACAAATACTGAATTCATTATAAGCAGAGGTAGTCAAAGCTAGGGATTTATAATAATTTAAGAATCTGTTAGAATTATCAAATGAGTGACGGTCTATGCCCTTGAACCATGGAATTTTATGTAGCAGTGATTGCTACTAAGAGATTGCACAGAGAGGTGTGACGTAGCCAGCAGGTATTACAGAGATAAAGGCGGCTGGAGCCCACGGGGCAGACTGCAGGGCCAGTCCCAAACCAGCAGCTGAAGAGCATGCCAGGCACCTGTGTGTGCTCCTAATACTAGGAGGAGAATGGAGAGGAAGGACCATTCCCCCTGTGATTTCTCACTTTTCCTTTCCCTCTCTCTCTCTCTCTCTCTCTCTGTCTGGTGAGTATACACACCCTATAAAAAGCTTAAACAAATAAATGAAGGTGTGACATATTCTCAGACCTCTACGATTCAACATTTAATAGACTTATTATCATGCCCTTCATATTTTCCTGCACACATATATATCAGCTCTTTAAAATAATCTTTTAGTAAAAACAGATTTGTGGGGGCTGTGGAAGGCCACATATTAGGTCTTGCACATGAGCAACTCTGTCTATTTTGTTCCCTTACCCTAACATGGCTGTCTGCGTCTGTAAACCTACTTGCTCTTCCCTTAAGAAAATAGCGTGTGCTAGCCATATAGAAAACCGTATCCGGGATCACATCCTGTACCTGCTACTGTCGTTGCTAACTAGCCCAAAACCCTTTTGTTTAGCAATGTAACTGTTTGCATGGAAACCCTGCTCCCCTCATAAATAATTAACCCGCTTGATTCAGCTTCTGTAACTGCTTGCATAGAAACCCTTGGTAACGGACCCCCTAGAAAAAGACTGCTCAAACTTTGGTCAGGGTTACAGTTCTGACTCTTGGTAACCCCCTTCCCTCCCCGCCCCCCGAGCCTCAGACTGTAGTCACTGGCCAGCTAATAAGGACTCCCTTTAAACTTAATCTGGCTTTGGTGGTCATTCATTCAGTGGCATTCTACACCAGGACCAGCCAGTAGGTGGCATGGAGGTGAAAGTGCTGGACTTCATGTGACCAGCTTTGCGATTGGAGTCCCAGACCAGCTACTTAAAAATCATGCTGGGTGCACGTGTGCATGCCCCAAATCCCAAAACGCAAGTGGAGGAGAAGGAATTGTGCTGTGACTATCCCTCAGGGGGATGATTTCTCACTTCCTCTCTCTCTCTCTCTGTCTCTTTCTGGGGCCCTATAACAAGAACTAAAAAATAAATAAATAAATAGTGATTTATTTTGTAACACCATTGGCATAATGCCAGTATATAGTGTCTATATCATAAGAAATGAAATATATTATACACATATAATATAGTGCGTGTATTCAATATATTAACTTTAGGCAAATAAAAATACAGACAACCTACAGTACCTGCGTAATGATGCATCTGAACTGCATCATTAAGTCAGGCCATGTTGCTTATATTATTAGAGGTTGTCAGGTTATGTAGTGACCGTGTCCTGACAGGTTTCTTGGACTGCACATTGGCATGGATACCAGGAAATAATTTATCCATCTGGAATCACAAATTACATCAAGAATAAGAATAAGAGGCAAATTAGCTTTCATCTAACTTTAAGTCTCTATATCAACAGTCTCTCCAATCTGTATTTAACTAAGAAAAAGAAATTGAAAAATAAAGATGAACAATCACACAGTATTTTTAAGGTGAGTTAGATGTCGTGAACTTTCTATCTGCCAACCACCTTAAGACAATAAAGGCAGCACTTTTAATTTAATTTCATGTATTTTATTATGAGAGCATATTTTAAACCCTAGATTGATGAGAAACTATTAGAATCATTTATTTTCCAGGGGGAGGTGTTGAGTTGCTTTATATATTCGTGTGAGTAAGTTGACAGCAGCAATAAGCTTTGTATATAAAAATAGAGCAAGCTTTACAATATCTCAAAAAGAAAATAGTTTACTTTGGAAAGCCTGTGCGTAAGTAGTATAAAATGTGTGTCTTGCTATAGTGAAATGTTCCCTTTCAACCTGAGCAAATACAGATAACAGGTGAATATTAGGTGGTCATATGGTCAGTACTGACTTGCCTGGTCCTCTTCTATAATCCAGCTCTACTCATTGCTGTATATTCTTTATCGATGTGATTTTTTTTTTATTAATACCATCTTTGATACTAAAAGTCACTCTCCTGAAATTCTGGCCTTCACATCAATGTTTATTTTTCATACTACTGACCAGAATTCTTTATTACCGTTACAAGTACTGAATCTGTTATAATTATGCTTTAGTTGGCTCTTAATAGACTTGGGTTCCTCAAAATATTTTATATCCAAAAAATATGTTTTTATTAATTGAAGATCAAAATTGTCTCAGATTTGTATATTTCAAATTCAGGATGTAGTTGAAAATGGAAGGGTCATTTTGGACCTTCGACTAAATCATTACTTAGAATTAATGACACAATACTGTATTTCAAAAGGCTTCAAATCTGGGGCTAGCTGGTGGCGTAGTGGTTAAGGCTCTAGATTTGCACATGGCCAACCATGGTTTGAGAAACAGAGGAGGCACCTTGAAACACATGTTGGGCGCATGTGCGTGCATGCCCAAGACCCCAAGAGGAGAATGGAGGAGAAGGGACTGTGGCATGGCCATCCCAGGGATGATTTCTTGCTCTCTGTCTCTCTGAATCTCTCTATCTCTCCAGTGAACACACATGCTCTATAGCAAAAATATCTCAAAAAAATTTTAAAGAGACTTCAAATCTGTTTTAAAATATTCTATGCATTTACTGTCCCCAATGTTTGTTTTGCATATTGAAAATGTGCATTGAGAAGACAGAACGTCATGTCCAAAGCACCAAATATTGAGAAAAGAGCAAACAGTCTGATTCAAATTCTAAGCATTTATTTACTAAACCAAATGACTTTCCTTTCTATAAGAACTTTTTTAGATTAAAAAATATATATTCTTTTATGTGTTTGCCATTGACATAGAAATGTTAGAGCCCAATATGGGGGGCTGACTTTTTTTTTACTTCTTTCATACATTTTGAGAGCATATTTTAAAGCACTAAGGTTAAAAATAACTTAAGTCGACTCAATGTCTGAAAAAAATATTAATTCTATAAACCTCTCCTTTTTGTATTTTTATGTTAAAGAGAAACTGAAAACTCATGATAGTGGTTATTTGATTTAGCTAATCATATTGAATTAGCAAACATAGGAGACAATTTCTAAGGTTATTTTTCCTCCTGCTCCTTGTACCTTCTTATCTAAATGCATACAGCTTTCAGCCTGAACAAGCATTTGAATTCACTCTTCAAATTACATTTGTACACTTGACTTAGCTCCAATGTGAGAATGCAACATAAACAGAAAAATCTGTACAACAAACTAAAGTCATCAGAAAGAAATCTTTTTGGTGTCCTGTGTTTTCATAAAAGAAGTAAAATACAATTAAAATACAGTAAGATATAATATTTTTGGCTGGCCCCATAGCCTAGTGATTAAAAGGACCAGGTCCCACATGGCTGACCACAGTCAGTTCAAATCTCACCTCAGAGACTTGAAAAACACACTGGGCACATATGCTTGTAGGCCACTACTCCCTACAGGGTAGAGAGCTGGAAGAGAAGTGACTGGTGGGACCATAATCCACACGGGAGAGGGGAGCTTTCTCCCTCTCTATTTTCTCTCTAGCAAGTGCAAGCACCCTCTGACAATTAAAGAACTAAAACAACATTGGAATATATTAATACGACTTGCTTTTCCTTTAAAGAACTTTGAATTTCCCACAAATAGGTGATACATTTTAGGAGGATATCATCTTATACAAGACAGATTCTCAAAACTCTTCATTGTATCAAAAGAATAGAGCCCAAGTAGGATCCTGGTAAATACAATTTTCCTCACTGGAAATCAGAGGGGAAAAAAATGTAACTTGAAACTTTTCTATTTGGATGAGTGCTATTTTAAGGTAACTTTCTATGTACTTGAAGTTACTTTGTAATAACTTCGCTAAGTCACAGAAGTGATGATTTCATCCTAAGTAATGTTTCTAAAGGTCATGCAGATATTGTTGATTATGTAATTTCGAAACTTTCTCTGACTGTTCATCTGTTCACTTGAATCTGTTTAGGGCTCTTCTCCAGGACCATATTAGTAATAACATCTGTTTCACTTGATCAGGCTGAAACAGAACAGAAGTAAACAGCACAAATTTGCCCAAGGCAGGTTGACTTTAATTTATTTGAGGGAAGTGTGGTCAGTTTATGAAGTTCTAGAAACCAACCATCATTTTATTTGCTTAGGGAAATGTGGTCTCTGGGTAGGATCAAATTATTTTCTAATAACAAAATAAAACAAAAAGTATAAAGGAGCAAGATAAATAAAAATGACTATATTGTTAGCAGTACAGACTGTCTTGATGTAACAACACACTGATAAGATGATAAATATTTTCACCAACAGAATGATTTTTTATTAAAAGTAGGTTACTGGGCACACGATCCCTATTATAGCAGTATCTAGCAGGAAATGAAAATGGTCAGAAAAGCAGACTGCAGCAAGATATGTGGTTTTTTAATTGTGATTTTCAATTTAATATGATCGCTACGTCTTCACGGGGAGCAGCGTGGTTTTCGAAGGCCTAGGTGGAGTGTGTGCCTCTTTGCAGACCGACCTACATCTTCAAAGTGCCCTACACACTCAGATCTGGAGCAGAAGCCAAAGATGACAAGATCTCTTGTATCTCGCCTTGAAAGCAAATTGACTATTGAGGTACAAGGGAAACTTATCTACTGACGTTTAAACATTCAAGCTGGATTTTTTTTTTTTTTTTTTTTTTTTTCAAAATTGCTTAAACTAGAACTACAGACGATGAGATGAGCAATCTTACCCAGGACAAAGCCAGATATCAGTGCCCTTTCAGAATAGAAAGCTTCCTGGCTGTTCCTCCGCCCACAATCTGCCTCTGCCGGGCCTTTTCCCCAGCCTACCTACATCCCAGACTGAAGAGGACTCCACGAGCTGCACAAAATGATCTGTGGGGTTAAAACACATCGGAATTCCTGCTTAAATTCATTTAAATATTTTAATTGACATATAATATTTGCCCATATTCACAGGCCACACTGTGGATTCCAGAAGAGGAATGCAGTGGTGGCAATGCGAATATTCGTCATCTCAGACAGCTGTCATTACTTTGTGTTGGGAACATTTAGAATTCCCCTTTAGCTATTTTGGTATGTATAGTAAATTCTCCTGAACTATAATTCCCTACTGTACTGTGTAACTCTAGTCCTTATTGTCATCTAACTGTAATTTTGTATCCCAGAACTAACAGCTCTCTATCTGCCTTCCCACCCTCCCCAGCTTGTAGTAATCATAATTCTATTCTCTACCTCCATGAAGAGAATGGTTTTAGTTTCTGTATTTAAGTGAGAATATATCATTTTTTCTCTTTTCATGCTTGGCTTTTTCCACGTAAAATAATGTGTTCCATGCTTGTTCCTTGTTCCTTGCCTCAAATGACAGAATTTCATTCTTTGTAATGGTTGAATAGTATTCCATTGTGAGTATGTGTTTGTGTCTGTGTGTGTGCTGTCTTTATTCATTTGTCAAGTTCATTTTTTTTATCTTTAAAAGAAAAACAGATAATGTCGCCTGTATTGAATACATAAATTGACATTGGAAACTCTGCTGGGTTCTTTACGCATGCAGGCAGTCCTATCTGCTGATGGAATATGGGCATGGAAAAATGAAATACCTTGAAATATAAAGAAATAGGACATATAAATACTCAAATCAGTTTAAAAGAGGAGTTAGACCTTCCCAGCACAGGATGGGGCAGGTAGAAAGACTATTGTAAAAAATAAATAAACTTAAGGAGAAAAAAATAAATAATAATAATAATAATAATAATAATAATAATAAAAACTATTGTAGAAAGAAAAAGAGGGAGGGGACATTTTATAACCAAAGTCAGGACATGTCTGAAAGAAACAAGTCTCAATTAATAGTTAACTAGGGGCAACATTTGTAGACATGGTGATGAAAGTGGCTGGATCTCTTATGACTGATTATGCAGTTCAAGTACTAGACCTGGAGCCCTGAAAACATGCCAGGTATGGGACCAGCAGTTAGCTATGTTGCTGAACTCTCATGTAGTCAACTGCAGTTTGAGTCCCGGATCCAGTAGGTTAAACTCACACCTGGTACGTGTGCGTGCGTGCCCAAGATCCCGAGAATAGAGGAGAAGGGATTGTGGCATGGCCATCCTTCCTTGGGGGTGATTTCTTGCTTGCTTTCTCTCTGTCTTACTGGTGAGTGCACGTGCCCTATAGCAAAACTCTCCAAAAAAATGAAAGAAAATCTGCCAGGTGTGTGTGTGTGTGAGAGAGAGTATGTGCCCTAAATTCCTAAAGAAGTTGAGAATAAGGGATTGTAGTGTGACCACTGGGAGTGATTTCTCTCTCTCTCTCTGTCCCTTTCTAGCAAGTGCATTATGCCCTGTGGAAACTTTTTTAAAAACACATATATCAATAATTAACCAGGTGTCTGCAAAATCAGTACCTTTCTGGCACACTGACTGATATAGACATAAGAAGGGGTAAAAGTCTTTGCATTCTTTGAACTTATCATAGTATTAAAATTTATGTGCACTTAGTCCACTGTATTCAAATATGAGAGGCCTTCACAAATTTCATGGAAAGTATTTCTTATGAAAAATGTATGTATGGATTCCAATTTTTTTTCACCAAAGTAAACACATAATTTCATTTTTTTATGAACTTTTGAAGTTCCTTGTATTCAGTATTGGCATTGGTTATTTTGATATTTAGCTCTTATTTTTAAAAATAATTCATCACAAAATGAACAGGATGTATGTAAATTAGTATTTCTGGGTACTTAGATCCATAACTAATCAGAAACCTCTCAGGGAAGACATTTTGCAGAATTTAAGACTTCCAGATTTTTCTTAAGGTTTATGCTATAAGGTGTATGCACTTGCCAGAGAGAGAGAGAGAGACAGAGAAAGTGAAAAACCATCCCCGGAGGGTGGGGGGATGGCCGCACCAATCTCTTTTCCATTCTCTTCTCAGGATTTTGGGCATGCATGCACAAGTGCCTAGCATGATTTTCAAGCTGCCAGGTCCGGGACTTGGACCATGTTCATTGATCTGGGAGTCCTGGGAGTCTAGCACCTTAACCATTATGCCATCTGCTGGCCCCAGAATTTCCAGATTTTTATTAAATCAATGACTATATAAAGTCTCAACAGTCTTGTGGGAAAATTAATTAAATATATTAATATACTTTAAGAAAAACATACAAGAAATCAAATGAAATGAAGATCATGAATAACCTCTTGCCGATTTACATCAAGCCTTCCATGAATGGATTATATGATCATATTTGCTTCTAGAACATTTGGAATTTAATAGTTTTGAAAAAGGAATTGTGTACATGTGATGTACCTAAAATGTTCCTTACCTTAAATCTTTCATAGATTTTGGCATTTCTTTGATAAAATAATTGACTCACTCTTTAGATTACTAATAGACATTGATTTTTGCAGGGTTTCTGTTTTGCCTAGTCTTATCAAAAATGGAAAATCCTTTTTTCTGTCCTCTTGATGGTTCACAGTGATAATTTATGCATGCCTATCATTCTTCCTTCTGCTCTTACTATTAACCAAATATTTCTAATATCTATTATCAATAGATGATATTACTTATACTTTTTTTAGTAAAATAAATATTTCTGAGTTTCTAAGTAAACTGAGATTAAAGTTTCAGTAATATTCAAGTACAAATGATTACCACAATGATTAGTGTTTTGCATACCTGTGTACAGTACAGATAAAGAAATTCAAGACATTTTTCAGTGATCGTTGCTACTCATAATGCACAGTGAAGTTAAAGGCTCATAAATAGCAGCCACATATTCAGATGACTCAGAGAAATGATAGAAATGTCCTTGGTTACTAAAAAACTCAGTTCTGAAATAATGCTATTGGAGTGATTCCCTAAATTTTATTTGGTGGTTGGAGTTAAATAATGATTGATAATTTTCTATCAGCACATTAGACAGAAAAAGTGGAAGATCTTGAAACATAAAGAAATAGGACAGATAAATACTCAAATCAGTTTATTTAAAGGAAGAAGAACTCTGGAATAAATGTATAAACATTTAAATCCACTGATATTTAGGTTATGATTTTTTTATAGAACGTTTGAAAAAAGATCACTTGTTTTTAACCTGAAATGAGTTTAAAATTTTCAATAACTATATAATTTTTTGCCTACTTTTTATGAACAAAAGGAGAAATAGTTGTCAATACATTTTGAGAAGATTCATAATTGCAGATGTGAAATTTTAATTTTCTATTTGTCAATAAGTAAGACAAGATATTATGATTCTTCAGCCTGGAAGATAGGTAGAATAATAGGTGTGAGTCATGTGCTCCCTGACCCTCCACATCAGGGTCTATCTTTCGCTTAGTCACAGCTACCCCCGCTCCCCCGTGTTCCCTGGTGATGACCTGGTCATGCTGATCCCTCCCTTGATGACGGTGGCCCTTCACAGCTATTTCAATACTGTAGCCCTTGGTGTTTAGAATCCAAAAGCTTACATATCCAGATCGGATGCCCTGCCACACACGAGGAACACATGTTTTTGCCTTTTACAGAGCCCTGAATGCTATTTATCTTTCATTTCTAAGAAAACACTTCCAGATTGCAATTTTTTTCAATCTCTCGAGACCTGCCCCTGCTCCTGCCAGATCTCGGAAGGCAGCTGCCCTCAGGTCTGTACCACCTACACACAGGGTGCTGGGGTTACGTAACCAGTCATTTTGAACACTTGCTAAATCCCTCTGATCAAGAGAAAGGCATACCTCTAAAACTCCTGTAACGGCTAGGCTTGTCACAAGGATTTAAAGTTGAAAAACAAAAAATTATCGTTTTATTTATGGATCCACAGCATCAATGCATACACATAACCCCTGCCCCACCTGCTCAGGTACATAGGTAGGAACGAGTTTAATCATAGGTGTTAATTTGGATGAACTCCCATGTTATCTTGTGATTTAAAAATTTAATATATTTAGGCTTTGTTACAAATGATAGTTTCACCTACTCAGAAAAGCATCATTTATTATGCATATGTTGAAACTGATCTGTGCTTAACAGACTTTTTCAGATACAAACCTGAAATGCATTCTATAGTCTAATGATTAGGACCATAAAATAACTATTATAGGATCAATTTGTTAACGTTTATGATAATTTCTGACATATTTATAATTCTTGAAATGAATAGATTATTTAATTCAAATTGAAACGATTAATTAAAAGATTATGTATTGGATTTGAAAGGTTATTCTTTGGATTTATACTTTTTTAAAAAGAGATAAAACACTCGCCAGCCAGTGCTGCAGCAACAGTGTGCTGGTCCCCGAAGCCGGGTCGCATGGAGAGCAGGGCTGCTCCCGTCCGCCTGTGCACTTCCGGTTCACGCACACGCTGGTGATCCCGGCTGGCTGGAAAAGGCTGAGGAAAGATTGCAGTGTGAGAATCTGTTGAGGATGTTGTCTCTCTTTTTCTCATTGCCTTTGTCTCTGTGTATCTCTATGACACAAATAAGTCAGTAAACTTAAAAAAAAAAAAAAAAGAAAATTGAGGGACCAGCAAGTGGCTTGGTGGTTAAGGTGCTGGCCTCCCACATGGCCAACTGTGGTTTGAGTTCCAGATCCGGTGGCTTGAAAATCACACCAGAAGCGTGTGTGTAGGTGCCCAAAATCCAAGGAGGAGGGTGGAGGAGAAGGGACTGCAGTGTGGCCATACCCTTTGGGGGGGGAATGATTTCTCACTTTCTCTCTTACTGTCTCTCTCATGAGAGTATATGTACCTGTGACAAAAAACATTTAAAAATAAAAGAAAAAGAAAACTGAGCCAAAGGGGATCCAGTAAAGCCAATGTGATGCAAGGCAGTAGGAAAAAAAATTCATATATAGGCAATTAATCCTATTTTATGGCTAATCAGAAAAAATAGGAAGACACTTGATTTTTTGTATTCGATAGATAAGAATATATATATATATATATATATATACACACACAAACACACATATATATATAAACACACACACATATATGTATGTATGTGTATATATATATACACACACACATGTATGTATGTGTGTGTGTGTGTGTATATATATATATATATATATATATATATATATATATATATATATATATATAAAATGATATTCTGTGATTAGCAGAAAGAAGAGCCTGTGTTTTCACCACTAACTTATCCAGTGAGAGCTTAATTGACATATATTATAAGCATTATTTGAGAATTTCAGTATTTTTCTATGTTGTAATTCAGTGCTATAAAAATCCCTTTGTGTCTTTTAAGTTATATTACCTTTATGTAAGAAAATTCAGTCCTAGGAAATTAGCTTAAACACAGTGGTAGCCCCTATTTCCTAAGAAGTTATCTGCAATAACACTGACACCAAGACACCATTCATTCTGATAAACACAGAGGAGAACTCAATGTTCATTGCATGAAATCAAGAAGGTATTAAATATTACTTTGTTCTTACTCTTAAAAAGATGCCCAAAGGCAAAAGTGCCATTTTCTGTCAAGCACAACTCAATTGATAGTTCACTCTTCAGGCTGCACAAACGCCTTTTTAAAAATGATTCAATTCCTCTACTACCTCATCTTCTCTGGTCAGGCAGGAGTCATCGAGAGAGAAGATTGGCCTATTATCTTCCCACTCTGTCAGAAACAGCAGCAGGAATGGGCATGATTTTCTCCTGCGCTACCGGTTCAATGCTCCATAAAACATAGGAGCTTGCTATCTAGCCTGGATTGTGCCCGGAGGAAAATAAAATGGAGTGAGGTGGGCAACTAGATAATATGATGGTCTATATATTACTCTCTCTCTATGTATGCATCTTAATTTTTTAGGAGCTAAATTAACACGTGGATTGAATATGTTAATATGCACTGACATATTTAAAGACTGAATTTGCATGCTACCTAAAAGTGGAGTTGCTTAGAACATCCTTATTTGAAACAACCCAGAGCAGCAATTACAGAATACGTTCACTTTGTTAACCTCCTTACAAATGAGGAAAAGATTAAGTTACCAGGTGTTATTTGTCTCTGAGATCAATTAATTTTGGAACATATGGACCAAGTCTTGAGGATAATTCAAAGCAACCCTCCCTCCTTTTTTCTTCATAGCTTTTGAGAATGTGATTTCATGATTGTACGTGTGCACGTGCAGCACAGAAACCAGCTGCAGTAATATATCCTGTGCGACAGTTGACGCCTCGTGGCATTTCTGATCTTGCCAGTTACAGGGTGAAAACATGTTGTGAAAGCTGACTCCTGTCAGATTTTTCAGACTGTTTTCCCAATCAAGTTCTTGGAGAAATATAGATGAAGCAGAGAATTACAAAGAAAGATCACATACTAAAAATAAGTGCATTTTATAATCTGAGGATTCATTCAATCTCTCACTTGTACATTTTGAAAATTATCTGCAGTAGCATATTATGTCCTTAAGAAAATTGTATGAGGGGGCCAGCAGGTGGTACAGTGGTTAAGGCACTGGACACTCCCACATGGCCAGGTACGGTTTGAGTTTTGGATCTGGTGGCTTGCTTGCTTATTTTTCCTTTTTCTCTATTGGCGTATCTCTTTCTGGTCAAATTAAAATAAATGAATATATAAATAAAATTAAATGAATACTACTTTAACAAAAAGATTGTATGAGTATCTGTTGTGTGCTCTGTCTCAAAACCTCAATCAGGTAGGTAAATATGAGTAGAAGAAATATATTACCTTCTTAAAGAAACAAAAGGGATAAATCAATAGATAAATTGGAAGATAGAACCTATGTCTCTGGGATGGAAGTCTCTGAACTAAAGTTACTGGGAAATTATGAATGAACACCAAAGACGTAGCACCAGTTGAGATGGAGAGGGTAATGTCAAATGAGAACACAGTTGGGATAAAGAGAAGATGGTGACAGTGTGGATATGCTGGCCCGTTTGTTCTCTGATCTCTTCTATTTGGTGGCATGGTAACAGAAAGGGCCGTGTATGGGAAATCGTTACTAAAGCTTCCTATGGTGCCAGGATCAGGGAATTTAACAGTTCACTGTGGTTCAGGGAGACTCCACCCACTGGGGAAACCACCTTGAACTTTAACCCGCAAGAGTGATCACAAGTTATTCTACACTCTTGTCCCATCCAAAAGTCAGTGTATAACTGTAACAAAATGTCCTTCCTCTGTCTTCCTCAAACCTTCAGATTTCTAATACAAGTCACAAAATCAATATCTTCACATATAACTGAAAACCACTTGGGATAAGTGTTTTCTTCCCTACAGACTTACTGTTGTCCCCTCCAGGTGCATCATGGTGGGCTTCCTTCCAGAATCAGCCCAGATTTCATCCACTAATGAGATACTGGTCTCCTATAATTAAATACATCCCCAGTGGATGGCTTCTTAACTTAGGTTAACATGAAATAACTCTCCTTTCTTTTTCCCTAAGTACTTGTTAAGGGGGAAAATATGAGTAAACGGCACCTTGAAGAACAAATGAGAACAAATGAGGTTTATAGGGACATAACAACAGGTAGAAAATGAGATTTTAGGTAGAAGAAGTAGAAGAATCATGAAGATAAACAGGCCTTGATTTATTCAGAAACTAAGACAATTATAGTATGAACAAAATATATATGTAATATATATATATATATATATATATATACACGTGTGTATGTGTATATATATATACATACACACACACACACACGTATATATATATATATATTCCCCCTATTTTTCACCCTCTGACATTTCTCACCCTCCTCTCACAATATCTCAGGTGTCCACAGTTATTTTCCATTCCTCTTTTTGCCCACATTTTATTGATTCACAAACTTTCTTAAATAATCTAACTACTTTCAATAGCAAACTCTGCTGATATATACATATCTATGAATACATGTCTGACTTTAGGCATGAACGAATATACTATAAGGTAGCAACTAGCTGATGCTATATAGTTTACTACGGTCATTAATTACATATTTTTTCTGTGTTTTTTAATTTTAAGAAAAACAGATTTAGCTTTGATAAATCAAAGAAATCTAAGGAAATATGCTTAAAACTTAAAAACAGGAAACAGGTTGGGATTCTGTTCAAATAGTAGGTACATGAACCTATGGACAGCTCAATACAAGACAAAAATCCTTAAAACTGGAAAACAAAGCCTAGGAGAAAACCAACAATGTTTTAGTTAAAAGTCATATGATTCTACTTCACCCGTTCAGTCTCATGTACTTTGATTTTCTTAATTAAATTCTGGGATATAATATTGTCCCCATGATTAAGCTGGCCATTTTCTTAGTTTTGGAACTCTTATTTCTGTGTGACTGTATTTAATTTTCCTGGTATAACACTCCCTGCAGAATTTCTTGGAGATCTGGTCTGGTGCTGGTAAATTATTTCAGGTTTTGTTTATCTGAGAATGTGCTTGTCTTTTCTTCCTGTATGAAGGATAATCTTGCCGGGTATAGTATCCTTGGTTGCAATTGCTTTTCCCTTAACACTATGAATATATTTTCCCATTCTTTCCTCACTTGCATTGTTTCCAATGAGAGATCCGCTGTCAGCCTGATGGGATATCCTTTGTAGATAACTTGATGTTTCTCTCTTGCCAGTCTTAGTATCTTGTCTTTGTCTGTGGTTTTGCTCAATCTGACTATAATGTATCTTGGAGAAGATCTTCTTGGGTTTATTCTATTGGGGGTCCTTTGTATTTCTTGGGACTGGATTGAATGCCTTTCTAGGTTTGGAAAGTTTTCATGGAATATATTGTCAATGCCCTTATGGGTCTCATCCCCTTTTGGGATACCAATTATCCAGATGTTTGGTTGTTTGATGGTTTCTAGTATTTCTCATATAGCATTCTAATTTTTTCAGGCAATTTTCTCAGTCTTCATGGTGAATTTTTCTGGGCCAGTGATTCTATCTTCTACATCTGTGATTCGACTTTCTGTATTATCTAGTCTGCTTTTAATGCTTTCATGGGAAGTTTTGACTTCCTGTACTATAGTCTTCATCTCTAACAGATCCATTTGATTATTTTTTATAGTGTGAATTTCCTCTTTTAGATATTGCAAGAATTTCCTCACCTCTTGAAGCTCATCAGCTCCTTTCCCCTGCCTCTTAGGCAGTTCATTGTCTCTCTTCTCTTCGATCTCTGTGAGCTTTGTCACCATGAAAATTCTAAATTGTTTTTTTTTTTTTTGAAGAGGTTTTTGCTATAGGGTGTGTGCACTCACCAGACAGACAGAGAGAGACAGACAGAAAGCGAGAAATCACCCCCCCAGAGAGGATGGCCACGCCACAATCCCTTCTCCTCCGTTCTCCTCTTGGGATCTTGGGCACACATGTACACGTGCCCGGTGTGAGTTTTAAGCCACCGGGTCCGGGACGTGAACCGTGGTCGAATACATGGGAGTCCAGTGACATAGCCATTACGCTAACTGCTGGTCCCTCCGAAAATTCTAAATTCTTTACCTGACATTTCCATGAATTTCATCATACTGTCTGAAGATGAAAAGGAGTTGTTATTTTTTCCTTGGAGGAGAGGTATTTTCTTGGTTTTCCATATTTCTTGTGACCCTGCAGTGATTTCTTGTCATCTAATGGATGGTGCATGTCTTCTAATTCTTGAAGTTCAATCTGAGTGTTCAGAGGTGTGCAGGAGGTGATCTGCCATCACTTTTTCATTCCGTTCTCACTCTTTGTGCATCAGAATCAGTGGGACTAGAGGAATATTCTGACCCTAACTGTATTCAGATGTCTACATCCTGTTCACTTGAACCTGCCTAGACATTTACTGTGTAGGAGCTGAGAAGCCAATGAGTAAAGGTAAAGAAAAAGAAGAGAATTAGAGAAAAGGAAAGAAGAAAATATAAAATAAAAAGGATAAAAAAACTATAGATTTTAATTTTAAAAAGCAAAAATTCATTTTAAGTCTCTAAAAGCGATATTTCACAGCTGATGTTCAGGATCCATGTGGAGATGGGCCTGGGTTTGTGCCTTTTGTAAACATAATCCATAGTGGATGCTTTCTGATACAGCTAATGTAATAATTATTGAGAAAAATCTTTATGATAGTTTTACATATCTGGTCAAGTGACATTTGGTCAGTGACATACCACAGTGGTCCCATGAGACTGTAATGGGCTATACTCCAGAACCTAGCTGTGTGGTAGGCTGTGCCATGTAGGGTTTTGTCAGTTCATTCTGTGATGTTCACACAGTGACATATTTATCAGGACATGTACCTATTGTTAAGTGATGCTTGATTGTATTTTATTCTTGTATTTAAAAACTGAATTTGGGGGACAAGCAGATGGCAAAATGGTTATGTCACTGGACTTTCATGTAGTCAACTGTGGTTCAAGTCTGGACCCAGAAGCTTAAAACTCACACTGGGTGCATGTGTGTGCATGCCCAAAATCCTGAGAGTAAAATGGAGGAGAATGGATTGCAGTGTGGCCACCCTCCTGGGAGGTGATTTCTCACTTTCTGTTTCTCTGTCTCTTTCTGTCTCTCTGGTGAGTGCATGCACCCTATAGCAAGAAAACAAAACAAAACAAAACAAAACAAGGGACCAGCAGGTGGCGTGGTAATTAAGGCACTGGACACTCCCATGTGGCTAACCATGGTTCGAGTCCCAGACCTGGTGGCTTTCTTTCTTTCTCTCTGTCTCTCTCTGTCTCTCTCTCTGGTCAAATTAATAAAATAAATGAAT
Organism: Tupaia tana; assembly: GCA_026018925.1. Classification (NCBI taxonomy): domain Eukaryota; kingdom Metazoa; phylum Chordata; class Mammalia; order Scandentia; family Tupaiidae; genus Tupaia; species Tupaia tana. The sequence continues at coordinate 160,829,842 of JAKSZU010000007.1, read as the reverse complement.
GAATAGAGAAAAAGAATTCTTTTAAAAAAATTTACCAGCAGTTAGTGTAATGGCTATGTTGCTGGACTCCCACGTAGTCGGCCGCAGTTCGCATCCCGGACCCGGTGGCTTAAACTCATGCTGGGCACGTGTGCATGTGTGCCCAAGATCCTGAGAGGAGAATGGAGGAGAAGGAATTGCGGCATGGCCATCCCCCCTAGGGGGTGATTTCTCACTTTCTGTCTCTCCGTCTCTCTCTGTCTGGCGAACGCATGTGCCCTATAGCAAAAACCTCTCCAAAAAATACAAAACTCTAAAAAAAAAAAAAAAAGAATTTCGCCTATATACCATAATGATTTATATGGGGTTTCATATATATGTGTAAATAGAATATTTAAATAACTTTTGTATGCATTTCTCAGAAATTTTTCTGAAACTTTACATTTGAATCTTTAATCATGCTGTAGCAGTAGTAATTAGTAACAAATCATAGATATTAGGAAGTGTTGAATATATTTCTTTCATTCAAATACTTTAAAATATTTTAATTGAGGGACCAGCAGTAGTACTTGTGTCTCTGGACTCCCATGTGGTTGACCATAGTTTGAGTCCTGGACCTGGCAGTTTAAATCTCATGCCAGGCATGTGTGCATGTATGCCTAAAATCCTGAGAGGAGAATGGAGAAGGGACTGCAGTATGGCTATCCCCCTGGGGGTTATTTCTCATTTTCCATTTCTTTGTCTCTGCCTCTCAGGCAAGCACATGTACTCTATAGCAAAAAATATCTCTCTGAAAAATTTTTTAATTGAAAGTCATACCTTATGGCCAACAGGTGGTATGGTGGTTAAGGTCGTGGACTTTCACATGGCTGACTGTGGTTCAAGTTTGGACCCAGATAGAGAGTTGTAAATCATGGCAGGCATGCATGCGTGTGTGCTCAAAATCTCTAGAGGAGAATGGAGGAGATGGGATTGCAACATGGCTGCCTACCCTGGGGGATGATTTCTCACTTTCCCTCTCTGGCAAGTGCATAAACCCTATGGCAAAAACCAAAAAAAAAAATTAAAAAATAGTAAAAAAGTCATTTTTCAAACACCAATACAGTTTACAAAAACTTAATTTTATCTTCTTTGGAAATCAGGGAATTAGGTATGTCCAAATATTTCAATGCTATAATTTCTATTGCCCATGTAAATGATTTTGTCTGTACATATAAAGTAGAAAATCTATTTAAAGAGAAACTAAGTGAATAATTCTTGCAATGGTAATATATTCAAGCAACTCAATACATATGAATATTAAAGTAAAAAAATAAGGTATATATTTTGGGATCTAGTCCCAAATATATCTTATTTTGAATTATGTATAGGAATTTCCAGCTTATAATCAAATTTGTCTTTTCTAAAAGTAATAGAACAGCAACCTTCCTTCAATTTCAGAAAGATTTACATAAAATAAAGAGAACTTGCTTTCAGAGGCAAATTATATCTTAAGCAATAAATTATCAAAAAATAGACAAAACGTTTTAGTACATACATCTTTACATTAACACATCTTAAATCTTTGATCACTATATAGAATTATTCTTTTCATCATTAGTAAAAACACTCAAATTTATATATGGAAGATGTAAAAAGTCTTGAGGGTGCAAATGATATTTATAATGAACATAAAGGACTTAAGGATCTATTGGTTTGTAACAGATGAATTAAGGAAGTGTGAAGTGAGAATCTCAATAAGGTTGAAAGAGAAAGGCATATTGTGTAATTTACAGGAAAATGCTTTCACATTATGATAGTTTCAACCAGATTATAATAATGGATTCTTGTAGCAGAAAGGCAAAGTTAATATTATTACATGCTCTTTGGCGTTTTAAAATAAAAATCTAAATGTTATTAAAAATCATGTCTCTATTGCTAAATTACAGAGTACTAAATAAAGTTAGCAAGGGCCATAAGAAAAGAGGAAGAATAAGACTGTATTTGGCATCAAAAGCAACATTTCACCTAGACAATTAACCATGGGTAGCCTAGCATTTTAATTTAGCCAAAGCCTCTAACTGTTCAGAAGAGAAGATTTAAAAGAATTGCAGGTTTGATATAACTGTCACTTTGCATACATTGACATTTAGAATTGAACATTAGACTGGTTTGTCTATTAAATATTATAAAGTTACAATAGTTAAAAATGCAATTAATTGTGCACCAGGTATAGAACTTAATTCATAAAATGTTATCTATTATATAATAAAAAATATATTTCAAATGAGAGGTAATAAATTATTCAACAAATAGTACTGGGATAATTATTTATTAGGAACTTATTTTTAATTGGAACGTAACAATTACAGCACAACTAATATCTAGGTTGATTTGCATGGTCCCTTGAAACTATATAATAAAAAGCAGAAAATAAGTTATCCATTTTTCAGATATCAGAGTCATTTTTAACCTTTCAAAACTGGGAAAATGATACAAAATGCAAACCAAAACAGAATGACTTAACATGTATCGTGAAGTTATAAAAAACAAAAGATAATTTATACTACACAAAAATTAAACATTCCACACAGGACAGTCAATACAAAATCAAAAGGCAAACAATATTGAGACAAATACTTGCAAAGCAAAGGTCAATGTTTAGAAAATGGTCATTGTCCTTAATACATTAAAAAAGTATTTAAAAATTATTTAAACTGTTGTGCCCTGATCACTGTGGAATAAGAACTCATGAATGAAGCCTTCTCCCTCCCCATACCCCCTTCCCACTCACTGCTGCCTTCTACAGGTCTGGGTTTTGAGACATGCATTAAGATTTCAGAAGGCCCCACAGAAGCAGCTGGCCGTATCCTTAGCCAAGCTGGTTACACATCCTGAACTGATGGTCCTTCTCTCTCAGTTCCACTAGCAGGTCCCCCCGAAGCCTGCTCCCAGGACCACATTCCCAAAGTAACAACTTGTGAATAAGCTTGCTCAGAGCCAAGGTAGCTCCTTTGTTGCCTCAAAAGGTAGCTTGATACAGAACGAAAAACAGGTGATGCCATGAAGCTGACTTGGGTTCTACCTAAATGACTGAACTAATTGCTAATGTTATCTGCATAGCTTTGGGAAAGGTTTGTGATTCAAGCATCAGGTAAATGTGAAGACTGAGTCAGGTGAAGTTGTCAGCTTCTGGACTCCTACACCTGCCCTCCCAACCTACAGCCATTGTCAGCAAGTGCTAGACTTTCTAGAGATGATAAAGTAGAAATTCAATAAAGTAGAAATAAAAGCATGCACATTAAACAAAATATTTTTTTTCTGCAAGTGGTTTCTCTTTTGCCCCCAAAATTTGGTTTTAGACTTTGGAGACTTTCCCCCTGTAAATTACATAGCCTTACCTAATACACCTTGCAGACAATGTTAGTTCTAAACACTACTTGAAGAATGTGTTAAACTCAGAAACACAATTTTTTCAAATATAGTAATAATTGTCCTTTTAATGAATGAAATAATAATATCTAGTGGTAGGTCTAATGATTACCAGAATGTTAAAATAGTCATAAATATGGGGTTATTTAGCGTAATGGCTATGTCGCTGGAATCCCATGTATTCTACTGCGGTTCAAGTCCTGGACCTGGTGGCTTAAACTCACACCGCACGCGTGTGCGTGCATGCCCAAGATCCCAAGAGGAGAATGGAGGAGAAGGGCTTGCAGCATGGCCATCCCCCCGGGAGGGGGGTGATTTTTCGCTTTCTGTCTCTCTCTCTCTTTCTGTCGAGCGCATGTGCCCTGTAGCAAAATAAAAAAATTCTCCAAAAAAAATAGTCATGAATATGGATGAAATTTTGATATATATTATCAACTACTGATATAGCTCTGATTCTCCCTCCACTTCTCCATCCTATTGGGATTTGGAGCATGCACACACACACGCTCAGGGTATTTTTCAAGATGTTGTGGCTGGCATTCAAACTGCAGTCACTCTTGTAGAAGTCAGTTCATTTAACTACTAGGCTACATAGCTGGCTCAACACATGTGCTAGTTACATGCATATTAAGTATTTACATATATGATATTTATACATGCACCTATTATTTACATGTATGTACATAAATGTTGCCTATATGATGCGTACAAATCTAAGCAACAATTTGTAACACAACACTCATAGAAATGCAGCCCCTTCTGTAATCATAACCCTCAGTGTTTCAGATAGGTGATGGCCTTATCTTTACTTTATACAACGTGCAACTAAAGCCTAGAGAGGTGAACGATTTATACAAAGAAATACTGAGCTGGGATTTAAACGTAATCTTTTAAAGACTTAAGTACATACATACGTGCATGCACATAAATATGAAGAGATATAAAATTTAACTATGTTAGAAAAATTTTATCTAGTATATTAAACTATGCAGAAATGTCATATATTTTTCTAAATTAATTCACTGAAAATTTAAAAGTACTTTTTATGACAGTAAGCAACAGATTGTGGGATTTTTTTAATATTATGTTTTTAATTTTTTACATTTTAAAACATCTTTAAACATTATTTTTTTAAGAAAGATTTTTGCCACAGTGTGCATGTGTTCACCAGAGAAACAGAGAAAGACAGAAGCAAGAAATCACCCTCCAGGGAGGATGGCCACACCACAATCCCTTCTTCATTCTCCTCTCAGGATTTTGGGCACACGTGCACGCATGCCCAGTGTGACTTTCAAGCTGCCAAGTTCAAGAGTTGAACCACAGTTGACCACGTGGGAGTCCAGCACGTTAATCATTATGCCACCTGCAGTCCCCATCTTTAAACCTGTAAAAAGTTTACTTTATTTACAATAAAGAACATATACATGTGCACTAGAGAGAGACAGAGAGAGAAAAGGAGAAGCACCCTAAAAGAATCTTGTCACACTGAGGTCCCCTTGCAGCTCAACAGGGTCTTGGGCCCATGCGCAGATCCACTGTGCTTTCAGGCCAGTTTGGGGATCTGAACCCATGGTCAGTCAAGTGGCTTCCTTCTGGCACTGCAGTTCAGTCTGTACCTGACTGTGCCAATCTTTATACTTTTTTAAAGTTTACATTCTAAACATTGTATTTTAAAAAAACATTTTACAGTTTAAAAAAGATTGCCTTCTTTGAAATATGTTCTTATCCTCCTGAAGTCATGCAAATCATGTCGCCTGCTGCCACAGTAGGCTTTCTTGCTGTCAAATACATTTAAATGAAGCGTATGAAGGCAAAGCAAAGGTAACAACAAATTTCCCCAAACAATCTAAATCTAGACCCAAAAGAGTTCATGAATGAATAGTATTTATTTATTTTTTAATCTCCAGTGAACTCAAATTCCAGTCCTGTCTTTATGAAAGGGAAGAACTATGCTAGTAAACAATTGTTGAATGTACGGAATTATGATCTGTCTGGAATAGTCACAATTTCAAACACATCGGTATAATATTGGCAGGATTTACAAGGCAGATTTTCAGTCTCGCACATTTATAGCACCAATCAGAACTGATACATATATCATATAGGGGCTCAACAAAATACTGCTTAGCTGCATAAAGAGGCAGTTTTAGAAACATATTAATCCTGTGGCTGACCTCAAATGACAAAATTATATTCATTAGTCATTTAACAATTCTATCAAACAGTTCCAGTGCAACTGATACCGTCTTTGGTATTGAAGATAAAATGACAAGGGAAAATAAACACAGTCCCTATAGAAACTAGAAGCTTCTGAAAGAGAAATAAATATCTGAAACGACTAGAAAATAAATGTAAAGGTACCACCTTTGGGATCACATAGTGATCACACACTGAAAAAAACATGATGATCCCCAGGCTGAGTCCATGGGAAGGTTGCTGGTTCAAGTCTGGAAACCTCCTTGATACACCAGTACACACATGCCCATGAATGGGGCTGGTTGAAGCTGGGATGGACCGTGGAATCAGGACCCTATAGTCCTTCATTATGAAGTGAATAAATAAATATATAAATAAACCTCCTGAGAAAGCTGTGTGGAAAACATTTGCATGGTTCTGTAGTGGGAGAGAGCATGGCACACAAACTTCACATAATAGTAGGCCCTCAATGCTATAGAAATTCTACAGAGACAGAGGCTGCACAGGCGGAGATGGGAGGCTGCAGAGATTGTCAAGAGACGACCCTCTGAACAGCCTTAGAACTATTTGAGAGTTACTTATCTTCAAGATAACATTTTCAAGCATGGAGTGATGTAGATGAGAGGCTGGTAGGACTGACTTCGCATGCCAATATCACTCTAATGTGAAAAGTGGGTCTAGGAATGCCCTTGAGTAGAGATTGAAAGTCAGGGGTGTTCTGCCTAAATCTGCTGGAAACAAAACTGATACAAAAACTTTCTTTAAAATCCTTTAAAATTCAGACTTTCCATATCCTCCTGGCTCAATCTTGGTAGATTATATGTGTCCAGGAATTTGTTCATCTCATCCAGATTGTCTTGTTTCTTGGCATATAGGTGTTCATAGTATCCTCTAATGATGTTTTTTGTATTTCTCCTTTGTGTGTTGTTATATTGCCTGCTTCGTTAAAGATTTGATTCACCTCATTCCTTTCTCTCTTCTTTTTAGTAAGTCTTGCTAGTGGTGTATTGATTTTGTTTTTCTTTTCAAAAAACCAGCTTTTACTTTCATTTATTTTCTGTGTACTTCGTTGTTGTTTTTTTTTTTGTTTGTTTGTTTGTTTTTTTCTATTTCATTTATTTCTGCTCGTTTCTTTATTATTTCCTTCATCCTGGAGTTTTTTGGATCTTTTTGCTGTTGCTTGTCCAATTCTCTGAGGCATGATGTTAGGTGATCCACTTGCCGCCTTTCCATCTTCCTCGTATGTGCACTAATTGCTTTGAACTTCCCTTTTATGACTGCTTTAGCAGTGTCCCAAAGATTATGGAAACTTTTGATCTCATTGTCATTGGCTTCCATGAATCTTTTGATTTCAATATTTATTTCTTCAGTAACTGTGGAGTCATTTAGGAGTAGGTTATTTAGTTTCCATGTATTTGAGTATTTTTGAGGATTTCTCTTGAAGCTAAACTCAAGTTTAATTCCACCATGGTCAGAGAAGATGCTTTGATCTGCATTTCCCTTACAATGAGGGATGTTGAGCATTTCATATTCCTTTTGGCTATTCATATGTCATCTTTAGAGAGTGGTTTTTTCAACTCATTCTCCCATCTTTAATAGGGTTGATCATTTTTTTTTTCAGAACAGCTGCTTGAGTTCCTTGTGATTTCTGGTTATCAGTCCCTTATCTGACACATAGTTTACAAAAATATTTTCTCATTCTGAGGGTTGTTGATCCACACTAATTACTGTGTCTTCTGCCATGCAGAAACTTCTTAGTCTGATGTAATTCCACTTGTTTATTTTGGAGATTATCAACAGTGCTTTGAGGGTCTTATTTAAGAAGTCTTTTCCTACTCCAATGTCTCCCAGAGTTTCCCCAGTGTTTTCCAGGAGCAGTTTTATAGTTTGAGGTCTTAGATTTAGATCTTTGATCCACCTTGACTTGATTATTGTCAAAGGTGAGAGGTAGGGATTCAGATTCATCTTTCTGCAAGTGGAAATCCCTTTTTTCCAGCACCATTTGTTGAAGAGGTTTTCCTTTTCTCAGTAGATTGACTGGTACCCCTTGTCAAAAATCAGTTGGCTGGGACCAGCAGTTAGCGTAATGGCTATGTCACTGGACTCCCACGTAGTCGACCGTGGTTTGAGTCCCGGACCCAGCGGCTTAAACTCACGCCGGGCGTGTGTGCGTGCGTGCCCAAGATCCCGAGAGGAGAATGGAGGAGAAGGGATTGCGGCGTGGCCATCCCCCCTGGGGGGTGATTTCCTGCTTTCTATCTCTCTGTCTCTCTCTGTCTGTCTGGCGAGCACACGCACCCTATAGCAAAAACCTCTCCAAAAAAAGAAAAAAAAAAAAAAAACAATCAGTTGGCTGTATGTTTGGGAATTTATTTCTGGAGACTCTATTCTGTTCCATTGGTTCACATGTCTGTTTCTGTGCCAGTACCATGCTGTTTTGATTACCACAGCTTTGTAGTATATTTTTGGGTCAGGGAGTGAGATGCTGCCTACTTCATTCTTGTGCAGAATTGCTTTGGCAATACAAGGTCTTTTATGATTCCAGACAAACTTTATGATGGTCTTTTCTAGATCTGTGAAGAATGTGTCTGATACTTTGATTGGCATTGCATTAAATGTGTAGATTAATTTGGATAGAATTGCCATTTTGATTATATTCAATCTTCCAATCTAGGACCATGGGATATCCTTCCACTTTTTTGTGTCATTTTCAATTTCTTTATTTAGCTTATTGTAGTTTTCCTTGTAGAGGTTTTTAACTTCTTTGGTTAGATTTATTCCTAAGTACTTTATACTTTTTTTTTTTTTGAGAGGTTTTTTTGCCAGAGGGCGCATGTGCTCGCCAGACAGAGAGAGAGACAGACAGCGAGAAATCACCCCCCCCAGGGGGATGGCCACGCCGCAATCCCTTCTCCTCCATTCTCCTTTTGGGATCTTGGGCACACACACACGTGCCCAGCATGAGTTTTAAGCCACTGGGTCTGGGACTCGAACCACGGTTGACTACATGGGAGTCCAGCGACATAGCCATTACGCTAACTGCTGATCCCAGTATCTTATACTTTTTGTGGCTATGGTAAATGGAATAACTTTTTTCAGTTCTATCTCAGTCTGCCTGTTGTTTTTATATAGAAATGCTACAGATTTCTGTGTATTGATTTTGTATCCTGTAACTTTACTGTATTCATGTATTACTTCTGGAAATTTTTCTTGGAAATCATTGGGTCTTCTATATATACAATCATGTTATCTGTGAATAAAGAGAACCTCACTTCTTCTTTTCCTATTTGAATGCCTCTTATTTTTTCCTCTTTTCTGATTGTGTTGGCGAGGACTTCCAGTACTATATTGAAAAGAAGTGGAGAAAGTGGGCATCCTTGTCTTGTACCCATTTTTAGTGGAAAAGATTTCAGTTTTTCTCCATTCAGGATGATGTTCACTATGGGTTTTCGGCACACATGCATATGCCCCTGGTGTGAGTTTTAAGCCACCAGGTCTGAGATTCGAACTGCAGTTGACTACTTGGGAGTCCAGCAACATAACCATTACGCCATCTGTTGGTCCCTTAAACTACCTGCAACACACTAATTGTTGGAGACCTCAACACTGCACTATCCCCTCTGGACAGGTCATCTAGACAAAAAATAGGTAAAGAGATAAAGGATCTAAATGATACCATAAATCAAATGGACTTAACAGTCATCTATAGAACTTTCCATCCAAAAACCACAAGATACACTTTTTTCTCACCCCCACGTGGAACCTTCTCGAAGACTGACCACATAATAGGGCACAAAGCAAGCCTCTACAGATTCAAAGGCATAGAAACTATATCCAGCCTCACAACAACCATGAGATACTACCTAAGCCCAGTCAGAATGAGTAAGATTAAAAAACAAAAACACAAAAAATTGTAAGTGCTGGCTGGGGTGTGGTGAAAGGGGAACTCTCTTAAACTGCTGGCGGGAATGTAGATTAGTACAGCCACTGCGGAGAACAATTTGGGGATTCCTCAAAAATCCACAAATAGACTTACCATGTGATCCAGCAATTCCACTTCTTGGTATCTACCCTAAAGACAGAAGAATTCTTAATCAGAAAAGTGCTTGCACATCGATGTTTATTGCGGCACTATTCACAATTGGTAAGTCATGGAACCAACTCAAATGCCCACAAACACATGAATGGATAGAAAATCTGTGGCACTTATACTCAATGGAATACTATTCAGCCATTAAAAAAAAAAAAAAAAAAAAAAAAAAAAAAAAAAAAAAAAAACCTGGCTTTTGACAGAAAGTGGAAGAATATGGAAGATTTACTGCTGAGTGAAGCAAGCCAGGCTATGAAGGAGGGACATTGTATGTTCCCACTTAATGTATACTGAGTGTGCGCACTCTATGACTGAAACTGATTGACTAAAGGATATAGAAACACAGTAAATGGATTTAACTGCCAGATACAGTGTGTGTGAAAGAGTAGGGTCTGAAGAAGGATATTTAGAAAAAAAACTAGAGAGGCAAAGCATTAATGGGACAAAGAAATGTGTTATTATCTGTTGAAGATATTTTATAGTTTAATCAACTGGACTAGGGAGAAATGTTCACATGCTAAAATATTCACTCTGTAAGCTAAATAATGTGATTGAATGTATAAAAGGAAATGAAATAAAAAATGTAAAAAAAAACAAAAACAAGAAAGTACTAAAATAGAGTTTCAGTTTTTCTACTGGTATTGTATAGTCTGATGGCTTTTAGTATTAGTGGTTACTTAGGTTGTAAAGTAAATATTTAGCAATTAAAAACATCAAGTAAGACTATCTACAAAGTGATAAGATCTATTCTGTTTTTCTTTAGTAGGGTTTGTGTTCTCTCTTCTTTTAGGTTATTTTATTTTTCTTGGTCCTCATTTCAGTGTTTGGTTACTCTTCTAAACCATATGTCATTCTTTGAAAGGAAAACTGAATAAATGTAATTATTTTTCATTTGTAAAAATCTTAAAATGCATTTCAAGAAATAAGATACATTAAAATTTCTAAGTACATAAGTAGTAAAACCAAAAGTATTTTGTTACTTCATATTAAATATGAAATTTTGGAACACAAATTTCAAGAGTTTTCATATGAAGTATATTCTGTTTTTAGATATGAGCCAGATATCTATATCTATATGTAGATATATAGATACATGTGTGTGTGTTTATTTAAAGAAAAATATAAAAGTAAATGTCATGAATGAAAATTTGCAAGTATACCAAAAATAAATAAAATCAATCAAGTGAAATAGAAAGGAATTAAGTTTTACTGTCTGCATTTTTAATTCATGCTTTTTAAAATATTCTATTTGGTTAACTTTTTACTTGCATTTACTTGTTCATGGCATTTAAGGAGACTTTAAAAAGTTTGTAGAAAAAGAAAACGGTCAAGTTTATTTTGTGCAAAAAAAATTGAAATCCATGTATATTTTCTATAATATACATTTTCCATGAATGTTTTGAAGACCGCCCCCATACCTGTCCATTTAAAATTAACAGTACTTTTTGAGTGCATTTAACATTCAACAGGATTATCATTTTTCAAATCATGAAAGGTGATTTAATGATAGTTTTTCATTGTAATTTCTCATAAGTCTTTTTTAATTATATGCTTCAAAATCAGTAGTAATTGCAGATTTGTTTGTCTGGCTCAGACTTCTAATTCCCAAAAGTTTATTATTTTCTCTGGAACATTGTATAGGAATTCCTTTAACCCATATTCGATTCAGAAAAGACTTTTGCTTAATTTTCTCTAACACAAATACTGTATATTTGAATCACGAATCCTGTTTTCACCTCACAGACATTTCTCTGAAATGTCTACATTTCTCCATATTTATTGGCACCAATTTAGCCAAAGCTTCTCTAATCCAGTCTCCAATCTAGGGAAGAGTAGTATTTTTTGAGTAGAAAATTATCATGTTTATTATTTTGATTAAAACTCTTTAGTATATTCCCACCGTTCTTAGGCTAAAGTAAAATATTAGTAACAATGATAATAGTAATTCTTAACAGGGCCCTACAAGCCTTAGAATAATCTCACTCAGCTTATTCCCAGCCTCATTCATGTCACTCTTTCTGGCCTCTGTTGGTTACCGAGTTCTCTGTCCTTCAGACATATTTATTATGTTTTTAAATTGACCAAATTCTGATGTGTAAAGACCTGCCCACATCCAAGTCTCACTCCCTGAAATGGTCTCTACCAGTTTTATCACATACCTGGTCTCAGCTGCTCGTGGTCTCACACTCAGTTTGTATTCTTTTCTTTCCCGCAAACAAGGGTCATTCTCACTGTTGGCATGGCCCAACACCCTGAACTTTTTTTGTGTTATACTTCATACTTAAATTTTAAAATTTTCTGCATAGTATGTGGACAGTTGGTATATGTTAAGTGGAGCCACACTATGAAGGAGAGACTTCATATTTAAATTAACCTTCATCTCTTCCTTCTTTTAAGACTAGAAGTTCAAAGATACAGGGGTTAATTTCTTCACTTATCCTTGGATTTTTCAGATTCTATTATGATTCCTGAGATATAGTAGTTATAAATATGCAATGAATTAATGATGAGGGGAGGAAAAATGCAGGGGTTAGTGGAAAACAGAAAAGGATTAATTTAACCTCATTTGAAATGTGGGCTGGGATTTTCACAAGACTAATGGATTCTTTTGTTTTTTGTGTTAGTGAGATTCTTCAAAAAAATATAAAAAAGGATGGAATAGACTATCCTCAGATTTCCTTATAGGATGGCAGATTTTCTGGCAGGATAAACAGGTTAAAAAAAGGTTTAAATATCACTAAAAAGCCAATTGTCTCTCATTGATTTTCTGATACCACAAAGCTCTAAAACATCTTCACCACTCTGGAACACTGTTGAAAAGTCTGATGGGCTGTGACTCAGCTTCTCCATCTCTCTTATTTTTGTTCCTTCTGTTATCCCCTGTCTGATTTATTAGCTTTCTCTTTGACACACTAGCTTTCCAGTTTACACATGTGAGTCAGCCTATTGTAATCCATTCTCAGACACCCTTTTCAAGCAGATTTTAAGACGTGGATATCTGATGTACTTCGGACCAGCTCCCAGAAGACTACATTTGAGTTAAGTATGTATCCTTGGACCAATCGATCTTGACTGAAATATCGTAGTTTGGTAATGTATAAGTAATTTTCATCCCTTTTGTTCTCTAAGTGACATTGCTATGTAATTATCAACTTATTATTTAGTATTATTCTATTATCAATTTCTACTGGATCATTTTTTTAGAAGTCCTTGACCACTTAGACCATGCGAGTCATTCATTCGCTGCTGCTCTAGCTGTCAGTATATATCTGTCTATATCAAACTCCTTGATATCTCTGTATCTACTTATTTGTCTGTCTAGCTAGCATCTATCTATATAAACATATGTGTGTATTTAGTTTTCTTTTATACTGCATCCCCAATTTATCTTATCTTTGAATATATACCACAAATAATGATAATTTTCAAAATTATTTTCATTTTCACTGTTCCTATAGTAAAATACACAATGTAGTGGTCAATACAGTTGCCCAGATTAAAATAGCTCTAATACTTACTAGCTTGAGAAATCTGGGAAGATGACTCAGTCATTTACGTTTCAAATTTGGGAACCAGCAGTTGGCATAATGGCTATGTTGCTAGACTCCCACGTAGTCGACCGTTGGTTTGAGTCCCGGACCTGGTGGCTTAAACTCACGCAGGGCGCATGTGCATGTGTGCTTAAGATCCCAAGAGGAGAATGGAGGAGAAGGGATTGCGGCGTGGCTGACCCCCCTGGGGCAGGGGTGATTTCTCGCTTTCTGTCTCTCTGTCTCTCTCTGTCTTTCTGGTGAGCATATGCGCCCTATAGTAAAAACCTCTCCAAAGGGAAAAAAGGTTTCAAATCTGAAAGATGGAAAAGACACTGACTTGCAAAGTCAGTTACTTCTTACTAGTGTAAACCCCCAAGTGTCCTTCTAGTGTCCTCACTTGCCTTTTCATTAGCCATATCATGCCAACCCACATGACACTGATTCCTTTAAAATTTTCTTAAAGTGTATGTCTTGTTAATACGCTGATAAACCTCTCCTAACCCTTAAATCACAAGTAGAATAAAATCCAGGGTGCACACTGTGGTTTAGGGACTTCATGTCATGTGCCCTGTCTACTTCTCTGTCATCTCTGCCACTCGCTTTCTCCTCCCTCCACTAAGTCACACTTCTACGTATGACCTGGCCACAGCCAGCATTACACCACCGCGGGGTCTGTGTCCTCGCTAGTCTTTATAACTGCACACTTTGAACTGTCTTGTTTTATTCAAGTTCATCTTTAAATATCAGGGCTTCAGTGAGGACTTTTTTTTTTTTTTTTTTTTTTTTTTTTTTTTTTTTTTTTTTTGAGAGGTTTTCACTATAGGGTGCATGCACTTGCCAGACAGACAAAGAGAGACATAGAGACAGAAAGCGAGAAATCAACCCCCAGGGGGCATGGTCATGCCACAGTCCCTTCTCCTCCATTCTCCTCTCAGGATCTTGGGCACGCACGCACACGCACCCGGTGTGAGTTTTAAGCCACCGGGTCCAGGACGCGAACAGCGGTCTACTACGTGGGAGTCCAGCGACATAGCCATTATGCTAACTGCTGGTTCCCGAGTGAGGACTTTTCTGACCTCCCAGACTCTCAACGTGCTTCACTAGTTTTCAACAGCATCTTTCATGAATATTCAGTTTTAAAAATTATTTTTATTTTCACTATTCTTTTTTATTTATTTTTTTTGGAGAGGTTTTTGCTATAGGGCGTGTACGCTCACCAGACAGACAGAGAGAGACAGAGAGACAGAAAGTGAGAAATCACCCTCCATGGGGGATGGCCATGCCACAATCCCTTCTCCTCCATTCTCCTCTCGGGATCTTGGGCACGCACACACACGCGCCCAGCATGAGTTTAAGCCACCAGGTCCGGGACTCGAACCGTGGTCGACTACGTGGGAGTCCAGCGACATAGCTATTACACTAACTTCTGGTCCCTATTATCACTATTCTTATAGTAAAATACCCAATGTAGTAGTCAATACAGTTTCTCAGATTAAAATAGCTCTAATGCTTACTAGCTTGACAAATTTGGGAACATGACTCAATCACTTAGGTTTCAAATCTGAAAGATGGGAAAGACACTGACTTGCAAAGTCGATATGAATAGTCATGTCTACTTTGCTTGTTCACTTGTTCGTGCATGGCCTGTCATACATATTGAGAGCTAAGATTTTGCTTTTTCTCTAATGTATTGCTAGTGCAATAGCAAGCATATCATATCTATTTACTAAATTAACTAATCCTTGAATAAAGATTCCTCTAAGAGGACAGTGGATATGCCTGCCTCTCAGAACTTTATTAGAACAGAGCAGGGGAACTAACTGCATGGCACTTCTGTCAGAGTCAAGGAGCTTTGTATAAAAGTCTTCCGTTTTGAAGACTTCAATAATAAATCATGTAATTCCATCAGTGTGTATATACATATATGTTTATATATTTACGCATATATTTATGTACATATATATGCAATGTATATACACATTGATGAAATTACATGATTTTATCATATAACAGAGGCAAAAAATCTCACACAGACATTCATCTATCATATTAATTTTTTTATCTTAGCCTTATTCTACGTAAAATGTCAGGTAGGTGAATATTAATGATTTGATTCAAGGTTAACTGAAATAGAAAGAAAAATACCAACTGAGTGGTAAATTCAGAATTCAACAACTAAGCTCAGAAGCCATCAGAATATGTTATTTTATGTACATACAACTTCATTTTTTTCCTGGTAATAATTTGAATTTAACTGGAACCATAGCAAAACCAAATAAGACATATTCTATATTTAAAGAGTTGGGTTCTGTTCCCATGGAAACATTCTGGCAATGAGTTTTGCAAAAGAAAATGACTAAGCATTTCAGATTCTAATGCTACTCTGCTTAATTATTCTGAAGTGTTTAAGAAGACTGAACTTTTTAAAATATTGATATTTGATCCGTTTAGTTGAAGTGCCTAACAAACTGTCTTTCTGCTTGAAATGTAAAGAAAACACATTTTCTGATTTCTTACAGTTTATTTTAATCAGTTTGAAAGAAGATTAATGAGGAAATGACTACCCATGGAAGTTGGTATATATTTCATAATACGATTTAAATGTTATTCAATTTCCATTTGTAGTTAATGATAGCTTTAGAATTTTACAGTTATGTATTTGTATTATTAAATTTCACAATTTGAAAAAGGAGAATATGTAAGTTAGTAACTAGTTTGATATTATATAATGTCATTTCAGCCCAAAAGGTTTTCACTGAATAAATTTTCAATTTCTTGTTTCCTTTGAAAGAAAAATTTCTACTTTACATAAAAAAGAAAGCATCACTTGTGAACAGTGTACACATTTGCTTTTTTTTTATCACTTCTTTACTGAAATGCTAAACTTTATAAAGGAAATACTCATGAACTATTCTGACTGAAGCTGTATATTTAAACTAATCCCAAGAAATACCTTATTCTAGAAAGTCAGAATAAACTGTCTTTGATTTTTCATAATAACAAAATGAAGGTGTTCTTACACATGAGCTTCCTTTTTGTTTTATTTTCTGCCTGACCTGATGACTATTTAGTTTTTCCACAATTTTCTCTTAAAAAAACTTCACAGTAAGGAAAACATTTCCCTGTAATGTTTCCCTACGTTTATCCTCCTCAGTATCTCTAATAACAAATACAAACAGATACACACACACACACACCCCTCGAGTATTATTTTATTTATATCCTTATATAATGTTAATATTTCTAGAGAGGAAAGAAGTCACACGTTTATTTTTCTTCTTTCCCTATTTTCAGGGCTGCAGACATAACTAACAGTAACTCACAAAAGAAACAACTTTTGATTATGTTAATCTATAGTTTCTACCTTTTCTAGTTTTCCCCCTTTTATGTTTTTTCAAATGTTTATAGGAAAAAGAAAAGTCATGGATTCATGGGTTGTTTATAAGTTTGGAAGGACACGAATATAGTTTTAAAAATTCAGAAGGGAACAAGATACTAGAAAAAAGAGACTCAAGGATTCAAAGATTATTTTATGAAAAAGAAAAAGACTAGTTTTCTAGTTGAGTCAGGTAAGAACTGAGTCATTTCTCTATAAAGAAAATTGTTGGTTGTAATCTGCTAAGACAAAATTGTCACAGATGGAAGTTAGATTTAACCGTGGCTCTGTCCCTTTTCCTGTGTGCAGGAGAGCATAGGTCCTAATATGAAGTATAAGATTTGATGTCATTTTCTTTTGTCAAGATCTCAAAAAAAAAATCATGTTTGGAAGATGCTCTTTTTTGATGGATTATGCTAGAAAAAAGACACCATGAGGTCTGGGCCCAATGAGCTCTTACAACGCCTGCCAAAGGATTCTGAACACAAAGGTGCCTAGATTTCAGGCTGACAGGAAGCATTCAAGTCGTTATTTTAATTGCAAAAATCACATTCTTGGTGGGTTATACACATTAGTAAGTTAAAATAAAAGGTGATTTTAAAAATCTTTTTGCACTCTAGAGATCCATTTCAGAGAAGTGAAAGTTAGCTAGAGACCAGAACACAATAGATTATCTCCTAATCGTTCTTAATTTTGTCCTAGGATTATTGTAAAATTATGTTATTTTTTTTTTTTTAAAGAGAGAAAATAGAGCCAGCTGGTCATGTGGTGGTTAAGATAGCTGGGTACCACAAAGCCAACTGCATGATTCGAGTCCCAGACCAACAGCTTGAGAAACACATCAGGCATGTGTGTGCATGTGCCCAAAATCCTGAGAGGAAAAATGGAAGAGAAAGAATTGCAGCACAAACATCCCTCAAGGGGGTTCTTTCTCACTTTCCTTCTTTTTCTCTCTGTCTCTTTAAATATTACCTTATTTTGTGTTTCTTTTTCCACTGTTTTCAGGCCTACAACCATAACTGACAAAAGAAACAGCTTTGTTCCTCATTGTCAATTTTTCAAATTAAGCATTTATTATGTTTCCTTTCTTTTATTCTCTCACTCTTTTTCTGATTACTAGAAGGTATGTGAGTTCACCAGAGAGACAAAGACATAGAGAGACCCCTCCATTGTGGTGTGGCCACCCAACAATTCCTTGTCCTTCATTTCTCTATCCTACTGAGATTTGGGGCATGCACATACATGTGCTGAGAGTGTTTTTCAAGCTTCTGGGTCTGGGATTCCCTTAACCATTAAGATACAGGGCCAGGGGATAGGCAGATGGTGTAATGGTTGCGTTGCTGGACTCCCATGTAGTTGACTGCAGTTCAAGTCTTGGACCCAGCAGCTTAAACCTAAGCTGGCCATGTGTGCATGTGTGCCCCAAATCCTGAGAGGAGAATGGAGGAGAAGGGATTGTGGCATACCCATCCCCCAAGGGGTGATTTCTCACTTTCTGTCTCTCTATCTCCCTGTCTCTCTTTGTTTCTCTGGAGAGCACATGTGCCCTAAAGCAAAAATCTCTAAAAAAAAAAAAAATAATAATAATAAATAAAAATAAGCCCAGCCCCATGCATCTGTATTTCTAATATTTTTTATCTTTAATTTGTTGGAGGGCCCTATAGGAGAGGACTACAGTCCTTTCTCTTTTCATTTCTTCTTTCTGGATTTCTGTGCATAGTGTGTTTTTTTTTTTTTTTTTTTTTTTTTTCCAAACCAGGACTCAAGCTTCGCATGTGGGACTCAGCCAGCCCAACCACCACTTGTTGCCTTGTATTTCTAATTTTTATAGTAGATTCTAATGGTGACTGTGAATCTTAAATCAAACCCTAATTATATCTAATATTTTTAAAAATGGCTGCATTTTACTAAATAGCTAAGATAGATTTTATTCTATAATTATGAAGTAAAATATTTATTTTGAAAATTGATTTAATATACATCATGTGCAAACAGATATGAACTAGAGTCAAATAGCTTTTAAGATACCTAATAAATAAAATTAAAAACTATGGCAAAAAATACAACATAAGTCTAATATCAAGGCATATATATTTCTGTGATAGTTTTTAATTATATCATGATTTCAAGACTTCTTGGTTTTAGACTGCTATGGATAACTTTGAAATTATATTAACTGTGTTTTAATTGATTCTAAAAGCATCAAAGAAGACAGAGACAATATACAAGATACATATTTGAAATTAACTCACAAAAAACAAGAATATGTGTTTTCTTTCTAATGTGCATCTCATTCTACTAGTTTAGGAATGAATCCGTGATTCATAACAATTACAGCTCACTTTCCTTTAATCTTTAAACTACAAAGCAACCCGAGCTATTTGCGATAATGAAGTATAATTACATATGAATTACAGATGCAGATAGATATTACTCAATATCTTTTTAAAGTTACACACATAAAATTATAAAATGTGTTGAAAGAGACTACATTGAAATTTGATTCAGACTAATTTACACAAAAGCTTATTCCTGAAGAGTAGTAGAATATGCTAGTTCAAAATACACCACTTTAGCATCAGGATTATTTTGGGCAGAAAACAATTGAGAAGACCCAGATTAAGAATAGCTCTCTGCTCTACTCAGATTTGCCCAAAAAGAGAATGAATTTACAAAGATGTGTCTCTCTTCCTATCTCTTCCAATTAAATCTCTGCTCAAAAAATTCTACGAGATGGGTTATATTATTATTCTTATTTTACAGCAAAGGGAAATTAGTGATGTCAAGTCATTCTCCTAAGATCACTCTGCTCAAATATGTGATATGTGTGAGTATGTATGTGCATGTAAATGAAACTTGCAGTTTGTGCATTTATCGTGGAATTGAATTCATTATCCTTATAAGTTTGAAAATCTACACTGTTTAAAGATTATAATTTAAGTTTGCAAATCATATTTTATTTCCCTTGCTACTTAATTAACATTCCTTGAACAAGTTAAGATATTAAATTCCCTAAACAATTATTTTCATTTATAAACTTAGCTAATTAAATTGCCACACATTTTATTCTATATTTTTAGAGCTAACATGATATGCTTAAAATCTTTCAATATCTTACCTAAGATTTATCAACAAACTATATCTACACATTGAAAGGATTCTTGTAAGCATCGTGAGTCAAAATAACAAACAAGATGAATTATGTTCTCTTACACATCCTGATACAGTTTATAAGCCTTAGCAATCTAATTAGTCTCAGTTTAACCTCACATACTTACCTGTTTCAACTGTCTCTGTCAAATCAAAATTTTGCCTAATATTCTGGCATCTCTTATATTTCACACGTCTTAAAGATTAATCTTAAATAATAAACACAATAAATATGCCTAAGTTAAAACAACTTATTTATAGGCTGGATACACATTAATATGTGGGTTTGAAGGGTTTGAAATATTTCATCCTCCTATTTCTAAAACTTACTTATTTCTTGTATTTCTGGCATTCTGAAATCACTCACCTAACTTCATGGGGCAATTTTACCATTCCAATTGGTTTTGGGATTACTGGGTCAAAAATTAATCAGCAAGATGTAGCTATTTATCAGTCATCTATTAATGACTGAAATTTTCAATCAAGACATCACAGACTTCCACACAAATTTACTGCAACAACTCTGAATGTGTGGAATAATTTTGTATAGCCATCTCTGTCCTGTATTCCAAGGTAACTAAGAACTTTAAGCAAACATCTTTAATGTAGGTATTCGTTTCACTAAATCCCTCAACTAATTTGTAAATTACATATTTTTGTAACTGCTTCAAATATTTTTAACTAATTTGAAGAAATGGAATTTTTCATATCACTGCATATTGACCCCAGACACACCCTCACACACAAACATCCATGTGGGGACAGACACACAAAACAGCAGTTTATATGTTTTCTGGTTGGTTAGGTTTAACTAACTTCCATAACAACTTCCTAGGTTGTAACAATATTAATTATTGGGGTTTTATTTGATAATAGTATTTTCTGTATTGTATCATCAATTTGATTTGCAATGCATTTGTGTTTATAAAATTGTCAATTTAGGAGCCAGCAAATGGCATAGTGGTTATGTCACTGAACTTCCACATGGCCAACCATGGTTCAAGTCTTGGAGTCGGTGACTTGAAAATCATGCTCTGTGTGTGTGTGTGTGTGTGTGTGTGTGTGTGTGTGCCCAAGATCCCAGGATGAGAATGGAAGAGAAAGGATTGAGGTGTGGCCATCCCCCATAGGGGGTGATTTCTCACTTTACCTCTCACTGTCTCTGTCTCTTCTGGTGAGCCCACATACTCTAATGCAAAAAACTGCTTTAAAAAATTATCAGTGTGAGGATAGACCCAATGACAGAGTACCCAATATCAGGATTAGTATAATATTAGGCAATATTCGCTTCCTTTTGAAAGAACTATGCTGAAATGATCCAGTCAACATTGTGAACACATCCGTGTAAAATATACCAGTGTGATAATAGGTGATCTTTATTTCATAGTCAAGATGCTCTTGCATATTTTCAGTTGCTTATCTACTAATTCTTCTCATAATCTAGAAACTGCATTTCATCTGTTTCTTCCATGAAGATTTTAGAAGTCAAAAATAGCAATATGTATCTTTTCAGTGACTTTTTGCTAGTTCTACCTTAATGACCATCCCCCTTCCTCGACCCTGTCTACCTAACAAGCTTCTGCTGTTACACTCTGACCTTATCTGAAAATGGAGGTGGTTGCTGACCACCGCTTTATCTGTAGGGGCCAAGATAAAGACTGCAATATAATAAATATTCAAAATTATATACTAAAAGAATTACATTTGTTACATACATATAGTATATTTACATGTGTCATTTCAATTAATTCTTGTCAAACAAACATTTTATAAGGGAATCCCAGAAATCCTAGCTATAGTAGAAATAAATAATTTTTGCAAATGAAGTTTTTCCACTTACCAGCCCCGCTCAATCCCAGTAGTTGAACAGGTCATCACAGCTAATTAATACCTTTTCAAGTTTTAGATCAATGTAATGATATTATAACTGAAACTTATGAGACCACAGTATTTAGAATGTGGTACCAGAATGGTGGAAATGTAGATAGTGGTATAAAAATCAATTTCCTTATCTGTAATTCCCCTATGTCCTCTTTACTAAAATTGATGTGCCAAAGAATTGACCCATGTCTGCCTGTAGGTTCTCCAGTACCACTTTCTCCTCTCTACTCTTTCTTACATTACAAAAGAAATCCTTCTGCTTCTTGTCCTGAATTTTATTCTCATACATGGGTCCAGAGTGTGTTTCACCTGAAATGTAAAAGAAGGTGTCAACTAGAATTATTGGTGTCTGTGGAAGCCACTTTATAATTTATTACATCATAAAACATTCCTGTCTTGTTCCATACATATTTGTGTTGAGTTAATGAGGCTTTAGATGCAGAGTATTGGGCACTGGTTGAGGTATTTTAAATTCAAATTTGTTGTAAAAAAGTAGGTGAAAGTGGTTTTTCCTCTTCCATCCTGTGACGATTATTATCAAATAACACATGGCTCCACAGGAAGACTTTTAAAAATAAATCAAAGCAAACATCAAAAGACAAAAATGATTAAATAGTATGAAGAGGTAAGCAATGCTTTTAAGCTTTCTTACAACTCATTAGGATGAGTGAGTTTCTGGGGGGAAAATTACTAAAATTATGAAAGCTAAAAGTATATATGCTGAATCTTTGAAATGATACTGGAGTACTTTCAAAGACAGTGAAAAATTTCTGGATATACTGAATGAAAAAATATAACTTTTTCAAGCAAATTATTCAAAATTCAGTGAAATAGGTGATATATGATTTTACAAAGATAATTTCATAAAATGTTCTAATTATTTTTCTCATTTTATTCTTTTTTTTCATGATTTGCTGTATTTTCTACTTACAGTAGTAGCAGCTAGTTATTTGATTTTCGGCAGGACATAATTTTATCATTTGTTAATAAAAAAGCAATGGTGGTGAAAGCTAAAAAAAAGTATTTATTATTGTTTTCATGTTCTTGATTACTGCTGAGATGTCAACCTCAGAATCCTACATAAACTGCATCAAATAACTTGGATATAACACCCCCTCTATCATACATTTCATATCACAGATAACTTATCACTGTTAACTACATATTTGATTGCTTTATTATAATTTAGATGAAAGATTATTGTGCTATTTTATAAGGTACTATAAAAATGGACAAATTAATTATATTACCTACTAATGATATTGACCATAGCTTTATTGATTTTAGTAATCTTTCATAAATCTTATATTTCATCATTTATATCTGTGTTATTTTAAAAATAGTTCTTAAATACAAATTAACACTTCATTCAAATTGAAAATGAAAATAAATAGCTTCTAGAGAACTGAATCTGATTTAGTTGATGGGTTTGACAATGAGAACTTTTTTTTGCTAAATTGTTAAATCGTGAAAAACTTCAGTGAAATAGAAAATAGATGTAAAAACTTACTATTTTTATATGTATGTGCCCACGATCTGGACTGGCTTAAGAGGGGAGGTGAACTGTAGTAACTAGGGCCTGTTGGGTTTACTGTCTCTCTCTCTCTCTTTCCCTCCCTCTCTCTCTGTCTCATTCATGGAGGAAATAGAAGGTTTTTTTTTTTTTTTTTTTTTTTTAATGTCAAGGCCTTAATAGTAAGCTGAAAATTACTTATTTATATCAAAATGAATAAATGAATTTCTGATTAAAAAATCTTTTGCTATTAACAATGAATAAGGTAGTGCCTAGTTGGATTCAGAGGCAAAAAAAATGTTTGAAACACTCTAATATAGCAACTAACATTTCAGCCTCTTCATTTGGAAAGCCTTGGAGGCAGAGCTGCAGGCTCACATCACCAATAGAGGAAACTGAATGAGAAGTTGAGAAGAGAGGACAGATGTAGTAGGTCTACCAAGATCACAGCAGTGGATAAGAGACTTGGGGTTTTAAGGATCAATAGTCTTGATTCAGTTGATATCTAGTGGATGAAGAGTCTTTTGTAAATTTTCCCAGATCCCCTCAATGAAGAAATAGCAATTCAGAAAAGCAATGAATTTTTCTGTTTAGAACTTCCACCAAAGCAGAACTTCAACTACAACATTAAAAAAAAATTATATATTTTTATATTTTCTCACAAAAATTTACTTTACGTTTCAAAAATGTTTGCTCATACTCCATAGTTCTTTACATTTCATAAACAACTTCAAAATTTCTAAAAACTGAATTTCAGAAGTAACTTTCACAATATTTGATATAATTTTGTTTGTGACTCTATAACAACAGAGACAGTATGGTTTTAAATACTTTTGAGAAAATATTTGCGTATCAATTACTCAAACTGTTGAAAAACAAACACCCAGCACAGAAGCCACACATGAACTTTCGCAGCTTAGCCCTGCCTACCAAGTATTCTGTGGTTTACCATCTGCTAGCAAAGATCAGTCTCCCTTCCTTCCTTCAAAGTCTTCTTCAAGGTAATCCTCTGGTTGTGGCTGTTCTTTTGTAATCTTTACTGATTACAATGCTGGACTGCAAAAGTCCAGGTTATTTTATGGTATGAATTCTTTCATATAGCTTCTCTAATCCTCTTTGCCAGGCAGAACTCTTTACGGTGCTAGACCATCTTTTTAAAAATAAGTATTTAGCAAGCAGCTATTAGATAGTCAAATACCAGGTAGCCAATAGAAATGCAAATATAGAAAACCAAAGAGAACTGGACCAGCCCCTGGTATGGTGGTTAAGGCAGCTGGATTCCACAAGGTTCAAGTCCTCACAAGAGTAGCAGGTGCACGCACATGTGTGCCCAAAATCCTGAAAGAAGGAAGAGATTGAAGAAACATGATTGCAGGATGACTGTGCCCCATGAGGGGTGTTTTTCCTCTCGTCCTCTCTCTCTCTCTCTCTCTCTCTCTCTCTCTCTCTCTCTCTCTCTCTTTCATAAGCACACAGATCTTTTGACAATTTTTCTTAAAGGGGGAAGGACTTTAAAAACAATATTCTTCAGGGGCAAAGATGCTTGAATATAGGGGTAAGGAATTAGGGGCAGATCCTAAGTCATGTAAATGCATTCATGTAACCACAGTTGGCCTATGTTAACCATCAGATTTAATTCAAAGAAAAATCAATCCAAAATCCAGGAATAATTGAGATTATGTTGTATCTTTCTGATTATCATCAGGAAAAGCCAACAGGAAAAGAGGGTCTTTGCCTGCATTTTCTCACACTGGCACACAATGACGTATGATGTTTAATAAATACCTAGATATCGTGTAATAATTACCACATCAACTAACCAGTGGGGGCAGAGTACTTGGTCTGTACTTCTTCCCAGCTTGCTGCTTAAGAACTTTAAGATGTGATGATATCTAGTTATCAGTTCCTTTGCATGTAGCTAAAATCTCTGGACACTGTGTTACTCCCAGTGAAATAGCAGGGAAAGAGAAGGGAAATGGGTGTATTTGGGTTTTCAGACAAGCTTATAAGTTATTCAGGCTACAAGGTTCATGGTAGGAATTTAGGCCAACACAGAAAGGATCAACAGGCTAATGAGTGCGTCTCTGATATCGATGAGAACTCTTAATCCTCATATAGGGTATGACAAGGCAGCAAAGACAGCTAAGACAGCACACAAAAATGGATCAGCCTTGAAGGAAACGGCTGTTGACCTCGGCTTTCTCACATCAGAGCAGTTTGATGAATGGGTAAAACTTAAGGACATGCTGGGCCCAAAGTGATTTTAAATAAATGTATATAAAAATAAACAAATAAAGTTAAGAAAAAAAGATTCAGTGAAGGGAGATCATAGACGACAGTAGTTACTTCCCACACAGATTAGACTCTACTCATCTAGCTCCATATTTGCTGTCCCTGCCTCTGTCACTGAAACTGCGGCGATACACTTCTATTTGATTTCCTTCTTCTAATCTTTCCTCCTTTCTAATTCCTAATTCTTCACCAACAAAATTCCACAGAAGTCAGTGTTACTTAAAAAATATATATATATAATAATTAGATTATGCCAGTTCATTACTGTAAACTTATGGAAAGTTCTCAGTTGACTTTTTTTTTTTTTTTTTTGAGAAGGAGACATTTTTTGCTATAGAGCATGTGTGCTCATTGGGGAGACAAAGAGAGACAGAGAGACAGAAAGCAAGAAATCCACCCCCCACCTCCCCCTAGAGGATGACTGCACCACAATCCCTTCTCCTCCATTCTCCTCTGAGGCTTTTGGTCATGCATGTACATGCACCCAGAGTGAGTTTAAGCTGGGACTTGAACAGTGGTCAACTCCGTGGGAGTCCAACAATGTAACCAATATGCCATCTGCTGATCCTGACATTTTTTAAATTTATCTTTTTATTATTTTTTTCATTGCCCAAAGGTGCTTGTGCTTCCCAGGGAGAGAGAAAGAGACAAATGGAGAGAAACAGAAGGAGAGTACCTCTGCAATGCATTGTGTCATATAGCAATTCCTTCTCCTCTTCATCTCATCAGAATTTTGAGCATACATGCACATGCACCCAAAGTGTTCTTCCAGCCACTGGAGCCAGGGCTCACACCATGGTCAACCATGTGGGACTCAGCTCCCTTAATCTCACTGGAATGCCTAGTTATCCCATCTGTGGTGGCCCATGCCATCTGCTTCCTGCCTACTTAGCCAACTTTCACTCTCCAACTTAATTTTTCCACTTCAACAGCAAAGGTCTCTTACTTGTTCAATATAGTTATTTGTATTTGTTCAATATACACGTAGTTATAATTCCTATTCCCATTGACCATCCTATTCAACGTTTTCTCTATTTTCCAGTTACTGCTTACCAAATCGTATTTTAATTTTTTATATTAAACAAAACCTGGCTTTTGTTTTAGGTTTGTTTCTTTTTCTGTCCTTTGTCTTCTTTCACAAGAATGGTGCTATTTTAAAAGCAGATGTTTTCTCCATCTCCAGTGCCTAGAGCAGTGTGTGGCACATTCAAGACACTTAGAAAATGTTGAGTTAATGCCTGAATCATGAAATTTTTGCAACATTTTGTAAAACAGCCAAGATCCTCTGAGAAACTGAAACAGCAATTGGTATTAGGGATCAAAAATAAGGAGCAAATATAAGATAGATTGCAGCAGTAAAGGAAGGAGGATTTGGATATACTCACTGTAGATAGAACATTGCTTTTAAAATAGGTCACATTGACATTTGTGGAGGAATAATTCTTTGCACATTATTGTCTTGTGTATTGCAGGCTTGAAGTTAGGTGGCTTTAGTCTACTAAAAACCAGTAATACTTCTGTCTTTGAGACAATAAAATGTGCCCTCACACACTTTAAATACTCCTTAGAGAGGGCGTACAGGTTGAAAACTATTGATTTCTAAAAATACAGCTTCATGACTTTTGGAGTTTGGGCCTCAATGGTGAGATGGAAATTCATGACAAGCTCAGATACAAGCATTGGAGAAGGAGGAACGACTCTGACATGAGGGTGTGAATAATCAAGGTTTCATATGTGCATGAAATGGGAAAGCATTTTGTTTTTCTTTGTTTTGTTTTATTTAAGTAGTTTCTGGACTAAGCTGAAAATCGAGATTTGAACGGTGGTGGTATGATACCGTGGATGAGCATATTAGTTCCCCATAGAAGGGATGGAGAGGAAAAGGACAGTGTGTTGGGGCCAGAAACCTAATCATATATCATTTATACCTGAGGACCAGAGTGGAGACGTCCACAGAAAAGACTGATAGGAAGTAGTCAGACTTGGGAGAAATCTATGAGATTAATCTTTGGGGAACCAAATTTCTTTGTGCCAATAAGTCATTGTAATATTCTTCTGAATTAGCCAGAATATACTGGGAATTTTGACTGAAAACAAGTCTTTTCTGATCTTTGATTCTTTCCTCTATGAATCTTAATATTTAATGATAACTTAATAACTTGGTGTCATATGACTGTGAAAGAATGAAACACATAAAATCACATTTCAATGAATTTTAAGTGAGGTAATTCGATTTCCTAAGAGGAAATTCAATGTGTAATGTTTAAAGAATACTAAAAACAAGCTAATAGAGGATGTGATATATAACATCTTAAAAATAGTGTCATTCTAGAAGTGATCAGTATAGCCTAATGTAACTCATGGTGTATTATTTTATATCTAGTTGAGTGCTATCATTTTATTTCCATACAAGCTTTCTTAAAATAATTCATTATTAGAGAACATTTGTGTATATATCTATTATGCTTCTGAATGGAAATATGACTGTCTGATTTTAGCATATTATTTTGTACAAAGTAAAAGCCTTTAAGATGGATGTGTATTGCACATAATCATTTTAACTCTTATCCACATGGTTTATGAGTACAGACGCCTTATCATCCATGTGTAGGTTTAATGGTGCCAGGATCTTTAGTGACCAGTTTAATTCTAAAAATTTCACTCCACTAAAACTTAGAGATCAAATGATTTTTGACATTTGGATCAATTTCTGGAGTTAGAAAGCAGTTTAATCTATATTGTTTTTGATGCTTCCATTCCTTTGAGATATCTTAATTATACACCCTTTATTCATTCATTCAATAAATATTTATTGTTATGAGTAATGACTGACACTGACATGGTAAAAGGTTTCCATTACAAAGTAAGCAAAGCGAACATGCTCCTGTCCTCCTGTGCTTACTACCTGGGGTGTCTATCAGAGCCCAAAGGAAGTAAATAGACAATTTTTAATTTTCAGCATAAGGGGAGGGACCAGCAGTTAGCGTAATGGCTATGTCTCTGGACTCCCACGTAGTCGACCACGGTTCAAGTGCCGGACCCGGCGGCTTAAACTCACGCCAGGCACGTGTGCGTGCGTGTCCAAGATCCCGAGAGGAGAATGGAGGAGAAGGGATTGCGGCGTGGCCATCCCCTCTGGGGGGTGATTTCTCGCTTTCTATCTCTCTGTCTGTCTGGCGAGCGCATGCGACCTGTAGGAAAAACGTCTCCAGAAAAAAAAAAAAAAAATTCAGCGTAAGGTTTAAGAAAATATTTCACACAGAAGGACAGCCAGATTATTTGTTTATGACTAAATTTAGAGTTCTAGAGGCTTTTCCAATCCTACATAGACAATCTTTTTGAAAAGAGGGATACAAACATTTGGGACCACATTCCATTTATAGAAGTTGTACAAGTTCACTTTGTTGACACATAGTCCATCTATCTACAAAGTAAAGACAATGACAACACTGATACCATAACATTTTAATGACAATTAGATTAGGCATTGTCTGTAATACATAGCCTGGAACATATGTGTGGATGTACATGATGTCAATATATTATTATTTTTTAAAGTTTATTCATTTGTTTCTTCCAGGGGGAAGGGGGGAAACAAAGACAGGAGAGAGAGCGAGAGAGAGAACAGACAGAGAGAGTGAATCCCAGCAGGGTCTCCACGTCACAATCTGCCCTCAGTCTCAGCCAGCCTCACTGTGGGCAAGTGGCCTCATGCTTGTCTTATTCAGAAAAGTCTTGGGATACCAACTTGGGACTTCCCCACCGGGGTTCAGTTGACTTACCACCGCATCACTACCAGCCCCTTATGCCAATATAATATTAATATAATTACATATTTGGTAGAGTTCCCAGTGCAAACCAGGAAGGAAAGGCTGAAGGGCAGAAAAGGGAAAAAAAGGGGCAAGGGGAAACAAAATGTGACACTCTGTTGACTCAGATGGTTATAAATCTTTATTAGGTGAATGGCAAAAGGGCTTGAACAAGGGAAAATATTCTGGGCTAGCCCCTTAGCCCAGTGGTTGAGGGAGCCAGATCTTGCATAGCAGACTGTGCTTCAAGTCCTGACTCCTGAAGTTCGAACAGCATGCCGGCATGTGTGCCTGTGTGCCCCAGATCCCCACAGGATGGAGAAAAAGTGGAGAAGGGATTGCAGTGTGTCCACAGCTCATTGGGGATTACTTTCTTTTTCTCTCTCTGGTGAGTTCCTACATCCTTTGTTAATAGAAATTTACATACACCACACACTTTTTTTTTTTTTAATTTTAGGTTTTTGTGATAGGGTACACGTGCTCACCAAAGAGAGACAGAGAGAGAGAGAAAGGGAGAAGTCACCCCCCATCACCACCACCACCCGCAGGACCTGTAATCCTTTCTTTTCCATACTCTTGCGAATTTGGGCACACACACATGTGCTCACTGTGATTGTCAAGCCACCCAGTCCTGGGCTCAAACCACAGTAGGCTTTGAGGGAGTTCAGCACCTAACCGTCATGGTACCTGCTGGCCTAACACATACAAAATATTTCAAGTTTATGATATGACTACTATGCCTTAAGTGAAGTGTTAATGGTAAACACATGTGAGCTGAATGATAAGGAAACAGAAAATAATTTTAGAACAAGAGTGATCAAGAATTTGGAGAATCAATACGAGGTACAGTTTATACATATTTTTAATCAGATATGTTGATTAAAAATATAGAGGAGACAATATACCTAGATTTAAGGATCTTCAGGACTTTCATGGTGATAGAAATACTTGTATATAAATGAATAACCCTTTTAAAAGTGAAGCTATCTTAGTGTCATGAATTATTATATTGTAGTTTAGGTAAGTATTGTAGAAAAATTCTTTATATCTAATAAACTATCATCAAGTTGCATTTTTGAATGATAAAATGTTAAGTTTTAGAACTTATATTTCAAACATGGTGCAAAATGATCTTAGTGAAATAATATTGATTTGTTCTTTGGGATTAAAAGTGGGCAGGAAAGTTAGGAAGTAGTCAAATTAAAATGAAAGTAAAGAATGATGCTGTACTTTAATTTGAGTTCTTTTTTGCAATTCTGTAAATATTTTAGAAATCATTCCATGTGGATAATAAAGTGAAATAGTTCATCTCTTTACTGAATCCTCAATTATGTCAATGAATTAGAAATTATACTGTAGAAAGATACTAGAGTTCTAGGCATTTTTTGAAGGTTTATCTTGGGTAGGATAAACTTCTAATTTATTTATAATTATAACTAATTGGGACACAATTAATTAGACAAATGACAAAATATAAGATTGGGAACCAGCAGTTAGCGTAATGGCTATGTCGCTGGACTCCCACGTAGTCGACCGCGGTTCGCGTCTCGGACCCGGTGGCTTACAACTCACGCCGGGCGCGTGTGCGTGCGTGCCCAAGATCCCGAGAGGAGAATGGAGGAGAAGGGATTGCGGCGTGACCATCCCCCCTGGGGGGTGATTTCTCGCTTTCTGTCTCTCTGTCTCTCTCTGTCTGTCTGGCGAGCGCACGCGCCCTATAGCGAAAAAACCTCTCCAAAGAAAAAAAAAAAAAAAGAAAAAAATAAGATTAAGCATGCATGATTTAAATGCCTTTCTTTGATCAATCCACATGCATTTTTCTGTCATCGTTAATTAAAGTGTATTTATCTTTTTAGTGGAAAATTCACCCCAGAATTCTTTGTCAGGACTAACTATACAGAGAGGCTCTGGTTGACCCATACCGTGATGTAAAATATTATAAAAGGGGAAGTTACAGAAATAATTACACAGACACTCTGTAGAGCTATGTAAAGTGAAATCCATGTGGTTGTTTTCATCAGGAAGTCCACTAATCATTATTGCATGAAGCACAACTCCTCTAGGTAGAAAATACTCATTTTAAGATAAGTCTTATCTCAATCAGCTGAGTGGTTGTTTTATGACCTCATCAATAAATCGAAATTTCCCATTTAGATCAATCAAAACATAATTTGAATACTGGTGAGACAAGCATTAATTTAAGGAGCATGCAATTCCATAAAGATCAGAGATAGATAAGATATCATTGCTTTCGTGGGAAGAACTGACATATATACTATTTCATAGACCCTACAAAGTAAATAAAAGATTCTAAACTTGACAGGATCAAAATGTACTCTGTCTTTTAAGGAACTCCATACTCATATCTTCTTTCTCCATTTGAATGTAATCTATAAGAGCATTTTGGAAGAATATTTAACTAAGTGGATTCTCATCAGGAAGCACTTCAAAAGAAATGCTTTTGAATGTTCAAATATAAATGTGCTTTGATGCCCTTCCTTTTATCAAGCCCACTATTAAAATGCTTTCCTAATACTTCCTTCCCCCAAAGCCCAGGCTGGTTAATCACATGATCTCTTTGAATAACCTTTGATCCTACAGGCTGATTAAAACCAAATTTGAAAAGAATATACAAGTCATTGAAGCAAGTTTGACCTTGGAAAAACTGTAAACTAAAGAAAGATAATCGTTCATATCCCCTCGTCTGAATGTCATCTTCTGTTTTAGTTTACGGATTTTACTATTATTACTTATTCTGTCCCTCACCTCTTTGTGGCTTTTGAGACCCTATGGTAGCTTTCTAAAAAAATTGCCTGTTTCAGACAATGGGACACGTATAAGGATGTATAATTTTTAGACACTGAACTCACATTTCTAAAATATTATGTATTAGTAGAGTTCCCTTGGGCCCTACCCTTTTGAACAGATCACTTGTGCAAAATTAGAAAACAAAACCCCTGTGATGCCACTGTGATAGAACCAACCATGGTGCACACAGATGTTTCCTCTAGTACAATTGGTTCTAAATTGGTACATTCATATGTAAAAGGCCATGGCTTTTTTCCACTATAGCCACTAATGACACCTTTAAAGAACCTCATTTTGTTTTGTGTGTTTTATATTCTGTGAATAACCTAGTTTGCAAAACACGTAAGCTGGCCTGACTTAATAGTCTTCTGGTTTATGTTAAATTGACCTACAGCACACATGAAGGACCAGTTAAATGATGTATTTCAAGTAGAAATGAGAAAATTTAAGAGTTAAATGGGATAAAAAGGCAATACTATTTCAAGCATTGTCCCATTTCCTTGTGGAGTCTTCTTAATGGAAAAATTCTCAAAAAATGGTTATTTTCTTTCTTTTTATTTTGGTGAGATTTTGCTGTACAGCACATGTGCTCTCCAGATAGAGACAGAGAGAAAAAAAGTGAGAAATCATGCCCCCGGGCGGATGACCACAGGACAGTCCTTTCTCTTCCATTCTCCTCTCAGGATTTTGGGCATGCCCATGGGGCCCGGTCGTTTCAGGTTGCCAGGTCTGGCCACGAACTGTGGTTGGCCACATGGAAGTCCACCACCTTAACCACCAGGCTACCTGCTGGCCCCAGCTCTTTTCTGTTCTTACAGAAAAGGAAACATAGGCTTATTGGTTTTCTTGCTTCTGAATGACTAAGGGGAATTTCTGGGTAACCAGTTGAGTGATTAAACTAAAATTTGGAATTTATAGGATAATATTAATACATCCATATAATTCCCTAGCAATGTCTATTCAGTATTTTATTTGTTTGTTTTTGTTTTTTTATTTTTTGAGAGGTTTTTGCTATAGGGCGCGTGCGCTCGCCAGACAGACAGAGAGAGACAGAAAGCGAGAAATCACCCCGCAGGGGGATGGCCATTCCGCAGTCCCTTCTCCTTTATTCTCCTCTCGGGATCTTGGGCACGCACGCACATGTGCCCGGCGGGAGTTTTAAGCCACCGGATTCGGGACGCGAACCACGGTCGACTATGTGGGAATCCAGCGACATAGCCATTACGCTAACTGCTGGTCCCTCTATTCAGTATTTTAATAAGCTGTAAATATACAGGGGTCAGCAGATGGCATAGTGGTTAAAGCATTGGACTCCAGCATGGCTGATCACGGTTTGAATTTCAGCCCTGGCAGCTTGAAACTCACACCAGATGCATGTGCGTGCATGCTCATAATCCTAAGCGGTGAATGGAGGAGAAGGGATTGTGGCATGGCACCCTTGGGGATAAGAGGGTGATTTCTTGCTTTGCGTAAGTGAATGTACCCTATAGCAAAAATCTCTCCAAAAAGAAGGGAAAAAAAGTACATATGCCAAGAAATGGCTGGCAAGTTACAAAGGTCCTTCTCCGTGTGCAGTGTATTGTTGTGGGGGTTCCTATTGTGGGGGTTTGTCTTGGGAAATGATGATTTGTCATTGGTTTTTCATGATATGATGGTTATGACATGATTATAGTAGTCAATTGTGGTCATTCTTTCTTTATATTTATTAATTACTCTTAGTTTTATTTCATTATCATTAGTATACTTTGGTGTAGACTTTTGATTGACCCTATGCCTTATAAAGATATTTATAACAATATTGCTTCACTTATTAGGTTGTCCAAAAAGTCACAATATGTTTTACTGTGCAAAAAATGTATCATGACTTTTCTGATGACCCAACTCCATTTGTCTGTAAATTGTTATTGTTCTTAAAATTTTCCTTAGAAGAAACAAAAACAAAATGTGCTTTTAATATGAATAAATGAGTAAGATGTATGCTAAATATTAACAACTGAGCTATTTTATCAATGGGAAATGTCAATATTGGATTATAGGAAAAGTCGTGACTTGTTTCCTATGTCTTTCTATGCAAAAATGCATCAAAACATTTCCAATAATAGATGGTATAGTTGAACTAGAGAAAATAACTGAGGTAAGCAGGGTTAAAGTGAATATTTCAGGGGAAAAACTAAAAGGTAGTCATAAAATTTACAACCCATGAAGGAAGAAATATATCAGGATTCTTTGGGAGTAGGGATAAAAACAACTGATAGTTTGAGGAAAAGTGCATTACCTGAAGGATAATAGAGTGGGTCATGTTCCTGAAGCAAATCCGAAACAATTAGAACTGAGCAGTTCCACAGTCCCAGTGTCCATCACTCCTGGCAGACTCTCTGGGTATAAACGTAGGA
The DNA here is from genome assembly GCA_026018925.1 of Tupaia tana. Taxonomy (NCBI): domain Eukaryota; kingdom Metazoa; phylum Chordata; class Mammalia; order Scandentia; family Tupaiidae; genus Tupaia; species Tupaia tana. The sequence goes on along the minus strand of JAKSZU010000007.1, from coordinate 160,795,411 downwards.
ATGACTTGGGCTGTCCACGTCTGATAATTTTGAGTCTCAGTTGGATAGCAATCATCTCTACTAAGTACCATCTGATAGCAAACGTACATTATCCATCAGTGAATCACAAGTACGCCTTGTGTGTTTATCACTTTATCAGTCTTTTCCATCTTCCTAATAGAGCACATTATATTGTTGGAGGTTATGAGTCTATTTCATTTTCCAAAGTGAAACATTTAAGTATGGTCGAGTGTGTGGCTAAGTTCTAAAGCTGTTAACGTTAGACAAACACGCAGTGTTTCTTGAAAGTATGGCATAGTCTTCTTAATGGTCCCTTAGTTTTAGATGACTCACTCTCATTGTCTAAAATCAGTTTTTGTTTTTTTTTTTCCAAAAGTAGTTCACTTTATGTTTTAGGAATGAAGAAAAGGTTTGCTCTTTATGCTATGTGTATGTCCTATATCATTTTTTATAAAGGAAGATAAGTAATAGTTTATTTTCTACACTTTAGAAGAAAATATTTTTTAAAAAATGGCAATGGATGCTTTGGGGGATGTTAGTTTCTTTTAGAAAACACTGTAAAGGCTCCAGGCAAGTACTTTAATTAACACCAATTCTATCTATCATTCGAGTTCCCCCAAACTCAATTATCCACTTGAATAGTTCCAAACTTTCAGAATAAACCTTTGAAAAACACAGTAGAATTATCAAAACTGAGAAAACCAGGTTCATGGCTTTCCCCCTTCAAAATGGTTATTTATTTTGCTATCACAGTCTTTATGCAAATGATAAAAACATTTTCCTTCATGGAAGCTGTGTAATAGTATGGTAATAGCTCTGAAATATATTTCACTGTGTAGACTGCTAGCTCACATTTTGATTTTGGACATTTTCAATCTTTTAATTATATATAATTTAGAATCCTTTTACCTAAGAACTGATAGAACAAAAAGTTGGTCACATTATTATAAAGAATTTTTGCTAATTATTTTGTTGGTTACTTTACTATAATATAATGTAAAGAGTATAAATGTTCCTAGTTAATAAATAATCCCTAAACTTCTTTTTTTTTTAAGAGATTTTTTTTCGCTATAGGACACGTGTGTTTGCCAGACAGACAGAGAGAGACATAGAGACAGAAAGCGAGAAATCACCCCCCAGGGGGAATGGTCATGCCGCAATCCCTTCTCCTCCATTCTCCTCTCGGGATCTTGGGCATGCACGCACACGCGCCCGGCGTGAGTTTTAAGCCACCGGGTCCGGGATGCGAACCGCGGTCGACTACGTGGGAATCCAGCGACATAACCATTACACTAACTGCTGGTTCCCAATAATCCCTAAACTTCTAATTTACGGTGTTTGGAGAAACTCAGGGGTCAGAGGCTCATTTTTATTCCATTTTTAGTACCTCTGAAATGGGAATCTTGGTTATGCTATTCAAGTTTGGCTTTCTTACTTTAAAAAGTTTTCTGACAGGATCAAACAAACATGTATCTGTAAGAAGCTTAGCATAGTATCTTGTACATAGTAATATTTAGGAATCTAGGGGCTATTAGTAGACCATAGTTAATACATTTTTGTCGTTGTAGTTGCTATAGTGCACATATGCTTGCCAGAGAGACGGAGTGTGAGAAGTCATCCCCTGGGGTGACGGCTATGTCACAGTCACGTCTCTTCTACTCCCCTCCTGGAATTCTGGGCATGCGTACATACTCACCTGGCATGATTTTCAAGCTGCCAAGTCCAGATCTAGAACCTCAGCTGGCCCTGTGGGAATCCACTCCCTTAACCAATACAGCAACTGCTGGCCCCGATAAAAATGTATCTTAGCTATCTAAATGTGTAAAAATTACTGAAGGCATTTTTCTCAGTTTATCAGCATACAAGTATTTCTCTAAAGGCCTGGTTCTGAACATACTGATTTTTATATTAGAGTTAAATTTTACATGCAGTGTGAAATTTAATTTCACATATAATTGCTTCCTTTTATATGTACTTGAATGTTTATTTTTTAAGTTTATTTTTTTCATGGGAGAGAGGTGATAAAAGACCAAGAGCTTGATGCCCTCCCACAGGCTCGCCACACAAGCCTCCCGCCCAGTCACCCAGCCATTCAGGACCATGCACAGGTCGCCTTGGGGTTCAGACCTGGGTCTCCCATGAGGCCCTAGCATCACACATGGTGCCCTATTGCCTGTGCCACCATGGCTAGGCCTGGTTGAAATGTTTGAAAAATAAAGTTTGTTAGCAATGTTTTGCAAATACCAAAAGATAGAGCATAAGTAAAAGTCTCCTTACTTTTTTTTTTTTTTTTTTTTTGAAAGACTTTTGCTATAGGGTCCACTTGCTGGAGAGACAGAGAGGAACAGAGAGGCAGAAGATGAGAAATCACCCACCTGGGGGATAGCCATGCTGCAATCCCTTCCTCTCCATTCTTCTCTTGGGATTTTGGGCACACACACACAAACACCCAGCATGAGTTTGAAGTCACTGGGTCTGGGACTCGAACTACTGTTGATGTGTAAGTCCAGTGATGTAACTAGTACGCCATCTGCTGGTCCCAAAAATATCCTAACTTTTACCAGTTTGGATTTTCACTACTAAATTTCTTTACTTTGATATTGAGAGAGTGAGAGACAGAAGGACATGGAGGGAAAGAGAGAGAAGGAGAGAGAAAGAGGGAAAAAAACTCCAGACGGACCAGGAGGGAAAGAGAGAGACACATTTTTGACAGTCTTGCCTCAGCTAGCCTCTGCCCAGTCTTCCACTCATCTAGGATCACGGGTGTGCATCTCCATACCTAGCCTGGTTTTGTGTTTCTTTTTATTCATGATAGAGCATGAGAGAGGGAGGCAGAGAAATACCCCAACCCGGTCTGCTCTGGTCACTCTGTGATCCCCTCCTCCAGCGTACACCCCACTAGGACTCTAGTCACACATACATGGGGCGTGTTTTCAAGTCAGCCTGGCCAGAGACTGTGGAAAATGTCACAGTCTACTATGCCATCACTCTGCCACAGAGGCCACACCCAGCCTGTTCTTCTTTTTATGTTTTAACTTTTGCTGTAAGATGTATGCACTCACCAGGGAAATACAAAGAGAGAGAGAGAGAGAGAGAGAGAGAGAGAGAGGGAGATAGAGAGAGAGAGAGATAGAGAGAGATAGATCACTTTTCAGGGAGGATGGCCACACTGCAATTCCTTCTCCTCCATTGTCCTCTCGGGGTGTTGGGCACACTCACGCCCTTGTGTTTTCCAGGCCAGCGGTCTGGAACTCCAACTATGCAGTCATCGTGTGGGATGCAGCAACCTTTATCACATTGCTGTCTGTTGGCCCTGTTTTCTCATTCTGCCGGAGGGCATGTGAGAGAGAGACAGAGGCCGAGAGAAGCAAGTACAGAGTCACGCCACAGCCCTTCTGCGCTTTCTCCATTCCGTCAGGACCCTGGACAGGCGCACATGTGCCAGCATGTTTTTCAAGCTGGGCTGGGATGCAAGCTGCAGTTGGCCCAGCTGGCCCTGTGGGATCCGGCTCCCTGTGGACAGTGCTTAACTGCTGCACTTGGGGCTGGCCCACCAGCCCATTTTTCAGGTCGTTTCAGACCTTCCCATGTGTGCTCTAGCATGTATGCCACCATGGCTGGCTCCTAGGCACTCACATTTCTGAATGTTCTTTGTGAAATATATCCAAGATATTTTATTTTTGTATTTCACAAAATATTTTAATATTAAAAAAAATCAAAAAATGTATAGAACTATACAAATTTCTTCCCAGCCAAAAAGTTTCTCAAATATGAAATATTATTTATTATTTTTTGCCATCCTTAGGGACCTTAATACAGAAATTTTTTACCTACTCTAGGAAGTGAGATGTAAACAGAAAGTATATTTTCGTTCAGTTTATTTGGACTGTTAGTTCATCCTTCTTCCATTCCTTCTTTTCTGCCTGTCCATCTGCCTTCTTTTTTATCTTCCAGACTTCCTTTTGTTTTTCTTTCGTTATTATTAATTGATACATAATAACTGCACATGTTTATGGGTACATATAATTTCTCAACACATGAAAATAATGTGTAGTGACCAGATCAGGTTAACTAGCATCTCAACGACCTCTAACCTGTCTTTCTTTCTGTAATGGGGCCAATTTCTGACAAGTCACTCAAATACTTTGATTTCCCCTTGTTCATACTCAGGATTCCTGAATTAAAGAGGTAGAAAATGAAATATTAACCCAGTATCAGATGTACAAAAGGAAAATACTACCCCAATCTGAATAGCAGGTTCTGTGTTACAAACAGAAGTCACATAGATTTTGGCAATGCATACATTTGTCTGAGCGTTATAGAATTGCAGAGTAAACGTTTTTTTGTAATTAGAGAATAGTTCCTGACCAATCTGTCAATGGTGGAATTAATGATAAGATATGAAATAGCATCAGGTTTGGATGACTGACTGCAGGTTCGGGTCCCGGGGTTAGCCTGAAAGCGTACTGAGCACACACATGCCTGCGAAGAGCCTGATGTTCTAGATGGTGGGGAAAGGGATTGCAGTGTGACTCAATTCTATTGAGGGTGCTTCTCTGTCTTCTGTAAGTGTGTGTGCTCTCTCGTGAATAAAATAAACTTGAAAGGATAGGTGGACAGCAGAGAACTGGGATGACCAATAAGAGAATTTGGAAAGACCAGATTCCCAGGTACATGGCCTGTCAAGGTTACATCAAGTACACAGTGAGAGCAGGTTCCTGCCTTGTATACTCCATGTCTATCATTTGTATTATGTCATGATCAAGAGTGGAAATACTGTTTTTAATTTCATCATGATTCACTGTACTTTTGGAAGTAGTATGTCTATTTTTCTGGGAAGGGCTGCCCCCTTGTTTCTACCCATCTAATTGGGACAATAGGCTTCTTCCCTGACTTTAGGATTGATCTCTCTGGGATGGTGTGAGACACATGAACACATTTTCTTTTACCCGATGGAACCATCAAAACATGGATGATGTGAGACTGGAGTTTCTGGGAGCCTGAGACATAAACACATGCTAGAAATGGAAAGAAAGCCAGCCCATGTAATGTTTGAGCCTTGGAATCAAACCTATGCCTATTATAAAGTCTCCTATGGTTTTCTCATTTAATTAACTCAACACCTTCTTACATATTTGGGAGAGTTTGAATTTTCTGTGCAAACCAAAATGATACTGACTGGCACATCTATATGCACTTATCAACACACACGTGTGTATACACACCATGTTTTCTACATATTACCAGGTTTTATATTTTCAGAATAAAATTAGGCATTACTTATTTAAATTTACATAAGATAATGTAACTTTAATTAAATGAAACTTTAGTTAGGCAGCCACTGATGAGAATGTTCTTGTTTTCAGCACGGGGGTCTTAAAGGTCTTATGGAAAGACCAAGGAGATTTTCAGGGTGAGTGGGGGGCCTCAGCTTGTGGATCACTGTCTCTGCCTGAGGTCGCAGGCTGGTCTGCAGGCATCTGTGCACGGTGCCCATCCCTTGAAGGCTGCAGAGCTCAGCCTACCACTGAGGGCTGGTCTGTGCTCCTGCGGCTCAGGCTGCTGAGTGGGCCAGAACAACTGCTGAGTGCGCTTACGCCGTTATTCCACAAGCTCTTGAGCACAATGGGAATGAGGTTGACAGAAAACAAACATCAGCTTTAAAAATATAATCTTATGGAAATATAAATACTATGGAAAACTAAAAAAAGTAGACATTTAAAAGCAATTCTGTTTCTTGTGCATAGTTTTATAATGATTCATAGCAATGTACCTTTGCTGTACCTCCACGACACTGCTCGTTTAGACTTGGATTTTAGCTTCAGTCTTCATTCATACCACTAATTATTTACGATTATCTACTACACGACTTTTTTTAAAAAAATTGGAGGTTGAATATTAATAGTCATAGTATCAATTTATGGGGAGTATAACATGTGAATAAAATGAACATGAAGTTTCGCCACGAATAAAGTCAGCAGGGGGCATAATGATTCCTCTCTGCCTGTCTATTTCAACACAGAACATAAATGCACAAAAAGACTGGCACTGCTAACCTGACTCAGATCATGTTTCCCCATCAAGTAGAACTGGACAGGACAGTTATAAAATATATCTCCTTCCTGCATTTCCTTTGGGGATTAAAATAGCAATCATCTTGTCCCATTGATTTCTCTTTCACGGTGCTCCCTCAACTCCACGGGTCTCTTAAGAAGCCTCAGCTGGAGATGGCCGTGTGAAGAGTAGAGCAATGATTCTGTTTAACACCATTTCCACGATTTAAATGATGTCATTAAATGTTATGTATTTAAATAGTTACCTCTATTTAAAAAAAAATTTACACAATTACTCCAGCGTATTTAATGGGGAGAAACAACTTTACAAAAGGAAATCTTTTATTTATTCCACAATAAGATGTTATTATCATAAAGTCTTGGAAAGATATATGATATTCAGAAAATTATGTCCATATGGCAAGATGGTTGGTGACTCATGGCCCATAATATCACTCATTTTGCATGGCTAAGCAGCTAGCCAAATGTGCAAATATAATTAGCCACACGCCGCATCTGGGAAAGGGTGTCTTTAAAATGAATCTGGTTCATGGAAAATATCAGGTTCATTAACTCTCTGGAGCCTTTGGGGTGCCATTTAAAAGGCATTTGTTCTCCTTGACTTAATTTTCCAAATCATACTCTAGTGGCTGGTGTTGGGTATTCATTTAATTGAAGAAACCTACAGATAGGGAGAAAGGAAAGGAAGAGAGGAAGGGAGTAATGATTCTCACTCTCATCTTATAGAGAGATCCACAGTAAAATACCTTCTCAGTTGGTCATTTTCAGGTTTCTGTTGTAAGTCTTTCTTACCATTTATTTTGTTTTCTTTTTTCCTTTTTTTTTTTTTTTTTTTTTTTTTTTTTTAATAAAGAGATTTTTGTTATAGGACACATGTGCTCACTGGAAAGTCAGAGACAGACCAAAGGCAAGAAATCACCCCTCAGGATCGATGGACATACTACAATCCTTTGTCCTCCTTTCTCCTCTTGGGATCTTGGGCATGTACTTACATGTGCCCAGTTTGAGTTTAAGCTGCCAGGTCTGAGACTCGAACTGTAGTTGGTTATATGAGAGTCCAGAGGTGGAACCATTATGCCATCTCCAAGTGTCCCTTTCTTACTATTTCTTAAATATATATATACACATACATACACACACATACATACGTCAGCAAGAATGAGAAAGAGAGAGAAGAGAGGAGTGCATTCCCAACAGAATCTCCAGCGCTCAGCCAGTCCTGATCATGGGCACAGGGTAGCCGGGTGTACTCAGGGTAGTCTCTGGACTGGCCTCAAGAAACTCCCCAAGGTGAAACTGCCTTGCAGAAGGTCACAGTTGATGACTGTGCCACAGTATGGTCCTTTTACATTCTGTTTAGAATTATCAGCACATTATTTGTAAATATATTATTAAATAATTATAAAGTGATTTTGGAATATTTTCTGAATCCGTACAATTTATGTAAAACATAAACATGCCTTTTGGCAGTATAGATCGCAGACATCATAAAGAATTATTTCCTGGGACCAGCAGTTAGCGTAATGGCTATGTCGCTGGACTCCCACGTAGTCAACCGTGGTTCAAATCCTGGACCCGGCAGCTTAAACTCATGCCAGGTGCATGTGCATGCATGCCCAAGATCCCGAGAGGAGAATGGAGGAGAAGGGATTGAGGATTGAGGCGTGGCCATCCCCCCTGGGGAGTGATTTCTTGCTTTCTATCTCTCTGTCTCTCTCTGTCTTTCTGGCGAGCGCACACGCCCTGTAGCGAAAACCTCTCCAAAAAAAAAAAAAAAGAAAGAAAAAGAATTATTTCCTAGCTTTATTTATTTATTTGAGAAACAAATCCACTTCACTAGGATATTTTCATTTATTTTTTTTTCAAGTTAGTTGAAACTCAAACATCAAGCATATGCTATATTATAGGGAAAATGTGTGCCTTAAAGTTACAGAGAAACCTTGTTTCAGTTATAGTCATCTTTGTCAGAGGCTTCAGAATTCTTAGCTCTTTAAAGGTTAAGTGGGCCAACTGGTGTGATGAAGGCTGCTAGATCCCACATGGGTGACTATGCAGTTCAAGATCTGGATCTGGCAGCTTGGAAAATATGCCAGGAACATGTCTGTGTGTGCCCAAAATCCCAAAAGAAGAAAGGGAGGAGAAGGGATGTGGCATGATCATTCCCTAAGGGGGTTACTTTTTCACCCTCTGTGTCTTTCTCTGGTGAATGCACATGCCCTCTGGCAAGTTACAAAAATTTCTAGCAAGAAGGACCCATGAAGTTGTTTGTTCTTCAATACATTGATTACATTTTAATCAATCATACTTGGGTGTCTTCAAAAATCTATGCATAGTTTTCGGGAACCAGCAGTTAGGGTAATGGTTATGTCGCTGGACTCCCACGTAGTCAACCGCGGGTCGCGTCCCGGACCCGGCGGCTTAAAAAACTCACACCGGGCACGTGTGCGTGCGTGCCCAAGATCCAGAGAGGAGAATGGAGGAGAAGGGATTGCAGTGTGACTATCCCCCCCGGGGGGTGATTTCTCGCATTCTGCCTCTCTGTCTCTCTCTGTCTGTCTGGCGAGCGCACACGCCCTATAGCGAAAACTTCTCAAAAAAAAAAAAAAAAATCTATGCATAGTTTTCAAAATAGTACCAAAAAAAATTCATACTTTAATTCTATTTTTTTTTTCCCTTTGGAGAGGTTTTCGCTATAGGGCGCATGCGCTCGCCAGACAGACAGAGAGAGACATAGAGACAGAAAGCGAGAAATCACCCCCCAGAGGGGATGGTCATGCCGCAATCCCTTCTCCTCCATTCTCCTCTCTGGATCTTAGGCACGCACGCACACACGCCAGGCGTGAGTTTTTTAAGCCACCTGGTCCGGGACGTGAACCACGGTCGACTACGTGGGAGTCCAGCGACATAGCCATTACGCTAACTGCTGGTTCCCTGAGATAGATTTTTTGCTATAGGGTGTGTGAGTTCTCCAGAGAGACAGTGAAAGACAGAGAGACAGAAGACGAGAACTCACCTGCTGGGGAGATGGCCATGGAGAATGCCTTTTCCTCCATTCTCCTCTCAGATCTTGGGCAACCACACACACATGCCTGGCAAAAGGTTTAATCCACTGGGTCTGGGTCTGGGACTCAAACCATGGTCGACTACGTGGGACCTAAACAACATAACTATTATGCCATCTGCTGGTCCCCTCATTCTGTTTTTTTTTTTTTTTTTTTTTTTTTTTAATTTGGTTTTAGAGACATTTTTGCTATTGGGTGCATGCAATCGCCAGACAAACAAAGAGAGATAGAGAGACAGAAAGAAAGCAGGAAATCACCCTGAGAGGTTGGGATGTGTGTGGAGAGGAGGAATGGCCATGCCCCAATCTATTCTCCTCCTTTCTCCTCTCAGGATCAATCTTGGGTGCGCGCGCACACACACACACACACACACACACACACACACCTGGAGTGTTTTAAGTTGTCGGGTCTGGGACTCAAGCCATGGTCGACTACATGGGAGTCCAGGGACATAACCATTAAGCCATCTACTGGTCCCTTAATTCCATTTTTGTACAAACCTTTTGAAATCCCATTGTATTTTCCTTTCATATAGCACAATTCCTAGGATAAGTTTATTTATTTTTGAATTAACAAACATATATATTTGCAAGGAAAGGAATCAAGAGGAAGAATTAGTAAGAGTCATCAACTGATTGGAAATGGGAAAGGAGAGAACTCAGAATTGCATATTTTAAACTTAGAGATTTAGAAGTTTAATTTCAAGAACATGGAGAAAGCCAAAAAGAGTACTTACGTAGAAAGGTCTATAGGAAACTTGGAATGTGTCCATTTGATTCTCCTTTCTCATACTAATGAAAATTGAATCCTCTCTACAATATTAATATTTATGTACCCTGACTTCAATATAATACATCCCATATCACTTTTTAAAGTGTTCTATTAATTAGATTTATGTCTATGTCTTATCTTCTCTATTTGTTCCTAAGTTCAAGTATCTGTTTCATATTTTGTGATCCCAAAGCCACTTAATTAAAGTCTTCAATACAGGAACTGTGCAAAAAGTACATATATAATTGTGTTTGTGTCATGCACACCTTGGGGTAGCTCAGTGATCTGCTTCACATTTGATTCTGCCACTTTAGTTGTTTTGTTTTAGGAAATTGTTCAGTGTTGGTTATGATAGAACCTTTGAGTTGCATTGCCTGTTGCATGTGTGTGTGTATGTGTGTGTGGGGAGGCAGACTATGGGGGGTGACTATTATCTCAAATGTTAATCATCTGTCATCTCGTCACAGTTAATCCCTACTGATCACTTTACTGTTAGCAGTTTTAAAAGTTCCTGCTTAAATAAACTTAACTTTTTGATTTCTTCCATAAATATGCTTTATTAACAACATTTTAGTGATATGTCATCTTGCAGCAATACTAAATTTGCAGGCTTAATTATTTTGTCCATTCAAAGCTTTATCTTTAATTCCTTTTCTTTTACTGTAAAGTCAAACAGACCTAAAAACCTGACATCCAAGTGCAGTTCTAAAGAGAGAGAGTTTGTGTTTTTTAAACTCATTAGATCCTTCTCTTTTCTTCCCCCCAAAGGCTACAATACTGACAACATGTGTGTGCACACTCACTTACACCCCATTTTCTAGGATAATATCAATTTACTCTCTGGACAGTTTGATTAGAATTTTATTCCACTTACAAATGTATTCATAGCGATGATATTAAAAAGGCAGAGTATAAACTATTTCAAAACTCATTTGCTCTGTTAAGTTCGTAGTTATTATAATGACCTGTTCAAAATTCAAAGAGATCTTTTAAAGTTACATTCCAAGAACATACTTAGGGAAACATAGGGGAAGGGTGGGGAGGGAGGAAAGACCATGTTCAATGAATATTGAATATTGTCACCTGTACAATATTTACTGTGAATATAAAAGGAATTATGCTATGTAAATCAATGTGATTCATTACATTTAAAAATACCAGACAATGTAGGTTAGATGAGGCTTCTGTTATTTTTTCATGCGGCAGATTTGACCTGTGTATGAAATGCAGCACTGAGCTGTTTACAGGGCCTAGTTGAAGCAGCTGAGTCTAGAGAGTAGGCTGATTGATGATATTTTTAATAACATAAAAGCAGATAATATTTTAATAATCCATCATAGCTCACTTTTCTTTTTCTCTTAATTTTTGCTCTGAACCATCTGAGCAAATAAATCAGCTTCTTTATTTCCTTTTCTTTCCATTTTTTCTTTTTTCTTCCTTCCTTCTGCCTCCCTTCCTAGTAACTTTCAAAATTAATTCTTCATTGTTATGATGGCAGCAACAGTGGAGGTTCAGCTCCTTTGTCCTCACCTTCTACTGGTTTTGGGATTATAGCACAATGCAGTTCACATGAAATTTAGAAATTAGTCTGAATGCCATTTTTATAAACACTGTAAAGTCTCGGGGTGTTACCTGAACCTGATAGTTTTGGCAAGCCAGAAACAGATCTACAGTTTCTTGTTGTTGTCCTTATTTTATTTTTTTTAAACAGCATCATCACCTATTATAAATGCCATTTTATATTATTGAAAATTTAAATAGGCATAAATTAGTAGAAATAATATCTGTAAAAATATTAAGGAGTGTAGTTCAAAAAGATGTGACACAGGAATGACTTGAAAATACTTAATTTATAAAATGTTCTTTTGTTTGTTTTTAGAGAGATTTTTTTGCTACAGGCTACATGCACTCACTGGAGACACAGAGATAGAAAGCGAGAAATCACCCCCTGGGGGTGTGTGTGTGTGTGTGGCCACACCACAATTCCTTCTCTTCCATTCTCCTTTTGAAATTTTAGGCACACACACACACATGCCTGGTATGAGTTTTAAGCTACTAGGTCTTGTTCTTGAACTGCAGTCGACTACATGGGAGTCCAGTGATATAACCATTACATCATCTGCTGGTCCCAAATTCTAAAATGTTCTTAAAACAAGATAGATTTTATATTTATATATAAAATAAATAAATATATATGAAGATAAACTTTATATATGTATATACATACACACATGCATGTATATGCATATATATGTATAAATGTATATGTGTGCATGTATATGTGTATGTATATACATACAAACACATGCATGTAATTGTACAAGATAATATATAATAGTATATTTTATATATGATGTGTATATAGACAGGATAGAGACAGCAGACAGAATGAATATTCCACCAGGCCAGTCATTCAAAGGCAAATTATCTCTGTGAACACAAATGAAGGTCATAATTCTGCTTCTGAAAGTCAGCCTGTCAGTAAAAAAATTTATGCCAATAAACAGAGTTCTGAATGCCAATCACAAAGCTTCCGTACATGTTAACCAGTTGCACTTCTGAAGGTTCACCACCCACTGACCTCCACGCTTACCAGACAACCTAGTAAAAGCAGCAGTGTATTCTGGTTGGCTGCTGTGATTCAGCTGTGGTACCTACGGGAAGGTAGTAAACATGAACCCAGAAGAGGAAGTTATAAATTCAGCGCCTTATCATTTCAGATACTAAACTGTGGTCTCATAATCCTTTGAAAATTCTGTATAGACTGATATTATGCAACAACTCCAAGATCGGATATTTTGAAGGACTCATCAGATTCCACAGGATAAACATGTAATTTGTATCTGTCAAATCTGGCTCATTTGGCTGCTGAACAATAAGTCATCTACATTCACCCACTGTTAAACAAATGATAGAGTCTCGTTTCTCAGAGCTGAGTTATATTTCATAGTGAATATGTGCCACAGTTTTTCAACCCAGTCATCAGTTTTTTGACACTTAGGTTGATTCCATGTGCTAGCAGTTGTGAATACTGCAATAAACATGGATGTGCAAATGTGTTTCTGAGTGTTTTCCTATCATTTGGGTAAATACCAAGGGGAAGGATTACTGGGTCCTATGGTAGTTCTACTTATAAGTTTTTGAGGACCCTGCAAATTGTTTTCTACAGAGGTTGTATTAATTTACACTGCTACCAACAGTGAAAGAGGGTTTCCGTTTCACTATGGCCTTGCCAGAACTTGTTATTCTTCATGTTTTTATTCTTTTTATTATTATTTATTTATTTTTATTCCAGTCATTCTAACTGGGGTTAAATGGTATCTCATTACAGTTTTAATTTGCATTTTCCTTATGACAAGAAATTCAGAACACTTTTTCATATGCCTTTTAGCCATTTGTAAATCTATTTTAGAGAATTTTCTGTTCAGTTCATTTACCCATTTTTAAATTGAATTATTTTTTTAATGAATGAGCTTCTTGAGTTCCTTATATATTCTGGTTTCTAATGTCTGGTCTGAAGAATAATGTGCAAATATTTTCTCCCATTCTGAGTGTCATCTCTTTACTCTAATTGTTGTTTCCTTTGCTGTGAAGAAGAACTTTTAGCTTGATGTAATCTCACTTGCCTCTTTTGGGATTATTATTCATGATTTAGGGGGTCTTATTTAAGAAATCTTTGCAGACTCCAGTATCTTCAAGAGTTTTCTCTAAGTTTTCTACCAGTAGTTTTATAGTTTGAGCCTTAACATTTAAATTTTTTATCAATTTTGAATTGATTCTTATTAGTGGTGAAAGATAAGGGTTCAGTTTCAATTTTCTGCAGGTGAATATCTAGTTCTTCCAGTACCATTTGGTGAAAATATTTTCTCTTCTCCACTTAATTGTCTTGTACTCTTTCTCAAAGCTCAGTTGGCTGTTTGACTTTTTTTTCCCCCTAGATTCTCTATTCTGTCTCATTGGTCTTTGTGGCCAGTCTTGTGCAGTACCATGCTGTTTTGAATATCACTGTTTTGTAATGTATTTTGAAGCTGGGTCATGAGATACTTCCTACTTTACTGTTTCGCACAGTGTTGCCTTGGCATTATGGGATCTTTTATAATTCCAGACAAATTTTATGGTTGTTTTTTATACTTCTGTGAAGAATGTCACTGGCAATTTGATTAGAATCACACTGAAAATGTAAATTAATTTCAGTAGAACTGACATTTTATTTATATTAATTCTTCTAATCCAAGAACATGGTATTCCCTTCCTTTTTTTAAGGTATCATACTTAATTTCTTTTTTTCAGTTTTTCGTATATTATAGTGGTCTTCCACTTCTTTGGTTAGGTTTAGTCCTAAGTATAATATTTGTTTTGTGGCTATTGTAAATGGAACTTTCTTTTTCAGTTCTGTCTTAGTCTGTTCTATGTTGGTGATGAATATTTTGGGGGAGGCAGTATTTCCCAATTTTTCATATTTCTTGAGGCTCTGCTGTGATTTTCAGTCCCCTTATCATGTACTCAGCTCTTGCTATTTCTTCGGGGCAACTTGATTTAGCTGTATGTTCCTGTGCTTCCCTTAGATGTGAATTAGCTCCATTAGTTTCCCTCTTCTACTGTGGGTGGTGGTATGGTACTCACAGTGGGAGTTTTGGGTTCAGATTTATGGGGAGTAGTTTCACTCCTTTTGTGCTGGTGTGTGTGTGTGAGGAAATAATTCTTCCAGAGCCTCACAGTGTACAGATGTTTGGCCCCTATATACCCAGACCTCTCTAGTCCCTGTGTGGCGAGGAGATAAGGCAGAGGTGGTATCTGAAAGCACATGCCCATGCACCACAATGTACGGGCTGAGGCAGCCCCTCTTCCCACACCTGGGATGCAGTGGGGCCTTAGGTAAAGAACTGACTCTGGGTGGGCCTGCTTCCCTCTGCTCCTTCTAGCTCTGTTTTGCTGTTATTTTTAATGGGGAATTTATTCTTCTCATGAAAGTAATACTATGTAAAATAATTTCAACCTCAAATTAAAGCTTAAATATGGTCTATTTCCATGGTATAGTATTAATACACTATTTAAGAGAAGGCAGAACCCACATGGTAACCATAATTTGAATCCCTGAACTTGTCAGCCTGAAACATGCCAGGAAGGAATGTGAGTGTCCAAGATCTAACCAGCTGGAGGATGGGAAAGGGGTTGAGTGTGATCAGATCCTGGAGAGGGGAGAGGGTGCCTATCTCTATCTCTGTCCTTCTCCCCCTCTCTCTCATTCTCATGTGTGCATGCACATACTCTATCATAAATAAACAAAAAAAGTAGACCACAATATGACCATAATTCCAGAGTTCATAATAGTGTTTGATAATTTAAATTTTAAAATGAATACCTTTATAATTTTATGTGTATTTTATAATTTTAATTATATTGTTTGTACACATTTAGAAAACAAGTTTCTATATATTATATTTTCATTGCTATGCTGAGCAGAATGACATTTTTAGCTTTTATTTATTTATTTTTTTGAGAGAGATTTTTGGTATAGGGCGCATGTGTTTGCTGAAGGATGGCCTTGCTGCAATCCCTTCTCCTCCATTCTCTTGGGATTTTAGGCACATACATGTGCCTGGTGTGAGTTTTAAATCACCAGGTCCAAGATTCAAACCATGTATGACTACATGGGAGTCCAGTGATGTAACCATTATGCCATCTGCTGGTCCCACATTTTTATTATTTAAAAATTACAATTGGATTATATAATTCCTAATTACAGATGACAGCTCAAGGTGAAACAATATCCCATTAAATTTTCATTTTAAAGGAAGCAAACATAGATGAGCATGACTTATAAACTTTAATAGTTTTTCAGTTAAAACAATTTATGATATACTAAAACATTAAATACATACATACACATGCGTGCACACAGACACACACACACACACACACACACACACAATCTTTGAAGAGGTGAAGAAATATCTCTATTTGTGACCAGCAGGCAGTGTGGTGGTTGGGATGCTAGACTTCCATGTAACCAACATGGTTCAAAACCTGGACCTGGTGGCTTGAAAAATCACACTGAACACATGAGTACATGTGCCAAAATCCCAAGAGGAGAATGAAGGAGAAGGAATTGTGAAGTAACCATCCTGCCTGGGGAGTAATTTATCACTTTCCCTCTCTCTGTCTCTGTTTCTCTCTCTCTGGAGAGCACACGTGCCCTATTGCAAAAAAAAAAAATACATTTGAAAAACTCCATAATCTTCTAAAAAAAAATCACGCTTGGACTATCCTTTTTATGTTCTGAAATATGTTTCATTTAATATGTATAGTACTCTTCCTCTGCAAATGGTTGTGGGATAGAGGTTTCAGAATGGAGAAGCTTAAAATTTGTGTAAATTTTCAGAAAATACCATATAGAAATACTTATTCAAGATAGCATACTCTCAGTAACAGAAAAGAGAGTCTGTACCATTGGATACATCCCAACATCTAGTTCAGTGTGATGGAAGCTCCACTGTGGATAGGGGGTGAGGTCAAGAAGATGGGGTCCCCACTCACCCCAGCTCCCAGATGAGGGCTGCACTGTCATTGTAGGGGTAGACCAGACACAGCCTTACCGTCCTCCAGCTTCATGTTTTACCACCCCTAGTTCAGCAAGCCACCGCAGAGAGGACAAGCATTTCCTTTCACAAGTAGATAGATAAAATCTAAGTAAATGTATAACAATTAAAAGCTTTAAATAGTAATTAAAGAGGGGGAAAAAAAAGAATGCTCAGGCTCAGATAGCTGTCACAAGATTCTACCAGTTAATGTAGAATTAATACTAACCCCAAAAATAAATACAACAGATAGGGATAAACTCCGGTTCATCCCAAGGCCTATATTCTCCAAATGAAATCAGACAGGTAGGGGCCAGCAGGTGGCGTGATGGTTAAGGCATCGGGGATTGAAGTTGTGGACATTCCTCCTGGGGGTACTTTCTCACTTCTCTCTCTCTCTCTTTCTGTGTCTGTCCTTCTCCAGTGAGCACATGCACCCTATAGCAAAAAGTAAAAAACAAAACAAAACACAAGTCAGACAATTAAACAAGAAAAGAGAACTGGAGATAAATATTTGAATGTAGACAAAATAGCCTCATCAATAAATATTAAGAACCTAAACACTAAAAATATGAAGTATACATCATTATCAAGTGATATTTTTATCAAGTATGCAATATTATATAAACCTCAGAAAAATCAATCAGATAAATATGTAAATTTTATTGTGTTATTGGTTATAAGGATAGACATATTTACCAGTGGAACCAAATACAGGATCTAGAAAGAGACTGACCCATCGTAAATGCCTTGATTTATAAAAATTTGAATACCACATTTGAAAATGATGAATTTTAAAATAAATTGTAGTAGGCTAACTTTATGTGCATGTTGAAAATATGAATTTCTGTCTCACACCATGAACAAAAATTTATTCCAGATAGATGATATAGATATAGATATAGATAGATATAGATATAGATAGATAGTAAAATAGCATTGCTTTTAGAAGAAAACATAGATAACTAATTTTATAAATAGGAAGGCATTTTTTTTTAAAATAGGATGCACCAAAAGCATTTATTATGAAGGTAAATATTTAAAGTTAGATTGCATTAAAATTAAGAACTTTCAATTATCAAGACACCTTTATGATTGTAAAAATATAAGCTACAAAGTTGAAACATAAATTTGGATCCATATACCTCAGAAGTGCTCCAATACGGAATATACGAGAGAACTTTAGCTAATCAATAAAGCAGAAAATCTAATAGAAAAGTGCCTTCAAAAGTGTGGATATCCAAAAGACAGACATCTGTGTGTATCTGTGTGTGTGCATGCATATGAATACAAGCTTTTAATTTTTTTACTAAATAAGGAAATTAAATATGAAGGCACTATCCCCATTAGAAGGAAAGTGAAAAAGAATGAAGACCAAGTAATGATGAAGATATTGAGCAAACAGACCTTTTGGTCACTGCTTCAGTGCATGCAAATTAGTGATATACCATTTTGAAAATCTTTTAATGATATGAACCAAAATTCAACATAGGCATTTCCTGTGACTCATTAATACTCTATTATAGATACATCTATAACTAGAGTGTGTATATATACATATTCACTAATTCTAGATATATTTCTAATTTAAAATTGTAGATATATTCACTAAATGACATGCTCAAGAATGTTCATGTCAATACTATTCATAATAGCCTAAAATAGCAAAAACACAAATCCCTATCAATAGAAGGAATAAGTGAATCATATACCATATGTAAGCCAAAAACAAGTTATTATAACTTCATATAACAATGTGGGAGAATCTAAAAAAATAGTATAGCCAAAGAACTCAAAGGCAACATAATCCAAAATCATCATTTTATTTATAATAAATTTAAACACAGACAAACACATCTTTTAATTAGAATTTAGTATGCTGTATTACTTTGTGACAAGAAATGGGAGATGTTTGTGAGGTCCTCATTTTTTCTTTTTTTTGGACAGGTTTTCTGCTATAGGGCATGTGCACTCGCCAGACAGACAGAGAGAGACATAGAGACAGAAAGCGAGAAATCACCCCCAGAGGGGATGGTCACGCTGCAATCCCTTCTCCTCTTGGGATCTTGGGCACACACGCACACGCGCCCAGCGTGAGTTTTAAGCCACCGGGTCTAGGACACGAACGGCGGTCGACTACGTGGGAGTCCAGCGACATAGCCATTACGCTAACTGCTGGTTCCCCTCATTTCTTTTTTTAAAAAATGATTTTATTTAACTTTATCCATTTATTTATTTCAATTTGAGCAGAGAGGAACAGAGTGAGAGAGACAGAGAGAGAGACAGAAACAGAGAGAAAGTCACTAGGTCCAGGACCCAAACTGCAGTCAGCCATGTGGGAGTCCAGCGCCCTTAACCACCACGCCACCTGCTGCCCCTCATTCCTTTTTGAACTAGTTAAATAGACAAGATTTTTGTGAACAGTCACAGCTGTTTATTTATGCTTTGTTCATGTCTCTGTAGGCATGTTATATTTCTTCTTTCTTTTTTTTTTTTAAGAGGTTTTTGCTATAGGGCGCTTGCACTCACCAGACAGAGAGAGACAGAGAACCAGAAAGCAAGAAATCACCCACCAGGGAGGATGGCCACACCGCAATCCCTTCTCCATTCTCCTCTAGGGATCTTGGGCACGCACTCACACGTGCCCGGCATGAGTTTTAAGCCACCGGGTCCAATGCGAACCGCGGTCGACTACATGGGAGTCCAGCGACATAGCCATTACTCTAACTGCTAGTCCCGGCATGTTATATTTCAATAAGAAGGACTTCTTAAACATTCTGTTTAACTTTTAGCATGTACAAATGGCCCAAGAAATCAAACCGAAGTAACCAATGCCTAAAGCAATATTATATAAACTGATATTTTGAAGTAGCCATTCCACAAAGACATGAGATGAATCTTTATAGTTAATAATTATGTCATAATTATTCTTACCCTTGCCAATAAATTTAGAAGTAAAATAAAACAGAGACTATGCTTACTAGTTACAAAATGTCAAAATTATTCAGATGGTAAACCTTATTTCCTCTAACATTTCTGTTAATTTACAATTCTTCTCAGTCACCACCATTCATTAGTACATATTACAAAATGCTTTTTATTTTATTTCATTTTATTTTATTTGGAGAGGTTTTTGCTATAGGGCGCATGTGCTCACCATAAAGACAGAGAGAGACAGAGAGAAAGTGAGAAATCACCCCCCAGGGGAATGACCATGCCACAATCCCTTCTCCTCCATTCTCCTCTTGGGATCTTGGGCACACACGCACATGTGCCCGGTGTGAGTTTAAGCCACTAGGTCCAGGACTCGAACCGTGATCGACTACATGGAAGTCCAGCAACATAGCCATTACAGTAACTGTTGGTCCCTACACAATGCTTTTTAAATGGATAAAACATGGAATAAGAGACTTGGGAAATAATAGGTCTATATTATTTTTTTACTTATAAAATAAGCTAAAAGTAATTTTCCCATGATCCCTAGCTTCTAGAACATACACAAATTTTGAAAAAATTTCTGTACCAACACATAAGACTTGGTCATTTTAGAGTATCTGATTACACAATACTAAGACTGTACTTTTTAACTTGAAATTTCAGCCTTTTTCAGTACTCCATTTTAGTGTCTTGTAACTTGGCAATCTTCTGCCAATTCCAGGCCAGTACTAATGAGTATTAATCTGCTGCTACTTCTAACCCTAAATTTGACATATGATCTCCTAAGGGGGTGAGAAAATTTCCTTTTCAGAATTTGAAATCATCCCTTCTTTGATCTGATGAAGAAAGACTAACAATAGTCTTTAATGTTACATCACTTTGATCTGGTGACATCGTGTTCAGAGTTCTGCTTCCATGAAACAATGAGTATAATTTGGAGATTCTATTTTATAAGTTATACCATACTACATTTAAGTATGAGTATACACATTCTACATAATCTTTGAAATAAAATATGTTTTCTTGCACTCTAATGAACAGGTTGAGAACATTAAAAATGACCTATATAAATGGAACAGCATGTGATTCTGAGCTTAAGGCTATTACCTCTTTCATTCGTTTTGCAAAAATACATTCAACATATTAAGCTGCATCATTAGCTCTTTCCAAGTGGAATACATACTTCAAAGTACAGTAGTGAAGCACATCAGACTGTTGAAGGTTGATGACTACAGCGGTTAAGCTTGTTCTGATTAGGTGGAGATTTGTATCTGCCTGTTTTCTTTCTCATGGTCCCTGCAACTGCATTCCCTAGAGTTCTGCTGAACAGCCTCTGGGGTCCTAAGGACGAGAACACAAGCGAAGTTAAGTCTGGCAGAAACATTATTGTCAGACTCAGTGGGGAAAATTGCAGGGATAGAAAGGTAGGGGAAGAGAAATCACTAGAATGAACCAGCAAGGTCCGTGGGAAGCAGGCTTTGTAGTAACAAGAGGGTGGTGTTATTCCTGGTTCCCATGGGGGAATGTGATTTGCTTATTTGGATAATTTTGTGGACTGGCAGGGAACGGAAGGTTGCTGTACAGAAGCGACCCAGGTCTATACCTGAATTGTTTGGCTACGGGATCTTAATCACAGGGTGGAGGGAGGGGAGCTGCAGAGAGACCCTCTCAGCTCCCATTGTCAGGACAGCATATGATGCAGACTCTCTGCCAGGCCCTGCACCACCCTGGTCAAGGGACATTCTATACTCAACAGGACTGCAGCCTTTCTACGGACCAAGGACTCTCATTGCTGGGTTCCCCTGTGCCCGTTCCTCCACTCTATGGGATGTGTGAGCACATAAATAATCTATCTTACAGTTATTTCCCAAATCTCCAGCTAAAGAGAAGCCACATCCAGATGTGATCTAAAAATACTTCATGCTGCAACACCACAAGGAGATTACAAGGTGTTACCAAAACACACAGCACTTGGATCTGGGTGGTGTGACTGTGAGCTCTCATTTCTCCTGCAGAGAGCTTCAATGCATTTCATAAGCAATTAGAGAGTGAATTACATATTTAATGGACTCTAGTAGTGATTAGCAATCTTCACAATCAGTCATTTTTTTCTTCCTATGGATGCTAGCTCTGGCATGCAACATGTTTCAGCAAATAAAATATGACCAAAATGTCTTATTTTGCACATTATTTTTTCTCTACTATACTAATCCAAAGCATTGCGTATGGTGAAGATCATGTTGGCTGAAGTCCTTGAGTCCTCCATGACCCAAACTGAAAGCCCATCTGAGATTTCAGAACAACTGTTGTAAAAAAAAAAAAAAAAAAAAAAAAAAAAAAAAAAAAAAAAAAAAAAAAAAAAAAACTGAAATTTTAATATCTTATTTAAAACTGTAGCTTTATTGAGCTATAATTAACACAGTAAACTGTATATAGTAAAACTATTTTGGTAAGTTTTGATTCAATGTATGAATGTATGCACTCATGAGACCATATCAATGAAGATAAAGAATATATTCCTATGGGCCTATAGGTGGCATAGTGGTTGAGGCATTGGGCTACTCCACGGTTGACCGTGATTCAAGTCTCAGACCTGGCGACTTGAAATTCACACCAGGCATGTGTGCATGTGTTCCCAAAATCCCAATAGGAGAGTGGAGGAGAAGGGATTGTGGCTTGGCTATCACCCTGGGGATGATTCTTGCTTCCTGTCTCTCTGTTTCTCTATCTCTCTGGCAAGCACATGCACCCTATAGCAAAAATCTCTCCCTGCAAAAAAATACATTCCTCATCTCTAATGATGTCCTCATATTCCTTGTATATGATTCGATGTCAGGAACTATGAATTTTATCTTCATGGTAAAAGATGACAGTATTTTTTATTCCTATAGATATACTTGAGCTTTGTTCTGGGATGTCATTAAATTATGAAAATAGTTTGGTCCTTTTCAGTCCTGTTTTAATATTGTAACAGGCAGAAGCAGAAGAGCATTGAGCCTAGGGTTAAGTTTTCCCTACAGTGTAGGCAAGGTTTTCTGAGTACTCTACCCACATCTCATGAATTATTAGAGGTCCCACTCTGGTTGGTGATTACAGGCAATATCTTTGACACTTTGCAAGCTCCAGAGGTTTATTGCCTCTGATACTCTCAGTAAATCTTTTTGTGTCTTTGGGTGGTTTTCTCTCCTGCCTGTACTAATCAACTCAACAGAATACTGGAAAGAACTCTCTGAAGATGTCCAGGGCTCTCCTGCGCAGCCATCTTCTTTCTGATATTCTTTCTGGAAAATTCTGGCCACCTTAGCCTGCAACGATGCCCATCTCTAGCTTCTCGACTAAGGGAGATGTTTTGACTCCACTTGGGTTCCTGCATCTTGATTCCTGAGCCACAGCCTATGAATACCTTCAGCCAATAAACTGAGGTATCAATAAGACTCATTTTCTTTCTCATTTCTCAGCAATTAGTATCCTTCATTGCCTAGTGTCCAATGTCTTGAGATCTATTGTTTTATATATTTTGACCAGTGTTTTAGTTATTTCAGACTGGATAGTAAAATCTTGTCCCTATTACTACATCTTGGTTAGAGGTATATTTCAAAATTATTTGCAATTATAGCATCCACTAAACTTTCTTGAACTCTACAGAAAACATTATATTAATATGCTAAAAAGTTAATACAAGATAAAACTCTCACCTATGATTTCAAAAGGAGTCTACAAATGAGTGTTTATGTTTTAGACGATGGGAGAATCGCAATAATAAAGTAAATCAGGATTCTGTGCAGGACAGAAAGACCCTGAGTGGATAATGACACAATTCTTCGGTGAGCTAGTGAAATTAAAAAGTTATGTGGGTACCACTAAGTTGGACTTTATTTTCATATCACTACAGCTAGGGTCAAGAAACCAGGGCATCACTTCTGAGTTTCGTTTCCTTTCCTTTCCTTTCCTTTCCTTTCCTTTCCTTTCCTTTCCTTTCCTTTCCTTTCCTTTCCTTTCCTTTCTTTTCTTTTTTGAGAGATTTTTTGCTATAGGAAGCATGTACTTGCCAGAGAGACAGAGAGAGACAAAGAGTTAGAAATCACCTTCCAGGGGTAGTCACACCACAATCCCTTCTCCTCTATTCTCCTCTCAGGATTTTGGGCATGCATGTACATGCACCTGGGGTGAGTTTTAAGCCAATGAGTCCAGGATTAAGACAGTAGTTGATTATGGGGAGTCCAGTGATGTAACCATTATGCCATCTGCTAATCCCTGGTATCACTTTTATCACCCAGAGTTCAGGAAGAGTTTTGTCTCTATTTTGTTGGTTTTATGAAATCAATTACAAAAACATATCTTTTAACAAGTCTTTTTGTATTATATTTAATCACTATACATCTTTGCAGTGTTCAAAATTATTTTTCCCAGCATGAATAGAGTGCATATTAGTGAAGTAAAAAATATTACCATATATATTACCATTAACAGAAAACTTTTCATTTTTTTGTCTGATAATTCTTTTTCCTGATCTCCTGTCTCCCACTTTTTGTCACTCACCTTTTCCCATACTCGTACAGTCTCTAGTGTCCAGAATTTCCCACCGTGCTCTCATACTTTCCAATTTTTCAGTTTCTTCACACACACACACACACACACATATATATGTGTGTGTGTGTGTGTGTGTGTGTACATGTGTATGTGTGTGTGTGTGTGTGTGTATATAATATATATATATATATATATATATATATATGTTAAGCAGGGACATACAATGCCTCTCTTTCATTGGCTGGCTTGCTTCACTTAGCATTTAAATCCTTTTTTTTTAATTTTTGGAAAGAGATATTTTTTCTATAGGGCAGGTGTGCTCTCTAGAGACACAGAAAATGAGAAGTCATCCCCCAGGGAGGATGGCCACACTGCAATCCCTTCTCCTCCATTCTCCTCTCAGGATTTTGGGTGTGTACACACATGCGCCTAGAATGAGTTTTAAGTCACCAGGTCTGGGACTGAAATTGTAATTGACTACATGGGAGTCCAGTGATGTAACCATTATGCTATTAGCTGGTTCCCGCATTACATCTTATGGAAGAGTTCTTATCTCTTTTAACAGTTCTTATCTCTTTTCCATACCTGTCATCTTTTGGGTTAGAAATTCAGAAATTAATTAGAAATTAAACCTATAGTCCAAATCTGCCAATACTCATTTCTATTGAAGCTGCTTTATCTACCCATGGTACTGCAGAAGTATAGATCTGCCTCATTTATAAAGGTAATATCTCATTTGCATTCTGAACACTACTTTTAGGGGTGCCAGAGAAATCTAACGTTTAGCTTTCCAACCTTAGAAATACATGCCAAAGAAAAGTATTAATGTCAAGCTATACATCCATCACATTACATCACTTTTGCTACTCAAGTTCAATTCATAGCTTTCTATACATAGTTAATGTCCACCTATACAGTAATATGAAGTCAAAGGGCAATACCCAGTACACCATCAGTCTTAGAATCCATCTCAAAATGTCCATTTTCTGCTTATTTGGTCAAAATCCTATCATGACTTTCTACAAGATAAAACCATTAATAGTCGACTCTCAGAAATGCACCATATATGAAATGTAAAGGGAGAAGAAGAACAAAGACTATATCCATAATATAGCAATGAAGAAAATATTCATAGGCACTACATTAGGGAAAAGTCATAGGAGAATGCACATATAGATATAAATATAGATTCATTTGAAAGAATATATTCAGTTCCTAAATCATTTGAATTCACAAGAATAATATTCCTCTTATACATATTCTCTGTTGTCTTTTCCCTTAGACAGCATTTCAGTGCCTGAATTTTTATTACTTGGAATTCTGAGCCATTTGTTTCCTGCCTTGTATTTTATTTTATTTTGGCCATTGGGCATATGCATGTACCACAGAAGAACAGAGAGGAAGAGGGAGAAAACACCCTGTATGGGGCATGTTCATGCTATAATCCCTTCTCCATTTCTCCATCTGGGATTTTGGGCACACTCTCACATACCTGACATGTTTCTCAAGCTTCTGAGTCTGAGACTTGAACTGTGTGCTCATCCAAGTGGGATCTGGCTACCTTACCCACAAGGCAATGGACTGGCATGCTGCAGTTCTTATTATTGCAGGTTTATAAGGGAACTGAGTAATTTACCTGAAGATTCCATAGGTTGCCAGAACATTCCTTGCTACCTACTTAAACTGATTAATTTTATGTATCAACTTGACTGAACTAAGAGATGCCCAGTGCTAGTGAAACATTATTTCTGAATGTATCTATACAGATGTCACTGAAGAGATGTGCATTTGAATTGGAAGACCAAGTAAAAGAAATAGATGGTTGCATCTACTACATATGGAGGTCAGAATACTCACAGCTTGCAGTGATGGCACTACCAAATCTTAAAACAGTCTCCAACTTTGCATGAACACAGTTTATCCTGGCTGAGAAAATTATCATTGATGCCAATGCTGTTGTTGCTCTTATATAATAAATTGTTTACTTAAAAATACTGTTAGGTATTCTGTATCATAAGAGTGAATGAGATATTCAGAGAATCCACAATTGATGGTGCTTAAAGAGACATTATGGTCAATAAAGACACCCAAATCAGGCATAATTTCTATTCAAGTGAGCAGTATTGCCTGCTTAGGAAAGAAGGAAGTCAAAAGTGATCGAATCTCTACTGAGTGCATTTCAGTCCTCCAGGAAGGTGCTATTTTTCCAGGTGATAAGAGTGAGTCTGTACTCTGCAATTGTGAGTCTGTACCCTATCCATGGAAGAGGTCAGGTTAGCCTCAGCAAGGTAAAGTCCATGCTATTTGACACAGGAATTAACTCCATGCCAGCTGCCTTGTAAGCCTATTGGTCAGTTTTCATAGTAATTAGAGAAAAAAGTTCACCAAGATTAATACATTGTCCCTCAGATTACTCAGCATCTCCTATGAAGGACATCATCATTTCTGAGTGTTCACACAGGAAACAAATATGTTCTTACTCAATGGTCATTCTGAAATATGTATTTCCTCCCCAAATTCTTTCTCTTTATGAAACCACCAACCATTTTTTAGTTGACCTTACAGTCTCACCATGTGACTACCTATTGGCATAAATCACTACAGATTTGTACCTCTGTACTTCTTTCTTTACAAAAAATGCACCTCCAAATATGCCATACGAACTCCTGTTCATTTGAAGGATTCATCTTCTCCATCAACTTTTAGTTCCATCCTTGACTACTGGGTAAAATGGAGGAATGTTTCACCTCTAACTGGAGGCAGGGATCAAAAGCAAACTCTAAATCAGGCCCGAACTTGATTTTCTGTGTTGACTGTCCAATAACATATCTCCATGGGTCTGTAGACGTGTACAACATGTTAGCGGTTTTAAGACTTATAGTCAGTCCTTCCTCATTTATAACATTTCCACTCTTTGAAAGGGTTCAGGTGTAGAAGCCAGGAGACTAAGGCAATTTTTCACAAGAATGGCCTATTCTGTAGACTAAAATCTGTCTGTACTTCTCTAGTGGAAGCTTTCCACAAGTTCTAGCCAGGATCCCAATCTAGCACAGAACAACAAGCCTCCTTTGAATCTGCAGGAACAATAGCAGTAATGGTGGCCAGGATGGCAACTAAATTTTCTCTTATTCTGTTACTTAGTTCATGGAGTATGGCCAGATATTCAGCTATTCTGTTACCTATCATCTCTAAGCAGACGTTGTGAACATCATACAGTCTATTAACTAAGAAAAACAGCTGTTGTAACAGATACCAAAAATCTCACTGAGAAAAAAATCAATTTCTAAATTGGGAAGAAATAGGCCCAGCCATGGTGGCACAGGCAGAAAGGCACTGAGTGATACAGAGCCACATGGGAGCCTGGGTTTAGATCCTAGTCAGCCAGGACAAGACAAGAGTGTGTCTGTAAGCACCTGTGATCCCAGCTGGCTGGGAGGCTGAGGGGCAGATCTCAGCTTGGTGAGACCCTGTCAAAGATACCTTTGCTCAGTCTCATAAAATAAACCAATAAATTAAAGAACTTAAAAAAGAAAAATTTTAAATAATAATAGGTTATTTGATTGCAAACATAAAGATATTCAAAACAGCTAAATGTAAATTTTCAGAATTGACAAGAGATGATACATGCTTTGGACTACTGGATTCGCATGATATGTAGATAGAAATTTTACTTCAAGATAAAACCAACAATCGTTTTTTCTCATTCTAGAATTTATATGAACAGGCTAGTTAGGCCAAAATGCTAGTTAGGCCATTGCTGTTGAAGAAGACCATGGGCCTGAGCATGTACTGTCGTGTGTCGACTTTACAGAAAGGAAACATGGTGCTATTGCAGGAGTTCACAAGAAGACAAAATGGAACACAATAGCATACCAGGAATAGACTTCTGCATAGACAGAAGCTTGGTATGTGCCCATGTGACCTCCCAGACCATGGGGCGAGAACAGACTTCAATAGTTAATGTGAGAGTCTGGCAATTGATGTTAGAAAATAATTTAAATTGGACTTTTATATCACACAGTTTAAATTGTGGGCACTGTCAGGTGACATGGTGGTTAAAGGTGCTGGATTCTCACATAGCTGACCGTGGTTCAAGTCCCAGACCTGGCAGCTAGCTTTCTTGCTTTTTCTTTCTCTCTATTTCTGGTCAAATTAAATAATAATAATAATAACAAATGGAATTAAGTAAATAATTCTATAAAAGAATAAATAAATGAAATGGTGCCAGGTGGATTGAGGACATACATGTGAAAGTCAAATCTACAGAAACTTTTAGAAGTTAATATTGGGGGATATCTTCACTTAGAGGAAGGGAATGATTTCTAGGACAGAGCACAAAAGAACGAACCCAAGAAAAACACTGATATATTATATATATATACATTAAAACAAGAACTCACAACAGTTGTGAAAAGATAAGTCAAAGCACAATGAGTATATATACTTATTATTTAAAGAGAAACATACAGTTAAGATTAATTTATTTCAAAACAGAGAGAACTTTAAATGTTGCTAACAAAAAAGTAACAATAAACTTTTGAAATGATGAACATGCCAATTCCCCTTACTTGTTCATTATACATTATCTACATGTTCTGAAAAAAATCACAATGTATCTTAAACACATATAATTATTGTATCCATTAACCTAAAAATAAAGAGACAAAGGGGGATTTTATAACTGATGAAATGATGAAATAAATGGCCAGTAACACAGGAGAAGGCACTTTACAACCTCTTTGGTAACCAAAAGCTAACCCAAGCCACACTGTGAGGCTACAATATCACAGATTGATCAGCTAAATATGATTGATTAGTATGAAAAATTAGAAAAAAAATTAGATTGATTAGTATCAATTAGTCCAGTGTGGACAGGACGTGGATCTATGAAATCCACACTGCTCAGTGTCATGCAAATGAGACAAATGTTCAGAAGAATAAGTCTGCAGTGTCTGCTATATGTCTATTCTACTCCCAGGTATAGACCCTAGAAAAGCACATAGTAGGTAATCAAGAGAATATTTGAAGTATCGCCATCTAGAATGACCAGGAATTGGACACAACCAAATGTTCATCCACAGTAGAATAAAGGAGTGCATTATGATACAA
The DNA here is from genome assembly GCA_026018925.1 of Tupaia tana. NCBI lineage: Eukaryota > Metazoa > Chordata > Mammalia > Scandentia > Tupaiidae > Tupaia > Tupaia tana. The sequence goes on along the minus strand of JAKSZU010000007.1, from coordinate 160,766,350 downwards.
TCACAACACAATATATAAAACAATCAAAAATTGGTTAAACACAGCCAGAGGCCACTGGGAAGAATCATGACACATAAAGAAAGGAGCAAAAAAGCATAAAAAACAACAATATAACAGTGACAACAAACATACACAATGCAGAAAAATAGTGAAGAGAGACTGACAGATAACCAAGAAATTACCTTTGTCACTTCTTGTCTTGTCAACTTTGTTAAATACAAACAGTAGGAAGCCATTGTTTCAATGCTAAGCTTCAGCACTAGGCCCCAACAGTCCAGACTAAAAATCCAAATGAAGCCACTCACATATTCATGACATGTTAATAGTTGATCACCACTTTTCTTTCTCAAAAATTTCTGATTTCCAATCATGGTACCTCTACTTTTACAAAAACAAACTAACAAACAAACAAACAAAACATACACACACACAAACAAACAAACAAAAAAAATCCAAACATGGTTTATTTATAGCTCACAATATCCAGGTATGCACATTCACAAATTCTGATTCAAGACCATGTTCGCCATCTTTATTACAGTTGTGATCTGGGTAACCGTGGCATATATGTGGACTTCTCACAGAAGACAACACATACTGACCCCCTGATTCCTTGAACCCAATGATTCTTACCTCTATTCTCTTGATCTTGTTCCATAACTGTAACCTGAACCTTGTCATCACCTTACATAGCTCTGCCTCTGAATTGGTTAAGCAGTCAGTTTCTAATGGTCTTTCCAGCTCTCACTAACTCTCATTACACTCGTTATTTTGCCATTTTATCTCTAGTTTTTTAATTTAGTTATTCCCTGTCTTTATTCCCCCCCCCGTATAACATAATCTATGTACTATGACCCTTCAATCACATTCACAAGCCCCCCCCCCCACCACCACCACTGAACATTTCTATGTTCTCTGCACTTTACCTTATAGTTCCTCTTGTAAAAAACCCTAATTTGGACTAGGTACAAATTGCTGTTTCACTAAGCTTCTAGAAACTTATAAATTTCAAATTCAAGAAAATTGTTTATAAATGTCTTGTTCTACAACATTTATACTTGACCCTGGTACAGTTTTGAATTCAATGTACTCATGATTACTTGATTAACAGCTCTAAATATGCTTATTTTACCAATATATCATAGAACCCAGTAGAGTGACAGTCAATATAAATATGCAGCTACACAGTTTTATTTTATCAATATATCTATTTACTGTACAGTCATTATAGTCAATAGTGGGTAAATTACGAAACAGCACGTCAGTTGTCACATTATGATATTTGCTTTGACATCCGGTGTTCTATCTTAAGTGAAATGTTTCTCATTCGCTATTTTTATCTTGAGATTATGTTTTTCACCTTTGAGAGGAAGTATTTATAAAGAATGAACAGGCTTTCTCTCAAAATAATGAAGAGGATAATATACTCAAATATGTGATATGAATTGCAAACAGAAATATTAAAAGAAAGAAGAACTAAATTTTAACTTTTACAACTGATTTTAAAGCATCAAATTGGAAATGACAGCACAATTTAACACCCAAAGAGCACGAGAGATCAAACATTGTCAATAAGCTAAGTTTGGTGTCATTCTGAATAAATAATTCTTAATGTGCATATTTTGAATTGCTTGCATTTTTCTATTTTAGTCATGTGGTACAATTCAGGCACTAAGGTATGAGATTTAAGAGATATTTACCTAATTTGCAGTCACAAACTCTAATAGCCTGGATGATGGCTGCTAGTTGTTGTCGGAACCCACTGATGGAAATGATAAGATTGTCTATGGTGAAACTGTTCTTGAATTAATCCTTGAAAAGAAAGTGAGACATGTATAAGTGAAGACTTGGAATCCACAGGCAGTTAGAGGTGATAATAAACGAGGTGGGCAATTGTGCTTCTAGGTCATAATTCTTTATGTTGTTTGATTATTCTGGTCTTCCATGACCTAGGACTGCAGTCTAAGAATTGTGTAACATGTTTGGTAGCATCCATAATTGTAGAGCCCTAAATGACCATTAAAGATACACGTGGGGGATACAGCAGGTGGTGTGGTGGTGAAGGAACTGGATTCCCACATGGAAGGCCATGGTTTGTGTCCCTGACCCGGTGGATTGAGAAACACCTGGGATTCAGTGCCCAAAATCCCAAGAGGAGAATGGAGGAGAAGGGATTGTGGTGTGGTCTTCCCCACTGAAGGGTTATTTATCACTTTTCCTCTCTCTGTCTCTCTCCAGAGAGCACACATGGCCCATGGCAAAAACAAACAAGCAAATAGACAAATAATGTAGGTGGGACATGTGTAGGAATTTTAGACAGAGAAGACTATAATCAGTTCTTCAAATGTTTCCATTACTAATCCTCACCAAAGTTTTACACACCACATTTTCCAACCAATGGCTGCTGAAAGCATATATATTTGCAAAAAAGACTATATACATATGGAGAGAGAGACGCAGGAGAGACAGAGACCATTAAAATTTGTTTAGAAGCCAGAGGAACCAAAAGGCAATGACATAAGAAAAGTCTGTGACCTGTGACTTCCTCAAAGTCCTGCCCCATTTTGAATGGTGGGGTGGAAAGTCTATACAATTTCTTATAGTCTTCAAATTAACTTTTACCAGAGTTTCTGGAATTGGTTACTATGTTTTCTCTTGTACTGTAGACAAGTGCTTTCAGTGGTGCTTGTTGTGGATGTGTTATCATTGCATTCTTGTGGGTGGGGAGATTCTGAAAAGGTAGTCACTTAGATCATTAATATTTACTATCGCAGTTTCTGTGAGAAAACCGGGACAGGGTTGCTGCATCTTCTGACTCAGGATGTCTCCAAGCGGCAAAGGATTGGCTGGGCCTGCAGTCCTCATGTAGCTAGATGAGGGATGGCTATGCCTCGAAACTTATTCCTGGTTATTGACAAGAGTCAGTTCCTCTCAGGTTGTTGGACGGAAGCCTCTGCCCCATGCTAGCTGTTGACAGACCACAAACTCTGTTCGTTGCCTAGTGTGGCTCACAAATGCCCAAGGATATAAATATTGGGAAGTAGGGATCATGGGAAGTCATTTCTGCAGTTTCACTTTTGCACTTTACCTGTAGCTTCACTTTCCCAACTTAGTTAACCCACAGCCAGCTGTGGTTCAAAAATGTGTGAGTCCAATACAATGAGGTCTTTAAGAGAAGGAGGAACTATATTCATGTGACTTTTCTTACAGTATGTTGTAATTGTTCAGTTTTATTATTACATATTGTTGTTGATATCTTATTGTGTCTAATTTGTAGTTAAACTTTAAGTATATATGTAGGTATGTATAGAAAAAGCAGTGCATAAGGGTCTGGAGCTATCTGTGGTTTCAGGCATCTACCAGGGGTCTTAAAACATAAACCTTACATTTAAGAGGGGATTACAATTCTCTAATCACCTTACTCAAGGTTGTAATTGAGAGAGAAGAAAACAAAGAACATTAGATTTATTGTAATTGTTCCGAGTACTACTTTCTGCATGGAATAAAAGGTCAAAAGTTATTCAAACCAAAAAAGTTTAGAAAATAAGCAACATGCATAATGGTCATAAATTAGAATTTAAGCTTCAAAAAGGGTACCTCCGGCATGACGTATCCAGTCCTGTCATTAAACTTCCACTATAAACACACGTGACAGTAGACCTACTGTCTGAATGGTGGAAGTGAGAGTTGCGAGTGCTGACAGCCATGACTATGTTGTGTCTGAGAAATCTGAGTCAGGTCTTGAAAAACATCCATCAGTTCCCTCTAATTCAGAAGCACTTCATATGTTCTTTGCATGCTTTATAACACCCTAGACAATATCGGTGCTTAATAAACATGCCACGTTTAAGAGGACTGCCACGGGCTTACCTGCACCTGCACATGTTAGGTGTTTAAACTTGGTAGAATATTCAGCCCTGGGTCTAAGAGTTTATACATTAATTGAGGAGACACAAAATATGTAATTGGAAAAAATGCATACTTCCAAGGCAACATAAGCATTTGTGCTGACATATACAAAGATGAGTATCTTTAATAATGTGAAGTAGGATCTATATTGAGATTATATACACCAAGGTTCTAGGAAAATAATGGTGCAAGGCGGGTCATTAATATTATTTATTACTTCTATCAAATAAATGAAGTGAATAGTTGAAAGGATTACTTCATTGTTCAACAAAAATGATGTGACTTACTGCTTTTTAAAAATTTTCTTAAGAATTATTTAATTTCATTCATCATTTTCATTTTTTAAATCTGACTAGGGAGACCGAGAGAGAGGGAGGGGGCTAGGGGAAGGAAGGGAAAGTGAGAAAGCAAGCTGCAAGGTCCAGTACTTGAACTGCAGTGAGCCACGTGGGAGCCCAGCACCCCAACCACCACGCCACCTGCTGGCCCTAATGTGACTTACTGCTTCGAACAGCTAGAAAGAGCCAAAGGTGACCACCCAATAAGCAAACACTTACATTCACAAGCAGCATATGTACAAATGTGTGAAGGAATGAATGCGTGATTAGTGAATTAGAAAAAAATTTAAATATTCTCTCTGACTTTATCAATTTGATGAACCTAAGTAAAAATGATCAAGAAAGAGAATCTTTGGTTTCTGGCAAGTTTAAAAATAATACGTGAATTTTTTTCTTTTTTTGTTTCTTCTAATTTAACTATGCATATGCCTCAGTTTTTCTACAAACATAATAATATTATTTTTCAGTGCAACAAGGCTAAGTAATAAACAAGATAAATAAAATAAGTTATGAATATGTTTTTGGGGGGCTGGCAGGTGATGTGGTTAAGGGCTCTGGACTCCCACATGGCCGACTATGGTTGGAATTCTGGTTCTGGCGGCTTGCTTTCTCATTTCCTCTCTCTCTCTCATTCTGGCCCTCTCTGGTCAAATTAAAAGGAAGGAAAGGAGGGACTAGCAGTTAGCGTAATGGCTATGTCGCTGAACTCCCATATAGACAAATGCAGTTCGAGTCCTGGACCCAGTGGCTTAAGCTCACGCCGGGTGTGTGTGTGTGTGTGCGTGCGTGCCCAAGATCCCGAGATGAGAATGGAGGAGAAGGGATTGCGGCATGGCCATACCCCTTGGGGGGTGATTTCTCACTTTCTATCTGTCTTCTCTGTCTTTCTACTGAGTGCACATGCCCTACAGCAAAAAGCCTCTCAAAAAAAAAAAAAAAAAAAAAAAAAAGGAAAGAGAGAGAGAGAGAGGAGAGAGGGAAAGGAAAAGAAAATTTAAGAAAAAAAGAAAGTGAAATAAAATAATTCTATAAAAAATATATTACCTTATCATTTTTAATGATGTGAATATATTTTTTTATGGATTCCTTATCAGAGTTGGCGAAAACTGTATTCCTCTCATGTATGCATGAGAAGTCTTTTGTAATGCATTTTGTCCCTGGATTTTTCTTTCATAGACGAGTGCCTTTTATACGTAGTCTTATCCCTGTTTATATTTCGCTGCCTACATCCAACGTAGCTTAATTTTACGCAATTGTTGGTGGAGACAAATTTCTTATCACGAATAACTTTCTATCCTGTGAAAAAGGTTAAACTATTCTGTACATTTTTTATTTCTTCTTATAGTTTCAAGCTGTTAGCTATACACAATGATTCTTATGTCAGCCAGAAAGGGCAAACTTCAGCTATGATTTACTATCTTCTGATTTCTGACAGGCTTTGTTTATCCACAAAGAAGACTGGTTTTTACATATTCAATATGCACGCACAGACTGTCTTACTGTGTCTCTGAAATGCTAACCTCATCACGGAGAGGTTAGCCCTTCCGTCTCTCTGTCAGGATGAAAACTTCTCTTGGCTTTCTTTGGTCTTGCCTTGCCCTTGCTGTAAATGTTGTATGTGACTTTTATTCCTACCACAGAAAATTCATTTACCATGACATAATTGTAATGTTTAAAGTCCACTATTGAAAAAGATATATTATAAAGCTAGGAAGAGACTGTATTTCAGAATAACTGAAAGATATAGTTTTAAGTGAATGCTTGAAAATTCTTTTTAATGATGGTTTAGTCATTTCATTGTATTGACAATTTAAGGCAGAACAACTTAATGATCAAAATTGCAAAATAATCATTTTTTCGTAATCAACCTGTGTTAGAGCCAACAGTAATTCTACAGATGTATTAATAAAATATTTATATTTAAGAAAATAAAGCAAAACCTCAACCACCTCCAGGGTATAATGATGATATATTGATAATAAATAGCTTTTCACCCCAAATGTTATAGCAATTTAACATATTTATTTTTATGTACATGCATAGTAGAAGTTATATGCCTTTTTAATTAGTTCATTTACTTGTGGACCACTTTTTAGAGTACTCAATCAGAGTTTTCAGCCTTGAATTGCTATTAATGCAAACCAACTGACTTTAGTAACTCGTAACAAATAAGCCTTGGTTTTATATACAAATTGAACCCTGAGAAATGTTGCATGATTCCTTAATTACAAGCAAAAATCAAAAAGTCTTGCATTTTTGAAGTAGCTTTTAATGAACCACAGTTGTCTTAGTCTGGTTATGTGCTAGAGAGCATATGTCAGGAAATGTGGTTTTTGAAAAAGTTATTAGATGTTTACAAGCAAAATCTCTTTATTTGTACTAAGCTCATTACATGAGAGATGCAAGTCAGTTTCTTTTACCAGTGCTTAGTGAAACCAGTCATTTCTTAAAACTCCAAAAATTTTCTCAAAATGAGTCCAATGTAATTTTGCCTGAATTTAGGTAGTGAACATGCTAACTAATTCAATTAATCTGGGGAACACTGTCTAAAAAGCAATTACAATTAATACAATTAAAAACAAACTGGTATCTAGAAAGTCTCCCTTATGATAGTAAAGTTCACAACAGTTTCCAAATATATTTGATCATGTGAGACTATTACGAATTCAGAGTAGCAGGAGTAGACATTTCTGTAGTGATTTAAGTGTCCTATATCTGTTCTCTTCACAAACCAAAAGGGTAGCTGCTAGATACAAGTAGCTATTGAGTACTTGAAACACAATTAATGTGACGAAGGGCCAGAATTTTAATGTTGTTTAATTTTAATCAAATTTTAAGTAGCTGCTGGTATCTAGTGTGTACTTCATTGGACAACTCAGGTCTGTCTCAAACCACAGTTAACATATGCTGTTGTGTCATTCTGTTGTATGATTAACTTGGTAGGTTGCCAAGTACCCCCAGGACCATTCAACCAGGAAAGCACTGATTGCAGATATCCCCATGGGACATGACTAGAGTGTGGCACAAATGAATGTCATGGTGGTGATGCTGGGGGAAGTATCTCCAGGAACAGGAGGGATGTAAGGGTCAGAAATGGCAGTGGGATGAGGACAAATTCTCAATAGTCTATTTACTTCAGCTCTCTAGCGAACAGCCCTTCTACTTATTCTCTGTAGTGTTGCAAGAGAGGACGAACAGCAGTGACAAAGCTAAAACGAATGCCATGTTCATATGGCAGAACTCCTTCTCAGAGACAGGCCAAAAACTGAGCAGTAACAGACACAGAATGGAAACGTGTTTCAATCCCATGCTACTGGATTACCTTTATATATATGATGACATATTACAAATTTCTGTATGAGTATGACCATTGGCTTACCTCACAGTTTCACCATTTCTGCTGATTCTTATTCAAGGTTAGATATCAATATGAAGGTTCTGGAAATGCGAGTATTAGCGCTTCCTCAACCCTCATCAAAGTGACGCTATGCTCTCTCTGTCCTGGAGACCTGTGTAGCACTCACTGGAAATAGCACGTTCATTTCCATAAGAGAGGACGTTAATCCCATTGTCCAGTATGTTTTCTCAAAGCTTTTTGAATTTATCTCCATCTTCTCTCCAAACCAGCATAAATGGTCTAAGCTGGATTTATGTTTGGCCCTCTAAGAAGAGGGTCCAGAGAGCGGTGTTATCCGTAGTCCAGGTGCAACCTAGGAAAAGCAACGACTTGCTTTCGTAGAGTTTCTGAATCTCTCTCAGGACTTCCGTGTTCCTGAGCCTGTCTGATAACGAGCTGGTTGAAGGACTGCCACCAGGGTTACAGGCATGCAGACGGTAAAACACTCAGCTTCTGCATCTCCTGAGCACACTCTAGGACATTTTTCTTCTCGGGTAGTCAAAGGAGTCAAGGTTTATTTTTTTGTTTGTTTGTTTTTCTCTGACCTGCTGCACACAGTTTGAGGAGATGATCAAAATGTATATTCAATGGTAGGGATGGTGAGAGGGGTCAGCTGGATGGTATGCCTGCTGCACACAGTGAAGTAAGAGGTTGTAGCAAAAAGTGGGCTAAAGAAATCCCCACAATTAGACCAGGCTGGAAGGCCCTACTGTGGACAGTGTCTAACAAGCAAATTAGCAAGAACCCAGCACAGCTCCCAGGAAGTACCAATGTCCATGGTGGAAGGTTTAAAGTAGAATAGAAGGGGACTGTTTGACTTAATCCTGCATGCCAGCTGCTCTTGGTATTCTACCGACTGTCTCAGCTCAAGAATACCCAAGTGGAAATGGGCTCCCAATGCAGCCTGTCCCCTAACCCCCCGGGGACTGAACGAGCTAGTGTCCATACAGCCAGTTGATGTGATGTCTCTGCTGTGTGTGGCTGCAGCTCTGCGTGGAGGACTTGAGGATCTATCTAGAAGATACAGAGGCGCCATGATTCTTGCAGTCTGTTCTTGCTTCTGCTATTGAACTTAACAGCTTTTTCAAAACAAGACTTGAAGCTCTAGTCTTCCAGACCTGTTAAAGTGTACAGTATTTTACTTAACTTAGCTGTAGTCATAGCTTGTTCCTTTAAATAAAAAAGTGATGCTGGGAACTGTGCAGACCTGTTGGACAGCACACAGCTGGCTCGTGTTCACACACCCTGGCATCTGCTCTACATTCAGTGAACAAGAGAACACAATGAGTAGGATAAGTGAGAAAAAGCCTGAGAAAAACGAAATTTCGATTCTGATGAACTCAAAATTTTATGCCTTTCAGATACTTTTAAACTTTAAAAATTTTGTATTTCAGGAGTTTCTCATTTGCTCTTGTATAAATCCTAGTAGTTAGGGAGGGAAAGGAAGTTTAAGATGTTGACCATAAAGATGATGATAATGATGGAGTTTGCTCTGTTTTTGGCTCTCATTCTAAATTGGATATTTAAGTCTTTCATTGTCTTTTTAAAGTTTCTTTCCTTCTTTCATGTGAGAGACAGAGGAAGAGAAAGAGAGAAACCCTTGACAGGGTCTTGCCAAGCCTCAATCCCTCTACCTGCAACCTTCCCGCTAGCCAAGATCATGGCACGCCTGGTGTGCTCAGGTCGATCCAAGAACCAAACCCAGGGCCTTCCCATGTGACCCCAGTATTGTGGAGCTGTGGCCTGTCAACTTCTCCACTGTGGTCAGGCCTATTTTTTGTTTTAAGTATTTAACATAATAATTTTTCTCAGAATACTTTGTTGGCTATATCTAGCAAATTCTGATGCACTGTGTTTGCATTGTAATTATTATCTAGAAGTGTTACATACTTGTTTGCATTTCCCCATGTAGCCATAAGTTTGAAATTCATATTTATTCATTTTTGTCTTCATTTTCTGGAAGGCAGATCTTACTCACTCTTTTGCTTTTGTCCTCATGTGATTTGTTTTCTTCCTCTCCCTCTATGATTAGAGAATATAGATGTTATTATTTGTATTTTGGATTTTTTAAAAAATGTTTTGTTTTTGGCCTATTGTATGGCCAATTTCATCATTATAACACATTCTTCTAGAAACAATATGCACGTTTATTTTGGAGATACAAAATTTACCACATCTTTGTAACAGCTATCTTATTTCTTCTTCTTTGTCTAGTAATCAGCCTTACTATTGTTTTTTTGTTTTGTTTTGTTTTGTTTTGGTCCAAATCTAACTATGAGAGAAATTTTCTAAAGTCCCTCATTATTCAAAATTTGTATCTGTCTCTATTTTTATCTTCTTTATATTCGGTTTTACAAAAATAGACACTTCGTTGTTTAGCACACATATATTAAATCGCATTGATATTATTTCATTTTTAAAAGTTTATTACACAAATGAGTGAGACAAAGAGAGAGACTGAGAGACAGAGAGAGACAGAGATGCAGTCCTCTAGCCACAGTCTCACTACAGCAGTCCACCTCCAGCCTCAGTCATTTGGGACCATGGGCAAGAGTTGGCTGGCATACAAAGGGAGGTCCCTGTGTAAGAACTGGTAACCATCCATGTGCTGAAATTATTGTTCTCTCCTCGCTTTCTTACACACACATACAATCTGTTCTCTAGTTTTATCTTAGTATTATTTTATTACTTATCTCATTCTTATCTCAGATAAGACGTTCTTAAATATACTGACATAATCTTTATCATCTTATCTAATATTTTTGTTAACTGTAATTTATAAATATTAAGGCCAAAATGTATAACTATTTCTTTGGTTTGATTCCCATTTTAAAATATTACTTCTGCATATAAAATATTCATTTTGTACTCTCAGACATCATGCCAAATTTTTTGATTCATTTTCTAGTGAGCTGAAACTTGTTCCTTGGTAGATATTCTTGGAAGCTCTCAAGGTAAAAACATTTCCCGAGTCAGTTCATATCTGTAACTACTTATCAATGGCCTTTGGACCTGAAGTTAATATAGCTGGATGGAATTTCACTCATGTTTTCTCTCTTGATTATCTTAAAGTATTAGGTATGATATGAGCATTGCAGTTGAGAAGACTGAGGACATTTCAAAATTTTCCATTATAATAAACATGGAATGTTTGTCTCGACACCTAAGGCATATTTTTCCTTATCTATAAAGTCTACTATAAGTCAGTAAAAGTTCTAGTATATGATCTTCCAATGTTTTTTGAAAATATTTTTCTTGGGGTGCTGCCAGAAATAGGGCTGATGGAGGGTGCTATGCAGTTGTTAGGCAAGTATTTGCTCCTTGTACTTTTTTTTTCCCTGCATTGTTGGGAACTCTATTATATGTATAGCATGCATGATATTTTTTTTTTCACTATCCATGATAGAGTATAGTATGAGCATGTGAGAATAGGAGAGAGAGAAATCAGTGCACTCCACTGGGTCTGGTGACACCATGGTCCCCTTCATCCAGTCCTCCAGCCCATCAGACCCTGGGCATTGGCACGTGTGTCCTGTGTATTTCAGGCTGACTGGGCTGGGGACTCAAGCTGCAGTCATCATGGGTCACCCAGTGTTACCGCTGTGCCATGGAGCTGGCCCTGGATAGTGCTTCTTTGAGGCATTGTCTGTCTAGTACGGGGCCAGTAAACTGCTGCCTGAAAGCCAAGTCCAGGCCTGAGTCCACCTTGAGAGTTGGGAATATTTTCTTTTTTACATTTTTTAAAACTTCGTAAAAACAAATAATGGAGAGACCATACACAAACTGCAAAATATCAATTATTAGTCATAAGTTGTCTTACATAACAAATGTTTTGACCTATGATCTACTACATGTAACATTTTCTTACTTATTATTATTCTTTTTTTCATTTTTCTTTTTTCCCCTTATTAATGTTTGTTCACTCCCAAGGTTCTTGTAAGGATGACAATTAATTATATTTTAGAAATATTCATGGGCCAGCCCATAGTGTGGTAGTTAAGGCAGCTGGATCCCATAGAGCTGACTGTGCATTCAAGTTCGAGACCTGACAGCTTGAGAGACTTGCTGGGTGTGTGTGAAGGCTCCAAACCTGGGAGAGGAGGAGAAGGGATTGCAGCATGACCATTCCCCATGGTGCTTTTTCACTTTCCCTCACTCTTTCTGTCTCTCTCTAGAGAACACATGCAGTTTCTGGCAGAATTTAAATATATATATACACATATATATGTGTATATATATATGTGTATATATATGTGTGTGTGTGTGTGTGTGTGTGTATATGTATATATATATACATATGTGTGTATATATATATACATATACATACATATATATATATATATATATATATATATATATACACACACATATGTATATATATAATCAGAATAGTTGAAATATGGAAACAACTGACAGGCCCATGAACTCATAAGTGGGTAATAAAATGTGGTGTGTATACATCCTGGATTACTATTAGCCTTGACAAAGAAAATCCTGACCCTGTAGAATAAGCAGAGGACATTATGTGAAATAAGCTAGGCACAGAGAAGGACATACCACATAATCTGACTTTTACGTGGGGTCTAAAACAGTCCAATTCAAGGTAGAGACTGGAATGGTGGTTACCAGGTGCTGGAGGTGGATTCAGTAAGAAAACAGAAACCCCGCCGTGGGGTTGTAGGAGCTAGGTTGCTGGACTGCAGTGCTGGAAGCCATGTGGTATCTGTAGTTCAGATCCCCAGCCCTAAACCTGCTGGGCATGCAGGCAAAAGGGGGTCACAGGGTGACAGACATCACGAAGGATGATCCTCTCTCTCTTGCACATGCACATGCACACTATCATGAATAAAGAAGAAAGAAGGGAGAGGAAAGAAGAATTATTGGTGAAAGGGTACAAACTTCAGTGAGTAGGAGTAAGTTCCAGTGATCTATTTGAAAAGCATGGTAACTATAGTTAATCAAAATACATTTTGTGTTTCAAAATTTCTAAGAGTAGATTTTTAAGGATTTATATTTTTATAGAGTTTTTTTGCTGTAGGGCATGTGCGTGTGCTGGAGAGACAGAGAGACAGAAAGCGAGAAAATTCTCCCTGCCCCAAGGGGGATGGCCACACCACAATCCCTTGTCCTCCATTCACTTCTCAGGATTTTGATCACCCAGGCACACGTGCCCAGCATAAGTTTTAATCTGCCAGATCTGGGGTTCAAACCACTGTCAATTATGTGGGAGTATAACAATGTAGCCATTATGCCATCTGCTGGTCCCAAAAAAGTGGATTTTAAATGTTCTTATCACAGTTGAAGAAGAAGTGATCAGATTCTGAGGTGATGGACATGTGACATAGCCTGATTTGATCATTCTCCAATGTGTACATGTCTTAGAGCACCACACCAAACTTCATAAATACATGTGGTTATTTCTCAATTAAAAATAAAATGAAGCTAAAAAATGATTTTTTAAGGTTTTTACCATAGGGCTCATGTGCTTACTAGAGATAGAGACAGAGGCAATGAGAGGGAAAGTGAGACATCACCCCCAGGGAAGATGGCCACGCCACAGTCTCATCTCCTCATTCTCCTCCTGGAATCTTAGATAAGCACGTACACACACCTGGCATGATTGTCAAGTCACCGAGTTCTGGACTTGAACCATGGTCGGCCATGTGGGAGTTCAGCAATGTAACTACTGTGGAGTCGGCCCAGCCCTAGATTTTGGAATTCTTAGGATTCATGTCATACCCTGCTCATTTATAGTCAAATTTTTTGCTTATTTTTTTCACTATTCTTTTATGCTCAATAAGTTGTCTATTTTAGTTTCAATTAAAGTATTAGGTGAAAATTTTCAAATATTTTTAGTGAGTTTTATGGTCCTTTACGATATTTTATTCACTTAATTTTCATCATTTTATTTCTTATAATAACTATACTTTTTAAAGTGTAATCTTCACTTGTGTCCATTCTTAAAGGAGATGGATTTTTATGGCATAACCGGGGTGGGTTTATTTTTGTCTGAATGGAAGGGTCTGGTTGCTTTTCTCTGTGAGCCATTTCTGTAACTTTTAATTTTAGAGCGATGTTCTAATTTGCTGCTACATCTTTTCTGGTATCAGTTTGATCCACCCATTTCTCCCATCTGGTCCTCTTCTTTCCTTTAACCTGGTGTTACTAACTGCTCCAATAAATTTGTGTTCATTAATGTTTCTTCAGAGTACGTCTCCTCCCTTCTGGGAGCATGTATTTATTTGCTAGGCGAACCATTATTGCACCATGTGATTCCTTTGTGTTTCTCCTAAAATTCTGCATTTATAATCAAACTGGGACCCCAGAGAATTTCTCTGAATTTCCCTGATTATGTTCAGATTTGTTCACTCAGATTTTCACTGACAATAAACATCCGCCCTCTTTTCTTTCGGTGTGTTTGCTGGTAACTTGAGTTTCTGCAGTAAATGTCAGTTGTCACCTTTCATTCTTCCCTTACTCAATGAAGGTATTTCTGTGTTTACTTTTTCCTTTTCTGTTTTTAATTTCTTGAGAGAAAGAGGTATCCTTGACAGGGTCTCAGCACATTGCAATTCTTTCCTCAGTCTCCCAGCCATCCAGGATCATGAGTGTGCCTGTCATGTTCAGGCTGACCTGGTTTCAAACCAGAACCTCCCCTATCCCTCTCACATTGTGCAGTGGTATCCTGGCCTGCACTGCCGTGGCTGGGCCTCTGTCTTCACTGATGTGATAGCTTATTAGCATTACAAGCCAGTGTGGTAGGGCTTGAGCAAAACTAGAGATCTATGGAAAAAATGTGCATTCAGAGTCTTTGTTCATTGTCTCATTTATTTATTAATTTATTTGCTATTGAGTGGTATGAGTTCCTTATATATTTTGATTGTTAACCCCTTATCAGATCTGTGGTTTGATTTTTCATTTTGTTGATTTTTCTTTTATTTATATGTGGAAACTAAAACAGATGACTATCTAGAGTAAGAGAATAGAAACATAGTTACCAAGGCAGGGCAATGAAGATGGAAGAAATCAGAGGCCTTGCTCAAAGATACAAAGTTGCATCTCTGTAGAAAAGATACCTCCAGAGCTGTCCTGTGCTCCTTTCTGATTGTAGGTAATAATTCTGCATGGTGTAACCAAAATTAGCCATATGAGTAGTTTCCGAGGCATTTACCCTACAAACACACAAATGACCCGGATCGGTAACTGCGTGAGCTCATGAGCATGTTAACTTCCTTGATTGTAGAATCATTTCGCTATGTACATATTTATGAAAACACCATGATGTGCACCTTAAATACATACCATCAATAAAAGCCAGACACAGGTTTCCTCTTTATATAGGTTTTTGCTATAGGGCGGGTGTGCTCACAGAGAAATAGAAAGAGGGAAAGTGAAAAATCAATGGAAGGGTGGTGAGGGACTGGCCACACTTCCATCCCTTTCTATCCATTCTCCTCTTGGAATATTGGCCAGGCACACACATCCACCCAATGTGATGGTCAAGGTGCTGGGTCCAAGACTCAAATAGTGATCAGCGCTTTAACTGCTACGCCACCTGCTGGCCCAGTATGGGTTTTTATGTCTGTGCTATTTGTGATAAACTGAGTAATGCTATCCCCCTCCAGCATGGTCTAATTCTCAAAACCAGCAGATATGTTACCTTCTCTGATTAAAAAAAAAAAAAAAAGTTAATTTGCACCTGATTAAACTAAGGGTCCTGAGATGTGGAGATGTCACAGATTATCTAGGTGAGCCTGAAGCAACTGTAAGGTCCTGATAAAGAGATGTATGACCACAGAAGTGGTGAGCAGAGTGATGCAGCTGAAACGTAGCCACAGGGGCCACCAGGGGTGGTGGTTATGCACTGGACTCCCACAGTTCAAGTCTTGGACCTGGTGGCTTGCTTTCTCACTTTCCTTCTCTTTCTCGGTCTCTCTGTGGTGAGTGTGCTTGCCCTCTAGCAAATTAAAATAATGATGATAATCATAAATTAGATGAAATGTTAGGTCATCGGGAATGTCACGACGTATTTTTGTTTGTGTCTATACAAACATGTGTCATTCCTTTTGCTACAACCCAATATATAATTCTTAAAAAAAAAAAAATATATATATATATGTATATGTATATATACATATACATATATATATATACATATATATATATATATACATATATATATATATATATATATATATATATATATATATATGGCCACCAAACCCAGAAAAGTCCAATAAATGACTGTTACCTGAAGCCTCTAGAAAAACAAGTCCTTGCTGACACCTGGATGTAGTCCAGACTCTGGGATGCACCTCTGCCCTCCAGACAGGTAGGGGGTGCAGCTGTATTGTTGAACGCCACCACCTTTCTTGAACTGAGTTCGGCAGCATTAGGAAATGAATATAACTTCCTAGATGGTCTACCTGATCTGAGAAGACAGTGCTTTCGTAGGGCCACACAGTAGGAATCAAAAAGAAAATAGTTGGGATACAGTCTGCCCATGCATTTTAGAAATGTAAAAGAACAGTCTTTCACTATTTCTTCAATTATTTTCTTCTTTATATTTGCACTTATTTTTCTATCTTCTGGAGCCTTTATTATCTATTTGGCACATTCATTTTTATTCGTAGTATATTCCAGTTTTTATTATATACCCTGCATCTTAATATTCCCTTGCTGCTTTTTGCAAGTATAAAGAAATATCTCTATGCACAATAACATCTCTGCCCCTCCCCCACAAAAATTGGGAAAAGCTAGATGAATCACACAAAGAAAAATAGCTCTTGGAAGACATCAAAGAACTGTGAGCAAAAACAGCACTTTATTAACCAGGATCCTGGAGAGACAGGGACTTCTCTAGACAAAGTTCCACTTAACATCATAGGGACAGGCAGGATTTAAAGAGGCAGCTTCTCTTAGTGATAATGTGGAAGATGAGGTTTGAAGAAACTCTAGGTAGATGGCTGCCTGTTTGCTCTGGTCTTCACTGGACCTCACTCAGTAGTGTGCGATTTTGCCAATATCACTTCTTAAAGGATAGGCCACTCATGTTGGAGTGGCAGGTAAAATCTTTAAAAAGTTCCTACAGGGGCCGGCAGGTGACATAGTAGTTGGGGCACTGGACTCCCACATGGCCGACCACGTTTCGTGTCCCCTACCTGGCAGCTTGATTTCTCACTTTCCTTCTTTCTCTGTCTCTCTCTCTGGTGAGAGCACGTCCCTTATAGCAAATTAAAATAAGAATAAATAAACACTAAATGAATAATTATTAAATAAAACTAAGTTTCCTGCCCCGACCACCGGCCATCTTCCCCACCTGTGCACAAGGATGAACTCCCACCTGTTCCGCCCCCCTGTTGCAGACAGGAGGGTCATCCTTCTGCAGAGGGGATTTCGATGTTTTCCTTCATTCTTAAACTCTTCTTAATACGTGTTTCTTGTTTTGGAAAATACATTTCCATTTCAAGTATTTTGATAGTGCACATTATAGGAACTACACAAAATTGTCACATATTTTAAAGAGTACAAGTGAGAACTCCCTGTAATATGTGATCTTATTTGGTAAATGAGAAAAAGAATCAGATCAAAAGCTTCTCCATTGTCTAATTTCTTATTGTTTCCAGGTGAAAAGCCAAAATTATTCTCTAAATTCTTTTTTTATTAGGTCTTTGCAGGACAATGCTACCATAAATATTGATAAAAGTGATATGGAAAGAACTGTGACAGTAGAGGGTTCTAACTGGGCACGGTGGGAAATCATGATAGAGACGTGTTGCGGGTTCTTCTCCATTATCCCCTTCCTCTCAGTGAGCCGACCACAGCCTTAGAAATAACTTCATAATACCTTTCAAAAGAATAAATAAGAAAATGAGTGCTTTTCTTTCTTTAAACACACATTTATTTGACTCCAGTGTAGCATATGGTGTGTTAAATATTAGACTTTATTTTAGCAGCACAGCCCTGGCAACGTTGCTAGAGTGTGGCCATGCATTTTAATTCTTACGTGCCAGTTTACAACTATGTCAGCATCTGCCGTGTTTAAACACCATCATCAGCATCAGGTAGGTGTGTAGCTGTTTATTGTTGTCTGGGGGAAAATGGAGGCAAGATATGCAGCTGCATAAACAAGTATATGACTTTTTGAATATTGAAACAATGTCATTGGCATTGTCATACAATAGTGTGCATGAATTAAAAACCTGCAAGCCAGCAAAATGACATGTATTCTGCTAAGAGAAAATTAGATTAGCTCATAATCTCGCATTTCCTCACAGAAAACAATGTAGATAGAAGATGTATGTATTGGCAATGCGGATTTTTTGCTATAGATGAGGATATGTGCAATATATTTGTTTTCCTAGGACTTTAAGAACTAAAAGCATGTCCGGAGGTCATCATATCCATTTTTTCTGACTTACAGAAGGTCTGCAATACCCACACAAGCCAGTTAATCGCACGGCCTGAGTTTCATCTCACAATGGGAGAGATCTCACCTAGGAAATAAGTGCTACAAAACCTCTCAAGAGAAATCTAAGTGGGATAAAACACCCAAACACTGTTGGTACCTACCCACAGGTCCTCAGAGGCTGAGCTTGTTCAGACATCGTAATATTTCATATTTATTTGGGAACATTTCATTTTGAAAGTGCTTTCTAAAGCCAGTTTTAGGACTGTTATTGGGAATTAATGAATTTCTATACAGTCCTGTAGTCGTTGATCACTGAACAACTTTCTAGTGCTGGCTAAAAATATGGGAAATGGGGGTGGGGGGGGCCTGCCTGGTGGCTCACCATACTGCAGTGCTTGGTGAGGGTGACCACAGGGAAGGTTCTGGGTTGGTATCCAGAGAGCTCCCTGAGTAAGCCGGGCACCTGGGTGCCTGTGATCTGGGCCTGGCTAAGGCTGGAGGTGGATTGCAATGTGAATACTTGGGTATGCATCTCTCTCTCTCTCTCTCTCTCTCTCTCTCTCTCTCTCTCTCTCTCATGGAAGAAATAAATAAATGAACTTAATAAAATAAAAAGGAGCCAAATGGGAGGGGTGCAGCTAACACAGTATTGGTACCAAGAGGGCACAGGACTTGGACGTTGGGAAACATATCCAGCCCCGCGTGACCCCACCCCTGCCTTCCTGCCACGCTTCCATCCCATCTAGCCCAAACAAGGAAGACTTTTTTTTTTTAATAACAATAATAAAAAGATTTTTAAAAATCCAGTCTTAAACTCTGCAGCACTTAAATTAAATTGCATGTGGTTTCACACCAAAAGTTAAAGGTTAAAGAGTGATTGGTTTTTAATAGCGCAGAATATTTGGATTTCTGTCCCTGGGAAATTTGCACTGTGAACTTGCGACCCTGCATTTATCCCCTGATCAGGATAGACTTCTTAGGCATTCAGAGTTTCTGAAATTCAGTAACTCTAGGGTTTAAACACCTCCATGGTTTCACACTGAAGAAATATAAAGAAGAAAGAGAAAGGAGAATAAGGGACTTTCTCTCCCCGATGACCACAACCTTTTCTCTACCTTGTCAGATGGTGCCTGGGGCAAGCCTGCAGTTGATATGCTGAGCCTGACTTTATCTTCATCTTAGACAGTTGGTCTCCCATGTCTTATCCTGGGAGGAGCTGTCTATTTCTCATCTTTCTTCAATTGTCTTATAATTCTTTTTTCCTTTTTTTTTTGTTTAAAGGTATGTACATAAATATTTCTAAACCAATTCTATAAGCATTTTGGTAAAATCACTAAGAAGATATTAAGGAATAATTTAAAATATTTAGGAAATAACTTTGTTTCTCCAGTGACAGAATTTTAAAGTATATTATTTGACCTTAACAAAATGCAATGTAAGTATAACTCAAAGAGAAGTATTGGCAATACGATGTTCAAAGGGATGAAGTGGGACACTGTTACTTGGGAATTGGAGACTAACAGGGTAAATCACTGAGGTAGGAGACTGAAATGGACCCTTTTGAATACTTATTTTCATTTCTCCTGTCTGAAAGTGACTTCTTATGATTTCTTTTAGAGCATTAAGCAGAGAGTAAATTTCCTAGGTAGAGGAAATCAACTTATAAATAAAAGACAATGAAAAAGAAATCTTTTCTTTTTCTTACAAAATTATTTTATTTAACTTTATTTATTTATTTATTTATTTATTTTAATTGGACCAGAGAGGGACAGAGTGGGAGAGAGAAAGAAAGAGATAGGGAAAGTGAGAAAGCAAGCCACCAGGTCCGGGACTCAAACCACAGTCCAACACCCTTAACTATCACACCACCTGCTGGCCCCATGTCTTCTTAGATTAGTGGAAGGCAATTATTTCCATCTCTGTATAATAATAAAATATATATATATATATATATATATATATACACACACACACACACATATAATTATACATAAAATATAAAATATTATATTATAATAATATATATTGTTATGTATATATAATATATATATTTACCTACACTACTATTGAGAGAGAAGACCTGGGAAAACACACACAGAAACTAGACATATGACAATACATAACTGTTTTTTCATTCACAAACATACATACACACACACACACACACACACACACACAGCAGGCAAGCTTACAGCAGGCAAGCTTCTTGGGCTAAATAATGTGAAAGACACAAAGACCCAAAACCATTATATTTTCCATTCCTGTTGATGGTTTAGGTCTTGATAAATAAACAGTTGCACAGTCGAATAACCATACAATAATACAAAAAAGGAATATTAGAAATATTGAAGTTTATATTTTTATATAATTCAGAAACATTTTCTAGATTTGACAAACTATCTAGTTTGCAGCTGAAAACACACTATGGAAAAAAATACCATGGTGCTACAGTCTGAAGTCCAGAACCCCCTGGGTTTATTCGCTGATGTCCTAACATCCAGACCATTAGAATGTGAGTGTGTCTGGAGTGAGGGTCTTTAAAGAGAGAGATCCATTAAAATTAGGTCACTGGGTGGGCCCTAATCCAAAGTAGCTGAAAAAAGCAGAGCAGGACGGAGATGCTCACCGTGTGGCGATCAGGCAGACACTGGGAAGGAGTCTCTGCCTGTAAACCAAGATATGCCCTCGGAGAACCAAACCTATCTCCATCTTGATCTTGGGTTCTTGTCTAGGAACTGCGAGGAAATAATGTCCAGTTTAAGCCACCTACTCTATGGGAGGACAGACTGCACGTATGAAATACCAGATTAAAAAAACAGTCAAATAAAAAACTGACATTTGCTGGCGAGCGCACATGCCCTATAACAAAAACAAAACAGGGACCAGCAGTTAGCGTAATGGCTATGTCACTGGACTCCCACGTAGTCGACCGCGGTTCGAGTCCCGGACCCGGCGGCTTAAACTCACGCCGGGCGCGTGTGCGTGCGTGCCCAAGATCCCAAGAGGAAAATGGAGGAGAAGGGATTGCGGCGTGGCCATCCCCCCTGGGGGGTGATTTCTCGCTTTCTATCTCTCTGTCTCTCTCTGTCTGTCTGGCGAGCGCACGCGCCCTATAGCAAAAACCTCTCCAAAAAAAGAAAAAAAAAAAAAAAAAAAAAAAAAAAAAAAAAAAAAAAAAAACCCAAAAAACTCTCCAAAAAAAAAACTGACATTTGCACATGTCAATAAAGGACATTTTCTCTTTCTTTCTTTCTTTCTTTTTCTTTCTTTCTTTCTTTCTTTCTTTCTTTCCTTCCTTCCTTCCTTCCTTCCTTCCCTTTCTTTCTTTCTTTCTTTTTCTTTCTTTCTTTCTTTCTTTCTTTCTTTCTTTCTTTCTTTCTTTCTTTCTCTTCTTTCATTCGTTCTTTCTATTCTTTCCTTCCCTTCTTCCTTCCTTCCTTCCCTCCTTCCTTCCTTCTCTTTCTTTCTTGCTTGCTTTCTCTCTTTCTTCCTTTCTCCTTCCTTCCTTCCTTCCTTCCTTCTTTCTTTTTCTTTTTGTAATTTGCTATAAGGCTCGTGTTCTCCGTGGAGAAAGACAAAGAGAAAGAGGAAACATGAGAACGCACCCCTCTGGGGGGGATGACCACTCCACAATCCTGTTACTTCTGTTCTCTCTCAGGACTCTGGGCACTCATGCCTGGTATGTTTTTCAAGCTGCAGGGTTCAGAGCTTGAATCACGCAGTGAGCCACGTGAATTCCAGCCACTTTAACTGCTATGCCCCTTGCTGGCCCCAAGAACATTTAAATTGTTCATATTCAAGGACAAAGGACACATTTTTTTTTTTAAATTATCCCAGTAAAAAATGTCTTCAAGGGACCTCCCCTTTCACACTTCTCTTTCATTGCTTTCACAATCCAGAAAGCAGCATGAACAATTATGTGTTCTTTTATTTTTGTGTTTTTCCATTTTGAAGGAGAAGCAAAGATTTCATTTCCATTTCCATTAAGGTTCAATTTACAGGACAAAATTGGAGTGTTTTCCAGGTCTGGCAAAATTAGATTTATAGCAAGTTAGAGGACATAATTTGTAAAGAGTTATTTTCCTTTATTTTAATTTTTTTTCCTCCTAGATCAGTCTTTCCCTGTTGTGACCTGGTTACGGGCTTCTGATGAAAGAGTTTTCACTAGTAATCTTGTTTTTTTGTTTGTTTATTTCATTCATTTGTTTTGTTTTGTTTTCAGTTTGCCGTGGAGCATGTGTGCTTGGCAGAAGGAGAAAGAGAGAGAGGGAAAGTGAGAAATCGCCCCTGTGGGGGGATGGCCACGCCCTCTCTTCCACTCTCTCCTCAGAATCTTGGATACACATTCACACAAGCCAGTTGTTTTTTCAAGCTGTCAGGCCTGAGACTGGAGCCTGTAGTTAGCCATGTGGAATCCTACTGCCTTAATCACCACAGCATCTGGCTGGCCCCAGGAATCTTGTCTTAAAACCATTTGCACCATGCCTGCACCTTTACCCTACTTTATTTTTCTCTGTGTGGATAATTTCTGTATAAAAAAAGTTATTCTCTGACCTATATGCATATGTATTTTTGTGTTTTTACCTACTCAACACATGCACCATACACATGTGCACATGTGCATTTAAGGACACTGGACCTTGTTTTAGTCATAGCCTACATTAATAGTAGGGGTTTATTGACTGTCAGTGTTACTTGATCTATAAGACTGAAAAAGAACTTGTATCTACTTCACCATCTTTCCCTGAGTACGGCTAAGTCAAAAGTCGTTTGGTCTTTGGTAAAATGGATGCATAATTCCTAGTCCCCTCCAAGGAAGCTGGCAAGGCTAAACCTCCTCCCATAGAATTTTGTCCTGATCCCAAGAGACCCCAGGACCCGGCAATTAGGTAATGTGAATTCGTTCTGGCTCCTTTCAGACTCTGTGCCTGCCTGACCGTGTTCCTGCCTGGACAACACGTTATAAATATGTCTTTCATTTTAATAAGCAGATAGATTCTTTCCAAATAATGAAAAGAAACTAAAAGCAAAAGAAAATTAAATCTCGATCCAGAAAAATAAAGTAAACATAAGATTTGATTAAAATAAAAAAAAAGAACAGATTCTTCTTGGTCTAAACATGTTCATTTAATCTGATTCATGCAATACTTAACATAGTCTAGTGTTATGCTAGTCTGGTTCTCAGACTGCAGAGAGGAAGCATCCTAAAAATGCATATATGTGCATTTTCCTGCTGAAAATTCCTCAGTGACTCCCTGGGTCTTGGTAAAGTCCCTTTGTGATAGTGCTTACAGGGCCCTCTCTTGCAAATTCTCACTTAAAAATTCACAGTGCACCCTGAGAGTTTTATCCCGGGCCTGTGAAGTTTCTTTCTATCTATTTGGAAGTTCCAAAATGCTTCGACTGGTATTACACAATTCCCACTTCAACCAGTGAAGAAGTACACTGCAAGAATGAAAGGAAGGGATGACATCTCAGTTTCTCAATGCTGTCTCCAGCTTTCTGCATGGACTTCAGCAGGGTAATTATGGATCTGCACCTCCTTGCCCTGGGCCCCACTCTACATGGCATTTTTCAGTAAGAGGGTTCGAATGTTTCAAAGACACTGAAATACTTTTAAAATAGAGGTGACAAATGCATGTGATTGTTCCCCAGACACTTTGTGCACAGCAGTGTAAAATTTGGGGTAATCATATCAGGAAACACAGCCTTAAAGCAATTTCCTCAGAATTATAGTCACAACAGAAGCAGCCAATTCCTGAATCCCGCCGGATGCGGGTGCATGGGTCTCAGCCCTCCTGCAGGGTAAGCTGAATTGTGGTTACCACATTAGTGATCAGCGGCGGGCCCTGAGACCGATGGAGACCTTGCGAACAGTTCAGACAGTGACAACTGTAAAAAGACAGGCAACACAGAATACATCTTACTTACGTTGGTGGTATTCATAGTTTATGTAAAACTATCACTCTGGGTTCCCATTTTTTTTAAGTGCTTGTGAGTATGAATAGAAATTAAAATATACATGACAGAGGCCAGCAGGTGGCATAGTGGTTAAGGCACTGGATTCCCACATGGCTGAGTGCAGTATGAGTCCATACCTGGTGGCCTGAAATCACACCAGGTGCGTGTGCATGTGTGCCCAGAATCCTGAGAGAAGATAGAGGAGAAGGGATTGTGGCATGGCCATCCCCCACTTGAGGGTGATTTCTCACTTTCCCTCTCTCTGTCTCTGTTTCTCTCTTTCTGGCAAGTGTACACACACTGTGGCCAAAAAAAATAAAATAAAATAAAAATGCATGATATTTCTAACTTTGTTTCTGTTTTCTACTTTAAAGGCAGTAACTGGAGAAGGGAAGTGAGTCTGTAGTCTTACAACTGTTTAGGCTGTTTACTGAAGTTAGGCAAAAAAAAAAAAAATGAAGATGAGATGGTTTTCACAAGATTTTGCTCAGAGATATCAGTTATTTGGACACTGGATGTAGCACATTGCAAGACTAAGCTCCCCCAGGAAGCCTTTACCTTGTTTCCTTGCCAAACTAAAGGTGGCTACGCTCTGAATAATTCCAAATGTGCCGAGATTTAAAAAGTGCTTAGTTTTCAGCACTGCATTGCAAGAGCCTGATGCAGCAGAATTCAGTACAGTTCTATTTTCACAGTATTCCAAACTCGCCTCGAATTGAACAATTGAACCAGTACAATTTATTGAAAAACCTGTTCACTATTATTTTTCTAGGAGTATATTTCTGAATTGCTTGCTTGATCTACAAGAAAAGGAAAATAAGGCGTATTAACAGTAAGAAGGGTTGGTTATTCTATAAATGTAGAGGATCTCTCAAGGTTTATGTGCATAAGTGCCGCGGGATCTCAGTGAACTGCAAAATGCATATCTCTGTCTCTCTTCTCCTGGGGCCACGTGGGCTAGACATTCTGCTAGTGTTGTTTTACTTTATTCTTCCTGCCAGTTCCATACTCTCCTCATTCACCTGTTATTAGAGCTAAGTCCTGCTTGCCTCCTTCATAGATGGCAGCCTTACGGGGTTGATTTGCCTACCCTTCCAGCTCTTCATAGTTAAACAAAGTTTCTATTTATATCCCATTTCAAAATCCCCATTCAATCCCATTGTCCTGTCCTGGCTCAGGCTACCACCGTGGTTTAATCTGCTCTGTAACAGCCCAGAGTCACCTGGAACCAGATGCTCCTCTCCAGGCAAAGGGGAGGGACAGGTCAGCCACACAGACCACATACCAGGGCCTCTAGTACCTCTTTCACTGAAATTCTAATGTACCTTAAGTCAGCGTTAGTAAATTATAGGAATGAAGCTTTTTTTAAGGGTTGATAATGTTATATCATAACCATTTGTTTATTTGTGTTCATCTTAGTATGTAGGAGAAACTTGGTAAGACTGATTTATTGCAACAGGGTCTTCTCCCTCCTTCTTAGACTTACTCTGTATTTTTTCAGCCAACATTTATTGAACATTTTCTTTTTTTAACATACAATGAGTGAGGCAACAAGAGTAAATCATGAATACACAAGTGAGCAAGGATCAGTAGAAACAGAGATCATATTTTAATAAAAAGTTAAATCAAGGCACCAGCTATAGCCTAGGGGTAAAGAGAATCAAATTCCACATGGGTGACCAAAGTTCAAATCCCAGCCTCAGAGGCTTGGAAAACACACTGGGTGAGTGTGTGTGTCCGTGTGAGTGTGTACTCATAATCCTAATGGGACAAAGAGAGAGAGGAGCAGGGGTTGGGGGGTGACCATGTGCCCTGTGGGGTGCTTTCTCCCTCTACCTTTTTCTCTGTCTCTCTGTCTTGCTCTGGTGAATACACATGTCCTCTGGCAATTAGAAAGGAAAAAAATACTAGTATAACTATGATAAACAATTGAAAGTTAGCCCATGTAATTCTGAAGTCTGGAAATACTCTGATAATGACTTGACTGTATATATGTGTGTGTGTGTGTGTGTGTGTGTGTGTGTATATACACACTATATATATATATATATATATATATATATATATTTTTTTTTTTTTTTTTTGGTAGAGGTGTTTGCTATAGGGCGAGTGCACTCGCCAGACAGACAGATAGAGACAGAGAGACAGCAAGTGAGAAATAACCCCCCAAGGGGGATGACCACGCTGCAATCCCTTCTCCTCCATTCTCCTCTCGGGATTTTGGGCATGCACGCATACGCACCCGGTGTGAATTTAAGCCACCATGTCCAGATCCCAAACTGCAGTCAACTACATGCGACATAGACATTGCTAACTGCTGGCCCCTTGAATATATATTTTTAAAGACTACATCACCCACTAGCGATAGACATGTCAACTGATTGGTGTTTGTCTTCAATGCAAGCAATTACTCATTGAAAATATCTTAGGGAAAAATAGGTTATTATTATAATTCAGTTGAGAAAACAGTTGTAATAGTGATAATAAGAGAATAAGAGAGGGACCAGCAGTTAGCCTAGTGGCTATGTCGCTGGACTCCCGTGTAGTCGACTGCGGTTAGAGTCCTGGACCCGGTGGCTTAGACTCATGCTGGGTGCATGTGCGTGCGTGCGTGCCCAGGATCAGGAGAAGGGATTGTGGCGTGGCCATCCCTCCTGGAGGGTGATTTCTTGCTTTCTGTCTCTCTCTCTCTGTCTTTCTGGTGAGCACATGTGCCCTATAGCAAAAACCTCTCCAAAAAAAAAAAAAAAAAAAAAAAGAGAAAGAAAAAAATAAGAGAATCCATTTTAAAAACTATCAGATATAAGTTTTTCAATAGCCATCATGGCTCTCAAAGATACTCAACACATTACAGGCTACTGGTATTAATTTAGCAATTTAAAGATTTGCATTTGAAAAGTTAACAATATGCAATCTTAAAATAGTGACACATGTCAGAGCTTAAGAGGATGTGATATAAACCATAAAAATGTTAAGCTATGGAAATATTGCAACCCTGTGATGAATGCCATTTAAAATACACACACACACACACACACACACACACACACACATATATTGGAGTAAAGCTGAAAAATGTGATCCAGAATAAGAATAGCTTCAAAACAAACTAACGGTTTAAGAAAGGTTGTACTATACCTATAACTTTGAATATAAGGTATGCATGGAAAAGAAATATTGCTATTGAACTAAGAAGATTCAATTGTTTACTTAAACAACTTTTGGAGGGTTTGTTAATATTTTAGTGAAAAATAAGCTACAGCAAACTTTGCTTTCATCTCTATTTCTATTTATCTAAGTATAATTAATGATCCTCAATTAAAAGTCATGTTCTGAGTAGACAGTCTATTTATTAGTGGAATTGTGCTGCCTTATCTGTCTGCTGCTTCACTCACAGGTCAACCATCAATTAATAATACTTTGGATCAAGGGGAAAATTGTATTGATTGTTCTAAAAAAGGGCAGGATTTCAAAGAAAAATAACCCATGACCTTAAAATGCAAGATGGAAAGAAAATTGGGCAGGATTTAGTCAGTAACTGAGTTCAAAGGCTTTCTCTTTCTATAATTGAATTTACTTTTGATTATTTCCTTTCACAGGGATAGATTGATAGGGGTATATGAGTACTTCCTGATAATGCTGCACTGAAAGTTTTGCCAGAAAGAAAAAAGCTCCACACACAAAATCAAAGCGTTATAATGGAGGGTCATGCAGTGTAGAACCCATTGTGGCAGTTTCCATAGTGATTTCACAGCGAGAAATACTGGGAGCTACCTAGTACAACCTCTATTACATATAAGGGAAGAAACCTTTAATGGAGCAATCAGGGTCTCAGGCTCATGGAGCTCTTTTGTTTTATGTAGGTTTTATGCTCTTTGTGTGGCTTATTCACAACCAGGACCTTGTTGAAAAGGCTAAAATATTGTCCTTTGATTCTTCATATTTGACGAATCCATTTGGAGATTTAGGGATATAACATAGATATTTATTGATATCACTACTCACTCTGTTTATACTGTATTGGGCATATATTCTGCTGAGACCCTAAAGCGCTGCAGGTCCTTAACCAATAGTCATGAAAAGAATCACCAATGTCTCGGTTTATTCGTATTTCGTTCATTTTGCAATTTCTTCACCTTCATGCAGGATGAGCGCAAGAGGGAGTAGGTTGTTGGGTTTGATCCACAATTTGAGCACTTGGTCATCCTTGTCATGGCTACACTCCTGACCCCAAGTACGAAAGTGGAGGTATGTCTCCAGATTCTATCTCCTGCACCATTATTTCATCTTCTCTGTAGCATCTGGAAAGATGCTTAAAGAGGAAGAGACAGCAGTTATTGTTACTTATAATATATATAATAATTATATATGTTTTCTCATTTATATTACACAACTCTGAGAGGCAATTATGATTATTAATACTGAGATTTCCATTCCAGATTGTAATTACTTCTGAAGAGGTTTTTTTTTTTTTTTTTTTTTCTGTTTTTTTTTTTTTTTTATAGGGTGCATGTGCTCACCAGAAAGATAGAGACAGAGACCGAAAGTGAGAAATCACCCCCCAGGGGGGGATGGCCACGCTGCAATCCCATCTCCATTCTCCTCTCGGGATCCTGGGCACACATGCACACGCACCTGGTGTGAGTTTAAGCCACTGGGTCCGGACCTGAACCGTAGTCGACTACATGGGAGTCCAGTGACTAGCCATTATACTAACTGCTGGTCCCCAGACTGTAATTACTTCTCTAGTTTCTCAGAACAGCATAAAGATAAGGAGACTAAAATGTAAATTAAACAATAATTATTTATCATTTGAATCATTTTTTTTTTTTTTTTTTTTTTTTTGTAGAGAGGTTTTTGCTAAAGGGCACATGTACTCATCCGAGAGACAGAGTGAAACAGAGAGACACAAAGCAAGAAGTCATCCCCCAGAGGGAATGGCCATGTAGCAACCCCTTCTCTGTTTTCCTCTCGGAATTTTGGGCATGTACGCACACATGCCCAGCATGAATGTTAAGCTGCCAGGTCCAGGACTCAAACCACAGTCAACTACATGGGAGTGCAGTGACATAACCATTGCGCCATATGCCGATCCCCATCATTTGACTCTTTACTGCCAATGACATTCGTTTATAAAGCAAAGATTAACTGATGAACACTGATCTGAAACAAGTAATAAGGCAACAGTCTCTCAAATATGTGGAGGGGAACGTTTATGTGAAAGGGAACATTTCACTCTCAACAGCAACAAATAATGAGAGATTAGGGAGAGAAAAAACTTGGTGTTTAAAAGAGCAAATGGTAATGTTCTACTGGATGAGAAGGAAGGAGGAATGAGAAGTCTTATGGAGAAAGGTAGCAGCTACTCTGGAATGACGTTTTAGGTGATGAAAAACAACTATCATTTTATTATGGACTTGAAGCAGGCCAGCAGAGCTGTAGCCATTTTGATATTAAGAAAGGCCGCTAATGAGAATAATCTGACCAACTGCTTAGTCATAGGGAGATCAACTTGAGGAATGGTCGATGAGGAAACAGGAATGGACACTTGAAGCAAAGCAGCAATTAGGATAATTACTGAGGGGAAAGTAATTGCTCATGGAAAAGTGAGTGACTGATTGATTGATTGCACTAAGGAATGATTTTGCACATGCTTGTATCTTGTACTTATAAATACCAAGAATATGTCTAGCTTTTTGAGACAGTTTGATGGTGTTTACTGACTATCTTCTTGTAGCCAGTTGCAAAAATCAACTTCTCCAGCCTCTGCCTCTCACTTTATTGACCATGAGAAGAAGCAGTCAGAGCTACCAAGCTGGTAACAGACTGACAGTTGCTAACTTTAGTTGTGGTAGGGTAGAAAGGAGATGATGGTGGCAAAATAGGAATAAAACAGAGCCAGATAGAAATAATCCAGAAATATGACAGTGACTAGAATAGTACCGAACATATTAAAAAGAGGTCAGTAGGTGATGTGGTAGTTAAGGACACTGGACTCCCACATGACTTATGTGGTTCGAGTCTTGGACCTGGCAGCTTGCTTTCTCACTTCCCCCATCTCTCTCTCTCTCACTTTGTCTTTCTCTGGCCAAATAGAAATAAATAAATAAGTTAAATAAAATAATTCTTAAAAAAATAAGTGGTGAGATTTGGAGATGCTTTTGTTGTATGAATAATGACGTCCTCGGATTGAATATCAGTTATGCAAAAAAAGAGTAGAATTAATGATGACTTCTTGGCTTTGGGTTTGCTCAACTCAAACTCAAATATCTTTATGGAACTTTTCTTTTTCTTTCAATTTTATAATTCCTAGTTTGTCTTTGTTA
The DNA here is from genome assembly GCA_026018925.1 of Tupaia tana. Classification (NCBI taxonomy): domain Eukaryota; kingdom Metazoa; phylum Chordata; class Mammalia; order Scandentia; family Tupaiidae; genus Tupaia; species Tupaia tana. The sequence continues at coordinate 160,736,008 of JAKSZU010000007.1, read as the reverse complement.
TTCTTCATGGAATATAGTCTGATTTTTCAAAAAATGCATACAGTATGTACAATCAAAGTAAGGATATTAGCATATCCACTATCTTCAATAAAGAATTTCTAATTGAAGACTTTATTTATCACTGCAAGATTCCTCTGTGTCACAAGTTAAAGCTGAAGGATAAGATTTACATATTATTATTGGAGGTAGTAAAATGGGGTTAAAATTTAACTAACCTGTTTCGTTTTGTATTTTTTATTTTGGTATCAACTTTGAAAGTGGTTATTTGATAAGTCTATTATGAATTTATTCATTCTTATCTAATTACTGAAAAAAATAATCGAACAGTGGTCAGCTTTAGTGAGGAATCCCTTTGTATTAGCCTGGAAATACAATATTCACATTAATACTCCTCCTGAAATCTGGCCACTTACGTGGTCAGATTATTTAAGATAGAGATTTTTCCTACTTCATAGAGATTTTTCCTACTTCATAAATCTGTCTTATCAAATGATTTGGAGTCATTCAATCTCCAAATTATTTTTAAAAAAAGGCTTACTTCTAGTATCTTCCTATTAGGAAAAAATAAGCAGAGATAATCTTTACATTTGGTGTAATGAGGTACCTGTCCCCTCTTGACTCTGAAAAGTCTATATTAGGGTCCAGGCAATTATGTAGTGATAATGGAATTGGAGGCACATGGGAAAAGTTCTGGGTTCACAACCGGGGACTTCCCTGAGCACCTCAGACAAACTTGTCGGTGCTATGCTTGTGTGTGGTGCTGTTATGAGCAGGGTTTGGACTGTGGTCCGGGGACCCTGTTGGGATACCTTTCTCTTCTCTTTCTCTCTCTCTCTCTCTCTCTCTCTCTCTCTCTGTTTTCTCTCTGTCTCTAATGAAACAACGAAGCAAATAAACATCTGAAAATTGTTTGTAAAGTCTACTTTTTTGCAAAATGTTATGGGCAGTCACAAAACACAGCATTTAAACAGTTGAATTGCATAATCTTACAATTAAATCATTATTCAATTTAAAACTCCAGCCCTTTCCGTTATTTTATTATTATCTGCAAATACTGAGATTTCTGTCTAGTGGCTCGTTACTGTAAATATCCCAACCCCACGTTCGGTGTTGTCATGTTGCCAGATTGAATTAGGCTATTGTGAGAATATTTATACCATGGAATATAGAAAATTCTACAGAACAGGCTTGATTTATGGTTTACTTCATATGTAGACTTAAGACAACAAAGCAAAAGTGTTAATAATGCAGAGTGAAAGAAGTTTTGTGTGTAGCCTTTATATTGACTGGCACACAATTTGGAGAAATTTTATTTCAGTGCTAACAGCTATTTTCCAATTCAGCAAAGAAGTTGTTCACATGATTGATGAATGAAGGAAGCCCTAACTAACGGTGTAGTTCTTTCACTGTTTTTCTGCTTCTTTCTATATACCAAAAGAGTAATAAAAATTCATGTTGAATCACACTGGAGAGCTGGTCACCAAACCTTTACCAGTGTCCCATTGGTTCCAGTGCTTTCTGTGGGACTCCTGCCTCCTGAGGAATAGTTGAGCAAAATGAATCACTTGCAGTTTGTACACACCTGGCATTTTCAATGACGTTTTCAGTGTTGGACGTGGGCTTGGAAAACCCCAATGGGCTTGGAAGGTGCGGCAATAGGCCTGGAGTGACAGGACAGAAACACATTAATGGATTCATAGAAAAGTAATTCCAGTTCTCTGCAATAAAAACATGTAAATCGCAGGAGTAATCTACGTGGCACACAGGGAGAGAATATCTGCTCGAGGTGTGTGTTCTGTCTTTTGTTATTTTTTACTTTAAAAAATTTATTATTATTATTTTTAATTTTGCTCTGGGGCACATGCACTAAAGAGAGAGAGAGAAGAGAGAGAGAGAGAGAGAGAGAGAGAGAATGAGAAAGCAAGATGCCAGATCCAGGACTCAAACAGTGGTCAGCCATGTGAGAGTCTAGCACCTTTAACCACCATGCCACCTGCTGGGCCCTTTTTTTTTTCAAACTTTCATTATCATTATCATTTAGATTTTTGTCATAGGGCATGTGGGCTTGCCAGAGAGAGACAGAGGGTGGGGAGGGCAGAGAAATCACTCCCTAGGGAGGTTGCCTGCACTGAGATCCCCTCTCCTCCGAAAAGTAGGAAGTGGACTGAAACGGGGACCAGTAGTTAGCGTAATGGCTATATCGCTGGACTCCCATGTAGTCAACCGCTGTTCGCGTCCCGGACCCGGTGGCTTAAAACTCATGCTGGGCACGTGTGCGTGCGTGCAGAGGATCTTGAGAGGAGAATGGAGGAGAAAGGATTGCGGCGTGGCCATCCACCCTAGGGGGTGATTTCTTGCTTTCTGTCTCTCTGTCTCTCTCTGTATGGCAAGCGAACGCGCCCTATAGCAAAAACCTCTCAAAAAAAAGAAAGAAAGTGGACCCTGACATGGCTAAACAAACAGATGTATGGAGCAGGAAGGTAGAGCAGACAATTGCAGGAGTGGGATTATTTACATATAGCAACAATCCCTCAAGTTGTTTCAAGGAATTGTCAGAGGAACCATCTGATGAGCAGATGATAGAAGTCAGTTTTAAATATCAGGCAAGTCCAAAAAGCAGACATCTTATAATTGTCTCACTCAAGTAAGAGATCTGGCTCTAACCCCAGAAGTGTCATTTACTGCTTCCGGCCAGAGGAACTGGAGGAGTAGGGAGAGAGATTTAGGGCAGCAAGTCAACCACATGCCCTTCCATGAAGGAAGGCTTCGAGTCAACCTATTAGAGCAACTAGCTGGAAGAATAAAGAGCAAAGTAATACTTTGGAAGGAAGAGTGAAGTGTTGATTAATATATTGAAGGAGTCGTTAAAGTTACTGACGTGAAACTGGGCTTGATTAAATTATCACGAACGACTAGATGACTATATATTAAATACAAGTTACCATATAAGGACTGGGCTTTGCCAGAATTTTCAATTACTGACAAATGAACTAGTTTCCTACCTGTGTATCTGTTAGAGAGAAAGCATGGGAAAGAAACACGAAGTTAGATTTTTACTGTATTTCTTTTAGTGTCTCTATTCAAAATACAAATTATATCCCTTTAGTGCATTTTTTCACTAACTTCCAGATACCCAGAGGCATTTATGGAATATGCTGGAGATCTCTCACCGCTAATTAGAGGCTTCATGTGCAGTTAGAGACATTTTCAGAAAGATAACTTTCTTGGGTTTTTACAGGTACCCCAGCAAAAATGGAAAGTAATTCATGTGTGTAATCAGAGTAGGGTGTGAATTTTCTAAATCAGTTTACTCACAGCCAAAATAGAGTGACAATAATTACCTTGTAAGGTTGCTGTGAGGTTTGTTGATAAGAGTCTAAATGAATTAATTCACCTTGATCATTTAATATATGCTGTTGCCATTGTATTATGGTAATTGGCCTCACTCTCAGCTTCTCTGAAGCTTTCAATAGCTTAGTTACATATGTATGGATAAGATAATTTGATATCATCTTTATTTCTTACCGTCTAAATTTATTTAATTACTGAAACTTTATATGACTAATTTATAACATAGAAATTGGAATATGAGAATGTAGTCTATTGATATTAGATGACTAAATTACAAAATACACTTTAAAATCTTGAATTCAGTAAATAAGGTTCATTTTATCAATGGTGTATTGTGTCTTTCTAAAACATAAATAAAAGGGTGAGTAATATGTCTCTAGCATTGATAGTTTTTGAGATAAAAGTCACATACATAAAAGTCAGCAGCTTAATATGAGCAATTTGATGTCATTTAATTCACAATTTTGCACAAACACTACTTCCATCTAGTTTCAAAATAATTCTCACAATATCTTGATTTATTTGAAAAAAAAACCAAAAAAACAAAAAACAGTAGCAGTCTATTTTTAATTCTGATATTTTAGAACTTAAGTCACAAACTAAAAATATATGTTAAAACGTCATGGATTAAGATATTTAATTACAACCATAAATCTTTAATTCTATTGACTTTCATTTCATTAATATGTGATAATTTAAAAAAAGTTATGAGAAAACAGATTTTATGCATTTGATTTAAGTCATTGTTTTAGCATTAAACAAATTTAAACATCATGTAAAAATAAATTTAGAAGTAAGTCACAGGTACGCTATACCAAAAATATAGGAGTATTAATGTGTAATTCAATTTTAAGATAAGAATCTAGTGATAATTATATTTGACCCAAAATATTGCAAATGCAGTTTTGGTCCTCACCCCTTGATGAGGAATGTGTGTTTGCGTTTATAACATGTTCTCTCCGTATCCAGGCTCTGGTTAAAGGGAGTTAGGTTTGAGGGTGGAAGGGGTCCTGGGACAGTTTGCTTCTGTGAGATATAGCGGGTCGCTTCATATTGAGTGCCATTGATTTTGGAAGCTGGGGGAGAGGGGTTAAGAAATAGTAATCAATGGGATCAATAGGCTGGCGTTGCTGGGAGATTTCTTTGATTTAGCCATTGATGTTTTCTGGCATTGGATATGGGGGCCATGTTGTTGATGTGTCATTTTTATGTGTTTAGCTTTATTTGTTATTGTTTTGTTGGGTATAATGGAAAGATAATAGAAGAAAGGAGAAAAAAAAAAAAACCCACTATTTAGCTAAAATTGAAATTCTGGATAGCAAGAATTTAATAGACTTAAAAATGTACAAGGCTGGCTCCACAACCTAAGTGGTTAGGGGAGCCAGATCCTACATAGCTGATCATGTGGTTCAAATCCCAGCCCCAAAGACTTAAAAAACTCACTGGGTATGTGTACATTCATGCCCCAAATCCTGGCAGTATGATGAAATGGAGACGAGATTGTGGTGCGACTGCTCCACTAGGGGGAGTTCTTCCCCCCTCACGCCCCACCGTTCTCTCTGTCTCTCTCTGGCAAATGTATGTGTCCTCTGGCAATGAAAACAATAAATGAATTTTTTAAAAATTTTAATTTATTTTTTATCATAATCATCTTTTTTTTAATTATTTGATTGAACTTTGTTTATTTAATTTATTTATTTTTATTTATTTTCATTTGACCAGAGAAGGACAGAGTGATAGAGAGAGAGAGAGAAAGTGAGAAAGCAAGCCTCCAGGTCTGGGACTCGAACTGTGGTCGGCCATGTGGGAGTCCAGCATGCTTAACCACTGCACCACATGCTGGTCCCCATAATCGTCTTTATATTACATTGGATTACATTGCCAAGGTCACCGAAGTGATGGGTAGATGTGGTATGTAACTAAATACACAAGTCTGCATTTTCTATATTTTTTTTGAAGTAGAGCTCTAATTCAAGATGAATTCCTCTTTTGCTGTGCACATGTACCTTAAACTAGGTCATCCGACAGATGAGAAAAATAAACACATAAAATTTCTTCCCGGGTCAGCTGCTTGCATGGTTGTTAAGGCAGCCAGGTCTCACATGGCCAACTCCATGGTTCGAGCCCTAGGCCTGGCAGCTTGAAAAACATACTCTGTGTTTGTGTGTTCGTGTGTGTGTATGTGTGTGTGTGTGTGTGTGTATGGGGGCGTGTTCCAAACTCTAAAAGGTGAGAGGGAATTGCAGCATAACCATCCTCCACCATGAAGGGTGCTTTCTTGCTTTCATTCTTTCTCTCTCTGCCCAGCAAGTATATATACCCTCTGGCAAAAAAAAAAAAAAAAAAAAAAAAAAAAAAAATCAAGACCCCAAATCAGCATAAGCAAAGATTTTATTATAATTTATTAAATATGAGACTGCATTCCAAAATCAAAGGCAACTATATAGAAAAACTTGATTAAAGTAGTTGAAAACTGTTCCAATAATTTGCAATGGTAACTGCTGAATAAAGAACATTTTAAAATGTAATTTATGTTTGCACAATTACACACCTCCTAGGAACAATAACAGTGATTTTTGTATTATTTAAGTAAATTGGAAGATCACTTTAATTTATTATAATCAAACCAAGTGTTACTGCTGTTCGAGCATTACTATGCAACTGGCTATTTATTATGCATTTTCATATTCTGTAAAGCAACAGAATTCACTACTGCAGTGAATGGATTCTGCTTGGAAAGACTGGCTTCATAGTGAGGCAAAATTAAGCTCTGTCAACACAACACAATCTGTTTATTCAGTTGCTAGGCTAAATGACTCAAAATGTATTTTAGAGTGACTGTATTTAACTAAAGATTTTATGACTTAAAACACTTTAAATGTTATATTACTAATCAGGATTTTAAAAATTAGTTAATATAGGTACATTTGCTTTGCATCATGCTAACGTTATTTTTTAGAAATTTGCTTTTGTTATTTGACATTGCGCTGATAACTTTCCAAATGGATACTTACAAATCTTCCTTTCTCATTTTAATGTCTCCGTAGTATTTTCTTTGTATTTATAGGACTAAACCACTTAATTTGACCTAATTATTTCAGTATGTTTGTCTTTGATTTTCTTGCCGTTTCCAAAAAAGAGCAACCAACCAATTCTCCCCCCCCCGCCCAAATAACCTATGTTGTTTAGGCACCTGTGACAGAAGGCCTTCTTGTGTAAATTTCTTGTACCCTAAATGAACTATTAATACTTTATATAAAATGATCAGCAAATCTTTGAGCAGAGTAGTTTTTGTATATAGTTACAAGAACTTAGTGATCTGAAGTGTTTCAGCCATGACTCGAAATAACGCATGACTGTTGGTGAAAATAGAATTTACTCATTATTTTGAGTAAAGGGGGACACTTATGTACCCAAATAATAGTTTATATTTAAAAAATAAAAGGAGAAGAAGGGACCAGGCACGTGCGCACGCTTACCCCAAATCCTGAGAATGGAGAAAGGATTGCAGGGTGGCCATCCCTCCTGGGGAGTGATTTCTCACTTTCTCTCTGTCTCTCCAGTGAGCACACAGGCCCTATAGCAAAAAATACGTAAATAAACAAACAAACAAACAAACAAACAAAACTCTCTTTGAAAAAAAAGAAAAAGGAGATAAAAAATAGAGTATGAACCAAAAAGAACCAATTACTGAACATTAAAATTTCAGGAACAAAAACATTTTCTTTCAGCAAATGGCCAATTGTTTTGTGTCTCACTAGCCCCTCTGAAGTTCTCAGGCAACCAGTTAATAATACCTCCTGCAACCTGACTCTAAAAAGGTCTTTTTTTTGAGAGGTTTTCACTGTAGGGCACGTGCGCTCACCAGACAGACAGAGAGAGACACAGAGACAGAAAGCGAGAAATCACCCCCCAGGGAGGATGGCCATGCCACAATCCCTTCTCCTCCATTCTCCTCTTGGGATCTTGGGCACACACGCACACGCGCCCGGCGTGAGTTTTAAGCCACCGGGTCCGGGACGCGAACCGCGGTCGACTATGTGGGAGTCCAGCGACATAGCCATTACGCTAACTGCTGTTCCCAAAAGGTCTTTCAATTCCAGTACATCTATTGGTACATTTTTGGTTTCTTTAGGTTCAAATTATGAAAAGTAAGTAATTAATTGCTCAGTGAAGTTACTGTCTTCGGTAAGGTACCAGCCTTGGTCTCATCAGCTTTGCGTACAGGTAGGAGTAGGAGCAGTTCAAGCCTAAAGCTGGCTTTTCCTTGACTGTGGGAAGCACAGCTTACTAGAAAAGGAAGACACACGGAACTGCATGGAATTTGACAACTACTTACAAAGCAAAAAATTAAATAGTACTTGCCTTCAGAAGATAGTCATTGTTAGTTTAATGATTTGGTTTGAGTATTCACTAAATTTCAAGTTAAGCTATGAAGTAGATGAAAATGTGCATTTGTGACATCATACCTTTTTTTGCCACTGTGAAATTGAACATATAAGGTTAGTATATTTAAACCAGAATTTAGTACTGTAATCTGGGGCATTACATAAGTTTATGATGAAAGTAATTGTACTTTTATTTGCTTTTTAGGATTATTGGTTTAATGGTTTTATTAGTCCCCATTTGCTTAGTTATTTTATGTTACTGTAAGTGATAGCAATACACAATTAGATTAGCAGAAATGAATGCTATGCATAGGTTTCATTATAACTGAAATGCAACAGAAACCTATGGAAGGTTTTATCGGCATTTATTCCATTCGACTACCTTCTTTTATTAGCTGTATATTGGATCATTTGGGAACCTATTTAGGCTTATAAAAATATGTACGACACCAGTAATAGCTTTTACAAATATACTGGCACAATTTTCTTGTGAAGCAAAGGATAAAGGAGCCAATTTTATATACAAAAATAAATAAACAAATATTCAAGAAGTTTAATTTTAAAAAAATTTTTTTTGGAGAGGTTTTTGCTATAGGGCACATGTGCTCACCAGAAAAAGAGAGACAGAGAGACAGAAAGTGAGAAATCACCCCCCTACCACAGCACGGATGGCCACACTGCAATCCCTTCTCCATTCTCCTCTTGGGATCTTGGGCACACACGCACATGTGCCTGGTGTGAGTTTAAGCCACCAGGTCTGGGACTCGAACCACAGTCGACTACATGGGAGTCCAGTGACATAGCCACTACGCTAACTGCTGGTCCCAAGAAGTTTAATTTTTTTTTAAATTTCACTTTATTTTGTTTGTTCATTTTTGTGGGTTTGTTTGTTTTTTTAGATTTTTGCCATGGGGCCCATGTGCTTGCTGGAGAGAGAGAGAAAGAGAAAGAAAGTGAGAAATCACCCCTCAGAGAGGAATAGCCATACCACAATCCCCTATCCTCTATTCTCTTCTCAGAGTTTTATATACACATATGCCCAGAGTGATTTTCAAGGTGCTGGATCCGGAACTTGAACCGTAGAGTCTGTGGGATTCGGCACCTTAGCCACCATGCCACCTGCTTGCCCTGTGTTTTTTTTCTTTATTCATGAGAGAGCATACTATGCGTGTAAATGAGAGTGTGAGAGAGAGAGAGACAAGCACCCTCTACAGGGTCAGATCACTAGCCCTCCCTTCATTCCTCCAGCCTGTCAGAGCTTGGGTACTCGCATGTGAGTCCGGTACGCTTCAGCTTGACTGTGCCAGGGATTTGCATCACTGTCACCACATGGCATCCAGCTTCTCTTGAACAATGCATTACCGCTGTTCCATGGAACCGGCCCAGAGTTTTATTTTTCCTGAAGTAGGACACTTAAGAACTTTTAGTTAAAATTGCAATATATGTCTTATTATCATACATTTATTCTAATTCCAACAAATTCAATAAAACCTCACTAAGAGTCTAATCAAAGTGAATTCTAATCCTTATCTGAGTATCAGAGTTCTGGTATTTGCATAGACCTAACAATGGAAATCCGGGTTTTGATCTTGCTATTTCACACTTATGTTCCCATGCACTTCTTTCTTTGTGCTTAATTATTATTGTTCACTAGGCTAGTATTAGGCTGTCTCTAGTTGAAGTCACCTAAATCACAATATTAATTATTATATTCTGTGAATCTAAAATCTTGGGACCAGCAGTTAGTGTAATGGCTATGTCGCTGGACTCCCATGTAGTCAACCACAGTTCGGGTCCCGGACCCGGTGGCTTAAACTCATGCCGGGCACGTGTGCGTGCGTGCCCAAGATCCCAAGAGGAGAATGGAGGAGAAGGGATTGCAGCATGGCCATCCCCCCTGGGGGGGGGGGGGTGATTTCTCGCTTTCTGTCTCTCTCTGTCTTTCTAGAGAGAGCACGCGCCCTATAGTGAAAACCTCTCCCCCCAAAAATAAAAAAATTAAAAAATTAAATCTGTATGTTTAGTCCAAGGGTCTCTGTTTTGATCTTGATTCCTAGCTAACTTCCTATGGTATGTATGCACTCACACATTGCACAGTTCATTCTGAAACTAACATGTAAAACCTGAGCTTGTGTCCTTTCCTTCAGGTACAGCAGCGCCACAGGCATCCTATGGGGCATGATCTTTAACTGTCTGATGTGGATAATCTGGTGCGTTGCCACATCTACCTTATGATCCAGGGCTCACTTCCCATGGCTAAGAGTGCTGCTAGCAATCCCCACCCCGTCCCAGCCACCAGCTCTCCTTGACAAGTGCCTCCTCTGCAGAGAGGAACTTCCCCAAATGTCACTTCTTAAGAAGCCCATGCCCACTGGTTGACGTGGGAGTGTGAATACCATCCTGCTTACTAAAATGGAATGATTCTACAGAGCTTTCTCAGCGTATATCCTCATTGCAATTCCATCTTAGTCTAGTTTCTGCTTCTGCCACGTCCTGTCCCAAATATGTCCTGTAACAGGATGAGAAAGACAGAGTTTTGCCATTGGATTACCCACTAACTTGCTGGCAGTGAGAGCCCACTGTCAGTGATAGAGGGAACACACATGGCAGCTGGCATGAGGTTGCATTATGACGATAAGGCTTAGAACCTGAGGTAAAGTGAAGTAGATCCGGTAGGAGGGAATGTGTTGATAAGTACAGGCATCACAGGTTAAGTATCTGACATTAGGGAAATATGTGAGAAAGAGTAACTATTGAGACAGTGGGATTCAGTGGTTATTACTGAGTTTAATGATGCACTTGAAAAAGAAAGAAAAGCTGAGAATAACTTATCAGTTTCTAATTGCTAAGTATGAAAGCAGAGGACTCCCTGGTAGCATATAAACTCACCACGTCTGGCTTTTAGACCCAGAGTTTATTTTCCAGTAACCTGGAATCTTCAGGAGAAATCTGAGTACCAGGCCCTAATCTAATAATAGGAATAGCAGATCCCCAAAGAAGTTAAACTATCAAGTGAGGTAGGTCTTCTGTGGATAGTTAAGGTTGGCTGAATATCAATGAGGTTAAAGATATTAAATATTGAGTCGTGGCCAGTAGATGGCACAGTGATTAAGATGTTTCACTCTCACATGGTCAACCATGGTTTGAGTCCTGAACCTGGCAGCTTGGAAATCATGCTAGGCACATGTGTGTGTGTGTGTGTGCCCAAAAATCCTGAGAATGGAGGGGAAGAGACTGCTATATGGCCATCACCCCTGGGGGAATGGGAGGTTGGGCATGTTTCCTCTCACCATCTCTCTCTGTCTCTTGCCAACCCTATGGTAAAAACATTTATTTATTTATTATTTATTTATTTATTTATTTATGGAGAGGTTTTTGCTATAGGGCGTGTGTGCTCACCAGACAGAGACAGAGAGACAGAAAGCGAGAAATCACCCCCTGGGGGGATGGCCACGCCGCAATCCCTTCTCCACCGGGTCTGGGATGCGAACCGCAGTCGACTACGTGGAAGTCTAGTGACATAGCCATTACGCTAAGTGCTGGTCATGGCAAAATCCTTTAAAAGGGCCAGCAGGTACCATGGTAGTTAAGGTACTGGACATCCCACATGGCCAACCACAGTTTGAGACCCATACCTGGTGGCTTGCTTTTTCACTTTTCTTCTCTCTGTATGTCTGTTTTTCTCTGGTCAAATTAAAATAAATTAATGAATAAATTAAATTAAATAATTCTTAAAAAAAAACTTTAGAAGAAGGTTAAGTGTCACCAATTATTAACAATTTCAGAGGAGATTCTTTTATTACACTGATAAAGATATTTTATGTAATTTAGAGTCATCAATGCCAACTGACTCTAGTACATCATAGCATTGTGGAGCCTAATTATTTTTCTAGCCAACCTTATTTATGAGAGCTAATTACAGCCAAACAACCCACACCTTACCTCCCTTATCTGCAGCTCTAGACATCTAATTAAGAAACACACAAATAGGTATTTAAAAGAACTATCCTAATAATTAACTTTAGCTGTCTGAGGATTTTGAACTTTGTCATCCATAGTACATTAAGTCAGAAGGTATATGTCAAAATAAATCAATGAAATATAATTAATATACAGAGTTTTTCTATCATTTTGATCACTAAATTGAGATAATACAGGTCAATATCACAGTTACTAAACTATGTAGAATTGATGACATGTTCATTATTTAATATTAAGACATTCATAGGATATTATTTATTATTTAGAACATTATCTCATATTTTCAAGTGCTGCAATTTTTTTTTTTAGAGAGAGAGATTTTTGCTATGGGCATGTGCACTCATCAGAGACACACAGAGAGACATAGAGAGAAAGTAAGAAATCACCCCCTAAGGGGGATGGCCACAATCCCTTCTCCTTCATCCTCCTCTCAGGATTTTGTGGACACACACACACACACACACACACACACACACACACCTGGTGTAAATTTTAAGCTGCCAGGTCCAGGACTCAACAACTCTGGGATTCAACCCCTGTCAGCCATGTGGGATCCAGTGCCTTAATCGCTATGCCACCTGCTAGCCCCTCAAGTGCTTCACTTAATGGCCATATGTATTGGTTGTAAGCCATCATGCTAGAGAGACATATAGAAATTAAACATTCCAATTTAACAGCACAGAAAATGGCTGGCTTCGTTGTTGTGATCACTAGCAGACCAGAAGTTAAAAAGGGGTATCCAGATATCAAGTGTTTGGTTTGTTTGAAGTTCTTTGGTCTTCTAAAAACCTAATAAAAAATATGATAATAGTAACTTATTTACCTATCATCATGGGACAGTATTTTTCAGAATTAGTACGTTTAAGTTTCTCTGAAAATCCAAGTCTCAGAAAGAAAAAATAAATAAATAAATTATTTTCTTTTCCATTTAAGAGGATTTATGGCTTAGATCTGAGAATGTAGAAAAAACTAATTTCAAAAATGAAAAATTCCTGTAGGACAGTTTGTATTAGAGAATACTTGATAATGAACATCTACTATGATTAGGATTATGTGGGTCAATGATTCTATAAAATGTTGAAAATTTCAGGTAAATAATATTTTTGATATGTAATGAAATCCAAATTTTATTCTAAAGTATAACAAGTGGGTCTGTTAAATCTATTACTTATATTGACCATATGTAATTATGAGTAATTTTTTAATAACAGAAAATTTAAATCAGCATATGACATGGTAAATACCCATGGAAAAGAATGAACAGGACCCAGTTTAAACATGAGTATAGCTATGCAATAAAATGTGTAAAAATCCAGGGAGAATGCAGTAATTGAAACAAAATCAATTTATAACATAAATTTAAATAGTGAAATAAAATTATGCTAATCTAATGTATTTGCCTTATTGTATTTCTTAGTTCATTATGCTGCATGCATAAATATGAGATGGTTATTTTCCCTTGGATAATACTCCTTAAGTGATTTGATTTAAATCGGTTTGCTTCTTTTAAATGCTGCCAAAGCTTTTGGAAAGATGTTGTTTCCAAATGAGCTTTCATTGCCTGCTCTATTTTATTTTTATTTAGTTTTGTTTACATTATGTAAAAGCCATTACCAATTATTTTACTTACTTGTATTATGAGACCATAGTACATAAATATTTCAAGTAGCCTCCTGTTTTCTTTCCAGAAGTCTAAGTTCAACAAAAACATCTGAAAAGTCTAGCTTACTCCTTATGACAATAAATTCTTCTCAATTTTCAGTGACTCATATCCTGGCTGTCTAAATTCTATGGCTCAAGTTCACACTGTCAATTTCCTGCTTATTTCACAGCTATTACTTCATTTTTTTTCTTGTTCACTCTCTCCATTTTCTGGTCTCTTGCTATTAAATAATCACTTCTATTCCCGTCGTAAGAATATCTCCTTTTAGGGGACCAGCCTGTGGCGTGGTGGTTGGGGCACTGGACATTCTCACATAGCCGACCACAGTTCGAGTCCCAGACCTGGTGGCTACCCTTCTCTTTTTCCCTTTCTCTCACTCTCTCTGTGTTTCTCTTTCTGATCAAATTAAAATAAATGAATGAATAAATAAATTTAAATGAAAAATAATTCTTTATTAAAAAAAGAATATCTCCTTTTACTAAAGGCTTCATAATTAACACCAAGAAAAATAAAATATTGGGCAGAGAATATAAAGTGAAGCACAGCCTAAGAATGAAGGGTTTAAAAATATGTTTATTTCACTCAAATTTTCTCCTGACTAGATTTACTTTAAAAATTCCAGTATCTGGTATTATTGCATCAGGTTGCCTTGTGTTCTGGTGTGTCATTTGTGCTCAGAATGACACATTCCACACCTCTATGGAAAACTCTGCAATGTGATCGCAAAAGTCAAGCAATGCAAATAATTAAAAAGTATTAATAAGAGAATAAAACCAAACTGTACTAAAGGGATACAATTACTAAAATTATATTTTCTTACCTAAATAGATAATTCTGGAATTTTCTTTATTTTTTCAGGTTTCATCATAAGACATGTGCGCTTACCAGAAAAAGAAAGAGAGAGAGAGAGAAAATGAGAAATCACCCTCCAGGGGGAAAAACATGCTGCAAATCCTTCTCCATTCTCCTCCTGGAATTTTAGGCACACACACACATGTGTACTCAGCATGATTTTCAAGCTGCTAGGTCTGAGACTTGAACTGCTATCAGCCATGTGGGAGTCCCGTGCCTTAACCACCTGCTGGTCTCCTTTCTTTTAATGTCAATGAAATGCAACAAAGAGTTCTATTCATCTTCCTTTTCTTCCTTCTTTCCTTTCTACCTGTCTTTTCCTTCCTTCCTCTCACTCTTACACATTTCATTCTCTCTTGGTTTTTGGTTTCTTACATCAAATATGTAGAAAAGTATGCTATAATATCGATCATGAATATAAATGCCTGCAGAGGCCAGAGAATTAACTTCAATAAGTACAACAGGAAAGATGCTTGCTAAGTGAATGCCTGAGCCAGTGTAGTGTCCACAGCTATTGGAGCATGGTCCCTCCTGTCAGACACTTAAACAGGCCTGCGAGCATATAAGATATGCAGCAGTTTAAACACAGGAGTAGCACTGAGGGCTAATGTCACAGCACTTGACTAAGTCCACCAACTTAAAAAATAATTTAGGGCCCAGCCACAGTGGCACAGCTAGTAGGGTGTGACTGTGCGGTACTTGAGCCATTTAGGAATATCCTACAAGGCCTTTGGGGTGAGATTATTGATTGGGTGGGGGCCTGCTAGGTTTGTAGGGAGCGGGAATATGGCAGAGATCAGATGGACACTGAATGTGGTCCGCTCCATGGAGCTCCTGCTTGCCACCATATGTGACACAGACGTGGCTCTGTATTGAGCCATCCCACTGTGAGTTAACTAAACTTCCACGTTCTGAAATCTCCTGGCATTGGGTATTGCAGTCATCAGCTGCAGAATAGCTAGAACAATTAGGGTAATAGATTTATGAATGAAATAGAGTATTACAAGTTTCAAAATAAAGGTGTGACTAACTCATGGAAATATAAAAAAAGTGATAGCAGAATCCAGAGGATGGTGCAAGTTAGTCTGTAAGAGAATAGTAGAAAACTATAAATATTATTTTCAAACTTCAATAGGAAAAATGATTTAGCCCTCACTATTATCTTGAGATTATAGAAAGCAATAATCTTTAAAATAATTTGGTTATCATTGGTCAACAAGTTTTCTTATTGACTTTGCAACTTACCTAAGAAAATGTCTTCACAATTAAAGTATTTAGTTCATGGTCCAAATGATCTGTCATATGAAGAAGTCAATTATAGACCACAGTTTACATTTGACACATCCTTTAATCTTTCTCATAAATATATCATGTTGATGTACTAATAGGAATATGGTAATTTATGCATATTAAATTTGTATATGGGGACCAGCAGTTAGCGTAATGGCTGTGTCGCTAGACTCCCATGTAGTAGACCGCGGTTCGAGTCCTGGACCCGGTGGCTTAAACTCACGCCGGGTGCGTGTGTGTACGTGCCCAAGATCCCAAGAGGAGAATGGAGGAGAAGGGATTGTGGCGTGACCATCCCCCCTGGGGGGTGATTTCTTGCTTTCTGTCTCTCTGTTTCTCTCTGTCTGTCTGGCGAGCGCACGCATCCTATAGCAAAAACTTCTCCAAAAAAAAGAAAAAAGAATTTGTATATGAAGAATTTAAAATTTAAGTGTGTTAGCACATATATATATGTATATATATATATATATATATATATATATATATATACAACTATATATGCTTAATTTATTACCAAATCATAATTTAAATATATCATTTCTCTGACATCATACATGAAATTTTAAAATGTAAAAATAGTCCAACTAATATTTTTCTGTTGCTTTGCAAAGAAGAGACCAAAAGACTGCCTTAAACAAGTAGCATGAAAAGCCTCACTGCTTCATGTTCACCACTTGAAAGCATAAAAACATTCATTTTAGTCTCTATACATTAATCAAAGCAATTAATCAGTTATAATTCATCAATTTGCATCAGTCTTTGAATAAATAACATTTTCCAAGTTAATGAAAACATTAGGGCTTCAGGAATAAGATAGCTGAAGACGTCACGCTCCACTCAAATACTAATTTTTATGACGTATGCAATATTAGATATGGTTTTCTGAGGCTCCTTATAGTTTTCTTTGGATTAATTGATCCAGGTATGGTTATCCACAGCAAATCAATGAGCACATTTGTAGTAGGAAGCAATGGGACTTAGTGTCCTAAGTAAAATAAAATAAATGTTGTTCTAAAAACTGAATAACAAAAAACTGATTAATTCTTGATTAGGAAAGGTGTTTGAATTAATTGTATTTACCAAACTTGTTAATTTTTTGGCTCATTGATTAAAACCAATCTGTCTTCCAGAAATACTAATACTAAAAAGATTTAATTGAAACATAATCACAATATGCGAACTAATCTTCCTGAATAGGAATGTAGTAAGCCTTGCTCTTTGGTAGCAAGAGATAAATTAATTATTCTTTGTGATTATCTGGACGAAGAATCCATTGAGATCTAAGATTCTGGGGACTGCCTCATCTCTGCCATTCAGTAGTGCAAATGAAGGAAGGAATGAGGATGGTGAAGTGCAGTGCGGACTCAGAAATCAGGAAACTTTAAAAAGAGAATAAAAGTTCAAATAGCAGCTTAAGGCACTGGCAGAAACCAAGAAACTTTCTTTAGCAGTGATAAAAAGAATCTCTTATCTCTTGAAGCTGCAAAACTGAGATACCTGACAGCCCAAATCAAACATTGATCTGTTGATCCTGTTGGATTGCAAATTACAATGTCAGTTACATTTAAAGTCCTCCTAGGTATCCTGTGTGAAAAGTAGGACATCTATAGGATAAGATTGGAATCTTCGAAATTGGAATGGTTTAGATAGTATGAGTACCCACAGAAAGCTCCCAGTAAATGTCCTTGGCAGACTATATTCTGATGGCTTGATAATGATGCTTGCCAGTGGCAGAGCGATTTTTTGACAGGAGGAGGCAAATCATCTTCATTTTCTATGACTCTCACTTCTCAGTCTTAAAAATTCTTTAATAGAGTTGGGTTTCCTCATGGAGGCAAGGGAGAAAGGAAAGTATGGCCATCAAATGTCAAACCATAAAGGAGAAGTGTAAGAAAAATAATGTTAGAATTTTTCTAATTTATGTAAGCAAAATATTGAAGAATATCTTTAGAAATTGCTTCTAATTGTGTTTAACCAGTGAGAGGAGAGCAAGTTATCTGCAGAGTAGAACTGAGTAGCTCATGCTTTCATTCGGTTCCCCCCCACCCGCAGTCATGCTTCACTCTTCCACCATTTACGACACTAAAAGGACTTCTCTATGTGCATTGACTTAGTAGGATCTATTTCAGTCCCCTTTTCCAATGGCTCCATAAGACTTGCTGGCAGAGATCCTGTTAGGCCAGGATGCCCAGGCATGAACTTGAAATGGGCATGCGTTTCCAGTGGGAAAATTGGCTTTATAGCTCATTATCTTTGGTTCTGGGAAGATGTGATCTGCCAAGAATAAGAAAATGAACTCAGGGAAAGGTCGCATTTTCATGTCATGCAAACTTCACCACAAGGACCAGTGACTACCAGGAAAAAAATGGTTCTAGGTAAGAAGTTAAAATAAAAATACCTTTTCCAAGCTTCAAGTTTTCAAGTAGAAGCACAAAGGCCCAGCTTGGATGGCGTTGTTCATGGAGTGCTGGACTGAAGTGCTGAAGGCCACATGACTGAGCAAAGGCTCGAATCTCCAGCCTGGCCAACCTAAGATGGCACATTTCTGTGTCCAGGATTCTGAAGAACCACAGGGTCAGAGGGTGGGGGTTGCAGACCAGCATCGGTTAAGGGGTGCCCCACCTCCATGGCTCACTCGTGTTTACGCTCTCCGTCAAGAGTAAAAGTAAAACAGAATTTGAATAAAATACTGTTAAAAAGAAGCAATGGGACTTGGTCTTCAGTATGGTAATTAGTTCCTGGAAGCAGATGGACACAACTTGGACCCAGTACATTAGGAGGAGGACAATGATTTGTCTTCACTGAATTAGACAGTCATTCCACATTTGGGTATGCATTTTCCCCTTCTGTCACGCATCTGGCACTACCACTGGTACACTTATTGAATAACTTAAAAATTGCCATGATATACTGTGGAATGTTATTCTGAATACAGAGTTTATTTTATAGTAAAAGGAGCTAACGAATTACTGGCCATGTGATTTGGCTGTGCCGTGTAATATATCTCTCGTTAAAATACCTGAAGATGGAGTAGACTACTGAAATTACAATTAGGAAATTGCATCGAAGAGAATATCTTGAGCATTTGGGACACTAGTGTAAAGGAAGTGGCATATTTTTGAATACACACACATATGTGACTCTAGGTAGTTCACACTTAATTGCCTCTATAGTTTCTGAAAGAAAGTTGACAAGCTCAATGACATGGGAGTGAGGTATCAAAAAGCTGGGATGCTCTAAAGAGAATGTGGTAGATTCCAACGGCAGCCAAGTCACAGAGCACCCTTACGACTGAGTATTGGTGAGGACCCAAACTAATTTAAAAATGGTTTAATCAATTTTGAATTTTTTCACAACCAGCATTCTAGGTATAGAATATATAGTGTGTCAAACAAATGAAGTTGGAAATTTCCGTCTCAATATGAGTAGACACCTGTCAATAAAACAACAAAGCATTAAAGATAAAGCTAGTAGGATGTGCTGAAGGAATTGAGTGACAGGAATGAAAAATGAGCCCCTGGTTTATGGGCTGAGAAACAAGGACGTCGCCCGTTACATCCTGTTATCTCATTTATTTCAGCTCTCATCTTTCATACTTCTTTTCTTCTGTCATTTTGTAGTTGTTGCTTTTCCAGTTCCTTGAGATGCAATGTGAAGCTATTTTGCCACCTTTCTATATTTTTCTTGTGAGCATTAATAGCTTTGAACTTCCTTCCCTCTTACAATGGCTTACTCTGTGTCACAAATGTGACGGAGAGTGATGTGTTCATTATCATGGGTTTCAATGAGTCTTTTTATTTCAGTTTTAATTTCTTCAATATTTTGAAACATATTCAGGAGCAGGTAGTTTAGTTTCTACATTTTTGTGTCTTTTCTTGGGTTCTTTCTGTGGTTAATTTCAAGTTTACTTCTATTGTGATCAGAGAAGATCCTGGGTATTGTTTCTATACTTTGAAATTTGTAGAGCCTTACTTTTTGGCCTCTTGTGTGGTCAATTTTTTTTTAATTTTTTTTTTCTAGAGAGATTTTTGCTATAGGGCACATGCATTCTCCTGAGAGACAGAGAAAATTAGAGAGACAGAAAACAAGAAATCACCTCCCAGGGGAGTTGGCCATGCCGCGATCCCTTCTCCATTCTCCTCTGGGGATTTTGGACACACATGCACATGCACCCAATGTGAGTTTTAAGCTGCTGAGTCTGGGACTTTAACCATGGTCGACTTGGTGGGAGGCCAGCAACATAATCGTTATGCCGTCTGCTGGTTTGGTGTGGTCAGTTTTTAAAAACGTTCAATGTGGAGATGAGAAAAAAGTGTACTTTGTACTTGCTGGCTAGAATGCTCTGTAAGTCTGCCAGGCCCACTGGTCTATTTGGTTTATGGTATCATTAGCTCCTGTGTCTCTTTGTTTATTTTTTGTCTAGATGGACTGTCCAATGGTGACAGTGGGGTGTGCAAATCCAAATCTATCTATCTAGATAAAATCACTTTTATATGTTACTGGAACTAGTTCATTAGTATCCTTCTAGGAATTTTGAATCTGTATTCATAAGACATAATGGCTTATAGTTTTTCTAGTTATATCGTTTTTCTTTTTTGGTTTGTTATTAGGATGAAACTGGCTTCATAAATGAGTTGAAGAGTTTCTTAGTTTGTAAATTGATCCTTTCTTAGGGATTCATTCCTCTCAGTTTTTCCCTCTTAGACCTAGCTTCCCTTTATTTACAGTGATGAGAGAATACAAATTCAAAGACACTAATAAAAAAATAGCATAAAATCAATGGAGAGACTATTAAGGAATTTTTAATTTGTGCTGGTCAGCTGGGTGGGAGTCCAGTGTCTTAATCACTCCGCCACCTGCTGGTCCCTAAATAGTTCAGCTTTAAAATATTTTCTCATCCATGCATTTGAATTTGTGCTATGCCTTTCAATGATTATATCTTTGATGTTCTTATGAAAATGACTCTATCCATGGGCTGGTGGTTAATCTTCATGTTACAAAGGAAGAGGAAGTTTAGTTATCTCCCTTTCATTGTGGTTTTTTTTTTTTTTTCATCTATTGTTTTTCTTTTGTTCGGCTCTTAGAACTTTTACTTAAAGAACGAGCAAGAGAGATGGTATTTCACGGGAAATAAGGTAGAAAAATAGTTTTCTGTTCACTTAGCTGTTCTCAATGAGAATGCTGCAACCTGTTATATGATATTTTGGAAACTTGAAAATAAACTGTTTCACAATGAATAAGATATGCTATTGTCATTTAGTGGGTTTGACCAGGACTTCTGAAACTTCCCCAAATTAGTGCAATTGTCTCAACAAGAAAAGTTTATGTCCTTTACGATACACTAACAGACATTGGTATAAGAATAGCCTGCTGCAGAATCCAAGTTGAAAATCTAGCCCCATTTTACAATTAAGTATAAATTATGTGCTGTGCAGTTTTCGGTGAAGTCCTCATGTGAGTTCAGAAAAACTTACACATTGTTCAGAATCTTGCTAAGAGTCACTCATCTTTAACAATAAATAAGAATGAAAAAAGATGAGTTTCTGTCATTTGAAGCAGAATGGATAAACATATAAGAGGTAATGCTAAGTGAAATAAACCAAGCTCTGAAAGACAGGTATGGTGTGTCCTTATTCTTTAGTAGAAGCTAAAAACCTTGATTGCAGAGATGCAGAGAGTGTAATGGTGGACACTGGAAGCTAGAAGGGAGGAGGGTGGAAAAAACATAGCTAACAGTTACAAAGGTTCCTGTAAACATGTGTAAAGGTTACAGAGTAGCATAGTGCAGTAGAGGAAAGCATGTTGGTGATGATTTAATATATATTTCCAAATAACTAATAGGAAGAATTTAGAATGTGCACAATACCAAGTAGCAGTAAATGACCATCATGGTAAATATATTACTATAATCCGATTGTTAGACCCTATATATATGCTTTGAAAAACCACACTCCTACTCTTTAAAGGTGTTGTCCAACTACTACCTGTAAATTACACATTACAATAATATTACTAAAAGTAAATAAGGAAATAAATAAAAACAGTCTGCTGTGTCAAATGCTCCTTGTGGTATTTGAGTCACCCACCATATAGGAATACAAACGTCTGTTTTTGGACTTTCACTTTCCCAAGGATTCTATATGTGGGAATAAGTACCTAACTTCTTTATGGCTTCTAGGGGGATTTGACCAATCTTACAAGATGATTTGCAAAATATTTAATTAAATCTTAGTGTCCCTTTTCATACTATGGTTGACTTTATGCTTTTAAAATGATGTGTGTGGATAGACTATACTATTTATGAATTTTATTGCAGACAGGAAAGAGGGCTTTGTAGGTACTTGTCCAGAAGAGAGGAGACCAAGTCTCATCGATGATAACTTCTGATCTTGTTAGATAAACGCTATTACAGATGAGGTTTTGGTCCAAAGCTCTAAGTGTAAAACTCTAAAGTTTTACAAGAGAAGTTGAGGGGACTTTATATAATTGGAGCTGCCAGAACTCTGTCCAGTTTGTGTGACTATGTGTGTGTGCATGTATGTGTAAAAGTGTGAATGTGTGTGAATGCACAGAAGTCAGATGGCAGAAGAGGAGAATAAAGTGTGTGTGGATGCTCCCTCTGCTATTTTTGATGTGTGGCAAGGGACAGCTTATCTGAGGGAGGTGACTTCTACTCTAAAGTATTAAATAAAATGAAGAAAATATATTTGGAATTAGTGTTATTTTTGAATCCTTATATCAAAGAAACATTTTTATCACTAAGATATTCTAGCGACCATATGATTTTAACTTCACAGAATTTTTGTATTCAACCTCCTATTATATTCATAGGTTTGAATCAAAATAGCATTTATAACATTTTTTTTTCTTCAGCACTTTAAAACAGATTTGGATGCCAAACTCACTGTTCATATCCAGTCGAGAAAAAGCTTTTTCCCCCTGAGAAATAGCCGTATGGTGTAAGGATTTTGTTTCACAAGGCACACAAAGACCTTTCAGTTTTGTTGCCCAAATAATTTCAAGATTCACAATTTTTTAACAGATCATACCGACTATATTTGTAAAGATAGATGTTTGTCTACTTACAACCTTCATACTTTTCTACTTGGCAAACCTCCTTATTTTTGTATCAGAAAGAGACGCATGTCCATTTCACATAATATCAACCTGGGATTTTAAAAACATGAGAACTCCACACCCCCTGAAATGGATGGGACCCGTTGGGTGTCGGAACACTGTCAGAACACTGACGACATCAAATGCTGGTGTGGACGGGGGATGCAAAGCCACAGGAACGCTCATTTGATGCTGGTGGGAATGTGACGTCAGGCAGCCACTTCAGGAGATGTTTTGGCAGTGTCTTTTTATTTTATTTCAATTTCTTTTGTACATTCAATCACGTTATTTAGCTTGCAAAGTGAATATTTCAACATATGTACATTTCTCACCAGTCCAGCTGACAATGCCATGAAGTTATCTTCAACAGATAGTAACCCATTTCTTTGTCCCGTAAATGCTTTGCAGTTTCTTACAAACCTAGATTTATTGAGAGCTTATGACAAAAATAAAAACAAAAAAACCCTTCATACAGATATTTATAACAGCTGTCTTTCTAATTGCTAAAGCATAGAAACACCAAGAGGTGAAATGATACATACGTGGTATATCCAGACAACAAAATATTATTCAGTACTCAAAAGAAATGAACTATCAAGGCACTGAAAGACATGGAGAGAAACTACATCCACATTATCAAGTGAAAAGAAGCTAATCTGAAAAACGCTGCAGGCTCTATGATTCCAACTACTTGACACCCTGGCAAAAGCGACACTGTGGAGAGAGTAAAATATCAGCGATTGCAAGGAGTTAGGGGAGAGGGAGGGAAAAGTAGGCAGAATAGAGAATTTATTTTTTTACAATTTATAATTCCTCATTTACTTTTAATTGTTATATATCTCTGTGGGGTACAATATAGCTATTCAAAGATGTATGAATTGTGCTATAATCAAATCAAGGAAAATACCATATTCATCATTTCAACAGAGTACACCATTTTACAGTGCATACCATTAATTTTATATGATTGGCAATGTCTGTTTTTTTCACTCAGTGGTGGTATGCTGTTAGAACAGAGAAATTATATTTAGGGTAGTTAAGTTATTCTGTATAATAATACAATGAATACATGTCACTATACATTTGTCAAAACTCATAGAATATAAAAATACCCAGATTGAAACCCAATAATGTATAATGGTATGTCAATGTAGGTTCGTTAATTATAATAAATTATACTAAATGTTTAGGAATTTTGAGAGCTGGGAAGGTTCTGTATGGGGTACTGGGAACTACATAAGTAAACGTTCTGCTCAATTTTCCTGTGAGCATAAATTGCTTGCTCTCTCTCTCCCTAAATATATATGTGTGTGTGTGTATATATATATATATACATATATATATATATATACATATATATATATATATACACACATATATGTATATGTATATATGTATATGAAAGTTTATTTAAAGGAAAAAATTATAACATATGAAGAATTAATAGGACTTTCATTCAACAGTTTCTGAAATGTTCTTCATCTGGTTAATGGGTACAGTGTGTTCATTTAATCGTTCAATATATTTTATATGTAATATTAAGATATTCTATTGCAGAAGGCATAAAATCTTTCTTAACATATTAAGACATATATTTATTTTTTTGTATTTAGTATTAACAATTGCGTATTTTGTACCTGGATTAAAAATATTCCTATTTATATACAGTTTATTAATTTAGTAAAAAGTGAGTAGAAATGCATTGCATATTCAATTTTAATAGTTCAAGTATAAGTGACAGAGTTGCTTTTACATTTTAAAATAAAGTTACCTAGAGATAGAAAAATGTGCTATCTCTGTCACCAGCTGTTTTCAAACTATGGTATTTTGAGTGACCTTTATGTTTTATAGTTTGCCAATTTTATATATATCCTTTCCAGAATAAAAATGAACATATGGATGCAATAATACCATGTCTATGATTAAAATTCCTGCTCTAAAATGAAAATGTTCCTGACCCGCTACAGCAGCACAAGCAGCAGAGTTGTGGAGTTTGTCACTGACCAATGCCAAAGCCACTTGGCAGGTTGGGGTGCAGACTCTTTTTAGACCACAAGCATGCCAGGCACATGCATGTACCTGGGAAGCTGTCTGGCTAGAAGGCTTGGTGTGGAGGTGGTTGAACCATGATAAGACCCTGTCATGATTAGATTAAAAATAAAGATAATACATATTAATAAAAATCCTCCAAAAGGTTATGATTTAAAAATGAAATGCAAATATATAAAATCTGGTTCACAAATAGAAATGAAGTTTTGTAGTTGATATTTAAAAACATGACTGTAAATTGGGCCAGCAGGTGGCATGGTGGTTAAAGCACTGAAACCACACAGCTGACTCTGTGGTCTGAGTCCTGGACCCAGTGGCTTGAAAAATGAGCTGTGCCCATATGTGTGAGTGCCCAAAATCCCAAGAGGAGAACGGAGGAGAAGGGACTGCAGTGTGGCCATGCCCCTGGAGGGTGATTTCTCACATTCTATGTCTAGCTCTGGTGAGCACACATGTCATATGGCAGAAATCTAAAAGAAAAATAATTGACAAGCAAAAATTAAATTTTCAAAAATTCTCCAAAATCACTAAACAAATATTTCTATCTTATTAAAAATAATAAAAAAATATACCTACATAATTGGGCGATCATCTGAATAACATGCTCTCATAGAAATGATGAAATAACCTGAGATTTCAATATTACATAGAAAGTTGAATCAGGGATTAAAATTATGGTTATTTGGGGGCCAGTAGGTGGTGTAGTGGTTAAGGTGCTTGACTTCCACATGACTGACATTGTTTGAGTCCTGAACCTGGCAGATTGGAAAATCACATTGAGTGTGTGTGCCTATGTGCCCAAAATCCTGAGAGGAGAATGGAGAAGGGACTGTAGTGTGCCCATCCTCCTTTGTAGGCGAGTTCTCTCTTTCCCTCTCATTTTCTCTGTCTCTAATGACAAAACAAACAAATAAACAAAAATTTAAAAAATGGTCATTTTAAAGCATTCCAGTTTTTATTAAAATAAAACATTTAAAGGGTATAAATGAGTTTACTGAAGATGATACAATATTATTTAAATGGCCTTAGGTTCTCATAGGGTTGGTTTCTTTTAGGATTATTTCATTGAAGCAGTCTTAAAGTTTTTACCAGTGAAAACAGTGCCATTTTATTTGTAACATTATTGGTCCTTATCTTTTTCTTTGTATAAACCCTCCATTGCCAATCACTCCTATACAATTCGAGCTAAGCATTTTGACACCTATATCTCTGCTATCAGAAATACTGTATTTCAAGTGGATCCCATTTCAAGGTAGATAAAGAGCCATTTAGTGAATCCAACATTTGTTAAGCTTTATAATTCACTTTTATCTAGCTTATAGCTCCCAAACGAGAGTGACAGTGTGCACAGATATTTTCTGTGGATCACAATAGTTTACACTGAGTAAAAGAAAAATGGTTTTATCTTCAAAATAGCTTAGCATACTATCAAAGTTTATCTCGTGATACAACATTACCCATAGTTTGATTTTGTAAAAACTGTCCTAAGTGTTCTTAGTTATTATAATGGCAAAACTATAAAACCTGGGGTGATATAATAAAGACTTGTAACTTTTAATTAAGCCGCATAATAAAATTGATTTTTCTACTGCATATTACACTTTGTAACAGTAAATGCTTATAAAAAATAGGAGGAGCTCTTATACATTATATCAAAGTATGAAATCTTTCTATATAATTTTTTTATCTGAATATAATTAAAATGCTACCACTGGGATGACAACATTCATGGCCAAAATGTATTGCAGCTAGTATTTATAAAATTATGCTTCATGTATTCACAGTGGTGTAGAATGCATTGGCCACTGAAAAGGCTATCAATCTGCAAAATAGTGTAAGATATGCAAAAGAAGCTGTAAGTTTTACCATAAAGTAAAATGTCTTACCTCATTAGAAAAACAAGAAATAAGAGGATAATAGAAAAGTAGTTTATATATAAGATAAAGCTGTTTTAGAAATCATCCATAACAATGTGTTTCCTATACCTTGAGTGTTAAGGGTGGTGGAAGGATTTGTCAAAAGGGGGCTCTTTTATTTAAATGAGTGTACATAATGTGGGAGAGACAATGTTGTATGACAAGTGTGGCACACAAGAATAATCAATTTCCCCAAGTATAAATGTAAAGCATAGGTTTTCTATCAGCTTGTTAGAAAGAGATTTATGGTTGGGACCAGCAGTTAGCATATTGACTATGTCGCTGGACTCCCACGTAGTTGACCGCGGTTCGAGTCCTGGACCAGGTGGCTTAAACTCACGCTGGGCGCGTGTGCGTACATGCCCAAGATCCCGAAAGGAGAATGGAGGAGAAGGGATTGCGGTGTGACCATCCCCCCGGGGGGTGATTTCCTGCTTTCTGTCTCTATCTCTCTCTCTGTCTGTCTGGCGAGTGCACGCGCCCTATAGCAAAAACTCTCCAAAAAAAAAAAAAAGAAAGATATTTATGGTCTAAAGCTTATTTACATTATTTTAAAAAAATTATATGTTTAATTTTATTTACTATTATTATTATTCTTTTTTAAAAAGTTTGCTATAGGGCATGTACTCAACAGACAGTGTGAGAGAGGGAAAATGGGAAAGCAAGCCTCCAGGTCTAAACTTGAACCATGGTTGGCCATGTGGGAGTCCTGCTCCTTAACCACCACTCCACCTGCTGATCACCTGCTGATCCTGTATTTATGTTATTTTATTATTTTATTTTTTTGGAGAGGTTTTTGCTATAGGGCACGTGTGTTCGCCAGACAGAGAGAGACAGAGAGACAGAAAGCGAGAAATTACCCCCCAGAGGGTATGGCCACACCGCAATCCCTTCTCTTCCATTCTCCTTTTGGGATCTTGGGCACTCATGTACACGTGCCCAACGTGATGTTTAAGCCACCGGGTCCAGGACGTAAACCGCGGTTGACTACATGGGAGTCCAGCAACAAAGCCATAATGCTAACTGTTGGTCCCCCCCCCATTTTATTTTGCTTTATTTACATTATTTAACTGATAGTCTCTGATCATGTAGTAGACATGCTTTTTAGTGTAAATTGTAACACTGAGGTTTTTAAATATAAAAATGTATAAAAATATTTATGAAAGCTGAATAGCTGTAAAGTCATATTTTAGAATTAAATCATTTGTTTTCCCAATTAGCTAAAAAGATAATGCATAAATCTTTAATCCATTTTGAGGTGACTTTTGTACATGGCAGGCGTTGAAGGCTTCATTTCATTCTTCTGCATATGAATATCCAGGTTTCTCCCCACACTTATTGAAAACCTATCCTTTCCCTAGTGAATGTTCTTGGCGACTTTGTCAAAAATGAGTTGGCTATACATACATAGGTCTATTTCTGGGCTTTCTATTATGTTCCACTGCTCTCTGTGTCTGTATGTAGGCCAGTACCTTGCTATTTTGGTTATTATAACTTTGTAGTATATACTGAGGCCAGGTACTGTAATGCCTCCAGTTTTGTTCTTTTTGTTCAGAATTGTTTGGGCTACTTGGGGGTCTTCTATTTTTTTTTTTAATGTGAATTTTATGAGTTTTTTGTTTCTGTGAAGAATGCCAGTGGTATTGCCTTGAATCTGTAGTACAATTATTATGTGTCAATTAAAAATAATTAAAAAGAGTTAGTAGAGAAAATGCAAGAAATGTGAATAAATGGAATTTTATTTATACTTCAAATATGCAAATATTCTCAACTCTTCTAGATGCTTTTTAAAATCAGATAACTTTTATTGCACAATAGATAACCCCCAGTCTTAGTTACTTAAAAGAACAATTTCACAACTCTGTTGGCTAGGTGCTTTATTTGGTTTGACTTGGGTCTCTGTTTATTTGGGGCTGCTCTTCAGGATTTTCTTGCACATCCGTGGTCAGCTGGTGAGTCTTCTGGCAGATAGATCAAGAAAAGCCTCGTTGTTATGCGTGTGTTGTCAGGCTGTCTGCAGGGATCCTTGGTTCTCTGCCACATCATTTCTCATTCTACAGCAGCCCGACTTTGGCTTATCTACATGGTATTCACAAGTTTCAAGAGTAGGAAAAGAGAGCAAGCATCAGTGAACAAATATTTTCAACTTTCTGCTTGGAACTGGTTGCATTTTCCATTGGTTGAAGTAAGACACATAACTAAGCTCAGAGATGGGCCTGGACTAGCCAAGGAAAAAGATACACATAGCAAGACCAGCAGGTAGTGTGCTGGTAAGGCACTGGGCTCTCACATGGCCAGCCACGGTTCAAGTCCTAGAGCCAGTGGCTTGAAAATTGTACCAGGCATGTGTGTATGCATGCCCAGAATCTCAGGAGGAGAATGAAGGAGAGGAGATTGTGGTATGGCCATCCCCCCTGGTGGGGGCAGGGTATGATTTCTCATTTCTTTTCTCTGTTTCTCTCTGGCAAATGTGTGTGCCCTATTGTAAGAAGCTAAAAAAAAAAAAAATCCACTTAGGACAGGAGACAAAAGCCATTTTTATGAGCTGACACAATTCTCATTCCTTCTTATCAATGAAAGAATGAAGATGGGGTCACATTTCATATCACTTTGAAAATTTTCTTTCTCAGTGTATTGAAAATGTCGGTCTAAGTACTTAATAGATTTATATTATTTAATTAAATATTTTTATTATTTGATCTACTCTCCAATTATCAATGATTGGTTCTTGGCAATTATCCTCATCACCCATTTACAAAATTCCCATTACTTCCAGGAGTTATTTTCTTTATCAAAAATGACATGACTGGGACCAGCAGGTGGCATGATGGTTAAGATGCTGGATACTCCCACGTGGTTGACCACAGTTCAAGTCTGGGACCTGATGGCTTGCTTTCGCACTTTCCCTTTCTCTCTGGTTAAAAATAAATGAATGAATAAATAAAATAAAATAAATAATTCTTTAAAAAAATGATATGACTTACTCATCTATTCTATACCATTATGGATTCCCCATTATTTCTCTTTTGTCTTTGAATTAAAACAATATTAGTTCTTCAGGATAAAAGTTAGGTAAATTTTAACCCAGATATTAAGGCTTTTTGTAGTTATGGCCAATTTTGTTACAAATTAACCTTACATCAAGAATTGACTATTTTTTCATTTTCAACAAGGATTGAAGAAATACGTAGATTAAAAAGATGTAAATGCCAGATCCAACAGGTGGTGGTAGTGGCTTATATGCTGGACTCTCACATGGCTGACTATGGTTTGAATTCTGGATCTCTCTCTCTCTCCCCCTCTCTCTCTCTCCCTCTCTCTTCCTATCTATCTGTCTCCAGTGAGCACATACATCTATGGCAAGACCTAATAAATAAATAAATTAATAAAATAAATGAATAAAAATTAATCCTCTCTTCTAGCTATTTCAAAATGTACATTGAATTATTACCAACTATAGTTGTTCTCTTGTTCTACAGTATTCCAGAACTCATTCCACTCCTAGTTTCTGTCTTTCATCTCCCTCTCCTTCCAGCTGTGGATATTCACCATTTCACTCTCTGCTTATATGTGATCAAGTAATTTAATTGCCTTTAATGAGTAAGAACATGTGGTATTTGTCAGTGTCCAACTTTTTTCACTTAGTATAATTTCCTTCACTCTCATCTATGTTGCCTCAAGTGACAAGATTTCATCCATTTCTATAGCCCAATAATATTTCATGATGTATATAAACAATTTTTTAAACCCATTCATCAGTTGATGGACATGTAAGTCAGTTCCATCTTTGGCTATTATGGATAGTGCTTCAATAAATGTGGGGATGCAGATCCTCTTCTACATTCCAATTTTCTCTTCTTCAGATACATTTCCAATATAGGATTTCAGGACTTAATATGATTCTGATTTTGCTTTTTTTGGGGGGAGCAGTCATACTGCTTTCCATACTGGCTATGTATTAAGTTGTCGCCTTTTTGTGTAGAAAAACAATCATGACTTTTATGACGGCCCAATGGTTTTAGAATCTCCACATGGTAGATGACTATATTAATTTACATTCTCAACTCTAATGTGTAAGTTTCCTTTTTCCTCACATGCTGGCAAAGACTTGTGAGACTGTGTTTTTGTTACTAGCTGTTCTATCAGATGTAGGTTTGGTTATTGACATTGATCATTTTTTTAGATACATGTTGGCCATTTCTACGTCTTCTTTTGAGAAATGTCTATGCAGGTCTTGTGCTCAGTTTTTAAATCTCTATCTTTTCTGTTGAAATTTCTGATTCTATATAATCAGTGTACATCTCTATGGGGTATGGTATGTTTTTGTTGAAGCATGTATATAATATGAAATACTCAAATCAAGGATACAAATATATTCACCATTTTTAGTATTTAAACTTACATTATGTTATTAACATTCCAAATTCATCCTACTGGTATTTCTTGGAAGTATATGTTGAATTGTCAATGACGTTTTCCACTCTACTGTAGTAAACTGTTCCATAGCCTATTCTACTTGTGTGTATTAATATTAACCAATTTCTCCTTAACTCTTGCCCTCTCAGTAGAGTGTTTTGTTTTTCTGTTACTGAGTTGTTTTAGTTCTTCCTATGTTGTATTAACTCCTTATTGAATGTGTAGGTCTATGTGTTGTCTCAGTACTCTGTTGATTTTTTTTTCCACAAATATTGTTTAGTTTGACATAATCTTGTTTGTTCAATTTTGCTTTTGTTGCCTGTGTTTTTAAGGTCTTATCCAAAACGCCCTTGTCTGTATTCATGTCATGAAGCATTTCCCCTCTTTCTTCTAGTACTTTCATGGTCTAGGGTCTTAGGTTTACATCTTTAATCCATTTAGAGTTGATTTTTATATATGATGAAAGGGAATTTCATTCTTCTGCATGTGGAGATCCAGTTTTACCAACACAATTTATTGAAAGGATTGTTGTTTCCCAATGTGTGCTTTTTTTTTTTTTTGCCGCCATTGTTGAATATCAGTTAGCTGTGTTAAGTGAAGTAAGCTAAATAAAGACACAAATACCACAATGATCTCATGCATATGTGGAACCTGAAAAAAGTAATATCATAGTGGGAGAGGGATGGATGGTGGTTACCAGAGGTGGGCAGGGATCGAGGAGAGAGGGAATGAGGAGATTTGGTCAGCCACAGTAATATGGGAGAAGTAAGAAAAGAAGTGTCCAGAATAGGCAAACATCTAGAAACAGAGACTAGGAAGTGACTGCTTGGGGCTGAGGTAGACTGGAGTTGGGGAAGAGGACAGGATGGGAGAGAAAAATGGGAAGTGACTACTAAAGGTCATAAAGTTTTTACATGAGATGATGAAACTATTCTGAAATGGATTGTAGCAGTGGTTGCAAAAGTCTGTGAATACACTGAAAACAACTGGATTGAACATTTAAATGAATGATGTGAATGATAGGTGAATTATATCTCAATAAAACTGAAAATAAATAAATATGTAAATGTAGGAAAAGTAAATGCATTTCTTCACAAGTTTTACATAAAATAATAAGGTTGTAATATTATATTGTGTGTGCTATATGATTTTATTTTCCATTTTCAAAATGTACACATCATTTTCAAGGCCACTTGCATTGTCCTTATAACTATGTGTTTCACAGTGTTCTAATCAGGTATTGCATTTTTTAATAACAGAGCTTTAATTTACTCAACTAATGTATTGTGAACACCAAGAAAGTAGGAAAAATCATTTTAGGTGACAAAAACATTGATCAAAGGAGTATAAAGCAGAAACATGCCTTACTCAACACTATAGTAATTAAGGGAACACATTTTCATCTATGTTGTGCAAACCAACAGTAAGGAAATTAATTCCAATTCAGAAATTTCACTGGTTATAGCAATACAGGAAAAGGCAGTCATCGTAATTACAGTACCTGCAGGCTCAGTACCGAGTGTTGTGCATATAATTCCTTATTTAATCTCCACCCAAACCCTAAAGTTTGACCATTATTACACAAATGAGAAAGCAGGTTCAGAAAACTGACATACTAAGAATTTTAAAAATCAGCATTAGAAACCAGGTCTGACAAAAACTGAGAGAGAACAATTTTAGTCATTAAAATATACTTCTGCCAGTAGTTAGTTAAAAGTCTAAAACGTTTGGTAGAAATTGACACATTCATCTTTGAATCCTACACACACACATACACACACACACACACACACACACGTGCACAAGGGCACTCACACTCCTAGATAGTGCTTCTAGTCGCACTAGGTTATCTTTGGTCACAATGAGCTATTGTCATGATTTTCAACTTTCCTGCACATCACAGTAACCTGGATGCTTTGTTAGAACAGATTGTCAGGTAGCCAGCCCAGAATTTCTGGTTTAATATATTGGAATGGAGTTTGAGGATTTTTATTTCTGATGAGTTCCTATATGATCCTGTTGGACTACACTATGAGAACCAGCAACCCAGAGACAATCCTTGCACAAGTCCCTACTAGTGAGTACTCGTGTAGAGGTGTGCTCTATTTTCACAGGGGAAAACTTCTCTTTGCATTTCATTCACTCACATGGGAAGAATGTTTATCCCTGTAGAGAGGCATGTAGAAAAGCCCGAGGTCTGAGTAGGGAAAGACAAAGGAATTTAACATGTTCGAGAGTCTACGAGACTTTTTTGAGACTATTGAAGGATTATCTTATAATTCTTTCTTAAAAAGTTTCTTTCTTTCTTTCATGAGAGAGAAAGACAAGCCCTTGCAACAAGGTCTCATGCCACGATCCCACCACCGCACCCCTGCCTTCCCAGCAACCGGGATCATGGGCGCACACCCTCTACGAACAGGCTGACCAGGGATCTGAACTGGTGAGCCTCATGTGGATCCAGCATGCCCCAGTAATTCGTTACCACTGCATGCCCATGCTCGCCACGGTTATCTAATAATTCTCTTTTTTTGAGATTTTTGCTATAGAGTATATGTACTCACCAGAGAGATAGAGAAATAGAAAGTGAAAAATCACCCCCACAGTGGGGGATGGACATGCCAAATCCCTTCTCCTCCATTCTTCTCTTGAGATTTTGGGCACACACATGCACCCAGCCTGAGCTTCAAGCCCTAGGTGTAGGACTCCAACTGTGCCTTAACCACCCTGCCTCCTACTGGTCATTCTAATAATTATATATATATATTTCTCTCCCAGAAATGGCTGACTTTCATTTTTCCTCATAGTATATAGGAGGGTTGTAAAGAAGAAAAGAGAATTGGAATCAATTGGCTGAATATACTTTGGGCTTTTAACTATCTTTTGCTAAAAGGTCAGGAAAATTAGCTGAATTTTATTAAATTGAATTAATGCAATTCAATCAAATACAATGTGTACTAACACATTCACACACAGAAATCAAAGGATGCTAATGAAACAAAAGTTTAGCCAAATTCTAGCAAAAATTCTGAGCAACTTTCTTTCTTTTTTTCTCTTTTGGAGAGGTTTTTGCTATAGGGCGCGTGTGCTCGCCAGACAGACAGAGAAGACAGAGAGACAGAAAGCAAGAAATCACCCCCCAGGGGGGATGGTCACACCGCAATCCCTTCTCCTCCATTCTCCTCTCCGGATCTTGGTCATGCACGCACATGCGCCCGGCCTGAGTTTTAAGCCACGGGGTCCTGGTCGCGAACCGTGTTTGACACGTGGGAGTCCAGCAACATAGCCATAACGCTAACTGCTGGTTCCCTGAGCAACTTTCTAAGAGCATTCATAACTTTTAGTTGGTTGTGGTGTGTAGACTGATGTTATATGCAAAAGAATGTTAGATTTTTTTCATTGTATTGTCATTACTATCATTTTAGTCAAAATAAGAAGGCCTGCTTTGCAGAGAAAATGTTTATCTGCCTCTTGCTTGGCCAACTAAAGAAAAACGTTAATTTTATTATTATTTTTTAGAGATATTTGTCTTAGGGCACATGCGCTCTTTGGAGAGAGAGAGACAGACAGACAGAGATAGTAAGAGGGAAAGTGAGAAATCACCCCTCTAGGGAGAATGGCCATGCCACAATCCCTTCTCCTCCATTCTCCTTCTGGGATCTGGGACATGCATATGTTTGCATCCAGCATGAGTTTCAAGCAACCTGGCCCGGGACTTGAACCACCATCAACTATGTGGGAGTCCAGTGATGTAACCACTACACAATCTGCTTTAAACGAGAAATCTAAAACAATCTATATCAGATTAAGAGATTTTGAAGTTTATCATTCTCTATGATGGAACTGTATTTAGGTTTATGATCTTCCTATACAATTTTCAATTTATTTAGTTCTGATAAAGTCACTTGAAAAAATTTTTCACTCTTTTGGTGAAATCCTAATGACTGTCTTTGGACATTTATCAAGTGTGCCAAAAGAAAGAGTGTGCATATAGTTCAGGGGTTTCATGGAGTCATCAGGTTTCTCTTGTAGACTCTCCATATGAGTGTTAATCCAGGGAAATGAGGGAGGATGTGTCATCTTACATGATAAGGATGGCTGGGCACAATGGCACCTCGTGTCTGAGCAATGCATCAGACTGTATTTGAAATGCATTATGGTCAGCAAAATTTCCAGTAAATTGTTGTGGGTACTTAATGTGTCTTATCTCTAGAGGAGGCAAGAAAGATTTATGCTGGTAAGTGTCAGGAAAGTTAATTAAAGGTTCCTCTAAAAATGGCACACCCCACTAAGTAAAGAGGACCCATGAAGTAAACAAGCATAACATTATAATTTTCGATGCTCTTCATGTGTGACTTGTTCCCAAGTTATGCGAAAGGGCAATTCAATTTGAAGCACATATTCTGCAGCCCGTACTAGGGCAGACTCCCACATGTTGCAAAAAGATGCTGTCCGTCTGAGGGGGAATCCAAAACCAAACTAGTAATAGCTCTCATTCTTTTATTTATATTACAACCCTTGCTAATTTTATCTGATTCAGAATAAACTTAGCCATATAACTCTTTTTGAAAATAATTATTTAATTTTATTTATTTGTTAGTATTATCATTATTTAATTTTCTATAGGGCACATGCAGTCACTAGAGAGAGACAAAGAGAAAGAGAGGGAAAGTGAGAAAGCAAGCTGCCAAGTCCAGGATTCAAACCACAGTCGGCCATGTGGGAGTCCAGGGCCCTAACCACCATGTCACCAGTTGGCTGCCAGCAAACAACCCTTAAGCCATGAGGGCTAGTAAGTGGCATAGTGGCTTAGGCACTGAACTCCCACATGGTTGACTGTGGATTGAGTCTCAGGCTCGGTGGCTTGAAACTTATGCAGGGATCGTGCGCGTGTGTGCCCAAAATCTTGAGAGAAGAATGGAGGAGAAGATATTACAGCATGGCCATCCCCCTTGGGGGGTGATTTTCCACTTTTTCTCTCTCTGCCTCTGTCTCTCTGAGCACATGTGCCCTTTAGCAAGAATCTCTCTCTGAAAAACAAACAAAGAAACAAACAAAACAAAACAAAAAAACACCCATGAGAATCCATTGTTTTCCATACAAATCGGCAAAATCAAATTCATTAGTGATTCTAGTAATTTCTATGCCATATTTGTTAATAAAGTGGCAGAAAATTAATGTGGCAGTCACAAGTGATAAAAGAAAAATAAACTAGCCAATTTAATAGAATAGAGTTTTAACAGAGCACATGTCAACACCATTCAGATTGGGCTGTTGTCTGTGGACGTTGGGACAACTCCAGCCAGGCCCTTGGTCACATCGGCACGGAGGTCAGCAGAACAGGAAAGCGAGGTGTGCAGCGGAAGGGAAGTGTCGAACACAAATGTAAGTGAGGGAGCAAGGCAGAGAAATGATTGGCTCCATTTTGACATTTGTCTGTATTTACATGGTTTAAAAGGCGGGATGCCTGTGAATGACTGAAGCCTCGCTGCTGTGATTGGCTGTAACTTAGCAACCGGCTTAGAATAGCTTAACATGTAGGATTTTGGCTTATTCCTAGGAATATAAGTGTGGGAGTACAGTGGATGTTTTAGGCCAAAATAGTTATATTTAACAATTTCCCCCCTGGTTAGACTTATGCTGCTTTTTAAACTGAAGTTTAGTAAAATTAAAAAAAAGGGACCAGACCTTGGTGCAGCAATCGATGTAATGCTCCCCAAGGCAGGCCCACATGGGAAGGTTAACAGTTCATGTCCAGAGATCCCCCTGACCATGGGCATGCATTTGCCCCTAATTCAGGTTGGCTGAGGTTGGGGATGGATCATGGCCTCAAGACCTTGTTGGCTGTTCTGTGTCTCTGTCTCTCTCTCTCTCATGGATTAAGTTAGTATTTTTTTAAAAATGAAAAAAAATCAAATTCCTGTTATGCTAGCCATGCTTCAAGCACTGAGTTGCATGTGAGAAAGGACAATTATACTGGACAGTGCAATAACGAAACATTTCCATCATCTGAGAAAGTGCTTTTAGACCGAATGGGCCTACAGTGCCTGGGCTCAGCATAAATCGGTACTCAGTGATGACTACAGCTTAGAATGAGTCTCTACTATGTTTTCCAAATATTTATCAGCAACATGTACATTTTACTAGATACTGTACCCTTAGGCTATTTTTTAACAAAAAAGTTACCACCTATGTTAGGCCATGTAATGATAAGTAATTGAGTCTTATATTAAATTATGTTTCAATGAGCATCCCAGTAAAAACTTTATAAATATTATAAACTTGTGCTCTTTTTATGATTTTTTTCACTGAGCATATGATTCTTTTAGCTGTTCATTTCTAGTATTACATACATATTAATCAATTCTTATCTGCCTAGTTTTTTTTTATAGAAAAATAACATATAGGTACAATAGTCATAAAGTAAAATTGTGCCATATATATGTTATGGGATTAAAAACAAGTCTGATTAACTCAGTTCCTTAGCATATGCTTAGTCTATTCTATTGCTCTGTTCTTCTTTGAGACCCTCTCTCCCTAAGATTTATCCAGAAGACTGCCTTTTTGGAGCTATGCTTTGATCAGGTAGCAAGAAACTCTGTCAACAGTTACCCGGTGCAGTTTAACTGTTCACAATTTAAAAGGTTATAGCTTTTTGCTTTTTTTTAGAGGTATTTTTTGAAATTTTTATGCAAATAATGTTATGTTCAACAATAGAAAATGTATGATAGCATAAAAGGTCATAATCTTTCAGCATATGCATGAAAACCAGGATTAGCGTTCAGTGAGTGGTAAGGAGATCTCTTTCTTGGAAGAGTGCATCACGCAGGCTTATTCATAAACTATTTATACAATGGGCTCTATGACATGATAGGAACTGTGCTGGCTGTTTCCTTACAGCAAGACTTCTATGTTGCTGAGGTCATTAGGGATGTGTAGATGAGTGGAATTGTTTCATTTTTGTGATAATCAAATGACTTTCCTACAAAAGCACATGACTATACCAGGGCTTTTCAATCGCAGTTCAGTTGGCTATTGACACTATGGACCGGATCAATTCTGTTATTGGACGTTGTCTTGTACATTGGAGGACTGTGAGCAGCATCTCTGGCCTCTGCCCACTGGCTACCAGTAGCTGTCCCAGGTGTGATAATCACAAATGCCAGGAGACAGTGTAAAATGGCTCGTAGAGAGCAAAATCGCCCCCAGTTAATAACCACTGGGCTAGACTACAAGCGATAACTATCAGGATGAATATGTTCACAAAATGGTTCAAATGATTACCTTTACAAAGCTCATAATCTGCCAGATAGAGATTGAAATTGCTCCTCTCAAGGGAGTCAGAGTCAAGGTGCACAGCCATGATACAGCCCGGTGTTCAGGAGATGCAGACGGTAGACGTGACTTACATTACAGCAACGCTTACAGTCTTCTGTGACATATGCCCGGGACAGCGTGTGCACATTCCCTGAGGGACAGCGAGAGTGCAGGTAGGCGCATAATGAAGAAGTATAAATAGCAGCCAAATTGAATAACTGAAATGATAAGGGACACAACAAAATTATATCTGTGGATTAAAACTCTGATTCTGAAAAAAAAAGAGAACATTTCTCTTCACCTATTTTGTTAGCTGCAAAATACAAAGCTGTCTGAAACAGAACCAAAGCCAATGATGTGAACAGGTAACTACAAAGACAGATTGATGTAAGAAAACTAAAAAAATAAGATTTATATGGGAAGCCATGTCAGATCAGAAATGACAGAAAAATACAGCAGATGAAATTCTGTGAAAAGAGCTGGCAGTGTCAGACAGAAGCCCACGAACAAGGAAAGATTATTGGGCGATTCTAAGTTTTATCAATTAAATATCACTAATTCATTAAATGCGCTTGTTAGCGATGATGCCCCTGATGCTCTTTTGTATCCAATATTGCAAAGCTTGTAACCAATTATTATACAGCCCACACGTACTTGTGTTAGGTCTACCTTGATGAAATGCAAGTTATATGAGGATGACAGATGTTTATGAATGAATTATAGTCCAATGCTGTAATCCAAATGATGAATATACAATACCATATATTAGAGTATCAATGCTTAAATATTCATTCCTCAGAACCTAGTCATCAAACTAAAACTATGAGAAGAGTTTATTTTATTCGATTTTGGATTTTTAATACTGAGCAAAAAATCTAGGTGCCTACATAAGAAATGTCTCCATGATGTTGAATGCATTATTGAGCATTATTATGAATGAGCATTATTACATTTCAAAGATTGTGTTAATCACTGGAAAGGAAAGAAAAAAGAAAAAAAAAGTAGTCTTTTTTTTTTTTAAGAGGTTTTTGCCTTAGGGCGCGTGCGCTCACCAGACAGTCAGAGAGAGAGAGACAGAGAGACAGAAAGCAAGAAGTCACCCCCCAGGGGGAATGGCCACGCCGCAATCCCTTCTCCTCCGTTCTCCTCTTGGGATCTTGGGTATGCATACACACACGCCCGGCGTGAGTTTTAAGCCGCTGGGTCCGGGACGCGAACCACGTTTGACTACGTGGGTGTTCAGCGACATAGCCATTACGCTAACTGCTGGTCCCCCAAAAATGATAGCCTTTTTCACCAAGCCAGTAACTCTGGATGTATACAAATGAATTTCTAAGTAAATATTGAGAAACTAGAACAATAAAGGGTTGACTTAAAGTGCGGCATTTAAGATTATTTAAATATGAGTTATGGTGTAGGGGCAAGCAGGTGGCATGGTTAAGGTGCTGGACTCTCACATGACCAACTGTGGTTTGAGTCCTGGACCCAGTATCTTGAAAATCACAATGGGCTCTATGACATGATAGGAATTGTGCTGGCTTTTTTCTTACAGGTGCATGTGTGTGCATGCCCAAAATCCTGAGAGAGGAATGAAGAAGGGATTGTAGCATGGCCATTCTCCCCTGGGGAATGATTTCTCATGTTCCCTCCCTCTCTCTAGGTCTCTACAGTGGATACTTTCTCCCTATGACAAAAAAAAAGAAAAAAAAAACCACCTAAAATACATAAATAAATGAAGAGCCATTGTGTGAGTCAAATCTTGGGAGAAAAAGTGAAGTTGTACTAGAGGTACAAGATTTGCAGGTGTGGAAAGAAGAAAGCAAAGTGAGAGAACAATAAAGAAAGATAAATAGCTCTCTAGGGAAATAAAAGCGCTGAAATTTAAAATGCAGTTGGGAAATGCAAAAGTTGAGGCTAGAGATATAGATGAGTCTAACATGTTGGACTGTACAGAACACTTGGAGTAATGTAGCTTTTAAGTAATAAGAGTTTCTATGAAATATATCTCATGATCTTGTTTGTATAGTACAAAGTTCAGCCTGGTGACAGTACAACAAAACAAAAATCTAAATGAGCTGAAGAGGATTCATATATGTTCTTTATAAGGCTACTTCAGTTGTTAGCTAAGAATTTGCAAAGATGAAGTTAAATAATTCAGGGTGTACCAGAGTTGAATGTTGTATAAAGGGTTAATGAGATAATACTTTGTGACCACATTACTGAGTAGAGGAGAGGAAGATTTAATAACATTTGCCAAGCTTTTGGTAAGCAAGACTATTAGTATCAACTGACAGACATGACCTTGAGAGAGGAACAGATTAGTAGGTGGTTACAATTTTAATGTGGGAAAATTGTTCTGAGGTATTTATGGGACAGGTATTCATTCTACCTTTCTTTCTTCAAATGGGTAACTGAAGTGGCAATATAAACCTGAGGTCATATGAACATAGACCAGAGAGCAGTCTTGGAAACTTACTCTAATGCTGTGAATATAGGGAACACTTAGGCTGAAGATGATGTCTGCAGAGTGGAATTTCAGAGGAGTGATAAATGGGTGTTAGAAGTTGGACAAAAGTAAATGCCGACCCAGTGTGCCTAGATATCTGGTTATGAAGATGGTCCATGTGAAGGGTTTTATGGAATAATAATGAAGAGCTGAACCGGAGACATGTCCTGTGGATACATGATAACACAGATCTGAACTTCCAGAAGAGTTCTCACTTGACCAATCCGTTTCATTGTAGCAGTAGTGTGTTGTGATAAAGAAGCCATAAGGAAAGTAAAATACCTTAGGGATAGGGCAAGTTAAGGCAATTATATGGTGATATTTTTAAGTTTCATATATAATTTTCTTATTTTTATTTATTTATTTATTTTTTGTAGAGGTTTTTGCCTTAGGGCAACTGCACTCACTGGAGGAGAGAGAGAGACAGTGACAGTGAGGGAAAGTGAGAAATGACCTTCTCCCTCAGAGAGGATGACCATGCCACAAACCCTTCTCCTCCATTCTCTTCCTGGGGTCTTGGGCATGTGCATACATGCATCTGGCATGAATTTCAAGCCACCAAGTCCAGGACTTGAACCACAGTTGACCATGTCAGAGTTCAGTGACGTGACTACTATGCCATCTGCTGGCCCCCTATAATTCTCTTATTTGCTACAGGACCTAGTGGATACTGATTTCTCTGTCTTTCAGTTAAAAGGATAGGTAGTGCAGAGAGTGTACATGATTTGTTCTAGGTGATACAAGAGGGCAATGGCAAGGTTGGGTCAAAAATCTGTGTTGAGTAATGCATGTAAATAACCATTGTATTTCTGGGATAAAGTATACATTTTCATCCATCAATAATCCTCCAAAATATGAACAAGATAAAAGAACCAAAAAGTATGCTTTTATATTAAAAATGAAATGTTTTCAGTTTACTTTTTGTCTTACTAACCTAATGTGACATTGACCCCTCAAAAATATTAGTTTGACTCCAGTAAATGTTAGAGTTTAAAAGTTTAATGGACCTTCCAAAGCCCATTATACTTTAAAATTCCATTAATTATTTGCACTAGACATATCAATATGACATTGTGACAGGTATTTGAATCTCTTTTATGATTTCGTCTCAATATAAACTATCTTACCTTACTCACCATGAAATAAAACTATAGATTCTAGGAAACTATATTTCCTAGAAGTATAATTCAATACTTGTTTTGAATGAAGTAGACATTTCAGCAACATTGAATAAACATATCTTAATAGCAATAACATGTATTTAATTAAGTACAGTATTCAATAGAATAATAATTTTCAAGACAATACTACCCAGACGGTAAATAGAAACTTCAAAAATATGACGGCACACATGAGATAGACTACTTAGGAAAGGCAATGCCATCTTGCTTAAACTTGGAGCACAAAGTGTTATGCTACTGTTTTATAAAACACACGTGTCTCACAAAACCACTCTGATGCAATTGTGTTTGTATAGAAAGATGCTTGTACTGCAAAGAGCCTGTCCAAAATCAGCCCAGCAATGCTAAGGTTGCCTCCCGATGGCCAACAGGACTGAACTTCTCCTTCCTCAGTTTTCTCTCTGGCCCCTGTTTTCTTTTTCCAAAGACCTAACATTTCTAAAGCTTTAAATTTCCAATGTGCTTGTGACTTTTTGCGTTAAACAATTTCTAAAAAGCACTGTCTACCTAAGCCCAAGCTCCCTGGTGCCCTGTAGCCCATTTATAAAGTTCTGAAAAATGACAGTTTCTTACTTTCTATAACTTTTTCTGGATAAAAGGGAACAGCAATACAATTGAGGGGGGCTATCTCTCAAAAAACTGACCTGTGTCTCCTCCAAGCTGGGGGCCCGTGACCTGACATGCCTATTTGTGAGATTAGAATCTCATGTCTACTCTCTTCTTTTGTTGATGATTTGCTTGTAATATTTTTAAAATACATTTATTTACTTTGATTAATATATACATATATATACACATACATATATATACACATACATGTATATATACATACATATATATGTATGTATGTACATATGTACATATATATATATATATATATATATATATATATATATAGTGAGAGAGAGAGAGGGAGAATTTTTTGCTATAGGGCACATGCACTCGCCAGAAAGACAGAGAGATACAGAGAGATAGAAAGCGGGAAGTCACTCCCCAAGGGGGATGGCCACGTCACAATCCCTTCTCCTCCATTCTCCTCTCGGGATCTTGGG
Organism: Tupaia tana; assembly: GCA_026018925.1. NCBI lineage: Eukaryota > Metazoa > Chordata > Mammalia > Scandentia > Tupaiidae > Tupaia > Tupaia tana. The sequence goes on along the minus strand of JAKSZU010000007.1, from coordinate 160,692,933 downwards.
CACACATGCACATGCGCCTGGCGTGAGTTTAAGCCACTGGGTCCAGGACTCGAACTGTGGTCGGCTACATGGGAGTCCTGCGACATAGCCATTAGGCTAACTAACTGCTGGTCCCAATATATATATACACATATATATATGTGTGTGTGTGTGTGTGTGTGTGTGTGTGTGTATATATATATATACACACATATATACATATATAAATATATATATATTTAAAGAATTATTTTTATTTAGCTTTATTTATTATTTATTTTAATTTGACCAGAGAGGGACAGAGCGAGAGAGAGCAAGAGTGAGAGAGAGAGAAAGTGAGAAAGCAATCTACCACATCTGGGACTCAAACCGTGGTTGGCCACATGGGAGTCCTGTGCCTTTAATCACCATGCTACCTGCTGGCTCCATTAATATATATTGTTAAAATTTGCTATAGGGCATGTATGCTCACCAGGGAGAGCTAGAGAGAGAAAGCCATCAGGTCCAGGATGTGAACCAGAGTAAGCCATTTGAGAGTAGGACACCTTAACGACCACGCCACCTGGTGGTCTCTTGCTTGTAATATTTTAAATAAAATCTATTCCTTAATGTAATTCCATCTTACTTTCTGGTTATTTTCCTCAACCCTGTTAAGAGAAATTATATGAGATCAAAAAGAACAGTGGACTTTTATCTCATACCCTTCCACAGTCAAAATATTGTTGTTTTAATATATTTTTGAGAAACTACTCATGGTGCACATAAACACATTTTTAACTACATGTAATTCTCACTTTGGGAAATTAAAATTCTCAAGTAAACACAGTCCCTTATGTCCAATTTCTTGGAATTTCTGACTGAAGCAGAGACATCTTAGACAAAACATTTAGTAAACTCTTTTTCCTATGTGCTTTGTTATTTCCCTCCAATCTACTAACTACTATTTTTATTATTTTATATGTTTATTTTCTTGGGTTTTTTGAGAGGTTTTTTTCTATAAGGTGCATGCACTCATGAGAGAGACATAGACAGAAAGCAAGAAATCACCCCCCAGGGGGTATGGCCACGCCGCAATCCCTTCTCCATTTTCCTCTTGGGATCTTGAGCACACATGCACACATGCCTGGCATGATTTTAAGCCACTGGGTCTGGGACTGGAACTGCTGTCGACTACATGGAAGTCCAGCGACATAGCCATTATGCCAACTGCTGGCCCCTATATATTTATTATTTTCATAAGTATGTTATTTTAATTGTTATCATAATTATAATAAAAATGATTAGAACTATACTGTAAATAAGCAGAATAATTATGATAACTGATGAATTCCTCTCTGGACCCTAATACCTTCATTCTTTGAGTTTTCCTTACATGATCATTTTCCTTATTGATGATTTATTGAAATCTTGATGATTCACTAATCTGGTTTTGTGAACATACTGCTTACACTCCTGTAGTGGCTTTTTATAGCACAGAATTATTGCTATATTCTTCATATGAAGGCATTGCATGTTTCTTCGGTAAACCTTTTACCCCAATCCTTTCTTCTCTGTGCTCCTATATAGCAAAGCTTCCTTGACATATTTGAATATTCCTCACCCTTCTACCAAATCTGTCACAAACTGTCTTTTTTCTCTACCCTAGATGGAATTAAAACCTGGCCCAAAGATATATTGTAAGACCTGAGACCTGGAATTGGAAACCATCAATGAGAGTCACTAAATGTTGGAATCAGGTTATAAAGAAATGACCAATGTTAGTGTAAGATATTACTTTATGGGGCCAGCAGATGGCAGAGCTGTTAAGATGTTGGACTCCTACATTGCAGACCACAGTCTGACACCTAGACCTGGCAACTTGAAACTCATACCAGGCACATGTGTGCCCAAAATCCTGAGAGGAGAATGGATGAGAAGGGATTGTAACATGGCCATCCCTCCTAGGGGGTGATTCTGTCTCTCTGTCTCTCTGGCTAGTGCATAACCCTTGTAGCAAAAAAAATCTCTCAAAAGAAAGTTGTAGCAGAATAACTTCAAAATATGTACATGAAAAAGGGTTCAAGAGCTGGCTTTTAGCCATTACTAGAGCTTCCGGGATATTCAGGATATAACCTTTGGCCAATGTCTCTGACTGTATAAACTAAAGAAACTGTTAGGAGTTTCCAGGTCTAATGGAAATGAGAATCTGGGCAAAGATTGCTTCCTGACTTGAAACTTTTTTGTGCAGATCTAGTGATGCATATCCAGCTCTGTTGAGATGAGAGGCAGATGATTTAGAGGATGGGCCCGTGTGTGCCTAGAAGCTTATGATTTCCGAATCTGCTGGAAATCACAAGACTTCTCCCTGGCTGTTGGTAACGGTGTTGCTTTGTTCTCTGTCCTGACTCCCTTCTTACAGTCATGCAAACTCGGTGTTGGTCATAGCATCTGACAGAAGCTCGTTTCTCTTAAGTTGTCCCTCTGCTCTGAATAAAGAGTTGAATCTGATATGTGGGCAATATGCAAAAAATTGCATAACTCAGGTGATACTTAAACAATTCTGTTCAAGTTTACCTCAAACTAATTGTACTTGATTTTATCATTGTGCTACTAGAAACAGGTTGTAAACAGCTATTTCTCCCACTTACACTAACATCTGCACTGTTTCCCAGGACAATGGCTACCAAGTAGAATACAATGTATACAAAAGAATGTAATCTTGGTGACATTTGAACTTTTAGCACAGTAAAAGTGTTTAAAAGGGCCAGCAGTTGGCATTGTGGTTAAGGCACTGGACTCTCACATGGTTGACAGTGGTTTGAGTCCTGGACCTGATGGCTTGCTTTCTTATTTTCTGTCTCTTTCTGGTGAGCATGTGTACCCTGTAGCAAATTTAAAAAAAATAATAATAATGATAAATAAAATTTCAAAAAACGTTTAAAAACTATTTATAAAGACACTTGTAATTTCCACACATGCTTATCCAGTAGCCGTAACACCAGCAAACTTTCGCTGAAACTTCAATATAATAAATCAGAGCATCGGTTGTCCTTTTCTTCCAAGTCTTAAAAAATAAAATTATATCTGTGTCAGAATGGTGATAAAAAATGATATAATTATGTGTTTATTTTACTGATGATGTCTAAAGAATATGTTTCTTTAATATTTTATGTAGTTGATTTATCTGGGCCAGTCACATCAACTGGGATTTTGTTATTTTATACATCCACTTCAAAGGAAATAAGATATTTTAAGAATATAGACATAAGTAGCACACTCTTTAAAGTCAAAAATTGCTGACTGTCAGATTGTAAACAGTGCTTACTTCTGTGGACGAGGAGGAGAGATGCCACCAGGAGGTGCAGTCAGAAAACTTCAAAGTAACACTCCTGTTCTGGTCCTTAGCTCTGGTGACGAGGTCATGACTTAGTTATTATTATGCTTAATAGTATTCATGTATAGCTTCGATTATATAATTATATTTGAAAAGTATGACTGGAAACGTCCTTGATGCAAGATCATTGTCTGTCCTTCCTAAATGTAAAATAACGGGACAATGACCATGTGTCTTAAGCAAAATATTTACTTCTGGTTGATTGCTTTAGAAAGTCTAATCCAAACCATCTAAGAAAAAAGAATCCCCCCAATGTAGATGCAATCTCTTCATTTTTTTGTACTGTATAGGAAGTGTTTTATTTTTTTCCATTTCTATTTGATATATTTCATAATCATTATTAATTTTGTATTGTTGGAATTGAGTATGCATTGGTGAAATCACCAAATACCATTTCAGAGTAATGAAATGGTTTGATTTCTAACACTGGGGGATACTATTATTTTTACTTGGCCTAGTTACGAATTATTCCAATACATAGTGGCTTAAAACAACACACGCTTACTATCTCATAGTTTCTGTGGGTTAGGACTCTGGGCATGGCCTAGCTGGGTCCTCTGGGTCAACGTCTCTCCCTAGGCTGCTGTCTCAGAGCAGCCCACCGGCTGTGGTCTTATCCAAAGGCTCAGGTGGGAAGGATCCCCTTCTAGGCTCATTCCGGGTCATTGGCAGCATTCACTCCTTGTGGGCTCCTGGACTGAAGGCCGAAGTTCCTCACTGCTTGTTAGCTAGATACCACCTTCAGTTTCTTTATAATAGAATTTCTTAAGTTCCAAGCAAGTGGGATAATGTACTTCAAAGCCGTAAGTTGAGGGACCAGCAGTTAGCATAATGGCTATGTCGCTGGATTCCCATGTAACTGACTGTGGTTCGAGTCCCGGACCTGGTGGCTTAAACTCACGCCGGGCGCATGTGTGTGCGTGCCCAAGATCCCGAGACAAGAATGGAGGAGAAGAGATTATGACATGGCCATCCACCCTGGGGGATGATTTCTTGCGTTCTTTCTCTCTGTCTCTCTGCGGCGAGCACATGTGCCTTATAGCAGAAAAAAAAGCTCTAAAAATAAAAAAAAAAAAAGTTGTAAGTTAAGAAGGCAAAAGAGTCTACTTTCAAGAAAAAGCCAAGCTTTTGTAGCCTACTTGTGGAGATGGTATTTCACTTTTGCTATCTTCTTTTTTGCTCCAACCCTCACTGACAGGGGCAGGGTTGCATATCAGGAGTTGGCGAGCATCACATCTATAGAAGTGAACTTAGCACAGGTAGAAGGAAAAGAGGATTAAAGAATTTAAGTAGCTTGAGTGATGGAAATAAAACAGCCATAAAAAACATCTAGTTGAAGGGGTTGTGATGTGTTGTAATGTCAAAATCAGGCAAACCAACTACCTGTATATTTGCAGTTGGAAGACTACTGAGATGGAAGGCATAATTTTCCTGTATAATAGCGATTTGCACAGTTAAATTGAATTCATTTGGTTAAATTCCTTTCAGGCAAAGCATCAGACACAGGAGAGACATAGTCTAAATTATAATCACTTAAACAGTATAGGTAATTGCACCTGCTAGGACAGTGAACATTCTGAGCTCTTATCAAATTCTAGTTATTAATAACAATGTGGTAAATAAATAACCACTCTAATAAATGTGTTCAAATATCTCCACTTTGAAAATTAGCAGTAGGAATTACTGTTTGTATTTATTCTATGAAAATGGGGTGAAATAATTATTTACCACATTATCAATATATGCAGCATGAATCTATCCTAAAGGTAAAAGGGGTGGCTTTTTAAAATTAAAATAACAACTCAGCAGATAAGTCTTAATTTATTTTATTATTGGGCCCATGTGCTTACCAGAGGACCGAGAGAAGGAAAGTGACAAATCACTCCCCAGGGGAATGACCTCACCATAATCCCATCTTTATTTTTCTCTTGGGATTTTGGGCACACATGTACATGTGCCTGTTGTGTTTTTTCAGGCCACCAGGTTCAGGACTGGAAACATGGAGTCAGTCAAGTTCTACCACCCTCAGTTAAACTTCCTTGGTGATTTTAAACTAAAAGACAACCTTGCAATAACAATACCATTGCCCAATCTCCCTTCTTGCTATTTTATTTTTATGGCCAGTAAAATTTCAGTATTATCCTAGAATATAAACAGTGCTGTCTGCTTATTCTAGCTTTATGTCCCTTTGCCTTCCGTGGTTTTAAAAAAAAAAAAAAGTACCATTTATTCCTGGTATTTTTTCCCTCCCTTCATCATTTGCATATTTAAAAAAAATCTTCCTCAACTTAGAAATATACCATAAATGTGTGCATCATAAGTTTATTCAAATACATACATATATACATGTATAAGCAACCAATTATGTAAGGCAAGATCAATGTTTTTATGTTTTAAACATCATAATAAATATTTTAATTCATAGGCCTTATCAAAGTGAATTAAATATATATCCCCGCAGAAAAAAGCATGACCCTTCAGTGAAGGCAGTCATTTCTTTTTCTCCTCACATAAAAATATAAAGTAGATATTTCCACTGGAGTTTAAAACTTAAAAGGCACTTGGCAATAAATATCTAAAATAAATAATCCTAACATTATAATTAGAAAGCAGTGAGAGTTTTATGAATTAATATTTTGGAAAGTACTATATTTTTCATGAAATTACTTCAACTTTTCTTGGGCTCTCTATATGACAACTATGTTTTGGAAAGAGAACATTGATATTGCATTGAATTTATAGATTTATAGAGACACTAGTTAGCTTTATCAATACTAGGGATATAATAGGGCTGTTCAGTAAAAGAATACGCTTCTTCATTGCTTTGGGTGTCTTCAGTATAAATAACAAGTGTTATGTTACTATTTTTATTCATAGGTATTCAAAATATTTGTTTAATATACAAAGGTCCTATCTATAATATTTTCTGATTACTTATGCCAGGAGTTTAACTGAGCTGGGAGAGAGAGAGCCTAGAGGCTGGGCGTCGGAGTAGCTGATGAAAGCAACCAGTCCAAAACGAAAGTCACTCGCTTACTGTGATATGCTGAAACCCAGGAGCTCACCTGCTGTCCCTGTTGCACTGATGGAAAGGTGCTCTGGTCAAAGGTCAAGTGGACCACCTCAGCCTGGAGGTAGTCTGACTGTTATAGAATCCCTAGAAAAGGCTCCAGCAGTTTGCAGGACCCGGCAGTGCGTGGTTGAAGGTAGTGAGGGAAGGAGTGGAGAGCTGAAAAGTGGTGAGTCAGAGTGTGGGAAATTGTCTCCAAGATATCCGCCTTTCCCACAAACAGTCTCTGCAGAGGTGCCAGAAGAAGCCGCTGCCCATGACTTCTGGTAAGGAGACCTAGGACTGAAAGCTGCAGCCAGCAGGCCACCTGGGGAGCAGCAGGGTAGGCCTGAGTACTGCGCTGCCTGCTGTTGGGAGCGAGGGCACATTCCCCTGGGAGGCTTCCAGGCAAAGCCTGTGCCATTGCCTGTGGTCGCACCTGAAAATAGAAAAACTGGAAATCACAATTCAGATTTTTTTTTTTTGAGAGGTTTTTGCTATTGGGTGCATGCACTTGCCAGAAAGACAGAGAGAGACAGAGAGACAGAAAGCGAGAAATCACCCCCCAGTGGGGATGGCCACACCGCAATCCCTTCTTCTCCATTCTCCTCTTGGGATCTTGGGTACGCATGCACACGCGCCCGGATTAAGTTTAAGCCACTGGGCTCGGGACTAGAATTGTGTTCAACTACATTGGAATCCAGCAACGTGGACATTAAAAACTCTGCTGGTCCCCACAATTAAATTTTTAACTACGTGGTAACTCCTCAGTTTAATGATGCTGTTTAAATGAGGTAGAAGTTTTTTATGGGGACACAAAACTCCATTCACCTTAGAGAACCATTTTGGATTAGCCTGGTGTTGCATCTCTTCAATTGTCTAAGCAGCTAATTTTATCTCATCCAAACAATGACACAGTGGCTTGGGCATAAGTAGCTTGGATTTGCAGCATGATGTAAGGATAGCAATCTGACCTCTTCTAAAAAAAGAGAAGGAATTCGACGATATTCAAATGGACGTTTTCCTGCATTGACGCACTGGACAGGAGCCATGCAAACAGGTTTAAAGTCCTGAACACTGAGCCAGGTTTCCCAGGCAAGAGCTGTGGCTCAGCAAATTCATAACTTTCTGATGTGGAGAATGTTGAACTTTTTTTTCTATATTTCAGTTTTAAAAGGGGGACAACAAAAATACTCACTTCACGAGAGCTTAAATGCACTTATTACACTTAGAGTTTGCTTGTTTAAGCCCCTCAAATTCTCCAAGTTTTCTTTCAGTTTGTCAAACCCCATCCTTTCATTTTTTTTTTTTTTAATACCAGAGGACATGTACTTGTGGATGTGTGCATGAGAGAGAGAGCAGGCACCCCACAATGGAGCATGGCCACACCATAATCTTTCCTCCACTTCTCCTTCCTGTCTGGATTTTGGGCTCACATGCACACACGCTCCGTGTGGTTTTGTTTGTTCATTTGTTTTTTGAGCTTTTCCAAAGCTTGATTTGAAGTCTAGACAGTCATGTGGGATCTGCTTCACGTGCACAGAGCTTATTCACTGTGCTTTGGGCAGCTGCAGCCCCATTCTGAATCAACTAGACTCCAGGTCTTCTGAAATCCTCCCTGTGGCCACCAGTGCTCTCTGGCTCTCAAGGTTACATACTCTGAAACTTCCCAACTCCAGTTTCTATTGGGACAGTCCTCACCTTCCAAATCCTTACTTACGATTATCACTTCAAGAAATCCCCACTCATTCTTTTCAGCCTAGGCACATATTTTCTGAGTAGCTCTATTGCGATAAGCTTGCTTGTTTTAGGGACATTTTCATACTGTTAATAGTCAGGATTCATTATGGGCCGTCTAACTAACCTGTACACTCTCTACTACCGATCCTTTTCCCAAATGTCTTTGTCAAAGTAGTGCCAATATTTATTAATTTTAGTTAAGATATACTTTGGGGTGAATGCCATTAGGATCGTTTAATTTCTTTTATAAAAATATTTTTCATGTACATTTAATCATGATACACCTTGACGGCTTACATCGTGTGTGTGGTAACGTTTTTTGAGTTGCTCAACATGCAATGTGTGTATGCTTTGGGAAGCCACAGTGCACACAGACAGAGCTTATAACCCTGCATTCCAGGTGAAAGCCACAGTGTTTCAGTGGGTGGTCAGTAAACACTGATGCAAAGGAGAAAGGACATAGTGATTTTCTTTTTCATATATATATATCTGTTCCAGAATACTCTCTGTAAATATTTCTTTAATGCTCATTGTGAAGTAAGGAGGCAGCCTTTTATCTTTTACTTATAAACAGGGAAAGTGAAAGTTGGAAAGTGTTAACTCCTTTCCAAATGATTACAGTCACATCAGTGATTAGAAGGCAGGGCATGGTCCCTGGCCCTGTCTCCTTCTAAAGTTCATGCTCTTTTCACCACCCTGGCTGAGTGAAAGACGGGCTGAAGCTGCATTTAAAGAAGGATGCCTGGTGTCAGTGCGCATTACTGCATGCAAGGACTACTTAGGATGTCGCTTGTCTTAGTGGAAGAAAGGTTATCTAAGGACAGAGGAGGCCTTTAGGGAAAACGTGGTGGAGGAAACGAAATTAGTGGCAAAAATAAATAGGCTAAAACCTGGACCTAATGATGCTGCTGAAAGCAGAGGAACCAGTGAAGACGTGGTTCCGATCACAAGGCCGCCTCACATGTGGTCTGTTTACTTACGGCTAGATGTTATTTTCTTCACCTAACAGAGTCCAGTGAAAAGTGCCCACACACTCACCCCAGTCATATAAAGAGAGAATGTATCACAATGAATTCATTCCCCAGATGATTAAAGTAAAAAGGATTTGGTACAAAGTTTTTCTGTATCTTCCTATTATGCAGTAAGTTCCAGGTTCTGTAATTCTCTGTGCCTCTCTTTTTGTGTGACAGTTACATTCATGGATCAGCTTGAGTGGGCCATGGGGTGCATGGACATGTGTGTAAGCATGGTTCTTGTGGCTCCTATGGACGATTAACATGTGAACCCCTAGACTGACTAGAGACTGCCCTCCTCAGTGTGGGTGGGCCTCAGTGATGCCTCTGGAAGCTTCAGTAGAATAAAAGGCTGAGGAAGGATAGTATCTCCTTCTGACTCTTCAGACTGGTGAATCCCTTTCGTGCATGAGGACTCAGACTAGAACGTGGGCTGGGCCTAGGCTCAAGCCAACTGGCCGTCGCACACAAGCTGGTCACCAGCCCTCCTGGGTCTTCAGCTTAGACTGCAGCTCTTGCAACTTGTCAACTCCCATAATTATGTGAGCCAATTTCTGATAATAAATTGGTTTGTTATCTATGGATCTATTTCCTCCAGGTCTCGTGTCCCTGGAAAGCCCTAACTAATACATTTTGTTAACATGTCATACAAAGGCAAAGAAAACACTACGAAGTACAATATGAGACTTTATTCAAGATGGCTGTCATAATAAGGCATAAAGTGCTCCATATGCTGGAAGCCAATTCGCTATTCAATCTTTGCAGCCTGGAGAAATAGACCCCTTTGACTTATCTGAAAATACAATGAAATGTAATTAAATTTTTATGCACTCCAAAGAATAGTCATTATTGCTTCATAAAATACAAAAGTAGAGCAGAATAATACCTATAGAGCTCAAAGTATTAAATACCAAAATAAAAAAATACTGTTTCAGGGCCAGCAGGTGGCATGGTGGTTAAGGATCTGGATTCCCATATGGCCAACTATGGTTCGAGTCTGAGACCAGGCAGCTTGAAAATCATGAGAAATAAATAAATAAGTGTTTAAGAAAAGAATGGGGCTTCTTTTAAAAATATAATATTCCTTTTAAGCATAGTACAAAGATAAAGTTGTTTATAACCTTGATATGAGAGAAAAGAAGGGGACCCAACAAAAATGCCATGGAATATGTATGTGCACACACATGCTCACATATGTGTGCGCATACACATATAGATTTATAAACACACATGTATTAGAGATAATGGCTCATTTTCTGATTTTATCGTCTCTATAGATGACAGTGAAAACATGTTGAATTCTTAGAAAAACATGTTTTTATATCTTTACATTATTGGTATTGTAATTTTTATAAATGGTGGTGATTACATTCTTGAACCCATTATAATGTTTAATGATAATGATTTAGACATTTGTGCAATGTAGTCCATATAATCTTTTTATAATTTTGCATTTGACATTCCGAGTGGTATTATAATATTTTGTTATTATGTTTTATAACATATAGGATATGCATATACACCCCATCTGTAATGTTTTGTAATACTTTGCTGTTTTGGGATCAGAAGATGGTGTAGTGGTTATGTTACTGGATTCCCATGTAGTCGACTGCTGTTCGAGTCCTGGACCTGGTGTCTTAAAACTCATGCCGGGTGTGTGTGTATGCATGCCCAAGATCCCAAGAGTAGAAAAAATTATTTATTTTATTAATTATTACTATTTTTAAAAATTTCTGCAGGGCACATGTGTTCACTACCAAAAGAGAGAGAGAGAACGAGACACAAAGACAGACAGACAGACAGAGAGAGAGAGAGAGAGAGAGAGAGAGAGAAAGAAAGTGAGAAAGCAAGCCTCCAGGTCTGGGATTCAAACTGTGGATGACCATGATGAAATCCAGTGACTTAACCTCCATGCAATTGCTGGTGCCTATAATTCTAGTTTTAATGGAATGTAATGGTTAATGCTAATACAATAAAAATGCCTCTATAATAATTTAATAATAATGGGCTATTTTGGAGCTGAGAAAAATAATTACTTGGTATAAGAACATGTGTAAAAAACTATTGGAAAATTGCTTTCTACAAAGAATTGGTATGTTACATGGTCTGGGAATAGTCGTTATTATCAGCTTGCTTTGTGGAATGAATGAAATCAGTCAAATTAGAGAAGCTTTAGTCAGTGTGGCATAAAGCTTGTCTTAGTTGATACAACACATGGGAAGGCAGACATGAAAGGAGGGGCAGGTTTTATGGTCTTTGTATCAGGAGTCCATCTCCAGAAAGAAAGAAGGCACTGTGTCTGTAAGGACTTCGTGTAAGTGATGGTAACAGAGAGATATGGACAGGTGTTTGATTTAAGAATATGGAGTCTGCCTTACGCTCCCAAGCTTGAAAACAGCACTCACACGTGATTCTACCAGCTGGACTGGCAGTGAACCACATAAGTAAAGGAGGGATTATGTAACTGTGTGGCCTCGTCCCTCTTGCCTTTTTGGCATTACTACATGGATGAAACCCCAGGTGAGAGAGAGGACACTCATGTTCCTAGAGGAGGTTCTAAACTGGCTTCGGTTGTTAAAGATTTCCATCACCTGCATCGTGAATGACCCCCTTAACATTTCTGCCATCAAAGTCAGTAATGTTGGCCAAAAAGTGCAAGAAAATATAAGGACACTTTTAAATGGGCAAGTTTTATAAAGTGTTACTCAGAAAAGAAGGGACTACGAGACAATTCATTTGGAAAATATTTTCTAATTATTCCTGAGAGAGTTAAAAACATAGCTTTGTTTGCCAAGGGTATTTTTTAGTGAGCATAATTTGCACTTAGAAAAGAGATTTAATCTTGATGGCTTGCTGTGTTCTTTCTTACCGGGTAACAATTCTTCAGGATGCTAGTTACTTTAATCGCAAAAGATAAGGTAGAAACTTCCTTCTAAAAGCCATCTCATTAACATTTTAAAAGTCTCTAGTCTAATTTCCAATCAATATTTTTTCTATATCCCTCCTTAATGATTTGTGCCAGATGGTAGGAATGGTCTAAATATTTAGGATTTCATGCCAACCTGTATCTTTTTAAAGTTGTCCCTATAATCGTAGCTCACATGTTCTGAATACTCAATAATTCATTATGCCTTGGGTAATATTTTTAACACAAATAATAACAGCTAATTAGAGATATTTGTTTCTTATTTTGCCCTCTGAAGAGAGTTTGCAAATTTTAAGAGATATAGCTATTATCTACATAGAATATTCCATCTGTGCAATTCCAGGTAGCTTGTTAAAGCACGGAGGGAGCTTGTTAAAATCTATTCTTAGTGTCCACTCTGTAAATGAAGTCATTCCCACTCGAGGAGCTCACATTTGTAACAAGTGACCAAGGTGATCCAGAAACAGGTGGTCATTGCAGCTCAATTGATGGGACTGTACTATAAAATGTGAAAATTAGACTTGTTCCAATAAGAATTTGATGCATTATAAAAATGCACATTTTGAGTTTGAATATATCTATTTCCTTTCCACCTCAATTTGCCATTTATGTCAAGTGGTAAGAAAAATAAAATATATATAAAGACGCCAAAGGAGAAGGAACCAATGCTCTTCTAAAAGGAGAAAGATAAAAAAATAATAATTAACACTTAGTGGATACTTAATATGTCATAAGATACTCTACTAGATTTTTTCTTTTTTTCTTTTTTTTGGAGAGGTTTTTGCTATAGGGTACATTCACTTTCCACAAAGACAGAGACAAAGAGACAGAAAGTGAGAAATCATCCCCCAGGGGGGATGGCCAGGCCACAATCCCTTCTCCTCCATTCTCCTCTCAGGATCTTGGGCACACAGGCACATGCACCTGGTATGAGTTTAAGCCAACAGGTCCAGGACTTGAACTGTGATCGACTACATGGGAGTCCAGCTACATAGCCATTACACCAACTGCTGGTACCATACTCTACTAGACCTTTTAAAAATAAGCAAGAATAAACCTAACACAGATAGTAAGGGTGGAACAGATAGTGGCACCCTGGTAAAACGCAGTGTTCTGCAAGGCTGATCCCTGTCAGGAGGTTCCTTGTTCACATCTAGAGACCTCCCTGAGTTGCACCAGGCCATATATGTGCGCCCATGAGCTTGGGATGGGGTGGAGCCCATTGTCAAGACCTTGTTAGAGGTGCTCACTCTCTCTCTCTCATTCAGGGAAGAAAGAAAGAAATACACTTAAAAATGGAAAAGAAAAGAGAGAAAGAAGTCCCCATAAAAAATATTTAACTCTAGTATTAGTGCTGGATTTTGGTTGCATATTGCATCTAATGAGATAGAGAGTAAAGAAAGGGCATTCTGAGAGCAAACTGACTGGCTTTCTGTTGTAGCTGCAGAGAGACATCTCCAGACATTCCCTTTCTATATCGCTAGGTCTCCTGGTGGAAAACTTCATCTAATCAGAAACGTATTGTCAAATGATGACTTTATTAGATGTGTTTCTTCTAAGGATAATTACCTCAACCTTCTAGGTGCTACAGTAGACCTACCATCAGTAATGAACTCACAATTGTAGCTCCGTGCCACACTCAGATTGGCTTAGATCCTTTAAAGTATTGGAGATTCTAGACACATTGAACATGAACCCGACCCAGGAGCACACAAATGATTTGTGAAGGTTTTCTGCAATGAGTACATATCAATTTGCTTTTCAATTTCAGAAGCTTAAGTCAGATCATTTGAGTGGTAGATGTTCCATAAAAGTGAATATTATTTGGATATAAAAAAAAGTCCTTACCAGTGTCCATCTGATGAGGCAGTGAGTTCACTGGAAATGTTTTAGCAGAGAAAATGACTATCTGTTGGAGGTGCAGAAAGGTTTGTGGTTTTTGTTTTGTAGTTATATTAGATCACTCTAAAATTCAGTAATTTCTGTACTATAAAAATATATCAGATCATATCACTACTTGAAACACTTGGTTTCTGCACTGTATGTCAATCACTGTGCGTTCATTACATTTTCCTAGGATCTTTCTTGCATTTAAGGGTTTTTTTTTTTTTTATGTTATTGGAACAAATGAGAGTAAAGACTTTCATCTTATTTCTGTTCCTTTCCCACTATTTCAATAGTGCTCCAACCTTAAATGTTAGAGGGTAAGGAATAAAAGTGTGTTCGGTCTGGGAGAAATCAAAACAAAACAACAGGAGATTCTTCTAAGCATAATTAGATCTCTCCTCCTCACATTCACTTAAATAGGAAAAGCAGTTTGCTTACACGATAGCACGATAGATTCATCCCATCCCACCAGGCTGTCAAGGGCTCAGGTGCACTGGAGAGAGACAGAAAATGAGAAAGAGAGAGCTCAAGTGCTGAGCTTTCAGAGAAGGCAATTAAAGAAACAAACAAAAAAGTGAAAGAATTAGACCTTTAATCACTAACTGAGATGGTATAAGCAAGTTTTAAATCTGAAGAAGGAGCTAACTCCCATTGTTTCATTTCCCCCATAGAAAGACTCACCAGGGGAGGGTCAGATGGATTCCCATGAACACAGGGAGGAGCCACAGATAACATTCAGACAGTTTGATGAACCTTGGTGGGGTAGGGGTGAGGTGAAGAGGTGGAGTGGTAGGAATGGGAAGCACTGGGTTGTGGAGAACTGGGATGGGAAAGCCAGAGTGGGGGAAAATGTCTCCAGGTTTCTCCTTCCTACTGCTGCCCTAACAACCCAGAAGGAGTCCTCAGTGGAGAAGTCTGAAAAAGACTTCTGTCCAACACTTCAAATAAGAATAAGCCAGAGATCCAGGAATGTGAGTGTGAAAGCCTAGGCCTTCCAGAAGGTCTGCTTCCTTGACTATAACTCCCGTCTGTGTTCCAAGTCAGGGTAGGGCAGGCAGACTTCCCCTGTGAGTCCTACTGACAGATGTCTTTACATTTGTCTATGGTTGGACCTGAAAAACCACACATAGGGTTTTAACCAGGAGACTAGGGATTGGGCCAAGATCAGAGACAGGGTCACACACACAAAATTTAACCTTATTTTATATAGAGTAGATACTAAGTCCATTTCCCGATTTAAGCATTACTTAATAGTGACATTAAGCTATTGGATTGCCATATGTTGTGAAATGTCTATGCATAGTTAAAATATAACCAAAACTTGACTGTGGAAGCTGAAAAAGCTAGAACAGAATGTTATATTGGCAAAAATATAATGAAGATCTCCTAATTACAAGTGTTCAAGGAAACATGCATAATTATACAATTTTAGATTTGAAAATGATCTGATATATCAAAGCCAATCGATTGATTTTGTACAAGAATATGTATACTTAAAAAGTAGAATTTTGAAAGTTTTTCTAAGCTTGCATAATTAATAATGGCATATCTGGAGCTATAAAACAGAACTCTTGATTCATAATCCCATCGTATTTCTTCTACAACACGTTATTCTGAAGTCACAAGTCGTATCATATACCATTTTAGAAACAGTATGAAATAATACTCAAAACACTAGCTGAATGTGGAGAATACACTTGAAGAATAACATTTTAATTTTTTTTTGCCTAGAAAGAAAACTAGTTAAGAGAATAAAAATATTAACACATAATAGCCAGAAATAGGTGACATATTCAATGAAGCAGGTTTTTAAGAAGCTATCACTGTTTCAACTGCTATGCATGCCTACCTCCATGCATTTGCTGAGATTGTTACTATGTTGTTTCTAGAGTCATCAGAGCAGCTGGGGATCTCAAACAATAGACATTTATTTCTCACAGTCCTGGAAACTGGCAGTCTCCGTTTGAGGTCCAGGAGAGGTTCCTTTTTTGTAAAGGCTCTTCTTGCTTAGAGATGGTCACTTTCTTTCTGTGTCCTCACATGGCTTTGCTGGATATGTGCCCAGGAGAGAGAAAGAGAGATCGAGAGAGAGAGAGTGGTTTTTTTATTTATTTTTATATTTTTAAGCAGATTATTTACATGTTTAAATGTTTTTAC
The DNA here is from genome assembly GCA_026018925.1 of Tupaia tana. Taxonomy (NCBI): domain Eukaryota; kingdom Metazoa; phylum Chordata; class Mammalia; order Scandentia; family Tupaiidae; genus Tupaia; species Tupaia tana. The sequence continues at coordinate 160,676,809 of JAKSZU010000007.1, read as the reverse complement.
CTCATAATCATTTTTTTCGTTCATTTTCTTCCATACATTCAATCACATTATTATTTGTCTTACAAAATGGATATTTCAACAGGTGAACATTTCTCCCTAGTACTGTTGATAAAACTACAAAATATCTTCAACAGATAATACCACACCTCTTTGTGCCATTAATGTGTTTTCTGTGTCTCTTTCTCTTACAAAAATATTAATGCTCTCAGATCAGAGTTAAAAATTTAGGACCTCATTTAGCTTTAATTACCTCCTTAGAGGCTCCTGTCTCCATTACAGTCACATGGGGCATTGAGGGGATTAGGGTTTCAACATGTTAATTTTGAAGGATCACAATACAGTCCATATAAGTCACCAATAATAAATTAATGGATACAGCCATTTGAAGTACTTTGTCTCCTCTCAGCCAAATAAAACCTGTCAATACTCTTGAGCTTTAGCCAACGCATTTTGGTTTTGAAAACACATCCTACATTAAAAATTAAAAAGTTACATTTTCAAGGACAAATATAAGAATGAAAAATTAAAAGTTTAACTACTTTTACACTTTTGGCCTTACCTCTCTTTTTGATATTAAATTCAATGACATCTGTTCCCTTTTTTTTTTTTTATGTTTTACTTTTAAGTGTAAACACCACAGTTCTTCCACTTATAGTTTTCTTCTTAGGGAATTCCCATGTTCCTATTGACTTCTTATGTTTAACTAAATTAGATATAGGTAAATACCCCTAGACCAACACTTGGTTGGAGCCTGTCTCAGAATATACTCTTACTCAGGTAACTCTTATCACAATATTACTGAAAAAGACCCAGCCCAGTCAACTTGCAGTAGGGAGGATGTTAGGAAAGAGATTTTGCTATAACGACCATGGTGTAGATAGAACAGGTCAACTGCTGCAGGTGTTCCCACCCTTGCCATGACCATCTAGTGAGACAGTGTACGAAAAATAAGGAGGAGGAAGTGATCATGGCTGATTGGAGGAGTCCTGAGTTCTTAATACCATGGAGTTGGAAAAAGAAAACACATGAAATAGGCAAGACCTTCTGCCTATTTAACAAATTATGTAAAAATAGGAATATCTTTAAAACTAACTATATTGCTTGCTTTTCGGTGCTGTAACAAATGATGAAAAACTTATCAAACCTTGGACCTTACATTTCCTTACTTAGGTATTTACTAAAATTATTCTATGCTTTTTCGAAAATGAATCAGTAAAGGAAAAAAATTTAGATGTGTAGAAAGGTTGCTTCTTTACAAAGTAGAAGTCAGGAATTAAATCAATCTATATGCCTTGAAATAATAAAATCTAGTTTTTAACAATGCACTTTTAAGTAGTTGAGGGAGTTTGTTTTTTGGAGAGGTTTTTTCGCTATAGGGCGTGTGCGCTCGCCAGACAGACAGAGAGAGACATAGAGACAGAAAGTGAGAAATTACCCCCCAGGGGGGATGGTCACGCCGCAATCCCTTCTCCTCCATTCTCCTCTTGGGATCTTGGGCATGCACACACACGCGCCCGGCGTGAGTTTTAAGCCACCGGGTCCGGGACACGAACCGCGGTCGACTACGTGGGAGTCCAGCGACATAGCCATTACACTAACTGCTGGTTCCCTAGTTGAGGGAGTTTTATAAAGCATATTATAGTACAGCATGTTTTTATTTTTGTATAATTTTGCATTCTTAAATGCTATTTATACCAATAGGTACAACTAAAAATAATAGAATTTTAGAAAGAAAATTGGAAAATAATATGATACACTAATATAGGCAAAAAAGAAAAGAAATAAGATAAAAGAGCTAAAGTGAATTATTTACTTTAAGCCAATAAACAGTTATTTTTTTGGAGAGGTTTTTGCTATAGGGTGTGTGTATGCATCAGAAAGACCGAGAGAGACAGAGAGACAGTAAGCGAGAAATCACCCCCAACGGGGGATGACCACACCCCAATCCTTTCTCCTCCATTCATCTCTCGGGATCTTGGGCGCGCACGCATATGAGCCTGGCATGAGTTTAAGTCACCAGGTCCAGGATTCGAACTGTGGTCAACTACATGGGAGTTCAGCAACAAAGCCCTTACACTAACTGCTGGTCCCATGGTTTAAATTTTAAGAGTTGGCCAATTGCACTATATGGTACCAACTGAAAGACTGGAAGATACAAAACTATGGAGAACAATTGCAAGTACTAGAGACAGTGTGGGGGGAGGGTGTGAAATGTGGGAGGGTGAGAGGAAGGGAATCAAAGGGAAAAGGAAAAGGCAAAACATTTAAGGGACACAAACATGGAAAATTATGTGTCGACGATAACATGTAGGACAATATCTTTAGCTGGACTAATATATAGCACATTCATGGTGGGAAAATTCATTTCACAAGCTGTAATGATATACAGTGACTGAATTTATTATGTGGATAAATAAATAAACTATAAAATTAAAAAAAAAGTTTTAAAACGTGTTGGTCCATTCAAAAATTTGGAAGTTAGAATTAAGAAAAATTGCAACCAGCAGACGGTATAATGGTTATGTCACTGGACCTCCACGTAGTTTACCATGGTTTTAGTCCTGGACCCAGAGGCTTAAAATTTACCCTGGGTACTTGTGTGTGCATGCATTCCCAAAATCTCAAGAGGAGAAGGGATTGTGGCATGGCCATCCCTCCTCGAGGGTGATTTCTTGCTTTCTGTCTCTCTGTCTCTCCGGCAAGTGCACATACCCAATAGAAAAAATCTCTCTAAAAATTTTTTTAAAAAGGGATGAGTTGTAAAGAAATTAATGTTGAATATATTAATATATATTAGGTTAAAAAAAGAGAGAAAACATGAAGATATTAGAAATATTTCATTGTATCTATATATTTTTAAACACTTTTCTTGGTTTCACGCCCAAAATATAAAGAGCTTCGAAGTCATCACTCCTGTCCTCACAACAACAAAAAAAGCTACGTAAACTAAAAATCAACAACTTCTTTTTGATGGATCATTGAATAGAAGCCACAGGACAACCCGACTTTGCATACTGGAGAGAGAGGCAGACACAGAGAACCCCAGGTCACGGGATCAGAAACTATGTGAGAGCTGATAGCTAGACAAGGACTGTAAAGAGAAATTGACTCATTACTGGAGAATAAGGGTGGACCACTTTCAGGAATAAGACTCCTGGGAACCCTCATTTTGCAGGAGAATGGGAGATCATTCATAAGTTTTATCTCCAGGAACGTGGCCAGCTTCTTAGGGTGAAAATAAGAGCCAGCATCCTTATGCCTCTGAAAGGGTGAGGGAAGAGGTAACACTTTTTTGAACATTTTTTATTGTCTTTAACCAAATTCTGCCCTTAAATGAAACAAATTTAGTAGGCCTAACCAACATAGGTGCTACATTTTCAACTCCAGCTTCTTTTAGCTTCCTGGGCCCATATAAGCTGGGGATTAAAGAAAATGAAATAAAACAACCGAGGACACATCTGAAAGGCTCAGCCCAGGAGCACAGGCCCACACAAGCTGAGCTCCAGTCAGAGGATTCTAGCATGCCCATTCTTACTACACTCTCTACTCCTTTACATAATGGAGATCTCAGCAGAAAAACTTGCGAAACTCAGACCCTCTTTAAAAAGGAGTCACTTGGGAAACCTAAACACATCATGTGAGACAAAAGCAAGGATGCTAGAGCCTCTGAAAGCCACAGCAAACCATAAACCTAGTCTCAATCCTAGCCAGATAAACTTAAGTCCTCACACCAAAGGTCTGCATACCTGGGGCCCTCCTGATACATCACAGTAGCTTTAGCAAAACAGTAGGAGGCACACCCAAAGGTAAAAGTAAAACACCTCTACAGAGACAGTACAAAAAGCAGAACCGGAAGCAGATAGAGCAGAGGTCAAATTGGAAATTTAGAATAATAATGATTAGCATGCTAAGTACTTAGGTGGAAAAAGGAGAAAGTAGGCAACATCAGATGGGCAATTTAAGCAGAGAGAGAGAGACATGCTACGACAGACTCCAGTGGGAAAGCTAGAAATCGAAAGCACCATAACAGAAGTATAGAATGCGCTTGATGAATTCAACAGTAGCGGGGACATTGCTAAGGCAAGTACGGGGAGCATGAAATTATGTCAGTAGAAGCTTGCCAAACTGAAAATCAGAAAGGAAAAGAAGTAAAAGAGAATGTCCAAGAAGTATGGACCATGTGTGTAACAAGAGCCAGCTGGTGGTACAATGGCAAGGCAAAGTTCTGAGGTGCTGAACCCACAAAGGAAGGAACCAGATTTGGTTCCCAGAGACTCTTCATACCTACCGTGTGTACGTGCTGGTGACCCTGGATGGATGGGGCTGAGGGAGGGACTGTGGCGTGAAGACCCTGTTGAGGTGTGGTGCTCCCTCTCTGTCTTCCTCTCTCATAATAGAAACACATACACTTTAAAAAATAAAAATGCCTAGATAGCCGAGTATTTTCCTTAGTTCTTTTAGAGTTCAAAAACAGATTTCCTTAGAGAGTTGCTTCTAGGTGAGTTACATGTTTATATGTTAGCCTTTTTTAACCTTTCATCCAATTCTCTCATACCTTTAAAACAGTTAACCTTTGCGTCTCAGAGTAAGCAGAGCTCCAAATAGAATGCTTTCTTTCAGGCAAATGGGAGGCCTCCTTAGAAAAGGCTACTGGCAGAAATCAATACACATCAGAACATCTCCGTGGCCTCATATGGGAAAAAGTGAGCATCTGATAATACCGATTGTGGTTGAGAATGTGGAACACGGAAAATGCCCGCATGCTGCAGGGAGTACAAATCAGTAAAAAGCATTTTAACGTGAATTTGACAATATCATATACGATTGAAGATGCATAGTCTGCTAGCCAGCAATTCCACCTCTATTATAGATCCTGGAAAAACTTTCACTGTGTGCCCAACGAGGCACAAGGCAGTTTGTAGATCTTTGTTTAGAGAGTAATACTACCTGATATACTTGCAAATTTTATGCTATGTTTAAAGAATTAAAAATGTAATTTTTCCCTATGTTATAGAACACCTACAACTAGAAAGTTTTCTTTTGGAAGATGTATTCTGTGTTTACTTTTAAGTATAGTTTTATTAAAATGAAATAAGTCTTATGATTTAACATTAACAATTTCTCTTTGAAATTGATGAACTTAATTTTATTTTTCCCCAAATTTGGTGATAAAATTTCATGTTATAATATAAAATTTTCTCCCTTGTTAATGTGTTTTAAATTGCTTAATATTTAATATTTAGATTCAATTATCTTTTACCATGCTTTCTAATTGTATGTGCATTTTAGTAGGCTGAAAGTCTTTCTTAATATTGTCTGCAGACTTTTATTTGTTTTTCATTTAACTACTGTATTTTTCTTAACTTGTAGTATACATTTTATGTGAATTAATTTTGATTATATTCTAGGTTCTTAATTAGGTTGAAAATTTAATTTTGCCAGAGGGTGTGTACATTTGCAGGAGAAAGGCAGAGAGAGAGAGAGAGAAAGTGAGAAAACAGTTCCATTGGGCATGGTCGGTCGCACTGTCATCTGTTCTCTATTTCTCCCTCCTTTTGGGATTCTGGGCACCCAAGCACATGTGCCCAGTGTGTTTTCCAAGCTGCCGAGTTGAGGACTTGAACCCTGCTGTTGGCCATGTGGGATCCAGTCTTCTTAACCACCATGCCATCAGCTGGCCTTCCAGTACTGCTATAATTCCACCTATTGGGTGCTGACGGCCTCTTCAAGTTATGTACCATGCAGTAGTGTGCCATCTACCTGACTGTTACCACATCTTACGAATTCATTTATGTGAGAATGTGTGGGGAGTACAGTTGTCTCCCAACAGCACCCGAAACAGCAAAGGCAAGTCTGCTCTTAAATGCACAACAGGACAAATAGTTCACAATTGGCACACTTGTCTTTACTGCCCTGTGTGAATCCTTTGAGATGATCTCTGGGACTCTCCTGAGGTTTCTTCTCTACGGTCAACTTCTTTCTCAGTAGCCTGGAATCTCACCATTATCAGGTTTTGAAACTGATGCAGTAAGCTGTTTCACGGTGTCAGAGACTGTGTGTGAGCAAGTGAGAGGTAGTGTGTGTGTGTGTGTGTGTGTGTGTTTATGTGCAAGAGAGCGAGTGCATGTGTCTGTGTGTGAGAGAGTATGTGTCAGTGTGTGTGTATGTGTATGCAACTTGTGTTATCTCTCAGACTGTTTTAGTTATATATTGTTTATTTACATTCAGGGAGGGGTTTCCTATAGGATACGTGCACTCACCCAAGAGAGACAGAGAGAAACAGAAAGTGAGGAATCATCCTCCAAGGGTGATGGCCACACTGCAATCCCTCTCTTCCAGTCTCCTCTCAGAATTCTGGCATGCACACACATGTGCCCGGCATGATTTTTAAGAAAACAAGCTGGTGCAGGACTGGAACCATACAGTCAGTCATGTGGGATCCTGGGATCCTGGGATCTAGTGCCTTAGCCTCCACACCACCTGCTGGCCATGGTGTATTTTTAAAGAATGGTTATTTGGATGAATTTTGGCAAAGTGTTATTCATTGTATCCTAGATCTAGGGCTTTTCCTACACTCCCCCTCCTCCTTTTACTGTTTTTTTGTTTGGTTGTTTGTTTGTTTTTCCCCTTTCTTTTCAAATTAACACTGCTTGGGGTCACTTAACACTGATGAACTGGGAAACCTTGTTAGTTTTGCTTTTCCCAGTTCAATAATACAACAACATTGTATCACATATAATATTCAACAATGTTCACTGGAAGAATAAACATAAAGGTAACTTTTGGGTCAGTAAAATTCCGTGATTTTTTTTTTTTCAGGTTTTTCCATAGGTGTGTGTGCTCGCTGCAGAAACAGAGAGAGAGAGACAGTGAGAGAGTGAGAGGGAAAGTGGGAAATCATCCCCCAGGGGCAGGCAGATGGCCACAGCCATTATATCAGTATTCAGTGGCTTTTTCCTTTATTTTTTTTCTTTTTTAAAATTTATTATTAGTATTATTACTCATACATTCAATTGCTATACATCATTTATATTGTAAAGAGACTTTACCAAGCATGATGTACACCTCAGTCCAGCCCAGTTGAGAATACTATACACATCCTCGTCAGCAGATAATAAACCATATCTATATTCCACAAGTGTCTCACCTATATATTTCCCCCCAAATTTCCTTTCCTATGCTTTTCCCCTTCCACACTCTTGCCAGTTTGTCTCTAGTGTCCATTACAATTTTTAATGCTTTTATGTTCTCCAGTCTTTTGGTCTCTAACCATAGAGTGCAGACAGTAGGTATATGTTAAGTGGAGACTTACAATGTCTTTCGTAGCCTGACTTGCTTCACTCAGCAACAGATCTTCCATATTTGTCCACTTTGTATCAAATTCCAGGGCTTTTTTTTTTTTTTTTTTTTTGTATTCCATGGAGTATATGTGCCACAATTTTTCAATCCATTCATCTTTTTGTGGACATTCGGGGTTGGTCCATGTCTTAGTAATTGTGAATAATGCTGCAATGAATATAGTTGTGCAAGTACTTTTCCAACTGAGCATTTTCCTTGTCCTTTGGGTAGATACCTAGGAGTGGAATTGCTGGATTATATGGTAGTTTTATTTGTAGGTCTTTGAGGAACCTCTATATTGTTCTCCACAGTGGCTGGACCAATTTACATTCCTACCAACAGTGTAGGAGAGTTCTCCTTTCACCACATCCCATCCAGCACTTATCATCATCATTATTTTTTTTAATCTTTGCCATTCTGACTGGGATTAGGTGGTATCTCCTTGTGGTTTTGATCTGCATCTCCCTTATAATGAGGAATGTTGAGAATTTTTTAATATACTTTTGGCTGTTCCTATGTCTTCCTTAGAGAGTTGTTTATTCAGCTCGTTTTCCCATCTTTTAATTGGGTTAATCTTTCTTTTCTTTCCAGGTAAGCTGATTGAGTTCGCTGTGTATTCTGGTTATCAGTTCCTTACCTAAGGCACAGTTAACAAAAATTGTCTCCCATTCTGAGGGTTGTTGATTCCCTCTAATTACAGTGTCCTGTACTGTGCAGAAACTTCTTAATATGATGTAATCCCACCTAGCTATTTTGGAGATTATTGCCTGTGCTTTAGGAGTCTTGCTTAAAAAGCCTTTGCCTACCCTAATCAGTGGCTTTTTCAACTCGTCTGATGGGACATATCAGCAGTTCTTGACTGAGTAAGACATTTCTCCTCCATAACAGTTGTTTCCCATTTGGATCACAGGACAAGCCTTCTTTTTCCATCACAGTATTTTCTCTCTTCTTTGTGTATTTTGTTCTTACTCTTAAATGTTTAACCCAGAGCCCTCAGTTCTTAGATGTCTTTCTATCTATAATCCTCTTCCTGGTGAGCTCTAGGTGTGGCTGTAAATGTCATGGAGATACTGATCACTCTCAAATATATATCTCCCACCTTAGCCTCCTCCTTAAACTCCAGAGCAGATACTCCAACTCCAATCAGCTATTTCTTCTTTTACGTTTAATGGACATCACAAACTCCATTGACCCAGTCTTGCCCTAAAAGATGCACAGTCTTCATTACTCCTCACTTGTTGAACACTCTAGTCTTTAATTTGTTCAGGCCGGACATCTTGAATTCATTCTTGATTCTCTGCTTTTTCCCACAATTCCTATTCAGTGTGTATGCAAATTGTGTGATGTTAGCTTCTGAAAACATGCTGTCACTACATCTAACATCTTTCTGTGATACTTCATTTATTTTAAATATTTTATGATCCCCTGATATATGGTGCAAGTGTGGTGTTCTGATTCAATTCAAATTACTTTATTGGCCTAACCACGTGCTGTATGTTATCAAGTGGTCATACGATGCATGTCATAATTATACCCCTTCCTCAGTTTGTTGGACAGGTAGAAGGTGTATAAATGTATGTAGGAGAAGGTTCATATATGTAGATGGTGCATAAATCCCTCAGCACTTTTTCTCAGATACAATGTTTTGATAAATAGTATTTAGGATTATTAACATTTTCTTAATAACAATGATCATTATCACCATGGTAACAATCATCATTGCCACTGATCTTTAGCACAGATCTGGTCTTTACTCTTGGGAAATACTTACCTGGCCTAAGCATCAATTTACTTATTCATGCAAGAGGAATAAAAGTACTCCTATAGTGGGGGTTTAGTATTTATCACTGGCTATCATTTGTTACTTCTTCTTCTTGTCCTGTTATTCACTCCTTTGAGCAATCCAAACACTTCCTCTTCAAACACAGTGTCTCCCACAGAAACAAGACCAGTATAGTCCTTTACTCAGAATTTTAAAATAGTAAACTCATCACAAACATGTAATAAAATGTACTGAATTTCATTAAAAATGTATCCTATCAAGTGTGCTTATTCAAAATCAAGTTATTTAATACTTCTTTTAAATGTAAGAGTACAGCCAATAAATAGGTCATATACACATAAATATATCAAATCAAGATATAATAGGTTTTGTGTTAAAAATGGATGAAACATTGAATATTTAATTCAAACTTGATAAGCATGCTTGGATGGTTACCTGAAGTGTACCAGAACTCAGGTTTACAACTGTGTCAACAGCTACTTCCCTCCGTTGACATTTTGCTGTTTCAGGAGTAGACACAGAATGCAATTTCTTAGAGCCTGTCGAACTTGAAAGGGCAAAGTTCTAAAAAATAAAATAAAAAATAAATAAATCTATCGCAATAAAATATTAATCAAGGGATTTATTTGAAGTAAAATATTTTGTAAGAGCAGATATAAAATTGCTTTGACCTTTCATGTACAATATAGAGCAAGCATTTACATTTCATCAATAAATGTTTCACCCATATCCTACAGAATGGTTTGGAAATAGGAAAAAAAACCTCAGCGAAAGGTTGCCATTCTATAACCCGACTTCTAATTCTTGATCAAGGTTCTGACTATTAAGCCAGTTTGCTGCAATGGATTCTTGAGCCAGCCACTGTAGCTCATGTTGGTTGATGCTGCTGCTTGGAAGGCTGAAGTTACAGGGAGGCCCTGGTTCAATTCCTGGCCCTCTTTAAAAGCAGAGCAAAGGGCACAAACATGCCTGTAGACCCAGCTACTCTGGAGGCCAAGAGAGGAGGATCCCGAGGATGGGACCAGCATGGGCAACAAAGCGAGACCCACTGTGAAAGAGCCAAGCATGGTGGCACACAGCTATGGTCCCAGCTGCTCGTGAGGCTGAGGCAGGAGAATTATAACGTAGTGAGGGCCTGTCTAGAACACACACACACACACACACACACACACACACGCACACGCAGAAATTCAATCTTGAGAAGTAATAATTTGTTTCTTCCCAGTGCTCTGGCTCTATCTAAGGATTCTTGCAACACTTCATAATTTCTCTTTCATTGTTACATGGTAAACAGCTATACAATTCTAATTTGTCAATTTACACCTATTAGATAACAAATTTAAAAGAGGATACATAACACAATTACAACAAAAATGCAAGCAGATTGTATGGTTTTTACAAATATACTTAAGCTATCATCTCTTAAAGTTGGAACTGAATGAATGTCAGTGCATATATATTTTTCTTTTCTTTTCTTTTTCTTTTTCTTTTTCTTTTTCTTTTTCTTTTTCTTTTTCTTTTTCTTTTTCTTTTTTTTCTTTTCCCCAGAGGGCGTGTATGCTTGCCAGACACAGAAAAGGAGACAGGGAAAATGAGAAACCACTTCCCATGGGGAATGGTCACATTATAATCTCTTCTCCATTTCTTCTTTCCTGATCTTGGGTATGCACTCATATATTCCTGGCAGGTCTGGGATTTGAACTGTGGGGTTAGCTATGTGGGATCAAGTCACTCCAACCACCTCCCCACAGGCTGGTCCTATATTGCTTATTTTCTGTTCCTTTAATAATTTATCAGCATCTAGTCTGGAATTCATAGAAAGAAATGAATGTACTTTGCTTTTCTGAATATTTTGTTTGGTTTGGATTTTGTTTTCACTTTTGTTTGGTAATACGGAGTTTGGTCTTCCTCTAATAGTAATGAGCCAATTGTTTATGAAAATCAAGGACTCTGTATTCTTTTTCACTGCAAGTTTTCCCAGAAGTTACACTTCAGTGGACATGTCTCATTTAACTTTGACAAGCAGAGTTAAAAAGACAAATCAGAAGATTCAAGTACAATGCTAGGTCACATTTCACTTTTTCTGAAACTAAGGCTATGGCTGTACAATGATAAATATTTTAATGAATTTTGGGTATAAAAAGCCAGCTACTTATTATTTAGACAGCATTTATTTTCAAATATTTGGAAATGATATATTATTCTTTTCACAGAATTTACCTTGCATTTTATTGTCATTCATCTCAAGGGCACTTTATTTTCAAATTTTTGGCTTGTGTGGGAAAGAAAGCTACCATTCCAGAGGAAATAGATAGACTGTCAAACTATCGGGACATGTTTTAAGTCCAGGGCAGATGCTGACATCAAACCATGCCTGCCCCTATTTTAGGACCAATACATATGGTTCCTTCCTATGAATTTTAAAATATTACATTATATTGTGTGTATATATATATACATATATATTCATATACATATATATATATATATATATATATATATATATATATGTATATATATTGAGAGGTTTTTGCTATAGGGTGCGTGTGCTCGCCAGAAAGACAGAGAGAGACGGAGAAACAGAAAGCGAGAAATCACCCCCCAGGGAGTATGGCCACACCACAGTCCCTTCGCCTCCATTCTCCTCTCGGGATCTTAGGTACGCATGCACAATGCACACGCACCCAGTGTGAGTTTAAGCCACTGGGTCCGGGACTCGAACTGCAGTTGACTACATGGGAGTCCTGCGACATAGCCATTACACCAACTGCCGGCCCCTATTGTTTATATTTTAATCTTCTGTATAGCATGATCTTTTGACATATTACAAACCTTGCTATCTGGAGAAAGACTGCCCCTCCTGGAACAAGCCAGTTCTTAGAGATAGCAAAGGGCTCAAACAGAGAAAGCCTTTGCTGTACAAACTAACCAACCCAGGCTAGTACACCCAGGAAGCAACAATGGGCAGGTGCCAGGCAACTGGAGACCAGCCTCCAGCCTAAGCCCTCTGAGTATTGGAACTGGCCAGTCCAGAGATGTTTACTCTGGCCTGCCTTGTCTTTCCTGCAGGAACTCCAATACCAGGCTATGACCTAGACTCTCTCTGCTCTTGCCTTCTGCCTCTGGGCCTCCCCGAAGCTTCCTGGTGTGCTCACGGGAGACCTGCCATGCCTCTTGTTTCCAGGACCTGCGAGTTTAGTAAACTTTGTTCTCCTGAACCTTCCCTGCCTCCCCTGTTACAGCTACACCTGACTGACCATTGCATAAAGGAGCACAAAACACATTCATGCCAAAACTGGCTCATCTTAGAATCAAAAGGTACATTTGATCACATATCATCTTTAAATTATATTCTCATATCTGCATAATCCCACCCCTAAATATAGAAAAGTCAAGGTGTACAGAGTAAGACTTTGAGGTTAAGCAAATTTTAATTGTGTTAAGTGGATACTTAATGTTATTTCTTATATCTTGAATTGTCAATTCTAAAAAATACAGAAGGGTCAGCCCATGGCCTGGTGGATAAGGCAGCTAACTCTTGCAAGGCCTATTGCCAGGTTTGAGTCCCAGACCTGGAAATTTGAAAAAACAAAAACAAAAACAAAAACAAAAAACAACAGGTATGTGTGCACAGGTGAACGTGCATGCCCCAAATTCTGAAAGTAGGAAGAAATGGAGTAGAAGGAATTGTGGCATGAACATGTTCCGGGGGGGTGTTTTCTACCTTTTCCATCTCTGGCAAGCCTACAGACCCTCTAGCAAAAAAAATTAAAAAAATAAGAGAAACTACCAAAACTTTCAAAATAACAATAAACTTTTATCACTTACACATTGAGGCACAATTATTATGACTAATTTTTCCCTGAATATTAAAAAAATAGATTATTGATAATATTCTCAGTGACTTTTTACATTTTTTTCTTCCATTATAACTCTTATAATCTAAACCACATAAAACTTTATAACTTAATACATTGAGAATACAAAACAACTTATATTACTAAATCTGGCAATTTTCTCAAAGGAGACAATAACATTTTACTCCAAAAATGTCTTGATCATTGATGTACATTTTCTGTCATCAGTTAATAGTTAAAACTAAATTACTTATGTTAATAATTTGCAAAACTTTTTTACAAAAATTTTTTTTTAGTTTTTAGTTTATTAAAAAAAAGCAAATTTGAATTTTTCTCTCTGGAATATGACAGCTAAGTAGGGTTCCAGAAACAATTGAGACAGATAAACCTTATTCTATGTAGAAGATAATTTATACCTAGAATCCTATATAGTGAGATGAGAGAATTCCTAGTACGAATTTTCCTTTAGAAATTTTTTCCCTAATAGAGATCTGCATGATATTATGTTCTGCATAATGTTATAAATAGGCTACTGCAAATAATTTGCTATAGGGCTGCAAGGATTTGGTTTTGCAAAATGGAATCCAGAAATAATGAAATTCATGTGTATCTCAATTGTCACCAATATATGGAAGAGCCTTATATTTTTGAATTTTTTAAGCGTCATTCATAATTTAAGCACCAATTAAGTTGTCTCCTCATTAAACTGTGAGCCAACATATAAACCCAACATTTTTAGAGATTTATTCTCAAGACAAATAAAGAAGCTCAGAGCCATTCTACTCACTATGAAGCTTTTAAAAATGTGTTTCTCATTCTGTATGTACTCATCTGTTTCCTGATGAGTTTATGTGGAATTTCTGGAGCTCTCAGTGGTACATAAACAGGCATCCAGGATTTTGTTAATCTTAAGGTAGTAAGTGTTTGGCTATAGTGAAATTTCTATGATGCATTGATAAAAGGATTGAAATGTTTCTGAGGACGTTAAGACACACAACTATTTAAGATTTTATTAGATTATGTTTCTGCCTGAAAAAATTTTAAATATATTTATATTAGATCATTGAATAAAAATGCATTTGATCAGATACAAAACTGGCCATATATCCCATTTTGATCTGCCTTACGCAGATACATACTGAGAGTAAAAATAACGTTTTTAACCTGACCTGGCTGAAAGGACTAGACTTGGACACCACCACACAGGAGTTCTTATAGTATCAGGCACTGCTGCTGAACCATTTCTTCCTTTATAATATCCTATTTTCCTGGCAAATTATCTCAAAGATGATAATGAGAGGTCTTAAATAAAACATAGAAAGTACTATCACTAGGTGTAGGAGGAGAGGAAAAGCAAGTCACCTGATCTCCACTCCACACCACCAGCCCACTGTCCAGCCTCAAGACCCCTCCACTGATTCAAAAATTGCAGGACTAAAAGGAGCAGAGGGGAAGCAAGAAATGTGGCCTCTTCTTCTCTCTACAAGCCTCCTGCCCACCTGGAGTACAGAAGGAGGAACTGCCTCAGACCCTCTCCCCTGAATTGCACAGCTAGAAGTTCAGCCTCCAGCCACTTAAGGATAGAGAGGTGTGGGTATATAGGACCAAAACATCTGAACATTCTGAGGCTCTGGAGAAATCTCCACACACTCAACCCACCAGGAAAAAGAGGGAAACTCCTCTTTGTAAATCTGAACCCAAGCCACCCACTATGTATTTCACACTGCCACCCACAGTAGAAGAGAGAAACTGGCGCAGAAGTAATGAACAACAAAGGGAATCATACAGCTATAGAAACCTACTCTGAAGAAGTAGCAAAAAGGGAACCAGCAGTTAGTGTAATGGCTATGTCGCTGGACTCCCATGTAGTCGACCGCAGTTCGCGTCCCGGACCCGGTGGCTTAAAACTCATGCCGGGCGCGTGTGCATGCATGCCCAAGATCCCAAGAGGAGAATGGAGGAGAAGGGATTGCGGCGTGACCATCCCCCCGGGGGGTGATTTCTCACTTTCTGTCTCTATGTCTCTCTCTGTCTGTCTGGCGAGCGCACAAACCTTATAGCAAAAACCTCTCAAAAAAAAAAAAAAAAAAAAAAAAAGTAGCAAGAAGTGAATACAACACCAGATGACTGAAAATCATAGCAGAGACTCAAGAACTATGAGAAAACCAGGAAATACTTCCACCCAAAAGGAACACAATAACTCTTCACCAACAATGAATAAAACACAAAATAATCACCAAAATGTCAGAAAAAGAATCCTGAATATTTGTCATAACCAAACTCAATGAAGTGCAAGAGAAAATAGGCAACTGACTCCAGGAGCTCAGACAGAATCGTTCCATAAATTAAACAAAAACTCCATAAAGAAACAGTGACAAAGAATAAAACATAACTTCTGGAGATAAAGAATGTGATGCAGGAAATCAAAACCTCCCTCAAAAGTATTAACAGCATATTAGACCATGCAGAAGAAAGGATTTCTGACCTTGAAGACAAGGACCTAACAAAAACAAAACAAACAAAAAGAAGAAAAAGAAAACTACAAGTTAATATCCCTGATGGATACTGATGCACAAAAAAAACAAAACAAAAAAACAAAAAAAAATTCTAAACAAGACACTGAATTGAATCCAACAGCACAATAAGAAGATTATACACCATGACACCAGGTAGGTCTTATCCCAGGGATGCAAGGATGGTTCAATATATACAAAACAATAAATGTAATACATCTCATTAACAGACCCAAAGATAAAACCCATATAATTATATATAACGATACAGAAAATGCATTTGATCAAATATAGCATCCTTCCAACCAAATAAAAGCCATATATGATAGCTACATTCCCAAGATCAGACTGACTAGGGAAATGCTGAAAACTTTCCCACTAAAACCTGGAATAAGACAAGGCTGTCTACTTTCTTCTTCATTCACCTTCAACATAGTGTTGGAAGTCCTAGTCAATGCCATCAGACAAGCGTGCAAAATAAAAGCCATTCAAATAAGAAAAGAAGCTAACCTCCCTATTCACAAGTGATATGATTATATGCATAGAAAATCCAAAGGAACCCACAAAACACTCATAGAATTGATAAATAATTCAGCAAAGGAGCAGAATACAAAATCAATATACAAAAATCTGTAACATTTTTATGCAACAACAATGAATTGACCGAAACTGAATTGAAGAAAGCAATCCAATTTATAATAGCCACATAAAGAATAAGATACCTAGCAGTAAGTCTAACAAAAGAGGTGAAAGATCTCTATAACGAAAACCATAAAAAAAAAAACTAAAAAAATTGAGTATTATACAAAAAAAAATGGGAGAACATTCTGTGTTCTTGGATTGGGATAATCAATATAATCAAAATGTCGGTTCAACCCAAATTAATTTACAAATTCAATGCAATTCCAAATGGTGTCTTTCACAGAAGTAGAAAACAATCATAATATTTCTCTGGAATCATAAAAGATCCTGTAACACCAAGGCAATACCATGCAAAGAGAATGAAGTAGGAGGTATCTCACTACCTGACTTCAAAATATTTTACAAAGCAGTAATAAAACAGTATATTACTGGCACAAAAATAGACACACTGACCAATGGAACAAAGTAGAGAATCCAGAAATAAACTAAATCATAGAGATAAGTGATCTTTGATAAAAGGTATGAGATAATGCAGTGGAGAAAAGAAAACCTTTTCAGGAAATGGCACTGGGAGAGCTGGATATCCTCCTCCAGTATAAAAGAGCTATTCTCTTATGTGTCACCACTAACAAGAATAAACTCAAACTAGATAAAATATTTCATTGTAAATTCTCAAACTATAAAACTGTTAGTAGAAAATTTAATGAAAACTCTTGAAGATATTGGAGTAGGCAGAGATTTCTTAAATAAGACCTTCAAAGTATGGGCAATAATTCCAAAAATAGACAAGTGAGATTACTTCAAGCTAAAAAAACTTCTTAACATCAAAAGAAACAACAATTAGAGTGAAAAGACAATCTTCAAAAAGGGAGAAAATATTTGCACATTATTCCTCAGACAAAAGATTGATAACCAGACTGAATAGGGCACTCAAGCAGCTCACTCATAAAAAAGTAAATAAATTTACAACATGAATTATCCAATTAAAAACTGGGGAAACAAACTGAATAGGCAACACTCCAAGGAAGACTGATGAATGGCCAAAAAGGCATATTTTAAAAATGTACAGTTTGTTGGGACCAGCAGTTAGCGTAATGGCTATGTCGCTGGACTGCCACGTAGTAGACCGCAGTTTGAGTCCTGGACCCGGTGGCTTAAACTCACACAGGGCGCGTGTGCGTGTGTGCCCAAGATCCCGAGAGGAGAATGGAGGAGAAGGGATTGCGGCGTGGCCATCCCCCCTGGGGGGTGATTTCTCGCTTTCTCTCTCTCTGTCTGTCTGGCGAGCCCACGCGCCCTATAGCAAAAACCTCTCAAAAAAAAAAAAAAGGTACAGTTTGTTGTCATGAGAGAAATGCAAATTAAAACTACAATGAGAAACCATTTAAGCCCAGTTAGAATGGCTAGAATAAAAAAAGAAAAAAAGTGCTGACAAAGCTATGGTGAAAAGGGAAATCTCTTATACTGTTGGTGGGAGTGTAAATTAGTACAACCTCTATGAAAAACAATATGGAAGTTTCTCAAAAACCTACAATTAGAATTATCACATGACTAAATAATACCACTCCTTGGTATTTACCCAAAGGATAGGAAAACAATCATAAAGACACTCGCACATCCATGTTTATTGTAACATTACTCACTATTGTTAGGGCATAGAATCAAGCACAAGTTTCAAAAAACTCATGACGGGATTGAAACACTGTGGCACGTTATACTATGGAATATTAGCCACAGGAAACAGTGAGATCTTTTCATCTGATTCAAAGTGGATGAATATAGCGGATTTGATGTTGAGCCAAGTGAGCCAAACTTTGAAAGAGACACACTGTGTGTCCCCACTGAATATGTACCTACTATCTGCACTTTATGGCAGATAGCGAAAGATCCCCAAATATGTTAATAGAGCAGGTAAGAGTAGACATCAGAGATCGCAAGGGAGGGGGTGGCTGGTAAAGAGTGGTAGTAGAATGCCGGCAGGAGGGTCAAAAAGAGGAAACATTTAACACAGAAAGAATGCAAAGTTTTTTGTAGGAAAATTAAAAAAGAAAATAGATCACTACATTTATCAGCATTTTTATATCCTTTTTATTTCTTTATGTATTTATCTATTTATTTATTTATTTTGGAGAAGTTTTTGCTATAGGGCCTGTGCACTCGCCATAAAGATAGAGAGAGACAAAAAAAAAAAAGATAGAGACAGAGAGATAGAAAGTGAGAAATCACCCCCGAGGGGGAATGGCCACACCGCAGTCCCTTCTCCTCCATTCTCCCCTCGGGATCTTGAGCAGACACGCACATGCGCCTGCCGTGAGTTTAAGCCACTGGGTCTGGGACTCAAACCGTGGTCAACTATGTGGGAGTCCAGAGACTTAGCCATTACACCAACTGCTGTTCCCTCCTGTGTTTATTTTTACAATTAACTGATTACTTTGTGGAACACTGCTATGGAAAGAGATCCTGTGAACCCATGAGTAAAGTCCTGTTGTGATGAAAATGGACAAACACAGTGTTGCTCTCTCATCACCAACCTTATAAGTCATTCTACATGCAGTTTATTTTATTTTGATATCAAGCAATAACCATAACTAATTGACAATAAAAATATATTCTTAAAAATACATAACCAATATAGAATCAGTATACATATGTATACAGAACCAAAAAAAAGGATCTTTGAAAAAGATGAACAGAGAATTTCTTGATAATTGCTAGTAAGAAACTCGATTAGTTCTTTTGCACCAACATTTGTGACAACCCCTCAGCTGTGAATCATTCTGAAATATAATAACCTGAAGAACTTAAGTGACAAAATGGTAAAGTGGTTACATAGGAAAATCTCATTAAAAAATGTGAAGGCCACATTTCAATAAAAACTGGAATAATACTTTATTTAAAAAAAATAAACTTAGGGACCAGCAGGTGGCGTGGTGGTTAAGGTGCATGGTAAAGTGGTTATATAGGAAAATCTCATTAAAAAATGTGAAGGCCACATTTCAATAAAAATTGGAATAATACTTTATTTAAAAAAAATAAACTTAGGGACCAGCAGGTGGCGTGGTGGTTAAGGTGCTGGACACTCCCATATGGCTGATCATGGTTCAAGTCCCGGATTGGCAGCTTGCTTTCTCAATCTTTCTCTCTCTCTGTCTCTCTCTGGTCAAATTAAAATAAATGAATGAATAAATAAAATAATTATATTTAAAAAATAAATAAACTTATACCTTTGAGAAAGTAGTAAGAGACCTTGGGACTAAGAAATTCCTCTGTGATAGTCAAAGAGACAGAGCGAGAAGATTGAAAACATACAATTAATATGGATAAATTAAAAATGCTATTAATTTAAAAAATGTAAATATCTTCCCTGCTACTCCCTTCTGAAAGTAAAAGTCTCATACAGATTATAACATTTAAAAGTATTCAGTGGGTAATCTTTAGATACATAGCTTTAGAGGGAAGCTGAAACCATAATTTACCTTTCTGTCCTCCAATACAGTTATATGTATATAGCAAGCAAGTAACAAATACTTGTGCATAAGAAAATTACTGAAGAAATCTTGTTTCTTCACTTGTGAAATAATAGGGATAGGGGAAGGAAATAGAACAAAATGGAACTTCAGATATTTTTGTGCACTATTATTATTTTTTGAACTCTATAAATTATTTTACAATCTTCCCCAACTTAGAAACAAAGCATTTCAACCAATATATTAGTATCTATGTATATGCTTATTTAAGGTTTAAAAAGGAAGTATGTATTTCATTAAATCTCACTAAAATTTTTATTTTCTTAGTTTATTTCACTTACAAAATTTTTAGCATAATCTCTCCACCTTCAAGTAACAATGATTCTAATCCTCATGGATCCTTTGAATCTTAATGTCTGGTCATATTCCAGCATTAATTGTCTTATCTCCAACCTAATGAGCTGATTTGCATTTTTTACACAAAGTACTTTCTGTCAAAACATCCGTATGAAAAGGAAATTTAGTCAATCAGTCATATATATGTTCTCATGCTTTCAAACATCTGGCTATTTATACACTGCAAGATGTTTGAAATAGCGTCTTAGCATTCGTCTGGAGTATTTTTGAGGAACTTTTGGGGTCAAAGGACTGTTTGGCAATAGATGATAGCTATCAGCCTAATTGCCTGGGGAAAAGTGCTTATTCACACGCTTGCAATATTTTGCATGTACTTTCAGACTCAGGTCATTTGAAGTCTGTCCATAATCTCAAGGCTAATTATCCCTGATCTTGAAGTTTACTGTTTTATAGTCAATATTTTAGGATGGATTATTCTGATGTTACCACAATTTCATCCTCACATTGCTGTGTTTTCCAACCTTTGCAAGTATCTATAAAGCATCACATGCTTAAGAATATCTTCACATCATTATTTGCTGAATATCTACCTCCTCCATTAATATGCTCCCTGAGGTGAAGGATTGCCAGTTTTGCTCATCAATTTATCATCAGCACCTAGGACACGTCCTAGTCCCACAGAGAGCAGTTGTTGAACTGAGCGGTTTATGAGAGAGTCATTAGTCTGTAGCTGAGGGTTTTAGGCAATACTTCTAATACAGGAATGTTTTCTTTCTTTCTTTCTCAATCCACATCAACAACCTAAGCCTCGTAAATATCCCAAGAGAAAGATCAGAGATCATTCAAATTCTCTTCTGGAGACTAAGAAGAAGCAGCAAAAGAGTAGGTTTGGGAGAAAATGAATATTCCCAAGGAAGCTAAGATTTAAAAACTCAGATGCATCAGCGACCTCTTCTTGATACCGTAGATTGTTTCCCACCCAAACGTCATCTAACTTACATTTGAAATAGGGTATTATTTCTTCTTTCTTGGTATTTTTTTCCTGTGTGTGCTGGGTCTCCCCTCTTCTACTTCACTGGTAGCTTCTTGCTGCTTCCTCGTCTTACCTGTGGCCAATGCTGGTATTGATTTTCATCAGAATTCATTTCTTATATTTCCTCTCTTGGTCTACACTGACTTTTTCTGTGATCTCTTCTTGCTGCGACCTTTAACAGCTTAAAACAAACAAAGCCAAACATACAATCTGAATTGTACATGCCTCTATCAACTCTTTCCTTCATCCTAAAACTCATAAATATATATTATATATGTATTTATAATATCAAAATATCAAATGTAAAATGTTTAAAGTTAAATTCCTTATTTTCTTTCAGCTTTTGTCAGTTGCGATAATTCCATCAGTCCTCCAGTCTTGGCTCCCTCCAGGCCTCCATCATCATATCCTACATCTTAAAACCGATAGTTAAAGTATCGTGGGACAAATATTGCTTCTACCTTCATGATGTATCCAGGATTTGAACACTTTCCATCAGCTCCCCTGCTATAATCCAGGCCTCATGATCTCTACCTTCAGTTGCTAGACTGAGCAGTTTTCTGTTCTGACATTGAAAGTTTGCTCTTGATGCTGAAGGCAAAAATTTTTTTTTTTTTTTTTGAGAGAGAAGTTTTTCCCATAGGGCACCTGATCTTCCTCGAGAGACACAGAGAGAGACAGAAAGTGAGAAATCACTCCCCAGGGGCGATGGCCACTCTGCTCTCCCTTCTCTTCCATTCTCCTCTCGAGATTTTGGGCATGCCTCCACATGAGCCCGGTGTGAGTTTCAAGCTGCCAGGTCCAGAACTCCGATCATGATTGGTCATGTGGGAATCTAGGGCCTTAACCACTACGCCACCTGCTGGCTCAATAAAGTTACTCTTTCAAACTAAGATAAATAGGAGCCAGCAGGTGGTGTAATGGTTAAGACACTGTCTACCACAGAGTTAGCCATGCTTTAGTCCTGGACCCGGCGACTTGAAACTCATGCAGGGTGTGTGTGGCATGTGTGCCCCAAATCCTGAAACTGGAGGGGAAGGGATTGTGGCCTGTCCATCCCTTCGAGGAGATGATTTTTTGCTTTCTGTCTCTCTCACAACTGCATGTGCCCTATGGCAAAAAGCTCTCTCAATAAATACATAAATAAATAACGTGATCCCATTCTGTGACTCTAACTCTACATAATGGAGAGTAAGTGCCAAACACACCTGTGTGAGCAAGATTGCTCCCACTCGACTCTAGGAGGCTTGACCTCTTACTTCTCTCTGGCTTATTCACCATGATCTCTTGGATGTTCTTCAATAATTTTAGTCTTAGTCCTGACTTAGGGACTTCATTGCATCAACTTGTGGTGTTCATCTCACTCTTGGCTATCTCCCCAACCTCGTCGCAGTTTTGCTTTTATCTTACCATCTCAAATGATTGCCTTTTAAGAGATGTAGAATATTTTTAGGACCAATAGATGGTGTAATGGATGTTACTGGTCCCTGACATAGTCAACTGTGGTTTGAGTCCCAGACCTTGCGACTTAAAACTCACACTGGGCACTGCACGTGGGTGCCCAAAATCCTAACAGGAGAAGGGAAGAAAACGGATTGCAGCATGGCCATCTCCCCTGGGGGTGATTTCTCACTTTCTCTCTCTCTCTGGTGAGTGCATACAACCTATAGCAAAAATCTCTCTAAAATACAGTATTTAAAAATGGAATATTTTCTAAAAGACTCTGCCAAAATACTCTTTGATCATCTTTATCCTACTCTAATGCCCTCCTTCTTCCCATTGCTTTATCACTCTCTAGCATACTATTAATAGATCATTAACTCACAACATTTAGTTCAGTATGCAGTACTCCTTCATGAGACCGCAAGAACATGTTCCTGACTTCTGATAAAATACTTCTGAGAAATTTTGTTATCTGGGATGGTACCCCAGAAAGCAAATAAATCCCTGTATTTGGCTGTGTAGATATCTAAATATTAACTGGAATGAGACTCAGTCTTGTTTTCCCTTCAGCAAATAAAATAAGGACTAAATTTTAAGGAGAATCACAAAACATTTCTAGCTTGGACTATGAACAAATGGAAAAGAATAGAGAAAAATCAATGAATAAAATATTTATATCAACAGAAAAGAAGACTCAGGCTTAGTAGAACATCGAGGTTTAGATTATTATATTAACTTTATCAGGCTCATTTCAGTATAAGAAAGCTGCTTACACCTGGCTATTTTTACATAGTTATTACAAAGATAATTATTTGCTTAAGGAAATACATTTTACCTTCTAAATGAGAACATATTCATATACAGAAAAGAAAACTGTAAGAGCAGGATATGACATGAATTAAAATGAAGAATGCAAGAAAATGCCCATGAATCCAAGGGGAAAACTAACTTTCTTTTTCCTTGAAATGTTCCAAAATGAAGTTATCTGGCAGAATAAATGGCTGGATAGTCATCTATTTAGAGTCATCCTTCATTCTACTTATTGGCAAATCATTCTTAATTATGTAAGACTTCTAATATTTCTGAACAGAGACTCTTTTTCATTAATACATGGAGGATGAAATAAAGACTAATATTATATTCACATACAATGAGTTTACTCCCAAGGAAACTGGCCTATTTTAAAAAAATAAAATGTGAAATTGATGCCATGCAGACAGTTTTTAAAAATTAATTGTGTGGGACCAGCAGATGGTGAAATGGTTATATTGCTGACTTGCACATAGTTGACTGCAGTTCAAGTCCCAGACCCACTGACTGAAAACTCAGGCTAGGCGCATGTGTATGCATACCCAAGATTCTGAGAGGAGACTAGAGGAGAAGGGATTGCAGGGTGATCGTGACCCTGGGGAGTAATTTCTCACTTTCTGCCTCTTTGTCTCTCTCTGTCTCTCTGGTGAGCATACATTCCCTATAGCAAAACTTTCTCTAAAAAGCATAATTAATTATGCAAATCCTGTAAAGATAGAGAAGAAGAGATTGAGGCATGATCTTGCCTCCTTGGGGAAGAAGGGGGTGCTTTGGCTCTTTCCCTCTGTCTCTTTACCTCTCAATGACAAGTTCTCATGCCTTATAGCAATTTTGAAAAAGAGAGAGGGAAACAATTAATATTACACATGCTAAAGGAGAAAATATATATATGGGGAATAGAGTCATTTATGTTCACCATGTTCAAAGAATTTTATGTTAAAATCTCTATTATAAAGGTTATCAGCATGTAGATTCAAATTTGTGTCACAGTGAGGCATGTATTTAAGTTGGATCTATTTTTTTTTTTTTTTTGAGAAGTTTTCGCTATAGGGCGCGTGCGCTCGCCAGACAGACAGAGAGACATAGAGACAGAAAGCGAGAAATCACCCCCCAGAGGGGATGGTCACGCCGCAATCCCTTCTCCTCCATTCTCCTCTCGGGATCTTGGGCACGCACGCACACGCGCCCGGCGTGAGTTTTAAGCCACCGGGTCCGGGACGTGAACCGCGGTCGACTACGTGGGAGTCCAACGACATAGCCATTACGCTAACTGTTGGTTCCCGGATCTATTTTTTAAAGGATTATTTATTTAACTATTTATTTATTCATTCATTTTAATTGAGAGAGAGAGAGAGAGAGAGAGAGAGAGAGAGAGAGAGAGAGAGAAAGCCACACCAGGTCCAGGACTCAAACAGTGGTCGGCCATGTGGGAGTGTCCAGTGCCTTAACCACCATGCCACCTGCTGGTCCCAAGTTGGATCTATTTTTAATACAGTGCTGTATCTGTTAAAAAGATTAAAAAATTTGTTTCCATTTATTCAGAGAATTACGATGGGAGATTTTCTAATTCCTTAGTGCATAAAAGTCATGACTCTTCAGTGAAGACAATGCGGTTACTCAGACCCCACACAACCTATCTTAGTCCTCAGTATTTAGATGAAGTAGAACATCACTGCTTCAGTTTAAGCTCTTTGTCAATGGTTTAATAAGTGTGTATTTTCACGCCTTATCATGTGGGCCAGCCTCTCTCCATGTCCTGACAGGGATTTGTGAGTGTGTGTGGCCATCAGTCCTTACACTCTGCTGTGCTCTGGCTCACCGTCTCAGGGACTGTTCCCACTACTTCAACATTTGCATCCAAGTTTATCTTTCACTTTGCTGCATCTCTCTCTATGTCTCTCACATATTTTATGTCCTTAGAGTCCTACCTAAGAATTGTCACTTTTTTATTTTTCTGACGGAAGTGGCTGATCTTTGTATTTCCTTTCTAAATTTTTGATACAAAAGTAGTGAATATTGATCTTAAATAAAATCCTGAGTATTGACCACACTTCAAAATTGTAGACAAAAGAATGCACTAGAATGTGTACTCCATATGTATACTATAAAAATTTTATAATATAGATATTTTAGTCCTTTATAAAACTTTATTAAAAATTCTCCAATTTTTAATCTGTCAACAAGGTTTCCTATGAAACTTCACAACAATCTCTGGGGCATATACCAGGAACCAGACTTTTAAACCAAGCAGTGATGTCCTGTATTACAAATTGAATTACGAGCTAACAAAACTTTATTTACTTAGAGGAAAAAAAAACATGCAAAACAAATAAAAATCATGAATGTATTATATTAAACTGGTGTTTCCTTGGTAATATATTACTGTACCTCTACTGATGGAGTGGCTGATGTCATAAAGTAGATTGAATTTTGTATTTCTATTATTTTATAGTCTTTTTCTCATTGTTTATTCTTTGTTTAATTATATACTAAAATGTAGGCTCTTCTCTGCACTGATTAGTGGTCATACAGATTATAAAATTTGAGGAAACAGCAATGAAATAAAGCTACATTGAAAACAGCCATGTGTTTAAAGGTCAACTTTTGATATGATTAAGAATTTCTTTCCTACATAAGCTTGGGTTTGTACATGGTGTTTTGTAGTTTTCATTAAACCATTCTTAATCAACATGGTTTTAATCAGAACAGTTATTGATGAATCTGTGAGTGGGTGTACCAAAAGAAACAAGGAAAAGAATATAATGAAAAAAGTAAAAGGTTAAAACATAGTCAATTTAAATTTCATAATTTGTTTCCCCTCGTTTATTTCTTTTCTTAACATTAGATTCTAATGAACATTTTGACTTTATAAGAACAAATGTCACAATTGCATCATTTATATTGAGACTAAATATTATTAAAATTGCACTTTTATGTACTTTATGGAAAACAATCTAATTATTTTTAAGGAGGATGCATTACATGCAACACCAGAAGAAAATTGATAGTCAAGTGTACAGATAGGAGCCTGCAGGTGGCATGGTGTTTAAGGCCCTCGACTCTTACATGGCTGACCATGGTTTGAGTCCCGGTCTTGGAGGCCCGCTTTCTCATTTCTTCTTTCCCTCTCTCTCAGTGTCTTTCTCTGGTGAGCACATGTGCCTATAGCAAATTTTAAAAAATAATAATAAATAAACTTTAAAAAATATATAAAATATTTATTTCCAGAACCCCACTTATCTATGTAATTATTTATAAGTCTGTACACATATAGGTATTATCTAGTGTTTTATCTGTCTACCTTCATATTGACCTATTTGCTGTCTCTAAATAGTTAGATTTTTACCTATGCTGTTTTTTCACATTTTATATTTCTTACAAACTTCTATATTATTTCTGAAATAGAAATCTTGTGCATTATCAGAAGCAAATTTAATAATTTCCTTTCCATTATACATAATAAATATTCTTGTTTTGTAGACAGGGGAAATAAGCTCAAGAGATACACTGTACACATACTGACTACAGTTAATAGTATATTTCATTTTCAAAAATGCTCACAGAGAATGAAAAGTGTTCTCATCACAAAAATAAATATGTGAAGCAATGCATATGCAAATTAGCCAAGTTTAGTCATTCCCTAATGTATGCATACTACAAAATATGTTGAACATAATCAATTCATAAACATTTATCTACCAATACAAAAATAAAGTTAAAAGTCGAGACCAGCAGTTAGCGTAATGGCTATGTCGCTGGACTCCCACGTAGTCGACCGCGGTTCGAGTCCCGGACCCAGTGGCTTAAACTCACGCCGGGCGCGTGTGCGTGCGTGCCCAAGATCCCGAGAGGAGAATGGAGGAGAAGGGATTGCGGTGTGGCCGCCCCCGTGGGGGGTGATTTCTTGCTTTCTATCTCTCTGTCTCTCTCTGTCTGTCTGGCGAGCGCACGCGCCCTATAGCAAAAACCTCTCCAAAAAAATAATAAAAAAATAATAAAGTTAAAAGTGTATTTTTAAATATATTGCATATTCCACAATTACTATAAAAGAAGATTTTGAATGTTCCCAACACAAAATAAATGTTTGAGATGATGGGTATGCCGATTACCCTGATTTGACTATTATATATTGTACTCATACACTGAAAAATCACGCTGTGCTGCCAAAATACGTACAATTATTGTGTGTCAACTAAAAGCAAAATTAGGAAGTAAAAATTTATGATTGCTTAATAACATATATAACGAGTTTACAATTTTGTCTTAATAGTTTTGGCAGTTTTTCACTGTATAAGACACTGCATTTAAGAGAAATCTTTCACATTAGAGACATCACTGATGGTTTTATTTAATACGATAATTTTACAAATGATGGAAATAAAGTGTCTTTGGAAAGCAGTATCTTTGTTGTTGTTTTTCCTGTTTTTTATTTGTTTGTATTTTTACAAGATTGTCTAAGAGCTAGCAAAGTCTCTCAGACATTTTATGTGGCTGCATTACTACCTAAAATTTACTGCATAAATACTTCTGATGAAAAAGTAGTTGATCTTGTCATATGTTCTCTAAGTTCTCTGACATAAAAGTAGTGTGTCTTAATATTTTGAATGTGACCTACTCTTATTATGGGAAATTAGGTAAGCTATAGATGAACTTTGTTAATAACACCAAATGGTATGGTAAAGAGGAAATAACTACTTTCTATGACAAGGTAACATGATGCAAGAATTAAAAGCCTTATAAGTGTTTCACAGAATAACATTTAAAAAGTAGAAAATGCCTTTTCCATAATGTTGTCTAATATTTCTTTGAACTGAATTCGTTTCAAGGGAGCAAAATGATAGAATATAAAGACAGTGAATAGACACTACTAATTTTATATTTTTAAGATTTCGTTCTTAAAAAGTGATATAGTATCACTAAGTGGCCTATATTTTAATGTGTTAAATATAAACTAATTTTAAAACATTTCTCTCTGCTTTGTCTTTCTAATTCAGTAGCTAACTCCTCATTAGAAATGACATATAATGGGGGAACCAGCAGTTAGCGTAATGGCTATGTCGCTGGACTCCCACGTAGTCGACCGTGGTTCACGTCTCGGACCCGGTGGCTTACAACTCACGCCGGGCGCGTGTGTGTGCATGCCCAAGATCCCAAGAGGAGAATGGAGGAGAAGGGATTGCGGCGTGACCATCCCCCCTGGGGGGTGATTTCTTGCTTTCTGTCTCTCTGTCTCTCTCTGTCTGTTTGGCGAGCGCACGCGCCCTATAGCGAAAAACCTCTCAAAAAAAAAAAAAAAAAAAAAAAAAAAGAAATGACATATAACGGGACCAGCAATGATATAACGGTTAAGGTGCTGATTCCCACATGGCCAACCATGGTTCCGGTTCTGGATCTAGCAGCTTAAAAATCACATTGGGCATGTGTGTGTGCATGCCCAAAATTCCAGGAGAGGAATGGAATAAAGGAGACTGTGGCATGGCTATCTCCCCTGGGAGGTGATTTCTCACTTTCTCTGTCGCTGTCTCTCTCTGGCCAGTGCACATGCCCTATGGCAAAAATCTTTTAAAAAAGGAATGATATATTAATACTAGTTACTAGAGTTACATAATAGTAAGTCTCAAACATCAAGATTAAAGAATGTAGATGTTTATTAGCTATTTTGAACACTGGTCTACAGAGGGAGGCTGAGAACTGTGCAATAGCATATAACCCCAACACATTTTGCAAAAATTCTTTATCTATGTAACATTGTATCCCAAGTAAACAACTCAAAGGTACTCTAGACTGACTTATTTGACATTTTTTGTTATTTTGGTTGTAACTAATTTGTATTAATACAGAATGTCTAGTGTTAAGTAGTCCATATTTTTTAAAGAATGATTTTATTTAACTTTATTTATTTTAATTTGACCAGAGGGAGACAGAGAGAGAGAGAGAGAGAGAGAGAGAGAGAGAGAGAGAGAGAGAGAGAGAGAAATTAGAAAGCAAGTTACCAGGTCTGGGACTTGAACCACAGTCAGCCACAAGGGAGTCAAGCACCCCTAACCACCATCCACCATGCCACCTGCCAGCCCCAAGTATTCCATATTTCTATGAAAATTTTTCTGCTTCATGACCTTAAAAAAATGAGTCACCTGCCTGTTAGCATATTAGAAGTATACATACTTAAATCCATACATTTTAAACTCAAATTCCATGACTAAACTTGTACTCTTCTGAAACTTTACACAATGAGCCCTGAATAACTTTTGAGAATATGAGAAAATCAAGCCAATCATCTGTTTTTAAATTCAAAATTTCTTAAATAAAACAACAAAGCTCTTTAGGCCTTTCAAAAAGATCTGAGAAGCGGTTTGCCAAGCTGGTCAAAAGTTAAAACAACAACCTGGTAGCAAGTACAATATAACTGTTTGGGGCAAAGGAAGAATATACTCATAGTGCATTTTTCACTGATGATCAATAACTGCATAGTACATGTATTACATAAGGACATTTCAAAAAGTTCTTGAAAAATAAAGTGCAAGTCATTTTGGTGCAAAGGACCTTTGAAATATATGAATACTGTTTTATGATCTGTATTTTCTGTGAACTTTTTGAAGATCGTTTGCATGTATTTTTCAAAATCTAGAACATACGAGTGTATGTGAATGTGCACATACACACCACCAATACTTTTTCAGTAGTTAGTATAGCCAGCTTTTGTTAATAACTTACTACACTCTCCAATTTACAAAGTCAGAATTCTTTTTCCCCTCAGGAGTAAAGACATTAGTCACTTGCCAAAGGCAAGTTCGGCTTCAGAATGCATCTATATGATAAATAATTTATAGTGCTACTTCCTGTACTGTATTGCCATTCCATACAGCAGGATGATGTAAAAGTGTTTACAAATCAGTACGTTATGAGGTCATTGAAAGAAAGTAGAGCACATGGAATGGGATCTCCACATGTTTCCTTAGCACATTAGCATTTGCATGAATACCTTTGATGCTTTATGCATGTTGTTGGGATTAATAATAACCAAAGGCTGATGAATTATTTGCTGAAGTTCATTACATCTCATTCTTATGATCGGGTTAAGCAGGTGAATCTAGAAAATATACATACACCATTCTGGCTTCTAAACTAAAACGTTTCTCAAATTCCAGTTAAATAAAAAAACAACTGTTAAAACATATGTTCATTATTTTGAATGTATTTAATTTTATCTATCAAAAACTTGAGGATTTGGAGTTATGGCAGAAATATACACATAAAAATTCTTTATGACTTCTATTAGCAAGACTATGTCGGACTCAATTGTATTTATAGACCTGAGCTTACCTTGCTATCTTTTAAAAGGTGCTTGCATAAGTTTCAACTCTATGCTTTCACTTGAAACAATAGTTATGAGTCAGCCATAGGGGCTAGAGATACAGTAGAGAAAAAAAAGGACCCTAATCTCATGATAGAAAGTGAGATCCATAATATACACAATTAATAATTAAAATGTGTGTGCAGGACCAGAAGTCAGCATAATGGCTATGTCACTGAACTCCCATGTAGTCGACTGCGGTTCAAGTCCCAGAACCGGTGGCTTAAACTCATGCCAGGCGCATGTGTGTGCATGCCCAAGATCCCGAGAGGAGAATGGAGGAGAAGGAATTGTGGCACAGTCATCCCCCCAAGGGATGATTTCTCACTTTCTGTTTCTCTGTCTCTCTCTATCTTTGTAGTGCACACACTCACACTACAGCAAAAACTTCTCAAAAAAAAAAAAAAAAGTGTGTGCATACATCCCATTGGGTGGTGGGGAGTTGCAATTTTAAGTAAGAATGTGGAAAGGCATCACAAGAATATTGCATTTCCATTGTGACAAACAGAACTTTTTATATTGACGACACATAAAACTCCTTTCCTATGTGTCTTTAAGTCTCTGAAGCCATAAACCTATCATTTGATTTGCAGTCTAACATAATTTATTCACATTGCTTCACATTTTGAGATTTTCTTTCTTTCCTTCATTTTTTAAACTTATTTTTTATATATTCAACCACTGTCTATTATTACAACTTGTAAAATGAATTTTCCCAGTGTGTGTATTCACACTATATGAATAACATACAGTGTGTTTTGAGATTTTCAGATAGTTTCCATGTTTTACTAGTAGGAATCACATTAGGGTTAAACCTTTTTTTTCCCTTTTACAATGATAGTTTTTTGTTGTTTTGTTTGCTGAAGGATCTGTACACTTACCTAAGACACAGAGAGACATGTGTGAAATGGGTGGAAGTCCAGTGATTTATTTTCCACGATAGCTAACCAGACCTCATAGCACCGTGTCTTTTTGTGATATATGAATTTTTTTCAGCTGAGAAATCTAATTTCACTAAAATATGATACTGCAATGATTAGAAAATGGTCTTGGCA
Source organism: Tupaia tana (assembly GCA_026018925.1). NCBI lineage: Eukaryota > Metazoa > Chordata > Mammalia > Scandentia > Tupaiidae > Tupaia > Tupaia tana. The sequence continues at coordinate 160,645,157 of JAKSZU010000007.1, read as the reverse complement.
ACATAATCATCAACATTATTTGATCCAGAGTCCTGCAATTTTGAGTAGTCTTAGCAACATGTCCCCCTCATCAACTTTATCTCATACCTGATCCCTGAATTATTTTCGATAATACTTCTTGATTTCATTCTCCTACCTAGATTTGCCTTATGTTTCAATGTATTCCTTAATTTCCTTATGGAGTTTTATTTTTGCATGTGTTTGCTATCTAACCGCAGGAATAGCTTTTCCACCTGGAACTCACACTTGCAAATATCCAAACTTCACATTATCTTGAGGATTTTATTGGGTAACTGATTTGATTGATTTCTTTAATACATATTATGTTTAAGAATATTTAATACAATAATGTTAATACATTATTGTTATATCTGTATATAAGATATTATGAGCTGAAAGCTCAATGTAAATGTTTATGATTAATAGCTTATGATTAAATTAGTTCCTAAATATATTGATGATAGCAATGTGTTCTTAAAGGGATTTATATGCAGATCAAGAATGAAAATGTGCTCTTAAAAACTTTGCAATGTCTATATTATATTTTAATCACAATTGAACGTGTGCTACATAGTGACTGTTAAAATTTCTTTATTACTCAGCATTTTTCTCAAATAAGAGCATTTTTTAAACTTCAATTGACCTTATGTTAACCCACATCTGGACACTCTTCTTTGATCTACTATTATCCTTCTTATATCAACATTTCCTCAGCGACTATCACATATAACCTTTGGCTTCTCTCCAGTACGCTATAAGAGAATCTACATAATAACCAGATTCTTAATTCATTTTCAGAATTTTCTTTTCTTGTTCAAATGTGTAAAGAGGAAGATTCCTAGAGAAATAATTGGAAAGTTGATACCTAAAAATTTTTTTTAAATTTTTTTGCCATAGGACACATGCAGTCCCTGGAGACATAAGGAGATAGAGAGAGAGAAACAGAAATCAAAGCCCCGGGGAATGGCCACACCACAGTCCCTTCTCCATTTTCCTTTTGGGATTTTGGGCGTGCAGGCACATTCTCCAGCTTGATTTTCAAGCCACCAGGTCCAAAACTCAAACCACGGTCAGCCAGATGAGAGTCCAGGGCTTAACACTATGCCACCTGCTGACCCATATCTAAACTTTTGTCTGTAAAAGTTTCTTACCATGGAGATACATTTTCCCAAAAAAATAATAATGACTTCTGGGTAAATTTATTTTTATTTGTTTATACCTCAATGAAAATTAACACAATGAGGTCATCTGTCAGTGAAGACTATGTTAGAATGAATGGTAGCTCTAATTAATAGAAGAAGGAAAATATATTTGAGAACACTTTTCATCCAATAGCTTTCAAAAGAGCAAATCTCAGCGGTCAATCAATGAGGACTGATAAGACAAATGTGTCTCCCTTGGAATACTTGAGATTATGGGAAAGATCTTAAAGTGTAGATAATTTTAATGGCCTTTTGTTGTTGGCTGTCTTGTTTTCCAGAATGTGACACCTAACTTCCAGTTATGTTGGAAGCGTTCTGTTTCTATGTAACAAAGGAGGAAGCTGTTTATGTTTGAGAACCATACAAATTCATTTTCTTGAATAGTGTGTGCTTAAAGATAACTTTCACTTGTTTTGATAAACATACTTAAGAGATTTTTTAAAAATTCTTAAATGTGTCACTGGTTCATGGTAGGGGGAAGTAAGTTAAAAATTAATTTTTTCCCTTGTAGTTTATTATGAGTTGATTTGTGTAGCCTTTCTACAAGTTTCAGGGTAGACATGTGCCTTTTTTCTATGTCCTCAGTGTCTTAAGTCTTCCATTATAAAGTTGTATAAACAGTAGTAAAGATCAGTAGAAAAACAGTATATCAGTTTGGGAAAAAAAGTGAAAAACAGGTAATTTTTTAGTATTGTGGTAGAGAGTTTAGTTCATACTGCTCCAAGGAGATATATATTGAATATATCATTCCCAGGGTGGGGGTGGGGAAGGTCATTTATCTCAGGATTTGGAGCAAGCACAACATGTGACCAAAATGATCCTCAAGGCACCAGGGCCAGAACTCCAACCACGTTCTGCTATGTGGAAGTCGAGTCATTTATTTTTTCTTTTTTTTAAAGCTTCTAGTTTTTAAAATTATTTATTTAATTTTATTGATTCATTCATTTTTTATTTTTAGTTTGACCGGAGAGAGACACAGAGTGAGAAAGAGGGAAAGTGAGAAAGCAAGCTGTCAGGTCCAAGACTAGAACCGTGGTCAGCCAGGTAGGAGTGTCCAGCAACTTAACTACCATGCCACCTGGTGGTCCTTTTTGCTTTTAGAGGTTTTTATCTTAGGGCGCATGTGCTTGCTTGGGAGAGAAAGACAGATGCAGTGAGAGGGAAAGTAAGAAATCACTCCCCGGGGGCATGGCCACAGGGCAATCTCTTGTCACCATTCTCCTCCCGGGATCTTGGACATGCACGCACATGCATCTGGTGTGAGATTCAAGCCACCAGGTCTGGGACTCAAAATGTGGTCAGATGAGTGGGAGTCCAGGGATGTAACCACCATGCCATCTGCTGGTCCCAGGAGTCCAGCGTCTCAACCATCATGCCACTTGCTGGCCCCAACATCATTCATGCTTTCCAGTACAAAGTAATATATTTTGAGACATTCAAATACCAAAAAAAAAAAAGCAAATCCCTAGAAAAACAAGAAGTTCATCCCAATTAGACTAGTTTGGAGCTAGAAGACCAGCATTTATACTAGAGTTGTTGGGATGAGCAAAATCATATTTGGCTTGAAATGACAACAGGACCTTTTATATGATAAGGGCCACAATAAAACTCCTAGATGTATTCAAGATGATGTTGCTTGTGGATTTATAAATAACATTATGAAATGTAGAGATATTACACATAATTTTATGTTATCAATGCATGTAAAAATAAATAAAAGACTCACTTAAAAATACTTATATTGTTAAAATTTGTCCATGGCATAAAGTAACTTTATCCATTTGGATAAATTTCTATATTACATTAATTCTATTATAAACATATGATATCAGAGAGAAAAAATTAAAAATACCTCTAAGTTACTGTGTGTTTTTCTGCATTTATGTACCAGTATTAGGTACCATGAATCACTTGTAAAAATTGTGAACATATTATTCTTAAATCAAGTTACACATAATGCCATTCTAATTGGAGAATTTTCTTTTTTCTTTTTGCTATAGGGTGGGTGTACTCACTTGGAGAGACAGAGAGACAGAAAGTGAGAAATCCACCCCCCTCCTCAAGGTGATAGTCATGTCACAATCGCTTTTCCTCCATTCTCCTTTCAGGATTTTGGGCATGTACACACACAGCACCCAGTATGAGTTTTAAACCACTGGGTTCGAGACTCGAATCATGATCCACTACGAGGGAGTCCAGTGACATAACAATTACACCATCTGGGGGGTCCCAAGGAGTTTTAAAATTTTTTCCAATAAACAAGAATCTTTGCAAACTAAGAGGCAAAATAAATAATGACCAAAAGATCAAAGAACGTAATACCCAAGATGTCAGTGTACAAATATAATTTTCCTTTATAAGTGGCATTTAAAATATTGTATTGCAAACATCAGAACCTCTTTTGACAAGAAACAGAAATGGCATAAAAGGAAGCTATTTCTGTGACAGTGATTTTGGCTAAAATGTGAAATCATATTTTTTTCAGTCTTAAGCTTACCATAAAACGTGTCTTTATTTGTAGTGATAAAAGCAAACTACCTAGCAATCGCTGAGCAGGCATTGGGAAGTTAATAGGTGTCAATCTAGCAGGTAGCACTCTTTTTAATACAATCGCTTGTAATAAACTGCCAGAGTTGAAGGAGGTTGAATATAAACTGAAACAATACTTAATGAAATTTGATATGCAACTGCAACATTGAAAATGGCTCTTTAAATGTTAGGTAGCTAAAACTAATTAAAACCATATTTTAATGCTGGAATTATCTTAAAATTGTGCAAGGCAGCACATAGTGTGTGCATAATTAGCATTTATAAAGGCTTAAGGATTTAATTTATTAATAGATTTTTCTGTTTTACAATGTTTTTTTTTTCCCAGTAGGATTGTTTTTCAGCTTTGCTGAATATTATTTACCAATATAAAACCTCAACAGCCATAAAGGAGACATATTTTATTAATCAAAAAAATAACACATGAGATTAGCAACTTTCATTTTCTTTCAAGAAAGTTTGCAGGGGGGCAAGGGAAATCATTTTCTCTTTTTGATAACAAGAAAGTAAGTGGCACAAAAAAAAATGAAAAGTCAAGAATTTAGTTATGTGCGGAAACTAAAAGTCATTTCATTCTCATTGGTATCTGCTCACAGCTGTGTAAACTACAGTGTTTATCACCATTACTGAAGAGCATATGTGACCACATAAAAGCCCCAAACTTTCCTCCAATCCTGTCAATACTATTACTTCTTTGAAACTTGCTATTTGCTTTATTTTTCCCCCTCTTTTTATGACAGAGAGTGCTTGAGAGAGAGAGAGAGAAAGAGAGAGTTCTTCAGTAGGGTCTCCTCTTCGCAATCTCCTTTCTCCCAGCCTTGCAACATCTCAGAATCCAGGTACCTGGGGTCTGGACCCATGATTGGGCTGACCTTATGGTCTCCAGCCTTGGGCCTCTGCATTACTGCTGAGCCACAGTGACTGGGCCTACTTTAGGTTTTGGAATAAAACTCCTATGTGTATGTGAAAGAAGGATTTATGTAGTAGGCAGCACTGTTCATATTACTGCCCTATTCCAACTGCCTATCCGTTTTCTTGTCCTATATCAGGTGACATGACCTACAAGTTCCTTCCAGTAGAGACTGGATTTACTATCCCCTGTTGACTTTGAACTCAGAGACTTATTTTATCCATTGGGATATTAGCAAACTCACAAGCACCTTTGCTAGATGGACTTTCTCTTTTGTGCTTCTGCTGTAGCATGAAACCAAAATGCTGGGTCAGGGACAAGCAGTTAGTGTAGTGGCTATGTCGCTGAACTCCTGTGTAGTCGACTGCGGCTTGAGTCCCGGACCCGGTGGCTTAAATTCACGCCGGGAGCGTATGGTGCATGCCCAAGATCCCTAGAGACGAATGGAAGAGGTGATTTCTCGCTTTCTCTCTGTCTCTGTCTGTCTTCCTGGTGAACAAAAACAAACAAACAAACAACAAAAACAAACAAACAAACAAACAAAAACTGGATCAACTTCTTCTTTAAGAAGAATCAGAATTATAAAGAATGTGCTTGAACCAACTCCAAGACTAACCTGTATCACTCAAACCAAAGCTAAACAGGAGATATGAACAAGATAAAAACTTGTCGATTTTTGTTTAGGCTACAGAGTTTTGTTTTCATGATGAGGTATTTTTGCAGCAATAGCTGACTTAGGTATAAACAAATTTAATACATATACACGAAAAGCCACAAAAATATATTGATATTTAGTTCACAGGATACAAAATTTGCTCAGAGAATATACAATTTGAAGGCTTTGAGCATATTCAGAGCTGTGCAATCACTACCACCAATGTTGGAGCTTTTACATCACTCCGAAATAAACCCTGCGTATCTTAGCAGCTACTCCCTCCCCCTCCCCGAACTCAAGCCCCTCTACCATAGAAACTACTAACCTGCTTTCATGGCGACATCAACCGTATGCTATCTTCCAACAGATGCTTTTCAAATAACTTCTGTACTTTATTAGATTTGTGTTGTCCTTTTTATAAATAAGAGTATTCCATTCAGATAGAATTCAGATGCCACAGAGTTTGGACACTCATACTATAAAATGCAGCAGTGCGTAGGGTATCCACAGGTAGGCAACCCCATCTCAGCTTGCTTCTAGGATATTTACGTCACTCCAGAAAGAAACCACATAAGCCATCAGTACAGACTTGCCTGTTCTGGGCATTCCCTGTAAATGCATTCCCTATAAATTCCCTGTAAATGCAAGCCCATTCCTGTAAATGCATTCCCTATAAATTCCCTGTAAATGCATTCCCTGTAAATTCCCTGTAAATGCATTCCCTGTAAATTCCCTGTAAATGCATTCCCTGTAAATTCCCTATAAATGCAAGCCCATTCCCTGTAAGTGGGATTTTGTCATGGCTTTCTTTCACATGGCATACACTTTCAAGGTTCATCTACGCTTTTGCTTATGTCACTGTCTCAATATTTTTATTGTCTGATAGTGTTCCATTGTACAAATATATTTTATCTATTCTTCAGTGGGTAGACAATTGAGTTGTAGGAGTACTTATATAATAAATCAATGAGGTGAAAACTCAAAGAAGGGGCTTTCAGAAATCACATATCTGAGAAAGAACTTGTATGTATACTATATGAAAAACCCTTACAACTCAATAATGAAAATACAAATAACCTACTTATTCGATCATGAAGATAAATAAGTGAACTTAGCAATAATAATTATAATATGTATATTCATTTGTATTTTCTATACACATATTTTCTCTCTTAAAATGATGGCATTTACACTTCTTCTCTGATCTTGATCCATTTTATTTATTTTTTCAGGCTAATTTTATGGGCTAGATCCTCCAAAGTACTAATGACTAGAAATGGTGATAGTGATCTTTCTTGTTTCCAAATTCAATATTCCTAATTCTGTAGAGATTGGCAGAAAATCTTACTAAATTAAATTCTATTCTTTTCTAAATGAACATTGAGCTTTTCAAATACTTATTGTATGATAAGATCACATTATTTTTCTACTTCATTTAATGGTATGAATTCTATTTCATGGTTATTAAATGCTAAAACAAATATACTTTCTTAGCAAAATCTCATTTGATTATGAGTTATCCCCTTCCTACATAATGTTTGATCCAGTCTAATAATTTTTTAAGAATTATTTTATTAAATAATTAATTAATTAATTTTTCACTTGAGGTTTGCCAGAAAAAGACAGAGACAGAGACAGAGACAGAGACAGAGAGAGAGAGTGAGAAAGCAAGCCTCCAGATCTGGGACTCAAACTGAGGTCAGCCATATGGAAATTCACCACCACACCAGCTGCTGGCCCCCAATCTGTTAATGATTTTTAAGGTATTTGTATTTATGTTTATGAAAACAAAGAGGAAAATTGGATAATAGGAGGAAAAAGAAAGCCAAATTTTATTATGATGTCATTGCATGCTTACGAGAAAGAGGTGATTGAAAAGTCAATTTGAAACCCTCCCGTGGTGTGCTGCTGAAACACTGTGCTCTGCAGGCTGGGACCACTTGAGAGACCAGGGTTTGATTCCCAGTCCCACCAGAAATCAGCAGTGGTGCTGTGCACCTGTCATCCTGGTAACCTGGGTCAGATAAAGCAGAAGGCTTGTGAGCTCTAGGCTGGCTTGGACAGCCGAGCAAGAATCTGTCTAAAAATAGTTTGTTGTGTTGGCTGCAACACACTGTAGTCCCAGGTGGGAGTCTGATGCAAGAAAATTTCAAACATGACTAGATGCTGTCTTTAAAGAAAGAAGAAAAAAAATCAATTTTATATAGTTTCTAACTCGTCTCTAAATTTTGCATTATCTGAGCAATGCTCGATATTACTTTACAGATTCAGTCATAGGGGACCTCATGAAATATCTCCAGACTTTCAATTTCTCTTGAAGACATTGATCATGTTGTGTCTCTATGGTCTCTATATGCTACTGCAAGAGAGACATTTCTGTTAGACTTTATTTTCAGAAGAAGCATAACATCCTTTGGTAATTTGTTTTTCTTTTCTTCAGTAATCTTGTTTGCAAGAGGAGAACTACATATATATATATACATATATATATGTGTGTGTGTGTGTGTGTGTGTGTGTGTGTATATGTATATATGTAAGACTATATCTTTTTCTTTTTGTCTTTAATATTATTTCCTACTTTTACTCTTTTCCTCTAAATTTTGCTAGAACTTGCTGGAGAGAGGCAGAGAAAGAAAAAGAAAAGGATAGAGAAAATGAGAAAGCACCCTCTCTTTCATTGGATTGATCATGCCACAATCCCTTCTACTCCATTCTCCTGCCAGAATTTTGGGTATGCCCAGGGGGTTTTTCAAGGTGCCGGGTCTGGCACTCAAACTGCAGAGTTGGATGTGTGGGATCCAGGTGCCGTAATTACCAAACCACCAGCTGGCTCCCTGCCTTTACTCTTTTAAATCTTCAGCATGTAAATATATATATTTTCTTCTTTAATAAATTAAGTTAGACAGAATTATTTTAAGAAATGTAAACTGTATGAGTAAACACATGTGAACTGGAATACTATTCAATATTTTGTCTAGTAAGGTAGCAAAGTAGGAAGAGCTGTTAAGATTTTTCACTAATGAATGCTTTTTATTATTTTCTCACATAGACCTCATATCTATAAGTAGTTTTCTTAATAAGTATAAATTTGAGTGAATTGTTATTTATTTCCATGGTCATTATACCAATCAAGATACTAATCACAGATACTAATGTCATGGGGCTTGCAATCTAATGGAACATCCTTAGAATGCCATAGACCTGTATAGAATCCTGAAAGATCACAGGGTAGGTTCATATATATTACACTGAGTTAGATAAGAGAAGGGTTTCAAGTTGGGGCCAGCAGGTGGCGTGGTGGTTAAGGTGCTAGACACTCCCACATGGCCAACCATGGTGTGAGTCCCAAACCTGGTGGCTTGCTTTCTCATTTTCCTTCTCTCTCTGTCTCTCTCATCAAATAAAAGAAAATAAATGAATGAATAGATAAAATTAAATAAATAATTTTTAAAAAAGTAATGGTAAGTCTAACTTCTGAAGAATGAATGTAAGGAAGTTAAATAAGGTCATATGCGTGCAACTCACAAAAACTCTTTATATTCCCTCAAAACAAGTATTTTATAAACCATTTTAACCAAATAACTCATAGGTAGAGATATAAAAAGACCCAGTTTTATACTTGGACAGTGTATGGCAATTAGAACGAAAGATATGAAGGACTGGATAGCATCACATCAACAAAAATTTTAAATATATAGCACCAGTAATGTAAAACAATAATCCCAATATTGTTTTGTATATCTATTTTTGATGTTTATTGAATTATCACGTTAGCATAGATAATTCTATGTAATTGATAGTAATTGTTTTTCCTTGAAAAAAATCCACACAGTTTTACCTAAAGATTCCTAAAACTTATTTTAAATAAAAAGCATTACATGTATTTTGTTTAAATAAAACAAGATTGTTAAAATATTAGTCTCACGTAAGATTTCTGTTACTATTTACTTATTATTGGTAGAATACACTATAATGCAGGTTCAGATAGTTTGATATGGATTTACAAAGAGTATGGAAACAAATAAGAAATAATCATTATTAAAGAGTATTTTAAAGCCATACTGTGTGTGTGTGTGTGGGTGTGTGTGTGAGCACACACATGGGGAGAACTGACATATATATACTGTGTATTAATTTTTCTAAGCTAGGCTATGTCATCCCCACATTACCTTGGGCATTTCTGAAAGAAAAGGTTATAATGAGTTTTAAAGAAATTTATGAGTCATCATAAGGGAACGTTAACTTGAGAGTGGTTTGTAGATTTGATTTTTTTTGGTAGAGGGTGTACATGCTTGCCTAAGAGAGACAAAGAGAGAGAAAGAGAAAGAATGTGAGAGACAGCCCCCACGTGGGATTGTCACACCACAATCCCTTCTGTCTCTCTCCTTTGGGCATTTGGAAACACCTGTACACATGCCTGGTATGTTTTTTAAGCTACCAGGTCCAGAAATCTAATAGCGCATTTGGCTATGTATTGAATAGCACCCAGCTGCCTTAACCACCATGGCATTGGCTGGCTCTGTAGATTTATTTTGACAAGCAATGACTAGGGTCGGGAAGAGGAAAGGGCATTCTGTTTTTTGGACACATAATGGCAGTCACAGGGTTGATGTAGGGTAAATGTCATTGGTAAGCAGAGAATCCAGTTTTACTAGTAATTATAAGATGTGGATTTTAAAGTATGTAGCCCCTCTGCCATATGTACTGTATCATTTCTGTACTTCTGTTCACTTGTTAATTCTAAGAGAATTTATTGATCTTCTCTTACATTTCTGAAAGGGCAACACCATCTGAGGATACTATGGTAAAGAAAATACAATGTATGGCAAAATAGAATTTTGTAAAAAAAATCATAAACAATTGCAATATCGTATGCTCAAGAGTATTTAAAATATATATTGCAAGTTAAAATAGCAACATGACCATAGGAATGGAAGGGAAGTACTGGAAAACCCATCTTGAGTTTTGGTTCTGAAATTTATATATCACCTTCTATATAGAATAGCCAGGTCTTCATTAACCACAGGTGTACTGGAAGGTACATAGACTCTAAGAGTCACAAATCCACAGTTCAAATCCTGGCTTGTGTGTTTATTGATTAAACAAACCGAGTCAACTGAGTTGACTGAGAGGTGAAGAGGGCCAAGAGTTTCTATTTTAGTAAATCAATAATTGGAGTCAGCACCAAGTGGTTAACAAAGCCATACTTCACACAAACTAGGTATATTTAACCTATTCACAGAATCTCTGCGGGCATTGGAAATATTATCCAAAAGTGTGAACTATTCCTAATTTCATCACCTCTCACATTTACAATTTCAAAGGTTTTACAGAGCCTTATTTTAAACTGTGGGAAAAAAATCAATAAAGTTGCTTTCATGACAATTCACATTTTGTAACTTTGAGTATTGAATTCTTTAGACTAATTCTTCATAAACTATACTAAAAGCTACTTCTTTTAAATAATACTAAATACTAAAAAAATGCATTTTTTGTGTGTCTAAATGCCATAATATTGTATTAGAATTTGTATTTATTTTCTAAGGATTGTATCTGATAATATTCTGTAAAATAAATAAAGTCAGATAAATTTCTAAGTCTATATTTCAAATTTATGTCCTAGAAATATCATTGTAGGGAGGCATTCTGAATTGAAAATTATTTCTACACTTAGATCTATTGTGAACCTATGAAATATATTTTATTCAAGAGCAAAGGATATTGAAAACATGTCTTTTATCTTTGAAAATCTATCGAATATTAATGTTTTTGTCTCGAAGACACCACTTCTATTTTGCATATTGTAATCATTATCCCTCATATTTGTGCAAGTTCTTTTCCTATTATATTTTTATGCAAAGATACTAATATTTTCTTTAAAAAAAGGTAGAAGAGGAAATCTCCAAAATAGTTTCGATATATGTAGTTATACAAAAATTTAAAATTAATACTGCATCTCACCAATGTATACAAGATATAGTGAAGTTATTGCCAGTCTTTAATTAGTCTTTAGTTATAATGATTAATTATAAAAGTGTATTTCAAAATATTTTCTTTTTCAGTTATCCTCTTAATTCACTAATAGAGCATAAATCAGGTCACTTAGAGCTCCATAAACTGGTGATTAGTTTATTGTTTTTAGTACCTTTCTGTAGAAGAGGTAACTTTCTAATTGCCTGACTCCGACTTTCAAAGCTTTCCTCCTGCAAAAAAAAGTTTCCAGCTCTCTATTTCTATATGTATGTCCCCTGAGGTCTCCTACAGCTTTTGATCAGCTCAGTCCCTAAACAAAAGGTGACATGAAGTACATTTATGTTGTTACTTCGCTTTTCACCCATGGGGCATGGGAAGAGTGAAAGAAATCCCATTTCCAACCTTATTCAGTTCCAAGAGTCAAATAAAATAATATTTGAAAGTGCTTTGAAAACTATAAAGCACTGCAAAAATATGAGATACTGTTATTGGTATTAGGAGAAGGGCTTCTTTTTAGTCTTTGTTATATTTCTCTTAATCCTGAAGGATTGTTATTTGAAATTACATTTTCATCACCTCTGATTTCTACCCATCACTGAAAGTGTTCATTGGATTGAGAGCAAGTTTCAGAAAAGCAGCCAAAATCAATAGGGTCCTATAATTTCTGTCTCTGATGCAGAGTTTATACAAGTTTTGCATATTACAGTAGATACACTTTATTCAATGTGCATTTGATGAACTGATCCACTTGATTAACCTATCAATTTCAATTTGACTTAGCAGTCTTAGTAGAATGCGTGTTTCCGTGTTATCTGTGTGTTTTCTATAGTACAGAATCCTGGGACCTACAAGATCTACTTGATCAAAATCATAAGAGACGAGGCCACATAATTTATAGTTCTTTAAGGTCCTAGGTGATCTTATTTGCACTAAGTTTGAGAACTCTAGTTTGAAGGGAATTGTATAGAACAGTATGGAAATAGTAAACATTAGGTACAGGCCCACAATTTAAATGCACAGTAGATAAATTCTGATCAACTGTATGTTGCCTTTATGCCAAAGAATGTGCTTGCTTGAGAGGGAGGAGAGAGAGAGAGATTGAGAAAGCATTCTGTAATGCAGCCTGTCACACGGCAATCCTTTTCCCGCCAATGTTCCACTCTATCAGGACCCTGAGCAAGCATGCTCATGCTCAGTGTGTGACTTGATGCCTCTTCTCTCCATTGTATAGCAATAACCATTTTGCTTTAGTCGGAATAAGTCACTCTGTCTAGTACGATTGTCAACATTTGGCCTGTTGACTCATTGGAAAGGAGAGGCCAAAGTGGCCAGGGGGTATCTTTACTTCAAGTGTAATGGCTCTCTTGCTGGACTCATTGATGGAACCATTTATTTCTCTTTTGGAAACTAAGATCTTTAGGCCCTGCAGACTTGTGATGATGACATGGATAAGAATAATGATGAGAAGAGGTACTCTGCTTTCTACTCCTGGTCTACGGACAGGAGAATCCTGGCTCTAGGACAAACAGCACATGTGTTGGTAATGATTTCAACCTCCCAGACAATATTGCCTTCTGCCAGGCAGGTTCAGCCACCCAGTTGGTGTCTAACCAATATTTAAAAAGTAATTTCTACCATTTTCCTGGAACCTTTGTTCTTTGATCAGAAATTATTTGAATGTGTACTAAAACATTGCTCTCTCATTTTCAAAGTCTATAAATTTCAGTTTTAACAGAATTGGGCCAGAGAAGGAAAATTTATACCCAGAGATTACCTATTCCAGGGAGAAGAATATTCTGTCCTTTCTGTAATGCAACCTGTCTACCATTATAATCCTGCCACAGGAAGCTGGCTGATCCCACCAGAGAACAATGTGATATGGGGTCACAGTGTTGTTTTCTGATATGGGTAGTAGTTGTAGTTGTGATTCCTTGGTGATGAAAAGTGATTTTTTTCTTAGTCCATACACAAAATCCACTCCTGCTACCATAGCCATCTTGGTATTAGACAACCAAAGGGGTGGCTGGAAAAAGTGTGTTACCCACAGAATGATTTCTCTTGTTTAATTGTTGATATTTCTCCGCTAAAGTCATTCTTTCCTGGGTATTTACATGGCACACAATAGTCTCATATTCTTTGTGCATTCTGAATGAGCTACGCTCATATCTCTTTGCCAGATTTCCTTATTATCAAGTACCCTCTAAGTCCTTGCCAAACTGTTAGATCCGTAATGCTGGTCATTTTTCCCTCTAGGCAAAATAAGCCACCAGATTCCCTGTCCAAACTCCTATCCAATGAGAGGGATAAGCTAGACCCCATCAATATGGAGCTACATACATGCCTGGCCCAGGACTCCGAGGTGCTGATGGAGGAGATCTGGCAGTCCTGGAGAATTCACAGACCAGCTGCTCCCACACCAACCAGGAGACCTAGCAGAACAGTGATAATGTGGAAATCTAAAACTCCTGGCATACAAGTGCAGACCTTCAGCGTATGAAAATGGCTCTTTTCCATTCCTGCTTGTGCATCTCACCAAAATCTATTATATGGGTAAATCTGACTTAGCAACATTCAATAAAGAGAATTATAGGAAATGCAATCCAGCTTAGCTAATTGGCAAGTTGAAAGCCACCAAATAAGGCAATAATACTACAGATGAAGACATGGGACACATTTGAAAAATGTGAAAAACAGAGCAGCAGTAAGGGAAACTGCTGCCAACTCTGATCCAGACAAGCTTTATTCAGCTGGTTGTGTGGAAGGTGATATCATAGAGAAAACAGAAAGGCTAGAGATACCAATCTTATTTCTAACAATTAATTTGCTGTTACAACTCAAAAGTTCAATTCTTTCCATTAAGTCCAGAAACTAATTCCATTACTGCATTCCTACCATTGTCTTTCCTACATGAAGGATATCAGTACTCCTGTTACTAATTAATTTTTAATGTGTTGGTCAGAAAATGTCCTCTAGGTCCTCCTGTTGAGACATGAGGTTTGTTGAGCAATTTCCTTACAATGGAGTTATTCCAGCATATCTATCTCTGACGATTCAGACCCCTTCCTCTAGGATATCAAGAGTAGGAGAGTTCTATTATTGTGCAATATTGCCACAAACTTAGTGGCTCAAACCAACACACATTTATTATTTTGCAGTTTCTCTGGGTCAGGAATCCTGGCATGGATTAGTTGGTTCTTCTGTTTACAGGTTCATGAGTTTGAAAACAAATATCAGTTAGATTTGGAGCCTAAACTGAGGCTCAACTGGAAAAGGATCCGTGTCCAGAACTGCTGAGGTTGCTGGCAGAGTTCAGCCCTTTGTAATTGCAGAGCTGAGAGCTTTAGTTCTTGGTGAGCTGTTAGCGAAAGAGAGACTGTCCTGAGCACTGAGACGATGTTCAGCTCTCCTTGCTGCATGTTCCCATTTTACCCACTTGCTCATGAAAGTTAAAAAGGGAAGGAGAGAAAAAGAGCAAGAGAAATGGAGAGAGAGAAAGACTCTCCAGCAGGTCAGTTTAATAAAATCAAGTCACATCCATGTAATCATGTCCATCCTCACCTTTGCCATATTCTATCATAGTGAGTGAGGATCACTGCAGGGCATAAACAACAGGAGTTAGTGATGATGGGCCTTCTTAAGGGTCTTCCTGCCACACCAAGGTGGTTCCACCATTGTCCTTCAAGGGCTACAGGTACCAGTTCAGGCCTTTATTAGCCAACTTCAGCACCACGCTCTTAGGGTTCAAACCAAAATATTAAATCCTTCATCCAGAAGAAGTGAGTCTATATCAGTAACTTCAGCCCAATAAACATTTCCATCTTATCTGCTATCATTTAGTTGTCTAGTTACCAGCCAAACTAAGACTGACTGCTGCTTCTTGGGGTCAGTGAAAAGAGAGGCAGAGACTAGAGAAGAAGGGAATTTATTCTATAACTAGTTACAGGGTCACAGCAAGCACCATCAAACTGTCTAGAAAATGTCAGCATGTTCTCAGTAGTTACAGATACAAGATAAAAGCAGGAGCAAATCATTCTTCATTGTACTCAGTCAGTGTCAATTTCTTTCCCCTGAGTAGTTATCCCAATTCTTTCCAATATCCACTCCTGGTTTCTCATTTTACCACTCTTCAACCAGATCTTCCCATGACGCAGCACTTGGGCAGGTGATTCTAATTAAAGGCCTTTTGTAATTTCAAAATGGCTGCTGTCCTGCTAAACTTTAGACCTGCCCGCTAAAGGCTAGACTTTGTTTCTGTAAATGAGTATGCCAGACTTCCCATCACTACTATAAAAAATCCTGTAGGGAACCAGCAGTTAGCGTAATGGCTATGTCGCTGGACTCCCACGTAGTCGACCGCGGTTCGCGTCCTGGACCCGGTGGATTAAAATTCACTCCGGGCGCATGTGCGTGCGTGCCCAAGATCCCGAGAGGAGAATGGAGGAGAAGGAATTGCGGCGTGACCATCCCCCCTGGGGGGTAATTTCTTGCTTTCTGTCTCTATGTCTCTCTCTGTCTGTCTGGCGAGCGCACGCACCCTATAGCGAAAACCTCTCGAAAAAAAAAAAAAATCCTGTATATGTTATCTGCAGAAACACACAAACATGTAAGTCTAATCACAAACATATGAGGCTTTTTGATGTGCAATGCTTATTATAGGACTGAGGGCAATGAGGAAGTGTGAAATTGGATTTTGAAGAAATTTGGCATCAACTTGTGAAATTATCTCTCCTAGCTTTAACCACTGAGATATATTTCTTTCTTTAATTATATAACCAATTTGTTTTTCATTAATGTCAGAAACAGTTGAAATTTAAAAAAAAAAAAAGAAGAGGACTTCCTTTTAGAACTATAAGATTCAGTAAAATTTGTTTATTGAAAATCCTCAATTATCTCTCTCTCTTTCTCTCTTTTTAATCTCTCTCTTTTAAAAACTATTCTTTCCCCACTACTGTCTCATTTCCAGTTTGTAGAGACTTTGGTGTCAGTTTACTTTTTCTAGAGACCTCACAGGTAAAAGGAAACATTGAGCCTGTATGCACAAATCAGAGCCAGTAAAAACATTAGATCCTTCTTAGTATTTTAGACAGTACTTCTATTTCTTCTATTAAAAAAAATGGTGGGGGGACCAGCAGTTAGCATAATGGCTATGTCGCTGAACTCACATGTAGTCGAAAGCAGTTCGAGTCCTGGACCCAGTGGCTTAAACTCACGCCGGGCGTATGTGCGTGCGTGCCCAAGATCCCTAGAGGAGAATGGAGGAGAAAAGATCGTGGTATAGCCATCCCCCCTGGGGGTGATTTCTCGCTTTCTGTCTCTCTGGCAAGTGCACGCACCTGATAGCAAAAACCTCTCCAAAAAAAAAAAAAAAAAAAAAAAAAAAAAAAAATGGTGGGGGGGTGAGGACAGAGGTCTGACTGCTGGAAATTTAAGGTGTAATTTTGTGATTCTCAAAATTATGTTTTAGACTTGATCATCCATTACTTTATTCCTCCTGTCAAGGGAAATAACCAACTCTGTAAAAATAATAATTATTATGGTTTATTTCTAAGCAGAATATGAATGAGCTAGGCCTGGAGAAGAGGCAAACATGCCTTTCTTGGGGTGATCAGGTACAGTGGTTCCTTTTATTTAATTTTGAGAGCAAGAGACAGGGTTTGGAATTTAGTGAAGAGTTTTTCTACTGATCTGTCTCAAAAAGGTGGGACATGAGGAAGGGGAAGCTTGTAGGCTATAGGTGGGTTTACTGTTTTTGGGTTATCGATTGCAAGAAAAAGATTGCCTAGATCAGAAAAGAATGCACTTTAGCAGAGATAAGGAGGCTTGATGTACATCACAAAGATACTATGCCAGGGGCAGGATGTGGGAAGAATCCTGTCACTGATGGTCACAATGGTCTGTTAATATCCAAGCCTTTTGAAAAGGATTTTGGAAAATTGAAAAGAGCAGTCAGCTTTTGTCCTCAACTCCCACCACTTACTTACTTACTTACTTACTTACTTACTTACTTATTTATTTATTTATTTATTTGGTACATAGAAGAAATAGAAGCACTGTTTCAAATACTAACACTCTAATGTTTCTTTCAGGCTCTGATTTGTGCATTCAGATGTCAATGTTTCCTTTTAGCTATGAGGTCATTAGAAAATGTAAACTGACACTATAGTCTTTCTTTTGTTATTTTTTAAAATTTGCCAGAGAGTGCACGGACTAGTCAGAGACAGAAAGAACTAGAGAGATGAAGTGAGAAATCACCCCACGTGGAGAATGGTCACACTGCAATCCTTTTCCTCTATTTCTCATTCCTTTCAGGATTTTGGGACCAAGTCATTGGTCTAGAAATCTCATGGCCAGTCGGTTCCACAGTCGATTATGTGGGATCCAGCTGCCATCACCATCAGGACACAGGCTGGCCCGGAAACTCTATATAATCACAGTGACAAAGTATTGGTATAATTTTGTCTATCAAGGCTCTTCCTTTCATCTACATTCTATCCCTTAACAATGATGTGGAGAGACCCTGAATTCAAGAATAACTCAAGGCTGATGGATGTCTGAGGTTTCTGCCCCCTCCAGCAAACTTGCTGCCCCAGAACTACAGGGTAACCTGAAACTGAATAGGTTAGACATACTGCTGCTCTGCCACCTCCATTTTAGGGCAGGCTCTGAGCCCCTTCCTCATTCCTAATATCCCGAGACCTACTTTCACCAATTCCCCCATAAAAGACCTTGTCCAATGTCCAGTCAGGGCCGGAGATTCAGAGTGTTAATTCCTCTGTGCCCGCCAGTGTAATAAAGAGTTCTCCTGTCTTTCCTGAGTGCCGTTTTCTTCCTCGGTATGTTTTTCTACAGCAACAACACAAACAATAAATTTGAGGACTCTTTATATTACTAAATGATATAGATTGCTGTATTTTATTTGCAGCCCACATGCAGGCTTTCTTGTGTTAATCACAGACATGTAAATCTCATTTTGAGGTATGTATCCCAAGGTTAGTCTTGTAAATTCTTACAATACCATGGTCCCTTCAGAAAAGAAGTACACACATAAATGGCAAATTTGCAGAGAGTTTAAAAAAAATTACATAAAGGTGGGTGGGCAAGATTTAAGGACACCAAAAAAAGTAATAATAGTAGATTTAGAAAACCATTGGTAAAATCAGAGGGGAGCCATTGCCAGCCCTAAGACTTGAAACAGTTGTTCTCTGAAGAAGGTGTTGTCCTCAGAAGACATGTGGCATCTGAAGACATTTCTAATGAAGAATTTGCAGCATGGGCTTACTATTTGCATGTCGTGTGGAGAAGTCAAAGTTGCTGCTAGACACCCTACAGTGGACAGATCTGCCTCCCTGCCCCATGAAAGAATGAAGCTTTGTCTGTTCCAAAATGACCATAATGTCAGGTTAGATACCCTGGCCTAAAGAGAGAAATGGTAGGCCAGTTTAAAGAAGTTGAAAAAAGGGACCAGCAGTTAGCGTAATGGCTATGTCGCCGGACTCCCACATAGTCAACCATGGTTCGAATCCCACACCCTGTGGCATAAACTCATGTCGGGCACATGTGCGTGCATGCCTAAGATCCCGAGAGGAGAATGGAGAAGGGATTGTGGCATGGCCATCCCCCCTGGGGGTTGATTTCTCACTTTCTGTCTCTTTCTGTCTGTCTGGTGAGCGCACGTGCCCTATAGCAAAAAAAAAAAAAAAAAAAAAAAAAAAAAAAAAAAAAAAAAAAAAGTTGAAAAGAGTAGCTCCAGAGAAGAATGTCCAAAAGATGGAATCATTCAAAAATTAACTGGCAGCAGAGCAAGAGCCAAGGGAAAACATCCCAATATGACTTTTCTCCTACTTTTTTTATCCACCTGTATATCTCCAACTGGGAGGACCCACTTGTGTATGAGATAACAAGGAAGCTGTATGGACATTGTCTATAGAGTTTAGCCTCTTGAATCACCCAGTGAAATAAAGTAGACAGAGAATTTGGAGTAGTAAAAGGAAAACCATTGCTCTATTTCTGTGGCTTTAGGGTGCACATCACTATCTAGGAAAGGAGTGTGAATAAAAAAGTAAAGATTCTAGGATAAGTCTTTGAGGAACAGCGCATAAATAACGTGGAGAGGAAATTAATTTTATAGAATTACCAAATAATAATACAAAGAGATAGGAGACACTGCAAAAGGCTTTCTCTATTGCCAAAACCACAAATCAGTCTGTATAAATGGGGATCAATGTGCTTCATTTTTTATCTTTAATTTTTTTTTCTTTTTTCTTAAAATTTACTATGTGGACATACCATCCAGCAATGAGCAGGCATTTTGCCTTGCTCTGACCTTTTTTTTTTTTTTTTAATGTATAAAAGCTTTCATTGGACAGCAAAAAGCTCTGCATGGAGCTTTTTTCCAAAAAGAAATCAAAACAAATCAGCAAAACTCTACTTTAACTTAGAAGATTTCTGTGAGATAAAACATGTATTTCTTGAGTCTGAATATGAAAAAATAGAACACACACATTATTTTATTTTTATTCTTTGGCTATGAGTTTGAAAGCATAAAATAGCATTATATGAATGACATCTAAGTAGAGCACTTACAGCTTTTGCAAACTATCTCCTTGGAAGCATTGAATCTGCCCTAAGTACATGAAGTAGGGAAAGAGCTACGGACAAAAAAATTTTTCTCTCTACAGTCATATCTCAAAAGTAATTAAAAAATCAAAAATCAAAATTCAAATTTAATTTCATTATGGTGGGATTCAGAGGGTAAAAAATATAACTGGTTGATTATGGTACTAAAAGGTGGAGCCTTTATGAGGTAGGTGATTACGATTAGATAAAATCACTAGGGCAGGGTTCCTATGTTTGAATCCCAGTGGGTTTATAAGGAAAGGGAATGAGCCAGAGACACACACAGAAGCACATGCTCCCTAGGCCTGCATTATCTCAGGACTGCGAAGGAAAGCCCTCAACAAAAAGAAGATCCTCACCAGCTATACCCCCTTGACCTTGGAGATCCAAAATTATGACCCGAAGAAACCTTTACAAAACAAAACCTCTAAAAGAGGTTTTTGCCTTAAGGTGCCTGCTCTCACTAGAGAGAGAGTCAGAGACAGTGAAAGGGGAAGTGACAAATCACCTCAGGGGGCTGGGGAGATGGCCATGCCACAATCCTTTCTCCTCCATCCTCCCAGGATCTTGGGCATGTATGCACACGTACCTGGTGTGACTTTCAAGACACTGGGTCTGGAACTCAAACCGCAGTTGGCCATGTGGGAGTCCAGGGAGGTAACCTCTATGTCATCTGCTGGGCCCTGAACCTTTATTCTCTATAAATCACCCAGTATAGTAATTTCTGTTAGTGAAAGAAAAATGCACTAAAATAGACCTTTAGATCTTTTGTATATGTTTTGACAATAACATCAACATGTTTTTTCGATAGGCTTGCGAAATTACAGACACTATTTAAAAATCAGCCTTAGGGGCCAGCAAGTGACATGGTGGTTATGATGCTGGACTCTCACATGGCCAACTGTGGTTAAAGTCCTAGACTGGTAGCTTGATTTCTCACTTTCCCTTTCTCTTTCTCTGTCTCTCTCTGGTCAAATTTAAAAATAAATAATGATAACATATAAAATTAAGTAAATAAATGAATAAATAAATAACTGTTTAAAAATAAAAGTCATATATAAGAATAATTGTTTATATGAATATACTTTGCATTTTTGCTTATGACATTGAGTAAGTTTAATAAAATGATTTCATTTACGTATATGTCCATCATTTACTTAAACGTGAACTGAGGGGTTTCCTAAATATCTGAACTCTGTATTCAAGGAAAAGTAGTATCTGTTTAAAAAAAAAGCATTACAGATGCTTCAAAAAACTTGATTATACTTTTTTATAGTCTTTACATAGTTAACAGTTAAAATATATGTGTGCACATGTGGGATATTTTGTATATACTGTCAATATCCCAGAAGAAGAGAGACACTAGAGACAGAGACTGAGAGATAGAACTTCTTAAAAAGGAAAATCATTATACTCGTTTGCAGATTCTGGTTTGCTATTAATAAAGTATGATAATTGGTAAGTCCTGAGGTATGAAAAAAGGAGTGACATTTCTACAATTAATTAGTGACTATAAGTTATTGAGCTACAATCTTAGCTATATAGATATTTTTAATGGTACTAATTCACCAAGAGGCACATCCTATATCATTTTGATTATGCTGAGAATTTAGATTACCTATTTGAACATGATCTTAATTTTTTTTCCAGGAACTCTTGCCCAGGAGGATTAGACTGTAAACCAATAAACAACTTCATTGCTTGCTTTTAGAACTTCCCCCAAACCCGTTTATCTAGCTTGAAATAGCCATATTCTCAGGACAACAGACTGATAGTGTGGACAACAGCAGACCTCTCAGAACCACAGATCACTTAACTGGACAAACCATTTACTTATCAAAAATAGTTTTCTTATTAGCTAGTCACTTTAGCCTCCTCACTTCACTGGTTTCACCAGTCGCAAACTCTCAGCATCAAACTTTGTTCATCCACCACCAGATCCTATTGAAATACATGATTGAGGGCCAGCAGGTGGTCTGTTGGTTAAGACAGCTGGGTGCCACATATTGAGCTATGTGATGAGAGTCCCAGACCACACATTTTGAGAAACACACAGGGTGTTCATTTGTTTGTGTGTCCAAAATCCTGACAAGAAGGAGAAATGAACAAAGGGGATTATGACAAGATCATTTCCCAGAGAGAGGAGTGCTTTCTCATTCCTCACCCCCATCTCTCTCCAGCAAGCACACACAGTCTTAGCAAATTAGAAAAAAAAAAATTCATATATGTTGCTGTTACTCCCCTCTGGATCACCATAACACTGCCATGTGATATTCTTCCTTATTGCAGGAAGAAAAAAAAAAAAAAAAAAAACAGTTTAGATTTTGATTTGGGTTATTTCTGATTATTTACTTATTTATTTATTTGCTTTTTGAGGTATTTTACTATACAGCACATATACTCGCCAGAAAGACAAAGAGAGACAGAGAGTCAGAAAGTGAGAAATCACCCTTCCCCAGGAGGGATGGCCACACCACAATCCCCCCTCCGTTCTCCTCTCAGGATTTTGGGCATGCATGCACACATGCCTGGCATGAGTTTTAAACCACTGGGTTGGGGACTCAAAATGTGGTCAACTATGTGGGAGTCCAGCAATGCAACCATTACACCATCTGCTGGTTGCAACTCTGAATATTTTATCATGTCTAAAAGAACCTTGATTTTCTACTCTTTGTATTTGTTTCAAAAAATTGCCTTTTGCAGAATTTTATCTATTCAACAAATGAAAATGCTAACTTGCCATTAATTTGTGTTGCATCATTCCAGAGTTTGCAAATATTTTCCTTTGGTAATCAGATCATTTCTATTTGTTAGTTGTCTATTATAGGAGTTAGGCTCCTACCTGCTGAAAGAAATAAGTAGATAGAGAATCTATCTTCCTTTGTGATTACATTTCAAAAGGATGGTTACTGGGCCCTTGAGAAAACCATGCCTGGGTATTAAAATTAACTAGAGGCTAGAAAGAGATTTACATAACAAAGAAAAAATTCACAATGGAAAATTTTCTAAAGTGCTCAGGAAAAGGGAGGTCAAGGGCCTACTTTTTTTTTATTTCAAGTTCTTTTATACATTCAGTCACATTATTTAGCTTGCAAAGTCAATATTCCAACATGTGTACATTTTCCCCCAGTCTATTTGATAATACTATAAAGTTATCTTCAACAGATTATACCTCATTTCTTTGACCCATTAATGCTTCGGCTCTCTATTCTTCTCCTTAATGTCCCTCCTCAAATTCTATTCCTTCACTCACCCTCTTCTCACACTATATCTGGTATTTACAACCATTTACTGTGTTTCTATATCCTTTAGTCAATCAATTTCAGTCATAGAGTGCATACACTTAGTATATATTAAGTGGAGACACACAATGTCTCTCCTTCATAGTGTGGCTTGCTTCACTCAGCAGGATATCTTTCATATTCATCCACTTGCTGTCAAAAGCCAGGGTCTTGTTTTTTATGGCTGAATAGTATTCCATAGAATATATGTGCCACCGTTTTCCAATCCATTCATCTGTTCGTGGGCAATTATGAATAATGCCTCAATAAACATGAATGTCCAAGCACTTTTCCAATTAAGAATTCTTCTGACTTTTGAGTAGATACCAAGGAGTGGGTTTGCAGGATCATATGGTAGTTCTATTTGTAGATTTTTGAGGAGTCTCCAAATTGTTCCCCACAGTGGCTGGACCAGTTTGCATCCCCAAACAGTATAAGAGAGTTCCCCTTTCACCACACCACTACTAGCACTTATAATTTTTTTTTTTTAATCTTAGTCATTCTGACTGGGGTTAGGTGGTATCTCATTGTTGTTTTGACCTGCATTTCCCTTACAATGAGAGATGTTGAGCATTTTTTTCATGTGTCTCTTGGCTATTCGTATGTCATCCTCAGAGAGTGGTTATTTCAACTCATTCTCCCATCTTTTAATAGGGTTAATCATCTTTTTTCGGGACAGCTGCTTGAGTTCCTTGTGTATTCTATCAGTCCCTTATCTGATGCATAGTTTACAAAAATATTTTCCCATTCAGAGGGCTGTCTATTCACACTAATTACTGTGTATTTTGCCATGCAGAAACTTCTTAGTCTGATGTAATCCCACTTGTCTATTTTGGGGATTATTGACTGTACTCTGTGGGTCTTATTTAAGAAGTCTTTGCCTATCCCAGTGTCTCCCAGAGTTTCCCCAGTGTTTTCCAGGAGCAATTTTATAGTTTGAAGTCTTAGGTTTAAATCTTTGAGCCACCTTGAATTACCTTTTTGTTAATGGTGAGAGGTAGGGATTCAAATTCATCTTTCTACAAGTGGATATCCAGTTTTCCAGCACCATTTGCTGAAGAGGGTTTTCTTCTTCCACTGGATTGACTGGTAACCTTTGTCAATAATCAGTTGACTGTATGTTTGGAAATTATTTCTGGGGACTCTATTCTGTTCCAGTGGTCCACTTGTTTGTTTCTGTGCCAGTATCATGCTGTTTTGATTACCACAGCTTTGTCGTATATTTTTGAGTCTGGAAGTGAGGTGCTGCCCACTCCACTCTTCTTGTGCAGGATTGCTTTGGCAATACAAGGTCTTTTATAATTCCAGACAAATTGTATGATTGTCTTTTATAGATATGCGAAGAATGTGTCTAGTACTTTGTTTGGGATTGCATTAAATATGTATATTAATTTGAGTAGAATTGCTACCCAATTGCCTACTTTTCGTAAGTTTTTAAAAATCACCTTGTGTGCTTTCCTCTTTCCTAACTTCTTTTGGAAGATTTATCCTTTTCTCAAAACTCTCTTCTAGGTCACTCTATCAATTGTCATTTACCTGGCTCTTCTCACTCCTGTACTCAACCACCCTTAGCTCTCTAAGTATAATTATTTAAAAAGATCTCATTCTTTATTCTGTAAATTTAACAGCTACCCACTTTGCCTTTCCTTTATTTTATGATCAGATCAACAATAGTGCCAATGTAAGACACAAAAGCATCCTTAGGAAAGATGTCAGACTCACAACACTGTGATTAATTATCTTAGTATTTTTTTTCTCTGTCAAATACTTCTTGTGAATATTCACTGAAGTGTATTTATATATGTGGTACTAAATTTATGGTTACAAATTTATCATCTCTTTGATAGTATAGCAAAAATAAGAAAATAATAAACATTAGGGAGAAATCTTTTCAGTAAGTAAGAAAAAAATAGTAATTAAAAAAGTATGGGTAGGGAACCAGCAGTTAGTGTAACGGCTGTGTCGCTGGACTCCCACGTAGTCGACCGCGGTTCGCGTCCCGGACCCGGTGGCTTAAAACTCACACTGGGCACATGTGCGTGTGTGCCCAAGATCCCGAGAGGAGAATGGAGGAGAAGGGATTGCGGCATGACCATCCCCCCGGGGGGTGATTTCTCGCTTTCTGTCTCTATGTCTCTGTCTGTCTGGCGAGCGCACGTGCCCTATAGCGAAAAAAAAAAAAAAAAAAAAAATCTCTCCAAAAAAAAAAAAAGTATGGGGAGCAGCATATGGTGTAATGGTTATGCCACTGGACTCCCTTATAGTCAACCATGATCAAGTCTTGGACCCCGTGGCTGGAAATGCACATAGAGTGTATGTATGTGTGTGCCCAGAATCCCAAGAGGAGAATAGAGAAGGGATTGCAGCATGGCCTTTCTCCTGGGAGATGATTTCTCATTTTCTGTCTCTCTGTCTCTACAGTGAATACATGCACTCTATAGCTAATATCTCTCTAAAACAAAATCTATGAGGAAATATGTAGAGGTAAGATTGGGTGCTATTATTTTAGCAAAATGAGATGATCGTTTATCATACCTATTTCCTCTGCTTCTAATTACCTCATTCCAGTTTTTTTTTCATTGAAAAACATTGTATAGACCCTTGCCAGTGATGTTTAAAAGCAAAATTCAAATGTCTTGATTTCCTATTAAAAAATAAACATTGCTGTGATAATGCATCAAGATACCATAATGCTATAAAAGACTTTAAAGTTCACATTGAATAGAATATTTAATAAAAGGAAATGTGCTACTAATATAATTTAAGTGACTTAAAAAGAGCAAAATAACAATAGTGTTTTTTTTGTCTAAGCCCATTTTACATTGCAAAAACTGTTTCCAAAAAAAAAAACAATACAAGTAAATAACAGGTAGTTGTGTTTAGTGAGATTTTGAGTGATATTTATTTTACTCTTTAGTATTAAATATATTTTCAAATTTTATACAATTATCATGTCCTTTATGGTCTGAAAGCTCCTCTATTCAGGAAATAAAAATTACTTATAAAAGGAAGTAATACAAAAACAAAATAAACAAAACAAAACAAAAATATTATGGTGATAACGAGACCACAAATATTAAATAATTGATACTTTTAAAAGCTGGTTAGATTTTCTTGGGTTCATATAGAATGCATACTTCTAAATTATAGGTTTTAAAACCCCCAAATGACATTAAACATAAATGTGGCCCTGCCAGAAATAGTTGTATGTGTTATGGAAATAATGAAAAACGACTTGAATGAGGACAAACAGGAGCTCTTTATTCAGTGCACCCTAGCAAGGCCATTGGCCACAGCCACCATTACTTGGCTTTGGCAGAAAGTCGAGGTCATGAAGGGAAATGGGAAAACTTTGGGGAAAAAAAGAGAGAAAGAGACACACAAGAAAAGTTTCAGGTAGATTCTAACTGGAGGTCACTGGCATAGGCAAGCTAGAGGTGAGCTAACCTGAGGGGAAGGATATTATGTGGTTGGTTGAAGGACCTAGTTTGCTTTCTTGGGTTAGTCCTGAGTTGAAAGCAGAAACCCAAATAAGGAAGCTGACAGTCTCTGACCAAGTCCTCATCATTTCAGTCAATCGCTACAGAAATCATGGGTGATCTGTCACTGTCTGCCTGAATATGCGGAATGACAGCACTCCACTTCCATTTTGGTCATTTCTTGCTTGTGAGAGGCTGACTAACTCAAAGATGGCTGGAGATCCCTATCTTCATTACTTGGGGATTGTTTAGTTGTCACCATATTCAGTGTGTTACAGATCCTCTTGACATTTTTGTTATGTTATCATGGCAATGGTTTGCTGAAAGAGAGGATGCCTAGAAGCGCTTAAAATTCTGGATCGAATGGAACAGAAAAACATCACAACCACTAACCTCAAAAACAAAAACAATAAATACTCCCTGTTAGATGCTTCGGAACCAGAAAGTCCATTTTCCCAACCAAGGTGTGGGTAAGAAATTCCATAGGCCACAAAAGTCAACTGAGAGCCACTTATCTTTTTTCTAAGGTGACATGTAGCCTGTCCCACCTGGCCCATTTGATTAATCCTAGTGCAGAAAGAAGTACTAGCATTGGCAGACGCCATCATGACTAGCCAACAAGAAGTCTAGAGCAGTGAGATGGCTCTTCACTACTCGTGAGAGTAAATTGAGACTGGTTTGCACTTCATCTTAAGCTGAAGTAGTAGTATTAATGAAGCATATAAATAATACATAATAAATTCTTATCAGAAAGGTCCACTCTTTGCAACCAAGAGAGGATCCTACCAGATTGCCATCATCCTGGCACCCTGATCATGGGCTCCCAACCCCCAGTTCTGTGAGAAATAAATTTCTGTTGTTTATAAGTCAGTCAGGTAATGGGATTTTTGTTGCAGCAGCCAAAATAGATCAACACATCAGGCATCTGGAAGACAAGATGGGAGAGAGTTTGTTAGGAATCTAACTTGCTGCTGCTTAAATTTGTCAAATACCTCATTAGCTATGGACCAAAGATTGTATTAGCGAAGCAATTTTTTTAATTCAGAATTTCACTTGGAAGTCTTTGCATTCAGTTGAAAACACCACCTATTGGGCCTGACAAACTTAATTCCCATTTCTTTCTAAAGTGCCAATCAAATACAGAGTTTTATTTATGTCAGACGTTCTTCTGAGTGACCTTGGTGAAGTTATGCCATTTGAAGAAAGAGGCACATGAATTCCGATTACAATAAGAGTTCTTGGAAGATGTAGACGATGCATACAAGGAATGAGCATTTTCTCTAGGAGAGGAGGGTGTATAGATTTAGATGGTTTCTTGAGAGGTGATGGTGATCTGGAAAACTATGAAGCGTGGACCCTGTATGTCTGGTGCCCTCACAGCGAACCTGCTAGTTCGCCTCTGAACACAGACTCGACAATCTGTGCCTCAGATCAGCACCAATTTACAGAAAATGCTTTCTCTGAACCAAAGCCAACCTTATAACACAAACAAATGAAGATGGAAGAACCATGATCAGTGTGAATGAACTACAAGGACAATGATCTGGGAACTGCCAGTTGAGGAGTTTGTGAGACTGATTCAAAACTGATTTTTAGAGCTGATACCCGTGTTTCTCCTTCTCACGAAATGGAACACTTTTAAATAGGAACACCAAAGAAAGTGCAAGGGATGGGCAGGAATGACCTGATCCCAATAAGGATGACAAACTAATGGGAATCCATAACAAAACCAAGGTATGAAAATGAGAACAGATGTTCAAAGAACTCTCTGTGAGGAGAGCAGAGTTTGGCCTCAGTGCTGATTTGCTGTGTTGGCCTAGATTGGACAAACTGTGAGCAGTAAGCCCCAAAGAGCTTTTATGAGAATCCTATCTGGTCAAGGGCTGGGATGGTTGCAATAAGCGATATAAGCAAACCAAGCAGGAACAGACAGAAAATTTATTCAGAGCTTCCTGTAGCAAGAGAGGAGCCACAGCCACTGCCACAAGCTTTTGGCAGAGACTCAAAGGCAGGCAGTGGAGTGGAAAAGCTTTGTAATGAAAAAGGGATGGTTTCAAGTATTCTCTGATGGTGAAGAAGACATAGGTGGGCTAATAGAAACACAGTATCTTATATGATCAGTTTGGTGAGACTTTCTATGGTTGATCTTGAGTTATAAAATTAAGGAAGCTGGTGGTCAATGACCATGTTGCCACCTTATAGGCCCCTTCTGCAGAAGTGGCAAGTAGGAGTTCTATTACCAAGTATCAGTTGGCTGTCATCTCTCTGTAAATACAGTCTCTCAGTGTGTGAGTGTATAACAAACACTAAACCTAAAACTTTATTTTTACTGATCACTAATAATTAAAATTAATGGACTTTATACTAAATGTCAATATAATGATTAGTAAGTCATCAGAGATATTTAAATAATGTGTGTTTGTTAAATGACTATTGATTTTACTAAAAGGTATGATGATATCTCTGTTTTATTTTACTGTTACAGCATCTAAAACCATATCCTAAGGGTATTTCTGTGATACTTGCTTGTTTAAGTCAAGTGTGACAGAACTATTTTGCTGGGGCATACCTCCAACAGAGATCCGCTTGACTTTCTTGTGGTAAAAAAATCTAGCGTGACTGATGGCAAAAGCTTGAAGCTTCTCTCTTTTGATACTTGGCCTGCTTAAAACTTCAGGGAAAGCAGAATAATGGAGAAGGCATCCCTGTTGGTTTGCTCAGATCTCAATATCTGAATGTGTAATGTGATCTTAGCTTTGATTATGTGTGACATATTTTCCCCCATTGCCTTTTATTTCAATTCTTTATCTGAGTCACCAATGGTCACTTGTATTTATATAATGTTGTTACCAGTAAAAGAAAATTGCTTGAAACACTTACGGAATTATAGACTGAATTCCTCCACCCCAAGGGTGGGTGCACTACACAAAAGATGGAGAGGAGTGGGAAAGTAAGAAAATTCCTCCTCCACGTAACCCAGTGGAGTATGGTCACACAGTAATCCCTTTTCGTACTTTTCTCCATCCTTTTGGAATTTGGGGCATGCATGTGCACACGCCCGGAGTGTTTCTCAAACTGCCTGGTCCTGGACTCCAAACACGTAGTCAGCCATGTAGGAGAGAGTCACCTCAACCAGCATGCCATGGGCTGTACCTCGACTGGTTTTATGTCAGATCTATAATGAGACCAATTTTATTCCAATTAGATATAATTTACTACAATGGGGGGGGGAGAGGGTTTAGGAGTCAATCTCAAGTTTAAGTATATGAAAACAAAAGTAATGATCAATGAAAACCTACAGTAATGATCTATGAAGTTCATTTGGTATCTTAGGTCTTTCATAATTTTTTTAAATATGGCAAAATATTTCTAGTATAACTTCATATTTAATTGATACTTCTCTGGTAAATTCATCCTTTCCCTAACTTTGTCATTTTTATAGTATGACATTAATCTTTTCAATATTTTAATTAAACTATGAAAGTTGACAATTATTATTTTAACCCAAACTCTAACATCAAGATATGTTTTCTGGGGACCAGCAGTTGACATGATGGCTATGTTGCTGGACTCCCATGTAGTCAACTGCAGTTCAAGTCCCGGACTTGGTGGCTTAAACTCACACCAGGCACGTATGCATGTGTGCCTAAGATCCCGAGAGGAGAGTGGAGGAGAAGGTATTGCGGTGTGGCCATCCCCCCTGGGGGGGTGATTTTTCTCTTTCTGTCTCTCTATCTCTCTCTCTCTGGCGAGTGCACATGCCCTATTGCAAAAACCACTAAAAAAAAACCCAGAAAATATATACATATTTTCTGTTGAAACATCATGCAAAGTTGTACATGTGTATAACTATCATAAAATTCTCCTTTAAATAAAAACAAATTATTTTAATGTTTAACCATAAAGTTCCATCTCCTGCACTTTAAATTTTGACTTATAAAAACAAAATAATAAGAAATTTATTGATGATGTCCTTAGAATGAGTTAATATTAATGTATTTCTCCTATAAACAAATGGAATAAAAGCTACACAATTATGACAATATTATTTATACTTAAATATACAATAAAATGCTGATCTGATAAAATTTTATAAAATAGAGAAGAAATGTGCTAGAATCTTGATCTAGACATTTTTGACAACAAATTTTTTGTAGGAATGTCTAATTAGATATGAATACTCACAAAAGGGAGATTATAGGTATTGTTTTTTCCTTCAGTCTGCTTTTTTCAGGTCAGGGGCAAATATCTCATTTTTCTCTTTCTACTTCTCTGCTCCTTCTTCTCCCCAGAGAATAATCTTCTCCATTTTTGTTCCAGAAAATGTAAACTCTGGTAGGTACAAAATGTGATAACACTGAAAATACAAGAAACAGAAAACAGGAGAGATTTAATATGAGGCCTCCCAATGATCACTCCCTCCCCATACCCAGCACCATCTGGAGTAGTTATATATCATTCTTTGACACAGAGAATGTTTTCACTTAGATATCCTGTAAGTGTAAATTAATCTACTGTTATCTATATTTAAATTCACTAAGAGACAATTTGTACATTTTTTTTAGAGTTCAAATAAATAAAAGAGAAACGGAAAGGAATATGGGAGTAAGGGTTTTCCCATCTGTATATTATACGTGCAGTCCTAGATTCCTCCACAAGCCACCGTGGTCCATGTGCAACGTTCTACCTGACATCTTAAACTTGTTGGTTATATGGTTTTTCAAAATCTACATATCCACAATTGAGTTGTCTAAAGGAATACTTCTCACAATTTCCCCATTTCAATAAGAATACCTTCATACACCTGAGACTCAAGCTAAAATTTTAGAATCAAGTATTATTCTTAAGATATTGTTATAAAAATGGGAAAAGTTGTGAGAAGAATTCCTTTAGGCAACTCAGTTGTGGCTCACCAGAGTATACAGGGAACTCAAGCAGCTTATCCATAAAAAATTTAAAAAATCCAATTAAAAAATGAGCAAATGAGCCGAACAGACAACTCTCCAATGAAGACATACACATGGCCAAAAAAGCCAAGAAGCATATGAAAAATGCTCATTATCTCTTATCATAAGGAAAATGTAAATCAAAACCACAATGCGATACCAGTTAACTTCAGTCAGAATGGTAAGATGAAAAAGAACAAAGAATGATAGGTGGTGATGAGGCTATAGTAAAAGAAAACCCTCCTACATTGTTGGTGGGCTTGTAAATTAGTGCAGCCACTATGGAAAACAATAGGAGGGTCCAGCAGTTGGCATAATGTTTATTTCGCTGAACTCCCATGTAGTTGATCACAGTTCGAGTCCCAGACCCAGTGGCTTAAACTCAAGCTGGGCATGTGTGTGTGTGTGCCCAAGATTCTGAGAGGAGAAAGGAGGAGAAGGGATGCAGCACGGCCATCACCCCTAGGGGATGATTTCTCACTTTCTGTCTTTCTGTTTCTCTCTGTCTTTCTGGCAAACGCACATGCCCTATAGCAAAAACCTCCCTGGGGAAAAAAAAAAAAAAAAAAAAGAAAAGAAAAGAAAAAGAAAACAGTATGAAGGTTCCTCAGAAACTTACAAATAGAACTACCATAAAAGCTAGTAATTCATCTCCTGGTCTCCTGGGCATCTACTCAAAAAATAGGAATACACTTAAATGGAAAAACACTGGCATGTCGATGTTTTTTTGTAGCATTATTCACAATTGCTTAGACATGGAATCTATCCAGATGTCCAAGTGCACAGGAATGGATTAAAAAAATGTGGTACATATACATTATGAAATAGTATTAGCCATAAAAACAATTAAACCGTCATGTATGATGCAAAGTGGATGAATATGGAAGATTATTGGTAATCAAAGCAAAGCAGAATTTGAAAGAGAGACATTATATGTCTCCACTTAATATATATTGAATGTTTGCACTCTGGCAGAAACTGAGAGATTAAAAGATATAATAGCAGGAAGGGCAACTGTAGCTACTAAAGACACTATAAAAGGTGGTGGGTAAGAGGGAGAGAATTGAGGGGGAATGTTTAATACATACAAAAATGAAAAGTTATCTGGTGATGATAATGTATATGGTAATATCTTTGGACAGATCTACACCGTAGTAATGCTAGTGAAAACGATTTCCTATAATATAAAGATGTACAATGGTTAAATGTAAATACAAAAAAATTAAAAAAACATATACTTCATTTCTCCTTTTGCTTTTTCTCTTATATCCAAAGATGTTAATGGCAGGGATATCCAATAACAAAAAAGGATGCTGTCTCCTCTGATTATTGAGACATCAACAATGTATCAATGTGTCCAGAAATCTGAATGTTCTGCAGGATTGCTGAGCTTGCTGTAATGCAGGAGACACTAAGGAGGCTAAAGACGATTATTATTTACTAAATGGCTTTAATACATTTTTACTATTTAAAAAAATGAACATAACTCTGGTGATAAGTACTAGGAGACTACTACTATTGAATTTCATCTATCAGAAGTCCTTCTGGTCATGACTGTGCAATACATCTTGAATCTCTGCTTATCCCCGCCATATTGATACCACCCTAGTCAACCCATTATTCTCACACACTCTTTCCATCCCTGCCCACCTAATGGACATCAAGGTAGCAACAATAATCTACTAAAAATATGTATCAGACCATGACATTCTCTGTATTAAATATTTTTTGTGAATTTCCTTTGAAATCAGAATCAAATATAAGCTTTTACCTTTGCCAACTGGTTCCTACATGATTTCAATCATGCTTTGTTCCAAAT
This sequence comes from Tupaia tana, assembly GCA_026018925.1. Taxonomy (NCBI): domain Eukaryota; kingdom Metazoa; phylum Chordata; class Mammalia; order Scandentia; family Tupaiidae; genus Tupaia; species Tupaia tana. Next base: position 160,611,729 of record JAKSZU010000007.1, on the reverse strand, counting down.
TTTATTTTGCTCACTGTTACTCAATCACACTAATCCTTCTCTTTCTAGGGCAATACAAATTGATTTGTACTTCTCCCTGCCCTTCAATGGGTTGGCTGTTTTTCTAATTTTAAGTCCTTCCCAAAACGTTACTATGATAACATACTTCTGACCAGCCTGTGAGTTAATTTCTATCACATTAAGCCATTTATTTTATTCACAACATTTACCGAATTTTGAGATTATTTACTTTTCGTTTTTCATTTTTATTGACTGTAAGAGAATACAGGCAAATTTAACTGAGAACATTTGTATTATTCCTTCATTGAATTTGTTTTTAATAAAATTTTCTTCTTTTCATAAAAGACTGAGAAAGAGGAAGAGTGAGAGCCAAACATGCTCATCAGGGTCTCTACTACAATCCCATTGAAACTTGTATTATTTTTTCAATATATTTTAAAAACTTCCTTTAATCCTTCCTTCTTTCCTCCCCTTCTTCCTTCCTTCCTTTATTTTTCATGACAGGGAGGCAAGTATCTTTATCAGGTCTCACAGTGCAACCCTTCCTCTCAACCTTCCTAGCCAGCCAAGATCAAGGGCACATGTGCACAGTCAGCATGTGCAAGTAGACTCAGAAACCAAACCTTGTATTCCATATGGCTTCCAGCATTGCAGAACATTGTGCTGTCTCTGTGCCACTTGGCCAGACTAAGAACCTAGTAGAACACAGCTCTACTTTGAGGATAGCCATGCAGTAGAGCCCTACCTGTTCTTTTTTTAATAAAAGAAAGTTTCTCATTGTTAGTATGAAGAACAAATCTTCTTACAGTCTCCAAAATAAACAAATTATGGCTTGTGTTTAGCAGATCGCAAAAATTGCTATCTCTATTATTTCCACTTCCAGGAGAAATTCTAGCAAGTTTTTAGGGTAATAAAGTTATACTTAAGAGAAACAATTGAACAGATATTAGCAGGGACAAGGGAGATAAAAATTAGGACCCTGAAATCTATACACAACATTGATTTTTAAATGGTGCCTAAACTACATGCAATTCTCCTTCACAGGAAAATTATTTAGACCGAGTGATTGTTCATTGAATCAAAGCCTATTCATCTGTTCCAAATGCATTGACTTCAGAAATGATTTTGAGCATAGTTACTGGGAGTTATGAGGAAAAAGAGGGCAAGCTGTCTGTCACAGTGTTCAAAGCTCTTGTAGCACTCCCCTCCGTTAAGTTGGATTTAAAAAGGAAAGAAAAGTATTCACTAGGTTAGAAGTATATATTTTCAGCATTTTACAGTATCTATATGAAATGCTTCAAATCAGCTGTGGTTAACATTTTTTTCTGCACTAAAGAAATGATATATTTCACAGATTGCTCTCTGTATTGCTTTTGAATAATTCACAATGGCAGAATGTAACAGGGCTACCATATATTTAGGACTTATGATGAGTCACTAACTTTTCCTTTTCAATCCCAGCAATTAGTTAATGGCATTGATGAGAATAATCAGTTTTATAAGTGAGAGCATGAGATAATAAGTAATATTATATTACTATCTCTCAAGTTGTGAGTGATAGTAATATAACTTATTCCCAGATTTGTTCGACTCTAAAGGCTATGCCTTATCTAAAAATGATTTGCTCCTTCTATGGGAATGTGGTCTTTATTGATTCCTTTTCTCTTTGTAATACTAAGTGTCGCTAGTCATTTAAAAGAAGTTATTATTGAAGTTAGTATTGTTAAGATTTACAAGCATTTATTTCAAATAAAAAAAATGTTATCCCTCATGCCATTTTGCCATCAATACCCTCACCAGAAGTAATCTTAATTTTGTCTTCCTAGTGAATTTTCATCCATTTTTGAGCTTCAAAAAAATTGAATTAATAGTAGAAATTTTTTGGAGTCTTCTTCCCTCAAATAAATACTACGAGTGTTACTCATCTGGTTTTCACGTTTAGCTAGTTTGCTTGTTTACTTATCTGTTTGTGTGTGTGTATAGAGTTATTTTTTTTTTGGAGAAGGTCTCACTGTGTTGCCATCTTTTTGCCTCTGCGGTAGCTGGAGCTATGGTGGAAGTCACCATGCCTAGATTTTAGAGTGGGCTAGAAAACAAATACAGGCCTCCCATGTGGCCTTGGTTTGCGAAGCAGAAGCAACTGAAATGTGCTTAGCTTACTTTCACAGCTATCCAGTTTTCCATGGTAGGTATTTCTATCCTAATTTCTACTGATGTTTTCTATTATGTAACACATTCCTTCGTATACAGACTTTTCTCTTTGTACATTTTTATTTTTTCTGTCAATATTATCATAGATACTCCTATACAAATGTGAAAACAGTTCTAATTTAAAACATTAAAATCTTGAATGGAAATCGATTGCTCCTATAGAGCTATTTTTTGAGAAATTGGTATTTTAATTGTATGATAGATGAATGGAGTCTTCTTTTTGAGGTATTCATTTACATACATCTGAAAGCATGGTTTGTTCATCTTTTTCTTTTTAAGAGACTGGTAAAATGTTTGCCTTTACACATTATAAGTTCTCTTTTGCAGCTACTCACGTCTATAGTTACGCAGCAGGGAAGCAGTCAGGGAGATTACAGAAGCTGACAGGCATGTCCGTGTTTCAATGATATTTTTAAAATAAAAATAGGTGCTGTAAAAAATGCTAATTTAAAAAACAGAATCAATTGTGTTTGTTCTGAAACCTATTTATGACAATTGTACCTATTACTGCAAATCTACAATTTAATATTAATAAGATACTAGAGAAACCAAAAAAATCGATGAACATAAAAAAAAAGACAACAATGAAAATGGAGCTTCAAGATACTCTAGTTACAATATGCTGACTGGAGTATAAGAAGGGTCTCCAAAAAGTTCATGTAAAATTCATATTATGAAAAAACTAAGGATTTCAAAAAATGTTTGCACCAAAATAAATTGTACTTTGGCTCTATTTTTTTTCAAAAGCTTTTTGAAGTCCTGTTCTAATGTATTGGTATTATCTATCTGTAAAATAATGTGTTAAAAATCTTTAAAACAGCTGTCATAGTGCATCAACTTCTAGGAACAAATTAAAGATGATTTCATTATATCATTTTGAATGAAGTATTCATGAAAATCAATTATCTAATTAATAGAAGATTTGTTAAATTAATTATAAAATGCTATGCATGTAGTCACAGAAACTATTTTTTAAAAGTACTTATTTACATGGAAATAATGTTCATGTAATATTTGATTAAATGAGAATATAAAATTGAACTTAGGGTAAAAATGTCAATTTTATCACTATACATGTAATTATATGTTAGAGTAGAAGGAATGGGAAAAAAGTAAATGACATAGTCTTGTTACAAAAGAATTTTCTAGTTCAAAAGAAGAGTTTAAAAGAGTGGGTAGTTTTTGTGTTTCCTAGACAAATGAAACTTTACACAGAATCGCTGAATGATGGAGTTTGAAAAGGACAGAAGTAATCTTTAAAGTTGCCTTAAGACAAAGTATGAAAGACATGGGGCAGGCCCTCAGCCAATGTTTGGAGTTGAGTTATTAATTCCCTCTGTACTTTGCAGATTCCGGTGTCCTTCTACTACTGAGGAGGGTGATTTGGGGCATTGGTGTTATTTAAGTGACATGGCCATCTTAAGAATGATCAACCCTCTTCCTCTGGTTAAATAAAGGGCAGACATTTCCAATAAGATGTTTAGCAGACGTAGCAAGTAAGGTGTTCCAGGTAAATGAGAAAGGCACTTCCTTATCTCATTCTCAATTTTACCCATACACAGACAAAATTAACTGAATGGACCGGCTGAGTATGCTCTGACTCTTTTCATAATATCAAGGTATTTGGCATTCAGGAGTAGGCACTGTCATCTTACAGAGAATGACCATGTCTTAAAGATTAGGTACTATATACACATGTGCAATCTCCAAGAGAAAGGAGTTGTGTCTCTGATTCAACATTTGTTAGGTTCTCATGAAGGCAACTCCATGAGCCCAGGGCAGTTGAAACACAGAATCTTTTTATTATTAACACTTACAGCTTTGGAGGAAAGAAGGTTTCCACAATGGACTACAAAGGGATTTGCTGCTGGAAAAGGGTAGTGGCTTGCTGAATTGTAGGAGATGGCTTTGCAATGGTGAGCTGGCTTCTTGTGGATGGGATATTTTGAGTAATTTCAGAGGCTTAAAGAAGTTGTGCCCATTCCTACATATTTCGCATTTGAGGCTTCTGAAAACTGGGATTTATGTTGTAACCTAAGGATGTTTAGAGCCTGCTAAGAGAATGATTAGGATGAGGGCCTAACATACTTCATAAGAACTAGAATAGAGGGTTTATAGGCCATAATTTCAAACTTGGGTCAACCTCAGGACTTATGAAATATACTATAGCCTCTACAGGCAAAAGAAACTTTCAAAAAACAGGCAATAATAATGCCAAGCATAGCTTGGAATCCTAAACTGAAACTGATCTAGTATAAGTAAACTGTATCTTTAAAGGTATAGATGTATGTGAATGTGTGTGTGTGAGTGTGTTTATGTGGACGGTTATATGATTATACGTGTGTGTATATCTTTCTGTATAGTCCTCAGTCTTTAACTGTTTTTAACTGCTTTAAAGGCAATTGTCAAAAATATGGAAATTATTTTTCAAGAACCTACTGTGAAGAAACAGGATAGGCTGCAGAAATTGATGATCTCAAAGTCACTTTACTGGCTAATTATTATAAATATACTAACATTGATTACGTTGTATGGTTTTAATTTTCTTTCTATACATGGCCATTTATATAAAGTTTCCTTTAATGTTTATGCTTCATTTTTATAAAAATTCAAAATAATTATTATATAAAATATCTAATTTTCAAAATGTTATATTTAAATGTACACTAGATCAATAATCTGCTAAATATTAGCTTCTGGTATCACATTAAAATGTTAATGTTTTCTGAAAGACTATACTTATTTTAATACATTATTTAATATTTCAATCACCCTCATTATCATTTTATTAAACCTTTCCTACTGTCATAAACCTTATTCATATGGACAGAAAGTAAAAGTACCTTATTGGAGCTTACTTTCAAAGAGCTTTGACCTTTCTTTTTTTTAGTGAAAGTTTTTATTTATCACTTCGACTTTTTATGTTATTTTTCAGTTGATCTGGGTATGTAATGACCTTTAAGATTTTCTTGATAAATCCAAGCTCATCACTATTTCATACACTTTTTTTCCCCAGGAGAAGCACAAATATAAGTAGTTCAATAAATGTGGGGTAGTAGTGGGCTTTTATTGCTAGGGAAGAAGATCTAAGATCAGTAGGTGGTTGTCAAAAAGAGGCAAATTTGAGTTCACATAAAAAGATTGCAATAATTGGAGAACTTAAAACATAGGATGTATTAATTTGCAGAATTATGAACTGTTCCACAGATCTGCAAAAGTGGAAGCTGAATGGTTTCTATTCAGGTATATTTTACATGAATATTTACCATGAGAAAATAGAGCTACATGATTTCAATATTAATCCCAATCACACTATTTCATGATTTTAGAGCATTAGAGAGATAAAATGTGTCTTATTTTGAAAATAATTCTTTTTATAAAATCATAAATAATGATCAAACTAATTGGGCTATTTGTTTTAATATTTTGACCCTAATTTAAATGGATATTATTCGATGTATGCAGAGATCAACAGTAATAACAATAACACATCGATTATGCAGATTCATCTAAAAATATGTTAGAACTAATAAAGTTTATCTAGTAAATTTGGTAAAGTTGCAGGATATGAAATCAACGTACAAGACTCTTGCGGGCAGCTCTGGCACAGAGGTAAAGTGCTGCTCAAAAGAGTTAGATCCCGCATTGTGAACCCATTTTGAATAGCCAGCCTGGGTTAGCCTGAAAAAGGTTGGGCCTGCACACAGAAGTGTCCAAGATCTAATGGACAGGAGGAGTGGAGGAAATGGATTATGGCATGACCACAGACCATGGAGTGGTGTGTCTCTGTCTCTCTCCTTCATGCTCATGTGCAGGCACACATCGTCCATTATGAATAAAAAAGGAAAAAATGTTAGTTGTATTTTCTGTACAGAAAGGTTTTGTTTGTTCAATATTAATCTTTGTTATTTAGTTTTGCTTTTGTAGCTTGAGCTTTTGTAATGATATCCAAAATCAAAGAGAAAAGGCAACCTATATATTTGTGGGGAAAATCTGCAAATCATATATTTGATGAGGGGCTAATATAAAAAATTTATAAAGAACTCATATAACTCAACTGCAAGAAAACATATAACCTGATTTAAAAAGGATCAAAGATCAAAACATACATTTCTCCAAAGAAAATATAGAAATAGCCAACATATATATGAAAAGATGATCAGTATCTCTAATCATCAGAGAAATGCATGTCAATACCACTATGAGCCAGCACATCATACCCAAAAGGGAAAGCTATTATCAAAAACCCAAGAGATGGCAAGCATTTCCAAGTCCATTTCAGCATTATTCATGATAGTCAAGATATGGCAACAATTTAAGTGACTGTTGGCAGACAAATAAATAAATAAACTGTAAAATATGTATCTACAATGGAGTATTATTCATTTTTTAAAAACAAGAGCCTTCATTGAACACAACATAAATGAACTTTAAGGACATTATGGAAAGTGAAATAAGCCAGCCATGCATAAAAGAACACCTCATGTGATATCACTTATATGTGAAATTTGAGGATGCATAAAAGGTCAAATATATGGAGATAAAGAAGAAAATAGTGTGCACCAGTGGTGAGTTGGAGGGAAGAAAATGGGGAAATAAAGTTAAAATGATACAAACAGTAAGGTGTAGGATGAATAAGTTTAGAGATCTAATGTGCACAAGTATTATAGTTAGCCACAAATAGTGAACTGTATTTTGGATTTTTGCCATATGAATAAATAAAAAAAATTAGATACATTCTGTGTGTTAAAAATATATTTTCAAATTGTTTTCATGGGCCAGCTGGTGGCATAGTCCAACATGGCTAACTGTATGGTTTGAGTCCCAGAATGGGTGGCTTGAAAAATAAAAATGCTGGGAACATGCACATGCTTGGCCCAAATTTTCCCCCAAAATGCAGAAATGGAGGAGAAGGGGTTCCAACATGACCATGCCCTATGGGAACCCCTTTCTCACCTTCCTTTTCTTTCTCCAGCAAGCTCATGCACCCTCTAGCAAATTTAAAAAAACAAAACTGTTTTCAAAGTTTATCCATCCATTTCTTCCGTGTGTGAGAGGAATAAAGTGAGACAAGCACCTCTAACAGGGTTCTCATGCTACGATCAGTCCTCAGTGTCAAGTGGCCTGGATCATGGGGACACATGTGTTCAGGGAGGTCCCAGGATGTGAATCCAGGACCTTTCCATTGGGGCACCATAGTATTACCACTACAGCATAACCTGGTACTGAAAATCTATTAAATGAAATTTGGAGAGCAGAATATAGAGCACATCTCACAGTGGTGAGATTTGTCATGGCCTGCACACAAGGCAGCTCCAGGGCAAGATTATTACTCCATGCCTGTGTTCCCAAAAAAGGGCTTACGTAGTTTCTTACTCACTTTTCACAGGGACATGCAGGTGCCCTGGACTGCTGGCTGATGTATTGTCCATAGGTGATTTTTTTTCAGATGAGATTCTTCAATTGGAGAGCAACTCTTACTTTGGGCTCCTTCAGCTTTGCTTTCTGGGCTTCTGTGATATATTTCTTGTGTCCTTTAAGAATCTTTGCTTTTCTGTCCTTCCTGTCCAATTTAAATTGGCTTTTAATTGAATCTTGTTTTGGAAAGGAGAAAACATATCTGCAAGCACGCCTCCAAAATATCCATCTTGCAGAACTGAGTATGGAGCTGGCCAGAAACACTAACAGTCTGCCCTTGAAAGCTAAGCTGTCTCCAACAAACAAATGCACATACATGCACATGCTTGCACATGTGCACACATTCACACATGCACGCACACACACACAGTTTTGGATTTCCTTTTACATTAGGTATTGCTTGTAATTGTTGTGTGGGATGTGGAGGGCAGTAGACTTGTCTCATCTTATGTTTTTATTCTGGCTGTTAATCACTTGTGAATTCTATGTGTTTCAATTTTTACCTTTTAGTCTGTGATTGCCATAATGTCTTTTGTTGCATAGAAGTGTTGTTTCTTTGTCTTTTAATTTTTGTCATCTTAATAAAATTTACTTTGCATAATGTTTACTATGTCACCCAAAGTACAAAAAGGTACCCTCTAATATATTCTTAAATTATGAAGAGCTTTTTATTTATATATTTATTTATGACATTTAGGTCTTTATTCCCAGTGAAATTAATTCTGTGTATGGATGAGAGAGGAATTTATTTTATTTTATTTTCTATGTAGATAATCACTGGAAAATAAAATGTATTGAATTGTCTCTCCAGGCCCAGTTATCTGCAATGACACGTCTGTAATACATCAAGTTTCCATAAAAGCATTTTAGTTTCTGAGTTCTCCAGTTTCTTCTGTTAGCTCATTTATTACATCTGTCCCAATATTAGATTGTCTTATTTTTCATAGTGTTTATAATAAGTGTTGAAATCTGATAAGGCAGTCTGCTCATTTTTTCTTTTTTGAAATTAAGAATTATATATAAAAAAAATAACTCAGCTATATTTGTCCTGATGCTTTTTTTCACTTAGCCTCATTTTCTAAAATTAAAAAAAAAACTCTTAGGAATTTGTCCAGAATTACAATAAAGTATAGATTGTAGACTGATTTTGAAAGGATGAATATTTATATGATACTATGTCATCTTCTCCGTAGACATTATATCTATTTTTTCTGTTAGGGGACTTTTTAAATGTTGTTTAATAAAATATCATCTTTTTTTGAGAGGTGATGCAGATACATTTCTGAGCAAGTTATAGGTTTTACTACTAATTTAAACATTATGTTTTAACAGATTCCTTTTGTGCAACTGTCTCTTGCTTGCACAGACCAAGCTTCCCTGCTGAACTTAGTATTATGGATTTGCAGATTTTCTAGGATCCTTAGGCAGAGGATCACAAATAATGACATAATTGTTCTTTTTTTTAAGTCCTAATCAATTCTGTTGAATTTCTTGACTCACAGGACTCATCACATAGGACCTCCAGCAAAGTGCTAGGAAAACAAAGTTTTATTTTTCTGGTCCTGACCTTCAAATACATTTTCTCTCAGGTTTTTCTGTTATGAATGTTGCCTTTTGTAGGGTTGTATACTTATTTCGTTAACATCTATATTAGTTTTCAAATGCTGTGCAACAAATTTACCACAAACTTAATGGCTTAAAACAACACATGTTTGAAGTCATAGCTTCTGTGCGCCAGAAGTTCAGCATGTTTGTCTTGGTCCTCTGCTCCAGGTCTCACTAGCCTAAAATCCAGGTATGAGACAACCTTATCTTCAGCTGGAGACTCCACTAGAGAAAAATCTTCCATCTCCTCCAAGTTGTTGGCAGGACTCAGATCCTTTCAGTTTCCTTGCTTGCTGCCAGCTGGGCACGGAGTCAGGGTAGACCAGGCCCTTGCCGCCTGGTCTCGCAATTTGGATGTCTTCTCATGGAAAGGCTTCTCCCTTCTGCGTTCACACATAAAGAAGTTATCTGTAGGTTTCCATTACTTTATCAAGTTACGGAATTTTCTTTTTCAGTTTTATTTACTTATTTCTTCCATGAACAGTTGAATTGAATTGAATAGCTTTGGTTCCCACGGTAATCCCTTTTTCTTTACCTCACAGTAAATTTATATGGAACCTAGATTATGTCTACATCTGTGAAAGTCTTTCACCTTTGTCCTATAAGTAATTCAAAGAAGTAACTTTTTTCTCCCCCACATTTAAAGTCAAACCTTAGTCAAGAATAGAAATATGAGGTGAGTTTACTAGGGGCTAATAGTCTTGGGAGTCAACTTAGAATTCTGCTATCACATTATCTTTACCAAATCAATTTCATCCTTTTCTTTTTTTAACGAAGAAAAACATTGCCAGAGTACACTTGCAATTGCCAGAGAGACTGAGGAAGAAAAAGCACTCCGCACTTGGGTGGTTATACTGAAATCTCTTCTCCATTTCTCCATCCTGTCAAGATTTTGCACATGCATTTGCACCCAGGGTGTTTATCATGCCTCTGGGGTGGGGATTTGAACTGTGGTTGGCCATGTGGGATCCAGAGCCCTTAACCTCTAGGCCATAGGGCCAACCCCTATTATCTTTTTCAATTCTTGGTTTGTTCAATTTTTAATATGTATTTATCCTTATCTTTGTTCCTCAAAATATGAACTATACCCTTAAAGTAAACCATAAAATTTGGTAGTATAAATCCTTCAAATTTATTATTTTCTTGAATTTGTTTTGGCCAGCCTAATCCTTGTATTTAAAAATATATTTTACATGTATTGGATTGTTTTTGGTAGTTATCTTATATTCTCTATTAAACTTATTAATGATTGTGGCATCCTCATACAAAATAATTAGGGTTTCATATGTATACAGGCAAGTTGTCTGGAAATCAAGGCAGCTTTTCTGATTCCTTTCCAATCTGTGTGCCTTTTATTCATTTTCCCATCAAGGGTATTGTTTTGATTTTCTGGTGTTGAATAGGAGAGGTTATGGCAGAAATGCTTGTCTTCTTCACATTCTTAGAGGAATAAAAATGGTCTTTTGCCTGTAAAGAAGTTATCTGTAGGTTTTTATAACTACTTTATCAAGTTAAGGAATTTTCTTTTTCAAGTTTATTCTCTTATTTCTTCCATGAGCAAGAGAGACAGAGAGCACTTCCAATGCCCCAGTCTATCTCCAGCTAACGCCAGCTCCAGATGCCACGTGTGTTCAGGGAGGTCTCTGTACCAACCTGGAGCTTTCCCATGTACACTCGCCTTGCAGAGCATCATGTTTTACCTCTGCACCACCATCCAACCCCAAAGGAATTTCCCTTCTGCGCTTTGCTTGCTGATTTTCGTTTTCTCTTTCTTTCTCTCTTTCTTTCTCTCTTTCTTTCTGCCTTCCTTCCTTCCTTCCAACCTAAATGGTGTTAAATTTAGTCATATGAGTATTTTGCATTTATTGGGATGCTTGTGTACTTTTTCTCCCTTTTTTCTGCAGAGATAACAAATTACACACTATTTTATTTTCTAATATGAAGCCAATCTAGCAGCCATGTTGTAAATTTCCTGGTATTATATGGCCTTTTTATATATTGTTGAATTTGATTTATTACATTTCATAGGAATTGTTTCATTATTGCATCTATACTTGAGAGAAATCTTTGATTATATTTTCCTTTCCTTATAATTTCTTGTGGTCATTTGTTACTGTCCTCATCAAATGTCTTTGAAGAATTCATTCATCAACCATTTTTCTGAAAGAGTTTGTACTAAATTGATATTTACTTTCTAAATCGTTTATAATATTGACCAGTGAAATCATCTTGGCTTGGCGACATTAAACTTGGAAATTAAAAAGGCTTTTGTTTTATTTTACTGTGGATATTAACTAGTTGATGCATAAAAATTCTAATACATTCAAGGTACATGGTATAATACCAGGCAAATAATACCAGGCAAGTAAAAGAGGCAGTCCTTGTTTTTTTTTTTTTTTTTTTTTTTTAGGGAATTTAAGTTTATTGGAGACATTAAGAAGATAACATTTAACTGAATAGTGATAATAGAGGGCTACATTTGCAGGCAGAGGAATAAGTAAAGTTTTGTAAGTGAGAAAGCACAGAGAATATATAAAGGACAGAAGTAAAACTAGTTTCAAAGAATGATAAGTTCTTCAAGGGCAGTATTTCTTTTTTTTTTTTTTTTTTTTTCTTTTTTTGGAGAGGTTTTTCGCTATAGGGCGCGTGCGCTCGCCAGACAGACAGAGAGAGACATAGAGACAGAAAGCGAGAAATCACCCCCCAGGGGGGATGGTCACGCCGCAATCCCTTCTCCTCCATTCTCCTCTCGGGATCTTGGGCACGCACGCACACACGCCCGGCGTGAGTTTTAAGCCACCGGGTTTGAGATGCGAACCGCGGTCGACTACGTGGGAGTCCAGCGACATAGCCATTACGCTAACTGCTGGTTCCCAAGGGCAGTATTTCTTGTATACTGCCAGATGTTTGTGTAGTGTGCTAAATAAACAACCATATTTTCATAACACATGTATCAAAATCTACTTAATACTTTTCCTCAGGCAACTAATTTTTACTTATATGGTGTGTATATATACACACACACACACACACACGTCTTTAACATGTGTGCAGCTATATGTATACATATATGTTTATATATGTATATATATAAATATGTTTATCTGAACATTATTGTATACACTACCAATGGCATGATAAATTGTATCTTGGTGCATTGTGAAATACTAATGATAGCTATTACGGATAAATAAATCTGAAGTGCATTACAGTTATAACATAGGAAACCTTAAAATACCAAATGAGGGGACTTGTTCTAATTTCAGGGACCAATGTAGATCCATAAAACTTTCTCAACAGGGACTGGTCTAATTTTAGAGCTATGCTTAGAAGGACTGATCTCAAAATGATGTAGCAGAATGACTGGATAGTGAGAATATTGGCAGGCACCAGATAGAATGCTTTTCAGTCAAGAAATCTTTTTTAAAGGATAGTTAAGTGTCATTTCTAAATTTTAAAAGAGCATAATGAAAATCTTTGTGATTAGAAAAACATGTACTTAAAGAATGAACAATTTACAGTAAAGCTAATCAAATGACTCAGAATGATTTCTAACACATATGCAATATCTACATAAAAATAAAGATTTTTGCAGAAGGTCTTGATTTGAATAATCACATTTCTGGATTTGAAAATGCAACTATTCTAAAGATGTCATTTACCCTTAATTAGAATATAAATTTAATGAAATTCCTATAAGAATGTTACAATTATGTTTTTTGACGAAAGCTTAATAATTCATGGGACATTTTATACTAGATATTTTGAGGCATTTTAAAGCTGGCATAATAAAAAACCATGTGTTGCTGGCAATATGACAAAATAAAAGTTTCAGTAATTAAACAAAATTACATGCAATAATTTATTTGATTACAAATTAGCATGTAAAATTAGTAGAAATAAGTAGACTGCTCTGTATATGGTATTGATAAAAAGGGTAAGCTTTTGAATAATATATTCATATATCATTTCATAAACCAAAATAAATTTTAACACATAAACAAAAGAAAGACAACTACTCTGGTGGGGAAAAAAAGATGATGGTTCATATTGTGTAGACCTAAAAAGTCCATATCACAACCTATTCTATTTCGTGACTCAGGTGAGCGTGCGTCAATGGGAAGCTTGATGAAATAAAACAAAAATAAAAGCTTTTTTCACTTTCAGAGATATCTCAAAATTACAACATGTGCTTAGGTTGATACTGTTTTCTAGGAAGCAGTTTCCTGACTTTTGCTTTCAGTGCATACGCTGGAGTCTTTGGGGGTTTCAGGAACGGAATTATCCCATCATAAAAAGGCAGGAGTCAAAGCGAAGCTTAAGGAAGGCATGGAAGTTAAGTTTGGAGCCTGTGGGAACCCCGATCTCCCAGGCCTGCCCTACCTGCTACTGTTATAAACTTTCTGGATGATAAATGTGACAAAAGTCTTCATGTGAAGGCCTGCCAGGCTGCAGCCTGACTCCAGAGACAGTTCACGAGTGTCCATTCATTCTGGGTCAGCCTTTGAAACTGCGCTGAGGGAGACAAGGTCGGAGGCCACTGACCTGAAGTTCAGGGAGTGGAAAGAGCACTGAGACTTACTTCTAAGACACGGAAATTCCCAAGATGGGTTCCCAATAAAAGGCAAGACAAAAACTAGAGCCGACCACATCACTCGTTTTAGGCCACTAGGCCATGACAATAGCCTGAAGTGAATTTAGCAGGAGGCAGTAACATCTCAGAATCATTTCCACGTGGTGACGCCACCAGAACGGAGAGCTTCTGAGGCGTCTTTTGTATATGCTGCGGGTGTGCCTGTGATGCTGGTCGTCTGAGGCTGGGGGTGATCATGGTTGGGTGTGGTTCTCACTCTCTCAGAGAAGGATAAATAAATATTTTTAAGTTTCTAAAAATCTAAAAGTGTATAAATCTAAATTGTTGTATAAACTAAGATTATTGTTGAAGAAAGGAAAAAAGATTAATAAATTTAGTGTAGCCTAAGTGTACAGTTTGTAAAGTTTACAGTTGTGAACAGTAATGCCCTAGGCCTTCACATTCACCCACCAATAACTCGCAAATTCACCCAGATCCACATCCAGTCCTGCGAATTCCAATCAAGGTAAGTACCCCAGATAGCTGCACCATTTTTTTTTTTTTTTTTATCTTTTTTTTCCCCTTTCATTTGCCAAAGGGAACATACATTCCCCAGAGAGAGACAAGGGAGGAGAGCAAAAAAGCACCTGCTGTGGAGAATGGTCCACTTCTCCCTCTTGTTGAGATTTTGGGCACACACGCACACTCACCCTGCATGTTTCTCAAGCTAGAGTCCTGGACTTGAACTGCACAGTTGGCCATGTGGGACCCAGCTCACGTGACCAACAGGCTCTGGCTGGTCCTTAATGTTTATCTTTTATGCCACATTTTCATTATATCTTTTCATGTTTGGACATGTTTAGTTACACACTTCCTTACCACCCAGGCCTCTACCGTGTAGCCTGGGTATGTAGAAGGCTTTATCATCTCACCTTACATGGTCACACAATGAAATTGCCTGATGACACATTTTTCAAATTGCATCCATGCTGATAAATGATGAATGTCTGTGTTTAAGCTTAGGAAACTAATGTTTTATCCTTCTGTTTAAGAAGCCTAAGATAGATGACTCGTAGTATAAATTGGATGTACTGGGTTGTTACTAATCCTATAGATGCTATAATCACAAATGATTATTCTAAAGGACTTCAAGAAGTTCTTAGAAATTAAAGTATACATTTCATGGACTTAAAATAAGAGTTTACTTTTGTGCAAAATATTTTAAAATCTGTGCATGTTGTCTCATTATACACATTTTCCATTAACAGAAGATATCATATACTAAGTGTGCTTTATTTTAAACAAATGGAGCTTTATATTCATTGGTTGTATGACTTTTTTTTCTCTCAGACCAGTCTATATGCTTTCAAGAGGGACTGTACATGATCATTTTTTTTTTTTTTTTTGGAGAGGTTTTTGCTATAGGGCACGTGCGCTCACCAGACAGACAGAGACAGACAGAGAGGCAGGAAGCGAGAAATCACCCCCCAGGGGGGATGGCCATGCTGCAATCCCTTCTCCTCCATTCTCCTCTCGGGATCTTGGGCATGCACGCCCACACACCCGGCATGAGTTTAAGTCACTGGGTCCGGGACGCGAACCGTGGTCGACTACATAGGAGTCCAGTGACATAGCCATTACGCTAACTGCTGGTCCCTACATGATCATTTTTGCATGCGGCTTTACTGCAGTTTGGAACCAATGACTGGTTTTGAATTAAAACGAATATTTTTTTTCCTCTTGAAAACTAAAATTATGTATTAATATCAATTTTAAACCTTATATTTGTTGAATAATCCTTACTGGATCTTTAAAATTGTGAAAGGGATTTTATTTTTCACTGTTATTAATATTCCATTTTAGCTCTATCTAGTTTAGATAACTGTGGAGCATGGACATTTATGAAAGCCCAAAGCATATTTATTTTCAAAAAAGAGATAAATATGCAGTAGAAAACATTTACAAAGCTGTTTATTTTACAATGATTAGTGCCTCAAAGTCCACAAGAGTGATGGAGAAAATCTCAGATCAATTTCTTTAAAGAAACAGCTGTAGTCAAGGCATTTTGAATACATGCTAGCTTTGTTGAAACGTTTTTTGTATAAGTCCTTGACCTAATTTCTTCAGCTAAAGCTTGTGAAGAATTTAGTTGCTCAGATCAACAACCTGCAAGTTAAAAAAACAGAACAATAATGTGTTTTGGTTGAGTGAACTTTGGGCTGCAGAGTAATGCAAGGCTTGACAAAATGTCTGGTGATTTAACCTGGTCTCTCTCATGTTTATTTTCCCTTCTGCCCTTAAAATATTTCACTTTCAAAACTTTTCTTATGATGGATCATATTATCCTTTTTTATATAATTTCTAGCAAATACTAGGTTAGTTATAAACATATGTACATGCTGCTACTCTTCTGAGTTTTCAGTAATCAAAACCAATTGTTGTATTACCCAATATTTATAGGAAAAAACGTTTGTTTAATTTTTAATGTTGACCCATGGTGGTAAGTAAAACTCCTAACACATGCAAATAATGTGTCCTATTGCCATTTAAAATGTTGTAATCAGACAACCCGTGGAAGTCAATATGTCCCATGTGTTAAATGGCTTCATGGTTCTGTTAAATTGTTTATCTCAGTTGCTCAATACATTCAAGTCCGGGAATCTGTTTGAACTACATTCAATCTCAGACTCAGTTTAGTCACTACTGGGTAGCCAGGTGGCATGGTTAAGATGGCTGGTTTCCTCATGACCAACTGCGTGCTTTGAGTCCAAGACCTAGCAGCTTGAAAAACACCCAGGGTGTATGCACATGTGTGCACAAAATTCTGAGAAGAGAATGTAGAAGGGATTGCAGCATGGTCACCATCCCTGGGGGTGGGAAGGTGCTTTCTCACATTCTCTCTGTTTCTTTCTTCTATGAGTGACAACACCAAGTAGCAAATAATATCACTATTTTTTATTCCACCTTAGTAAATATGGAATAAATTTTCTCAATTATGAAAAAATGTCAAACCAGCCTCATGCATCATTTCATTTTAGATGATTGTCTAAATTGTTAAATTGTCTGGAATTTAAGTTGATGAAAGGATGATTCTCTATTTTTTAAGGGACTCCAGGCCTGCAAAAGGAGTTAAAAAAATATCTTATCGGGACCAGCAGTTAGCATAATGGCTATGTCGCTGGACTCCCACGTAGTCAACCACAGTTCGAGTCCCAGACCCGGTGGCTTAAACTCACGCTGGGCACGTGTGCGTGCATGCTCAAGATCCCGAGAGGAGAATGGAGGAGAAGGGATTGTGGCGTGGCCATCCCCTCTGGGGGGTGATTTCTCACTTTCTATTTCTCCATCTCTCTCTCTCTGTCTGGCGAGCACACGCGCCCTATAGCAAAAACCTCTCAAAAAAAAAAAAAAAATCTTATCTATATTTAAATAAGAATAATGTAAATATTCATAAAGTATTTTGTTAAAATTTGTCTTCATTTTCAACCTCTCCAAAGGAAGTTTATGTATTTTCGAGGTAGTCCCTCAAACTATACCTTTATGATATAACATATTGAAAGTCACACGAAACCAAATGTATCTTTTGCTTGAAACTCTCTCTTGAATCTCCCCGAGCCCAGAGGATGAACACGTATTTCTCAGATGTGTTCTCCAGGAGACACAAATTCAATGTTGCAATAATCACATGGCCTGTATTTTAAGCAAAATCTCCTGAAGCTTAGACTTCCAAATTGCTTATAACGCATCTGGCTATTTGTATAAAGGTGGAGTAAACTTGCTTTTATTTATTTATTCATCATTTTATTTTAGGTGATTGTCTAAATTGGTAATTTAAGGGTAAAAATAATTAGTAACTCCACACATTACCCAAAGAGATGAGGTTCTTTAATAAGACACACAGGAAGATATCAGGAACTAACTAAGTTACACATGTACATCACGTGAAGAGGCTGCCTCTCAAACCACTCAGAAAGGAAAAATAAATAAGTAAGTAAGTAAGTAAAGTGTTCCTTCTGGCCCAGCTGTCTGTTTGCCCCTCAGTGGTTTCAAATCAAGTGTCTCAGTTTCTCTTCCTCTCTGATTTATTCTTTGATTGCTCCTTTTTTTTCTTTTTTCTGTTTGGTCAAAAGTTTCTACACTGGAGAGACTCTGTGTCCACAATCTTCCTGTGGTGTTCATTACCACCTACTCTAAGTTCCCAAGTGAAATAGCCAGTGGCCTATCTCGTCTTAAAGCGAAGAAAGACACCTAAAGCAGGGATGGATAATCAGTTGTCAGCACCATCGTAGGGTTTATAATCCAAAGGACAGCCCTGAATGTTTTCTGTAGAAAGGAAATTTTGGTGTATTAAATATTTACAGCCTTGTAGATTTCTGTACTAAGATAAAAATAAGTATAAATCAAAATTATTATAATGGTTTTGTTATAATTATTACCTATTCTGTTACATCTATTAGATTAAGTGCTTACATACAGTATTTCAAATATTTCTCATAATTTATAGGCTAGATATAATCTTACTTAAATTTAAGAAAATCAAGGGGCCAGCAGGTGACGTGGTGGTAAATGTACTGGACTCTCACATGGACGACCACAGTTCAAGTCCCAGACATGGTGGTTTGCTTTCTCACTTTCTTTTCTATCTCTCTCTGATCAAACTGTAAAATAATAATATAGTAATAAATAAAGTTAAATAAAGTAATTCTTAAAAATAAAATTAATCATAAATTAAACATATTGTCCAATGTTCCCACAGTTAATTAGAAGTTAAGTAGGAATGTGAGTACAGGTTTCTTTTTCCTTTTCAAGTTTGTATGTACTTTTTTTTTTACCAGAAAATGCATATTTAGCAATTTCTATACATACACAACTTAAAAATTCATTAAAATATTTCATAATATTGACACAAATTTTCCTACTAGCAAGAGGGGAAAAAGCAACTTACTAAAACAATGTGAATGTTCAGATTTTAGTCAGTTAATATTCTGACAAATATATGGAGTGGAGAGGCATAAAGTTGGTAGTACCTAAAATATATTGTATATATAAATTCTAAAAATAAGAAATTATGTAGAGACAGTCTTACAAAGTTCCTATATCTTATGCATATTGTTCTGAGAGCATTTTAATTTATGTATTGAGTACTGAAATTGTGTGATGAAGGATGTGTGTGTGTGATTAAGTTTTTTGATATGTGGTGGTACATTAAATCTGAAAACTCCTATTTTAAAATAATTGTATCATTTTTTGAATTGTTCCAAAACTTGGGTTTTTTTTTGCACTCAAATTTATTCTAAAACATTTATATTGAACTGTCACTATCACTTAGTTTTAATTTTGATGAGGTGGCAAAGTTTATCCATTATTCTTTGGCTGGGTATTTGAGAAGCCTTCAGTGTCTACAAAAAAGTGCTACCATGCACATTCTAGTTGTTGTTTTTTTGATGTTTTTAAATTTTGGTTTTAATTTTGTCAGAGGGCATGTGTGCTTGCCAAAAGGAGGGCGTGTGGGAAAGTGAGAAAGCACTTCCTATGGAAAATGGTCCCGCCACATCCCTCCTGCCTAATTTCTCCTTTCTTTCAGGATGTTGGGCATGCACACAAATGCACTCAGAGTATTTTTCAAGTTGCTTGATCTGGAACTCCAAACACACAGCAGGCAATGTGGAATCCAGCCACTTTAACCATCACATGATGGCCTAACTCAGTATATTTTAATCTATTTGAGCAAAAGTCACTTCGTAGATGAAATGTGATTTCATAAAGAAGTCAGATATGTGCCCTAGCCATGGCGGCACTGGCCTTTGGGGGGCCATCGCCAATTTAGGAGCCAGTTTTGAAGGTTCAGGGTTCAGATTCTGGATCTATTTGAGCATGTTGGGTGTGTCCATGATCCTGGAGGGCTAGAAAGTTGGGGGTCAGGGTTACAACATTTTAATAACATATTGGGAGTAACTCTCTCTGTGACTCTTGAGAAAGAAACAAAATATAAAATTCTTTAGTGTAAGAGCATATTCATCCATGATAGGATCCATAATTGTTTTGTAATTGAGGATAGAATTTTCTAATTGGATAATAGTAAAAAGTGTATATTGGAATGCTCAACTATTATTGTAGGATTGTCTATTTTCCCCTTCAATTCCAGCAATGTTTTATTCATATATTTTGGGGCTCTGTTGATTGGTACATATATATTTATAATTCTTATATCTTCTTAATAAACTGATTCTGGTATTAGTACATGATATTCTTTTGTCTTTTATAACAGTTTCTGCCTTAAATCTATTTTTTTCTATTATTAGTATAGCCAACCCTGCTTTTTTATTGGTTATTTTGGGCCTGAAATTTCTTTTTCTATCCTTCGACTTTCCATTTAAATCTTTCTTTGAATCAAAAATATATCTTTTATAGATAGCATACAGACAGGTCATTTTATAATAGAAAAGTCTATTGTGACTATTTCTGCCTGTGATTGAACAATTTTGTCCATTTACTTTTATTATGATTAGTGATAGGGAAGGACATCTGTCATTTTGCTCTTGTTTTCTTTATCTTATGTCTTTTTCAGTCTTTATTTTTTTCTTTACTTTCTTATTTTGTGTTTACTTGAAATTTTTTTTGTGAAAAACTGCTTTGGTTTTCTTTTCATATCTTTCAATGCATATATTTTTAGACATGTTCTTTGTAGTTACCATGGAAATTATAATATATAATGCCCTAAATTTTCAAAGTTTTGTTTAAATTTATACTGACTTAACTTCAATATCATGTAAAACTTGTATTCCTTGGTAATGACATATGCTCTTCATGTGGACAAAACTTTAACTAAAGTTTCTAGGTCTCTTGAAGGATAGCTGTTCACGACAGATTCCAGGCCTTCTCAGATCATATACATTTGAGTTCATTGTCAATAGTGACTTCTACATAAATCCTATTATCAAGGTAGAAGTTACCTTTAAAATTTAGTGCATGATTAAGTTATACTCTATAAATTTCATAGACTCCCATTGTTATTATTGTTTTTAAAGAAAATAATCTTAGTGAACTTTCTTTATGTTTATGCTTTCATATTTTATTTCTTGTATAGTTTGTAATGTTATTCTTATGAAAGGATAGTTTTAAGGCTAAAGTATAAAAATTCAAGGATCTTAAAATGTCATTAAATCATTAATTCATTTTCTCTACCATAGTAATAATTGAATTAAATATTTCATACATACAAGAGAGTGCATTGTGATTAAGTAGCATGAACCTTTTTAATTCTTTATAATGTAGAACAAAATGATCCATTTTCTACTTTTAGCTGTTTTAAGAGATATTGCGTAACAGCAAAAAAGAAGTAAATATTAAAAGTAAAATCTACCTCTTTGGTCTTTGCAAGCAAGATAAACTCAAAATAAATATTCAACATCGACTGAATTCAACTCATGTTAGAACTGTTTAGCATCACTCCTGTCCGTCATTGATGGAGTATTTGGCCAGTACTTTGATATGTACGGCCAAAATCAGTTGGCAAGAGCATGACATTGTCAGTTAAGTGCATTTTTAGTGGCTTTTCTATGCCAATCTAAGTCAAACATTTTTTTTTATCTTGCTTTTTACATTTTCATGAATTTGAGTGATTTTTTTATAGTAAAAAAAATATTGCATTTCTAGGAAGAACTCTTATTCCTTTCATTATATTTGATTTTCGATACCACGCACACTCACATAGCACCCTCACAATCAATAAAACCAGAAAACCAAATAATAATTCACTTTTATGTTTGAGTTCTCATAACTAACTTTTTTCTAATTGTTATTAATCAAATATTTATTATTTATGAAAAGTGTCTAACAAATTGCTTACTCATTTTTAAGGATTTTTAGTAAACTTATGTTTGAATGAAATGGTTGAATCAAATTTTTGAAATACTTAACAATTGCAAAATAATAGCAAACTACTATCACTTTTAAATATAGTTGTTTTTTAGATATGTCCCTCCAGAGCAGGATTTTTTTTTTCTTTTTCCTTTTAGTTTCTGTTATGAGAGAGAGTTATAAGTATTTTGAACAGGATCTCATTTCACAATCCTGCCCTGTCTTCCCAGGCAGCCAGGACCATGGGCATGCAAATCCCACAAGTACAGGTCAACCCAGGAACCCAATCCCAGTCTCCCATATAGCTTCCAGCATGGCAGAGCATCTCATCACTGCTGCGCCACCAAGGCTGGGCCAGAGAATTCTTTAGTATAAATGAATATCATGTCCATTTGATAACTAAATCTGAGAATATGAATGATAAATTTTGACAATAATCTGTTTTATAACTATACGAAGATGGACCTGAGTCTAATAATTTCCAAATTAATGTTATGGTAATGGACCATTTCATTATTACTATTCCATGATGTCACACTGGAACCTTTGAGAAATAATATCACAAGACATCCAAAAATTACAGAAAAATAGTAAAGCATTTCAGAAGTACACTCCTAAAAATTGTTTTTCATGAAATTTACGCTAAAGCTGAGGATTTTTTAAAAGAGGTTTTTGCCATTGGGTGTATGCACTCACCAGAGAGGGACAGAGACAGAGATATTGAGAGGGAAAGTGAGAAATCACACCCCTCAAGGGGGATGCTCACACTGAAACCCCTTCTCCACAAATAAAGTGACTGGAAAAAGCAGATAATTATTCTCTTATAGTCCTGGAAGCCAAGTCTGGCATTAATTTTACTGCACTAAAATCAGGAAGGAATTTGTTCCTTACTTCTTTCAGCTTCTGGTAACTGCAGGCATTTCTTATCTTCTGGCTACATCACTCCAATCTCTTCCTCTAAAGTCATTGCATTTTCTCTGAATTCTGTGCTTGTCAAAACTACCTGTTCCTCCCTCTTAAAAAGATGATGTGATTGCCTCTAGGGCCATCATAGATAATCCGGGATAAGATTATTTAAGAGCCTTACTTTAATTAACATCTGTAAATTATATGTTGCAATGTCAAGTAACATGCACAGGTTCCTGGGATTAGGGCTGGAATAACATTTCATGGGAGACATTAATTCAATGCCTAGTTTGCTGTCTTGGCCCTAGAGATTCGTGTCTATCTCATATGCAAAATATTAGGTCCTTAGGAAAGTTAGGATATATTTTTCTGTTTTTCTATGCAAAAATGCATCATGGCTTTCCTGGTGATCTAATAGATTCAACCCATCCCACAGCATCCAAAACCCTCAACCCTTTAGAGAATACACTTGAAGTCCACAATCTTACCTAAATATCAGCTCAAACATTCTAAAACTTGTCATCTCAGTTATCTCAGTCAAGTATGGGTAACTCTCTGGGTCTCATCTTTACTGGGACAAAATTTGTCTTCATGGATTTGTGAAACTAGGAAGCAAGTTGTCTGCTTGCAAACCACAATAGCAAACAGGCCCAGGCCAAAGTCGTAGACATCGTAGACATTTCCACCCCCAGAAAGAAAAAAAAAAAAAAAATGGAAGGAAGAAAGAAGTAGCTGATCTCAAACAATTTCAAACTCCAGCAGGGAAAATTTCATTAGGTTTCTAGGCCTGGAAGTAATTCTCTTTGGCTTGATGTTCTGCCCTTTGGGCCATGGGGGATGTGAGGACCAACCAGCACAGTACAGAGAGCACCTTCCAGGGCAGGCAAACCTGTTATGACTTAAATGATATCTCAGAACGTACCCAGCACAAAAGAAAATACTAGAAACTTTTAAAAAATATCCTAACAGTCTTCAAGTTGTCTTATTAGAGAAAATGCCAATAAAATATACAAGTTGAATGTCTTTCAGATCCAGAGCTGTTTAGTATCTCATTCATATGAGCCACTGAGCTCCGGCATTGTGACCTCTTCTATTGCTATGCCTTCGTAAGTGTATGTTCAGAGCATTTTAATGGTAGTGTGTGTGTGCGCGTGTGTGTGTGTGTGTGTGTGTGTGCATGCACGCACATGTGCATGCTAAGAAACTGCAAGTAAAGCATTTGATTTTGCAAGCTACTTCGCCAGTCTAGAATTTTTGTTCATGACTCTTTCCTCACAGATAAGAAAATAAGTTATAACATAAAAGGTGACAAAGACTTTCCTTTGACCAAAACTGTACTCAAGCTCCTTGGCAACCTCTGTGGGAATAGGCCTGACCTTGGGCTTATAGAATCCAGTTTGAGCAAGAATCTTGCTTAAGGCAGCTAAGAGAAAAAGCCCCATCCTTGGAATATGACTACTTTCAATATTTATTTATCTGACCTGCCTTCAGCCACAGTTCTGTTGTTTGTTATGTTGGGCTAGCAGGAGTCCCCATCAGCTCTTATGTTTCTTCTTGGTAATTTTATCACTCTTCCGAGCTGTAACTCATCCTTGTTGGAGTCAGAGTTTAGTCAATTTCTCTCCCTCACTTCCAGACCCCATTGGAATAATTCCTATGCCTGTGGTCATGGACCCCCTTGAATAAAGTCTGACTTACCATCATCTTTAATAAATATATCATAAATATGCTTTTTAAATGAACACTTCTGAAAATCACGACTTTCTTGAAAATTCATTTCCACTTGTTTGTCTTTTTTATAACAAAAAATATTCTTGCTTATTTAAATTCCATCCATCTATTAATATATGTGCTTTTTAAAGTGACAAATAGAGTCTTCTGTAGTAAAAAGTTAAGCTACCCAAGTGTCAAACTCTACTCTTCTTGTAACTTTGCATTTGCAAGACTGCCTGGTTAATGATTTGAAAAAAAATATTCTACTGCCCCATTTGATGGGTGAAATGAAGCAATGTTGTCACACTTCACTGCATTTAGGACCCACAGCATGTCAAATTCTTTTCAGATAAACTGCAAACCATTAAGTGATATTTTTTTCTTCCTTTTCTTTTTCCTGTCAAACCTGATTTTAGAAATAATTTCCTGATATAACTTACCCTTCTTATAGAAAGGAAGACAACTTTTTCACCACAAAATAACTCTGGCAACCTGCATAGAAAAGTGCCACATCTAACATATTCCACGTCTGATTGTTCAGTCTCCGCTTATTTCATTTGGTAGCTAGTGATACTAGGAACTATCATTTTGACTTTCACAACTATTAGAAAAAAAATTTGTAGGGGAAGCAAAATTTTACTCCTATCCTTCTTAAGGTTTTTTTGTGTGTGTGTTTAGTGTTTTTTTTTTTTCTTTAATTTTTTTGTAGCTGAACCTGAGAACTAAATTGAGTAAGACAGATCAATAAGAGAAAAAACATACTGAATAAGTTTGATATGCCACAGGTGTTTTCAGAAGAAAACTAGGAACCAAAGAGGCATTTAGAGCTGAACACTTATATTCTGAACTGGATATGGGAACTGTGACAAGGAGAAGAGACTTGGACAAAGGTAGTTAGCTGGATGGAGAAGTAGCTAGAAAGATAACAGTTTAACAGGGTTTATTTATACAAATTTCTTTCCATTTCAACGTCTTCTTTTCATGACAAGAATACTTTCCTTCTGGTGTCAGGACAACTTTCACATGAGCATTTCATCTCCTGCTTTTAAGAGACAGAAGCAAGGTCAGAGTGATCTGGCAACCTGCTGTTTTTCAAGTTTCTTTAATTCAAAATAATCAATGTGCCAGAGTTGCATATTTTGGAATGGCATTGTCTTAATTCTTTTATGATATTATCCTTCTCTGTCAGGTAAAGAAATTAAAGCTGAGAAAATCTTTTTGGAGAATTATTTATTTAATTAATTTGATTTGCTATTGTTATTATTATTTTAATTCAACCAGAGAGAGAGATTAATTCAACCAGAGAGAGAAGGGAAAGTGAAAAAGCAAGCTGCCAGGCCTGGGACTCAAACCACACTCAGCTGTGTTAGGAGTGCAGCACCTTAACTACCTCACCACCTGCTAGCCCCCAAAAAATATTTTTTAAAAAAGCTATTCTGGGGACCAGCAGATGGCGTAATGGCTTTGTTGCTGGACTCCCATGTAGTCCCTGATCCGGTGGCTTAAACTCATGCCAGGCGCGTGTGTGTGCATGTCTAAGATCCCAAGAGGAGAATGGAGGAGAAGGGATCGCAGCATGGCCATCTCCCCCCAGGGGGTGATTTCTCGCTTTCTGTCTCTGTCTCTCTGTCTTTCTGGCAAGCGCATGCACCCTGTAGCAAAAACCTCTCCAGAAAGAAAAAAAGCTATTCTGTTATTAGTGCCAACTAAATATAAAATAGAAGTATAAAATATTATGTTAATTTATATAGTAATATGTTTTAAATAATTCATTTATTTTTGACAGAGGGGGCTATCTTGTTTCCATTTCTCCCTCCCGTGGAGATCTCAGGCAAGCACATACATGTACCCATAGCGTTTTCAAAGCCACACTGGCAGGATTCAAACTGCAGGGTTGACCATGTGGGATCTGGCTTCCTTAACCCCCAAGCCATAGGCCAGTCCATGTTAATATGTATTTATATATTATATTTATGACTGCAGTCTATAATCATTCCATCAAAATCTTTGGCCTTATGGGAACTGAATGAAAAATCCTCTTAAGGGATAAAAAACTTCAAAGAACCATACTGGATCAGACAATACCTTAGCTGATCAATTTTGCTGTCCCTACATATCATGAGAGTCTTGCTAACATTTGCAACTACTGTTCTCTGCAGTCTGCTTAATTATTGTTCTTACCCTCTCAGGGTTTCCACAACTTATCCAAGAGGTAATGACATGGTGTTTTATGCATAGATCTCCAGCACCAATTTACAACTGACTTGTTTTGGCTGAGTCTGGGACAGAGCCATTCTTACTAAAGCACAATGTTCAGAGAGCCCAGGTTCCCACACCCTTCCCCAAATTAAACCAGGGATTGCAGTTTTGTTTTGTCTCCCCATCTCTCTAAGGTAGTTCCAGCTACGATAGTTCCAGCACTCACATGTTACAACTTGTTTTCTGTTCCTTATTAGATTTCCTTTAAGTTGGCTTTTTTAAATTAGTACTTTCTCATTATTTTGGAGATTGCTGTAGGCATTGAAATGAATCTGTCCCTTAAATGTTTTGTTTCTTTTATTCCTTGATTCCCTCCCTCTCATCCTCCCCCCATCTTCCACCCTCGTCCCACACTATCTATCATATCCACAGTTGCTCTCCCTGCTTTTATACCTTACAATCTTTCAGTTACTGCCATAGATCACAAACATTCAGTATATATTAAGAGGGGACATACAATGCCTCTCTTTCGTAGTCTGACTTAGTTCACTTAGTATTAGATCTTCCATATTCATCCACTTTCTGTCAAATGCCAGGGTCTTTCTGTGTTTTATGGCTGAGTAGTATTTCATACTGTGTATGTGCGACACTTTTTCAATCCTTTCATCTGTTCATGGACATTTGGATGGGTGTTATGTCTTAGCAATTATGAATAATGTCACAATATACATGGCTGTGCAAGTGTTTTTCTGACAGAGTGTATTCCTATCCTTTGGTTAGGTATCAGGAATAGAATTGCTGGATCATATGGTAGTTCTATTTGTAGGTTTTTTGAGGAATATCCATATTGTTCTCCACAGTGGACATACTAATTTACATTCCCACCAACAGTGTAGGAGGGTTCCCTTTCACCACAGCCTCACCAACACTTACCATTCTTTATTTTTTTAATCTTAGCCATTCTGACTGGGGTTAGGTGGTATCTCATTGCGGTTTTGAATTGCATATCCCTATGGTAAGGGATGTTGAATATTTTTTCATATGCCTTTTGGCTGTTCATGTGTCTTTAGAGAGATGTTTGTTCAGCTCATTTACTCATATTTAATTTGATTATTTTTTTCAGGTAAGCTGCTTGAGTTCCTTGTGCATTTTGGTTAATAATCCCTTATCCAAGGGAGAATTTGCAAATATATTCCCCCATTCTAGTTGTTGTCTCTTCACTCTAAATATTGTTTCTTTTGCTGTGCAGAAGTTTTTTTAACCTAATATGATCCAATTTGCCTATTCCTGGGATTATTGCCTGTGCTTTGGGGATCTTATTTAAGAAGTCTTTGCCTACTCTGATGGTATAAAACAAATCTGATATGGACATTTTACATAAAAGAAAGACACAGAAAATGTAGAACATACCATTGGACATACAGATGCTAAAATGGTCAACTTGGATAGAAAAACATTCAGTAGAACACAAGTAGAAAAAATAAACTTTATTTTTCTTTTAAAAATAAAGTTTTTATTTTTCTGTGCAAGCATAGTATTTATCTCACAGGGTTGTTTTGAAGTTTAAATGACATCACTTAAAAAATAGTCTCCTTACTTAAAATAAGGCATCAAAATAAATATTGTTATTATATTCAGGTTATTTTAGCAATTATGTTAATTATGTGGGAACTAAAAATCACACATGGGTATTCTTAAAGCATAAAATAATAGATGCTGTGTGAATAATAATGACCCTTCAAGAAATCCATTGGTTTTTGAATAACATTGTTCCCTTTTGGTTTTGGTTTATAGAAACCAATAGCAACATTAGGAAGTTTTTCAACAAGTAATCATGTTTTCAAGACGGAAATAGTTTATTCTTGAAGTTATTCTCTTTTTTAGCTTCCAATTTATGAGTCAATTGGCAGCAAATTAAACTGGAGACTTGCCATGGAATTATTATCATTTGATCTCTGGAAATGTGTCTTATTTTCCAACAAATCATTTTGTCACCCACTACTAAACACAGCAGTTTCACCATCCCCAATGAAGAGAGGTAATTTATTTTATTTCAATTCCAAGTATATATTATTTTATTCAAA
The DNA here is from genome assembly GCA_026018925.1 of Tupaia tana. Classification (NCBI taxonomy): domain Eukaryota; kingdom Metazoa; phylum Chordata; class Mammalia; order Scandentia; family Tupaiidae; genus Tupaia; species Tupaia tana. The sequence goes on along the minus strand of JAKSZU010000007.1, from coordinate 160,583,160 downwards.
TGTGATATTATTAAAATAGTTGGAATTAAAGACAAAACTATATTTTTTCCAATTTATAAAGTAACACAAATGCCAGGTTAAAAATTTAGGAAATCTCTTTATGTAAGATACAAATTAAAAATATATGTCACCATGATAGCCAATTTTAACATTTTCATGCATTTTTTACCTGAGCATATTTTAATGCATACATAAATAAAAATTTTCCATTTTAACATTTTTATGCATTTCTTTTCCTGAGCATATTTTACTGCATATATAAATATAACCAATTTCAAATGTAAGGGGATTGAGTATGGTGTCTTAAGTGCAAATCTAATTTTATAAAAGATAAGTACATTTTTAAGAACTGTTCTCCTTGGCAATGATATTCTCATAAGCTAAGAAAGAAGAGAATGTAAAGCAGGACACATTTAGATCATTCTTAACATTCAATTTTAAGATCTTATGCTGTTGACATTTAGGAAAAAAATTTATCCAAATAATTTGACCATAGTACCTACAATGGAGAAGTTAGCCAACATAAATGACAAAATTGTAAGGAAACAGAAGCCTTCAGTACAGCATAACAGGTAGAAGTATGAGCCTAAAAATGGAGCTGCAATTCCAGATCCACTTCTTACTTGTGAATTATCATAGCTAATTTGCTTATTTTCTTTGAGTCTCAGTTTCCCTATTGTAATGTAGGGGTAAAATAATACCTATATGTAATAACTAAATGAAATTGTATAAAGTCTATGAGCTGATTTTATATACACTAAAAGTGTTATTTTTATTATTATTGGGTTTTTGTCAAAGTCATAATGCATTATTACATATAAAAAATATGTCAAGACTCTTCTGATAACCCAATATATTGGGAGGCTATTGGAATGAGCTATTAATTCAAAATAAATAAGTCAAGCAGTTTTTCTCACAGCCTATCATTCCTTTCAGCTGAAACGTGGAGTTAGAAAAAATGAAACAAACAAACAGACCAAACAAATAAAACCTTCCCTTAATGATGGAAGAGTTTTATCCTTAGATTATTATTTTTAGTTTTTGTCATAGGGTGCCTGTGCTCCCTGGAGAGAGAAAGCGAGGGGTAAAATGAGAAATTGCTTCACCAGGGAGGATGGCCATGCCACGATTCCTTCTCCATTCTCCTAGAATTTGGGGCACATAAACACACACGCACCCAGCATGATTTTCAAGTGGCCATGTTTGGGGCTCTCTGTCAGCCTTGAGAGAGTGTAGCCCTTCACCACCACACCACCTGCTGGCCACATACCCTTAGATTTGTTTTATCAATAACAGAGTTCATTTTGGGGGGCCAGCAAGTGGTGTGGTAGTTATGATGCTGGACACCCACATGACTGACCATGTTTCTGGACACCCACATGACTGACCATGGTTCGAGTCCCAGACCTGGTGGCCTGCCTTCTCACTTTCCCTCTCTCTCTTGCTCTAATTTCACTCTCTGTCTCTCTCTCTGGTGAGTGAACATGTACTAGAATCAATTAAGTAACAATAATAATAAATAGAATTAAATGAATAATCCTAAAAATACTATTTTTTTTTGCAAAGAGGAGCTGTTATATTTCAATATAATTACAACTTCCGACACTATGTTTTATATAGAATTAGTAAGTTAAATGTATTATGGGCCTAAAGATTATTTGTGGGTTTTAAAATGTACATTTATTTCAACCAGCAATAAATAACCTGGGATGTACTATATTTTAATGCGTTTTGTATTGTTTGTAAAGTATAGTATTTTCCGTTAATGTTTATTTGATGTAGGTTGCAAATAGTCTGACGAAATATTTTTGCTTTCTTTATTTCCTTTTGAAATTAGAAGCCTCAGCAATCACCTTGTTAATTGCTATTTTTCTAAATACCAGTTAGCACTGTGCTTATTCTCTCTGTTCTTACACTGTTAGTGGCATCTGCCTTAAGACTATTTTGAACAGAAAATAAATAAGACCTTCCTCTTAGCTCTTTATAGTATCATTTTGACCACCACATTGCTGCAAATAACATTTATTCTGACTCCGCTGAACAATTCAATGGACTCATGAATATAAATCAGTTATTTAGTGCTTGCTTAGCAGGTAGTAAATTCATAGATATCTGTTTATATATTCATCTGCAAACTTCAAGTCCATATCTTATTACATTTCTTCAGATAATCCCATTTCCATTTACACAACCACAGTTCTAGTTTCAAAATTTAGTCATTTATTTGGTTGTACATGACCTACTCATGTGTTTATGAAGGGAAGCTATTCAATAGTTTTAGATCGTTTTTTTCTTTGAATGATACAAAAAGTAATGTCCGATCAATTGTTATGGTTAGCATTACAGCTGCAGTCAGTGTTCCCAGCTGGCCCAATCAACCCTGGCTTTCATAACTCTGCAAATTGTGGTCATATTACCATTATTATCATTATTAATGGCTGTGCAGATTCCTTGGGTAGGTGCAGTTTATTTCCAGTAGATTCTGTTATTGGTTCATTTATTTCTCTTTGTCACTTGTTTTCTCCTTTCATTTGTTTCCTGTTTTTGCTTACATTTTAGTTTACTCTATTATCTCTGGACATTGCATTTTAAAAAGCTTATCACTTATATTCTAGCAGAATGCCAGGTAAATAAGTTTCTATTTGTTTTTCAAAAGAAAATAAGCATGAAGATTCAAACTCACTTAACTAGGAATGTTTCAATTTTTTACTCTTTATCAAAAAGACCTCTCCTCCTAATATCCCACAAGCTGTTGGTGTTAGTAAGAATTAATCCCTTTACTTCTAGGATATGCACCGGAACTTTCAACCTTTATAAATAAGCTCATGAATATCCTGAGGAAAAAAGTAAACTATTATGTCTTCTTTCATTTCTTTTTTAATTCACCAGACCATGTGTGCACTCATCAGAGACATAGACAGAGAGAGAGACGGGGAAGGACCCATTGGGTGTGGTCACACCACAATCCCTTCTGCATTTCTACATCCTGTCGGGATCTGGGCTTGCACACACACATGCCCACATGTTTGCCAAGTGCCAAAGCTGGGAAATTGCTTAGTTGGATCTGTGGGATCCAGCTTCCTTAAACACTGGGTGACAGGCCAGCCCTTCTTTCAATTTGAAAGTCAAAATAAAGTCAATATCCTGTTGGCTCAGCCGTGGTGGCGCAAGCAGTATGGAACTTCTCTGTGATGCTGGAAATCATGGGGCCAAATCCCAGATTAGTGGCCTGGGTCTATCTGAACATACTGGATGTGCCCATTTTCCCACAGGGCTGGGGGAGGAGCTCTTCAGGAAGACCCTGTTGAAGGTCTTGCTCTCTCTCTCTCTAACAAATAAACAAAAAAAAAATCAATATTCCCGAGCCAGCAGATGACATGGTGGTTAAGGCATTGGGATCCCAAAGGCTGACTCTGTGGTTCAAACCCGGGACCTGGTGGCTTGAAAATCACACCTGGCATGTGTGCATCTGTGTCCAAAATCCCAAGAGGAAAATAGAGGAAAAAGGATTGTGGTATGCTCATACCCCCGGGGGACTAATTTCTCACTTTCCCTCTGTCTCTCTGTCTCTCTCCACCTAGCACATGTGCCTATGACAAAAAAAAGAAAAAAAGATGACAAAAAAAGTTAATGAAATAAAATAATAACATACTGAACAGAACAAATTGAGACAATAAGACAAATCTTAAGTTTTTTTAAGCCATATTTTAAATTATGTACTCCTTTTAATTTTTGAAGATTAAAGTAATAAGAGGTACAACATGTGTCATTTAATAGTTAAAGTTAAACTTCAGAATGGTATTGGCTTGAGTTTCAATGCACCAATTTTATCATTGTGGGCCAGCTACGGTTAACCTGTCAGTGAGGTAACTGGGGGCCAATTTTTTAAGCTCAATGAGTAAATATTCCATCTTTAAGATGGAAATGATAACACTATTTCCTAAATATATTTTAATGATTCGTGTAAAAAATGCATAGTTTATTAATGAATCTATCACACAGAAGTTCCTCTGTGATTGTTCGTTTCTTCTGAAGTCATGCATTAATTTTTATTTTTTTAGGGAGCAGAGGGTGATGTAGTAGTAATGCAAATAGACCCACCGGGGAGAGGTCCTGGGTTCCTATTCCAGGATCTTCCTGAGCATGCGGATTGTGTGTGTATGCTGGCCCTTGATCTGGGTTGGCTGGACCTTTATATTGAAGAATCGTGCACCCTCGGGACCAGCAGTTAGCATAATGGCTATGTCGCTGGACTCCCATGTAGTCGACCGCGGTTTGAGTCCTGGACCTGGTGGCTTAAAACTCACTCCGGGCGCATGTGCGTGCATGCCCAAGATCTCGAGAGGAGAATGGAGGAGAAGGGATTATGGTGTGGCCATCCCCCCTGGGGGCTGATATCTCACTTTCTGTTTCTCTGTCTCTCTCTGGCTTTCTGGCGAGTGCATGCGCCCTATAGCATAAACTTCTTAAAAAAAAAAAAAAAAAAAAAAAAAGAATCATACACCCAGAGGACTGAGTAGTACCTCCCTCCTTAGCCAGAAAGATATTTTAAAATATCATAATCTACAGAAAAGTTTTTAATATTTACAGTAGACTCAGTAATGATCTTTAGGGGTGCTATGGTTTGAATCTGTCTCCTACAAAATGTATGTGGTTGAATTTATTGTGATGGGATTAAGAGGATGAAAAATTAATCTATGGGATTAAAACATAGGTCATTTGGGAGGTGATTAAGATAAGATAAAGTTATCAGGGTGCCCACTGCATTATTGAATCTTGGTGGGAGATAAATGAGACAGACACACAGACACATATGGTTTTGCTCTGTCTCTCCATGTAGTGCCCTCTAATGCCTTAGGACTCTGTGGAGAGTGCCCACCACCCAAAGGCCCTCGTGAGATGGGGCCTCTTGACCTCAGATATGCCAAACTATCAGCTAAATGAGCTTTTTTAAAATTTGCTATAGGATGCATGTGCTTACTGGAGAAAAATAGAGAGAGGGAAAGTGAGAAAGTAGGGATGGTTAATCTGCAAATCCTTCTCATCTATTCTCCTCTTGAGATTTTGGATGCACATGCACATGTGTCTGGCATGTTTTTTCTAGTCACTTGTCCAGGACTTGAAAGAGTGCAGTTGGCCATGTGGGATCGAGCCACCTTAACCACCACATCACCACTGGCCAAAAAACTATTTTTTATAAATTACCCAGACTTAGGTATTTTTATGATTAGCAGCATAATGTATTACAACAGAGATTTGCCTTTTTCCATTGGAAGTGTCCTAGTATTTGCTGGTAACCTTGCATGAGTAATTGTAGAGGTATGGTTGGCACAAAAGTCATTCTGTTGTATATTAAGAAACATTTCAGAGTGAAGCAATGAAGACATAGAGAACCATGGGTCTCTTCCAAGAGATGAAACCTATCACTGATATAGCAGGGGTTTTAAGAAAGTATTCCATTACCTGCTAAATGAACACAATGCATTTTAATTTGGATACTCATATATTTGTAAAATAAAATAGATATTTCATATTTAAGCATGGTAAATGTATAAAATGTAATTCATTTTTTTCTAAATAATTATTTATTTTAATTTTATTTATTCATTCATTTAGTTTAACTTGACCAGAAAGAGAGACACACACATACACAGAAAGAGAGAGGGAAAGTGAGAAAGCAAGCCACTAGGTCCAGGACTTGAACCATGGTTAGTCATGTGGGAGTGTCCAGTACCTTAACCACCATGCCACCTGCTGGCCCCCTGTAATTACATTCTTTTTGATATTATATTAAGAGTGACTTTGTAAGATTTCTCTTTCTTCAGTATTAAAAATAAACTGTTAAATTGGGGGAACCAGCAGTTAGGGTAATGGCTATGTCGCTGGACTCCCACGTAGTCGACTGCGGTTTGCGTCTCGGACCCGGTGGCTTACAACTCACACCGGGCGCGTGTGCGTACGTGCCCAAGATCCCGAGAGGAGAATGGAGGAGAAGGGATTGTGGCGTGACCATCCCCCCGGGGGGGTGATTTCTCACTTTCTGTCTCTATGTCTCTCTCTGTCTGTCTGGTGAGCGCACGTGGCCTATAGCGAAAAAAAAAACTCTCAAAAAAAAAATATATATATATATTGTTAAATTGGTACTAATCTTGGAAATAACACTTTTGAGAATATTAAGGTATAATATATTAATGGCATTTTAAAAATTTTAAAGTATTTCCTTAGTTTTATAGTGTTCTATATGAATTTAGATCAATGGGCAGGTAAATAGATAAAGATAAGAAAAATGTAGAGATTCCTTCTCTTCCTGTTTCTAATTACACCTTATCTTGAAACACCTTGGCCTTTGTACATGTATGGCTTCTATATCAAATTAAAACAATAGTTTGGTATTTAGTAAGTTTTAACAGTATAATAGCCAAGATTGAAAAGTTGGAAAGATTAATGATCATAAATATTATGCAAAATCTTCTTGAGTGAATACCTTGATATATTTATAAATATTTTAAAAATCTTTTAATTTTGAATGTTTCAACTAGCCATGAGATTATACTTTAGCTCCTTTTGGGTTAAATTATGATATGACATAGTTGGTATAGTCATGCTGATGTTGGTCAACATTTCTGGGATGATTACTGTACATTTTTAGATGGGAACAATAAACAGGTCTTATGTGTTCATAATATAAAAAAATTAACCCAGGATAAATTTGACTAATTAATATTCTATTTATTCAGATAACTTAAAAAGCAGCATGGCATAATTCATACTATAATAAAATTTTTAGACCTTCATTATTTACTTGATTGGAACTAATATTGTCAAAAATGTCCATAGTTGATAAAATTCCAATAAATTAATACATAAACAAACATCTTTCACGACTATGTTACTGAATCAGGGTAACTGTTCAGTGGAGGTAAAAAAAAAATATGAAGAATAACGCAATTGAAAATGCATTTAAGAAACATTCCTGTTTGAAGGACTCCACAAATTAGGGTGTTTCAAATAAAATCTCAGGTTGAAAATGCCTTTTATTTCTGTAACAATGTGACCTTGTCTATGATTACATTGAAGGATTCTTTTGCTGGAGCACTAAAAAATGCTCTAGAGATATTTAATAACACAACGTTTTAGTCAGAAGGAAATGAATAATTTTGACTTAGTATTTAAATTTTTGTTTTTCTTTTTTACAAAGCCTTTGTAAAATATTCATAGAATCCTAAGGAATTATTTTACTAATAGACATTTATTATGTATTCCTGATTATTAGACATTGGAATTTTCTTCTGTACTTCAATGCATTTAAACACAAAAAATACAATAAAACACACAAAGCATGAAATTATTTTCTATATTTATGGTTTTGAAGCATTCCATTGTTCAATACAACAAAAACCCTTTCTCTGAGAGAAGAGAATATTAATGTAATAATTGTTCTCCACTCAAGTATGAACTGATTCATGCAATTACTATTAGGAGTATAACAAATTCAATATATTTACATTTAATTCACTAACAGTTACTTTTATAATGACTCACATATTCTTCCTGCTTTTTTTACTTTTTCTTTCTCCTCTTCCTTTCTTCCTCCATTCTTCAACTGTTTTTCTTTTTCTTCATCAACTTAATGTAGATCCAAATTGCATAAAAATTAAATACACAAATTGCAACATTTAATAGTACAGTTTAATTCATTTTACCAAATATGTACATGGATGTAACCAACACCAAAGCCAGGTCTAAAAAATTTACATCACTCCTAAAATTTCCTCTCATGCCCTTTTGATACCATAGTCACAATTTTGGCCCAATAGATTATATTTATTTCTTTGGAATACAATTATTTAGTGTGTACAATTTTGTGACTGTCTTCTTACACTTAGCATAAGGGTTTTGAGATTCACCCATGGTTTAGTGTGTATGATTGAGTAACATTTCAATTTTTATTTTTATTTTTAATTAATTAATTAATTTTGCATTAATTCATTGAGTATAGTCACAGCATAGAAAATGTGATTTCCCATCCAGAATATACTTCACAGTGGCTTAATCATGCATGTTATTGTCGATAATTTTCCATTTCTAGTTTCATATATATGTATAATATATATTTTTTCCCCAGTATTTATCCTCTGCCATTTTCTACCCTCCTCCCACACTATCTCTGGTATCTATGGTTGTTTTCCATTCTTTTCTTTCCCAACATTTTATTGATTTACAAAATATCTTAAATAATCTAACTACTTTCAATAGCTAGCTCAACTGATATATACATATCTGTGAATACATTTCTAACTTTAGGCATGAAACTGCGTAGAATGAATATACTATGAGGTAGCACCTAGCTGATGTTATATAGCTTACTGTGGTCATTAAATAGGCATTTTAATATATTTTTTAATTTTAAGAAAAGCTATTTTAACTTTAATAAATCAAAATAAAAGAAATGCTAAGAAAGCTTTGCTTAAAGCTTAAAGCCAGGAAACAGTTAGTATTCTGTTCAAATAGTAGGTACATGAACTTATTGGCAGCTCAAGACAAGACAAAAATCCTTAAATCCAGAAAACAAAGCCTAGAAGAAAATTAATAATATTTATTTTATTATATAATTCTGTATTTACATGTAATTGTTGTGCATCTTTGCAGGGCACAATACAGACACATAGACCAATGGGACAGAGTAGAGACTTCAGAAATAAACCTAAAATATATAGGCAACATTTTTATCAACTTCTTTGATAAAGGACATAAGACTCAGTGGAGAAAAGCAAATATTTTCCTCAAATGATGCTGGGAAAACTGGAGAGCCACCTTCAGATAAATGAAACTAGAACCATATCTCTCACATTGACATTTTATTATGTTTCTCTAAGGGCATGACCTTAGGGAATGCAGAAATTTCAAGAGGTTTGAGTATCATTCATCTCTGCAAAGGCTGTGCTACCTAACACTTTTAAAGAATATCCAAAATGGATTAAAGATCTAAATGTAAGGCCACAAACTATAAAACTATTTGTGGAAAAGACATAAACACTTGAAAACATAGAAGTGGGGAAAGATTTCTTGAAAAGGATCCCTAATGCACAAGGAACAACTCCCAAAATAAACAAGTGAGATTTCATCAAACTGAAAAGCTTTGCATAGAAGAGGAAACAAAGAGACAGCCCACAGAATGGGCTGAGTAATATTTTGTTAAGTTAGTATACCATATTTTGGATATCTACCTACCTATTGAACATTTGGGTTGTCCAAGTTTTTACATTTTTGAAAAATCTGCTAAGAACTTTTGGCAAAGAAGAAACTATCTTGTCAGGACCAGAAAATGGTTACATCACTGGACTCCCACGTAGTCAATTGCGGTTTTTGTCCCAGACCCAGTGGTTTAAAACTCACGCCAGTGCATGTGTGTGCATGCCCAAAATCCCAAGAGGAGAATGAAGGAGAAAGGACTGTGGTGTGGCCATCTCCCTTGGGTGGTGGTTTCTCATTTTCCATCTCACTGTCTCTAAGCTGAGCACATGTGCCCTATAACTAAAATCTTTCTCTCTCTAAAAAATGTATTTTTCCTGATAATTTGTACTATTGAGTATCTTTTCATGTGTTTATTGACTATTCATATGTGTTATATGTCTTCTTTTGTGATGAGTCTCTTTTAATCTCCTTTGACTATTTTTAATTGGGTTATCTGTCTTCTCAGGATTGATCTTTATATCCACATGCAGATGAGCAATGCCAAAACTACAACGGTAATTGTCCGTTGTATACCTTTTTTAGTTTTATTAGAATCTTCTTCATGTATTTTTAAACTGCTATAAGGTGAAAACAACTGAGAATTGCTCTTGTTTGGGGGAAAATTTGGCTCATTCATCATTATAAAATACCTTTTATTGTGAGTTGAATTGTATACTTTGCAAACATATATTGAAGTCTTATCCCCTAGTTATTCAACGTGTGACCTTATTTAGAAATATGGTCTTTACAAAGAGAATTATATTACCATGAGGTTATTAGAGCAAGTCTTAATCCAATGTGATTGACATCCTTATAAAAAGTGGAAATGTGGACACAGAGATACACAGAGAAGGAAGATGATGTGGAGGTATAAAATGCTATTTGAAGATGGGAGTTACGTTATCACAAACTAGGGGATCTCTAAAATGGTCATCTGACGTTGAAAGTACTTTTATAATTTTATCAACTGGACTAGGGAGAAATGTTCACATGTTGAAATATTCAGTTTGTAAGCTAAATAATGTGACTGAATGTAAAAGAGAAAATGAAATTTTAAAAAATGCTAAAAAAAAGAAGTATAGTAGGTTATATGAACTCCAAAATGGAGACTACATTTTACCTGTCTCTAAAAGCAGCCACGTGACTAATTTATGGCCAAAAGAATACAAAAGGAATTGAAATATATTTCTAAAACATGCTCTTAAGATAATGAGCTGGTTCCAACTGCTGTGTTGTGGCAGGGATGCATGTGTCCTGAAATGCTGGAAGCCACAAGGCCAACTGCGGCCTCAGGGCCCAGACTGGCTTGAAAACATGCCAGGCATTTGCAGGTGCGTGGACTCCAAAACAAGTGGAGAGCTGGTGAAAGGGGATCACAGAGTTATGAGACCCTTTCAAGGATGATTTTCTCTCTCTCTCTGTCTCTGTCTCTGTCTATCCCTCTTTCCTGATCGAAAAGAGAGAAATTCATTTATTATAAAAATAAATTATTAGATGTCTGCTTCTTTTACCTTATGCTTGCTATTGGCTGAAGCACGGTGCTAATGTCGAAACTGAACATGCAGAGGGACAGTGCACCCTCGTGCTGATCAGGCCGCTCAGGCAGGATTACAAAGGGCCGTGGAGGACACGGAGGTGCTAAGCTGCCTACTGACCCTGAGCTCCCTGTGTGCACCTGGCCCGTTACACAAGGCAGTCTCAGGGGCACACCATTTAATTTTGGTTACTTTTAATTCTACATCATGACTTGTTCTCTATTATCCCATTTGACATTTTGTAAAAAGCTGTAATCTAACTGTCAAACACTCCTAAAATTTTAAATTCAAAATTATGACATCTTTTCTACAGACAAATTCTTTTGTATTCTTTCATTTTTCTTTTTTTTTGTACGTAGCTGGCAAACCCTTCATGCTGGAACTGCTAGTGAAATATTAGCACAAGGTATTAGTATAATTTAATATTTTTAAAGAAAAAATAATGTTAATGAGCATAATAAATAATCCATTTCTCAAACACTGGAATATCAACTCTATTAGAATGGGAAGTTTGTTCATGTGGATTTAATCTCTTATGGGTTCCGGAAAACTTTGGCCACTTCCTGAAACAAACAGTCCTTGATAAACATCAGTTGAATCAATTAATTATAAAAATTATTGTTGCCTTGGACTATCTAAACGATAGGCATTATTTTCCCTATGAGAATGTATATACAACATGGTTTCAAGAATATGTATATGTGTGACTGGGTGAAAATTAACTCAGGAGTTAAAATCTTCATTTCCCCTGATTTAGACCATCTTCTTTCCATTTGTTTCCTTCCCCTCCGTCTAACCGTGGCAGTTTCAGTTTGATCCCTTTCCATGACATATACTACTCTTGCCAACCTCACCATTACTTCTTTCCTACTAAATTCAGTAGACACTTTGGTCTCTTTTTGACCTGCTGGTGACATTCGATGCAATTAAACATAGCATCACACTTTCTTTTACCTCTTCCGAATTTTTGGTCGGTACTTGTGAGTTCCTCTTGTAAGTTCCCCTTTCTCTGTCTTTGGCTTCATATTTTATTCTGAAGTATATTAATTACATTAGATGTATGTTTCAAAAGAGACTTTGAATACTTTAATGCTGAAGGAAAAATATACATTTTGCCTGGAGTCACTTTTTATGGCAGGAGGGTATATAATTTATAAATTTGAGTTTTATTTTTATTAGGAAATATGAGAACTATGGTGTTTTAAAGAACAATGTTTCTTTTTTTAACTTTGCATTGCTATAATAGGAAGAATATGCTGTATTTAATCAGAAGTATATAAAAGAATTAGTTACTACAATAAATGCAATTTCATATGAAAACTCTCAGAGTGGCTAAAAATAATCATAAATTTCACAAAAGAATGTTTGCTTTAACAAAATCAAATATAAATCCCATGAATTACCTAAAATAGGAGTAACTAAAAATTTGGTGGCAAACCTCATATTATTTGCATTCTGTCTTCATAAATAAGAAGAAAAATAATAACTTTTTTGTAATTTGATATTTGAATAAAACATAAAACAGAATATTTTTCACCAAAATGGAAATAAAAGATGAGCAGCATAAATGTGAGTCTGTAGAATACGTATTTTGAATCTTCATTGTTCTTTTATGTCACAAATTTATTATGCAATACCTTACATCTTTTCCCCTTATATAAGATTGTCTGAGGACCATAGTTGGAGTTGTCCATAACATCAAAAATGGATGCAGACTAAAACTATAAATCTGTGCATTTTTGTCCATAAAAGTCTGTCATTGCTATCCTTTCAAGAGCAGCTACATGCTTACCTACCAACAAAGTGCCTAAATGAACTAAATCTTGGCTTTTTGCAAATAAACATCCTGAAGAGGAAACCTTTCACGAGGTTCATTCTATCCATCATTTTTCTTGTACCGACCTCCAAATTCTGATGTTACTCACAGTTCCTTGCAAGTCTCAGAATTCTCATTCCATGAACAGAGTCACCAAACACTCCTGATATTTCCATGCCTTAATAAAATCCTGGCCCACTTATCAGGTGATGGTATCCACTGCAGTTCTCTTAGATGTAGAACACGTATTCCTACTGACCTTATATTTAAAGAGAAGTCAGTTTGATATCTTTTTATTTATCAATTCTACCTTACAAAATAATTATCTCATTATTTTAAAAAGCAATCTTCTTTAGTTGACTTTATCTGCCATTTGTACTCCCTACCACTACTCATTGCTATATTCTATAGATTACTAAATACACCTCTTAATTTTTGACATTTAGTTCTCAATTCATAATCTCTGTTTCTCTGTATCTCTTGTTCTCTTTTTCTCTCATGAAATTTCTGCCTTCATCCTGGTTGAATTCAACATTCATGTTGACCAGTTCTATGACAAATAGACTCTCAAATCTCTAATACAAAAGCCTGGGATTAAAAGATCCTCTTCACCCCTCTTTATTGTCGATGAGTTGTCATTCCCACAGCCACACCCCAGAATTCATCATTGATTAATATTGTTCCAGTTCTGATATCTCCAAATTTGATGTCTCACTGTCTGAGAGCCTTCTATTTATCCTCCTTTTCTATCAGCTACTCCCATAATAACACTTTGCCAGGTAGTCCATTTTCTCTGTCCACTGGACCTATCCGATTTCATTTAGCTTAGGATCTAGGGCCAAATCTTCATACCATCTTTCATTTATCCTTTTAATATCCCTATAAAGCCAGTGCCAATCCTAGATCAATATGCCCAGTTTTCTCTATTACTTTCTTAACTCATACCAAACACCTAGTATTCTTATTCTCTTTTTAAAATCAGCTAATGATCTCATCCAGTTAAAATTAAAGAAAAGAAATGGTCATGGATAAGACATTAGAACAGAATCCAATTAACTTCTAATTACCCAGTAAACAAGCTATAAATAACTGTGCTGACCTCTATTTTGTTCCTTCTGTAGTGATTTTCACTGGATAAGATGACCATACAATTCCCTCATCCTCTTTGGCTAATGCCCTTCCATTCTGCTGATTTCCCCTCTCTACTCATCCACCCTTTGTTGGAATTCTTCAGGAGTCATACGGATGTGCATTCTCTTCTCTTCTCAGTGCATCTGTTGGCAACTTAGTGACGCCCATGGGTCCACAGCTGCCTCCGGGATTGATCACCCATCTCTCTCTCTCTCTCTCTCAATCTCTCTCTCTCTCTCTCTCAGGCTTCCATCTCTGACCTGTCACTGGTCATCTCAGCCTGGATGGTTGTTGGACATTCTCCTATTCAACAAATTCATGGATCGAATAATATTTCTTTTCTAAATTTGTTAGTCCTTCTTCTTTTTAAGATTTATTTAACATGATTTATCATTATTGCTATTACTATTTTTAAAAAATTTTGATCAGAGAGAGAGGAAAAGTGAGAAAGCAAGCTGCCAGGTCTGGGATTCAAACCACATTTGGCCATGTGGTAGTTTAGTAACTCAATCACCAAGCCACCTGCCGGCCCCACTAGTCTTTCTTATCTCAGTACAGAGTACTTGTAGCAATGCTAATGCCATAAATATTTAAATAAATAAACAAGGCAGCCATAGCTTTATTGTTGATGTGCTTGATTGAGACAATATATAGTGTAATTTGGATGGAAAATCTCATTTTGTATGCTGTAATGATGTTCAGAGAATGAATGCAAATAAATAAATTAAAAAAAGAAAAAAAAATCTCATCCCATTCTAAGCCTAAGTAATCAATCAATCTCTAAACCTGATCAGTTCTCTTCCACATAGATTTCTTTTGTTTCTTTCACTTTCTTTATCACTAATGTCACTATGGACAAATGATACCAACCATATTCCTTTCCTCCTCGAAGAGATTGAGATAAGTTTCCGATCTCTGGTCTCTCAATTCGGTTACTTATGATGCCGACAGTTTGGCACCAAAACTAAGGGGCTATAATTTTAATATTCAGATATATTCTTAAACTTAGTCCAGTATGTTTTACATTATATTTGCTTTAGTGTAGGGTTCAGAGCTTTTATCATGTTCCATAATACCCTGTATGATTTTGTTCACATACATCCGGTCTCACATTTAGCCACTGGCCTTCAAGCGGTTTTAGCTCCAAAAATATGAAACTACCTTTTTTTTTAGACAATGCTCTATCTTGATTTGAACCTTCATAGTGTTATTTTTGGCCTTCTTTTCTCTTCTTCGTTACACTTGTTAACTCTTATTTCTCTTTTCTTGCTTACATGAAATGCCTCTAGATTACGATCACTCTTTCATTAAGCATATATAGAGCTCTCTGCATTTCTCTTTATTAAATTGAACATGCTTAAGACTTTTTTTTTTAAATTCCAGATAGTGGACACCATGTTGGACATGAATATACATGACTTACCAAAATTTTTTTTTTGGAGAGGTTTTCGCAATAGGGCGCATGCGCTCACCAGACAGCGACAGACAGAGAGATAGAAAGAAATCACCCCCCAGGGGGGATGGCCACCCGCAATCCCTTTTCCTCCATTCTCCTCTCAGGATCCTGGGTACACACGCACACGCGCCGGGTGTGAGTTTTAAGCCACCGGGTCCGGGACGCGAACCACGGTTGATTATGTGGGAATCCAGCGATATAGCCATTACGCTAACTGCTGGTCCCATGACTTATTAAATTTTTGTGTTTTCAGTCCCTGTTACAATAAAATACTGTTGAATGATGGATAGCTTGCAAAACATTATCTAATCGTGCTTTTGTCTGTTTGCAGTTTGCTTCTGGTGCACCTGTGATTGTGTTGTGTGTAGCCTAGTGTAAGTGTGTATTATTCGATCTTCCTTTTCCCTTTATATTAGAATTGTAGTATATGGAGATTTACTTTAGCCCTGTGGGTGAGGCCAAGTATGTCCTCTTTTGTTTAATCATTTTCCCATTTACAATCATGAGAAAAACATTTAAACCACTCACCTTGACTATTCATTATTTAAGGTAAATTCTTAGTAAGAACTTCATATTCATTTTTCTGTATTTGTGTTAACATATCAGTCCCTAAAGGTATTTTAAAAATTAATTAAAATAATTAAGATGAAATATCTTAAGTGACTAGCCAAATTGCATTTCCTCTGCTTTGGTAAGTCTACTTTTTTTAAAAAAATAGAATTATTTTAGGGACCAGCAGTTGGTGTAATGGCTATGTCACTGGACTCCCATGTAGTCAACTGGTGTTCAAGTCCCGGAGGCTTAGACTCGTGCCGGGAACATGTGCATGTGTGCCCAAGATCCCGAGAGGAAAATACAGGAGAAAGGATTACTGCGTGGCCATTCCCCCAGAGGGGTGATTTCTCACTTTCTGTCTCTCTGTCTGTCTTTCTGGCGAGTACAGGCTCCCTATAGCAAAAACCTCTCAAAAAAAAAAAAAAAGAATTATTTTATTTTAACTTTATTTATTGATTTAAATTTGACCAGAAAGGGATTGAGTGAGAGTGACAAAGTGAGAAAGCAAACCGCGAGGTTCAGGACTCAAGCCGTGGTCAGTCATATGGAATCTAGTGCCCTTAATCACTACGCCACCTGCCAGCCTCAATAAGTCTACTTTTTAATGCAGGTTATATAAATACTGACATTGAGAAAAGGAAATGTTGAAGTAAATTTTACATAGCATATGCATTCCATTTTGTGTGGTAACCACGTTTGGAGTTCTTTTATTCATCTGTAGATTGCCCTGATGAGGTGTGTCTACCTATGGCAGTGTCCTGACCTCATGCCAGATGGAACAGCCACATTGATTAGCTCCTAGGGAGCCAGGGAACCCACAGTGGAATTTTGTTTGATTAAATTACTCTTAAATAGATACAACTAAATTATCTTTTCTCTCACGTATTACAAAAATCTCTCAAGAGTAACACACAGAGCCCTTTAAAAATCTCTATTTTCTATAAAAAGAATATGCTTTTGTATTTCAACAATATTGTTAATTTCTTAAACTTTAAATTTCCCTTTATATTGACTAAATAGCAAGTCCAGAACACATGCCTAGTTTTCATTCTTATTTTAAATGTGAAAATGACTGAGATTAAAAGTGATCATTTAGGGGAACCAGCAGTTAGCGTAATGGCTATGTCGCTGGACTCCCACGTAGTCGACCGCGGTTCGCGTCTCAGACCCGGTGGCTTACAACTCACGCCGGGCGCGTGTGCGTGCGTGCCCAAGATCCCGAGAGGAGAATGGAGGAGAAGGGATTGCGGCGTGACCATCCCCACTGGGGGGTGATTTCTCGCTTTCTGTCTCTATGTCTCTCTCTGTCTGTCTGGCGAGTGCACGCGCCCTATAGCGAAAAAAAAACCTCTCCAAAAAAAAAAAAAAAGTGATCATTTAGATAATTTCCTAACAAGCTATCTAAATAAAACATTATCATTAATTTCTAATGTGGGTTTTCAGAGGATAATAAAGTCTTACATTTGAAGTAAATTTTATAATGTAATCTGTTCTCGTAGACAAATACAAGAAATATAGGATGAAATACAATCTGAGTTTAGATATTTAACTACCAACGAATAAAAAACAGGCTGCAGTACTGGCATACACTCCTAACGTAATATGTTCATTATATTTTTAAGTCAGTAGAATTTGGTGCTTGCTTTGTTGTAGAATAACCTTTGCCTTTGCTTACTTTCGGGTGATGTAACACTTCCAGGTTCAGAGTCTTCCCTGCCCAGGTATGGATTGTGGGCTGATCAAAGTACTCGTGCTTACCTCTGGAACAGTGGTTATTGATCAGAGCCCAATTTCTGACACATTTGATATGACTACTGAGGATATTTTGTCACCAAGTCAAACTCTTCGATATACTTTATCATCATTTTACTAGTCAACAGGAGTAGATTTCTGCCTCTCTTACTTGATTTTTAAAATTTTCCTTAAGATGACCTACTAACATAGGGACTAGCATAATTCACCTTTTGTTTGATTATATTATTTCTCCCTATGTTCTGAATATTGCGATCTTTACTCCGTGGCTATGTTCAAAAGAATGAGGAATATCACAATGATGATATTGTCTTGGGATTAATTTTGAATATAAACCAGATCCTAAATGTATTTTTAAAAAATTAAATTAAAATGTTAATTATCAATTTATTAAAAATTAAAATATTTATTAATGATTAGTTTATGAATAAATAAAATAAAAGAATTATAGCTGTTCTGGCAAGACTGGCACTCTCTATGCCAAGTCTATTTCACTTTCTTTATGAACTCACAGCTAGTCAATATTTCCCAGTCTCCTTTGCAAGAGTGATATAGCTATTATAATAAATAATATAGCTAGGTCATATAGCTATTATCAATGGTGTGGGCATACATGATGCACCTTCTGGCCTGGCTGGGTACTTACAGCAAGTCATGTAGCAGTCTGCTCTCTTTTGCATATTTCTGTTAGATGTCGACATACATGATGACATGCTCCTGAGCAACTTTAAATGAGAAATAGCTAGATTTCTATAATGATAAGCTATCGTAATGTCAACATTTAAACTGTTGAGACCAGCAGTTAATGTAGTGGCTATGTCGCTGGACTCCCACATAGTCGACCGCGATTCGCGTCCCGGTCCCGGTTGCTTAAAACTCACACCAGGGGGGACCAGCAGTTAGCGTAATGGCTATGTCGCTGGACTCCCACATAGTCGACCGAGGTTTGAGTCCCGGACCCGGTGGCTTAAACTCACGCCGGGCGCGTGTGTGTGCGTGCCCAAGATCCCGAGAGGAGAATGGAGGAGAAGGGATTGTGGCGTGGCCATCCCCCCTGGGGGGTGATTTCTCGCTTTTTATCTCTCTGTCTCTCTCTGTCTGTCTGGTGAGCGCACGCGCCCTATAGCAAAAACCTCTCCAAAAAAAAAAAAAAAAAAAAACGATTTAAACTGTTGTACTAGCTAGTGTTATTTTGGTGAATTCATCTCCTACCAGTTAAAATCCTTTCTTGAAATCTCAGATGACTGAGCTCGTGTCCTTTTTCCTTGGACACTGACACTCATTCATCAACCGCCAAGCATCCCTTGCATCAGTTTCGTTGTCTCGGCTTGAGCATACTTAGGCTTAGATTAATCTCCTTAGTACTGCCAGCAAGCAGGTAAATTCTCAGTCCACCTTGAAGCTGAGCCTACTCTAGATAGGATGGAATGCAATTCAACATATTTCTTTCCAACAATCTTAATAGTTAATCACTGATCAAAAAATTTTTGAACAAGTCAGGTGAATTTTAATTCATCATTAGTAATGATTAAGATCTTGTCAACAGTAATTTTGCATTAGGCATTGTTTTAAACAGTTTACCAGCAAATTCATTTCCATTTTAATAGTTAAAAAATACAAAATTATTTCGAGGTGCAGAAATACTGTAAACATATTCCTAAATTAAACTATCAGATGTTTAAAGGCCTGACACATCTTAAGAGGATTGTGGGCTCCTGTATTTGTGTTCCATATGCAAAGGCAGTAACCAAAAGTGCCACAGCAGGGCCAGGCTTTAGCATAGCAGTGATGCAACTGAAACCATATCCTTATAGTAAGGTTCTGTGTTCACATCCCAGGACTTCCTGTGCATACCAGGTGCTGCATGTCTATGATTCAGGCTTGCTGAAACTAGGGGGTGTCATGGTGTGAGGACCTTGTTGGGAGTGCTTTTCTCTATCTCTGTCTGTCTTTCTTTCATAAAAGAAGTAAATCAACTCTAAAAATTAAAAATGTTTCATACCAGCTTTGATCCCAAGAGGCCTCTAAAAATATGAATAAACAGGCTTCTGAATATTCTTCGATATCATCAAGAACTACATTTATTGGGACCAGCAGTTAGCGTAATTGCTATGTCACTGGACTCCCACGTAGTCGACCGTGGTTCGAGTCCCAGACCTGTTGGCTTAAACTCACGCCGGGCACGTGTGTGTGCGTGCCCAAGATCCTGAGAGGAGAATGGAGGAGAAGGGGTTGCGGCGTGGCCAGTCCCCCTGGGGGGCGATTTTTCGCTTTCTGTCTCTCTCTGTCTGTCTGGCGAGCGCACGCGCCTTATAGCAAAAACCTCTCAAAAAAAAAAAAAAAAAGAAAGAAAAAAGAAAGAACTACATTTATTTTACATGGTTTGCTTTGGTATGCACATGGACATACACACACACAGACACACTTATATTTGCCAGAATGTTAAATTTTTAAAGTATTAAAATCTATGACCAGCAAATTTGGATAAATATTGACTCAAAAAACATGTCTTGTATTCTGAAATGTTTTCTTAAAGTGCTTTTACAGTATAAAGTATATATGTATTGTTATAACTATTTTTAACTATATGACTACAATACTTTTGTGTAGATATATATATATATATATATATGAGTGTTCATATAAAATATATTACATGAATTGGAATAATTATGGTTATGTGTATTTTTATGTATTACAAATTAATTTCATATGATGTAAAAGTGGAACTGTGAAATCAATTGAGATCTAGGAAGAAAATCTCTTTTATATAAAGTCAACAATTACACATCTCCAGAGATGTACTACATCTAATTTTTCATATTTTTATTTTAGATCTAAGAACCTAATTATTATTCTTTCTTGTATATTTCTTATTCACTCAATTTTGGTGTGCATGAAACTTGCTAGACATTCCAATTCCAATCTAGCAGTGCAAGAGAAATAAATCAACTTATTGACAATCAAATCTCACAGCCAATATGGTTGTACAATGCACTTAAAAATAACTGTCCTTATTTTGTACCAAAATAAATGTTAGTGCTTTGAAACACAGCTTCCATTTGAATTGGAAAATTATGTTCACAAGTTTCAATCCCCACAATAATTTAGATTTATAACTAGTGTGGTCAGATTCTTAGTATGGGATCATTGCCATGTGTGGGAAAGCTATCATTACAAATTAAGATATACATTCTAAATAAAAAGAGAAAAATATGGTGAATGTACTGAATAAATGTGAAATGAGATATTCACCTGAAAATAAGCTTTGCCATGCCTATAAAATATATCATAAATTTTAAATTAGTTATAACATCATATCAACGATGTAATTACATTTTTAATACAGAGAAACACCAAGCCATATACCTAAAGTAAGTAACTTAAACAAGAGAAAGGGATTTACTTTTGTTTTGTTTTGTTTTGTTTTTGGCTTTTGTCATAGGGCAGGTGCACTCACTGGAGAGAGACAGAGAGAGAAAGGGAGAGGGAAGGTGAAAAATTACCCCACAGGGGTAATGGGCACACAGTAATCCTGTGTCTTTCATTCTCCTGTTGAAATTTTGGGCATGCATGTACTTGTGCCTGGCATGATTTTCAAGGCACCCAGATCCAGGACTGGAATTAATTGGCCATGTGGGAGTCCAGTAGCTTCATCACCACACCACTGACTAGCCCCAGGGTTTTACTTTCTATTCAATGAAAAGTCAAGTGAAGACCTCTTGGAGTGATATCATAAACAATGGTTTCCTTGTGATCCCACTAAACTGTGTGTACAGGAATAGTTATTTATGTAACCACAGAAACTAATTCAGAAATTTTCTTTCATGAAGCTATTTTCATTCAATTTTCTTTTTCTCCTATGCTCACATCCCATCTTTCCTTATTTTTCCTCACTTTTCCTTGATAAGAATTTGAAGAGTGCTTAAAGAACAAGGGAAAATGAAGCTTACCTTTTAAAATTCATTTAGTCATATAAACATACGCGATTAGAAATAACTCTGCATTATACAAAGTAGTGAAGATTAAAAGAAAACATGCTTGGGTGCAGCCTTGTACCTGTGAATGAAGAAGAAACACCCTAATTTATAGATTCCCCTAGCCATGAGGACTATTAAATAAATAAATAAAATAAAATAAACTGCCACAAAGGAAATGGAGAGACATATACTTGAAAAGACCAAAGTGAACATTGACTTGAATGACTTAAAAATAACTCGTGGTAGACTCCTTAGCCAGGTGGGTAAGGGAGCTGGGTCCTCTATGGTCTACTGTGGTTTGAATCTTGGCCACAGCGACTTGCAAAATATGCTGAGAGCATGTGCGTGCGTGCTCAGAATCCAGCAGGGTAGAGAAATGGGGAAGGGATTGTGCTGTGACCAAACCCTACCTGGGAGTACTTCCTCACTCTCTTCCTCTCTGTTTCTTTGGCTCCCTCTGGCAAACATGCACGCCCTCTGGCAATTAAAAAATAACTTGGGCCAAGCAAATGGCGAAATGGTTACATCACTGGACTCCCATGTAGTTGACTGCAGTTTGAGCCCCTGATGCGGTGGTTTAAACCTCAGGCCAGGCATGTGTGCGTGAATGCCCAAGATCCCAAGAGAAGAATGGGGGAGAAGGGAATGTGGTGTGGCCATCTTCCTGGGGGGTAATTTCTCATTTTCAGTCTCTCTCTCTCTCTCTGACTCTCCTCTGAGTGCATGTGCTCTATAGCAAAAATTTCTCTTAAAATAAAATAACAACTGAAATGAAGTAATTGAATAATATTTTAATTTTGAAGCCTGATATGTGGTCATTTCAGTTCATATATAAATTATAGTCTATTGCAATCATATTTATTCTTCTTATACTGTACTGTTTCTACTTACAGGATCATGGAAATTACAATTATACTCCTCAGAGAATAGCAGTCACATTTGTATAAAGTTCCAAGTATTTTTTTTTTCTTTTTTTGGAGAGGTTTTTTTTGCTATAGGGCATGTGCGCTCGCCAGACAGACAGAGAGAGACAGAGAGATAGAAAGCAGGAAATCACCCCCCAGGGGGGATGGCCACGCTGCAATCCCTTCTCCTCCATTCTCCTCTCGGGATCTTGGGCACGCACGCACACGCGCCCGGCGTGAGTTTAAGCCGCCGGGTCCGGGACTCGAACCGCGGTCGACTACGTGGGAGTCCAGCGACATAGCCATTACGCTAACTGCTGGTCCCATGTTCCAAGTATTTTAACACAGTTTATTTTCTTTTCTTTTCTCTTCTTTTATTTTCTTTCTTTTTTTTTTTTTTTTTTTTGGAGAGGTTTTCGCTATAGGGCACGTGCGCTCACCAGACAGACCGAGACAGAGAGACAGAAAGCAGGAAATCACCCCCCATGGGGGATGGCCACACCGCAATCCCTTCTCCTCCATTCTTCTCTCGGGATCTTGGGCACGCACACACACGCGCCCGGCGTGAGTTTAAGCCACCAGGTCTGGGACTCGAACTGCGGTCGACTACATGGGAGTCCAGCGACACAGCCATTACGCTAACTGCTGGTCCCCCTTTTTTTTTTGATGCAGTGTGTGACTTTGATGGCCATTCATCCTGAGACTGAAGGATCTGCTCCTCCTACCCAATGGCCACAAGCACAATGACAGAATGAAAACAAATTATGTGCAATAGCGAATCTCCTTTAGAAAAAGGGCAAAATGGGGAACAAAAATCAGGATAGAGGAGATTCTCTGTCCACGCCCCCAGGGAAGAACAATAGAACACATAGAAGCCTTTCCTGTCTAGTAGAAGAGTAAGTGCCTCTTTCTGTCCATGCATCTGACTGCCTCCTGACTTGTTTCCTGGAATCGTATTTCTTGGATATTTCTGTTTCATAGGGATTTGAAATTAGGGTCAGATGTTAAACAGGATTGGATTTTCTCTAGCACTGTAACTCTTCTGGAATTTCTTTAAAATTGGGGAAAGGTTTTTCAGTAACCAATCTCAGAAACCTATCATAGACTTTGTGGTTTTATCTGTAAATATCATATGTCATAGCACTTCCGGTCCATTCAGTCCTTGGTTTACCAGCTTATAGTTGGGTCCAGAGCTAAAGTGAATTAGCGTATTCCCTGGTAACCGTGTTATAACCCAACTGAGGGAAAACAATTCAGCCCATAACACCCTGTTTCTGTGTGTTTAAGTGATGAGGGAACCAGTGAGGGAAGGTTTGGGTGAAGGCAGGCCATGACTAGCCACAGGGAAGCTCTCTATAGGACATAGTATTTACAATTTCAGAGGAGAGGTATGAAGCAATTGGGGTTTGGGGAAACATTATAAAATATGGTTCTTAATTAAACAACTAAGAATGGTTGTGCTATCTAGAAACAGGGTGCATTAAAAAAAAGGAGATCTATCAGTGTTAACCATATGTTAACCAGTGAAGGGTGACTGAGAGATGTTCTCCAACATTAGCCAGTGAAGAGTGAATGAGAGAGAGAGAAGAAAGAGAGAATTCAGACAGTAGAATGAGAATGAGATAACAAAGGTGAAATAATGGAACTTCTTGTTTTTGTGCTGATAGTAATAGCCCAATTTGAAGGGAATGGTGGATGCCTCTGTAGAAAAATAACATGAATTAAATGTGATGAAATCTGTGAAAAAGAAAGAGGGACTTATTTGTGATTCATAAGAAATGCTTCCTCCACTGCATAGAAAGAGTGGAGAAAATGTGTGTGTATGTGTGTGTGTGTGTGTGTGTGTGTGTGACCTTGTTGAAGAACTTGGTGATCAGGAAAAGACAACATCCCCATTTGATAACAATTCCTTCTTCAAAGAAGTCTAAGGCTTACTTAGTACTGAGAATGATTGTTCAAGATAAAGGTGACAATGATTTTGAAAAGAGGATGAGGAATCACAGACCTCATAAGAAGCAGGAAAGAGAACCAACTGGAGCACGGTATTACCACGCCTGAAGCACTTCAGGCACTTCTGCATGCTCAGGTGAGGGCCCATGGTATGCATTTGGAGACAAAAAATTGAATAGAGTTGTAGAAATTTTCTTCAACTACTTTCAGTTGTTTGGGGAGCAGACTAATGGAAAGGAAGAGAAAGAGTTCATCTTAATTTAGTAGTCAAATAAGTATGAAAGAAGAGATAAAGTTTAGTCTGTTTGTAAGAGTAGTTTAAATAATAGACTGTAGCACTGGATGGGGTCAACAGGGAACCAAAGCCAAGAGTTGTGGATGGCTAGTGGAGACAGAAATAAAAATGTAGCCAGGTTAATGACTCAGAGGTTATAGGAGAATTCAGAATGATGGGTGGCAAGAGTTAGGAAAGTTTGTAAGACAGGAACTTAAACAACGAGGAATGGCAAGAAATCTATACTTGACAAGAACATGGTGAAGAGTACGGCTAGCGAAACGGCCTACCTCTCAGAGCAACAGCTCTTTACTACCAAAATGCAACACTGTCCTTCAGCGTTGGGGAAGAAAAAGGTGCTGCAAATCTCAATGAAGTACGGGAAGGAAATCAGCTCCACTTCCCAAAGATTAGAAGCAAATCCAAACAATCCTAGAATGATTTTGAAGGCATAGTAAAATGAATCACTGACATTTAGAACTAGAAAGTCTAGATTCTAAGTTATTCCCTCCTTCCCTTAGTTTGGAGAAGGAAATGAAAGGTCAGAGTGGTTAAATGCCTTAGGAAAGCAAGGATCAAAACTGCCCCGTTTAGATGAGATGCCGAAATGTATTTTACCAATAGAGAGAGAGAATTAAAACTCATGGGACCACTGATAATGTTTAGATCAGGAAATCGAACAAAGAACTTATTATATAAGTAAATGTTAATAGAAGAAATTACAGTTTAGTAATAAGGATTATATTCTGTTGAATTGTTGACTACCAACCTATTAGGAAAGATGCACGAGACAAATGAATTCTTAGGCTCGGATATATAGTCATATTAACACATAAATAAGTAATATATTCTTCTTGAAAATGCCCACCTTTAGAGCATTTTATGAAAGAAGTGTATTTGGTTGGCTTTATTACTTACATCACCTCTTTAGGGAATGGCATTAAACACACAAACAAAAATAAATGCACTTTGTTTCCCCTCACATAAGGAGTGGAATCTCACCAGTTATTGTAATAGAATATGTCAATAAAAGCAGAGTTTTAATAACATTGTAAAAATTGAACATGTTTATTACCTAGCATGGTAATCACCTATGGATATGCTGATGATTATATTTTATTTTATTTGCAAGTATTAAATTTATGTTAACAATTATGATTCATCCTTTAATTCTCAGATCAATCCAGATTTCTCATGGGGAGACATTTTATTTTTTTTCCTGAAAGATATGTGTATTTAATTGTAATGAAATTTAACATGTTCCCATTATAGTTCTTGCACTCATATGTTAGACTTACTTTCTTTTAGCAGAGGGAGATGAAGGGTGTTTATCTTTTTACTATGTTATAAGCCACTTGAGGTAAGAACTGATATACAGAAGAAAGTGTATAATACAAAAGATCTTCACAAAGTTCTGAATGTGATGGAAAAATGATCATGGATTTAAATGTTCACATCAAAATAAACTTATACTTTAATTCCATTTTTTTAATAAAGTTTTAGAAATCCCATGGTATACTAGGCTTTCAATTTACATAAGCTAATTAAAAATAAATAGAAAGTGGGATAATACAGTAATATTTACACTATGGTAGAGATAAAAGCAAAATGGTGCATAGAGTATTACAGTAAAAATTGTTAAATTAGTGGAATATCGTATGTGGTGGAGTTACACAGAGCAGACGCATTGGCCATATCAGAATTTGGATGTTATTTAAATGACTCTATTAATTTATTCATATGATGAGTCAACATATATTTCATCTTTTCATCTCCCCTATATTTCTTACTCTTTTTCTTTCAAAGTCATAAGAAAGTATAAGCACTAAATACATTTAAGAATTTCCTGAAACCCTGTATATTTCATATGTACAAATGGATGCTCACAGACTGTTACAAAAGGTGACTTGACTTGAAAGTTCTTGTCACCCCTAAAGTCAGCATGTAATCTCTAGAGACCCCAGGGACAAAGAGTATAAATGGGCTTTTAAAAAGCTGAGGAGAAAAAGCATACACACATGCCCCAATACACACACTCACTTCTGACCTTAGAAAAATCTTTGGAGGTTGCATAATGAAGTCTATTATAAAATGAACAACAGTTAAAAGGGCACTTAGGATCCCAAGTGACTTCTTTTGTAAAGGGGATCCCATTGTGTGTTCTATATTAATTACCTTTGATTTACTTGCTATGTAGAGGATATGCTATTCATATGGAGAATTTCTGTGGCTGAATTTCAACATTTTTAAAGTTTGAGCTTCAAGTATGTTTTAATTGCAATAACACTGTTTCAAAGAGAAGTCAATTGTGTAAAGAATGTTAATGAATGAGCACTGTAGTTCTCTTACATTTCACCAGCTATTTCATTAGTGCAGTTCAATGTCGCTGTTTCCCCAGCTGCTACTACTGCGTTTATACTAAAGAGGATTGTTTTCTGTCTTCTGTCATGGAACCCTCTACATTCTTTCGATATTGCTGCTTCTTAGGGAATGTCTTTGTCTGGGTTCCCTAGGAAATACAGTTTGAGGCAAAGCAGTGTTGATGCTTTATTCAATGTAAGATATAATCCCAAGACAGGAGAAAGGGAAAAAGAAGTGAAGCAGAGAAAACTGGGAAGCAAATACAAGGTGACAGATTTTGAGCTGTTCACTTTTGAGGCAGGCTGTCTCTGAGACTGCAAGGCCTAGTCAGCCTCTCCTCTGTCGACTATCTACTGCGGTAATCCAGGCTCTTCAACCAGCAACTTGACTTATTCGGGTTGCTTGACCATGAGGTGACCCAGATTTTTCAATCTTGGGTGTTCTTGCCTTTTTTTGGATCATGGTTACTGCTATTTCCAATTAACAGTTATTTCTGAGCAGAAGACTTTAAGTAATGGCCCTGGGAAAACCCCTGGGCTCCAGAATTTAACCCTTTCCATTATATATTAAAGGCCTGAGGTACACGTGGAAATCAAGGATGAATTCCCCAGTCAATCGTGGAGTTACTTTTATTTAGTGAAAGAAATGGATTTTCCCAGTGGTCCATTGATAATTGGAGCCCAAAGTGGCTCTCTACCTTCATAGCACTTCTTACCATGCTTCCTGTCAAAAATGTTTATTTCTAAGACACAGGACTTCTACTCCAATATAACCTAGAGTTATAGTAATGAGTATTACACATGGAGAGGTGTTTCTGGAAAAAAGGAAGGAATATTGTGTTATGAACCAACTGTCAAAACATTTTTTTTTTCTTTTTTAACCATTACTCTAGTTTAAACTTTGGGTCAGAATAGATGACCTATGTAAAGTAAATCTTACATTTACATTAGACCTGCCTCACACAAATCTTTAGAGGAAATTAGTTTCCAAAATGGTTCATCCTTTGACCTACTTACAGATCTAGACATTTTCATTTCAATGAGAGGATAATTCTCATAGCTCTCAGAACCTTCTAATAAAGCTGACAAAATAAATTATAGTACTTCATTTTTTAAAAATATTTATTTTATTTATTCATTCATTTATTTCTTAATTTGACCAGAGAGAGACAGAGGGTGAGAGTGAGAGAGAAAGTGAGAAAGCAAGCCACCATATTCAGGACTTGAACCCTGGTCAGCCATGTGGGAGTGTCCAGCACCTTTACCACCACACCACCTGCTGGTCCCCATAGTACTTCATTTTTTAAGGGTTTATTATACATCAATGATATACTTAGTTTTGGAATCAGGTAAAAATATTTATTTTTTGCTTACTCTGTGTGAATAATTGATGTAAAGAGCTGGAGATAACTTAGTTCTTCATCACTATTCTTGCTTGTCTGAAAAAATGATTGGTATGGTTTATATTTTCTATACTCATTCTCATCCACATATTATATCAGATCATCTTGGATCAGCAAGGGATGGAAGTTTCATGAACTGGTTAAAAGTACTACTCACCTAATATTTTTATTTTAAGAATCAAAGTCTTAAATTAGAGATAATGAAATAATGATAAGAGAATGCAGAAGAAGGAATAAATATTTCTCTTTCTTAGTACATTTAAATAAAGTATTACTTGGTTTTGATTTATTTCGAGTGCCTATAAATAATTTAAACTCTTTAGGTTTCCATAATTCAAAAAGTTTATAGTCTCAAATTCTCAAATTAAATTAAATTAACCTGTGTAATGCTTGACTTTCAGAAACTTTATTCTTATAGTCAGACATTTTTTTGCCATACGGCACTAGCACTCACTGGAGAGAGAGACAGAAAGTGAGAAATCAACCCCCCTCCTTGGAGGAATGGCCACCCATACTCTCTTCTCCTCCGTTTTCCTCTTGGGATCTTGGGCACACATGTACATGCACTTGACATAACTTTTAAGTAACTAAGAAACTGGGTCCAGGACTTGAACCATGGTCGACTATGTGATAGTTCAGTGATGTAACCATTATACCAACTGCTGGTTCCAAAACTACATTTTAAGTAAGACAATAGAAGAAATAATTCAACTTTTGTTTACTTTGAGTTTTTCTCCTCAGATTTCTGAAAAATAAAAATTATTATGTTTAATCAAAAGAAATATTTGGGAAACTTGAGGGAAGAATATTTTCATAAGTAATAAATTCAGGGAGTCAACCCTGTTGTCTAGTGGTTAGGGAACTTGTGTAGTTTGAATCCCAGTCCAAGTGGCTTGAAATGCATACCCAGTGCGTGTGCATGCATGCCCCAGATCCCAACAGGACAGAGAAATGCAGAAGTGATTGTGACATAACCATGCCAATTTACCAATGTAGGGGTGCTTTCTCCCTCTCTTTTTCTCCCTTGGTAGGCTCTTGAGCCTTCTGGCAATCAAAAAAAAAGAAAACAAAACAAAACAAATCTTAGGAATCTGTTGATAATATAAGGCTTAATTAATAAATTATTAATTTATAATTATTAATTATAACAGCTTGGAAACACTGTTGTTTCTAGAAATCTCATATGAATATTTAAGAATTGTGTACATTCATGATGAAATAAATAATGGCTTATTCATACTAGTTAAATGTTTGCATATAATTTTTTTTTTTTTTTTTACTTTTTCTTGGAGAGGTTTTTTTGCTATAGGGCGTGTGCGCTCGCCAGACAGACAGAGAGAGATATAGAGACAGAAAGCAAGAAATCACCCTCCAGGGGGGATGGTCACGCCGCAATCCCTTCTCCTCCATTCTCCTCTCAGGATCTTGGGCATGCACGCACACGCGCCCGGCATGAGTTTTAAGCCACCGGGTCCGGGACGCAAACCACGGTCGACTACGTGGGAGTCCAGCGACATAGCCATTACACTAACTGCTGGTTCCCTGTATGCATATAATTTAATGATACTGTAATAAATGAAAGGATAATATTTTCTAGTTATTTGTAAATTGCTTTGAATTCTATTTTCAACAAAAATTTCCTACCATTTTATAATAAACAAAGATTTTCCATGTCTATTATGAAAAAGGAATTGTTACACTGAAGATTCTAATGAAGCACATAAAATAATCATATAAGTATATGATATAATCCAAATCCTTATAAATTACGGACAAATAAAATGAAAACCAGGCTCAAAAGTGCTCATCCTGAACCTGTGAGTACTGTCTTGAAGCGTTATTTTAATTACAAAAGGGAAATCAATGCACCCCTATACAGCGGCAAACAACCAGCACTAAAGGAGCATTACCCCAGCCTTTTGGTGCATCCACCCAATTAACAGAGACTTAAGTAAATCTGTGTTGACAGAAACATCCTAGCTATGTGTAGAAAATCAATGATATAGATTTTAATAAGTTTGATTTCTGCCATGGGATTAGCAATTTAGGGATAGGGCCCAAGATAACCACTCAATATGATTTCTTGGCTTCTTGCACACTCTATTTCTCAGAGTATTTCCCTTGTAGAGTTGAGAACTTCACTTGGGAAATTTTAGTAGTTTAATTACTCATATTGAACATAGGAAGCAGACTATCCCTCAAGGACATACTGGCCTCATTGAAGGTTGATGTCAATCATTAGGGTAGAGAGAACTGCTTTGGAACATCACCCTCCCCTGCACATGTCTGAAACACATGATTCAAGGCATACATTAGGCGACTTGGGAGAAGCGGGTACTTTCTTTGTGAGATTTCTATATTATTTTGTTGTGAACTGGCTTGATTCCATCTTTTTTTTTTTTTTTTTTTTTTTTTTTAAAGACTTGTTTATTTTGTTTTATTTATTCATTCCTTTATTTTCATTTGACGAGAGGGAGAGAGAGAGAGAGAGAGAGAGAGAGAGAGAGAGAGAAAGTGAGAAAGCAAGCCACTAGGTCCAGGACTTGAACCATGGTTGGCCATGTGGGAGTGTCCAGCGCCTTCACCACCACGCCACCTGCTGGTCCCTTGATTCCATCTTTTCATACCTCATTAGTAGGTAACAGGAGTTGAGTTCTAATTTTCCAGTATCTCTTCCAAATACTAATGAATGAACATTGAAAACCAAATCCTTTCACCAACCACACTTAACTACATTTGTATTTTAATAAGCTAGTATAAAGTGCTACATGAATTCTTTTTTGGAGGCTTAACATAAAAAAACAAAACCTCCCAGAAGTTACTCTGTTCTCCCATGTCCTTTAATCAAAATTTACCTAAATAATTTATTTTATGAAGAGGAACCTGTTCAAAAAGGCAGAATCTTCTTACTCTTAGAAATGGTATCAAGCTACCAGAACATAATTCAAGGTTGGGCACAGAACCAGGTAATCATCAAACTTTGGGTTTCATCCCTAGTGTTACATGTTATAGGACTTGGAAAATTCTTTTTTTGTGTGTGTGTGAGAGATTGTTGCTATAGGGCGTGCGTGCTCACCAGAGAGACAGAGAAACAGAAAGTGAGAAATCACCCCCAGGGAGATGGCCACACAACAATCCCTTCTCCTCCATTCTCCTCTCTGGATCTTGAGTATGCACACACATGTACCTAGCGTGAGTTTTAAGCTGCCTGGTCCAGGAATTGAACTGTGGTTGATTACGTTGGAGCCCAACGATGTAACCATGATGCCATCTGCTGGTCCCAGGATTGGGAAATTTTTAACATCTGGTCATTCAGAGAGAAACAGAGTTTCTAGATAGCGTAACCAATTCATCTGTACTTGTGATCTCAACAGAGATCCCATTTTTAGAGCCCATGTTGTTATTTAGCAAGTCATTAATTTCATAACTGGATGATCCATTTATTATGCACTATAGTGAAGCCTCCATCAGTCAAAGAAAGATATAATTAAGAAGAAACAGGAAGTAGCCACATTTGAAGTATGAACCTTCTGCTTACATTATTAGTAAACACTCCTAGAATATAGATTTATTGAATATACATGTGGTGGCAGTTAACACCTCTATAACAAAGACATACCTTTCTAACTGAATATTTAGTCACTTATGATTCACTTAGAGCATAGCACAAATGGGAACTTTTACAATTTTCTTTCTCCTGAGCTATGTGAAGAAAAACAGTCATTCCAGCATCGATCCAATATTAGTAGGTAGATTTCAAACACTGGTTTAAATTCATTAGAAAAAAGCACACATTCTCTGTATGTTGATTTTGAAAAGAAAAAGAGTTTCTTTAAATTTTTACTTCAGAATAAGGTGACTATAAGACTGGAAAATTAAAATCAAGAGTATATGACTTAAGCAGAACTAGACTTAACATATTCACGTGGGGCCTGTGGGATTAAAAAAAAAGTCATGCAATGAAGCCATTCATAATTTCTTGATGGAAAATGAGCTTTACTCTTTATTTCTATTAGAGGCCAAGTCAAAACTCACCATAAAAGAAACAAGTAAATTGACATTTTGGAAAGATAAGCATGGAATAGTCTATGTCTTTTTAGGGGGTTATTCCAGTCTCTCAATTTAAGAAAGCAATCAGGAATTTAGATTTCAAACACATTTGGGAAATAGACGTAAGAATAGAACTATAATAATTGATGGCCTGTATGATTGAGGAAATTAAGTCTGCCTTTTGTCATTTCATGACAGAAGCAGGAAGAGAAGTCTTCAGTAAGTTATTTTATATTTACGTACATATGTATGTGTACACACAGAGACAAACGTGTGTGTGTGTGTGTGTGTGTGTGTGTGTGTAAATATGTGTACATATACAGATGAGTCCGCATGTATACGGCACCCTTTCTGAAAACTAAAAATATATTGAAGTAATGCTGCGACAGGATTGCAGAGTCCTGGTAATATTATCTCCCCTCGCCAGTAGCGATCTATTTAACCTTAAACATCGTACTTTAAATCTGCGGGTCTCAATTTCCAGTCAAGTAAGATTATGGGAGAGGAGAGCGTGAGTCTATATAAGGTCACTCAGATTCTAGTATCCTTTGATTTTTTTCCCCTTATCTTTCATTTAAAACTATTTATTTATTTATTTATTTTTAACTTTGGGCTCTTTGTTGATTATCATCAGTGACTGAAACTCTGAGAAAAATAAAGCTCGGAAGCCTGGAATTCCTTGATAGCTTTGAAGGGTTTGCTTCTTGTATTTCCAGAAACACACGGCACGGAGCTATTGTGCTTTGGGTACTGCTTTACAGTGACTCAAAGAAAGCAGGAACATGAAATATGAGATATGTGATTTTTCCAGTTAAATGCTGCTTACATCCTTAGGGACAAATGTAATTTTGATATGGTGAAGCGTTCAAGTAACTGGCCTTTATTATGACTGCAGTATACATCTTATTTGTACATGTATGAACTTGCAATTTGTAAGAGTACTTTTTCTAGAAGTGGTCATTAATACTTTGGGCCATAAAGGAATGGACAGTGGAAAAATTTGCTAATAGAAAATTATCCCGATTTGACTCATAAATTACAGTTTATCTTTGACATACACTGCTTTTAATTTAATATCATAAAGAGCCGAATAGCCGAATAGTGTCCGCACTTACTATGGAAGAGTGAATTGAGGGAAGTGGCAGCAGGATATCTGGGGGTCCTACTATCTCATAGATTTTTACCTAGCTTGTGTAACTAGAAAAATTTTAGTCTTCCCTTTATATTTAATTATGTGCATTAGGACTAGAAATGGAAAAACTAGGTAATTTATAACACTGCACTCCAAATAGTCATGCAGTATATTAAAGATGCAGCTGCTTTGTACACTGAAATTTTCCTTTCATTCTGCTTAAGACATACAATTTAAGTAAGATATAATAATTTATAATGAATACAATTAAAATGGAAAGTGGACATTTTACACCAAGCAACTGAGATTCAGCACACAGTCATCTAGGTATGTCGATTTTGGAAGAAGAGCCTCTTTCAATTTTCTCTTCAGAATAAGTGATAATAAGACTGAAAAATTAAAATCAAGAGTTTATGACTTAAGCAGAACTAGACCTAACGTATTCACGTGGGACCTGTGAGAAAGAAAAGTCATAGAACGGAGTCATACATAGTTTCTTGATGGAAAATGTGCTTTACTTTTTATTTTTATAAGAGGCCAGGTCAAAACTCACCATAAAAGAAACAAGGAAACTGACATTTTCTAAAGATAAGCATGAGATAGTCTGTCTTTCTTTTCTTTTCTTTTTTTGGAGAGGTTTTTGCTATAGGGCACGTGCACTTGCTAGACAGAGAGAGACAGAGAGACAGAGAGCGAGAAATTACCTCCGGGGGGGATGGTCACGCTGCAATCCCTTCTCCTCCATTCTCCTCTCGGGATCTTGGGCATGCAAGCATATGCGCCCCGCGTGAGTTTTAAGCCACAGGATCTGGGACACAAACCGTGGTCAACTACATGGGAGTCCAGTGACATAGCCATTACGCTAACTGCTGGTCCCGATAGTCTGTCTTTCTATGGGATTAGTCCAGTCTTTCCGTTTAAGAAAGCAATCGGGAATTTAGATTTCAAACATTTTAGGGAAATATGCATAAGCATAGAATTAAATAGCTGATGGTCTGTATGATTACAGAAGTTAAGCATGCATTTTGTCATCTTCATGAGTTATTGGAGGAGTAGGAAGAGAAAGAAGTCCTCAATAAGCTATTTTATATGTATGTCACTTGAAATAGGACATGAGTAATTTAATCATAATTTGTGAGTATATATTTAAATGGTATATCATATTAAAAACAAAGCTTTTAAAATTTTGTAATTAAGTTCTTGTATGTAAATTTTGATGTTTACCTCTTTTGATTTTCCACTATTTTTGACATTATTTTAATATAATCATCCATGATTACTACAACATACTATTAATGTTTTCAATATTTAAAAACAATATACCTTTTTGTTCAAAATAGTTTTATTGGGCAGAAATGGTCAAAATTTGTGTTTCAGAGGTAAATATAAAGTTTTGGTCTGGGGGAAGGAAATCTTTATTTATCAATCTGAAGCAGTGTCTCTTACAATGATAACTTTCCTGCTATAAATCTGAATATTTTCAAATATCACAATAACATATTCAAATAAATTTGCATTTGCTGCTAATAGGAAAATACAAGTGAATTTGAATTTTCACTAATAAGAAAACACCAGCAAAATAC
This sequence comes from Tupaia tana, assembly GCA_026018925.1. Lineage (NCBI taxonomy): Eukaryota > Metazoa > Chordata > Mammalia > Scandentia > Tupaiidae > Tupaia > Tupaia tana. The sequence continues at coordinate 160,548,044 of JAKSZU010000007.1, read as the reverse complement.
TATTATGATTTAATTTCTAAAAATGATGCCTGAAAAAGTATACACTGATTGGAGAGAAAGAGAGAGAATGAACCCCATAAGGATGGTTACACTGCAATCCATCTTCTTCCATTTTGCCCTCCTTTTGGAATTTTGGAGATGCATGCAGACACATGCCCAGCATGTTTCTCAAAGCTCCAGGTCCAGGTTGCCAACTGAACATTGAATTACATGGGATCCAGCTGCCTTAACTACCATGCCATGGGCTGACCTTATAATTCAATTTTAATATAAAATATTCCATATATATGTATATATATGTACACGCACACATACCAAGAAACAATTATGGCACTCTTTCTAGTGGCACTTTAATATAAATTTTACTACATGCTTCTAATTTTTATTTTAAAATTTCATATAAAACATGTTTAAAAAGTAATAACTATTCAAATCACCAAGTCTAATGTTAAAATCAAAATTCTATTTTCTGTACCAGCAAGGAGCTCAATGTGATTCTACTTAGTTAATTTCTTCAAATCCTAAATCTCAGTTACTTATTCAAATCTTAACATCACAAATCAATTTTAATAACAAGGTAATGTGAAACTCCTTGTTTCAGCCTTGTTAGAAATGTTCTTAAGATTTCAATATTTTTTAAACTTTGTTTTGAACTAACTACATATACATTAGTATTGAGAATAGAAATTCTAAAGGAAAACTACTCTGTAGAAAGCTATCTAATGTTCTGTAACAGTATACATAACATGACATTGCTCTATTTTGATTGTTACTATGTATGTTTTCAGTGTGAAACTATACTACATATTGTTTCAAAATAAAACTAACTTGTTAAATTGTACCAATTCTTGAAGTACCTGTTTTTGTCCATTGGAGCTCATATTTATGTAAATAGTGATGACTTTGAAATAAATATACAGAGTAAGTGGGAATTGTCTTTAAACTTGTTTCTTAATAATTTACTTCAAAATTCTAAATTTATAATACTGCATGCACTTGGAGTTTTGAGAAAAACTTGCCTATTGTTATTTTTCAGTGGATTTATACTTATTATGTACATATATTTCATTCTGTGTCAGCCTTGATCCATGTTGTCTTAAAAAACTCTCAGTAAAGCTAGATCATATTTTTGAAAAATATTGTTTGGTGAATTGTAGCTATTATCCCTAGAATTGTAGAAATAAAACAAATTTATGACCGTATTGTCACAAATGGAAGATGAACATCTAAATGTGACTTTAAATATATCTAAACACTCTAAGTATTGACACTGTCTGGAAAGATTTTTTTGGTCCATATGGATAATTACAAAAAGTGAATAATATTTGAGATAAGCTAGATTGCTCAAGTTCATGTCTTTTCTATTTTTAGTGTGTTTTTATTGTAGCTCACACATTACTCAGAGTATATTGAGTTAATATACTGGAGAGAAATAGACACAGACCAACTTTTTGAGCCATGAATCACCAGAGTGCAATTCTGGGCAGTTTCAAGCATAGCCCTTCTGGGTCAGGAGACTAATATTAAGGTTCTGTCAGTTGTCTTTTATGTTGTATTCCACTATAAATCCAAAATCTAGAGAAATAAATTCATACTGGGATCTTTAAAATGTAATGTTCACTTATCAGATAAATCTAGGTTAAAATTCCTTTATAACTACTCTTGATTAGTAATTGTTTTTAATTAGTATTTATGTTCATATAACACATTGACTTTTTTCATCCCAAAGAGGATATGTATGTGTGCGCATTATTAAAAAATAAATAAATAAATTAATTAACTAACTAACAAACACACAAAAACAAAACTAGAGCCCAATGACATTTAGAAGTCTCGATACTCCATTTCTGGTACATGTACATTGATCCTTTTGAAAAGACAATGAAGATGTATATTTTCTCTCTGTGCTTCTTCACAGAGTCCTTTCTCAATGACATGTGGTAGGAATGACTGGCTCAAGTTAGGGAGGGTTCTGCACCGAGACTATACAAGCCTGTCATTGATCATCAGTCCGAAAGATTTTTGCACTCCACCTGTTGCAGTCTTTAGCCTATCATGATCAATTATCCACTGGAAAGCATGTTTGTAAGTAAGAGCACTCTGCTTACTGAACCAACCCTGTTTTCCATAATGGTAGGCAAGCCACCCTGCCTCAAGGCTGAGTAACTGCACCTTGCCTCCTGTCTCTTAAAGTTTTATCCCATTGAAATCAGGGAACTCATCTCCCACAGTGATTTACTGCTAGTAATAGGAAGATAGTGTAAACTTTTCAGATGATATTATCAATGCATTTCTCAATGCCTATTATAAGACAATGTTTTCTGGGCAATCCATGTGAAATGCTTTTAATAGATGTCAAGTACATGGACAGTCCTATCCTCACAAGCTTTTTCATTCCCTTCCATATGTTATATGGAGTTAGGCTATTTCCAACTCATTTAATATAAGCCATGTTCAAATCCACACTTTACTTAACAAACCAAACTGACTGTTAAAGACACTTCTGGCGGGACCAGCAGTTAGCGTGATGGCTATGTCGCTGAACTCCCACGTAGTCGACCGCGGTTCGCGTCCTGGACCCGGTGGCTTAAAACTCACATCGGGCGCGTGTGCGTGCGTGCCCAAAATCCCGAGAGGAGAATGGAGGAGAAGGGATTGTGGTGTGGCCATCCCCCCTGGAGGGTGATTTCTCGCTTTCTGTCTCTCTGTCTCTGTCTGTCTGGCGAGCGCACGCGCCCTATAGTGAAAAACCTCTCAAAAAAAAAAAAAAGAACAAAAAAAAAAAAAAACAAATAAAACAAAGACACTTATGGCTATCTAGTTAACACAGTAATTCAAAACAAACCTGTTTTGACAAAATCAGCCTGATTCAAGGGTATGCTCCTTTATGTCTAATATAACATCCTTACGATAGATCCTGGTGTGTTTTCCTGTGATTTTGATAACAGGGCTTCATCAAATGATACCATACACATGATGCAAATGAAGTACATCACCACAGAATGATTTTTGCTATAAAATGTGATAGTAATTGGTAATAATACGAATTATTATCAATACTGTTAAGCAGAATTGAAATATAATCTTTGTAACTGCAATGTTTACTATTTTCATGATACTATTATAACTCTCAAGAAAGCTAGTACCTGTTTGTTCTGCTCTTATATGATGGAAATGTATTACATTATCACATAAGTTTCTTTTTGCTATAAAATTTGATAAAAACAATTTTTTTATTTGGGAAATATCACATGCTTTGGTTTGTTCTTTCATCTAGGATTAATAAAGTTTTTCAATTATTGGCACTTCTATTTTGAACGTCAAATTGCTGTTCCTATCATTTTTTAAAAGATTTTGTTAAAAATTTATTCATTCATATATTTAGAGAGAGAGAGACCCTCAGCAGGGTCTCCTTGCCCTGATCCACACCCAGTCTCAACCCACCTAGATCTCCAGCATTGTCCTGTAAGTTTGAAGAGATTCCAGAACACAAATCCAGGACTTTCTCACCTGGGTCCAGTTACATTACTGCTGTACCACCTTAGCCTTCTAACAAATGATTTATTTTTCATGTAAACCATAGTTAGTACATTTTATATTAATGCTATTTTCAGAAAAATTATGTGAAAAACTGGTTATTTGTAAATAACTCTAGTTATATTTTTATTTTCATTTAGATTGTATGAATATGTTATAGATCTAACAATCTATGTTGAGATTTTTTTGGTCATGCTGTCTAATTTTGAATCAATGAAAATATAATTTCCAATTCGTTTGTGCATTATTAAGGCTAACTTTTTAACCTCTAAAATCTGCTAAGAGATTAAGTTTCATGATCAGAAATATATTTTATGTCTCAAAGGTTTAATCTCTTATCCTGAACTTATTTTTATTCAAAGCAACTAGGCAAAGTCTAAATGATCTTTTCATGAGCTGGCCATAATTTGCATTACACCAATAGATAAATAAACACAAATCTGGAAGAATGTACAAAATCAATTAACTAAACAAATCATGCATATAACTCAAAAGATGTAAATTCTAAATGCTAAAATCCCTTCAACCAAAAATTCTAGCTGTTTGCTAATGTAATAATACTTTCTAAAATTAATATGAATTTATTTTCATGACCTTTTACCTTTGCTGATTTGAGTGTCAAATAAATGTTAGAATTCTGCTTCATAATAATTTTTCAGTCTTTAAAAGCAAAAAGTAATGACTTACATCATTGCTTACAGTAACACATAACTCAAACTTTTCAACTATAAGGACAAAAAAAATCATTCCAAAACAGTAAAATATAAACAAAATATTTTTTACTATTCCATTTTTATAGTTTTCAAGTATAGGAATTAAAGCGTAAAGTTTTGTCAAACACCTAGACATCTGATACTATTTAATACAAATAAAGTGCTTTGTCAATAAAAAGAGTTTTGGCTATTCGACTCTTCATTAGCTAATAAAATGGATAATTTGCCATTGTTCTCCACATAGAATAATAACATTAATAACAGAAATTAGAAATTGCTCCAATATTTAGAGTCAGTGTATTTTTTTGTATTAAAATGTCTTTGTACTATAATTTCCATATTTCCTCAAGGTTCTAGTTGTTAACCTTTATAAGAGAATTAATTAAGGAAATTCATGTGTCAATTCTGTCCTCAAAATATAATACTTCACTGCTTTCCCATTAGCAAACTGCAGCCACGGTTAATCTGTGGAAGAGGCAATTTGAATATGTAAGGTGTTCTTAAGCTTCACTCCAGTACGTTCTTGGCCTGATTATCCTCACCATGACTGGGAGTACGTGATCATACACTGTGTGAATCAAGGTCTTGAATAAATATTTTTTTCTTAACTGTCCTCAAAGGTACTTGCTCAGCAATTAGTAAGTGGCCTTTGCCTCCAGATGATTTGCAGAGGTTGTTAAGTGGCCATGAATCTAGTTGAGTTGCCAACAAAATTTCCCAAGATACTCTTGAGAATTTACTCCTCCGCTGAACTAGGACTTCAGTTTCTGAATAATATAGTAAGCTTTCAGTTAGCTCAATAAATTATTAATAAGGACATCTTATTAATAATAAGGACATCTCATAGTTGAGACTTCTTTCAACCAGGATAAAAAATAATAAGTTCTGAATTTTTTTAAAGAAGTTGTTATACACACACTTTATATACAATCTCATTTGACCTTCGCATCATTTTATAGAAGGTCAGGTAAGAATTATCATCTTCCTTTGATTTCTCTTAAATGTAATGATTAAACCAACTAGTTACAATGGCTGAACCTAATTTTTTCATATAATTTCTCTGTCCCCTTCTTTATTGTTCTGACCAGAGAAAGAGAGCACCTTGATGATCAGATGTGGTCAAACTGAAATCCCTTTTCCTCCATTTCTCTGTCCTGTTAGGATCTTAGGTACAAAAACACATGAACGAGGTGTGTTTTTCAAGCTGTCCTGGAATTCTAACTCAATGGGCCCTGTGGAACTTCTTCCTTATGCATAGCACTTAATCACTGCACTACAGGGCTGACCTTGAGGGCTTTGATGATGTTTTGTTCATCTGCACTGGGTCTGCAAGAGGACTTCAAAAAGTTCATGGAAAATGGAAATAGATGCAAGCAGATTTGAAATCTATGCATAGTTTTCCCATAGCATGGATTTTTCTCAAACATTTTGAATGCCTTAATATTGTTCTGTGTATTTGATTATATTGCAACACATATTCAATGTATAAAAATAGAAATATAAGATTCAGATCTTCATATCTTATTGATACTATATTTAAAAGGTGAATTAAGCTCTGTACCTTGGAAGAGTATTAAATATGTGGATTTGTCTAAAGTTACCATAGAAATTAATATATCATTCAACAGAGATACTTTAAGGCTGTGAAAAACACTCTTTTGTGTTAAATTTTTGCCTAGGAATTTTAACATTGGCCATCAGTTGTTCTTGCTGCAATCGTTATGGTATTCTAAGAGTGATTTTCTATTTCCAGTATTCCTTTTACATTTGCTATTTGGAAATGTTCTGCAGGAAGATTTGTCCTTTACCTATTTAAGTCAAATAGATGTATGGTGATTGTATTAGTTTTCTACAGAAGCCAGGAAATATATGGACTTAGCAGCTTAAAACAGCACACATTTTTATCTCCTGGTTCTGTGGGTCAGAAGTCTAGGCACGGTATGACTTAGCTGGCTCCTTTGTTCTAAAACTCCCAAGGCAAAAATCAAGGTATAGACTGGGCTGAACGCCACCTGCTCCAGAAAGGATTGTCTGGATTGTTGGCGGGATTCCGTTGCTTTTGGATATAGGGCTGAGTTTGTTTGCTGCATCTTTCTGACTGAACCTTGTTGGAGAGAAATCTCTCTGCTTTTAAGAGATCAAGTGATTAGACTGAGCCCATCTGGATGCTTGAGGATAATCTCCTTACTGTCAATGTCATAACCTTACTTCTTTCTACAAAGTCCTCTTCTGCTATGTTACACATAATAGCCAAGGCAGCAAAGATCCTCTGTACCACAGTTTCTTTTTTTATTTTATGCTTTGGGTTATAAGAAAATAATTCTGGATTATATTCTATTGGTCACATTTTTCTATAACTAAATAGAAAATTTGGGGAGTTTTTTTGCTATAGGGTGCATGCGCTTGCCAGAAAGACAGAGACAGAGATACAGAAAGTGAGAAATCACCCCCCCAGGGGGAATGGCCACGCCATAATCCATTCTCCTCCATTCTCCTCTCTGGATCTTGGGCACGCACGCACATGCGCCCGACGTGAGTTTAAGCCACCGGGTCCAGGACTCGAACTACGATCAACTACATGGGAGTCCAGCGACATAGCCATTACGCTAACTGCCGGTCCCTCTTTTATAATTTTTTTAACGTTTTGTTCTTAGGAAACATGCACTTGCTGGGAACAGTGAGAGAGAAAGTGAGAAATCACCCCGCTAGGAGGGATGCCAAACTGCAATTCCTTCCTCCATTCTCCTTCTGGGATTTTGAGCAACATACACCTGGCCTGAGTCTTAAGCCACTGGATCCAGACTCAACCCCGTGGTTGGCTGTGTGAATCCAGCCCCTTAAGCACCACACCAGCTGCTGCCCCGTAAAGATTGTTTATAAAGAGACCAGCAGATGGCATGTTGGTTACACGGCTGGACTTCCACACGGCCTGCCCCTGGGGTGAAACTTTACTGGAGTTGGAGAATGTCGGAAGGAAGAAGCCTAGTCTATTGAACACAGGTTTCTCTATCCGCTCTGTGCTGTAGACTGGTTCCAGAGCCTTGAATTTACGTATCTGTATAATATTCACCTGTTACATGTTTGTTTCACCAGGGCGAAGGGGAGGGTCTGCTGAGCATGTCACACTACCATTCCTCAAATCGTATTTGTTCTTTTCTCTGTCCCACCAGCCGACAGACATCTGCCCCATCCCGTCCAAAAGCAGAACCCACTGCTCTCTCTCAAGTCCCTTACCTAGTGTATTCTGTTTGGAATATTAGATTTTTGAGCAGCAAAGATGAGAAGATGGCAAATGGCTTATGGGGAAAGTTAAGACACACTGGGCCCACCTGTCAGAGGCTCTGTTTTCGTGGGCCTTTGGGGCCCTGAGGTCTAGTGGGTCTTCATATCCTGTTTGTCCAGGTCCATGAGACTACTGCCGTCTGATCTTCCTTCTGCTTGACCTCTAAGCCGGATATCAATTAAAAACTGGCAAGTGTCTCAAGGAAAATGCAGCAGAAAATATCACACTCACCTTGCTGCATTTTCTTCTTTGTGCTGCGGTGACCCTTAAATCCCAGCTGTCTGGAATGCTTTCTCGTGCCTTCAAATGTCAACATTCTTGTATTCCACCAGGCTTTGTCAGTTGCTGTCATTGTGGTGTGTGAGTGCTACCCAGTCATGGCCAAGGTTCACTTCTGCCTAAGAATTCTCAGGTTAAAAAATGCACCTTGAGGGACCAGCAGTTAGCGTAATGGCTATGTCGCTGGACTCCCACGTAGTCGACCGCGGTTCGAGTCCCGGACCCGGCGGCTTAAACTCACGCCAGTCGCGTGTGCGTGCGTGCCCAAGATCCCGAGAGGAGAATGGAGGAGAAGGGATTGCGGCGTGGCCATCCCCCCTGGGGGGTGATTTCCTGCTTTCTATCTCTCTGTCTCTTTCTGTCTGTCTGGCGAGCGCACGCGCCCTATAGCAAAAACCTCTCCAAAAAAAAGAAAAAAAAAAAAATGCACCTTGAAGCATGTTTAGGGAGAAGGATCTGACATCATTTACTTTAACTGCATAAAGGTTCATATTATTCTTATCACAGAGAATTTTTCCCTAAACATGCCATTTTATAATTAACTTCATGCTTCATACTTAGCAGGGAGTTGTTCATTTTTCATATCTGATATTTTATATTTAGGTGTTGGCAGCTGATGTTATGATTAGCTTAGATACTCAAAGAGTGACAGAATTTGAGAAAGAAATGTAGCAGAAAGAAAACATTTTGTGTATTTCAGTTTTGTTTTGTTTTACATTTGAAAAGTATATGACTCATGTGAGTTTGGTCATACTTTTTCACACCATCTTCACTTCAATTGAATTGCACACACTGCTGTCAATTGGCATGTTAATTGGACTGCAATTAGGTCTGCAAATGTATTGGGCTATTTTAGCATGATTGTAGAAAGCCATTGTGTAAACAGAAAACAGAGCAGAGATATCATTTGATATCACTGAAACAAACATTTATCCATTTATCTTTAGAAGAATGACTATGTAGTCTTTTTTTTTTTTTTTTTTGGAAAGCAACCAATAAGAGGTTATAGTTACTAAGAAAGGAAATACTCAGAGGTTAAAAAAAAAAAAAAGATCTGTGCTATGTTTTGTTACAAATATTCATGCATGGAGATTCCCTATCACATGCTAAAAATGCAAATAAAGCAAGAAGAGTTAGAAAGGCCATGAAAATAAAAATGAGCAGTAATGAGAGATAGAAGTGATTCATGATTGTCCAGAGTTCTTCTTAAAGTATCGTATCATACACTGCAGTATTTTCCTAAGTTATGTATGAAGTTATGAGATATATTAATAATTGTTGGTATCTTCAAATATATGAAATATATTGTCTTCTCTTTACTATGCTAAGCAGTGTCTTGTATATACCATATATGAAGTAATTATTTATGTTTAAATATGAGATTTCTTGCTTATATATGCAAACTGAGTATACTTACTGTTTTGAAGTAAATTATATTAAAACCATATAAAATCATGTCATGTAAAGTTTCGAAGAGTTAATTTTTTACACATGAAGTGTTATGTGAAATTTACATCTTGTATTTCACAAATGTTAGGTATTTTGAAGCCCATAAGCGTTTAGGATAAAATCAATACCATGTCATACTTGAAGTCATTAGAACACGTTTTCAATAGTGACGATAAAACTATTACTTTTGGCTATTTTTCATAGCAAAGATATACAATTTTCTTTAAGTTTATGTTTATAAAATGCTGAGATAGAAACTTTCCAGTGACGAAAGTCTGTTAGATCGAGAGTCAACATTTTAGAAAACAATGAGTTTTTCCTTCTCATTGATTTTCAATAAAATCTTTTCTAATGATATGTCTGCATGTTGTATTTGAAGAATATCAGCAAATGTGACAGAATTTTTCTCAGGTTATGCTTTGGCTAGCATAACTTACACACTGACACAACATGAACATACTCAGACTATCAAATGGTTGGGAAATAAAGTGGGCGAGGCTCTTTCAGTCAGCCACTCCTTAGGGAGTAATTTTGAACAATTCAACCTCTATAGGATGCAGTGTGCTCCTCTGAATATGAGGATGTTGACCAAGAACTAAGTTCTTTTTATCACTGACTCTGTTCTATCCCCTCCTCTTCTAAAATGATCATGAGACAATAACTAAAATTCTCATTATACAAGTCAAGAAACAATGTTTTTTACAGTAATTATGTTTGAGGTTTAAAGGCACCCCAAATGAGAAGTCATGGGTTTTCTATAATAATCTGCTAGGATACTTACATATGACTACATGAATGTGTTTGACAGAAGTTAATTTTTAAGACAAATTCATTATAAAAATGATAGGATATTTATATTTTTATAATACAATGAATATTTAAAATTCAGGAGATATTTTGCCAATGATACGATGCAGCGGCCTTTGTTATATTTTTTTCAGCATAAATTTAGATACCATGGTTGGTCAGAATTTACAATGAAATCCATTCTAACTTTTTTTTTTCCCATTCTTTTTGATGATCTTAAGGCAAAACTTTAGTCATATAGCAAACTTGCCAAAAACAGCTTCTGGTTTGCCTTAAAAATGCATCTTCCTCTCTTTATTAGGTGTTGTCACAGGATGGCAGTCCAGGTTCTTGGAGTTTTACACAAAGAATAGAACGACATACTCTAATAGTGAAAGTAAAGGCTCATTTATTAAGTAAAAGTGAAAGCATACTCCCAAGAGATAGAAGCAGGCAAGGCCAAGAGAAAAAGAATGGCTCCAGGGTTGGAAAACTGCTTTCCACGGGATCATTGGCTGGCCTCACTAATTGTTTTCTTCCCATTGGCGGTGTCACATGTGACTGGGCCCAATTTATTTCTGAGTCATCTCATGGGCTATCAGTTAGACATCTCCCACTGAAAACCTCTCACTTATCTTACCTCGAGAGGGAGATGTTCTGCCCAGATCTGTTTTTCTAACTATCCACACAGGCAGATGCTCCAGCCCCCTTACCTACTTCCTTTTTCTAGTTCTCTTCCTGCCTCAGTATCATCTGTTCTTTCTATGGAATCCCCAAACCAGATTGACCTTGAAGTGAAGCACAGCAATTATTAGTCATTACATTGACTCAAATAAGTTACTCTAGAAAGTCAATACTAGGTTTTCTGCAGTCCCCAATATGATGTGTATTTATCCACAATAAAATAAAAATAATAATAACTAGTATAATTATTATGATTAGAAGAATCATTTGACTATCAATAGCCCAATAGTTTCCACCTTATGTTTTTCTTTCATCTTATTGCATATGTGCAGGAGCGATGCCACCCACACTCACTGCCTCCATTTTCGACTATGTCTAATATACTTGGAATCCAGAAGAGCTGATTTGCATAATCGTCCCTCTTCCAGACTAATCAAATCATTACTTGATAAAACCAGAACATAGCTCCTTAATCAGCAGTGCCTACATTCAAACGTGTCACAATGATCTTGAAATGTCTGATTATGCTGCATTGCCATGAAGCAACTGATTGAAATAAAATATGCACTTTTGTAAGCTTTGGAAATTAGAAATTTACTGGTTTCTTTTTTCCTTTTTTTTAAATAATGTAATTGATACAGCTTAATGAAATTTATTTGGGTAAATGTCAAATTGAATTCATTCATTGCTGCTATTGAATTTTGGTTCATTTTAATCAAAGCATGTTTCTTAATGGTCTAAGGTTTTATAAGTCCACTAATAATGTAAAATAAAGAATAAATTATTAAATGAGCATTTTTTTTAAACTAAGATAATATGTGAAAATAATCTAAATAGTACAACTTTACTGCCTTTGCTAAATTCAACTAAGACCTCCCAAAGGAGAAATAATACCCAGTGGTGGCCAAATAAAATAAAATTAAAAAGAAAGATCACCTTTCATAATTATATTTTTTAAAGGCAAAATTGAGCTCTCAATCACTACTTACATATCTGAATCTAGAACTTGGCTTTACTAGGACATCAAATCTCAGTGAAACACTGCTAGATACACTGAATTCTACTCTTTCTTTTTATACTTTTTAAAATAGAAAACATGTTGATAGATCCAGTTATTAATAGTGATGGGAAAGCCAATGACTTGGACGCACACAGATTCTCACATTCTATAGCTTCCATCTGTATGCCTGGGATGGTTTCTCTTTTCATCATTGGCCAGACAGAAGGAGAGGTACAAGGGACGAAAGCGAAAAGCCAGTTATTTTAAAAATAGATGTACCAGCTCTTGCTAGTTACAGGACTTGATGGCCAGAATGACTTTCATAGGCATATCTTGTCACAGAGAAAGATAAAAGAAGGGTAAATTGAGTTGTTAACAGCAACTTGCCCTGCTAAACCTCCTTCCCTATGGAAGAAAAAAACACATGGGGTGGTGTGTAACTGTCAGCTCCAAAAACCCAAGTAACTGACATAGTCATTGTATCTTACTGCTAAACAATACAGAGGAATTTATAATTCCAATCCAACTGAGAAAGTTTAAGTGCTACCTATACAATAAATGTGCAACAATCGTATTATTTCTCCCAACAATTCTGATATTTCAAATATACAATTAATTTCCTATTAGAGGGATATATATCTATCAGACCTTAGCATGTTTTCACAAGTAAATATACTATATTTTTTCTCTATTCACTCACTGTTAGCCACTTATTAATAGATTTATTCCATATCTTGATTATTATTCATAATGCTGCTATAAACATGGGTATGCAGATATATCTTTGACATACTTATTTTATTTCCTGCAGCTATATATCCAATAATGAAATTGTGGGATTATATAGCAGTTCTGTTATTTTTTGAGGAACTTTCATACTGTTTTCAATGGTAACTGTACTAATTTACATGCCTATCAACAGCATATAAGAGTTTCTTTCGGGTCAGCCCGTGGTCGATAATAAAGGGAGCTGGATCCCACAGTGCCAAATACATGGTTCGAGTCCTGATCCAGCAGCTTAATAAACACACCCAGTAAATGTATGTGTGTAAGTGCCTAAAATCCTGAAAAGAGGGAGAAATAGAGAAGAAGGAATCACAGTGTGACCATGCCCCATGGGGGTAGAGGGAAGGGTGGTAGTGGTAATTTCTCCTCCCTCTCTCTTTCTCTGGCAAGCACAAAGTACCACCTCACAATACAAAAAAATAAATAAATAAAAAGTAAGTAAACTTTATTTTAGTTTCTGCCCTTACGTATATATTGAATTTTCAAATACTGTCAAAGCCTCTAAACCAAAGTTTTTCACTGGTACGTAACTTGTCAGAATTGAATTGAGAAATTAGTAGGCAAGCAATAAAAATAAATATATCTCCCTACATATATCAATGAAAGCTTTCAAATGATGTCCAGTATCATTTTCATCAGTGTCTGTAGCAGTTACGTTTGAATCTTAGTCGCTACGTAATTCACGTCAATCTAAATTATACTCATTCCAATATTCCACATTTTTGCCAAAGAGTTGTTCTTCTCTGAAGCAAAGACATATGATTTGAACTAAAATATTTTGAGTATAGTAGAATCTTCGCAATTTGATGGAAAAGGGTAAGACGGTTGTCAGTGATCCAAGGCATGACCAGGGCGTGTTTGCGTTCCAGGTGCTTTCTATTTCTTTAAGCATGTCACTGTTACTCTTGTTTAGATGCCAGCATCAGAAATCTATTTGTTATTGAGTTTCGTCTCTTGATCTTTAGGGCTTAAACTTCAGGGATGCAGAGAACAATCACTGTAAAGATATGTAACATCTCTTATTGCTTCACTGAGCACAGAAGCCTCAGGAATAACCCTAGGGAGAAATCCACTCTCTTGCTGTGTACTTAAAAATCATTTATGCTCCCTGGATTTGGCATTCAAGCAGGCCATGCTAAGAGACCAATGCAATTAACCTTTCCTATAAATTAAATGCGCAAATATTCTATGCAGTACTTGGTTGGAATAATTCGCCATCATTTACAGAATGTGTTAGGAAAATCATTTTCCATCCACTGCTAGGCAGTTTGAAGATTAATTGCAGATTTACTTTTTATTTTTTTTAATAAATTATCTGTTTTCTAGGGTGAGAAAATCATAAAGTGGGGGGGGGCGTGTGCACATGCATGCGTGTATTTCTCACTTTACCACCTTTTAAACAGTGCATAAATCCTTCTCAAGAAAATGAGATAGAAATATCTATTTAACTTCTGGAGAATACAATTGTATCCTTAATGAAAGCAATTTCTTTAATGTTCTGTTTGAATGTAATTCCTATTTCTTAATTCAACATATATGTACTCAGCATCTTTTTTTTTTTTTTTTTTTTTTTTTTTTTTACTCAGCATCTTTTATAAAACCTCACTGATAGTGGTGAATCCATGACAACTGTCTTCCTGTCTTCCAACATGCATTTAATTCATTTTATTAATAAGACAGATCACTTCTTTGATATATATATGTAACACAGTTATTTTTGCCACATGGAATTACAAGATTACAAATAAATAAGCTACACATAAGTAAACATCATTTTGTCCAGTTAGCTGTTTTTTACTCCTTTCCCTACTCTAAATTAATAAGTAACTTTTTTTGAATAATTGAAATTACAGTGCATAAAACAAGATTCTATTTAAATCTGTTAATTGATAACCTGGATTCACATGAAACATAATTATAGAAATAGCAGGTCACAATGCTAGATTCTTATTCTGCAGTGACAAAAAAAGGCCTATGCAACTGCAGATCATGTTTTTTTTAAAAAAAAAAAAAAAATGAACTAGTAGCAGGGCCAGCAGGTGGAGTGGTGGGTAAGGCACTAGACTTCCACATGGCCTACTGTGATTCAAATCCCAGGCCTGGTGGCTTGAAACTCATGCAAAGCGTGTGTGTTTGTGTGTGTGTGTGTGTGTGTGTGTGTGTGTGCCCAAAAACCCAGGATAAAAGTGGAGAAGATAGGATTGTAGTGTGGCCATTCTCTCTTCCCACATCGGGATAATTTCACTTTCCTTCTCACTCTCTCTGTCTCTCCAGTGAGCATACGTGCTCTATAGCAAAATAATAATAATAATAATAACAACAACAAAAAGAACCAGTGGCAATACAAATTAATCGAAGTAGGTAAGATATAGAGATTATACCACTTATTTGGTTCATAGAAAGGTTTTTTTTTTAAATAATTATTTTATTTAACTTCTTTTTCTGTTTTCTTTTTTATTATTTTTTATTTTAATTTTTTATATACACTCAATCATATTATTTAGCTTACAAAGTGAACATTTCAATATGTGAACATTTATCCTCAGTCCAGTTGACCAAAGTATCTTCCACTGATAACACCACACCTCCCCATCCCATCCCCAGAGAGGGACAGAGTGAGAAAGAGACAGAGAGGATAAGTGAAAAAACAAGCCACTAAGTCTGAGTCTCAAACCATTGTTGGCCATGTGAGAGTCCAGCGCCCTTAACTACCACGCCACCTGTCAGCCTCTAAAAAGTGTTTTTTTACAGTAAAATGAAATCCAAATATCTTTTCAGGTCCAGTTGTGGTGGCTCAGGTGAGAGGGTGCCACTCCAGGGTTCTAGAACTACAAGAGAGGGCTCCAGGGTCATAGCCTGATGACCTGAACACACTAGGTGTACCATGATCCTGGCTGGCCAGAAGGCCATGGAGGGATTGTGGCATGGTGACATCTGTCAAGTGTATTTCTCTCTCTCTCTCTCTCTCTCTCTCACACACACACACACAAGAAGAAACTAAAAAACAAAAATAAAAAAACATAATTTTCAATACAGGATGTGAAAATAAACCTATAAAGCCTTATTATCATAAATCCAAAGGTAAAAAGCACATAAACGTGAAAATTTTTATAATTTTCACTGTACTAGTACTTTTTTTATTAACAAACTTTTTTCTTAAACATCATAATTAAATATGTTTGTGAAAATTCTGAATACTTATGAAAATGGAGCTAAATTTCATCCGAGGTGATAGGGCAGGGTAGATCTTGAGGTGCTACAGAACATTAATTAACAGCTCTTAATTGTACATGAAAGAAAATCATGTCTGCTGACAATGTGATTCTTCAAAGACTGAATTCTAATTTCTACTGCTGTGGAGAATAGCACTGTGGAATAAGGCTTTATCAATTAGTATCTGCAATGACTAACACAGAAGAAATGAACTTGTTTCTGTTATTACTGTAACACTTTTGAGTCATAGTAAATTGTGCAATCTCATGTATAACACCATAGGATTTCAAAATTCCATGCTGCGCAAGTGTCGTATGCTGACCTTCTCATGAAAACGCACTGCTTGTTTTGTGCAAGATATTTAATGCAATGTGCATTGACAGATCTGTCACTGCACAGTGAGACTCTCAAATTAATATTTATTTCATCAAAGCTATTAAAAATACATTTGTTCCATTTCACACCATTCATTATTTATATAGATCTTTTGAGTATTACATCTATTCACTTCCTGAAACCCAACACATCTGCTCCCATCAACGACAGTGCATGGCAATGGACGTGTGGCCTACATTGACGATTGTTTAAAATAATACTATGCATATATAATCGAAGTAGCATACGCTATTCCAATCCAAGCAAGGCAGTTTTCCTCTGAAGTTAAAACACAGTCAATCATGGGGAAAAATTAAAATGCAGATGCAGTGACTCAATCTTTGCTTTGTCTTCAAGTGTTATCTTACATTTCCTTTTTAAAAAAATTATATGGAGAATAGAATTTTCTTAGGCTTTTTGCTTTACTTTTTTCCTTCATTTATTCTTTCCTTTTGCCTTCTAAAATGCTTTTTCTATCTTTCTTGAGATTTTCTAATCAATAATGTGTTTCTCATTTTATAGCACGGTAGTTTGACACTACCCCCTGGAGCGAGGTAGTATGGTTTTGTAATACCATACATATTATAGTCAACTAATTTCAATTTACCATAGTATCTTATACAAAGAAACATATGCCATTATCTGGAAATAAATGAATTCTGAAATTAAAATTTACATATACTGGTCTACCTAACATAAAAACATAAAATGTGGGATGTGTTTGCTATGATTTGATAATGGCTTGTCCCCCAAGGGTTCATGATTTTGAATTAATATGTCCCATAAAAATTCATGGGTTACGATTTGCTTGTATTATAAGGGTGGTTGGTGAAAATTTAATTCCTTCATGGTGTTCTAGGCTTTTGGGTATGAGAAAGTCCCTAGCATGGAGCCCCATGATTGTTCTGTTGTGTATATAAGGAGAGGAAATGAGATGGGCAGAAGTCCCACGGGGACAGCAAGGGGTAGAAGAATTTTGCTATGGGGCAGAAATGTGGCTATCTGTGTTTCCACTAGGCCTTACTCAAAGACAGGTCAATTTTCTTAAATCTTTATGACAAGAGGTAGTTTTACAACGGGGCAAGACACCCCACCCCCACCTTAGGCTTCTACCCTCCCATAGAGACTGGGAGATGAGGCATATTTTTCTTGATGATTGTATTTGAAGATGGATAAAGCCCAGGTCCTTATTGGAGATAGTATTGGGTCTTTAAAATTGACCAAAGTCTTTCTTAAAAACTTGCATCTCAAAGAGGCAGGAAAAGAATTTACAAGTTTCCTGAAATACATTCTTTAAAAAAGGGAAATCAGGGGTCCAGAGACAAAAATAAGCCTGTATATAGTTTTGTCAATGTGAGGAATACATGGAGACTGTTTTAGTCTTTAAATATGACAATGAGATACTACACAATAGCTTTTCCATTAAGATTTGTAAAAAAAAAAAATAGATATCTAAAATGTTTGCCTGAAAATCTTGAGTTTAGCTTAAGTCAGCTTTGATATAACTAAGCTTTTCAATGATGTCTATATGTACATCCATATCTATATTATCTGTTTTAAAACAATATAATTTATACTTCACTAATATTGCCAATAAAAATTTCTATAATTCAGTTCAAATCTCTACAAAATATATTCTTATTTTGTTTCTACCCAATGACATTTTCTACCTCACATTTTATAATATTCTCAGATAAAGCTAAATTTTTTTTTTATATTTCTCTCCTTGCAGTTAGAGTATCACATTTATCAACAAATATGTGCTAATTTTCGGCATGTTTGGTTTACTGACCTCATTTCCTTAAGTCAATTTCAGAACATATATAAATTTTTAATTCAATGTTCTGTATTCTCAGCTCATTTGTACTTAACACCTGTCATTTTATAAACTGAAAATAATAGGCCTCAAAGTGTTATGTGGATCAAATTTTATTAAGTTTTTTCCTCACTTATATATCTTTTTCCTGATGCATTTTAATCACCCACTGTGTTTTACTGCATTAATAGGCAGAGAAAATCAGAAATGCACTCATGCCCTTAACAGCTGAGCTTACATAGATAAATATTCATGACATGCATAAAATGTTTGTTGCATTAAATTTAATGTGCGATTCTAAAAATCATGATGAAAGTCTGAGTTTCTAAAAGAACAATTTAATCAAATGCATTGTACTCTTTGTGAATCACTTGAGTTATTCACCTATTTCCTTTGTAACTTCACAGTGGTAAAAGTTCTATCATCTAAAATTCTATTCGATTTTATTCAAGATCCCTAAGCTGACTTTCAAATCTTTATATAAAGAAATAAAATATATTTAATAGTGTTAAATTTTATTATTGACTTTAAATTATTTTCAAGAATTAGAATATATGCATTTTGCATATAACGTTTCACTGAGGTAAGTTATTTAAATGAACAATCCATGTATTGGCTTCCTTTTCTATCTTGATGTCAAAACATAGTTTGAGAGATACCATTTAACCCTAGTGAGAATGGCTAGGATCAAAAAAATGAAGAACGTGTGCTAGTGAGGCTGTGGTGAAAAGGGAATCTCTTATGAACTTCATAATCTCTTGGGAATAATATTGTGGTTCCTCTGTAAGGCATCCAGGTATAATATAAAGTATTTAGTTAAATTTTAATTTTGGATAAACAAAACATAGTTTTGTTTGTTTGTTTGTTTGTTTTTTTAACAATTATGCACCTAAAATATATACAGGTCTTACTTATAACAATTTTTTTTCCTGAATTTCAAATTTCACTGGTCTTCCTTTATATGTATTGATTATAATTTGAAAATACTTTATTCTCTTCTCAATCTTTCTTTAGAAAGGTTTTCGCTATAGGGAGCGTGCGCTCGCCAGAAAGACTGAGACAGAAAGCGAGAAATCACCCCCCAGGGGGGATGGCCACGCTGCAATCCCTTCTCCTCCATTCTCCTCTTGGGATCTTGAACACGCATGCACATGTGCCTGGCGTGAGTTTAAGCCGCTGGGTCCGAGACTTGAACCATGGTCGACTACATGGGAGTCCAGCAACATAGCCATTACATTAACTGCTGGTCCCTCTCTTCTCAATCTTGATGGTACATTTTGACTTATCAACTTGTTACCAGTCAACTACATCCAGCTGCTACTACTCTGGATAGAAGGAGAGGCTGGAGTGAAAGGGAGCTTTTCCCTGCAACCAGCTACAGGGAGACAGGTAGTAACACCACCGAACTGTCTCAAAATGCTCAGCTCATGCTTAGTATTCCCAGATACAGTTTATAAGCATGGACATCATGCCTACTATTGAGAAAATCCATCTCAGTCCATTGTTTTTCCCTGAGTAGTTATCCTGATTCCTTTCAATACCCACTCCTGGTTTCTCACCTGATCATTCCTCAAACAGAGCTCCCCAGGACTCAGCACTTGGTCCAGTGGTTCCCCATGGAGGTCTTTTGGAATTTTAAAATGGCCACAGTCCTGCTAAACCTGCAGTCCCCTCTTTCAGTGTCACTAACTAAGCTTTCCTGGGCAGAACAGCAGCTATCCTACTGTTTATTCTCAAAGTCATTAACTCTCAAAGTCAGTTCTGTGATGCCTAAGTCTGATTCTGCTTCTCTTTTCTTAAAGCTCCATGATAGGCTTACCTCATTCTCCTATCTGCCATACCTGTGCAAGCAGCAGCAGACCAGTTTTTTCCAAAGGATGGAGTAAAAGCTTGTACTTGAACTTCAGTTTTAGGCATACCACTCTTCCCAAATAATTATGTAATTTGAATTGCACTGCACTTTTAATGACATAACTTTTTTCTCTGTTCTAAAAATCATTGTTAGTTCATTTTTTCTCCCCATTTACTCATTTCCTTGGGATGGATCATGGCCACACCTGAACTTGGAAAGCATGAGAAAGAACCAACAGAGAATGCGCAGTTTCATTTCATATTGTTATCATGCAGCAAATGCCAGTATGTTCCAGAAGTTAAATGCATTACATATCTAATCTTACTAAATCCTGATTCAGCTTTCTGAAGGACATATTATTCCTGTCTTAGACTTTCAAGGAAGATAAACATACTGTCCAAGGGCACATGTAATAGTAGATAAATTATTTGAAACAAAACTTCTAAATGTAGAACTCATTTATTTTGTACACTGTACTACATAACAATGTAATTTTAGTTTATTTAGGGATAGAGGCATTTTCTGGAAAATGAGTACATTCATTGTAATAAATAATATGTTTCAGTACTGAAGTGTAACTTATTCTGTTCTAATTTTATTTTTAAAACAAAAGTTTAGATTATTAACTGAAATATTTAGTTTAGATTATTAACTGAAATAACAGAAATTCTATAGCTGAAAAGCATACTTAGGAACTGTAATAATTGGAAATATACATTACATAAGGTGAAAGCATAAAAATGAGTCAATGCTGGAATGATGTGGGGCTTGGTAGGAAGGATATTGCAAAGAAAGAAATGCCCTGGGTCTCTCAAGCTGGTTTTGAAAGCCCTACCTTCCTGAGACATGAAAACACATACGCTACTAAGCTAGTTTACATCTCCTAGGGGTATCTTGATATACTATGATAATTAGGTCTGAAGCCACTGACTAATTACTCTGATGTAAAATGGTCAGATAGGAAATGATCTCGTCCCCAACGGGTAAGTTGTTTATCATCTGGATGGGGTTCCTAGGGTAAACCCCAAGGTGCTGGGGAGACAGGAAGACTTTTTTTCTAGGTATTTACCTGTCAAAGCGATGAGCCTAGAATTTGGAGACAACTCTTAATTGTTCAAGCTGAAGAAGCCTAGGGCTATCTGGTTCCTGGAGACAGGTTATTTATGTACCTGAGGGTGGACCGAATGGATGAGACTGGATTCAGACCCATTTGTTTTCAGGGAGATTCTTTCAGAAGAGAAGCAGCTACCTCCTTCCCCTGCATAAGCAGAGCAATCATTTTTCTTGTTCCCTTGATGTGAGGAATCCAGCTCCTCATGTGGCACAACTAAAAGTGAGCATGAGACAGGGAGGGGTGCGTTTGCCACGTGCACTGCTGACTGTCAAGGTCAGCCCCAAATTTGGGGCTGGGTGATGTGGTAGATGAGCTGTCTGGATCTCCCAAGGCTGACTACACTGTTTGATTTCCGCACTTGATGACTTGATAAACACTCTGGGCACATGTGTATTTGTGCCTAAAATCCCCAGAGGAAAATGGAGGAGAAGGGATTGCAGCTTCACCCCTGGGGTGTTTTCTCACTTTCCCTCTCTCTCTGTCTCCCTGTGTCTCTCCAAGGAGTACATGTGCCCTACAGCAGATGAAAAAAAGGAGAAAGAGACCATATTTAATTTTAGAACATTGCATGTGTGCATCTAGGATAAAATTCATAAAGACAAACATTAAATACCAAACAAAAAGATCAGAAAAACTTCAAAAGTACAAAAATAGCATGCAAAAAATTAAATTAAATATGGCACTTAGTTTTGAAATGAATAAAGCCATAAATAGAAAAGTCTCATCTGGCTAAATATCTAGAATTTAATTTATTATTATTTGAAATGTAAATATTTCTTTTTTAAAATTTAGATTTGTTTGCCTCCTTTTATAACTTCATTTTGTTCATTTTGTGATTTCTTTAAGGTGAAATGGAAGTGTGCAGAAATTGTTGCAATAGTTAAATGATGCCTTCACTAATTACTTAAGACACTGAAATGACTTCAACATAAAAACACAAAAAGTGAAACACAGAAAAGTGAAGGGAAAGGGTAAATAAAAATTAAAACTCTATTAGGAAAGAATTTTTATATCTAAATTCAATATTATAATACTTGGCACAAAAACTCCATGTTCAATTATAAGATACATTTTATCAATATACTTTAAAAAAGTCCTGAAGAGAGGTATGTATCTCCTTGAAATTACAGATAGTACTACGGAAGGAGACCACAGTAATGAACACACAGTGTGACTCTCATCTCGCTGTTTAAAAGGTGATGAATGCTTAATACCATGGCAGATTTAGATAAAAAATTAACAATGCATGAAAAACAAATAAATCAATAAATAAGAGGATTTGAGATATTAAGTTTTCTGAAGAATACCAAATTAATAATGGAATAGAGAATGTCTGGAGGTGTCTCAGCAGCAAAAACTCTCTCATTCAGTTGGAAAATGTAGGTAGATGCTGGAGAACTGAAAGAACTTCTGAGACGCCTGAAGAACTGGGTTTGTTGAATGGAGGGGAAATGACGAGGTTAGTATGCAGTGGAAACACAATCGGAGTACAGATGCTGGGTTAGTGTGTGGAACCCCGGCTGCTGGGGCTGAGGGCGTGAGGACACCTACTCTGGCCTTGCCCACACTGCGTGGTCTGGAAACCTGAGGTCCCTGCTTCTACTACGTCTCTCAGAACACACTTTCCATTGTCCTGACAATCACTAGAACACTTGATTCAACATTAATTATCTGGGATTATACCAATGCAGACTATAAGAGAAATCGAGGAAATAAGCATTAGAGGTTTGACAGCATCCCCAATGGAGTCCTGGAAACGCCATCCAACCTCAGCTTCAGCCAGCCAGAGGTCATGGGCTCACGCATGCGCAGCATAGTGAGAGGCGTCACCAAACACAACCTGGATCCCAAGTGATGCACCCTCACAGAGCCACATGACTCACCATTGCATCACCGCTGACCCCTGCAGTTGCGGATTTTTAAAGAACAAATCCCAAGATTGTTTCACCGAATGTCTTTGTCCATTGTTATTAAGTTAATTTAGAATAATTACAATTCTTCAGATGTCTCCTCACTTATGAACCCAGATACTGTTGTTTTATGTCGCAATTAAGCAACAAAAGCTGAACTGTAGCTATTCAAGTTCAAAGGTTACACTCCATATGGTAATAGAGATGCATTGGTTCAACATTCTCAACATGAATTATAGCAATTAGTAGGAATATTTCTCTTATTGCATATTGGGCCATTGTATACTAGATACCATTTATAGTCAATTATTTTGAGAATTCCTGTAATTTATTTATTTATTTTTAATGAGGATATTTGAGGTGATTAAAAAGTACCTGCATGTTGAAAAGAATTTTGATGACAGACGTTAATTAAGAGACTTTTTTTTTCCCCTGAAAAGGTTGCAAACATTGTCACAATGTAATATGCTAAATCAACTGATACTTTAGTTAATATAAATTTATAGTACATCCATTTACCAAATGACATGTCCATGTTGGGGGAAAATCAGGCCACCATTGTGTTTGAAATGCTACCTGGAAACATGCAGCAGGTAGGTGGAGTACTCACATGGTGACTCTACATGGCTCTGTGTTACATACTCTCTCCAAGAAAAGAGTCCAGAGCGAAAAAGGGGAGAAGCTAAATATCATCTCTTGGGATATTTCATTTCAGTACAGAGCACAGTCAAAACTGGAGTAACGACATGGGGAAATGCACACTGCATTGTGTCGCGTACACACAAGCTAATGATTCTTTCAGAAGCTCCACAGCATACCTGCAAACAGTCCATGTGTTGGTTCACACGACCTGATTTCACAGTGTTGCCACCACTTGTGTCACTGTTTCCTAACCATGAGATTGTTACTGATGAAGACCAACAAAGCCAGAATGTAATGGACAGGAGTAACGTGATTCTGATCATCAGATCCATCTGTCCTTTCACAAGTTGCTTAATTTTTCCAAATATCAATTTCCATGTCTATAAAATGTTAACAAAATATAATTTAAAAGAAGTTATTATAGGAAAATCTAACTTCTAATAAATCTAACTCTGTAATAAATTATTGATATTTGATAAATAATGATCCACTGGTTTCTTTATTCACTCTCTATGCCATGAAATCATGTGCTTGCATAAGAAAGAAGCTAGAAGCAGCTGGGGACCTTAAAGCAAAGAATTATGTTTTTTTTGTTTTGTTTTGTTTGTGTGTGTGTGTGTGTGTGTGTGCATAGTTTTGTGTTTGTTTGTAAAGATCTGAGATCCTGGGACCAGCAGTTAGCGTAATGGCTATGTCGCTGGACTCCCACGTAGTTGACCGCGGTTCGCGTCCTGGACCCGGTGACTTAAAACTCACGCCAGCTTAAAACTCACTCCGGGCGCATGTGCGTGTGTGCCCAAGATCCCGAGAGGAGAATGGAGGAGAAGGGATTGCAGTGTGGCCATCCCCTCCCCCCTGGGGGGTGATTTCTCGCTTTCTGTCTCTCTCTCTCTGTCTGGCAAGCGCATGTGCCCTATAGCGAAAACCTCTCAAAAAAAAAAAAAAAAAAAAAAAAAAAAAAAAAAAAAAAAAAGATCTGAGATCCTCAGTCATTATAGGAAAAGTTGGAGATACGAGTCTACTAGTCATTTCTAACATCTAGAGCACTAATATACTTTTCTGTGCAATTTATAAAAAATAATACTGTTAATAGGGAGATTAGGTTTACTATATTGAAAAAGTGTACTACTTAAAGAAATATCAATATTTGATATTATTTTAGTGTGTAAAGAATTACATTAACTGAGAAAATTATTATGATCTATTACTTATATAAACAAGGGGAGATAAATGAGAGGACTTTGCCTTTATATTTGGATGTGTTTCTAGGATAAGTATCTTAACCAGAATTAGAGAAAAATGTTATAGATCTCTCACATTATTAGGCTGAAAGAAGGGATGTAGGGACAAGGGATATTAGGCACAATTCAGCTTAGCGGGATTAGTGTCATTTGATTTCCATTAATGTGACTTATCTCTTTTCAATGGAGAATTGGAGTGTAACACAAAAATGATTCATTTCACCCCATATAGGGGCTCTCTTTATGTAAAGCAGCACAGCCCAGTGTCCAAAACTGTAGCAATTTCACACCAATCCTTTATGCCAAACATTATTAATGAGTTCTGAAAAAATGGTGTTTACATCATAGAACACATAGTTCCTCTATGTGTCCTTTCCTTTTCTCATGAGTTTTCTAGTAAAATAATTTGATAAGATTCACATATATAAATCACAAAAAATATGCCTATATTTGTAAAGATGGTCCTTCGAACATTCAAAATATCTTAATCTTCAAGGTTTAATATGATGGAGAAAAAGAAGTTATTCTGTGCTACTTCAGGACTTTAGAAAATTAATGTGGTACTTGATAAATCAATATATGAATATATTTAATCAGTGTTTTGCTATTAAATGTATTGATAACATAAAATAAAAATGTTAAAACATTCTGAGTTCTTTTAATGGAAATACATTTATTAATTATTTCAATGATAAATATTAAAGTTATTTGTTATTCCTATTCTACTCTATTTTATGTTTGTTGATTAAAATTCAGAACATATCATAAAATTTATGTAATGCATAATAAAGAAGGCTTTGCTTTGCATATAGCATATTTGAAAGATATGCTTCTTAATGTATGTTACTGTTTTGATATGGAATGAGATGTGTCTTTTAGGCAATGAAATAATACTGCTTTTGAAAAAATAATTGTTTTTCTAAACAGTTGATAATGTCAAAATGTATAAGTTACCCTGAAGAAATGGTTCTCATGGAGAAACTACATTTATTTCCTTTTAAATAAGTTTATATTCTTTGAACATGTTCTCAGTCCTCCACTTTTCTTTAAGTTAAAATAGAGAAGAATGACTAAAACTGTAGCAAGTTCAGTCACAGTCTCTAATAAAGTCACCAGAGATACATCTTTTGTCAGAAGACTATCACTGAAAATGCTATACTGAAGTGTGTACTAAAAGTATATCATTTATGTCACCTAGCAGTAAATCTTAAAAATCAAGTGCATAAACTACGTAAAGAAAATTATTTTTCAGAATTAGTTGTTAAATTCTATCTATTTCCCACTCCTTAGTATCTACTCAAAGGACAGAAGAATACTTCATCGGAAAAGTGCTTGCACATTGATATTTATTGCAGCACTATTCACAATTGCTAAGTCATGGAAACAACCCAGATGCCCATGAACTGATGAATGGTTAGAAAAACTGTGGCACATATACTCAATGGAATACTATTCATCCATTAAAAAAAAAAACAAAAACAAAAACAAAAAAAAAAAACAAAAAACAAAAAACAAAAAAAACCTGGCTTTTTTTTTTTTTTTTTTTTTTTTTTTTTGGAGAGTTTTTTGCTACAGGGCTTGTGAGCTCACCAGAAAGACAGATCTTGGGCATGCACGCACACACGCCCGGTGTGTTTTAAGTCGCCGGATCTGGGACTCGAACTGCAGTCGACAGCATGAAAGTCCAGTGACATAGCCATTATGCTAACTGCTGGTCCCCAAAACCCTGGCTTTTGACAGTAAGTGGATGAATATGGGAGACTTACTGCTGAGTGAAGCAAGCCATGCTATGAAAGAGAGGCATGGTATGTCCCCACTTAATATATACCGAGTGTCTGCACTCTATGATTGAAACTAATTGTCTAAAAGATATAGAAACACAGTATATAGATGTAAATACCAGATATAGTGTGTGTAAAAGAGGAGGGTCTGAGGAAGGACATTTGGAGGAGGGACAGTGAGGCTAAGCATTAATGGCACAAAGCGGTGTGGTATTATCTGTTGAAGATATTTCATAGTTTTATCAACAGTACTAGGGAGAAGTGTTCACCCGTTGAAATATCCATTTTGTAAGACAAATAATAAAGTGATTGAATGTAAAAAAAAGAAAATAAATAAAAGAAATGATATTTCTGGATATGTACTTTAAAAACTTAGTTTACCTATATTAAATAAAAACTCAATCAATATTCCCCCCAAAAAGAATTATATCTACTTCAATAATGATTTATATCTATAGAAAATAAAAGTATCTCTCAACCAAATAACAAAAATAATTGCAGTAGGATATTTCAAAAAACATCACACTCTGATTCTAAAATTTGCACAAAGTAGCAAATTTCACAACATCGTTGAGACATTGTTGAAATAAATCACTCCAGTTGAGGGGCTTGCTCTACCAAGTATCCAAACGAATGCCTGTGCTCTAATGGAACCAGCAGGTAGCATGGTGGTTGAGGCACTGGACCTCCACATAGACAACCATGGTTGAGTGCCACACCTCGCAACTTGCTTTCTCATTCTCCCTCTCTCTCTGTCTCTCTCTGCTCAAAATAATGATGATGGTGATGATGATGCATTAAATTACATAAATATTTTTTAAAAAGAACATGATGTACTCTAATAAATAAAAGAGTACTATATTGCCAGACAGATTGACAAGGGTTAAAGTGGAATAAGGTGCCTCAAAGCAGACCCCAGACCACAAGAATATAACATATGACAATAATGAAGTCACAGATCAGTTGTTAGAGGAAACAATGACCAATAAGTGGAGTTAAGGCAAACATTTACCTGTATGAGAAATGATAAAATAAAATAATTCACCTTACTCATGCTGTACGCAAAGTCCAATTCTCCAAACACAAAGATCAGACAAATCACGTGCTATTTTATAAAACATACAAAACAATTGATCACTACACATAAAATATATAAATAAATTCTGCACATCAATGACAGTATTAAAAAAACATAAACAACTGACAAAACACATGAATAGTCAAGTTAATGAAGAAGCTGGTAGGACTAATATCCCCATGAGGAAATGTAATTAAGGAAACACGAAGTAACACTACTGTCAGTATCTCTCCTCCACTAATTTGGAAAAATTAAGATATAATACTAAGAATTTAAAGGTGTATTTGGTCTGTGATCCTTTCCTTAAGCTACTAAAACAAATGGAGTGTATAGTGTCTTGTTCTTATGGTTAGGGGTTCTCAAAGGTCTGGTGGGCAGGATTTGGAGTACCATGACAATCATTCTGAAATTTTCATGCTACTTTCAAATTTTCATATGTTAGAAGAGAAATATAGTATTTCATTCTACTCACTGAGGTTTATGCCTAAAGTCAGACTTAGGTTCATGTATATGTATATATAGGGTTCATGTATATATCAGCTGCACTTGCTATTGGAAATACTTAGACTAATTAAGTTCATTAGCAAATCAATTAAATGCGGGAAGGCATAGAAAGCAACCATGGATACCAGAGACAATGCGGAAGGAGGGTGGGACACAGCAGATGGTGAGGGATAAGGAATCAAGGATGGAAAAAAAAGCAAAATATTTAAGACATAAGAAATGGAAAATTATTTGTTGATAACACGTATGTTGATGTGCTTGATTGAGCCAATATACAGTGCATTCTGGATGGAAAATTCATTTTGTATGTTGTAATGATGTATAGTGAATTAGTGTAAAAAATAAATTTAAAGAAAAGGAAAAAAGTCAAAAAAAAAACAGAAGAGAAAGCTTTTGGAGGATTTGTCAATGTTTTGATATGTGATATCTTCCAACAACCTTTTGTATGGAAGTATAATCTCAATGATCTTGTCCTAGCAATGTAGGCATATGTAACCTCACAGAAATCATACTTTCAATGCCCATGATGTGGAACACTAGGCAATAAGACTCAGAAAACACAGACTTCTAAAAAAATGTCACAAAGATGTCTGTTGAATAGTATGCCTGTAATCACAAAAGGAAATGCCCATGTTTTAGAAGAAAATAAAGAGCTGAAAGTCATGGCATTGTGAGGCATGAGCTAATGTTCGTGCAGCTACCCTGCAATGCTATAGGATGTAAAAGTTAGTGTCTTGCACTTTACTGACAACAGTGTGTGCAGAGTGTTAAGACTCAACCCGGACTTGTATCCTGTGCTAAAACTGTATTCTATGGTGAGAAAAATAAACTCACTTCAACAAAAGCCAAATAGTCTTCAATAATGTTTTTTAGCATTGAAATATTAAAGGCTAGTATTAAAGGAACTACTAGAGGTTACCCTTCATGAAAAATAGATGTAAGAGTAAAATGAAATAAGTGATGGTGAGAGAAAAAGGGGGAGGAACTTATGAAGGTAAAAATCAGTAATGATGAAGCTGTGCTTAAAAACAAGATGTAAACAAATATCAGATAACAGTAAAATAAAACTAGAGGTAGTGATGGGAGGAAGGCTTATAAGAACCTTGCACTAGAGGCTAGCAGGTGGCATGGTAGTTAAGGTATTGAACTCCTACATGGCCCATTCCAGTTCAAGTCCTGTACATGGTGGTGTTCTCTCTCTCTCTCTCTATCTCTATCTCTGGTGAGCATAAATACCCTATAGTAAAACTTAACAACAATACTAATAAAGAAAATAAATAATTTTTAAAAATTATTTAAAAAAGAATCTTGCACTATTCAAGAAATATTCTAATGGGGTTTAAATTCCTCTTGCTTTATCTTACTTCAAGATAGACTTTGGTTTCCAAAAACTAGCTTATTTTTGCCTTTAAATTTCTTTAAATGCCTTACTCCTCCTATTGCAAGGCTTTTTGCAAATTCTAATCTCACAATGTAAAATGTATTATCCTGTTATCTTACTAATTACTTTCCTTGTTTCACGTTTTCATTTCAATGGAGTTTTCACAATATTATCAACAAACTTTAATGTGGTGGGTTTTGGGGATGTGTGCAGTGGTCTCGATGAGCTGTGCTGCCTGCCTCAGTGGGGTGTGCAGAGTGGCTTAAAGTGGGGTATGCTTTGGGTACAGTGAATGGTGCTACAAGTGTCAGGATTTCTGTGTGTCTCAGTGAGCTTTGTGTCTGAGTGGGTTGTGCTGATGGTCTCAGGTTTGTGTGGTGGGTTTCAGGGATGTGTGCGGTGGTCTCAATGAGGTGTGCTGCCTGTCGCAGTGGGGTGTGGGGGCTTAAAGTGGGGTGTTTTTTAGGTTCAGTGAATGGTGCTGTGGTTGCCAGTGAGGTTTGCTGTGGGTCTCAGTGAGCTTGGAGTCTGAGTGGGGTGTGCATTTCTCTAGTTTGTGCAGTGGCTTTCAGGGATATGTGCAGTGGCCTCAATGAGGTGTGATGCCTGTCACAGTGGGGTGTGTTCTGGCTGAAAGTGGGGTGTGCTTTGCATCCAGATAATGGTGCTGTGTCAGTGAGGTTTGTTGTGGGTCTCACTGAATTTGGGGTCTGAGTGGGGTGTGCTGTGGGTTGCAGGTTTGTGCTGTGTGTTTCAGGGATATGTGCTGTGGTCTGAATGCGGTGTACTTCCTGTCACAGTGGGGTGTGCGGTACTTTAAAGTGGGGAGTGCTTTCGGTCCAGTGAATGGTACTTTGTGTATCAATGATGTTTGCTTTGGGTCTCAGCGAGGTTTCAGACAGTGGGCTGTGCTGTGGGTCTCAGGTTTGTGTGGTGGGTTTCAGGGATGTGTGTGGTGGTCTCAATAAGATGTGCTACCTGTTGCAGTCAGGTGTTCATTTGGTTAAAGTGGGGTGTGCTTTGGGTCCAGTGAATGGGACTGGGCTTCAGTGCATTTTGATGTGGGTCTGAGTGAGGTTTGTGCCTGAGTAGGTGTGCTCTGGGTCTCAGGAATGTGCAGTGGGTTTCAGGAATGTGTGTGATTGTCTCAATGAGGTGTGCTGACTGTCGCAGTGTGATGTGTGGTAGCTTAAAGTGGGGTGTACTTTGGGTCCAGTGAATGAGACTTTTGGTCACTATGAGATTTGCAGTAGGTCTCAAAGTGGTTTGGGGCTTAGTGGGGTGTCCTGTGAGTCTCAGGTTTGTTCTGTGTTTTTCAGAAATGTGTGCAGTGGTCTCAATGAGATGTGCGTCCTGTCCCAGTGGGGTGTGTGGTGGCTTAAAGTGGGGTGTGCTTGGGTCCAGTGAATGGTGCTGTGGGAGTCAGTGAGGTTTGCTGTAAGTCTCAGTGTGTTGGGTCTTAGTGGGGTATGCTGTGGGTCTCAGGTTTGTGCACTGGGTTTCAGAAATGTGTGCAGTGGTCTCAATGAGGTGTGCTGCCTGTTGCAGTGGGGTGTGAGGTGGCTTAAAATGCGATGTGCTTTGGGTCCAATGAATTGTACTGTGGGTATCAGTGAGGATTGCTGTGGGTCTCAGTGAGATTTGGGTCTGAGTGTGTATTGCTATGCATCTCAGTATTGTGCAGTGGGTTTCAGGGATGTGTGTTGTGGTCTCAATGAGGTGTGCTGCCTATAGTATTCTGGTGTGCGGTGACTTAAAGTGGGGTGTGCTTTGGGTCCAGTAAATGGTGTTGTGGGTGTCATTGAGGTTTGCTTTGGTTCTTAGTGAGGTTTGTGTCAGAGTGGAATGAGCTATGGGTCTCAGGTTTGTGTGGTGCGTTTCAGATATGTGTGCAGTGATCTTTATAAGGTGCACTGCCTGGGACCAGCAGTTAGCGTAATGGCTATGTCGCTGGACTCCCACGTAGTCGACTGCGGTTCGAGTCCCGGACCCGGCGGCTTAAATACTCACGCCGGGCGCATGTGCGTGCATGCCCAAGATCCTGAGAGGAGAATGGAGGAGAAGGGATTGCGGCGTGGCCATCCCCCCGGGGGGTGATTTCCTGCTTTCTATCTCTCTGTCTCTCTCTGTCTGTCTGGCGAGCACACGCACCCTATAGCAAAAACCTCTCCAAAAAAAAAGAAAAAAAAATAAGGTGCACTGCCTGTCGCAGTGGGGTGTGTAGTGGCTTAAAGTGGGGTGAGCTTTGGGTCCAGTGAATGGAACAATGGGCCTCAGTGAGGTTTGCTGTGGGTCTCAGGGAGGCTTGGATCTGAGTGGGGTGTGTTGTGGTCTCACTTTTGTTCGGTGGGTTTCATGGATGTGTGCAGTTGTCTGAATGAGCTGCACAGACTGTCACAGTGGGATGTGCATTAGCTTAAAGTGGGGTTTGCTCTTGGATCATGTGAATGATGCTGTGGCTTTCAGTGAGGTTTGGGGTCTCAGTGGGATTTTCCTGTTGGTAACAGGTTTGTGTGCTGGGTTTCAGGGATGTGTGCTGTGGTCTAGAAAAGGTGAACTGCCTGTTTCAGGGGGCGTACAGTGGCTTAAAGTGGGGTGTGCTTTGGGCCCAGTGAATGGGACTGTGGGCCTCAGTGAGAATTGATGTGGGTCTCAGTGGGGTGTGCTGTGTGTATCAGGTTTTAGTGGTGGTTTGCAGGGATGTTTATAGTGGTGTCAATGAGGTGTGCTGCCTGTCACAGTGGGGTGTGTGGTAGCTAAAATTGGGGTGTGTTTTTGGTCCAAAGAATGGTAATATGAGTGACAGTGATGTTTGCCGTGGGTCTCAGTGAGTTTACGGTCTGAGTGGGGTGTTCTGTGAATCTCAGGTTTGTGCAGTAACTTTCTAGGATGTGTGTGGTGGTCTCAATGAGGTGTGCTCCCTGTCGAAGTGCAGTGTGTGGTAGCTTAAATTGGAATGTTCTTTGTGTCCAGTGAATGAGACTGTGGGCTTCTGTGCATTTTGCTGTAGGTCTGAATGATGTTTGGGTCAGAGTAGGTTGTCCTGTGTGTCTCAGGAATGCACAGTGCATTTCAGGGATGTGTGTGGAGGTCTCAGTGAAGTGTGCTGCCTATCCCAGTGTGGTGCATGGTTACTTAAAGTGGGGTGTGCTTTGGTTCCAGTGAATGAGACTGTGGATTTCAATGCATTTTGCTGCGGGTCTGAGAGAAATTTGGGTCTGAGTAGGTGTTCTGTGGGTCCCAGGAATATCCGGTGCTTTACACAGATGTGTGTGGTGGTCTCAATAAGGTGTACTGCCTGTTGAAGTGAGGTGTGTGGTGACTTAATGTGGGGTGTGCTTTGAGTCCAGTGAATTGTACTGTGGGTATCAATGAGGTTTGATGTGGATTCAGTGTGCTTTGGGTCTGAATTAAGTGTGCTGTGCGTTTTAGGTTTG
Source organism: Tupaia tana (assembly GCA_026018925.1). Classification (NCBI taxonomy): domain Eukaryota; kingdom Metazoa; phylum Chordata; class Mammalia; order Scandentia; family Tupaiidae; genus Tupaia; species Tupaia tana. The sequence goes on along the minus strand of JAKSZU010000007.1, from coordinate 160,515,183 downwards.
TGCAGTGTGTTTCAGGGACATGTGCCTTGGTCGCAACGAGGTGTGAAGCTGGTCACAGTGGGGTGTGCGGTGGCTTAAAGTGGGGTGTGCTTTGGTTCCAGTGAATGAGACTGTGGGTGTCAGTGAGGTTTTCTGTGGGTCTCAGTCATGTATGGCTCTGAGTGGGGTATGCTCTGGGTCTCAAGTTTTTGTGATGGGTTACAAGGATGTGTGCAGTGGTCTCAATGAGGTGTGCTGCCTATCGCAATGGGGCATGCGGTAGCTTAAAGTGGGGTGTGCTTTGGGTGAAGTGAATGGTCCCGTGGTTGTCATTGAGGTTTGCTGTGGGTCTCAGTGAGGTTTGGGTCTTAATGGGGTGTGCTGTGGTTCTCAAGTTTGTGAAGTGGGTTTCAGGGATGTGTGCAGTGGTCTCAATGAGGTGTGCTGCCAGCTCATGGTGGGGTGTGTGGTGGCTTAAAGTCGAGTGTGCTTTGTGTCTAGTGTATGGTACTGTGGGTGTAAGTGAGGTTTTCTGTGGGTCTCAGTGAGGTTTGAGTCTGAGTGGGGTGTGCTGTGGGTCTTAGGTTTGTGCAGTGTGATTCAGGGATGTTGTTAAGAACTCAGGCTGTCCCCATAATGTTTGGGAATATTCCCAGCACATGTATGTGGCCTTGAGTCTATTTCCACTTTTGTGTTTTAGTTTCCCTCATTATATCATTTTTGTAAGGATAAACATATTAATCCATATAAAAATATTTTAAGTGCTAAAATTAGTTTCAACCAAATCAGTAATTAATTATTATTATATTTTACATAAATTTACTCTTATAGAACAGTTATTTCCTTCTCGTAGCACCTAGAAAAGTTTTCATTCTAATTATTTTTTGAATATTTTTATTTACTTCTGCCTTGTTCCTTATTCCTTAATCTCCATGATGACAAGTACTGAGATTACTCTTTATCAGCATTTTATCACAGATCATTGCATTCAATATGTTCCATTAGAAAAGGAGTGAATGGGCCAGCTGGTGGCATGAGGGTTTAAGTTGCTGGATTTAATGGGGCAGACTGAACAGTATGAGTCCTCAACACTACAGTGAACACCTCAGGTACATTCGAGTGCATGCCCAAAATCCTGAGAGAAGAAGTAAGGAGAAGGGATTGGATTGCTGCATGGCCATCCCCCTCTGGGGGTGCTTTCTCATTTTCTTTCTCTCCTTCTCTCTCTGTGTTTCTCTCAAGCAAGCATATGTGCCCACTAGCAAATTTAAAACAATGAACAAATGAATGATCTGCTATGTTCTTTTTTATCCTAATGTAAACATTCAGAAAGGGAGTGAATGTTAGTAAATCTGATAGTCTTAGGTAAAGCCACAGAGTAAACTTGGGCCGCACCTTTCCACCCCCACACACACCCAGTTACAGATAGTGATGCCCAGGCATGGCCATGGCTTAAAGAACCATGCTCTCTCTCGGCGCGTGCACTATCGAGATTGTACGTGTGGTTGAGAAGTCAGTGTTTTAGATTCTCAATGCATGCTACGGCAGCCCAGAAGACATAACCTAGAGAGATAAGGGAGGTAAGGACTGTGAGACTAGAATTTTTCAGTTGAATATTGCATCAATTCTTTTATTGCTGGTAATATGATAATGGTAATTATCATGAATTTAGTAGCTAGAAGCAAGACCAATTATATTCCCCAGTGAAGATGGACTAAGACCGGACACAATTCAGCTGGGTCTTCTGCTTGGGCATCATCAGGACCCAGTTTTCATCTCAAGGCTGGAGAGAGAATAATTCACTCCCAGCTATTTCAGGCTGTGGCAGACTCCATTCCCTGGAAGCTCTCTGACTGTGAGTGCACACTTTCTACTGCCTGTTGGCTGGAGGCATGCTCAGGGACTAGAGGCTTAGAGCATTTCCCTACCGTGTAGCCCTTCCTGTGAGTACTTACAGAAAATCATGATTTGTCTCTTTGCTTCTTTGAGGCTACTAGAAAACTATATTTCTATATCTTGTTAATGAAAAGCCACATGTAGTGAATCATCACCGCCCTGATGATTGTCTATTTTCTTGCTTTATAAAAGGAGTGCTATTCCATCTATTTTAGTTAGAGGAATGCCACAGGCCCCACGTGTACTCCCAGAGGAGACATGTAAGAAAGTGGGTCCTTGGGCCACCTGAAGATGTGTCCACCACAGAGACAATGATTAGAAGGAGCCATCAGATAAATTTGTCCCATTTCCTATGGGTCTGTCCTGAGACAAGGACAGCTACTGTGAGCTTATCTGAAGAAGCTACTGAAATGGAACTCTCGGTGGGTGGCATTTATTTGAAAGCTGTGGCCAGCTCAGTACAACACCTTCTTGTTTTTAATCTCTCTGTGTCTCAGCTTCTCATACTCTTCCTCCTTTTGGGGGCCTGTGCCTATTGACCACATTAAAGCTTCATAAAAATTTTAAAAAGGCAGGCTCGTGAAAGTTAGTTAGTGGCCTAGTTAAGACTGCTGTGAGTGCCAAAGATCTTCCTTGAATGCATCAAAGGAGACTCTTGTCTCCTGCAGCTGCCGGGTCTGCCTTTGCCAGCAATCCGATTCTGATAATGAAGGTGATGGAATTGCAAATGAGGAAAACTTTTTATAATCCAGGACCTCCTACATCAAAATCATAATCTTCAAATGGGACTGATAGGTTGCTGAGACTTGGTGTTCAAATAATTAAAACATTTTGAATCCCCAAACTCCCCAGCAGGTGGAAAACATCTCCTTTGTCTTTGCAGAGGAAAACAGACACCTTTAACAGGGAGACAGGACATAATTCTGTGGATCTCATCTGTGGATCTGTTAGGTTATTAATCATGTATGTTTTTTTTTATGAACATTGTTGGACTCTTCTAGGCAGAGAATATTTTTTCAGTCATTGAAATTGCCTACAGGGTAGTTTCCCCGAAGTATTAGTTCAAAGAGAGGCAATATCCCAGACATATTTAGAAATCATTATAATTATAAAGTCACAAGTTCTTTTTTTTCCCTTTTTTTTTTTGAGAGAGAAATTTTTGCTATAGATAGGGCATATGTGCTACTAGAGAGATAGAAAGACAGATAGCTAGAAATCATCCCCCGGGGAGATGGCCAAACCACAATCCCTTCTCTTCCATTCTCCTCTCAGGATCTTGGGCACGCATACACACATTCCATTGCGAGGTTTAAGCCACTGGGTCCAGGACTTGAACTACAGTCAACTATGTGGGAGTCCAGCAACATAACCATTACACCAGCTGTTGGTCCTCAAATCACAAATTCTTACTTAATTATGTAACAAATATGGTTATCACTGTGATTTAAGTTAGGTTAAAACTAGATAAGTACAAGACAGGCCCTAAGACACAGTTGTTAGAGAGTCAAATCTCACCTGGCTAACTGCAGTTCCAGTTCCCACTCCAGCGGACTGAAAATAAGCCAGGTGCATATACCCATATGTCCAAAATCCCAAATGGATGGATAAATGGAGAAGGTGTTGCTCTGTGGCAGTAACCTGTTGAGAGGTACTTCTCCCTGTCACTCTCCCGTTCTCTCTGACAAGAGCACACACTCTCCAGGAATAAAAAACAAACAGGACAAATTAGGCAACAAATTGATGACAAACTGTTCTGTCTATATGAGAATCGTATCTTTGGAAGTGGACAGTCAAGATAAAGGAGAGAATTTAGGAAGATACTATACCCTTTCATATTGTTACTTGGTTACTATATCAGTGTACAGGAAAAAAAAATTTTAACACCTTTTTATTCTTTTGCTTTACCTTTTTCCTCTTTCATATACTTTAAGTGTTTACTGGTACTTGTAGATTCTATAACTAAAGTAACCCCTAAATATTGTAACAAATAAGGTCATAGGCAAGCCTGTTTGCTGAGAAGAGCCACTTGCTTTAGACAATGGTCACAAAAAAGCAACCAGGACCTGGGAGCAAGAAATCTTAAGAGATGGGAATGTTGATCAAGATATTGTGATCAACTGGACTGGGGAGAAATGTTCACATATTACAATGTTCACTTTGTAAGCCAAACAATGTGATTGAATGTATATAAAAAATAAAATAAATAAAAGTTAAAAAAAAGAGAGATGGGAATGTTCACTCAAAGGGCACAATGTCACAGGTTAAATTAGGAAAAGTGTAACAATGTTCTCATTTACCCTAATAGATATTCATAGATGTTTAGACTGTTTTGTTAAACAGTATAGTTTCAAGAAAACAGTGTAGCTTCCCCTAATGTATCAATGTACATTCCAAGTCTAAGTTAACAGACTCAGGGTGGCAGTAAGAACAAAAACATGAACATCCCAGGAAAGGAAAAGGCGCACAGAACAATTTTGGGAAAATTGTGAGGGGAAGGGTAACATTGGACTAGCTAAATTAGTTATAGATAACAGTGGACAAACGAGATGTGTAACGGTTTATAACGTGCTGGAAATTTCTGTCCTGGGGGTTGGTTGTGGGCTTGTTAGCTCTCGGCCACTCCCTGTGCTCAAATACTGCTAAATAGACTCCATTTCTCCCTCTTCGCCTCACCTCTTGATTTTTCACAGAAACAGCTGCCAGATTGTAGCTGGAAGCATCAGGAGCAAGCTAATTTATATAAGAACATATTTAAATTTTTTGAATCCATAGTCTTCAATAAGTGTATCATCTTTCTCATCTGGAGTCTCCTCATTCTTTTTTTAAAAATGAGAATGTCTCTTAAACTTTTTCCCGTCTTATAAAAAACACATACACTGAAAACTTACATATACAAATTCTAATCCAGCCATACCCAAATGAATGAAAATGGCATGTCAGTCTAGAAAGCAGAGATCACAATGCCAGCAACACTCTGTTAGTGCGAGCAGCCAGTGAGAGAGGAAGTGTGTTCATTTATAGTTGAGAAATTGGGTAACAGATGCCAAGATAAATGGAGCATATCAGGACTATGTAAATTTTTGACAAACATAGTAAACACAACGTTTCCAAAATATGGCCTCTCCACAAGGTTTTTTTATCTTAAGAAGTTTTAATTTGTTTCCAAATCTGGGCTATTTAGAATGGGAACAATGAACTTCCATTTCCAAGTAATGGAATGGGAAAGTTTTCTGAGTAAATATAATAAATACAGAAAACTTATTCCTGGTAAATAATAGAGAGTGACAGAAAATACTGCAAAGAGAGATTTAAAGCTGACAAAACCAGCGGATAAGAAAAGAGAAAAAAAAATTCTCTACTGTCTAGCCATCAACGAGGATGCTGAAGCCAAGAGCAGTCTGGCTTGTATCCCAGATGAATATAAATGAAATTAAAAGAATTACAAGGTACAGGTTACTGCACACCAATAGACTTCATGCAATATTAGTCACATGAGAAAATATATCATTGCTCCTGCCGGGATACAAGATTATTCCAACTAATATGTTCTTACCCCCAGAGATGTGAATTATAAAGAAAAATTGAAGAAATTAAGCTGATTCTCAAAGGAAATAGAATGGTAGTTACTTGATTGAAGTTTTAAACCCAGCAGGAATCAATGAAACCGTTCCAAGTGAAGTCCTTACATTTGTAGAAGGGAGTGACAAACAGGATGAAACATCACCAGAATGTTCATTAAAAGCTTTACTCTTTTTGAAAGCAAGGACCTCATATTATTTTGCAGGAATATCCCTTATTTTACTAAATCTATTTCTTCATTTTTCTGCCATGTCTGGTTTGTAAGGAATTTGAAGTCCTTTCTGGTTTTCATATAGGGTAATGAGTGAATAACAGAGACAACAGGAGGTGGGCACATTGCAGTCGATGTTATATGTTACCTAAAATGAGCACATTATTATAAATGGGCTCTAAGTTTGATCTGGAGCTTAATGACACTACAGTGTGAGCACCTCGAATGCAGAAATAGGGCAGCATTCCTTCTGCATCTCCAGCAAAAATGATGTTTTCTGCACATAAAATTCTGAATTGATAAATGAAAATAAAACAAAAGCTACGTCATAATAAATGCTATTATTTAAAGATAAAAGTAATATTTGTTCAAAAAGAGTATTGGGTGTAAACTGGTGCCAAAAATTCAGGGCTGAATAAGGCTAGAAGCCTGCTCCCTAGGAGAGTAAGTGTTGAGAAAGATCTTCATAAATGTAGGATGTTCTAAGACAAGGTGAGCTTTCACGTGCTATGTATGCATGTAAAACACAACTGAACGCAGAATTGAGAACTAGAAAAGTATTCTGGATACTTTCTACTTGAGTGATAAGTAGAAATTAACCAACCAAGAAAGTACCATTCTCATTAGATGGATGAATACATTTTTTGCAGAATCACTTATATCTATACACTGGTCTTATGATTCTATAAAAAAGTGTCTTTTTTATTTTCCAATTCCATACATTCTGTTATAATAAAGTGCTAATTGATTCGACCCACCTTTTCTATTAAATTTATAATGATGAAGAGACTTGGAACAACAACAAAAAAAAAAGGTAAAAAAAAGACAAGCCCACAGTGAGAATAGATCTAAATCATGGTACAGATTGTATGTTCAGTTTATAAAATAATGATTATGCTGGCTAGGTAAAAATTTTCTTTAAAATTTATGAAATTGTCTATTTGAATACATATCTATTCTTCTGCCTTGCACTAATAAGTAACAGGCATTTCCAAATAAACTAACTCAGTTCTAATGTCCTCCATTCTTGAACCAGATCAGTTTGTGGTAGCTTGAATGTAGGTGGTAGAATTGGCTTATGAACCACGTTTTGTGAAAAGTGACTTTAGAAACAACGTTAGTTCCAGTAATGAGTGTGACTCCTTCTGTGAGCATATGGAGAAGATAGACCATCTGAAGAAAGTGAATTAATGTCTTCCATCATATGTTCACTCTAAAGTAGAACCTGCCTGGGGCTAGCAGGTGGCATAGTGGTTAAGGTGTTGGACTCCCAGGTGGGCGACTGTGACTCAAGTCCCAGACGTGGCAGCTTAAAACTCATGCCAGATATATCCAAAATCCCAAGAGGTGATTAAAGGCAAAGGGATTGCAACATGTCCAAAATCCCAGGAGGAAATTGGAGTAGAAGGGATTGCAGCATGACCATCCTCCCTGGGAGTGATTCTCTCTTTTAGTTTCTCTGTCTCTCTGGTGACCACACGAGCGCTGTAGCAAAAAAATCTCCAAAAAACAAAAAGATAGAACCTGCCTCAATAAACACAAAAGAAATTACTGGTTCTAGTTATTTCTATTTATATATTTTTATGATCCCTTTCTAGTCTTTCTCCCTCCCTTCATCTCTCTCTCTCCTACACCTCACTCCATTTTCCTCTACATACACTTTATAGTAAGTAGTCCATGGTGCATAACGAATTGCCACAAACTCAGTGATTCAACAACTCCCGTGTAAGAGTGTAAGACTGCAGTTCTGTAGACCAGAAGTTCCAGCCATGTGGTCAGTTAGGGGCAGCAAAGATGCAGTGCTCTGTGATGCTGCACCCACGTGGGAAGGTCCCAGCTTCATTTCCTGAGACATTCCAGTATATGACAGTGTGGTGTGCACATATGTATGACACCCGGGCTGGCTGAGGCTGGGGGGTCAATTTGGGAGTGAAAATCCTCTTGGGGGTGCTTGACTTTCTTGGTCTCTCTCTCTCATGGAAGAAGTAAATAAATTAAAATGAAAACCAAACCAAACCAAAATAAAACAAAACACTTTAACAGAAAAATGAAAACAAAAAGAAGTTCCATTTGTGCACTGCTGGGTTCCCTGCTCAGGTTCTCTGCATCTAACCTGTCTGTGTTCTCTGAAATGCAGGCTCCTCCTTCGATGCATTTGGTTGTGGTGGAATTTAGTTCCTGGCAGATTTAGGTCTGACATCTCTGTCTTCACTAACTGTTGGCAGGAGGTTGTTGTCAGCGCCGAGATTGCCAAACTCTTTGAATACAGCCCCTTCGTTCAAAGACAACACTGAAAATCCCTTTCCTGTTCAATATCTCTCCATTTGATTTTTATCTAAATTTGATCTGGCCTAGGCTACCTTGATTTTGCTAGATAATTTGCAAGGTTTATAATACATAGTTCTTCTTTATTGTTAAAAAGTAATATGTTTCATTTCTATATAGCGACTATATAGTAATGTGTATTATTAAAGTATAATGGTATATAGCACAGAAGCCAGCAGGTGGCATAGTTGTTAAGGTGCTGGACTCCCATATGGCCAACTGCAGTTTGAGTCTCAGGCCTGGCAGCTTGAAAATCAAGCTAGGCACATGTGCATGTGTGTCCAAAATCCCAAGAGGGCAAGGGAAGAGAAGGGATTGAGGCATGGCCACCTTCTCCCCTTTCTTCATTCCCCCTCCCTGCCCTGGGGATTTCTCACTCTCCTTTTCTCTGAATCTGTCTCTCTCCTCTCTGGTGAGTGTATATGCCCTATGACAGAAACCTTAAAAAAAATAAGTATATAGTACAGTATGGCAACTATAGTTAACAATAATTTATAGTATATTTTGGATTAGCCAAAATTGATTGTGAAATGTCTTAACATGAAGGTATGGCAAATATTTGAGATGAGATATATATATGCTAATTAACCTGTTTTGATCATTATGCTCTGCATACATGTACTGAAAAAAAATTACACTGTACCTCACAAATACACACAATTATTATTTGTCAATCTTAGAAAAATTTTAAAAATGAAGCCAGCAGGTGGTGTAGTGGTTAAGGTGTTGGACTCTCACATGGCTGACTGCAGTTTGAGTCCCAAATCCAGCAGCTTGAAACTCATGCTCAATGTGTGTGTGTGTGTGTGTGCATGCGGGTGTCAAAAATCCCAGGAAGAGGATGAAGGAAAAGGGGTCAAAGTATGGCCATTTTCTCTGGAGGAAGATTTCTCACTTTCCCTCTCCTGTCTCTCTGACAAGTGCATGGGCAAAAACCTTTTAAAAAATTGTTTCTTTCTTTTTTTTTTTTTTTTAAATGTATTCTTAACAGGGACCAGCAGATCGCATAGTGGTTAAGGAGCTAGGTTCCCACATGGCTGATCATGGTTCTAGGCCTGAATCTCATAACCTGAAACTCCTGCCAGTTGCACGTGCGTGTGTGCCCAAAATCCAAAGAGGAGAATGGAGAAGAAGGGATGGTAGCATGGCCTTCCTCTCTGGGTGTGGGGGTGATTTCTCACTTTCCCTCTCTCTGTGTATCTCTAGTGACTGTACACACTCTATAGCAAAAATCTCTCTTAAGAAAAAAAATTCTTTTTTTCTGCTTTTTTATTTTGTTTTATATTATTATCATGTGAAGAATAACACGTGGTGTTTGCTTTCATTGGCACGATCTCTTAATCCCCTAGCCAGACTCTCTCTTTGCTTTAGCCTCATTAACGCCCTGTGCCTCTTGCCTCTCTGTTGAACAGCACGTGTGGTGACACAGTGCTTTGACAGCACCTTTCCTAACTGCTCTGAAGACGGTGCACCTCTAAAATTGCCTGTGGTTCCCCTATGGTTACAAAAAAACAGTGCCTATTCTACTGGCTCCCGTCGAAGGTACATGGATAATTCCATGTCATTTCATTATGTGTTTTTGTTTGTTTGTTTTGGGGATGAGATGGGCTCAATACTAAAAGGCTTTTTCTTTCCAATAAATCATATTGACATGGTTTGTTTTTTATTTTCTTGTCAACTTTTACCTGACTATATGCTTTTCATCTTTTAACAAATCAAATAGTTATTTGTGTATGTTAAAATATTTTTGAATCTCTTTTTTTTTTTTTTTTTTGAGAGGTTTTTTCACTATAGGGCACATGCACTCGCCAGACAGAGAGAGACAGAGAGACAGAAAGTGAGAAATCACCACCCAGGGGGGATGGTCACGCCGCAATCCCTTCTCCTCCATTCTCCTCTCGGGATCTTGGGCACGCACGCACATGTGCCCGGCGTGAGTTTTAAGCCACCAGGTCCGGGAGGCAAACCGCGGTCGACTACGTGAGAGTCCAGCAACATAGCCATTACACTAACTGCTGGTCCCTGAATCTCTTCTTGTAATTTTATAATAAACCTTTTTAGTATATTCTTATGTACCCTATGTATCTGAATTCATTTTAAAATATTTTGCTATAATTTTATTTTTCAGATCTCTCAGATCTGTCATACCTGCCACAAAGTTCTCACCACCCGTATGCTAATTATTTTTGCTTCTCATATCGCTTCTTAGAATTTTTGAAATTGTAATTTCTCTCCCTGATATATGTCAGGAAGTCTTTCTGAGTCCTATATCTCTTATTTGAATTTTCACACATCATAATCATATTATTAAAATATAAAACACAAAACTGTTGTTTGACATCATTCTACTTTCTACTACATTCAGTCTTTCTACTAAAACTCTGTACTTTGGGACCAGCAGATGACGTAATGGTTACATTGCTGGATTCCTGCATAGTTGACCATGGTTTGAGTTCTGGACCCAGCTGCTTAAAGCTCACACAGGGTGCATGTGCATGTGTGCTCAAAATCCTGAGAGGAGAAAGGAGGAGTAAGGATTGCAGGGTTGATTTCTCGCTTTCTGTCTGTCCCTCTCTGTCTCTCTGGTAGTGCACGTGACCAATAGCAAAAATCTCTCTCAAAACAAGACAAAACAAAAATTCTTAGTACTTTTATGTTCCTTTGTTTATTATGCTTTTTATCTTCTATATACAAATATAAGTTGATTTTATACTATTTGCTCTCATTCTTTAAAAATACTGCCATATTTGCAATTCTTCCTAAACTGACTCTTTGCCAAATAACAATGGAGAGGTTCTAAGTTATTTTAATCAATATTAATTTTTGTAATCTTTCAGGAAAATAGAAAAGCCAACTATTATGTGTAATCTTGAGGCCTTTGACTGGGCTGAGTTCCAGAGAAAAGAGCAGAGCAGAGATTGAAGAATCTAGAAAAAACACCTACTGTCCAGGGCCAGCAGGTGGCATGGTGGTTAAGGTGCTGGATCCCACATTGCTGACTCAACAGTTCAAGTCTGGGATCTGGCAGCTTGAAGAACACACTTTTCCTTTCTGTCTCTTTCTCCTGCAAGCACACATGACCTATGGTAAAAATCTTAAAAAAAAAATTGTGGAAAGGCTAAATAAAATTTCTCTGTTGCTCCTTGAACAATCACAAGCCTTAGAGATGAGTGATTTTCCTTCAGTAAAGGTCAGTATTCGGGGCCAGAGTGTTATGCAGTGGTAACATATGGCACTTCACAAGGCACTTGCTCTGCCTGATCTCCCGAGTCCACCAGCCTCCCGTTTACTATCAGCCTGTTGTGCATGCTCTCTTCCTCTATTGCCTTAACATCTCTTCTTGCACCGAAAACACAGTTTCAAAATAAATGGATTCTTAACATATCTTGCTATCTGAATGACAAGTAATTCCTCCTCCCTCTTCTTTAAGGTCATCTTAGCTATTCATGGGCCTCTGCAACACTATTAAAATTTTAGTGTATATTTATTGAGTCCCCTCACACACACACACACACACACACACAAATACAAGGCCAACCCATGAACCGGTGGTTAAAGAGGCTGGATCTCACATGGTCAACCTTGCAGTTTTAATACCAGACCTGGTGGCTTGGAAACATCCTGGGTGTGTGTGCATGTGTGCTCAAAATCCCAGAAAGAGAGTGGAGAAGGGACTGCTGTATGATCAGCCCCGGTACCATTTTTGCTTTTTCAATTTTCTTCTCTCGCTTTCTCCAAGGAACATACACACTTTCAAGCAAATTAAAAATAAACAAACAAATAATACTTTCATGATTTATCCTATCACAGAGACATTACAAGCATGTAAGATGATGAATATATTAAATAGCCCTATTTGATTATATAATAATATAATAATATATGCATGTATGAGACCATCACATTGTTCTTCATAAATATCTACAATTATTTATAATTAAAAATAAAAGACAAAATAATAGTGAAAGAGCCAGTTCAGTGACAGGGTGGAAACTGGTGAGTTGCCTCTCAAACAGCGTCGTCAAGGATTAAAACAAAGGTCATAATAATAACCTTAGGCTGGAAAGGACAGAGGGGAAGAGAACTCTGATATATAAGCCCTCTTTGACAACAGAAGTCTTGAAAAAGCGGTCTACTTAAAAACAACATGGTAGTTAAGGTGACGGGATCCCACATGGCCTACTATGCAGTTCTAGTCCTGAATCCCGGGGCTTCAAAAATAGGCCTGTGCAATCCTGAAAGGAAAGAACAATGGAGGAGAAGGGATTGTGACATTGCCCTCCCCGCTGGGGGGCGCTTTCCCTCTCTCTTTCTCTCTGGCAAGTGACCATGCCACATAGCCAAAAATCAGTTGTACTTTTTTTCTGGCCCGTAGTGCAAAGCTCAAGCTCTGGGCCTAGAAAGCCAGATTGCTCATGGCTAACTGCAGTTCAAGTCTCAGTCCCAGAGGCTTGAAAAATGCACAGGGTGGGTGTCCATGCCCCTAAGTCCTGAAAGGATGGAGAGGAGGAAAAAGAACTGCCATGCGACTATGCCCAGTTGAGAGGTGCTTGATCCTTTTGTTTTTCTCTGGCAAGCACATACACCCCCTGGCAATTAAAAAAAAAATGAAGTTTGTTAAAGCAGTTTTCTGTATGAAATAATGGCAAAGGACTTCATTACATAATTTCTGAGCTGCCATTCCATACGGCAGGTTACGTGCTGGATGCAGGCAGTTGGTAACAAGGTACTGAGGTTGTCCCTTCCCCTTTCCTCCTGTCACAGGAGAACTACTGCCGGGCGTGGAGAGGACCTAGTCACACAAACCTCCTACACGCCCCTCCCATGTTCACTTTCTTCTTAAAATGCTGGGGACTAAACGGAACTGGAACAAGTGACTTCCGCATCCTTTGTCACCAGAGTTTCCCAATAAATTTGAATATTTCCTTGTCAGGTTGCAGGGGCAAATCAACACTGGAGCCTTGTGGGTGGTGACGTGACATGCTCCCTGCCACTGGCCATGCCTAGTTGTCAAACCTGCATGTCTGGCAATGCCCGTGCTTTGAGATGCAGTCTGCAATGATGGCATCTGCAGCTTTGCTGTTCCAGAGATGCCTAACAGCCGCTATTCCTGCCTCTCCTGGCAGTGAACAAGACTGCCACCTTCTGCACTCAGAAGAACTACGGGAAACAGAGGCCAACATCAACAAATGAATATGCAACATAACTGAATTCTCTGTAAGATTATGAAGAAATACACTGCAGGGCAAGAGGATGCCAGAGGGGAATGGCTGTATCTAATGGAGGGGTCTGGGTAGCCTTATCATAGCACCTCTGAGGACGATATAGTAGGATTAAATGTAAGGTACAATCAATGTGCATGGGTCAGGGAGAGGAGAAAATGAGAAAACTGTGTTTAATGTCTAGCATGCCTAGAGAAAAATCCTTTTCCCCAATAAATTACTCTCAAATTCATTTTTGCTTGGTTAGACCAATAAGTTCTACTACATTGTTTTCCACTTGATGAATCTTTTGATCAGTAGTCGCTCTTCTTCATAATGCACAACATATCATCTTTAAACTTGGTGCCTTCACCAGCCTGAACTATCATAACCGTCCATTTTTCCCTTAAGATTAGTAGGTTCACCACTGGTAACCCTTGGTGTGCTCTTCAGTGGGGCCTTTTCATTCATGGGGAACCCATCCTCGACTATGAGCAAATTCCAGCTGACATCTCTTGGTTTTCCAGCCTAGATTCTCTTTCCCACTCCCTTTCTGTGGACAGTGTTTTTGTATTGGTGAATTGTGCTCTACCCTGCTCAGTGTGAGTCTTGCGGCAACGTGACTTATGAGGCTTCCTTTAATGAGATCTCTACCTCCCTAAAATCAACATGTGTTCCAAGAAAAGGGACCAGGACATTTTTAGATGGGTATTCAAAAGCCTCTGTGACTTTTCACACAAATGATAAAGGAAATATTACAAAAAGAAGCCAGTGACAAGACAGAAGGAACAAATGGAGAACCAGTAGATGACAGAGTTCTGAAAGTATCGTACACATTGCTGTCTGCGTACTGTCTAGCTGTGTTTCCCACTAGACTGGGAGGCGTGGGAGGACAGGAGAGATGTGTGTCAGGTTTCTACACAAGGTTAACTGAAGTATCTGGTACATCGTATCACTTAGGAAATATTTTTAAAATTGTAATTAAAAACAATTTTTTTCCAAATTTTCCATTTCACTTTGTATCAAAATCCTGAGGCTGACAGAACAGAAACTTATAGGGAGGTGTTTTAGTATGTTTTATTTTCTTTATTTCATTTCCCTTTTATTTCAGTAGAATTAATCCCCTCCTCTACCTTTTCTATGTGATCCCCTCAACTATGAATGACAGGGTCAGTAAATTGTTAATTTTTTTCTCCTTTTCTTCTTCCCATCAGGATTTTGGTCACTCATGCACACATGCACATTGTGTTTTTTAAGCCCCCAAGGCCAGGATTTCAACTGCCGTCGGTCAGCCATGTGGGATCCGGCTACCCACCAGGACACTAAACTGCTATGCTACAGGGCTGGTCCAAAACACCTTTAGTATTTCTTTTTCAGAGTGAATTCCAATTGACTCAGGTAATCATTTACATTAACTGAACCAAAGTCTCTTTCATGGAGACTGATATAAAGTTTTACCATTCTGAATGCGGGATAGTAATTTTTCTAGTATCTGTACCACTTTCATGCATTTATTACATGTGTAAACAGAACTTATCTGTGCCTGAATATCTAGTGTTTCCAACCGTTTATGTTTCATGGGAAAATAACAGTTTTGGAAGAGCTACAGGAACATAGTAACATGATCCTCAACATGTCCAGTAATGATTTATTTCTGTAGCATCCGATCCTCCTGTAAGCGTGGATCTCAGTGGAACAGCCAGGCTGCATCTGGTCAGGTGAGGTTTACAAAGACAAACCCCTGAGTAATTTGCATCAAACAGAAACGTCCTCAAGAACCACCACTGGGGAAATTGTAATCTGTCAGATAGTGACTTGCTCCCAGAGATGAGCTTCAGAGCGTCCTTTATTTGTGATATCAAGTCTTTAAACCATCCCCATAGCCATGCTTCCTGACTTCTGTTGTTTAAAACAACAAACAACATCAAACAGAAAAGGAAATAGGAGAAATAAAAACTATTAAAATATAACATACAAAATATAAAATAAAGATAGGTATTTACCCATACATAGCAAGATAAAAGGAATAATCAACTGGAAAAGATAAATAAAAATTTAAAGCGAGATGGACAGCTATATATATAGATTTGTATATAAGTTTTATATAGCCAGATACTTGCCAAACATCTGTATTTGGCTAAAAGACTTCCCGACCTAAGTCTAAAAATGAACTAATCTGTTTTCCCCTTCCATTTCAACCTAAAACGACTCTACCTACTACCTTCCCTATATTTATTCTTTCAGTTGCTCAGGACAGAAAACTGGGCGTCATCCTTGAAGAATTATTTAAAATCTGTATATCCACTCATCAACAAACCCTCTTAACTACCGTCATCTATTTCCTGCAATAGGCAATAATGCCCTGATGGAGTTCCTCAATTTTGTCCTTCCCCCCCTAAGTTTGATCTTAAATATACCACCAGTGTGATCTGGTAAATATGAATTAGATTATGTTACTCCCTCCTTAAAATGCTAGCTTCCCCTTCACTCAGAGTAGAAGTAGTAACACTGACAGTGTCTCATCGTCCTTGCAACATAGCCCTGAGGAGTCCCTGACTGCCTCCCAGGTCAGTGAGAGCCACTGAGGCCACCCTTCTTGGCCTTAGACATGCGCACTTGCTGCTCTTCTGGGACACCCTCCCGCCAGTATCTGTAGGGCTAGCAACCTCCCCTACGCTCTGCCTGTTTCCAAATATAAAGTCTTTGCTGATTCAACTCTGACTACATGCTGCAGTGTCTTCACCCTCCCCAAACTTCCAGATCTCAACACCACACCTCCTGGGCTATTATACAACTTCTTGGACCTTAAAATAATCATAAAATTAAAATTTAAAAAATTGAGTAAAATCTCCTTCCTAATGGCCACCATAAAATATTTACAAAAAAGATGGAATCTCTGTTTAACCATGAAAATCCCAAACCATACCACACCTAGAAAAATATCATTTTAGATTATTGATCAGCAAAAAACAAACAAAAAAAATAGTGACCAAAAACAGCATTGTTATTTTGCAGTGGTACTTAAGATTAGTGGTAGCATTGTCATTTCATTAAAAATTATACATTACAGGGACCAGCAGGTGGTGTGGTGGTTAAGGTGCTGGACTCCCACATGTCCATTGGTGGTTCGAATCCCAGACCTGGCAGCTTGAAATTCAGCCTGGGTACATGTGTGTGACCAAAATCACAGGAGCCTGGAGAAGGGATTGTGGTGAGGTCATTATTCCTGGGGATTATTTCTCACTTTTCCTCTCACTGTCTCTTCCTCTGTCAAATTGAAAATCAGGATCAAGTGCTTGTGCAGCGGTAATACAACCAGACCCACAAGGGAAAGTTCTGGAGCCTCCCTCTAGATTCTACATTATGGAATGCAGGCAGATTGTCAGTATGTGTCTATATTTTAATAAGTAAATATGTGTATAAAATAAGGAAGATATAAAAAAAAAAACTTAGGGTAACTACAATTGAACTGATGTAAATAATAATAAACATTTCCTAAAACATGTTTTGCTAAGTTAAAGAAATATTCAGTCAAAATACTAAGAATAAATGTTATATTAATTCTACATATAAATGCAAGTCAATAATTATGTGAAATGAATTGAATAACATCAATATGTTTTTAGAATTGAAACACTATTACAAGCCTGACAATTAGAAAATCATTTCCGTAATTTTTTCCCATGGTGAAATGATGATAGTTCTTGCATCAAAAAAATATCTTTACTCACAACTTCATCTTTCCTTTAAATTAAATTAAATTAAAGCCAGCAAATAACATGAAGAGATTACATGTAAATAGCTACTTGGCATTTAGTTTGTATTGTCTTTTCATGATCTTGTTTTTGTATAGTTTTATGAACATCACCATAGTTAAACATCCATACATGTATATACATGAGAAAGTAAAAATAAAGACCATATCAAATACAGATATTTTCATCAGACTCAGTTGTTTGTATAAATATACATACATATTCCCTTCAATTGTTTACATTATTGAGACAAAGATAAACTCAAAATATCAATAGTACTTCATAAAAAGTAAAATTTGACTGTGGTTTCTTTAGAGAGTTATTCCAACTTGTCTTCAATAGAGTACTTAAATCATATGACATGAATAAGGATTATGTTTTTTGTTAACTTTATTTATTTGTTTATTTTAATTTGACCAGAGAGGGACAGAGTGAGAGATAGAGAATAAAAGAGAGTGATAGAGAGAGAGAGAAAGCAAGCTGACCAATCCAGGACTTGAACCATGGTCAGCCATGTGGGAATCCAGGACCCTCAATCACCATGCTGCCTGCTGGCCTCCAAAATAAGGATTATAATAAAATTTCCTTGTTAGGTAACTTTAGTCAATGACAAAACCATTTTATTTTAAGCATAAGTGTAAGTCGCCCCCCCCCAAAAAAAAAACAAATTAAATATTATTATTCAAGAGTATACAGAAATTAGTTATTGCATATAAAAAATGGACTGGTGGGCCAGCAGATGGTGTAATGGTTACGTCCCTGGACTCCCACATAGTCGAATGTGGTTCAAGTCCTGGCCACAGTGGCTTGAAAATCGTGCTGGGCATATGTGCGTGCATACCCAAGATTCCCGGAGCAGAATGAAAAACAAGGGATGGCAGCATGACCATTCCTGCTGGGAGGTGATTTCTCACTTTCCCCTCTCACTGTGTCTGTCTCTCTCTCCAGTTAGCATACAAGCCTTAAGGCAAATACCTCTAAAAACATGGATTGGGATTTTTTTATTAAATAAATGTATTTTATTAAATAAAAGTGTTCTTATTGATGGACTGGCATAGACAAAAACAAATTAAAATCTTGATGATTCATAAATACCTTAGAAAGCCTATACACTAATAAAAATGCATTAGCTTTGAAATGTCACAGCCTTAAAATATAGTTATATAAATTGATAGTATAATTCTCTGTAACAGATATTCATGTTTGTCATTTGGGTACATTCTATTGTTTATGCACCAAATAAAATTCGCCAAGCTAATATTTGTCTCTAAATGATGAAATAATAAAGGCTATTTTTATGCAAAACATAGTATTATTTGCTTTTCTATAGGAGATTTTCGCAGTTTACAATATTTTTTCTCACTTTTCATGATCATAACAACACTGTCAGTTTAATATTGCTACCACAAATTTATTTGTGTGAAAATTTAAATTCCGATTATGAAACTTGGCAAAGTTTTCAGAACTATTTCCGCCAAGCAAATATTCAAATGGTATCGATTCACAATCTATGCTTTTCCACTTTGTTTTCAACATTAATTCTTATTGAAAAGCCAGAATCATATTGGGCTCAGTAAATATGCTTGATGGAAATGTACATTATCAGGTTGATTAAGTGCTTAGAGAATAATTGACAAAGCCAATGACTAACTTTGAAAAAGAAAGAAAATGCATAAAACATATAGTAAGATATATACTTCCAAAATTTAAAATCTAAATATGAAATTTCATTTTTCTGCTAATTTTGTCTCTTTTTAGTTTGATAGTTTTTGCTTGTTTGTTTTTGTTTCATTTGCTATAGGGCACATGTGCT
Organism: Tupaia tana; assembly: GCA_026018925.1. Lineage (NCBI taxonomy): Eukaryota > Metazoa > Chordata > Mammalia > Scandentia > Tupaiidae > Tupaia > Tupaia tana. Next base: position 160,496,424 of record JAKSZU010000007.1, on the reverse strand, counting down.
TTCTGGAAAGAGAGAGGGAGGGAGGAAAGAGAGAGAGAAAGAAAGCACATCCCAGGGAGGATAGCCATGCCCAAATCCCTTCTTCATTCTTCTCTCAGGATCCAGAACATGCTCACCCAGTGTGTTTTTCAAGCCAGTGAGTCTGATTCAAATCAAGCAGTCAGCCATGTGGGATGCAGTTGCCTTGACCACCACTCCACCTGCTGGCCCTAAGTGGTAGGTTTTCTAGCTGTTGAATAGAGCACCATTTATCAAGGGAGTCTATTAAACTCTTGGTCGTGCAGTGTTAGGCTGTTTTGTTCACTGTCAATGGTTTATTAAGTGGCTTGTTAAATAAGGACATATTTCCAAATCTCAATAAGCTTACTGATCTGTCTAGTTGTTTAGTTAATTTTGAGAGTGAAATACTGTCCTTTTAGCCTGTTAATGCCCAACATTACTTTGGCTAGTAACATTTACACTATGCTGATTTCCTTCATTCTAATGAGATTTATTTTTCCCCATTAATCTCATCAAAGAGTTTGGTGAATGTTTTCTATTTCTACTCATCAAAGTCATAAGTTAAAGTGTTACCATGATCCTGGATCAGCTCTTCATGTTTTCCCATTCCTTTTAATCCTGTCAAATACTTCTAAAATTACCGTAGTCAACCATGTTCCCAGAAGAGAGTAATGTGTGTTCAAGTGAGTTATTTTATATAGGTAGATAGGGTCTCAAAAAAGATTTTTCTCTGATTTTACATCTTATAAAGTGGGTGGAGAATGGATTCAGAAACTGCCTTAGAGAGAACATATCATTTTCAAGTCAAATGTATGGTTTCTCTAAACCGAGTGAAGATTATCTATGGAATGGTACAGCTATCACAAAAAATTTTAAGACTTTGATCAACCAGATTATATGTGAAAGCAATATATTTGAAACAAGGCAATCAGATAATTAGCTATCTAATCACAATAGCAGGCACATTATAGTGCAAGAAATGTTATCGAGATACTCTTAACACTGTTACTACTGTTGCTGTAGTGATGGTTATTTCAACTCTTAGCTGCAAGCTAACTTCCACATCGAGGAACACCTAATGTACATTGGCATTGTTATTAACATTTACATAAACTCTCATTTAAAGCAGCATTTATGGAAGTAGGTGACATAGTTCATCGATTTTACTTATAACATATTCATGTACATGTGAGTTCAAACATTTAAATAGTATTACATAGTAACTATTTGTGGACTTGAAGCTAGGACAAGGAGCTTTTTAGGTACATTATCATAGCTAGTAAATTTAATTATAAAGTAATTATCCAAACATACCAGAGGAAAATAAGTGATTTTATGTACTCCTTACTATTGGAGTTAGAAAAGCTATAACCCTAAAATCATAAAACATACTGTTATGTTTCAATAGCCTTCCTTTAAGTTTACCCAGGTCAGTTGTCTTGAAGATAAGGAATAGGGGACACATGAGTATCTGTCCAGAGAATAATTATCCCTGGTGTCTAGGTGCAATCTGAAACCAATAAAATGCCTGGAATTTCTAAATATTATTTCAGTCCCTTGTCTTGTCACTTTTATAATAATAGCCATTCTAATATCTTTTAAAAAAATCATTCAGAAGTTGTGATTTATTTTTATTTTTACTTATACCTTGCAGAAATACCAAACCATAAAACATGTTTTAATATGAAGGTTTTTATGGGAAATGTTTAAGGATTATTCTTGCTACCTAATTAACACCAATTTTCCTGCTGATTGAAACACAGGTAAAATTATCAGCAGCACATTTCTTATCAACTCAAGATAAGATTTCTTTTATTTGGTTTTGTGTTCTCTTAACTACTTGTACACAAGAAAAGGACCTAAGCAAGAGGGTGTACCATTGTCCTCAGCTAGGCTAAACTTCAGACAATTCTTTTCTGACCTCCCTTTTCTTAAAGTATACACTTTAGAAAACTTAGTTTAAATTATTTTTCTGCTCCTTTCAGATGTGCATTATCTACAACTCAGGAATGTGTGTGTGTATGTGTGTGTGTGTGTGTGTGTGTGTGTGTATATATACATATATATCTATAAGAAAAACTGTTTTTTTTTTTTTTTCAAACTCCATGATATTCTATTTGTGATGTACTCAAATGGGGGGAGATAGGGTGACTACAAACTCAATTCGTATTGCACCATCCAAAAATTGTCTCTTGGTTTTCCCTCTTTAAAAGTTAGCATGGGTGGCACTGGATCCCACATGGCTGATTCCAAGGTTCAAGTCCCAAATCTGAAAGTGTGAAATTCATGCCAGGTGCGTGTGCATGCATGCCCAAGATCCTGAGAGGAAGGTGGGGGAGAAGTGATTGTGATGCGAACATACATCCCCCCTGGGGGGTGCTTTCTCACTTTCCTTCTCACTATTTTTCTCTGTCTCTCTTTGACAAATACACACAAAGATCTTAAAAAAAAAAAAAAAAAAAAAAAAAAAAAAAAAAAAAAAAAAAGTGTAAAAAGTTAGGGCTACCTGAAAAGAAGTGCAGTAAAATAAATTGGCCCCAAACAAGCACAGATACAAACCAAAAAGTCAATTCAGGGTGAAGTTTTAAAGCTAAAATCTCAAAGTGCCACACTGAGCAAACGTGGAGTAGAGAAATGAAAGCCTAAGCCACTCATCTTTGTATCATCTTAAAGGAGGATTCTTTTTAAATCACAAAAGTAATAATAATGCTAACAAATATGAGAGCATTTTCTGCTGGTTTTTAAATGGATGTGTCTGGTCAGTCGTCTTCTGTCCTGTTCCCCAGAACTGGCTGGGTGGAATCTGGAATGTCTTTTCTGAGGACCTGGCAACCATTCCTTTAAATGTAATCACTATAGAGCCTCTGTCTCTCAGTTTCTGAGGGGAGACAGGAGTCGACCTTCCAAAAGTGACAATGAGCAAACACAGGAGGGATGACCGCATTGGCCACCTCCTGACTTAGGTCCTGCAGCACATTTTCATTAGTATAAAAAATCCTCCTGCTTATAGACTCCTGATTCAGAGCGTTGAATTCAATCTCTCTCCCCTTGCGAATGTCATGAATAAAAAGATTTTTGTTGCTGAGCCAGCCTGTGGGCTGGCGGTCATGAAGCTGGATCTTACATGGTCAGCCATGCAGTTCAAGCCCCAGACCTAGGAGCTTGAAAAACACCCAGGGCACGTGTGTGTGCATGCCCCAAATCTCAAAAGGACCAAGAGGTGGAGAAGGGATTGTGGCATGTCCACTCCTCATGGGGAGTGCTTTCTCATGTCTTCTCTACCTAGCACTCTCTGGGGAGCATACATAACCTCTGAAAATTAAAACAAAAGAAAACAAAACACAATAACAACTTGGACAAAAAGCTTCCTTCCCTGTTTAACTGCAGATTTTTCCTTAAAAGTCCTCTGACTGTTTTCTTACAAATTTCTCACTTTCCCTCTCTATGTCTCCTTTTTTTCTCTCTGGCAAGTTCACATGACCTATGGAAAAATTATCATAAAAATGTAATTAACAAGAGAAAGAAAATTTACTCTCAAAATATATAAGAGTTGATGCTACTTATGGTTAGCAAGGTTTAGTTAAAAAGTTCAGAGAGAACAGTTATCCCTTGTGGTATGATGACCATACCACAATTCCTCCTCCTCCACTCATGGGCACACATGCACACCTGCCTGGCGTGAGTTTTAAGCTGTTGGGTCTGGGATTCAAACCATAGTCGACTATGTGAGAGTCAGTGATGTAACCATTTATGCCATCTGTTGGTTCCATAATTTGTTTTATTTTTAATTGTATTTTTTTTTTTAGAGGTTTTTGCTATGGGGCGTGTGTACCCACCAGAAAGACAGAGAGAGACAGAGAGACAGAAAGCAAGAAATCATCCCCCGGGGGAATGGCCACGCTGCAATCCCTTCTCCTCCATTTTCCTCTCAGGATCTTGGGCACACACACACACGTGCCAGGCGTGAGTTTAAGCTGCCGGGTCCAGGACTCGAACCGCAATCGATTATGTGGGAGTCTAGTGACATAGCCATTACGCTAACTGCTGGTCCCAATTGTATTATTTTATCTTTCAAATATTTTCAATCCATAATTGGTTCACTCTGCAGATACAGAACCCATGGGTATAGAAGGATGTGCTGGACTAAGCATTTAATGAAGGGATAGTCTCTAACTTGGCTTTGCTTCAGTATTTTTACACAATTAACTCAAATTACTTAAAATCTTAACAAATTTTAAATTCAGTAGTTGAATCAATTCTAGGAAAAATTTTTTAAAACCTATACATTAATTGGTCAAAAAAAAATCCAAACTTTTTTTTAAACAAATCGAATCTGTATTCATGCTATAGTTAATTCTCCACCATTAAAATCAATAATAAGACGTTTATAAAATTATTTTAGTCAGATTAATTCATTATCCTTTTAACTAATATTTATTAGGTATGCTTCTCCTCTCTCAGCAAACACCTAAAAATTAATTAAGGGATGAATAGACCCATCAAAAATCTGTTCAAATGAATGAATCATTGGTGTCTCGTCATTGTCACTTCCAAAATGTCCTGAGCCTTTTGAATAATTGCATCATGTACTTTATAAACCACACAGTCCATTTTATTAATGTATTAGGATATTTCTGACTCACATATTCTTTCTGAGAAATAAGTTTTATCATTATCCTAGACAAATTAATTAGTCCCTCCTGACATACCACTTCAGACAGCGTCAAAATTATTCATTTAAAAAGTTCATCTTGGAACATCTAAAGTTCTTTTCCATTTATAATATCTGCTTTTAGAAGAGTATGCAACCCTTAACACAAAGGAGAAATAGATATATATATAGATAGATATAATTATTTTTAATTATTTTTAATTTTGATTATTTGAAAACACTATGAAATAAAATAAATTTTTGGATGGTGTAAATTAAATTAACTAATAAAATAAAGAGATAATGATAGCCTGAAATAATATATGTAATACTTATAAAATACATTAGTTTAGTGAGAAGGAGAAAACAGAATGAACAAGACACTGAAGAAATCCAAGAGGATGTTAAACATAAAAAAATAGGATTATTATACATTAAATTTCTATTAGATGCTACTTTTTTTAGTTTTATTTTTTGCTATAGGGCATGCACACTCACCAGACAGGGACAGAGAATCAGGGAAAGTGAGACCCCATCCCTCAGTGGGCATAGCCACATTGCAATCCCTTCTCCATTCTCCTTTTAGGATTTTAGGCATAGACACACATGCCTGGCATAATACTAGTTTTAATCTATCATGTGGACAATAAAACACAAAATTGATCGAAACAGTGATGGTGGGATGCGGAGAAAGCAGCACTCATACAATGTTGATGGGTGGGTAATTAGCATAGCTGCTTTAGAGGCTAATTTGACTAAATAAAAATTGAGAATGCACATTTTGGATTAGAATTTCACTAGAAACGTCAAGATAGTCTAGTTCATTTTTTTTTTTTTTCTCTTTTGGATAAAAAAGATTTGATTTACACTGGACCCAGCAAACTCTTTCTCTTTGGGAAAATCTGTCTCTCTTACTCAAAACAAGAGTAAAATATGTTTATTTATTTGTTCTATGAAAGGAGAGACACAGAAGAGAAAGAGGTTCTCCTAAAAGGGTCTTCATGCACAGTCGCCCCCCAGCGCCAGCCGGTCTGTACTGCAGACACACCTGTACCCTGCATGCACGGTGGGGACTTTCAGACTGTCTCATCTTGGCCCAGCATTGCAGAGCATTGCATAAATGTGAATTTTCTTTAAGTTACTTTTCTAATGGACCTGAAGAGGAAAAGAGCTAAGGTCATTACATTAGCCATGAATCTTGATGTATCTGCTTAATGCAAGGGAAGAAAACGCTTTAAACTGTAAAATAGATATTGGAATGAAAATATTTTTTCTTAAAAAGAATAAAACCAGCAGTTTAATGGCTATGTCGCTGGACTCCCACGTAGTCGACCACGGTTCGCGTCTCGGACCCGGTGGCTTACAACTCACGCCGGGCGCGTGTGCCTGCGTGCCCAAGATCCCGAGAGGAGAATGGAGGAGAAGGGATTGCGGCGTGACCATCCCCCCTGGGGGGTGATTTCTCGCTTTCTGTCTCTATGTTCTCTCTGTCTGGCGAGCAACGCGCCCTATAGCGAAAAACCTCTAGAATAAGTTTGTAGATTAAAGACTGAGAACAAAGTAGAAACATATTTTTAAAGAATTATTTGTTGGGAACCAGCAGTTAGCGTAATGGCTATGTCGCTGGACTCCCACATAGTTGACCGTGGTTTGCGTCTCGGACCCGGTGGCTTACAACTCACGCCGGGCACATGTGCGTGCGTGCCCAAGATCCCGAGATGAGAATGGAGGAGAAGGGATTGCGGCGTGGCCATCCCCCCTGGGGGTGATTTCTCGCTTTCTATCTCTCTGTCTCTCTCTGTCTGTCTGGCGAGCGCACGCGCCCTATAGCAAAAAAAAAAAAAAAAAAAAAAAAAAAAAAAAAAAAAAAAAAAGAATTATTTGTTTAATTTTATTTAATATTATTTTAATTTTTTGAAAAAAATTTGCAATAGGGCAGATGTACTCACTGAGAGAGAAAGAAGGGGAGAGGAGAGAGAGAGAGAGAGAGAGTGAGAGTGAGCTATCAGGTCCAGGACTCAAACTGCAGTCATGTGGGAGTCCAGCGCCTTAATCACCATGCCACTTTATGACCCCCACAGTAGAATATTTTAGTAAAAGAAGGTCTCTAAAATTAAAGTGGGAAAAGTTAGATTCCAATCCACCTAGTACTCTATTATTTCAGGAGTTTGCAAATTACCCTCTAAAGACTAGGTTTAGCCTGCCACCTGTTTTATTTTTCAATTAAGTTTTATTGGAACAGGCTTGCACAATTTGTTTACATATTGTCTGTAGCTGCTTTTTCCTACAACAGTGTAGTCTAGTAGTTGGGACAGAAACTGTATAGCTCACAAAGCCAAAGTAATTTACTCCTTGACCCTATACAAGTGATGGTACGCTCTATAAAGGTTGATACTATACTTGTCTGGCATTTTTTAGCAAAGTACCCATTGCAAATGCAATACTTGCCCCTGTAAGATACTGTGGGCCACACATCATCTTTTCAGAGGAGCAAGCATAGGTGATAAATAAGATTAAATTGTTAGTTCATAAAAAAAAATCCATCATTAGATTAAAAACATTTTAATACTTTTTTGGAATACACTTCATGATAGTTTTTGTCACTTGTTACTGTTTTCAATAACTGAAACCAAAGACATGTTGGTTCTAAGCATAATCTATACCTTGTTACTGACTCCTTAACCAGCTAATGCTTGGCAACCCCAACATGAGGGCAATGTAGTAGAACTCTTTCTTGATGGACTAATTGATGTTAGAAGAATTTGATTGAAACAGACAATTAATATCTTGAAATCATCAGTTCCTGGACTTGGAGAGAGTCCGGCAAGAAATTCTAGATTTTTTTTTCTTTTTTTTTTTTTTTTTTTTTTTAGTAATAGCCAGATTGTTTACTGGTCACAGTAAGTATGCTTTAAATTTGTACTAAAATCCTGTTCAATATAGGAAAGCTAGTGGATAGGCGTATTTTACTGGATATGAAAATGTCATCAGTGTAAGGCAAGGAGAAAGCATATTATGATTAAAGGGATAATTTTCTATATCACTTTTAGGAACAAACATTGACAATATAAGTTCAGTAATTCTCAGATGTCTCGTAATAGTCACCTGCTGTTATGTTTTGCTTCCAAATACACCTATATCGAACCTATTTTCTATTCATATACCTTTGTTCCTGCTAACTTTCCATCCTCCCTTTCATCGTACTTTCATGCATACTGTAGGCACATAGAAGCTACTTGCACCAATATCCAGAATAACCTTCAATTACATCGTTTCTTCTTGATCCCTTTATTTGCATGAGTTGTTTCTTGTTTTTGGCAATATCTTTCCTCTTGTTATGCACTTTGGAGCAACACTTCAAGAGTCATCTTGTACTTCACCTTTATCGTTTTCACATTCACCCCCCCACACACACACACTTTGTCCATTCTGGTGCAAAAAGCAATTTCAACATAAACTAAATGTTTATTTCCGTGGACTCCAGCTCTTTTATCTGATTGTTGGATTGGAACTAATCCTTGCCCTCTATTAGATGACTGATGGAAAAATAATTTAGTTTCCTCATTTAATGGGGATAATAATTGATACTACCTCCTCAATGCATTGTAATGACTGAGATAGCGATCATGGTAAGCTTAAGTTAGATGGCAGTAGCTATTGGCTACAAGAAGGCTTGTGACTTGTTCATGCGTTGGTAGGAACTGCTCCATCTTCCTGTTCTCCAGTCCAAGGCAATGTCTGGTGCTAAAGTTGCGTTTATTAAACTTTCAGTTGAATCCTATTTAATCACACAGTTGTATTGAAGAAAGAGATATTTATGTTGATAGTTTTGGAAAATATTAAGTACTATACCAATGGATAAATGAATATGACTAAATTTGCCCTTGCAGTTTTCTTGTCTATTCTCTCTTCAAAAAGTAGTATTTTTTTTCTTCTTTTGGAAAACTGTATGAGTAAATTCTGTCAAATTTACAACAAATTCTGAAAAACTTTACAATGAGCTCTCTGGAGAAAATATGCAAAAGCCACCATATGTTCTCCTGTTTTTACCTTTCATGATTCATGAGTCCAGAGATAGTTGTTACGGACATAAACCCCACATAAAACTAGACAAATTATTTATTCTCAGTAAGAAATATGGTGAATGCCTCACGTTAGCAGCTTTTAAGGCATGAAGAAGTGTTTTATGAACTCCAATCTCACCAAATACTTACATTCACCTAAGATATTATTCAAAAATTTTAACAACATGGTAACAAAATTATCCATGAGTATTTGATGATTATAAAAGTAACTGATCCATTTGGAACACTCGTAGATAGTAGTTTCAAAAAGTTCAAACAGAAGGTATTTACATGTTACCACTTCCAAGTCATTTATGGGACTTTTATGTACCAACACAATTATATAAATAGAAATTTTAATGAGTATATTTGACTTATACCAGGTAGCACAGCTGCCTAGGATACATAAAGTATCTTACTGTGCCGAGTTCTTGAATGTGCTATGGAACTACTGCTAGAAAAAGACAGAAATCATAAGCAGGTGGTATTTTTACTGTTTATTATGTCATTCTCTAGTTCCTTGCTTTTGGCTACTATTGCTTACCAGATGTGCTTTTTATCTTTCCTTTTAATTAAAAAAAGTTTTAATGTGATCTCTATCTTTACTTGGTTTCATACCCCAGAAAGAATGAGTTTATGTATTACTGGATTGCCATGATAAAAAATAAAAATACTGTCGCATTAAAAGAAGTAAGACTAGGTCAATGAAATATGTAGAAAATAATCTGCCAATAAACAACTGGACATATTTTCCATTATTTTTTGTAAAAGGGATTTTTTAAACAGAAGAAACACTTTGACATTTCTGGGGCTGCCTCTTAGTGCAGTGATTAAGCATTGTACGTAGGGAGCCAGATCTCACATGGACAGCCATGGTTCAAATCCTGGCCCACTTCAGAGGGTTGAAAACATGTCAGGCACAGGTGTGTGTGTGCAGGCCCCAAATCTTGACAAGATAGAAAGGTAGATTGAGGGACTTTCTTTGTCTCATTGACAAGCCAATTTCATCTGGCAATGAAAAAAAAAGTTCCAATGTATTTTATACATATATATATATATAATATATATATATATGTATGTATATATGTATGATATGTATGTATTTAAATACATAAATTATATTTATATATCTACATATAAATTCTATATATTTTTGTGTATATATTTATATATAAAAGTAGCATTTGGCTATATCACTGTATACCAACTTTCCTATGGTATGTGGAACATATTTTCAGCATTAAAACTTTCTCACCATTTGTTATGACTTGAACCATGCTTTGTCCCTCAAAGTTTTATGTTTTGGAATTCAGCCTTTGTGAGTGGTAATGGGATGTCCCTCAAAAATCCATGTCTTAGGTCTTTATTGGATTGATTGCATTGAAGAAATATTAAGACCTAATTCAGTCATAGAGTCTGAGGATGAAGGCTTGGAGCCGGGTGGAGCCCCTGTGAGTGAGCTATGGCACAAGTATGAGCAGAGGGGATGAAACCAGAGCTGCAGAAAGATAGCACGTGGGTACAGACCAAGCTCTGCCTCGCCCTGGGCTCTGCCTTCTGTCGTTGGCGGTGGTTTTGGACTTTCCAGTCACTAGAATGGGGAGTTATTAAACTTCTATTTCTTTGTAATTCACCCAGCCACACGTATTTCTGTTAGCCACACATTAACATCCCGGGACACTATCCACACGTGATGTGACCTTAACACATGGAGAACATGGAGATTCAATATGCTATGTCTTCTTTGTGAGTATTTTATGATAGAATCATAAAATAATTTTTTCCTTTTCTCCTAAATTATGGAAGATTAAGGAAGAATAAAAGAGATCATAGCACTTGCGAGTGTAATATGTGCTTATTTAAATGTAAATGACTTGATCATTATTTTAATTATAATTTTAATCACATACTTACAAACTAGAAAACAAATGGGAAAACATATTGAATATAACAGTTGTCAAGTATAACAGGTTCCAGAAATATCCCCAAAATGTATTTCTAAATCACAAGGGAGTTGTTTTAAAAAAAGGAGCCAGAGCTGAGAGGGATGGAAGGGAGTCCTTGTATAATCCCTTAATGGAATGATCACAAAGGTAATGCCACAGTGTTATTGAGACTTAAAGAAAAATGAGACCTAAACTAGAGGTATAGAAGAAATTGCCTTAAAAAAATGAGGCTAACTGGGACCAGCAGTTGGTGTAATGGCTATGTTGCTGGACTTCCATGTAGATGACCATGGTTTGAGTCCCGGACCCGGTGGCTTAAACTCATGCCGGGTGCGTGTGCATGCGTGCCCAAGATCCTGAGATGAGAATGGGGGAGAAGGGATTGCAGCATGGCCGTCCTCCCCCTAGGGGGTGATTTCGCTTTCTGTCTCTCTCTGTCTCTCTGGCGAGTGCACATGCTCTATAGCAAAAACCTCTCCAAAAAGAAGGAGAAAATGAGGCTAACTTTTATTGTGAAGCATGAGTAAATTTTTCTCAATGAAATGGTGATATAAAGTGATAGATATGGGCATTCTGTGGGGCCGGGGGTGTCCTAAAAGAAGTTGGAGTATTGGTTAAAGGTAAAAGGAGTTGGCAAAAGTAGGAAAAGTGGATGTGGCTCGGATTTCCACGTGTTTTCCAATTCACACACAAACAGGCACAAACTCACATACGGCCTTTCCTTTTTTATTAGGTGATCAAGATAAATAATAGCTCAGCACAGAAAACAAAGGTGACTTTTGAGCCAGATTTTCACTCTGTGGTTAAAGGCAGCTGGGTTCCACCTGGCCCACTGCACCACGGGGCAGCCTGAAAACCAGGCTGGGCTCACGTGCATGTGTGGCCAAAATCTGGAAAGGGGGGGGGGAAATGGAGAAAGGTCACCATGTAGCTTGATTCCTCCCCACTGGGGGCAATTTCTCACCCCTCCTCCCCTGGGAGTGCATGCACCTTCTAGCAAATTAAAAAAAAAAAGTGACTATTTTTGTGATTCAGACACAAGGACACCTAGGGAGAGAAGCATGGGGATAGATATCTATTTAACTATTTCTGTGCAGTGGTTGTAATCTTATCCACTTTATTTAAGGTAAATACGCAGTCTTCTGAATAATAATAATAATAATAATAATAATAAAGGCATTCTTGGCACTGTAGATACATATTGATTTACAAATTGCTCGAAGAGCATGGAAATTAGAGTGAAAAATGTAGATCATGGCACAATAAATTTTGCAAAGCCTACAATCCTTTAATAAAAGTAAAGTCCAAATTTGTTTTTATGCAAAAGAAATAAAACCCATAAATAGTTTTCTAATAATATGTTTTTCCCGTGACCTTCTTGAAGACCTTGCATGTTTGCTTCAGAAGTTCCTTTCCTTCCCTTATTCTCCTAAATACGTATTCAAATGCAGATACTTTTGTGGTAACTTCCAAAGAGGGGAGCTTGGGGGGGGGGGGGGGAATACTATATAATGCGGTCTAAACTAGCTGCTAAAATTCTAAGCTCAAAGTTATTTTCATTAAATGCATTAAAATATTATATTACTGTGTCCCGTGTCGAAGCCTGACGTCAACCTGATTTTGCTCTGTGGTAATGGATACCTCTCTTCTTGGAAGCTTTATTATTTACTCCACATTTTTTTATTTGATCAAATTTCAGTCTGCATTTTGCTGGCTTTGTAAATATTTGTCCCCTTTTCCCCTTGTGTCATTATTCTGGCACTTTATGTGCCTTTTTAATCTGAAGTTTTTTTTTTTTTCCTTCTGAAATTCCGGGTACATAGTCCTATGTCTTTATCATGTTTTTTGTTTTGGAGTTCCTACAACCCTGATTTTGTCACATCTACTACTACAAGCCTTAACTATAAGGTTTTTTATTAAAAAAGATCTTTCTGTCTCTCTTTACTTCCTCTGGAAGGATACTTCTTTATGATTTATCAAGTTAAAAATATATCTTTTATTTGTATCCATCCTCCTAATCGTGTAATTTTTGTATACTTTACTATTAATTGTTTTCCTCTTTATATTTTTCTTTTTAAAAATTTGTTTTGTTTTCTTGAGAGGGAGAGAAAGAAACAGAGTCTCATCATGACCGTTCCACCCTCCAGCCCCCCAGGCAGCCTGGACTGTGGGATGGGGTCACAGGGCCTGGAGTGCGGGATGGGGTCACAGGGCCTGGAGTGCGGGATGGGGCCGCACGGCCTGGAGTGCGGGATGGGGACGCACAGCCTGGGAGTCCAGGTTCCCTGGGATCTAACTGTGGTCTTCTGTGTGGCTCCAGGCTTACAGAGCAGTGCCCTATGACCTGCACCCTGGGGCCAGGCCTGCCTTCTATTTATTTATGCTTTTCACATCTGTTTAATACAGTTATTTATCTTTTAAAATAAATGTATGCCATAAAATGTTGGACCTTTTTTATACTTCTGCTTTAGATATAACTTTTTTCTTTTTAGGCAGTTATAATAATCTTAAAGGTTATGCCACCCCTGGGAATATGAGCCCTGTTTTCTAAAATTGTGTATAGAGAGACAGTTGCAGGCAAGGCCTACGATCAGGTCACCTCAGGTTTATGTAAAAATGAGCAGCCAATTGAAAAGACATCCCCTTTATGAAAAGACAGCCCATAAGACTATTGCTAATTACTTCCATGTGCTGCTACCCACAGGGCAATTCTGCTAATAACGATTAGAGATATATTTAATTCATGGTGATTTGGAGAAAGAGCATGAGAAGGGAAGGCCCAGGGGCAGCTGGCCAGTCCACACTGATACGCGTCTCTTCTGATCCTGCCCTATGGATACCAGACCAGCTGTCACTGCCACTTTGGAAGAAAAAGGAGAAAGTGATAATTGGGTCTAGGCAGCTGAGTGAAACAAGAGACACTGTAAACACTCAAAATTGTTCCACTCAATCCTTACTAAGTGGGATATTCATTGCAATGCTGGTGGACTTGGGCGCTGCTTCCATTCTATTCCCTAGACGCTGTGTTCATGAACATTCTGTACTTCACTCTTTGCCAAAGAGTGACTCTAAGGTATATACGGGAGTTTAAGTTTTGAGACATTGATGAGAGCATCTTCAGCCTTACCTGATAGTGCTTAATCCAAAGCACTATCAAATTTTGCTGTTTCAACGAGAGCAGTATATGTGCATTTCCTTTGTTTTACATTTTCTTCTGCAGTATCGTCAGATTTTTTTTTTTTTTTTTTTTGGTCAAAATTATAGAAGTGAGATGATATCTTGAGCTAATGATGATATCATGGTGTTAATCTTGATTTTTCTAAATGTCAGTGAGATTGACTTTCCTTTTCTTTGCTCTGTGACTACTCAGGTTACCACTTTTATAGACACCCAAGGATTTTATCAATTTAATTATCGATCTTTTTTCTTACTTAGGTATTTATACGTAATATTTATCTTTGAGACTTATGTGGTTTATGTACATTAAAATACTTTAATAATCTTTCCAGGTTAATATCCTTTTTTCTGTAATTTATTTTGACAATATTTTAAACTCTCATAGCCACAGTCATTAATTGTCCTGTGTGTGTGTGTGTGTGTGTGTGTATGTGTGTATATATATGTATATATATGTATGTATATATAATTTTTAAAAAAATTTTCTGGCTTTTCAAATCAATTCTTTCCCAACTATAGATCATAAGTATATTAACTTACACCTTCTAAAAGTTTTCAAGTGAATATTTTCATATTTTAAAGTTTATTTATTAATTCCATGAGCGAGAGGTACAGAGAGAGGCAGAGAGAGAGAGAGACAGTAAATTCTTTTATTTTTTTTTAGAATTATTTTATTTAACTTTATTTATTATTGTTATTATTATCATTATTACTTTCCAGTTTGATCAGAGAGAGACAGAGAGAGAGAGAGGAAGTGAGAAAGCAAGCCACCAGGTCCGAGATTTGAACCGTGGTTGGCCATGTAGGAGTCCAGCGCCTTTAACCACCATGCCACTTGCCAGCCCCGAGAGACAGTAAATTCTGACAGAGTCTCGACACCAAGACCCACCAGCCTGGATCGTATGTACACACACGTGCACATACTCAGGGAGGTCTTCGAAATCGAATTGGGCAACAGTTCCATATGGATCTTCTTCTCAGGGTGTCCCAGTGGACCACTGGGCTGCCCTATGACCCCTAGATTTTGAGGGTTTTTTTTAAAGTATTTATTTAATTTTATTTATCATTATTATTATTTTTAGATTTGCCATAGGCACCCATGTTTATGAGAGAAAGACAGAGAGAGATAAAGAGAAAGTGAGAAGGCCAGCCATATGGGAGTTGGCCCTGTGAGAATCCTGTGTCTTAACCACCATACTACCTGCTGGCCCTGAGATTTTAACTTTTGACAATTTAGTTCACTTAAATGTATAAATGTGAAGGATGTTTGTTAAAAATCTGACTTTTCCAAAAGTTGTTATTAAATGCCCCTCATGTCTCTATTGTTTATTAAGTGTCTTCTATCACAAATTCTATTTCCATAATTGCATTATTTGTTTTGAATCTTTTCATTTGCCTTAATATCCTCTTTATGATTTCCTATATCATATTACTATAATCTCTTGGTCATCATACTTATAAAATAAGTCTTTATATCTTTTAGGTCAAATAAATCCAAGTTGTACAAGTATTTCTCCTTCCTTGACTAGAATTATGTTTATTGTAGTGATTATTTTATAGAAAAATGATGCCATCCTGATATAGTTATTGTCACAGTCATATTTTTCTCTTTTTTTTGCTTGAATATATTTTTCCTGATATTAATATTGTTTCTGAGCTTTTAAAAATTAGAATTTCGGGGTCAGTAGGTAGCATCATGATTAAGGACCTGGAGTCCCTCCCACATGGACAACCATGATTCTAGTCCAAGACCTGGTAGCTTACTTTCTCTGTCTCTCTCTCTCTCTCTCACTGTCTCTTTCTAGAGAGCATACATGCCTGATAAAAAATTAAATAATAGTGAGTAGCAGGTGGCATGGTGGTTAAGGTGCTGGACACTCCCACATGGTAGACCTTGGTTTGAGTCCTGGACCTGGTGTCTTGCTTTCTAATTTTCTCTCTCTGTCTCTCTCTGTTCAAATTAAAAATAAATGAATAAATAAATATTAAAAATAAATAATAATAACTAATAAGCAAACATTTTTTAAATTAGCATTTCAGTATTTTATGTTTTCTCATTTCCCTATTCACTTTTTCCAGTTCTTGAATTCAGAAGTCATGGAAAATTAACCAGGTAAACTCTGAATGAGCTTCATCTCTAGGTTAGTAAATAACTTTAAAAAAAATGGGTTAATAAAACTCACATAAGAATGGGGGCAACCAGTGGCATGGTAGTTAAGGCACTGGATTTCCACATGTTCGACTGTGGTTCGAGTCCCAGACCTGGCAGCTTGAAAATTATGCCGGGTGTATGTGCATGTGTGCCCACCTGAGAGGAGAAAGGAGGAGAAGAGATTACAATGTGGCCTTTCCCTCTTGGGGGCAAGTTTTCACTTTTCCTCTCTCTCACTCTGTCTCTCTCTCTCCAGTGAGCAAGTGAGTACATGCACCCTATGGCAAGAACCTAAAAAAATAAAATAAAATAAAAAATTATATTGAGAGTAAATTTTTAACATGTGGTTTTGTCCCATTATCCTTCTGTTTATCATTTTAAAATCATTCACCTCATGAGGAAGTATATCCTTAAAAACTGTTTAGCAGTATATTTTACAATTTTGTTTCATTTGTTGGTAGAAGTTCCTGGCTTGCAACTGTTAAGACAGTCTTGGGTCCCAAAAACTGTACAAAGTGATAAAATTATAGCAAGTCACATAAAAAGAAATGTATTTCTACCTAATGCCTATTAGGAGACATATAAGTGACAAATGTCTCACTTTGGCCTTTGAAGATACCACTGAAAATTCAAATGTTATAAAAAACAAACAAATAATATCTAAAAAGATACTTAAACTTTTAGCTGTCATTTATTTGATATCGATGTTCAATTTTTATGACTTACATTGTATTTGTTCAGTATTATGCACTACCTTGTTCAAATATCTTAGAAATGAGAAAAACAAACAGCAGATTTTTTGATGTTTGTTTATAAAGTTTCACAGTAAATTAGAACTCAGTACTGAGTTTTACTGAATAAAAATGTATAAATAAACTTGTACATTTTTGGCTTTAAACTTTGTAAACAAATTGGAAATTTCCTATATTGACGTTTAAAATTTATATTCAAATATTCAAATTAAGTGAATTGGTTATAAATTTTTTTCTCCTGGTTAATTTTCACATAACACTGTATCCTGTAATTGGATGTCTCCCATTGGAAGCTTCAATTTTTAAGAAAGTGTTATTCAATAAAAACTAGAGTATGTGATGTCTGCTTCTCTGTCCTGTTCCCTTATGACATGTAAATGTCTCTAGTAGGAAAATCTACTTATCGTAATGATAGCTTGATGGCACATACATTCCTGCACTCTTTGACTGCAATGCCAGCTATGCTGACTTCGCTATTAACATAATTCTTCATTACTTACAACAACACTGAATCTATGCAAAACAAATTACGTGTTCTGCTACCTCATCATCATAAACTAATGTCACCCCGAAATCTCCTGAATAGCAACTTTTAACTTTGTCAGGCAAATCAGGAGAGTGATGTGTAGTCAAACTATCTAGCAGTAAATAATAACTTGTTTTATTTTTGTTGGGCTATGCAATTTAAAAAAGAAAATATTTTTTACAATTCCATAAAATGGTTATTTACTACATTATAAAAATGTCATCAATCAAAAGCTTGGTCCAGGGAACCAGCAGTTAGCGTAATGGCTATGTCGCTGGACTCCCACATAGTGGACCGCGGTTTGCGTCCCGGACCCGGTGGCTTAAACCTAGCGCCGGGCACGTGTGCATGTGTGCCCAAGATCCCGAGAGGAGAATGGAGGAGAAGGGATTGCGGCGTGACCATCCCCCCTGGGGGGTGATTTCTCTCTTTCTGTCTCTATGTCTCTCTCTGTCTGTCTGGCGAGCGCATGCGCCCTATAGCAAAAACCTCTCCAAAAAAAAAAAGCTTGGTCCAAACATTTTATATATATCAGGATAGAGGAGCAAGTAGGACCTGCACCCATAGGTAGCAGATTAAACACAACCACTGAGTTCCACTTAAATTCAAACCCTAATATAATGGAAAAATTAATTTTTTTCTTGAGATGGAGAAAGATAGAGACTGCCTATGGGATCTGGTCATGGCGTGATCTCCACCTGCCCCTAGGAATCCTGCCCTCCCGACAGCAGGTTCACAGGTGCAACTGCAGGCCCACCTACATGTTCAGATGGAATCAGATACCAAGGTGGGAGAGGTAGAGTTCAGAACATTAATTAAAAATGGAATTAAAATGGAGAAAACTCAATGCTTAGTTTTCACCATAAGAGTAAATATGATTAAGAAGGAATTGATGAGAAATTTACACATTAGTATCAGTATGATGTGATTGTCCACTAAGCAAAACAGTGTTATGGTTATTGTTATTATTATTATTATTATTATTATTATTATTATTTAGGTTTTTGTCATAGGGCATGTGCACTTGCCAGAGAGACAGACAAAGAAAGAGAGAATGTGAGAAATTACTTCCCCCGGGAGAAGAGGGGGAGGAATGGCCATGTCCCAGTCCCTTCTCCTCTGTTCTCCTCTGGGGATTCTGGGCATACAAGCATATGCCCCAGCATGATTTTCAAGCTGCTGGGCAGGACTCTAGCTGTGGAGTCTGTCTTGTGGGATCCAGCTGCCTTAACCTCCATGCCATCTGCTGGATTAAGGAAGGGAAGTTGTAGAAAAATTAGGGGAACTAGAAGTCAAAAAGTCATAAAAGAAAAGAATCAGATTTTAGAAAAGCTAACGTGCTCAGTAGATAAGAATACTGAAATATTCAAAATAATTTTTAAATCTCTGTTAATAAAAAAGTTAAGTAGTGTGTGAGATATGCATATTTATATCTATCCATCTATCTCTCTCTATATATATAAAATAAATTGTGGGTGATCAGCAAAACTAAGGTTTGGGGAGACAATAATGTTTTTATGAAAAGGTCAAGTTACTAAGTTTCTAAAGAGAATTCTATTATTATGTCATTGGCTGGTAATGATTACTTCTACAACTAAAGAGACACACAAATATAACATTACATTAAAATATTTGTTTTGAATCAGCCATAGTCGTGGTGGTTAAGGAGGCTGGATCTCACATGGTCAGCCACATGTTCAAATCCCAGACACTCCAGGTATGTGTGGGGTATGCCCCAACTCTGGAGAGGAGGACAATGATGGAGAAGAGATTGCAGTGTGGTCACAGCCATGGCATTACTTCATCGCTTTCTCTCTCTCTCTTCCTCTGAGAGTGCACATGCCCTAGGACAAATTAAAAATAAATTAATCTGATAATAAGTGTGAGCTGTATAATTGATCAATGTCTTTTGAAATTAAGTGTCTAACTCAAGGAGTTTATGTAAGTAGTCATGGAAGTGTTTGGAAGAGTGCAGGAAGGGAAATCTGGAAAAAAATGGAGAAGTAAGACATTTATGGGACACAGATATGGTTTATTGCCTGTTGATGATGTCATGTATGATATTCTCAATTCACCTGGTGTGTGGCATATATCATGTTGGGTAGAACCTCTTTATAATCTAAATGATGTATAGTGATTAAATGTATTAATAATAATAATAAAATGTTTACAAAGACAATGTAGCTGAAGTGCTAGGCTGAAGCAAGCAGTCCCATAATATATAGTGTGGTTTGGTTTACCAATGTGGAACGAAAAAAATGAAACTATATTTAATGTAATAATCTTAAAATCTATATGAGTTAATGTGTTGTAATGTGTCACATAAAGGGTATATGGCAATAATGTAAGAAAGTAAAACCATTCTGTACTAGTTTAAATATTTAAGGTTAAAACATTGTATTTAAGACATTTTGTAGTGCCACATAAAAGTCACATTTGTGCCATAAAATATAAAACAATCTCTTTAAGAACACAGGACTGTGTCAAAAAACTCTCTTGTAATATTTGCTGCATAATAGTAGCCATTTATAAGCATTAATACTTAGTTTATTATAGTTCAAAATTTCTAATGCTCAGTTTCAATACCTAAGTACTTCTGTTTTACTAGTATGGCTTTCTAATATTTAACTCTTCATTTAAATACTAAATGCTTTGTTAACTATAGTTTCTTATTTCTGAGTATTAAAACCTTTACTATTGATCACTATGGTATTTACTTTTAGCAAAACATACAGCATATTTTATTCTAAAAGGAAAAGTACCAAATAGCTTATTGTTTACATGTGGAGATTTTAAAACCTGAGTTAAGTAAGACATCAGTAAACAACCTAAGAAGATGCTCAAATGGGTTTACCATTGCAAGAAAAACCTACAAAAATGTGTTTTGACCAAACAGGATTAGGCAAGTATATTTATTTTCATTCTTACCATTCTTGCTTTAATGCCCTACATTTGAAGCAACTAGAGAGGCTATCATGTGAGAAATTTAGCATTACACTTTGAAGGACTTGGAAACATTGGTCTTTCATTTCCTTTTATTCCTTTCCATTCCTCCTCTTGCCCCATAATATGTTATTCATCTGATTTTAATATTGCATACGTTTGCATTGTCTCATTCCTGTTTGCTTTCAATACTGTGTGCTGAGCTGTAACAAAATGTTGCTCTTATTTTTTATATATATGTGTTTGTTTATGTGTGTATGTACATATATGTATATTATTTGTTTTATGTAGTAGATAGTGAAATAGCTTTCCTTGCATATCTAAAATAAAAGCATTGCATAAAAAAAAAAAAAAAAAAAAAAAAAAAAAACAGTTGCGGGGGCCAGAAGATGGCATGGCGGTTAAGGTGCTAGACTCCCACATGGCCAAC
Source organism: Tupaia tana (assembly GCA_026018925.1). Lineage (NCBI taxonomy): Eukaryota > Metazoa > Chordata > Mammalia > Scandentia > Tupaiidae > Tupaia > Tupaia tana. Next base: position 160,475,783 of record JAKSZU010000007.1, on the reverse strand, counting down.
TATGGTTTGAATCCCAAATCTGGTGGCTTGAAAATCATGCCAGCCACATATGCATGCCCAAGGTCCCAGGAAGAGAATGAAGGAGAAGGAACTGCAGTCTGGCTATCCCCCGGGAATAATTTATCACTTTCTTTCTCTGTCTCTCCTCTAGTGAGCACACACACCTATGGCAGAAACCTACAAAACAAAAACAGCTACATGTCTAGTTTGGTTTAAGGTAATAGAGAAATGGCCCCAGCTCTGTTACAGCATGGAGAGTGAGCTCTGGTCATCTGCTGCTTTCCCACTCTAACCCTGTAATTAGATGGTTGCGCTGTAATAGTTTCATTTGCTGCTCGAGCTGAGCACTGTGCTTCACTGGGTTTAGTACAGTGAATGACCTTAACTTAATATCAGGAAGGTTTGCTCATCTATTCCGGCTAAGATTTTAAAGCTTTAATGAAACAAATGTAAATGCAATATAGGCTGGTTTGTTCTCAAGAATAGAATCAATACCAGAAATCGTACACATATATTAATATCATTGTGATTTATATTTGATATAAAGTATTTTGAGTTCTGAAAAACCATATCATTAACTTTGAAACAAACTTTTATTGTTTTGCATGCCATAAATATAACTAGGCAAGTATGAAAACTGGAGAAATTGATGATATAGAAACTAAAGGAGTTTGTTGGCAAATTATACATGGCTTGCCAGATGACACAGGACTAAAACTATGGCTTAATTTTCTTCATTTTATATAATTTTTTTTTGCTTCTTACAATTACTGATAATATAGAAACAGAAGCCTTTTAATGACACTAATCTTTGTGCAAATAAATGAAAAATTCTGATAATTGTTAAAAGCGTGACAATACACACACACACATGCACACACAAACACACATGCACATATATACCGGATCCTCAGGAAAGTCATGACACATTTTTGTATAGAAAAATACATCATGACTTTCCTGACAACCTACTATATGATATATCTAGAAAGAATCAAGTATCTGAGAGAGATAAATATTCATTAAAAATTATTGAAAATTGATAAGTTAGGTTTTAGCCTTTTGTCCAGTTACTTTGCCAAAAGCCCAGATACTTATCAAAAGAAATATAAAAAGTGCATGGAGATCAGCCAGACAATTTATTCGCTCCTCAATTGAGGCAACAGCCTGTTCAAAGGCTAATTAGAGCAATCTGTGAATGTATCAATCCCATAATTACTCAGACTAATTACATTAATCATCTAAAATATGTTCATGAGAAATTGCTAACGTATAACCTTGTGGTTTCGAGGTGACCTTAGCACAAGTGGCCATCACATCCGTGTATAATGTACCAAGTGTGGTTTATGATATGTTGACAGAATAAGATGTTAAAAATGAGAGGTATAATTAGTAGTAGATATACAGATAAAACTGAGTGAAATGACATGATTCCAAAATCTTCAGTTTTCAGAAATTTGGTCAAAAATAAGAGTACTGAATACAGCTTTGTCTGAATGTATTGATTTGCTGGTTATGTGGAATATTGCTCATTTTATTTCCTGAGGGTTCTTTTGGACATTAATCATAATGTGTGACAGTGTGTGTGTGTGTGAGTACTCTCGAGCAATCTGTATATGTATGTAGATAACTATCTTCAGAAATATATATATCAAACTCCAATTAATGCCATAAATTTATTGAAAGTATCTACTCTACAGCAGGCATTGGTGTTAAATGTTTATGAACTCTGTGTAGTAAAGAATCATCCTCGCACAGGAGAACCCTGTTTCCTTGAGAACAGGAACAGAAGCATACATAACAGTAATAAGATGCAGAAACGTGAATACCTGATGTCTACTGACATCACGAGGGCAACGCGCACCAATGTCCTCACTGGCCGGAGCTTCTGATGACAGGCAGGTGATTGTGAGCGGCAGACCACAGGCCACTGGAACCCAGTGGGTGTTAACTGAAGCTGGTCTGCCATCTGGGCCACGTGAGTCAGCATGTCCAATGATGCTCCAAGTATCAGTACATGTGAAATCATCTGGAGCCCTTTGTAGATCACTACAGTGTATTAGACCCTTCGGATTTTGGAGTCAGATCCACCATTCACATGTAGATGAATAGCTTCTTCTGGAAGAACAGTTTTTGGCTTACTATTGGGCCTTGGGACAGACTACATGCTTAGTCTCTGCAAGTTATCATTGCAACTGTAGCTGTCTGTCATTAACTGGGATTTCTCTGACCTACACAGTCATGAAATTGGGCATGACTTGCAACACTCTACTCTTAAATGGTAGTGGTAGTTATGGAGTGGGTGTGAGCAGGTACGGAAAGAAACAAAGAAAGTCACATGGAGAAGTGGCCCAAGTGTCCTCAGCCCTGAGTAATGATTCATTACTTTCTCCCTCTTAACCTGAACCCATATCTCATGGGAGGTTCTCCACAGTGAATTGACTGAGGAAGCGAGAGCTCGAGCCCAGTTTAGGGATAGTTCCACACGATATGCAGGCACCACCCTGGAATCAACAGCTGCAGCACAAGAGCCCCTTGCTGGGGTATCTCGGAAGGGCATTGGTGAAGGAGAATCCCCCATGGGCAGAACTATGATCACTGCGCTGTTAGTTCTTTTTTGCCTGGAAAAAGAGATGTCCAAATGGCCAAGTTTATGTCAATTCATGAGATGTGGTCAATGGTTTGGCTGGAGAGTCAGGGTTTTAGAAAGTGCACAGTCAGAGTATTATCTTGATGAAGATATGGAGATAAGCCTCTGAAATGAATAAGGATGTAAAGATATTTGGGGTTCCTCTTCTAGCATTTTAGGAGCGAAGTTTTGCTTCCTGTCCACGTGACTTTGATATTATTGGTTAAAGGACTCAGTTCCGGAATGATGTTGAACCGAACCTTTGACTGTTACCTGGTCATTTTGGTCTCCTGATGTCTCTGAACAGACAGGCAAAAAATGGGTCCTCTTTATTGGCTGGGGTAATTAATACTGCTTGCCAAGAGGAAACTTGTTTTTGTTTTGTTTTGTTTTGTTTCGTTTTTACCACACAGTAGCGATACCTAAGAGTATGTCTGCGACACCAGAATCTCTTAGGATATCTGTTCCTTCTTTGTCCTGTGATTAGTCAGTGGAAACTATGAAGAGCCTATTAGGCAAAGCTGCTAGTGAGTGATATTCTTCAGGAATGAGGGTTCCAGTCACTTCACAGGGGAGTGAAACACCACCAGCTGGGATGCTTACTGAGGGTAAGGGAATGTGGAATGGTAAGGGAAGAAGACAGCTTTAAATAGCAACTACAGTCATGCGACCCATGGCCAAGTGAGAACTGCAGTAGGTATCATTATTTCTTATTTGGATATGAATGTATGTTTCTGTGTATGTGCTTGTATATATTTTTTCTGCATGTTTTTATCTGTATACATGTGCGTGATTATATATTTTTTGTTTTTGTCCCTCTTAATTCTTTTCACAAGCTAATATTGGATTGTTGGAAAAATCATGACATATTTATCTATGCAAAAATGCATCATGACTTTCCTACGACCCAATATAAAATGAATTAATAATTAGCTTTGGGGCTGGCTCTGTGGCCTGGTGGTTAAGGTGGCTGGATCCTATCTGAATGACTGTGCGGTTTGAGTCCTGGACCCAGTGACTTGAAAAACATGCTTGGGGTGTTGGACTCCCACATGGCCAACCATGGTTCAAGTCCCAGACCTAGCAGGTTGTTTTCTCACTTTCTCTCTCTCTCTCTCTCACACTTGCTCACTCTATCCCTCTCTGGTAAAATAAAAAATAAGTAAATAAATAAATAATGTTAAAAAAATAATTTAAAAAAAGCATGCTGGGCTCATGTGCATCTGTACCCCAGATCCTAAAAACAGATGGAAAAATGGAGAAAAAGGGATTGCAGCCTGGTCATTCCCCATATGGGGGGTGCTTTTTCTCGCTCCATTTCCCCCCTCTCTCTTTCTATATCTCTGTGGTGAGTGCATGTGCCCTCTGGCAAAACTTTAAAATAATAATAATTACTAGCTTTATATCTTCATACATTAGTTACAGTGTATTAAAATAAAAACTTTTATATTTTTTGCGAGGGAGGGGCATTAGGATGTTTTAGGTTGTGTGTGATAGTCATAGCATGCTTGCCAGGTGTAAGGCTTTCTCCCTGTCCTTGGCAGAGATTAAGTATGGTTCCCGGTGACGTCTATGCTAGCACATTGCCACGGTGTGGACAACAGGCTGTGAGGAAGCAGCGTGGCTGGCTAAACAGCATCCTCCAGAATCCTCTTTCTGGTGTGCTTCGACATAAGAGCAACAAAGATTTGCTCTTATGAGAGTTAGAGGAGGAGATAAATCTATATTCACATCTCCCAGTGGTTCAATTACACACCAAACTAGGTGCTGCTATGAAGGGATTTTATAGCTCTAATCAAAGTTCCTAATCAGTCGACCTTAAGTTTATTAAAAGGTCTATCCTCCAGGCTGGGCCTGATGTAACTAATACAAACAACTTTAACAGAAGGTTGGCCCTTTCTGTGATCAGACTTCAAGCTTCTCCTTACATGTTTCTAGCCTGGTTGTGATTGTTGATCCTGTTGACCTACTAACTTCCAATCATTTTTTAAAAAGAATTATTTTATTTTAACTTTATTTATTATTATTGTTACTTTCCAATTTGATCAGAGAGACACAGAGAGAGAGAGGGAAAGTGAGAAAGCAAGCCACCAGATTCAGGACTTGACCCATGTCGGCCATGTGGGAGTCCAGCACCTTTAACCACCTCGCCTCCTGCCGGTCCCACTTCCAATCATTTAATGAGTCCCCAGATGACAGATAAAGGGACATCCCCAGATGTCCCTTCCAATAAATATGCATAAATACATATCATTGATTTATAAGAGCTAAATAGCAGTCATAGTTTACTTCGTTGTATTATTTATTTTCCCTTACTATTGTTATTATTTTTAAAATAGTTATATGTGGAATAATTTACAAACATATAGATGTTATACTAGTTATGATAAGGGCTTCTCTAATATCAAAATTATGCAACATGCATTTCATCTTTTTTCTGTAAAATTGACACCTTAATAATTGTTTTCTTTTATACTTAAAGGAGGTGACAGAAGAGTGATGACTATTTTGTCTTTTTATTATTATTAGGAGCACAAAATTAGAAGACAATAGAAACTAGATGAGATTCCTGGCTGTGCTAGGAAGAAAATACTCATCTGAGTTAGTTAATCCCTCTAACCATCAATTTCCTCAATAATTAAAAATATGGAATAGTTGCAATAGCTACAACATGGCTAAGATATGTTGCATCTTTTGACATTAGGGAGCAGATTCTCTCCCCACTGCTTAAATCTGGGCTGGTCTTGTGTTTACTGTGGTCATTACAAGGTGCATGGATAAGTCTTGCACTTACAATGAATCAATGAATCTGCTGCTCTTGGGTTCTCTGCCACTGATACTGTATGAAAAAAACATTTGGAGCATATTGAAAGATAGATGTACAAGGACCAGCAGATGGTGTAATGATTACATCAGTGGTCTCCCACGTAGTCAACTACAGTTCGAGTTCTGCACCCAGCAGCTTAAAACTAATGCAGTGTGTGTGTGTGTGTGTGTGTGTGTGTTTGTGTGTGTGCGCGCATGCGTGTACCCAAAATCCCAAGAGGAACGGAGGAGAAGGGATTGCAATATGGTCTTGGCCATCTCCCGTAGGGGATGATTTTTTGCTTTCTGTTTCTCTCTCTCTGGCGAGTGCATGCTTCCTATAGCCGGAAACAAAAAACTCTCTTAAAAAAAAAAAAAAAAAAGATAGATGTACAGTCTTTTCATTTCTGTTGTTGCAAATAGGATCCAACCAAGTTAAAAACCAGAACTACTGGCCACCAACACTGACTACTTGACTGCAGACCCATGCATCAGTTCACAAATTTTAACAAATAAACACATGATTTTGTAGTTTGACTTTCTTTACCGCATAACTTCCTAGATAAATCGCAGACTACCTTGCCATCCCCCAAAATTAAGATCTAAACAAAACAGTTGAGTTAATGCCATTAAGCTTTGGAATTATTTATTCTGCAGCAAAAGATAACTGCTACAATAATTAAACATCTGCCAAGAGGTGTGTAATGAGGACTAATTAATCAGGTATATTCTATTTGTTGTCCTTAGGACACAGTAAATAATGTTGCCTATTTAATTTTAAAAATAGATCAAATGATTTTTCAACTGTGGTTAGAGTTTTCCATTTCTCTTATAGGCACCTTATTAATATAGCTGAATATTTTATAACAATAAAATCTTATGGCTATACAGAAATTAAAATTCCAAACTTACGTATGCACAGTTCTGTGCTTGGCCACCAGTCTAACGTGAAGATTTGGTGCCATTTTTACCTCTTATTGATAAGCAAACTGACATGTGGGGATATGAGTGTCTTACAAACATAGAGTTGCAGTTATAGCCGGTCTTCAAGCTCTGTTTAATGCTGACCAAGAGGCAGCAGTGTAGTCCAAGAGCAGAAACTCCACAGACCAGTGTATTTATCATGTTCCTTGTTGGCAGGCAAGGATTTTGGGGGCTTGAAATGGTAGAATTCTTTGGATTCAAACTCAGTCTATGTGACTCAAAAGAATGTGAAAGAATAAACAGAAATAACTATATATATGAAGTATGAAAAATGATCATAAGGAGACAGATGATGAATAAATTGTTTAGACTGTTTTTTAATGAAATTGTCTGTAAAATATAGGTAACTTTATTTTGTTTTGTGCTTTATGAGAGAGAGAGGGCACACACGGGAGGAAGAGACAGAGAGAGGTATTCTTGACAGGGTCACTCCACATCACAGGCCTTGTGATTAGCTGAGACCACAGTGCATCCTCTGTGTTTAGCCTGCCATTCTTGGTTAAATTAAAAAAACACGTGAGCTGAGTTGATTAATTGTTCGGTCTATGATGCTGCAACTTTATCCCTGGTTATATCAGAGAAAGAAGCCATTTGGGATTTTCAGATCTGTGGAGTCCAAACAATTGAAAGTATAGTAATTGAAGACAATGACTTAAATAGAAAACTTTCAATCATCTTTTTGTCAATTATTATTGTAAAGTCTTATTAGAAAATAATTTCCTTTTGCTCCTCATTAGGAAATTTTAACAAATAAACACATGATTTTGCAGTTTTACTTTCTTTTCAATGTACATCTATCTCTCTCTCTCTCTCTCTCTCTCTCTCTCTGGGAGAGAGATTCAATAGTACCTGACCAGGGGAGTTGGTAATTTTTCTAATATTACCGCTAAAATACGAAGTGGATGACAAAAGAATGGAAATTACTTTAGCCACTAAAGGTTATTTTTAATACTGAACTAATCTCAGCAACTGAGTAGACTTGTTGAAAACTTGGACAAATAACATCAATTATGAAATAGAATAGGCAGCTTACAGTCTGTCATAAGAAACGGGCATGACTGCTAAAGGCCAGGATGACTGTGTGGTCAAGGAGGGAGCAGGATTAAAAGCCACTCTAGGGTCAGCACGTGGCATGGAGGTTAAGGCAGCTGGGTCCCATGTGGCTGACTGCGTGGTTGAGTTAATAGTGCTGGCCCCAGAGGCTTGAAAAACACTGGGCACATGTGCACGTGTGCCCAAAATCCTGATAGAAGGTAGAGATGGAGAAGAGATTATGGGGCAACCATTCCTCACAGGGGATGTTTTGTCACTTTCTCTCTCTCTCTCTCTCTGTCTCTTTCTGAAGAGCCCGTGTATTCTCTGGAAAATTTTTAAAAAAGGCACTCTGCATAACTTGGTGAATTAAAATCTAGTATTGATAGTTTCAGTAAATTATTTTAAAGCATAAGGGCTATACAAAGAATAATTAAACTTAGTCATAACAAAATGATTCCATATCTTTAAGATTAGGAAAATAATAATTTGTAAATAGCCACCTTAAGAACAGGTATTTAAGGTGACTTTTTTTCATTGCTGGAATACCCCATCATATGAATGCACCACGATTTGTTTACCCAGTCACTTATTGAAGGATGTCTTGGGTATGTTAATTTTTGACAATTTGCATAAAGCTACTGTAAATACTGATGGTAGGTTTCTGTGTTTTCAACTCATTTGGATACATCATTAGGAGCACAATTGCCAGATCATATGGTAATCCTATGCCTAGCTTTGTAAGAAACCAGCAAACTGTCTTACAGAGTGGTTGTGCCATTCTGCATTCCCAAAGCAACGAATGAGAGTTCCTGTTCTCTATAAGCTGACCAATACTGGGTATTTTCAGTGCTTTGGAGTTTAACCATTCTGATGGTTGCCTAGTGGTTTCTCATGTAATTTTAAAATAAATAAAATTTTAGTATTTTTAATTTTCCTTTAATTTGGACATAATTTATTTTATTGAGAATGTATATATGGTCTGGTACCTAAGAGCTTGGGTTTTAGAAATAAATGGTCTAGATTTGAATTTTAAATTTAATTTTAAATTACTCCTTGTGAGAAGTAGGATAAATACTTAATATGTGTTTCAATAACCTTATAGGCTGGGAACCAGCAGTTAGCGTAATGGCTATGTCACTGGACTCACACGTAGTCGACCGCTGTTCGCGTCCCGGACACGGTGGCTTAAAACTCACGCCGGGCGCGTGTGTGTGTATGCCCAAGATCCCGAAAGGAGAATGGAGGAGAGGGGATTGCAGCGTGACCATCACTCCTGAGGGGTGATTTCTCGCTTTCTGTCTCTATGTCTCTCTTTGTATGGTGAGCACACGCGCCCTATAGCGAAAACCTCTCCAAAAAAATAAAAAATAAATAAATAACCTTATAGGCTAAATGGAGGTAATAATATCATTTATTATCTAGACTGTTATGATAATTAAATAAGAGAACACATACTAATAATGGAGCCAGTATCTGGTCCAGAGTAAACTCATAAAATTTCTCACTGAATAAAATAATTTTACTTATTTTAAGTCAAAAGTCAGCAGTTTAGAAATTTACAAGATCTAAAATATCTATAAGAATGACTGTGGGTGCTTTTATTTTTAAAATTAATTGTAGGAAAAGCTATTCAGATAATTATAGAATTCTACTGTTATTGTTGTATAAGTACTTTCAGCTTTTAGTCTAGTATTTGCATCTTAATTCAATAACTTTGCATTTGAATGTCTTTTTACAAGCTTTTGATATTGAGAAAGATACCCTGGGAATTTTAGTTTTTAGAGTCATTTATTTGTTTTGATGGGGACAGGGGTAAATTTTAGCCATCACTATTTTCAAACTTAATTTTATCACTTTGATTTGAGAAAACTGAGTTCAGTATAAGAACTAAAATTTATGAAGATGCAAAATATCTAGAAAAATATATTGAATAATACTTTGTGTGTGTGTATGTGAGTATATGTGTGTGGCTACTTTTGAATGGAGAAAAACTGAGAATTTTGGTTATTTATGATGGGTTGTAATGTTAGTCAAAAAAGTCTTAAAGTCTTTGATCTAATAGTCATGGTAATTATTTAAGTACGCAGATGTCTTAAAACTTCAATTCTCTCCAGGTGTCATATCTGAGTGCCTTAAGTTCAGTGAATAACACAGACTCTGCTGTTATTCATCCAACTCAGCGAGCAGAGGACTGAACTACCTCTGGTCTGGCCATAAGAGGGCACGGAGTTCATAGACTTAATTATTACAACCAGTATGTGTTCCATTTTAATTTTCTAGCACAGAGTGAGATTGGGTTATTCATGCAAGAGACTGAAACTTAAGTTTCATTTTTCAAGAAAAATGTTACTATCTTGGTTTAAATTTTGTAACATGTGCCGCATTTGCTTTGATCAGTTTGGGAGACTTCTCATAAGTCACATGCTAAATTTAACCAGTTTATATTAAAAGGTTGAGATAGGATTCAAATCAGACGAATTTGTGTCTGTCATAGACACTACATTTAAGAGTTTTTCTATTATGGTCAGCAAGTGGCATAGTGGTTACCTTGCTAGACTCCTATGGCCAACCGTGGTTCAAGTCCCAGACCAGGTAGCTTGAAAGTCACGCTGGACCAGACACATATGCATGCATGCCCAAGATTACAGGAGGAGAATGGAAGAGAAGCAACTGTGGCATGGCCATTCCCCTGGAGGTTGATTTCTCACTTTCCCTCTCACTGTCTGTCTCTGTCTCTATCCGGTGGCACACATGCCCCGTGGCAAAAACAAACAAAAAAAAAAAAGAGTTTTTCTATCATAGTAACAATTTTATTAACACAGACAAATGGTAGAGATAGTTCAATGAAATGAATATATAAAAGTTTATCGGGAACCAGCAGTTAGCGTAATGGCTATGTTGCTAGACTCCCATGTAGTCGACCGCGGTTCGCGTCCCGGACCCGGTGGCTTAAAACTCACGCCGGGTGTGTGTGCGTGCGTGCCCAAGATCCCGAGAGGAGAATGGAGAAGGGATTGCGGCGTGGCCATCCCCCCTGGGGGGTGATTTCTCGCTTTCTGTCTCTATGTCTCTATCTGTCTGGCGAGCGCACACGCCCCATAGCAAAAAAAAAACTCTCAAAAAAAAAAGTTTATCTATGTATCTACCTGTCATTGTTTATTATGAATTGCTTTATGAATCTGGAGACTCTTCAAACATGAGAAATACCACTGGAAAGGAAAAAAAGATGAAAACCATCAATACTACTCAACCCCTTTACTTTGGCAGTAGAAAACAGCTCTAGGAAAAGTGGTAATTTATATAGCTTTGGGATATATATTATTGTAAAAACTTCTATTATCATAGAACCACTCCTCCCCCAAATTACATAGATAGTCAGAGGCCAGTTACAGTGGCATAGGTGGTTCAACATGCTTAGGTGATGCTGGAGTCAATTGGAAAGGCCCAGGGTTTGAATCCCAAGCTGACCTGAACACTCAGGGAGCAGTCACTCACCGGCACGCCTGTGACCCTGGCCGGTTAGAAGTCTCTGGGAGATCACGGCTTAGTGAGATCTGTTGAAGGTTTTCGTCTCTCTCTCTCATAAAAGAAATAAGTAAACTTATCTAAGTAATTGCAATTTTGGCTTCTAATGCAAATAATCAGTCAACTGAGATTTATATCAAAAAATAAGACAAAAGAAAGAAGTTACAGGCAGCAGAGAACACATGAAGATTTACCTGACATGTCACTCCAGAAAGCACTACAAAAACAGGAGATGGGGCATGAAGTGATTAAATGAGCATTTTTCCATTAGGCGTAAGGATCCTAAGACAATATATGTATTATAAATCTCAATTTGAAATATGCAGAAAAGTAATTGATTTAATAAAGCATTTTAATTTAATACTAGTGGGAAAGGATCATGAATACACACACAAATCTCTTAAAGACTAATCTTAGTGTGACATAAATGGAGCTATAACATTTTGAATGTTTGATAAAATTATTTCCTACATTAAGTGCAGATAAAATTGAATTAAAATTTTATATTATGAAGTATATATACATTTATCTATATGCTTAAGCAAAATATTAAGGTCTTATTAAATTTTCAATAAGATCTTGAAACGCATACATTCAAAGTAGTCTTTACAACAAAATAATATTTATCCTATAATAACTAGTTACTAGAAGGATAAAATCATTGAAGAAATAAATTATGAATGTTAATTGTGCCAAAGTTCATGTTATATAACATTTAATGCTTGAAATTAAATTTTAAAGAGAAAGGATAAATTAAGTTGTACTTTGATCTCATTTTAGAGTTTTTTTTGCATGTTAAAAATGTAAATAATTGATTATTTCGAGAAGTTTGTTCAATGCATATTTATTTAGCAACTGTTGAACGCTAGGCATTGGGATATAGTAGTATACAAACATAAAGACTCTCATCTCAGGATATAAGAAACTTCTTGATGGATTTTTAGAGATTAGAAAAAGAGGCCAGCTTTGTGCCCTGCTGGTTAAGGCAGCTGGATTCCACACAGCTGATGTCACAGTTCGAGTCCTGAAACAGGCCAGAGCTACAAATACCAGTTGAATGGAGTCTCCAAAAGTAGATCTTTTCCAAACTACAGAGTTTTATGTAAGTGTCTACTCAACAGAAGGAATTTTTTCTTGCCCCAATCTCTTCACTCAGTCTTCACCATAGGAAAAAAAGGATAACTCTGTCCTTAATATTTTTAGTATTTTTGTAGTAGTTATTTAATTACTCTTCAGGCCAAAATGGCTATTATGATTAAGTCCTCTCTTTCTTTCATTTTCACATGAATTCCATGCCAAAGTCTGCTAGCTCACCTTTCAGAATCTGAATGCTGCTCACTGCTCTACCTCTACCGACTCCAATGCTACTCTTTTCTGAATTATTTTAACAGAATTCACTATTCATTATTTTAATGGGGCCACACCTGCCTCTGCTTCTACCCACTTGTCATTTAAAACAGTCTGAAAAAGAAAAAATTAAGTTGGATCATGCCACTCTTTACTCAAGGGCTTCTAGCCATAGGAGGAACCAAAGCTGAGTCCTCTTGGTGACTCCGCTAACTTCCTCTCCTACGACTTTCCCCTTTTCTTTCTCTGCTTCTGAAAATACCACATCAACACCATGACTGCTCCTGGAATGGGCCAAACACATTATCCTCCACCCAGGCCTTTGTTTAGGTACCTTTTGTTTCCTTCTCTCAGAGATCTGATTTGCTTTCTGTTTTTAATTTTATTTTTATAACTTCACACAAATGTTTATGACACAAAGCTTGTCACATAATTGGATATTTATTATGTTGTACACAATTACTCTTGCCCTCCATGGAAAGGCTGCTTCTTAACTTCTCATCTGGTGATGGCAAGCACTAAAATCCCGAGATTAACAGAATGTCTCCCTCTTTCAATGTTCAGATGTTTGTTCAGAGACAGCGTTAGTGGGCAAATGGAGGCATAGCAGTGACAATGCTCTGTAGTGCTAGACCCACATGGGGAGGTTCCAGGTTCACATCCTGACGCCTCCCTGAGCCTGCTGGGACTGCATGCACTTGCTGATGATCTGGGCTGGTGGATGCTGGGCATGGATCGTGGCGTGATGACCCTGCTGGGTGCCTCTCTGTGTCTCTCTGCCTCTCTCTATCATGCAATAAATAAATAAACTTAAAAAATGCTTTTCCAGAGAAGCCACTCTACATTTTTCTATAAGAAAAATTCATCAGTTCCATCCACAATTACTCATGCCCTAATTTACATTTTTCTCCCCAGCATTGATCACAATCTAACATACTTTTACATTTATTTTACTAGATAGTTTGTACACTTGCCACAGAGAGAGATAGAGAGAGGGAGAGAGAGAGAGAGAGAGAGAGAGAGATAAAAAGCATATGCATGATTAGTTATTTATAGCAACGCACAGGAAAAGGTCTGACATAGCACCCACCTCAGGGCGTACCTCTGAGAACACAGTGAAATCAAATGGAGTAAAATGAATGTCAATGTTAGTCTTAACTATTTATTTTCTACATTAAAACAAAACATAACAGTTTTCAAGAACATAAATACACAAATAAGTAGATTTTAGCTGCCCTTGTAACAAAATAACTACCTGTGTGAGATAACAGACATGTTAATAAACTTCACGATAGTAACCATTTTGCTATCTCTGTCTATCCCATAGTATTATGTTGTAAACTTCAAATATACAGAATACAATTTATTATAAATACTATCTGTAGGTGTAGTTAGATATGTACTTCTACACATTTTCACATGCTGAGATATATACATGCATATTTCGTAATGTATATATCTATATAGCAATCTATGTTTTTTTTTTACATTTCCCAAACAGAAAAAGAGCATCAAATGCAGGTATGAAAAGTTATTGTTAACTTCAGGTAACACTATGTATATATTTTTATATTTATATATAATGGGTTTTCTTCTAAACATACATACCTATGGTAAAATTTAATTTGTAAATTAGGCACAGTAAGAGGTTACCAACCATAAGCATTAACAGACAATGACAAGAATATATTGTAATCAAGTTATTTGAATGTGGTCTCTCTCTCTCAAAAGATTTTATTATAATTTACTCACCTATTTTCTGACCCCAGTTGACCTCAAGTATCTGGAAATCAAAGCCACAAGTCATGAAGGCAAGGGGGAGCACTATACTTAAAAATGCAGCCACTATGTCCAGTAAGAAGGGAGCTGGAGCTCCAGAGCTGGGGCCCTGTCTTGGAGCCCAGGTTTGGACAGACGCCTCAGCAAGGCCCGGCAGCACCGAATCCTGGGGAAATTTCTCACAACTGAAATCGGAGACCAGAAAAGAAGGCTACTTCACACATTTTTTATATTAAATTTGTGTAACGAAAGCCAACATTTTACATGATACATTGACTTGAAAGTCTGTTCATTAGGTTCTTATCTTTATTGTTAATTATTATTTTTATGACAGCAAAGTTAATTTCAAACACACTTTTCCATTCTTCATTCTAAACAAAGTTACCTAATACTTTTCCATGTGAGTGTTCTGATCAGGACAATCCACTTCATGAGTTCTGATGCATATAACAATTCTGAGAATATTTAGCAGGATAAAAATCCCAGATTATCACTGGGCATAAACTTCATTCTTCATGGTTATACTGTATCTTTCTCAAGTGTGTACTAGTTGTCTTTCTTCAATAAAAATTTTGTATTCTTCTGTTACACCACAATCTGTTAAATTATAATTTTAGCATATTTTATATTTTTAATATATTTTAATGTGTGAGTTTGAAGTCATACCTAAAACTAAATCTATCTTACTGAGCTCTTTGAAGATGTAAAGCGCTTTGGAACTGAGTAAATATCTGGAGAAATGTGCTGACAATGCAGTCATGCAAAGGCCATGCCATTTTTCATGCAGCATTTGTCTTGTTTAATATGAGCTGTGGACCAAAATTACTTTCAATTACTGATAATTAGAAACGTTATGTTTAAAGAAGAAATCAGAGCTGCTTTAATACTAGATTACACACACTGGTGTAAATTTTTTATCAACATGACGTGCCTTTGATACTGGCATTCAGATTATTCTCAAAGCTTTCTGACCCTTCCTAAAGATCAAGGGTATAGAGTTTTGTAGTTGCAATTTTATTGTAACTCAGGGCCAGTTTTTAACTATTAATACTTTAAGAATCATGGCTTATGTCTGAAGGCTGGAATAAGAACAAATCATAACCATACCAGATTATAAATTTAAATGAATACATGGAGAACATAAGATGTACAGAACAAACCATAAAATAGTAGCATATTTATTGAAATACTTCACCATGTTGCTTTGAATAATACAATATCAGAAATCTTATATTGTATCAAAGAACCAAATAGCAAAAGCTGTCATGCTTTTTATTGAATTTCCTTGAACAAGTTCATTTAAATATCACAATATGTGGCTGAGAGACAGCTGACAGAGCAATGACATTATATTTCCTGCTGAGGACTTCTTTTGGCAAAATTCCAATCAACCTAAAACAACTTCAAACAATCCATCAGACACAATTACAAACTTCAAAATACAGCTGGATTAAATCTCAGCAGTGCCATGTTAGCTTCCTCACTGAAGGTAACCTACATGTTTTTATTGTTTTGTTTTTTATTTGCAGTTCTTCATCTTTAGCCGAAAATAATACTTGCTTTTTGGGACTACTGTGAGGTGTAAATGAGATGAGAGGGTTATGCATGAATCACAGTAAATGGTAGATTATCTCATCAATATTATCACTGGAGATTTTAGAAATTTCTTAGCCTTAGGTCAAGGGCCTTGATGTTTTCTAATGCTTACTAATATACTCTGAGTAGTCATACACAAGATTATGGAATAATAATATCCCTCATATGTGTTTTGAGATTTTTCCAATGTGCTAACTGAGGTTAGAACAAAATAATTGTATCAATATAGAACCATCTGTGGGTGTGAAAAGGGCTTGGTATAAGAGGCATTGGGGGGAGAAAGGTATTGGGCATCATCTGGTTAAATGCTGGGGTTTTGGTCTAAAAGGTGCCCTAACTATAAAATTACCTAATGTTCATGTTGAGAGAGGGCATGGAGGGATACTATGAGAAAAAAAACTAATTTTTCTGAGATTAATGTTTTATGAATTTATATGATTGTCTTTTCCTAATTTAAGTATAAATGTGTTTTTCTAATTGGAAAGGAAGAGATTAGAAAAGATCAAGAATGTAAAGTATTCATAATATAGTTAAACTTGCATAATATATAAAAATATCTAAGAAAAATGATACATATTTATTTGATATACACAAAAACATAAAAAAGTATTAGATCATATAGGAGGAAGTCTTATTATAATTTAGATACTTAACATATTTGGAACTACCCTAAAATAATTTGAAATGACTTGACTATTAGGTGAAAATTGCACTTTGAACATATGCTACACTGCGTGCCCTTATTACTACTGAAAGAAACTAAATATTGCAGTAATGAGGCATGTAAGCCATGCTTTATTAATGTTTTAAATAAAACTTTACCAAGTAAGCTCTGGTACTGCTGGACATGTTGGAGTCAGTCTTCTTGGTTTCTGTTGACCTTTGAACTCAATACCAGCATGGATTGAGAAGATACAGCTGAGTGTTCAGTAAGACTGAAGTAGGCCAGCTTGAGGACATCGGCCATTTTGAAATTAAGAGAGGCCTCTGACCACAGTGATCTGACAAGTGCTGAGTCATCGGGAGATCTGTGTGAGGAATGGTCAGATGAGAAACCCAGAACAGGTATTGAAAGTAAAATAGGAATCAGAAAAATTACTCAGGGGAGTGATCACCTCTGAGTGTAGTGAGGGATGGTTTGCACTTGCTTGAATCTTGCACCCATAATTACCAGGCACATGCTGAGCTTTTCAAGACAGTTGGATGATGTTTGCTGCCTGTCTCCCTGTAACCAGTTACAGAAATAAACTCCCCTCTTCTCCAGCCTCTGCCTCTTATTTCACTGGCCGCAAGTAGAAGCAGCCAGACTTAGTTTGCTGGTAACAAAGCCAAGACTAGAGTTCAAGGTCAAGAGTACCTAAGAGAAGTACAGAGAGAGAGAGAGAGAGATCTGCACGAGGTACCTGGCGAGCATCCCAGTGAGTACTGATCACACCTCACGCCGTGAGAGGGTGTGAGGGAAAGAGACACAGAAAGTCTTACATGTAACAGGCAAGGTACCCACATGGGGCTGGTGAAAGTGCAAGTTCTTCCCTCCCAATTTGGAAAATCTCAAGATTTAAGAGGTCTCAAGTGTAGTACACAGAAAGGGAATACCTCAGTGGTGGGAAATAATTAGCCTTAGACACTGCAGAACTTCGAAATATGAAACTTTAAAAAAAGAGCCAGAGGGTCAAAAAATTTCCAAGAGATTTATGTAAATTCTAAAACAAAGCACAAATACATTTATAAACACAAATATATCTGGCATCCAGCTATATAAAATTTGCAATGTCAGAGTACCAATGAAAAACTACCAAGTAAGTGTTTAAAGTAGTAGAAATGGACAGTGAAGAGTTATTTTAACTGTAATATGTGAGTTCAAAGGGAATAGGAACAAAGTACAATCCAAACAGACTTTCAAACTTCTTTAGGTAAAAATTGAAGTGTCTGAGAAGAAAATACACTGGATGTGATCAAAGTCAGATTAAACATGTACAAAAAAGGAAAAAAAAAAAGATCAGTGAAATGAAGACATGGTAAATAGAAACTGCAAAGTAAACACACTGAGAAAAGTGAGTTTTTAAAGGAAAAATAAAAGTAAACAGAATATTATTGAACTACCAGACAGCTTTTAAGAAAATTAATAATTATATTGTACTGATCAGAAAAGTGAAGGGTAGGATCAAAAATACATTTGAAGAAATGAGACCAAAAACCTGTCTTCAAGTGCGATGAAAATTATAAACACTAGATTTAAGAATCTCAGCACATATCATCATGAGAAAAAATAAACTATAAGAATATTATCAAATTGTTCAAAACAGTGTTAAAAAGTGGATTTTAAAAAGCAGAGAGAAGGAGACATTATTTAAAGTGGTCCCAAATAAGAATTATATTATTTATTGAAAATAAGAAGATGAGAAAATTTATCAGGATAGAGCATATTCTAGGAAATTTAAAAGTCTCAAAATTTTGGGGGACAGCAGGTGGTATGGTGTTTAAGGGACTGGACTTCCACATGGCTGACTACAATTTGAGTCCCAGACTCAAGGACTCAAATCTCATGCCAGGCTTGCATTCCTGCATGCCCAAAATCCCAGGAGGAGAATGGAGGAGGAGGGATTTTAGCATGGCTATCCTGGGGTGTGTGTGTGTGGGGGTGATTTCTTACTTTTCTTCTGTCTCTTTCTCTCCAGCAAGTGCATGTGCCCTATGGCAGAAAACTTAAAAAAAAGAAATTTAAAAAGATATTAAAAACTTTAAAAATATCTGTGCAATACAAAGTGTGTTCTTCAATGACATAACTATACTAATAAAAATCCACAAATATTTTAAAATGCAAAAAGTCTAAACAGGGCCAGGAGCTGGCATGGAGATTAAGGCACTGAATCTCACCTGGCTAACTGTATAATCCAAAGAAATTAATGCCAGGCTCCTTTGTGTGTGTGTGTGTGTGTGTGTGTGTGTGTGTGTGTGCACTTGCACCCAAAATCCCAAGAAGAGATTAGAAGAGAAGGAATTGCAGCATGGCCATCCTCCTGAAGGGGTGATTTCTCACTCTACTCCTCCCCCCTTTTCTCTCTCTCTGCACATGCATCCTATAGGAAATAGAAAAGAAAAGTCTAAATAGCACAAGTGAAAGAATAAATCAAAAAGGAATTAAACATATTTCGATATCTATATAACAAATGTCAAAATATCTCACATCAATGTCCTCAGTTTCAAATTAATAATCTCAAGAAACAGAGAATACTAAACTAAAAATAACAAGATGGAAGGAAGTAATAAATGCGTAATAAATATCAGAGTGGAATTCAATGAGATCTAAAAGCAAACAATCTCGAACCAAAGAGATTGAGAGCTACTTCTTAGCTAAAATGAATAATGTTGGTCACCCCCTACCCAGACTGAACACACGCGCACACACACACACACACACACACACACACACACACACACATCCCTTTTCAGATACTTAATTAAAACTTCAATGAAGTACCAGACAGGCATTTGTTAAAATGAATAAAATTTTAGAAACTGACCGTAGGAAGTGTTTGTAAGGAAAAAGAGAAACTGGAACTATCTTACACAATTGGGGGAACGTGAAACGTTACAATTTTGTGTGAAAACTGTTTTACTGGTTCTTAGAAAAAGGAAATATATACCGACCATATGTTCCATCCATGAATCTGTTTATTATTTTGTTTGTGTGTTTCGCAGTTGTAGACATACGACAAAAGTCATTAAGTTAGACATTTTAAACATGCTCAGTTTGTTGTATGTGAGTAAACTTTATTAAGATGTTTTAAAATTGTTTATATGAAAGTATGCAAAAGCATGTAATGATGTTCCTATTTCTTCAGACTGTAATATTTAAAGAAGCATTTTTACAAAGTTTGTTGCTGTAGGGGTTCTTATTGGGTCGTTGGCAAAATTATCACATATTTTTTCCATGTTTTCTATGCAAAAATGAATTATGACTTTCCTGAAAACCCAAAATAACGTCACATTTCTTTAAATTAAGATGATAACAACATTAGATTAATTGGAAGAAAGTGATTTCGTTGTTATTATTTATGAAACTGCAGCCATGTTTGATGAGACAAATATCTCTGTGTCTCTAGCATACAATTTTGCTTTGCAAAAAGCACTGGTGACTATTTTTCAAGTTTATCTTTTCAAAGATGTTTACACCATGTACATGATTGAGAGAGATGGTCTCTGACTCCAGAGCAAAAGGTGAATATAGTCACTATACAAGATTAAAATAAAAAAGGAGGACAAAGGTTAGGTATGTCTGTCACAAAGGATCCATATTCCATAGTCAGAGATCCTGGCCTGTGATGTGTCCAACTCTCTATGTTTGTTTGCCACCCCTCTCTTCCTGACACTGAGAATTCAGCAAAAAAACTGGAACTCAGGCTTCTCCATCGCTGTGAAAAACAACCTGTTTTGCTTTTAGCCCAGAAGTCTTGTTTCTTCTGCCAGAATTCCTGAAATCATGGTCGGCTAACTTGTTAATGTATAGATATGATCAGATCATGGACCTGTCACTACTTAACATTATCAAATTTGTATGGGAAGCCCAAAATATATATGGATGAATTTACTGAAACAAGTTTAGAGTTTTAAAGACTAAAGAATGTTTTTTTCAGGAATATAATCCTGCAAAACACTGAACTTTACGGGATTTTTTAAAAAAATCCAAGCTTTGGGACCAGCAGTTAGCGTAATGGCTATGTCGCTGGACTCCCACGTAGTCGACCGCGGTTCGCGTCCCGGACCCGGTGGCTTAAAACTCACACCGGGCGCGTGTGCGTGCGTGTCCAAGATCCTGAGAGGAGAATGGAGGAGAAGGGATTGCGGCGTGGTCATCTCCTCTGGGGGGTGATTTCTCGCTTTCTATCTCTCTGTCTCTCTCTGTCTGTCTGTCGAGCGCAAGTGCCCTATAGCAAAAACCTCTCCAAAAAAAAAAAAAAAAAAAAAAAATCCAAGCTTTGGTGAACAAACTGATTTTTGACAAACTCATTTGTGGAGTATGATATCCTCTTAATGCTATAAAACCACTCCATGATTACAACGATTCCATTTTTCCTCTGTTCTAACATATTTTTCACATGAAATTACAAGGTGGATAGAAGGAAAATAGCTAAACCAGATTTTTTAAAATGAAAAAGCTATCTTATGTGTCTAGCTGAAGCAGAATTAAGGGTTGACTTCCTTAACTTTTCTACTAAAAGAATTCCCAGAAGCCACTAATCCTATGGAGGAAAAAATGAAAGACAAGACCTTTTTCAATTCTTAAAATAGTATAACATATAATTACTTTTGTATAATCCTATGAATTATGCTAACACTGTAAATGAATTCTTGTAGAAAAAATCATAGAATAGGCAAAATTATTTGAGAAAAATAAAATTTCATCCCATAAATTTCAATGTTTGTTTATTTAATCAACCTTAACAAAGACATGGCTTAATATAAATTTTGCATTGTTAAATGTAAATACAACTTGATTTTTTTCATTGGATAAATCCTGACTACTTTATAGAATTCATGCTAACAAAAAAGGCATTTCTAATCATCTGTCATTATGTAATATTAATTGGTTTATAGAATTTAGAGACTATTTTCAATATAACGTGGATCTAAACTGATTTATTTCTTCACCTGAACTTTTCCTTAGGCATTAACTATTGCATAGGTTTGTTAGACACACATACACAGATAACAAATCTCTCTCTCTCTATATATATATATCTAAATCTATATCATTATCTATATCTCTATATTGCTATGTAATCATTAATTTCTAAATCAAAAGTAAATTTCTTATTCATATTAAAAAAACCTCTTCAATATCAAATTTGATCATGAGATATATTTAATTTCCAGTGAACAAATATTTATAACCCTTAAATACACTGTTCTTATCAATTATTCTGAAAAACATCTCAACCAAGGGTGCACTTAAAGGAACTTCTAAGCTTTCAGTAGTGCATAACTTAAATAATTAGTCCAACAGCACCATAAATACACTAGATTACAATGAATGTCTTGTGAAAAAAAATGACATTTGCGTGACTGTCTCATTAATTTATAATGTGCCAGAATATATGCTAAGTGAATTATTAAAATATGCTACAAGCTCTACTCTTACAGACATTGAGGCTTGTTATCTGTCCTTGCCAGAGAACTTGAATACGTAGAAGTCTAATTATATAACATATGTATCCCAGGATACAATGCAAGATCACATTTAACCAAACTAAAAACTAAATAACTAAATAAAAGTAAAACCATCCAGACAAAAAGGTCATAGTTATTACATAATTATTCAATTATTTTGCATATATAAGGCAACTAAGTTAAATGTAAAGTATAATAATTTTTTGATCTAAGAAATATTCAGTTCTTTATCCAACAAATTGGTACTAGGGCTTTTTTTCTGCAGATATGTTAGGTTTTAGGAAAGAAAGACAAAAATATATAACACGACTCTTATTTAGATCTAATAGTGTTCTAATAAGACAAAAATTTAACAAAATTAGTTCATTTCAAAAGTCTGTTATGAGGACCAGCAGTTGGCGTAATGGCTATGTCTCTGGACTCCCATATAGTCAACCGCGATTCAAGTCCCAGACCAGTTGGCTTAAACTTACACTGGGTATGTGTGCATGTGTGCCCAAGATCCTGAGAGGAGAATGGAGGAGAAGGGATTGCGGTGTGGCCATCCCCTCTGGAGATGCCATAGCAGTAACTTGTAGCAAGCGAAGCCCAAGTCAGTAGCTTAAAACATTTCCATGGATCACTGCTCGTGGGTGTTGACATTGGGTGCCTGCATGCCTCAAACCCTGAGAGGAGAGTGAAGGAGAAGGGATTGCGGCATGGCCATCTCCCCGAGGGGTGATTTCTCACTTTCTAGCTCTCTGTCTCTTAGTGAGTGTACCAAAGCAAAAATCTCTCTAAACAAAATAAAAATAATAAAAGCCTTATATGAAATCACTAGCAACATTAAAGGAAAAATCCGATCACCCTTTTTCTCGGGCACTGATGGATCTGATCGGATTTCCAGAAGCAGAAAACACCAATGTTTGCTTGCCAACAGCGTGAATAGGAGCAGACAATTTCATTCCTTGGAGAAAGTTGCCCTTTGCCTGCCCTACACCTATGACCGTCATTATTTCATTTTATTTCTTTCCAAAGAAATTGTCATTGAGCACCTACTATGTACTATAAGCTCTTCTAGGTCATACAGATACATGCACCAACAAAACAAAGATCCATGGAAATAAATTATTTTAAGCTACTGACTTGGGCTTGGTTTGCTACAAGCTACTGCTATGGCAATAAATAACTCACACTAAGTTTAATTATATACCATATACAAAATCAGCCATCGATTATATAACACACACACACACACACACACATATATATACATACATATATATATATATATGTATGTATATATATATACATATATATATATATGTATGTATATATATATATAGAAAATTATTCACTTGCTTACACATTCAAGAAATATTTTCTGAACACTAAGTACTAAATTAAATCTGGGAAAACAGGAGTGAAAAAAAGAGACAAGTGCCTGCCATCATGAAGCTCTTCATACAGGGGATGAAAGAAAACATTTAACACACCAATAGAAATTTTAAATCAACTACTCTTTTTTTAAAGAAGTATTTTATTTAACTTTATTTATTTATTTATCTTAATTTGACCAGAGAGGGACAGAGCGAGAGAGAGAGTGGGAAAGAGAGAGAGAGAGAGGAAGTGAGAAAGCAGCTGCCAGGCCTGGGACTTGAACCACAGTCAGCCATGTGGGAGTCCAGTGTCCTTAACCATCATGCCACCTGCCAGCCCAAATCAACTACTCTTTTTTTTTGATAAGGTGTTTTTCTATAGGATGCGTGTGCTTGCAGAGAGACAGAGAGACAGAGAGACAGAAAGCAAATCACCCCTCAGGGAGGATAGCCACACCACAATCCCTTCTCCTCCATTCTCCTCTCGGGATCTTAGGTATACATGCACACGTGCCCAGCATGAGTTTAAGTCACCAAGTCTGGGACTCAAACCGCGGTTGACTACATGGGAGTCCAGAGACATAGCCATTACGTCATCTGCTGGTCCCCCAAATCGACTACTCTTTAAGAAGGAAAATTACGAGATGCTGTGATTGAGTTTACAATCTTGATGAAGACTTTTTTAGTACAGGTGATATTTACAATAAAAAACTGTAGGAGCATTTTCTTCCAAAATTAGCCAGAAGGAACATGCATTCACCATAGAGAGAGAGAGATGGAAAGAGGGAAAGTGAAAATGCCCCTGCCCATGTGGGACGGTCACCCCACAATCCTTCCTTCTCCATTTCTCCCTCCTTTAGGGATTTCAGGCTCACATACATACATGCCTGGCGTAGCTGACAAGCTGCCAGGACCAGAACCGGAACCACACAGCTGATCATATGGTGCTGTCTTAACCACCATGTCACAGGTTGGCTCAAGGCATCTTTTATGACAGGAGAAAGAGGATCAAGGTCCTCTTAGCCCAGAATGACTGGAGGGTGAGGGAGTTTGCTTACTTAGCACCCATTGCATATTTTCTCCTCTTATTTATTTATTTTTTTACTGTTTATTTATTGCTTTTCCATCTATAAACAGGACAGATAAAGATAGAGACAGCACTCGCAACAGGATCCCAACCGCACGGTCCACCCAGCCTTCTACCAGCCCAGACCATGGGCTTCTGTGTGTCCGATGTACTCAGGGAGGTCTCTGGATTTGAACCAGGAACTTCCCATGTGGGATTGCCTCACAAAGCATCCTACTTTATTCCTGCTGACTTGTCTGGTCCTCTACTTCCCCTGCCTATAGGAAGGCACCCAGACACAGCTCGGGACGAGTATTACACTGAAGCGATCAGTTCATGGCGTCCTGGTGACTGGGAGTGGGCCCTTGACCTACATGCATTATTGGCTTATTTTCTGCGTTTTTTAAACCTGCCTTCTTGAAGTTTAGCAGGACTGCAGCCATTTTGAAATTAAGAAAGGCCTCTACGTGAGTAATCAGGCCAAGTATGGAGTCACAAGGAGAGCTGCTTGAAGAATGGTCAGATGAGAAACAGGAATGGGTCTTTGAAGTGACACAGGAATCAGGGTACTTTACTCAGGG
The DNA here is from genome assembly GCA_026018925.1 of Tupaia tana. Lineage (NCBI taxonomy): Eukaryota > Metazoa > Chordata > Mammalia > Scandentia > Tupaiidae > Tupaia > Tupaia tana. Next base: position 160,450,907 of record JAKSZU010000007.1, on the reverse strand, counting down.
CAAAGCGATGGACTCTGACTCTAGTGGGAATCACTGGCACATGCTCGCATCTTGTATCCATAAAGGCCTAGAGCATGCCGAGCTTTTCCAGACAGCTTGGTGGTGCCTGCTGCCGGCCTTCCTGTAACCGGTTCCAGAAATAAACTCCCTTCTCCAGCCTCTGCCTCTCATTTCGTTGACTATAAGAAGGAATGACCAAACTCAGTTGGCCAGTAACATTTGAGGAAGGCTTGTTCCCTCTCTTGCTTAAAATAATTATCTACAAGAGTAAAAACATAAATAAATAAATGAACGAATGAATGAATGAAATTGGTAACATCAGATTAGAGAATCATTTTATATGGTCTGGTCAGATATTCAGATAATCCCCAGTCTTCGACTTGGTGTACGAAGTATACATTGATATTTTATGTAGATGTCCGAAGCAGGGAAAATCTAAGTATAGTTTTGAATTCCCTCAGGACCGAGTGGATTACGAATGTGAGGCTGGCACCTGCACCCTGACATGTTTGCGTCTGTTGGCTCAGTGCTCTGTGACTTGCTAGGATTCACTCAGATATACCATCTGAAGTTCAATGGTTCAAAGCTAATTTGGATTCTCTGTATATTTTTTCCATCATCTCTATGTTCCTCATCTTTTATTTGTGTCAGAGTCCTTAACTGTGTGATTTCAGTGTTTGTATTTTACTCATAACGTATAATCTTGTAAAAAGATGTTTAGAAAAGCACATTATGCAAAACACAAAGGAAAAGCTAGCAAGTGTTTCCTAAATTCATCTTTCATATTGTACTCAATCAGAAGAGAAATGTAGTCTTATTTATTTACTTTTTATGTAGGTTTTTTAATATCCTCTCAGAGCATACAGTGTTCACTGTCTTGTGCTTTTAATGTGTCAATTGTAGGGACAGAGCAGGGAATTTAATATATCAGCTACCAAGTAAAAGAACCATTTCTTCTTTAGAGTACCAATTTGAAGACCTTAAGACACATTGAATTAGGCCCTTGGTACCCATGGGGGATTGGTTCCATGAACCCACAGATGTAAAAATCCACAAATGCTGTAATTTCTTGTATAAAGTGGCATGATATTTGCATATAACTTTTGCACATCCTCCTGTATATTTTAAAAAATCTCTGCATTACTTTATATTTGCATCAAATACCAGGTAAAGAAGAACATAAATTTCTTAGCATCTCTCCTTTAGGAAGCCGGCTCTTCCACCATTTTATAACAATCAGTGTGTCTTAGCTGTGTCATGGGTTGTTTGAAACCATTGATGCGAAACTTACGGGTCTGGATGTCCAACTGTGTGTGTGTGTGTGTGTGTGTGTGTGTGTGAAAAAGGGTGTACACACATGCATGCAAACACACATTCACTCACTTTCTTTGTTTAAATAAATTGAAATAACATATATACTTTTAGAAATTTATTCTGAGTGAATAATCTGAATTTCTATAAAGAGCTTTATAAAAAGATATCTGCTATAGTTCTATTTATGATACCAATTTTTAGAAACAAATTTAATATCGAACTTAATTTTTATATGAAATGGCTATTGACATATTCTTTGATCTCAGCTAATTGTGGTAGTGGGTTACAGAAGCAGACTAAAATTCTTATCCTTCACAAAGCTGAGATTCTAGTGGAGGAAGAGAGACATAGGCATTATAAAACCAATCTCTTGGATATAAGGGATGATTGTACTTTGAATAAAAAAGGAATATTTAGTAATTCTATATAATTTCCTTGACTCAATATTAAAATATATTATCTTTACAATATAAGCTAGAAAGCTGTAGATGAAAGAAATACTACTTACTTGGTTAATCAGTATGCCATTAATAAGGCAGGAATAGAAGAAAACTGGGGAAAATGAGGAAAATTAAAATATCTCAGAATAATAATTATTACTATGGCCAATATCATCACTGATGACCACTTCAGAAGAGTCAGGGACCTGATTTATTCAGTAATATGTATTTAGCAGGACCAGCAGATGGCATAATGGTTACTTCGTTGGACTCCCACGTAGTTTACTGTGGTTTGACTCCTGGGCCCAGTAGCTTAAAACTCATGCTAGACAGTGTGCATGCATGCCTAAAATTCTGAGAAGAGAATGAAGGAGAAGGGGCTGAAGGGTTGTGGCATGGCCATCCTCCCTGGGGGGATGATTTCTCACTTCTCTCTCTCTCTCTCTCTCTCTCTCTCTCTCTCTCTCTATCTGACTCTCTGGTGAGCACATGCATCTGATAGCAAAAATCTGTCTTAGAAAAAAATACACACACACACACACACACACACACACACACACACATATTTAGCAGCTACCAAAAGCAAAGTTTTATATTTTGTTACGAATCTTAAAAAAAGACAAGACTCCGGCCATGAAGTTATTGGTATTTAAGAAGAAGTCTAGGGAACCAGCAGTTAGCGTAATGGCTATGTCGCTGGACTCCCACATAGTCAACCGCGGTTCGCGTCCTGGACCCGGTGGTTTAAAACTCACGCCGGGCGCGTGTGCGTGCGTGCCCAAGATCCCGAGAGGAGAATGGAGGAGAAGGGATTGCGGCATGACCATCCCCCCGGGGGGTGATTTCTCACTTTCTGTCTCTATGTCTCTCTCTGTCTGTCTGGCGAGCACACGCACCCTATAGCGAAAACCTCTCCAAAAAAAAAAAAAAAAGAAGAAGTCTAAAACATATTCCTTTGTTATACATTCCTTTGTTATACATCTGTTTAGAGACCTGAAAATGGCCCTTTTGTCAGAAATTAAAACCAGGTTTCCTTGGTGGGAATTCACATTCATGGGGGACTGGGGTGTAGCAGAGGTTCTTCCTGGCAGATACAGTGACCTTGCTCGCAGACCTGTGTCCTGTAAGTAATAGAAGGCCACGGTCCTGTGGGTCAACTCTCCCAGCATGGCTTTCCTTCTTGATCTTTTATGAATTCCAGTCTTTATTTTCCTTTCTCCAAATAACCAACTGTAACATTTAGGTGTATTAAAATTTCCCTTGCCACTGAACTTCTATTACTTAAAAGAAAAATCATACAAATAATCTCTTTGTTATGAACTGAATTCTATTTCTACTTATTTATTCTATAGTCATATAAAATTTAGAAACCTATCCCAATTAGCTTTAGAAATTAGGGTTATAGATTTCCAAAGTATCTAATACTCTTCTGGGCCTTATAATTGGTGCTCAATTATTATTTATTATATAAATTAAATCACGCTGATGTGAATTCATAAGGGGAAATTGTAGATACGCATAAAAAGCATCTTTTGTGTAACCTTCAACAACACTCTTGATATTTCTAATCAAGTTGATTTTATATTTCATAGACTATTACAGGTTTCTTATCTGTCAACTTAAGTGTTGGAAATGTGTTTGTGCTGTCTAGATATTACAGATATGTATGGCTCGGATTCTTGCCTTATTTCCAATCATTTTATTCATAATTAATAGATTGATGTACAGAATAATAACATGACCCAAAAGAAAACGAAATCTCTCTTAAACATACTTTGATACGAATTTTTGTAGAAAGTGTTTATGTGTGTGCGTGCGTGTTTGTGTGTGTGTATGTAGTTTCACCCAGTTGTCACTATGCATATACTGTCAGTAGAAATGTTCCTACAACATAGTCATGCATGTTAAATGAACTTTGATGGGTAGCATTTTCTAGATTAAAATGACAGTGTTAATTTTTCAGTGCAGAGTCAAAGGCGTTATTGTAACAGACAAGCATAGATGTGTGATGTTAATGGTGCTCTCTCACAAACAGTAAGAACTTGTCTACTGGATAACATCATGTGAACCGACATTCTTGAGGAAGGGCTCCACCGGAGTGTCTGACTGGACCCTTGTGTTCTACCCTCCAAGCTCATTCTCAGTAACAGAAATACCAATGTCCTTCAGAAATGCTCTCCCTCTTGCCCTCATGTCTGTGGAAACATTGAAGAGAGCAGTATGTACTGTACAGGAAAAAGTCAGCAGGCAGCCCTCTCAGAGACCCAAACTGCTGTGGAGATAAAGCTGCAGGGTCACGCAGCCACCTAACTCAAGTACCTGCACAGAAAACACAACCCTGCTCTAAAGGCACACACATATTTTAAGTCCCTTTTGGAAGATTTTAAAAATATCCTTTTTATAAAATTGGGTAGTAACTTTAGAGATAATACAAATTGAAAGAAAATATAAGAAAGTACCTAAAGGGAAGGTTTGATAAAAGAGAGATTTACCGTAAATTATTTTTTAATGATTCTTCTCTGATTTGTGTTATTTTTGTTTGTCTTGTTTACTTTTATTGTATACAAACTTTTGTTCTTAAAAGTGATTAAAAAAAGAAGGGCTGGCAGGTGGTGTGGTGGTTAGAGGTGATCAACTCCCACATGGCAGACTGCAGATCGAGTCCTGGACCTGGCGGTTTACTTTCTCATTTTCCCTCTCTCTTTCTGTCTTTCTCTGGTCAAATTAAAAATGATAATAATAAATAAAGTTGAATACAATACTTCTTTTAAAAAGTGATAGAAAGGGGGCGCATGTGCGTGCGTGCCCAAGATCACGAGAGGAGAATGGAGGAGAAGGGATTGCGGCGTGACCATCCCCCCTGGGGGGTGATTTCTCGCTTTCTGTCTCTATATCTCTCTCTGTCTGTCTGGTGAGCACACACACCCTATAGCGAGAAACCTCTCCAAAAAAAAAAAAAAAAAAAAAAAGGGATAGAAAGGTAAATATTATTAAGTTAAACATGGATTTGATAAGAGCAGTCATTACCATTATTGATTTTAAAAAATGTATGAAAATGATATTGTTGAAAAATCATGACAAAAAAACAGAGGTAATCCATTACACATCTATTCAAATGTAAATATACTTTATATAATCCAATTATACTGGGACCATTTAGATGGCATAATGGTCACGTCACTTGACTCCCACATGGTCAACTGAGGTTCAAGTCCCAGAACCGGCAGTTTAAAACTCAAAACCAGGCCTGCCTGCATGTGTACATACCCAAGTTCCTGAGAGAAGAATGCCTCTTCAGTGACCGTGCACACCCTACGGCATAAATCTCTCTCTCTCTCTCTAAAAAAAAAAAAAAAAGTTAAATTATATTAGCTTCCCAAGTTAATATGATAAAGATAGCAATATTATACAACCACAAGTATAAATAATAATTTTATTATTTCTGTAGTGAGAGAAAAATCTGAAGAGAAGATGATCAAATCAACATGTATGGAAAAAGCTATATAGGAATTAAAATAGAGTTTATGGTAATGAACATACAGATAATTTGCCTGGCACTCACCGAGTTTAGGCAAGTTGCCTGAGGCCTGCAGGTTTCAAGGGCAGAGATTAATTAGGCCTTTACCTGTACATCACGGAGTAAGTTTTGTTTTTCCAGGAACAGAGGCAGCAGTGTATCACTCCTGGGCACCATTCAGGGGCCTGACAACAGGGAAATAGGCCTTGAGTGTTTTCTAGAGGTCATCCAATCTGCCAAAGACTAATTAAAACCAGATATGTGTGAGTTATTAACGTTATGACCCAACAGTCTTTTTCCACTAAGTAGTCTGCTGAATCCTCATTGCTCAGGGGGCCTTGACATCTGCATTACCATTTTCTTCTTCAATTACTACTGATGGAGCTTCAGTAGAGTGAAAATGAATGTCATCCCGCCTTTGAAGCTTTGAAAGTTAATTTGTTTTTAAACTTCAGATTTAAACCCCATGAACCAGAAGTGTCAGAAATAAATACACATTTATATATTCTTGGGGGAGGATTCGGCGCATCAGCGCTCGCGTAGACATTCACGATGAAACCTCAAAAACAACAGACTTCTCTATTTGTTTCTAAATGGTGTCAAACAGAGAAAAGAAACCAACCTACAACTTAATAATCCAGGGATTTCCCAAACACAGGTGCTTTGACATTACAGGAGCAAAACAACTAAATAACGTCTGTTTCTCAAAGAAAAATTGGATGGTAGGGAAAATTAAGCAAGTGCGTTATAACTCATTTTTGTTTATATTTTTAAGACTTGGTCTATGTGAAACTGTACATATGGTCTTTTATGTAACTATGTGAAAGTCTCATAAATGTACAAAATAAGGAAGGGGTATCTTCCCACAGTCGTTACAGATGTGGCTAAACTAGTTTTAGGAATTGGGAACCTTCTTGATCAGTAGCAATCACTAAAATTTTGAAACTGCTGAAATAATCTGTCACCCCACTTGAAGATCTCACTATCACCATATTTTCTAAGTGTCTTTTACCTAAAGTAAAATTATGGTAACTGGGCCAACAGGTGGAGAGGTGGTTGAAACTGCTGAATCTCCCATGGCCCACTGTGGGGTTTGTGTCCCAGACCAGGAAATTTGAAAGACGTGCTTCGCATGTCTACATGTGTGACCAAAACCCCAGAACAGAAGAAATGCAGAAGGGCCAGCCGCCTGATCACCCCTCTTCTTTCTCATTTTGTTTTCTTTCACTCTCTCTCTCTCTCTGGGGGTGCTTTCTAACTTTCTCTCTTTCTCTGTCTCTCTGCGTCTGTCTCTCTCTGTCTCTATCCAGTGGGTGTACTCTCCTTGTGGCAAATATTTAAAAAATGATGGTGACCACTAAAACATTGTTTCTCAGCTATCTCTTTCTTGGAATGAAAATCAGCACAAATTCTTGAAAAAGTAAGCATGGAACAAACTTATAATTTTTAGTCTTTAGTTTGACAAATTAAAGTTGACATCTCAAAATATTAAATTTGAGGGACCAACAGTTAGCGTAATGGGTATGTTGCTGGACTCCCACGTAGTTGACCGCGGTTTGAGTCCCGGACCCGGTGGCTTAAACTCACACCGGGCGCGTGTGCATGAGTTTCCAAGATCCCGAGAGGAGAATGGAGGAGAAGGGATTGCGGGGTGGCCATCCCCCCGGGGAGTGATTTCTCACTTCCTGTCTCTCTGTCTCTCTCTTGTCTGACGAGTGCACACGCCCTATAGCGAAAACCTCTCCAAAAAAATATATATATATTAAATTTGACATCTAAGAAATTAAATTTGTTTCCATTCAAGTAGTTACCCATATTTTTTCAGTTTTTACTAATAAAAGGGTACTTGATATTTAAAAAAGGAAAATTATCCCCACTTCATCATAATCACCTGGGTATGCACTAGAGATAATTACACTTCCATAAAACATAATATTTAGTAAAAGTATGAATTTTTAATATATTATGCAATATATATGTACTTACAATCATTAATGTTTATCAGAATGGGGTGATGATGTGTCTCCTTTAAGGATTTTTCTAAGTTTTATACTTGTACAATAATCTCTCATTCATTTTCCAAATGTACATTGAATAGCTATTAAATTATATTAAATTCATGTGTATATATATATATATATATATATATACACACACATAAATTCATATAACTGTGACAAGTCAAGATTCAAGTTTCAAATTCTGCCTGACTTCAATCACTATTCACTGCACCACCTTCAAATTGTCTTATATTTTTAATATAAGAAACTACTTTAATATATTAATATTTTTAATATAGAATCTACTCAGATCTGAAAAATAAAATCTTTGTATTATGTGTAGGCAATTGTATGATCATGGAAAAAATCTAAAAAAAAAAATGTATAATCCAAAGAAGAATATCCTAAGATGTACAAGTTTAGAAATCAAAATGTGTGATATTTAAATTGGAAACAGATGGCATATATATGATAATAAGTTTTAAATATTACATATGCTATCGAAGTAAGTCAGAAGATATGACAAATTAATCTTTGATTTTTTAAAGATATATGGAGGAGGTAAAGCTTAAAAAAGTAAATGAGTGAAAAAAGAACCATTAAAAATTCAATACTTTTAAAGTAGCTGTTTAGAAACACATCAATTAAAATAAATTTACTAAATTGTGTTTTAAGAGAGAGCCTACATTCAGACTTAAAAGAAATTTGGATATAATACTTGAAGATCTCAATGAACATTTAAATTCAAAACTTTATGTTTTAAAGATAAATAGTTTTTAAATAAACAAGAAATCTGAAATATACGAATAAATTAAATAAGTAAACCTGAAAACATTCCTCTGAGAAGACAGCCATTAACTCTACACAACAGAGCTAGTGTATTCTCGAATTCAACCTCAACTGAAAAGAAGAAATTGATCAATGAGAATATACTGGAATTAAAAGTCAAGAATCAGAAAGATAGAGGAGGTAACTAGTTGTTGTTTTTTTACAATAACAACAACAACAAAAAGCAAGTTCTTTAGTGGTGTGAAATAATATACAATATACATAAACAGTTAGGAGTAGCATCTTGATAAAATCGAGTATTTCTAAACATTCCTCCATGTCTTTCTTCCATGAGCTAGAGAGAGACAGAGAAAGAGAGACAGAGAGGATGAGAGACAGAAAGACAGGCACCCACAACAAGGTCCACATGCCACGGTGCCAGCGCAGCAAGCCCCAGGTCATGGGTACGTACGTGCCCAGTATGTTCAGGAAAGTTTCTGAAAATGAACTGGGAACTCTCCCATGTAGGTTGGCCTCACAAAACCTTATGTTATGGGAACCAGTAGTTAGCGTAATGGCTATGTCGCTGGACTCCCACATAGTCGACTACAGTTCGCGTCCCGGACCCGGTGGCTTAAAACTCACGCCGGGCGCGTGTGCGTGTGTGCCCAAGATCCTGAAAGGAGAATGGAGGAGAAGGGATTGCGGCGTGACCATCCCCCCTGGGGGGTGATTTTTCGCTTTCTGTCTCTATGTCTCTCTCTGTCTGTCTGGTGAGCGCACACGCCCTAGAGCAAAAAAAAACCTCTCCGGAAAAAAAAAAAAAAACCTTATGTTATTGTACCACTGTAAGCCCCTCCCCCCAATCATTAGTCATTCTAATACACTGCTTGAAAAATAGAAAGATCTAAGTCCAGGTTTTGAGGTGCCTTTCTTCCTATGGATTTTTAAAAACATTAAGAGATATAAAATGACAAGTTCATACATGGGATGATGACTAGAATATTGTCATGCACGATTACTGACAAGCTGATCTGGCTGCTGCTACTCTCAGTCAATGAAACAAGAGGCAGAGACTGGAGAAGATGGGAGTTTATTTTTGCAACTGGGTTACTGGGAGACAGTCAGCAAGCACCACCAAACGTCTTGTAAAGCTCGCCGTATGCTCAGCATTTATAGATACAAGCACACGTAAGTCATTCTTCATTTCAGTCAATCAACATCAATCGCTTTATCCTGATTTTTGTTTTTATACAAATGCCCACTCCTAGTTTCTCATCTGACCATTCCTCAAACAGACCTCCCTATGATTCAGCATTTGGTCTGATTATTTTTGTTAAAAGCCATTCATAATTTTGAGATGGCTGCAGTCCAGCTAAACTTCAAGTTGGCCCGCTTCAGTACTGTACAGCAACTACAGACAGTGACAACAAAGCATATTTCAAAGAAACGAAGAGAGGACTTAGAGAGTGTTTAGAATACAAAAGTAATAATAAACATTTGCCATAATGGGTAAGTTTACTGCCCTGTTTTGGTCTTTACACATTGTAATATAACAAAAAGTCACATTGTATCCCCAAAACATGTACAACTATTATGCCAATTAAAACTTAAAAATCGCAAAGAACATTAGGGGTCAGCAGGTGGTGTGGTGGTTAAGGCGCTGGGCACTCCCACATGGCTGACTGCAGTTTGAGCCCTGAACCTGGTGGCTTGCTTTCTCACTTTCCTTCTCTCTCTCTCTTTGTCTCTCTCTGATTAAGTTAAAAATAAATAAATGAATACATAAAATTAAGTAAGTAATTTTTACAAAATGGCAAAGAATGCTCCACCACCCATTGTCATGCTCCAAGGAAAAGCAGCCTGCATGATCGTCTGAGAAAATGGCTTAGTATAAATAGAGCTGACTGGGGGTGGTACATGAAGTAAAGTCCACCAAAGAGAACCTGAGTCTGACCCTAGTGTTAGGTGCTGACTCCGGAGGGCCAGGATGCCCCTGTGCCACGGGAGTGAGTCAGCAGCCTAGGGACTGGGGCCATGTTCCAGGCCCAAACACCAGCTCTTCAAATGGAGAATGTAAGGGAAAGAAAGAGCTGGTGGGAACCTAAGGCCAGGGTTTCTCAGCCCCAGCACAAATGGTTATGCCCAGATTTCTCTTTGTGGCAGGGGCTGTCAGCAGCTCACTAGTGACACTGAGAAGTATCCCTAGTCCACCCACTTGCACACCGCTGTCCCCCACACATAAGTTGTGACAACCAAAAATTTGTCTTGGGCTACTCAATCACATTTGTGCCAGTGTCAAGGTGGGGCAGTTGAACCTGAGAATGATGTTTAAACTTAAAAACCTACTTATTAAAGTATTGTATTTTTAATAGTTAAGAATATAGCACAGTGGTGAGGCAGAATTTCCAAGTATTCTTAGGTTTGTCACAGAGCTTACTATCTTCATTGAGCCTGTGTGATTTTTGATATAAAAAATTGAATTATTTTCATCTGCATATTTACAATTTTCACAAATATACTCAAGTGAAATTCTAATACTCAGTAATAATGTGTCCAATCTCCAAACTTAACATCGACTCTTCTACACAAATACATTTATATGGGTTTCAGGAAAATGTAATTAACGCACTAATTTATATGCAGATAACCATCTAAATGCCAAAGTCTTTTTCTTCAACTCATTCCATCTGACTTTCAAATCAGAAGAGACATATGGCTCTAAATGTATATGAAACACCATAAAATGAGAATTCCATAAAATGAGAAGATTGGAACTATCTGAAAAACATTGTAACTCTTTTGAAAATATATCCTCCACAGTCAGTTATGATCCCCAAATAGAAGATCAAGTTAAGAAATGAATTTCTATATTTTTAGCTAATTAGAATTTTATTTAAGCTTTAGAGGTCATTTAAAAATAGTTTGACACAATTATTCAGACACAAACATTTTTAAAATTAGAAAAGACATACAAATATATATTGATAAATGCCACAGTAACAATCATTGTTCTTCCCTCCCCTTTGCCAGTCCTATTGCAGGGGTGAGGACAAATTTTGTCAGCTCAGTCTTTGAAGTTTCACAGCCAGCTCTGAATATGTCTGGCATTAAATTTGGCCTGGGACATACCTAACTTACAGTGAGGCATCTGTATATTCAATGGTGTTTTTCTAATTTTGGAGAAGAAAAGACCAATTTCCTTCTGACCTATTATCACTCTGGAAGTTCAATTTTTAATTATGCTATTTCTTAAAATGTCAATAATTTAAATTATGATGAAAGGGATAGCATAAATAAATTTATATATTTCTTTAATCTAGCAGGAAAAAATAGCAATTGTTCATTCAACTTGTCTTACAGTTAACTATTCCTCATCCATCAAGCACAATTTGTGTTGTTGGGATCACGTGATAGTGCTTTATTTCAAACTTTTGGATGTTTAATTTGTTTTTCTTTCAATAGTATAATTTCACTTATCTGAAAATTGGGGGAAATATGTGAAATCCATACAAGGTTTAGCTTTAAGTATGATGTATTCAACAAAATTTACATGAACACAAATGAAAATATCCAGGAGAATTAGAAAATAACATATTATACAAATAGAGCAGAATCTACTCTTACTTTATTCGGTAAGGTGTATTTGTTGCATGCCTACTAAAGGTAACCAAAACAGAAAATGATCTCTGAGGTGGTAGGCACTACCCTAAATAAGAGTAAAGATAGAGCGTAATCTATGCAAAATAAGGAAGGCATTTAGAAGTGTAAGACATACCTTAGGACAGGCATCTGTTGGATTCTAATGTGGGGATTGCAGGTTGCAGAATTAAGAGTAGTGGTCAGGGTCAGGCAGTGACAGAGTGGTCATGCAACCAGACCCGCACTGGAAAGGCCCTGGATTTGTGTCCGGGGACCTCCCTGAGCACTCCAGGTGTATACTGTGTGTCCACCATCTGAGCTACTGGAGACAAGATGTGGATAGTGGCATGAACACCTCATGGGTGATGCTTAGCTCTCTCTCTCCCTCTCTCTCCTATCTCTCTTACAGGAGAAATAAACAAATAAACTTTAAAAATGTGGTGGTCAGAGAGAGCCTGGCTGGCAAAATATTTTCTCAAAGGCTTGCAGGCAAAGGGATTAAACCATTGCATCCTGTCTTGAGACTTCATCTCTGTGTCCCTGCATCTTCAGGTGTCACCCTACAGTTTACTTCATAGGAGGTCAAGTTAAAACTTTTGTTCACTTGCCAGAGGGCATGTGTGCTCACCAGGTAAGGGAAGAGAGAGAGAGAGAAAGAGAACAGCCCCCAATGGAGCATGGTCAAGTTGCTGGGGTCAGGATTCCAATTGTGGTCAGCAATGTGAGATCTGGCTTTCTATGTATATCATTTAACGGCTGTGTGGCAGGGCTGCCCTGTTTTGATATTTTATAAACATTGTATAGCATGAATGCATGACTAACTTCACTCCATATGCCCATTTTCCCATTGTAAAACATAAAATTTTGTGCAGATTGTGGTAAACTATTTTTTGCAGGATAGATTTATCATGTCTATTTGATCTGGTTGAGACTGGTAGACTATTTTGTAGGAGGAATTCTCTACTGACATTTCTTTCTTTTTTATTTTTTTGGAGAGGTTTTTGCTATAGGGTGCGTGCGCTCGCCAGACAGAGAGAGAGAGAGACAGAAAGCGAGAAATCACCCCTCAGGGGGGATGTCCATGTCGCAATCCCGTCTCCTCCGTTCTCCTCTCAGGATCTTGGGCACGCACGCACACACAGCCGGCATGAGTTTTAAGCCACTGGGTCCGGGATGCGAACCGCGGTATACTACGTGGGAGTCCAGAGACATAGCCATTACACTAACTGCTGGTCCCTCACTCTATTTTTTTTTTTTTTTTTGTGAAGAAGTTTTCCTATTAATAATTTTGACATTTCTTAATTTTCCCATAATATTTCTATTTTGAGGGACCAGCAGTTAGTGTAATGGCTATGTCGCTGGACTCCCATGTAGTCGACCGCGGTTTGCATCCTGGATCTGGTGGCTTAAAACTCACACCGGGTGCATGTGCGTGCATGCCCAAGATCCTAAGAGAATGGAGGAGAAGGGATTGTGGCGTGGCCATCCCCCCTGGAGGGTGATTTCTCGCTTTCTGTCTCTCTGTCTCTCTGTCTCTCTCTTTGTCTGGCGAGCACACACGCCCTATAGCAAAATCCTCTCCAAAAAAAAAAAAAAAAAAAGAAATTTCTATTTTGATATAGGCTTTCAATTCTACTGGACTAAATGGAGTTATTTCAAATGTATCTTTAACTACTTTGATTTTCTTTGTATGTGAAATTAGGCACTCCTAAATTAGACACTTTTAAATTTTATTTTTTAAAAATAAAACTTTTGATTTGTATGCCCTATCTTTTTCTCTTAGGCTATTATTTGTGTATTTATTTATCTATTTATATTTTTGCCATAGGGCACAGGTGCATGCCAGAGAGAGACAGACAGAGGGAAAGTGTGAAATTATCCCTCATGAGGGATGGCCTTGCCACAATCCCTTCTCCTCCATTATCTTCCTGGGATTTCGGGTATACATACACACACATGCACCCAGAGTGAATTTCAAGCCACCAGGTCTGAGATTGGAACTGTCGTCACCTGTGTGGGAGTTCAGCATCTAAATCAGCGTGCCATCTGCTGTCCCCCCTTTGACTAACTTTTAAAATTTGGTCCATTTTATTTTTATTTTCAAGAACCAACTTAACTTTCACTATTAACAGTGTATACTCCTTTGTTTTTTAAATTGCATACATTTATTAGTTAATGTTTTCATTTGCTTCTTTTCTTAATTATAAGTTTGGTACTGTACATGGATTTTCAAGTCATAAATTAGTCTGGCTAAAAGTATCTAAGAAGTTCATACATTTATTAGATCATTGAGACCATTGAGATCAAGATGTTTTGATGTTGTGTCTTCATTTTTATTACTTTTGTCATAATAAAATGAAATTCTATTTTGTATTCTTCTTAACATGTTTTACATTTCAATTCTATTTTATTTTGGTGACATTGTTAAAAACGCTATAGAATTGAAGCGTGGAAATTTTTTCTATCAATTTTACATTTTCTGTGGCACTTGTGGTTAATACTTCTAAACATATATTTTATATGAAAATATATTTCTGCACATTATGTTTCTTATATTTGGTGATTAAAAATCAGATTTCTTTTCTTATCTTACTATACATTTTAATAGTAAAAACGGTGACTACACGGGATATGCACATAGCATACAAAGTGGCAGAATTCAGCATTTAAAGCAATGTTTCCCATTAGTATGCCTAAAGGGTTTGGCTAAACGTTTTAAAACTTACGTTCAACTTAGTACAACATATGTAATAACAAATAATTGTAAGGACTAAATGGCAGGACCAGGGCTGGAAGAGCTTAGTCCCCTATTTTCATACATTAGTATCTTCCCGCTAGTACACTGGATTCTCCACAATGGCTATGTATCCTCTGTATTAGAATCAACCATGCACACTTTTCTGAAGACTTGTAGCACCACAGACCAAAGAAACCAGGATTTCTGGGGAATTCAGCCAAAGCGAATGCACTGCCACACCACAAAACAAAACTGCGTCCATCCATCAGCATGGGACTTGTATTGCAGCTGGGTAAAATAATTCTCATTCAGTGAATGGCCACCTCTGGCTTCAGGGGTGTTTTCCCGGTATCTTTAAAAGTTGTGGCTGCTGTGGGGCTTCCTGACCACTTGTTCCTCTGTGAGAGTGAACAGCTGTGAGTTAGGAGCAGGCACCTTCACAAAAAGAAGCACAAATCAGTTTAGTAATATGCATTTTATGGCCGAACTGCAAAACGTAGATCTCACATTGTGTATCTTTATGTGTCCTTGTATGTTTTAGTCATAGCTACTTCATATTAGAAGAAATTACTTATTTTCACATTTCTCACAAATATTACATATTTTGGTATTTAATAGATATTGGATAAAAACATTTATATATGAATTGAATTTATAGTCATTTACATTTTCTTCAAACATAAAAATTATTTACTATTACATATAGATATTATTTTAAGTATGTACTGAGAGGATTCTCTCAAATCATTGTCAGTAATTTTTCCTAACCAATTATTTTAGAGAGATTTTTGCTATAGGGTGTGTGTACTTACCAGAGAGACAGTGAGAAATCACCCCCACCCCAGGGGGAATGGCCACACTGCAATCCCTTCTCCTCCAATCTCTTCTCGGGATTTTGAATATGTATACACAGGCACCCGGTTCGCGTTTGAAGCCACTGGGTCTAGGACTTGAACTGAGGTTAAATATGTGAGATTCCAGCGACATTACTATTATGCCATCTACTGGTCTTTTTCCAAACCAACTTAAGACAAGTTGTTCTGTTAATTGGGACCGCAACACAATTGCCTATAACTCTTCCATATCGCAGTTACTCTGTAACATATTTAAGAGGTTTTTCTAACTTCCTGTGTGCAATTACCCAACTTCGACTTGTATATAACTGTCATTCATTCAACAGACTTATCCCTCCTACTATAACTGTGCCTTTGGAGGCAACGTCTCAGTGTTGGTTCATGGGCTGTGTTCCAGACCTTCATTCTGGTGCATATAAATATCACTGAAGTCAGCTGGTGAGGGGAAAAGGCAATTTATAAAACAAGCGTATATGGAAAAAGACAATCCACGTCACATATCCGGATACACATTTAAAAAAAAAAATGCTTCGAAGTAAAGAATAAAGCGATGGCCTTGGTATATCAAAATTCATAGCCATTTCTTCCTTCTTACCTTTTACTTTAGAAAATATTGTTTTTGTATCCTCATTAATTTCCTTTCACTTCTTCAGGGACGGCTGAAAGAAAAGAGCTATGTCATTGAGAGACTATTAATAGGAGGTTTAAGAATACAAGTTATTCACAAAATAATATAGAGTCATAATTGAAATCTTAAAACAAGTCATGCTTCTCATTATGAAAGAGATCTGTCTGAGCACTAAGATCCCACAGTCCACAGCCACCGAGCATAATGGAAAGGAAGAAGAAACAGCTTGGGTTTAAATTTAAATTTTTAAATATAAAAAAGATACACAAGTATTCAATGGGTCTAGACAAATAAAACTGCACATATGTGAAGAATTGTATTTGTCTTATAATATTAGGCATATGATTACAAAAAGCTATTAACATTTTTTACAACATACCATGGAAGAATATATATTACTTTGTTGGAAAGTCATGACGTTTTCTATATAAAAATATGTCATGACTTTTTTGACACACACACACAAATATATGGAATTGTCTTTGTGAAAAAATATATGTTATATTTACAATGTATAATTATAATTATACATACAACATATATACAATGTATATATGTATAATTACATATAATGTATATTATATATAATCTAATGCTTATTTTAAAACTTTTCATTTTAATTACCAGAGGGCATGTGTGCTTAGACCAGAGAGAAAAAATGAGAGAGATACAGAGAGACAAAGCCCCCCATCTCGGTGTTCATGCCACATTCCTTTCTCCATTTCTCTGTCCTGTTGGGATTCAGGGCACACTTACGGGACTGGTTGCTTTTCAAGCTGCTGAGACTGGGATTTGAACCATGGCCAGCCATGTGGGATCTGGCTCCTTAACCACTAGGCTCTGGAGCCAGCCCAAACACATATGTCTTAATGTTATTTAGGTATACCTGTAACAGATATTAGAATAAGAATTTATGACATGGGGATGTAAAACTGCATTCAATTTTAGTTATTTTATGTTTGACAATGTAGTTTTTTTTAAAAATTTGTTTGTTACTTAGAGAGATTTTACTACAGGGTGTGTGCACTTGCCAGAGAGACAGAGAGACAGAAAGCAAGAAATCACCCCCTAACAGGATGGCCATGCTGCAGTCCCTTCTCCTTCATTCTCCTGCTGGAATTTTGGGCATGCGTGCACACGTGCCTGGCATGAGTTTCAAGACACCAGATCTGGTACTTGAACCACAATCAAATACATGGGTGTCCGGCGACAGAATCATTATGCCATCTGTTGTTCCCAACAATCTAGTTCTAAGAAGTAATTGTATAAAAATTTCATATTGGCAGGTTACTTTTGTTGCCACCAAAATAAAACAAATATGATTGACTCAAAGATAAAAGGGATTTATTGAAAGCATTTCGGTCAAATTATAGAATCCAAAGGCAACGCTCCCCAGGTACATCTCTGGGAGAATAAAACTAAGCGGTTCTGGAAATCTAGAAACCTTGCAATAATGGAAGTACTCCGTGGAGTGCCTCCGCAGGATGACTTAAGTGTGATTTTTCCCAATCTTTGTATCATCTGGGTCGTTTACTGGATAGGCTTGGTTTGGTCCCTTCCCCTTCTGTCCTTGGACGAGTAGAGGAAAAGTTATTTGAATGGTAGTCTCACCACGACCACTTTCAATACTGAGCAGAGAGTAGTAAAGAATAGGAAACTACAAAAAAAAGTCTAGTGCACTTACACAGTGATATAATTTAGTAATATAAACTTGCATAATAAGTGGAAAATAGGTCACATTAAGTGTAAATGGTATCCCCGTTGATTGCTTCTTCTCCCTTCTATCTCTTATTATAAAATCTAGTTTAAAATCTGGTATATTCTAAAATGATCATTAAATGCAAGTATAAGTTAATTATAATAAGGTTTTTCTTTTTAAAATTTGTTTCATTTATTATTAATTTTAAATTTTGTTTATTTATTTATTTATTACACTTTAATATATTAATACTAAGATTTTTTCAAAGTGCTTGTATCCTGTTTGTTTTAACACACCCATTTCAACAATATGTTATTATATTCAAATTTAGTAAAGCTGTCTTAATATAAAGTTAAGCAAATAGAGTATACATATTTGACTTTTGGGGACCTGAGTTATTTCAAGATGACAGTTTTCCTGTAGAAAAGAATAAGATTTTTATTTAATTGCTGTCTGTTCAGTTACTTTTTTTTTTTTTTTGGAGAGGTTTTCGCTATAGGGCACGTGCGCTCGCCAGACAGACAGAGAGAGACAGAGAGACAGAAAGCGAGAAATCACCCCCCAGGGGGGATGGTCACGCCGCAATCCCTTCTCCTCCATTCTCCTCTCGGGATATTGGGCACGCACGCACACGCACCTGGCGTGAGTGGTACGCCACCGGGTCCGAGACGTGAACCGCGGTCGACTACGTGGGAGTCCAGCGACATAGCCATTACGCTAACTGCTGGTTCCCTGTTCAGTTACTTTTGAAACTTAATAAGAAGTCATCACCAGCAGTCAGATTGCATTTTAGTGTGTTCTTATATATCTCCATGTTCTTTGTTTTTCATTCTTAGTGTTCCATAGTTCATCAGAACTCTGTCTAGAAGAATGTAAGACACGGGGCACTGCTATACTCACTGTGTGTGAATCGCCAGGGCAGCGATTCAATGTGCTTCAAATGAATAACATGCTTCCAAATTGGGAACTCTAGGGAGGCTTATTTATTTTTTTTTATAATTCTTCACTAAATTTCCATTAGGTGTGTATGGGATACAGTTCACATATATTTGGTGTTTAAATACATTTTTCATTTTCAGTGGAAATTAAAAATACTATTCTCTTTCTTATCAAATGATCATGGAAAGTATTCTGAATTACATTTATTTAAACATTGAATTATGTTCAGAAAAAGCATCACTTGAGCCACAAAATTTTCTGGACAATAGAACCTTCAAAAAATAAATATGGCGCCAGTGGGTGGCACAGTGTTTTAAGGCACTGGATTTCCACAAGGCTTACCACAGTTCTACTTCTGGACACAGCAGCTTGAAAATCATGTCAGGCACGTGTGTGTACATGCCCCAAATCCACAGAGCACAGAGGAGACTGGAGGAGAAGGGATTGTGGCTTGACTAACCCCCCCACCTCCCGAGGTGTGATTATTTCTCACTTCCCCTCTCTTTCTCTGGTGAGTGCACGTGCCCTATGACCAAATCTGAATACAAAATTTTTAAAAATATATATTTGTATAATGTAAAGGAATGAAACTTCAGCTTCTTAAAAGTACGGTGCTAGGTCATCTGGTGGCACAGAGGCGTCCTTATGGGAAAGTCCAAGGTTTGCAACTCAAGGCCTTCCTGTACACGCCAGGTGTGTGTGCATATGCCCATGATTTGAGCTGTTTGAAGTTAGGGGTGGACAGCAGTGTACGACCCTGGTAGGAATAGCACTCCTCTCTTTCTCCATTTTTCTCTGAAGAAGTATACTTCCAAAAACAAGAATGTACAATGCTATGTGCATGAAGAAATTCAGTAAGGGCTACTTGATAGAAATAAAGTGGACATCGATTACAGTGATGAGTAATCATGGTGGAACTAACTCAGTTGAAATAGAAACAATAATTTTGATTACTTTTTGACTTTAGATCCCAAGAATTGATTTAATTATCCTTTAGGTCATTGAACATTTTATAATCAGCCCTTGACAAGTATATTTGGACTTGTTTTCTTATATATTTACCTTCACACTCCTTTCCCATCAACAGTTTGTTTTAAAATATATTTCTAGGCAAGCCTGTTGCCGGGTGGTTAAGGCGGCTGAATCCCACATGACTGGGTGATTTGGGTCTCAGTCCTAGCAGCTTGAAAAACATGCTGGGCATGCATGTACACATGCCCAAAGTCCTGAGAGAGAGATGACTGAGAAGGGATTGTGGCAGGCCATGTCCTATGGGAAATGCTTTCACTGTTTCTCTCTCTCTCTAGTGAGCATGCATACTCTCTGACAAAATAAATATATACATATATGTTTTCTAAAATTACTGTTCTTATACTTGCAAAGTGTGTATTATTGTTTAGAGTATTTGCATTTTTTAAATTCAAAAAAATAATCCTAGTTTACATAACCCCAACTTCTTAGTTATCTATAGTAGAAGACTTTCCAATATACTATAAGAATATTTTTCTATGTATTTTCTAAAATATGCAGCAGACATTCATTTATAATAGTATGGACTTATGACTGTCTCTTCCTTGAGATTGTGAATTCTTGGATAAATGTTCCTAAAATAATGAACTATTATTGCTACTTTCTACATCCAGCCTTTTTCTATACAAAGGAAGTGATTATTCATAAAACTAAAGAAAATGCACCCTGACAAAATTAGGATGATTGGCTATTCACCCAAGGAGGGCCAGAGAGTATTTTGTGATCGTGTAGAGAAAAGTCCTTACACAAAGTAGAAGCCATTTTATATTCCACTATCCCACTACTACAAAACATAAGAATTAGTGAAAAATTTGAAGAATATCAAAAAGTGTTTAGGTAGAACATAAACACTTAAGGGCCAATTTAATTTTGGGGTAGATTAAATATATTTTAGCTTACCTTTTGTTTTCTATGTAGATTTAAAAGCTATTTAGGAGTATAGATTCTAATTTTTCATAACTCGCTTGGCAAGGGTTTGCTAAGGATCATTAAAATTGTATTATGAATAACTCAGCTTCCTTAGAAAATTGCTATGTTTTACATATCAGAATTATGTTTACTTAGATGATTACAAATCCACTCATCTAATTTTCTTTCAAATATTTTAAACTTTTGTAACAAATGAAGCTAAACATGCTTGATGGTAGGTAATGCAAAATAATTTATCTTCTGTTTTGTGAAAACTTGAAAAAAGACATTATGTTATAGCAAAACAAAGCAAAGCATATGTATACTAAAATTACTGTGTTTTTGTTTTGTTTTGTTTTGTTTTTCCAGAATTGGACCTGTACTCTCCTTTTCTTAAAATTAGTTCAGGTTTAGAAGTATTTTTTTTTTTCTTTTTCTTTTTTTTTTTTTTTTTTTTTTTTGGAGAGGTTTTTTGCTATAGGGCGCGTGCGCTCGCCAGACAGACAGAGAGAGACAGAGAGACAGAAAGCAGGAAATCACCCCCCAGGGGGGATGGTCACGCCGCAATCCCTTCTCCTCCATTCTCCTCTCGGGATCTTGGGCACGCACGCACACGCGCCCGGCATGAGTTGTAAGCCACCGGGTCCGAGACGCGAACCGCGGTCGACTACGTGGGAGTCCAGCGACATAGCCATTACGCTAACTGCTGGTTCCCAGGTTTAGAAGTATTTTTAAAGTCCCATAATTGTTAATACAATTTTTCTCATGGAATTTATCTGATCAGTGTTAACTTATTAGCTTTCACAATTGGTTATTTTACATCTTTTTGTATTTCATTAGTGTCTTTTTTCTACATTTCTAATGATGAGAAGTTTCCCAAATGTCTTATTATTTTCTTCTTTAACTCAATTTATTCATTTATTTCACTCTATGTTATCTTCTTGTAGTTTGCTCCCTAAGAGAGCTGGGATCCAAACAAATGTAGAATACATTTTCATTATGGAAACTTTAGGTGTGCTTTTTTTGTTTGTTTGTTTTTGTTTTTCCCACAGGGCTCATTCTCATTCATTTCTCGGGACTTTGGGCAGACTTTGGCATGTATACACAGACTAGGTGTGACTTTCAAGATGCTGGAACCAGAACTCGAACTGCAGTTGGCTATGTGGGAGTCCAAGGCTTTAACTACTACACCACCTGCTGGCTTCCTTGATGGATTCACCCATCAACAGCATTCTGTGCCGATCAGTCCTCATTTTCAGACAGCCTTGAGACTTGTTTTACCTTTAGTCTCAATTTACTTCTGTGTGTCACTTCCCATTTTTCTAAATTTCTCTGAGATCTTCAAGTGTCTCACATTCCTTAGTTGTAGAGTCTGCCCACCTTGTCCTGTGTCAGGAAGTCTTTCCCTCTCTCCTCTGTCTTTCCCTCTCTTCACTTAGCTTTTATATTCCTAATAAGTTCTTTAGATACTTACCCTGATTTCAAAAATCATATGATCCCCTCTCCTATCTCATAGCATATAGCTCTTCTCTTATAGCACCGAGCATCAATTGAGTGGTGGAAGAAGAAATACTAATATTTGATTTCAATATTGAGCTAATTCCTTTTTTCCCCTGTAAACTATATATATGATTCTATTGCAACTTAGCAAGTTAAATATTTTGCAAATTTTAATTTTAAAATCTAAATAATTTTGACTATTGTAATTAAACACCACATAATTTGTAGATCATTGCTATCTAAAATAAGAGGTTTTTTTTAGCAATTTAAAACTATACTCAAGAATAATTATTTAAAAGAGCAAATTAGTGTGCCAACAGATGGTATAGTGGTTATGTTGCTAGACTCCCACATTGGCAACTGAGTCTCAGACCCTATGGATTAAAACTTACAGGGTGTAGGGACCAGCAGTTAGAGTAATAGCTATGTTGCTGGACTCTCATGTAGTCAACAGTGGTTCGAGTCCTGGACCCAGTGGCTTAAACTCATGCCGGGCGTGTGTGCGTGCATGCCCAAGATCCCGAGAGGAGAATGGAGAAGGGATTACGGAATGGCCATGCCCCCGGGGGAGTGTGTGATTTCCTGCTTTCTGTCTATCTCTCTCTGTCTTTCTAGTGAGCGCACGCGTCCTATAGCAAAAACCTCTCCAAACAAACAAACAAACTTACAGGGTGTGTGTGCGTGCCTGCCCAAGATCCCAGAAGGAGACTGGAGAAGGGTTGAGGTGTGGCCATCCATTCCTGGGAGGCGGGGTGGGGGTGTCTGCAGGGTGGTCATTTCTCACTTTCCCTCTCATTGCCTCTGTCTCTGTCTCTCTCTAGCAAGCACATGTGCCCAAAGGCAAAAATCTCTCTCAAAAAAAAGGCAAATTATTGTTAAGAAGTTTATTATTTATTTTAATGTGAATGCTTATTGTGTTGATTTACTTAATGTTGATATTTTGCTTTAAATCTAAGCAAGGGTTTTAAGACATCTAATTGAAAGCATCCATCTAACCATTCATGAATAATTATTAAAAATGGATAAAAATAGTGTTTTTCTAAAAATTACTTAGGTTTTGCTATAATTAGATTTGGACTAGTCACATTTTACACTATTATATATAAGGTATGGAATAGTTATATACTACTGCCATAGATTAATTAATTTAAGAGTAAAGGAAAAAAAATACTCAACAATGGGACCAGGAGTTGACATAATGACTGTCGCTGGACTCCCATGTAGTCAACTGTGGTTCATGTCCCGGACCTGGTGGCTTAAACTCATGCTGGGCATATGTGTGTGCATGCTCAAGATCCCAAGAGGAGAATGGAGGAGAAGGGATTGCGGCATGGCCATCCCCACTGGGGGGTGATTTCTCACTTTCTATCTCTCTGTCTCTGTCTTTCTGGTGAACGCATGCGCCGTATACCAAAAACCTCTCCAAAAAAAAAAAAAAAATACTCAACAAGTGTTGATTTAATGTAATATTGAACTGTTTATAAAATGCCTGGCAAGTCAGAGTTAGAATTTAAAAGTTACACTTATTTAAGCATTAAACATACGTACTTACACAGAATTCAAGCTTCGTTATTTAAATAATTCATTATTATATTTCAAATATTATGCAAACTAATATGCTAATATTTTTCTTATTTTCTATAAAAATCAAAGATATGGCTGATAGCATACAATATTTTACTTAACATTTGGGTAACAAAAGAAATAATATAATTCAAATTTTAAAACTAATAAAGAGTATATATAATCTACAAAATAATTTTGGGCTTTTTTATTAATAATTTATAGTAATATAGTGATTTTTTAAATATAAGAATCAGATCATTTGATTCTACTGTTCTAAGTCTTCAAAGTATTTTATCCCACTTAAGCAAATACAAAGTAATTATTGCAGTGTAGACGGGCCTGAGTGGAACAGCCTGTGTGAGTTCCCACTCCTATAAATGACCAAAATATCTTCCTCCTTTTCTCCACTCCACCATATTTGTCTTTTTGCTATTCCTCAGACACACCAAAAACATTATTTATTCTAGTATTTGCATTTGTATCTACTACCTGGGAGATTCCTCATCCAGATTTGTACTCAGGTCTCTCTTCAAAGTCATTTTGTAGCTGAGCTATTTGTTTTCATTCAAGAAAGACCCATTACAAGTAAAAAGCAACAGTATGCAAACCTGTGCATATTTAGCAAAATAGACTAATGTTGTCATTTTTATGTGCATGTTGAAACTGAAATAATTTAATATTTTTAAATGTAAAAAATTTATCATGTTTAGACTTATAAGGTAATTTATTTAAATGATAATGGTACATAAAACTATGAGAGTACTTTGAATAATGTGTGGGAAAATGAAACTAAAATACAAATTGATTTTTGTGCAAAAAATGTTTGAAATCCATGTGTAGCTTATTTTATAATATACATTTTCCATGAACTGTTTAAAGACTCCTCATATGTGAAGTATTCATTATGAAAGATCAGCTACTTTATAGATAAAATATACAATGGGCTCAATTGTCTTCAATACACTGAAGCTAAAAGACTATAGCTGGGGAAAAGAAAAATCATTTCTTCAGATTTTATAAGTGCCAGTTACTTGTGGCTTCTGACTTCACACTTTGGTTACTATTAGGCTTTGATTTTTGGGATCACAACGAGGAAACTGAGACATGTGAGTTTCAATAACTTCCTCAGAGTCTTCAGATTAGTCAGTGCAGAATCAGAACCAGAACCCAGTCCAGCCAGTTGCTTGACTGTCTTCATCATTGTACAATTCTGCCTGTATAGAAGTTTACCAAGACAATACCAGATTTTTCGTTTTATCCAAGTATTCCTGCCCTTGGCTTACATTTTTGTTTTGAAGGACCTTGTATTATGGTTACAGTCCTCATCTCTCTCTGCCACACTTACTAGCCAAGTCCCAAGGTGGATTTGTAGACAGACTCTTCCATTATTCCTTCCTTTCTTTCTTTTTCTTTTTCGTTCTCCTTTCTTTCTTCTTTCTTTCTTTTGGCTATGTTGGAGATAATGGAGTCCTCAAACAGAAGCTCCATATCATTTGTACAGTATAATAAGACTCCAAAATACTAGGTCTGTGTAAGGAAGATGAAGTTTTAAAAGATAATGGACATGCAATAATTTTGGAGAAATTCGGGGATGAAGTGAAAAAGAGGATGCATAAAATATTGACCACATTTTAGTCACACCACAAAGTCCAAGATAATAAATGACTGTCTAAGAGTTTAAAAAAAGGTTTAAAAAGGAATGTCAGGTAGAGCTGATTGGGAGATCTGGGACTTTGATATTCTTAAAGCAGGAGAACATAAAAAAATGAGGGATCAGAATTGTGTCTGGTAGATCTCGTTGGGGAAGACCAACAGCTGACCGTTAAACCTCAAGTCCACAGGGAAGTGGCGACTCATTTTATCGCCTGTAGGAATCGTACTAATAGGAATGTCCTAATAACCACACTTGAGTCTAAAGGAGCCACAAGTGAAGAGTAACCAGGCTTCTGCAGTGGTGCAGACTGAAGGGAATTTGTTTGAACAGCCAGCACATGGTTAAACATACTTACAGGTAAGGTAAGATGAGTATCTGGTCAGGAAGCGGGGTGCGGGGTGGGGAGAATGACAATCAAGCCCCTGAAGGAATTTAAGACTTCCTAAATTTAAAAGCATAATGTATAAACTAAAAAGAAAGTACAAGGTGAACATTACAATAAAGGATATACTTTTTTGAGCATTAAAATGGTAGTCTGGAAGTATGACTACAAAAATTATCTCAACTAATAAAGAGCAGGACACTATAACATACCCCTAAATTATTCAAAAGGAGAAAAAAGGGATTGATAGAAGAAAGACAAAAATAAATACACACTAAAAGAGAGAGAAGTAAACAGCTTGGGGACAACAGTGAAAATCTATAGGCAGTCTTTAGAACCAGTAGCAAAGAGATATAGAAGATAAAGCAGCCTCTACTTAAAACGACTGCAGGAACAGAAAAAATAAAAACCACAATCCTCAGGGTAGTGTCTGGTTCCTGCTGTATCAGAAATTCAAGTAAGACTTAAGAGAATACTCTTGAAATAACAAGATTTTGTGCTGACAGAGACCCAAGAGGTTCAAGGGGGCAGTGTGAGTGACTGTTGAAGTGGGTAAAGGGATTCATCTGTGTTTTCCCTCTGTCAGACTTCCAGGACGATGAGATAACAGATGAGCAATGGCCTGGGAATTTTGGGTTTCTTTATGTGATTGAACTATTATATATCAGATCACTGAGTTTTCCTCTTGGCCATATATGTACGTAGCTTTATTTATTTATTTATATTTTGTAAGTAAAAAATTTTTATTGATTTCTTGACGTATCATACAATATAGTGCCAAGGTTTTGCATGTTTGTTTGTATTTTCTTTTCGCCATAGGTGTTTTGTTTGTTTGTTTGTTTGTTTTGCCATAGAGAAAATGATGAGAGGGAAGTGAGAAATCATCCCCCATGGGGACTGGCCATGCTTGAATCCCTTCTCTTCTATTCTCCTCCTGGATTTTGAGCACACACACTCATGTTTTTGGCATGATTTTCAATCCACCAGGACCAGGACTTGAACCCTAGTGGGATATGTGGGAGTCCCAGTTTTTAACGACAAAAAATTGGTTCCACTGAATGTTCATAATGCTATAGAGAGCTACTACTTTTTCCAGGAAGTAGGTAGCAGCTGGAAAGAGAAAGCCCAACTTTCTATCAGCATGGTAACTTAAACTACAGACTCACACTGCAACTTTAACACTAAAAATGGCATGAATATTAGCTGGTAATGGAAGTGAGAATTGGGGAACAAGAGGTGAATGCCAAAGAAGATATATATGTACTGCGAAGACAACGAACCAACCAAATATACCTATAAGAATCTTAGGGCCAATTATAGAAAAAGGAACCTAATATTTTACTTTGAATGCTATTTAAAGACTTTTTGTAGATTTCATATCTATATATCATCTATATCTATATCTATATCTATATCTATCTATCTATCTATCTATCTATCTATATATATATATATATAAACTCACACACACACATATACACACACACATATGTATATCCAAAAATATGTTTTATTCATACAGATAAATGTTTCTCAATTAAAGATGGAACCAAAGCTATAGTTATAACATAAAGCACTATCCCTGATAAGACTATCCACCTGAATTTTCAATTTATAAAGTCTGTGCATTAAATATTTTCCAAATATAATTACCTGACATTCTTTTTGTAGATATAAATCAAGTAGGCATGATTGTTTTTAAATTATTTATTTCATTTCAATTATTATTATTATTATTTTTTCATTTTGTTATGGGACACATGCAGTCACCAGAGAGAGACAGAGAAAGAGAGGGAAAGCAAGAAAGCAAGCCACCAGATCAAGGACTTAAACTGCAGGCAACCTTATGGGAGTCCAGCTCCTTAACCACCATACCACCTGCTGGCTCTCTAGAAAGCATTTTATTTGGAGAGGATTTTGCTATAGGGCGTGTGCACTCACCAGAAAGAGAAAGAGACAGAAAATGAGAAATCACCCCCGTGGAGGGATGGCCATGCTGCAATCCCTTCTCCTCCATTCTCCTCTAGGGATCTTGCACACGCACGCCCAAGCACCCAGCGTAAGTTTAAGCCACCGGGTCCGGGACTCGAACCATGGTTTACTACATGGGAGTCCAGCGTCATAGCCATTATACCATCTGCTGGTCCCTAGGGAGCATTAATTTTTTAAGAATTATTTTATTTAATTTTATTTATTTTCTTATTATTTTTTAGTTTGACCAGAGAAAGACAGAGAGAGAGAGAAAGTGAGAAAGCACTTTCATATCAAACTTATGAAAAGTCTCATTAAGAATAATTATTTTTTAAGGTATTTTGCCATAGGGCACATGTTTTCCCCAGAGAGAGACAGACAGTGAGAGGGAAAGTGAGAAACCATTATTAATAAACATATTGATAAAAAAATAAATATCAATAAACATTCTTCTATACATAGAAGTCAGATTTTCCTCTTCACAGGGAATATTTTCTGATTTCCATTTGAGACTGGAAAGTTGAAAATGAACAAGAAAGATTTTCCAAATATGCATCTATGTCGATATATGCATGTATGTATACCCACATGCGTGCACATATACTGTATATACTTGGTACCCAGATATATTATTGGGTTTTGCTGTCATTAACACAGATAGCTATGCATAAATGTACAGGTACAATATATGTTATTATATACATTTTCTATAATGATAATTTACGTCAATAATAAAGCTTCTTACCAATCTAATTACACTATTATTTTTCTATTATTGAATGAAATTTATACAGGTTTTTTTCCAGAGTATAAAAAACATTTCATGATATTCTTGTCTAATTTGATTGGGCTATGTATGTAGTAAGTTTTATATTTACATGTCTACCTTCAAAATGCAAAACCCCCAAATTTAAGTTGCAGTTGTTGCTTTTGCTATTGGGTGTGTACAATTGCTGGAGAGAAACAGAGATGAAATATGAGAAATCCCCAGCCTCCCCTGCTGCCCCAGGAGGGGTATGACCACATTACCATCCCTTCTCCATTCTTTTTGGAATTCTGGGCACACGCGCCCATACACCTGGCGTGTCCTTCAAGCTGCCTGGTTTAGGACTTGAACCACCTGGTCAGCATGTGAGATCTAGCTGCCTTAGCCACCAGTCCACCAGCTGGTTCTTAAATTCACTTTTATAAACAATTGATTTCAATAGTTTTTATTACAAATTACTCTCTATTATAGCTAGCAACACACACACACACACACACACACACACACCCCTTCATAATCTCTGAGGCAGATGGTCAGGTCTAACATACGAGCATGTGTGTATCGGTTACCCCTTAGCTCTCAGATTTTTCTCTAACTGAAATATACATTTTCTCATTAATCTTACGAAGGTTCTTCCAAATATCTTCTGCAATTCTCTTTAAGTCTAGTTTTCAGATACATTTGTGTTAAGCATCTGTCCACTTGCTTGCACTTTTAGCTAAAGGCAAAACTCAATGTTGTTAAAGATGACACCTGGATGTTTCTTAGTTAGGGATGTCAAGACATTTCGGTCTCAAAATAATATAACCCTACCGCTCTCTAAACACCTCCATTACACACTTTTCTATTTACTGATGTAAATAAAAGTGGAGAGAATACCACGTGCTAAACCTCAGTCTTGCGAGTATTTTTGTGGCACACATATGCTGTGTGTGTGTGTGTGTGTGTGTGTGTGTGTGTGTGTCTGTCCCTGTCACACCACTCTGCAGACACAACTGAGACAGACTACAGTCACCTATTTCTTTTAGTTATCACAAAAATTGCGTAACTATTACCAGATAGGAAAATGGATAACTATTCATGTTTAACACTGAGAGCACATTGAAGGCAGTAAGACCAGAAATTTTTATGCAAGGAAGAGTAATATTTTTCAATGAATAAATATACATTCAATACTTCCTAAGCTGACAAGTTATTATTAGAAGCTTATGGGAGATAATTACCATATCTGAGCATATTACATTTTAAAGCTTTCTGTGTTACTAACAAAGCTTGGAGTACTTCCTGAATGATAAGCTCTGGCTTATTAAGCATTATTTCCACTCTTTATGGAGATGTAGGCTCCTAAGGTCCAGATTCCACTATGGTGATTAGCACTGATTGCAAAAGTATTTAAATAAATGGTAATGCCACATTGTGTTTCTATTTTTCTCTCTATATTGTTATTGTCAAATTGTATTTTATTTAAAATCCATTTTCATTAACAAGAAAAAGGAAAAATTAGGCATTTACAGTTAAAGGATATTGTTGGTTATTTCTCTGTTGATCTCATTTGGTTTTGATTTATTACAAAAGGCAACAATATACTTCAAACCCTACCTTTAGATCAGCAGTGTTCCATATTCATAAAATTAATTTAAGGGTCAGCAGTTTGCATGGTGGTTAAGATGCTGGACTCCCACATGGTTGACAGCGGTTTGAGTGGCTTGCCAGTCCTAGTGGCTTGCTTTCTCTCTGTCTCTGTCTCCTGTGAATGCATGTGCCCTATAGCAAATTAAAAAGAAGAAGAAGAAGAAATAAATAAATATTAAGAAAAAATAATTTAATTTTCATTTTATACATTTGGTTTAAACCATTTTCTGTATGTAATTGGTGCAATTTCATTATATATCATTTTGCAATTGAAACAACTGCATCATAATTAGCACTTACATTTGTATTACAGTTTTGCATTATAATCAAACAAATTAGAATTTAGGGCTCAAAACTATTAATATATATGGTCATATATTTACCAGTAATTGTTAATTTTTAATGTGAAGGGACTTAAAATACTTGTGGAAAGCTAAAAGCACAAGTTTATTTTTAAAAATCTAATTTTTAAAAAGTTTAGTTAAAACTTTATAGAATTCTCAGTTAAAGCATAATTTGTATTACCAACTTTGCAACACCACAGAAATATGTCAGCTGCATTTGCCATTTAACCTAAACTAACATATAGAAATATAAAAAGAAAAAGTATTCTGAAAAATTTTATAAGTAATAGTTTTGGGAAAATTTTTAAAAATGTTTAGAGCATGACAAAACAGGGCAATGCTAACAACAAAATATCTCTCTGGTATAAATATCATTCTACTGTGACTGTTGTCTTTTGACATTATAATAACTTATCTTCTTTTAAAAATTTTTTCCATCCAAATTATATGTCATTCTAACACATTTATTGAGGCTTTGTCAAGACACTCATAATTTCCCTTATGTCCTGCCTCCAAGGATATTTTCCTAGTAGGCTCAATGGACTCGTCTGACTCTTTGGTCTCACATGCCCTGCCTCGTAAACAGTAGTGATAATCACACATCAGTTATATTTTCCTGGAAGGATCACCATATTATTCACATCACCATATTATTCACATTATTCACATTCTCTGAGTGCTTATCTAAAATCTTCATAGTATACTTTTTGGCAATTTCTTTCATTATTCCCAATTATTCCATTTCCTGTTTCTTTCTATAACTCTCTACAAGTAGGGAAAAAACCTATAATAATTTGCATTTTACTTTCTTCCCCTTTGTTATTATTTTTTCCCTCAAATTTTTAGTTTTAAGAGATCTTTGCTATAGTGTATGTGTGCACACAGGAGAGACAGAGAGAGATAGACAGAAAGCGAGAAGTCACCCCCCGGGGGAATGGCCACTGCCACAATCCCTTCTTCTCCTCCATTCTTCTCCTGGGATCTTGGGCATGCACACACACGCAACTGACGTGAGTGTGACGCCACTGGGTCCAGGACTTGAACTGTGGTCCACTATGTGGCAGTACAGTAATGTAACAATTACAGCATCTGTTGGTCCCTTCCTTCAAATTTTTAATTCTAAAAGATATTGCAAATAATCTTCCTCATATAGACATATTGGCATAATCAGTCACCACAAATCCAATGACTCCAACCACGCACATTTATTACCTCACAGTTGTGTGGGTCTAAAATCCACTATGCTCCTCAAGTTTCTCTGCTGTTGGTTCAAAAACGCCGAGCTCTTATCAGGAGAGCACAGTCTGCTGCTGGACTCATTTGGGTGGCTGGCAGAATTCAGAGCCCGTGGTTGTAGACTCAGGTCCCCGTGTCTTTACTGGCTGTTGGTGCTTATTCTCAGCTTTTAGATGCTGCCAACATGTTTGGTTCATGGACCCCTCACGTCACAGCCAGAACCAGCAATAATGAGTCAGGTCCTCGGACTTCAGGTCTCTGTCCTCCCCTTCTGCCTCACTCTTATCTCTTCTGCTGCCTCTTTGGCTAGCCTGTGGGGGGAAATTGCAATGTATTAAAAAGGGCCATAGGTAATACTTCCTGGGAGCTAAAGTGGAGGACAAATAGACTAATACCAGATTCTATCTTTCACATCATTTGCCTGGCAAAAGAATTCTTCTAATTCGACAGCATGCTCTGAGAGACTGAGTGTGGAAAACATACGTGCTTTCATTATTGGAAGCAATGTAAGAGGTTACAACTCATGTCAAACTCCATTGAGCAATATCTTGGGGAAAAAATCAGCATATTTAATTTTCCAACCATCATTCCCAATTATAGGCCCATTCCATATAATACACTGGCAAAAATACAAAATGCCATATGGTCCCCTCCTTCCAAACAAAACAAACACATTTCAGTCTCTATTTTTCTTTTACACTTCATATGTATTATAAACCATTTTAAAAACACAACAAAATAATATGTGGCCGAAGGCAGGTAAGTATGACCCAGAATCAACATAAGAACATCGATAGAAGCTGACCTCAAAGAAGCCTATGCAGGATTAGAAAATAAAAACTTTATGATGAATTATTAAAAATTAGTTAAAGCTTGGTTAATGGTAAGGATAAAATGGATTATAGAGAAGGAAAAATTCAGCAAAGAGAAGGAAGCTTCTTTTCAAATAGGAACCAAAGGCAATGCTAGAATTAAAATCTCTAATAATAGTGAAACACTGACAAAAGGAAATTACCCAAGTTAAAAGAAAATTATTTCAGATGGCAGCACAGATCCATGAAAGAAAAGGAGTAGAAGAGAAACGATAATACTGTATCTACAATATAACAGTATTGTGTTTTTAAATGTATTTAAATATGTTTTAATGGATTTTTAATGGAAACATAATAACAGCATATTATGAGATTTATAAGATATTTACAAGTAAACTAAATGAAGAAAATAGTATAAAATACATAAACGTATTAAATGATAAAATCAACTATTGAGTTTCTCATATTCCATGGCAAATAATAATCCAAAAATAACCTAGCACAGGACCCAGAGGTGGTCCTGAATCACTAGTTTCGACTTTGTGAGCTTAAGAAACAGAAGTCTTTAATAATGAGGCAGACGTTCCCAGTATAGTATTATACAAAGCTCGTGTCAATTTGGTACACACAAACTTCTCTCTCTCTCTCTTTCTCTCTCTCTGTTTAAGAACAAAACAAAACAAAACAAAACAAACTGATGTCCATATTAAATATGGGCATATTAAGTATAAAGGAAGATTTAGGAAGTATTATACAGAGGTACATTGAGCAAGTTTGCATGTTTCTTTTATTTGTTTTTCTTATAATTAGGATAATATTGCTCAAGAATGCAGATAACAATCTAAATACATAGATTCGCATTGCAATGAAAACCTGTATTAACATCATTATGCACTGGAAATAAAATGTAGTCTTGTAAGTTATGCAGATATATTATCTTATCAATGTTCAGAAGAACCCAATGAGGTAGAAATTACCCTTAATTTCACTAAATGGAACATGAAGTTAAAAATGTAAAAATATTAAGGAGCAAAATTATACTCACAGCTGGTAGGTGGTGGAGCTGGTTAGCAATTAAATCTGTGCCATAAAACTCTACCAGGCTAGCCCATTCTTTCAGGCCAGCGAAGTAGCACTTCAATTTTGGATGAGTTGGTACAACTGGTATTTTGAAAGTCTGTCTAAGATAGGATGCTTCCCGAGGTTAGCAGGTGGTATGGTGGTTAAGGTACTGGATTCCCATGTGGCTGAGGGTGGTTTGATTCCTGCACCTGGAGGCTTGAAAAATTGAAATGTATATATTAAATATATAAGGCTTACTAATAGAAATATGAACAAGTTTAAAAGGCCATGTAAGTTCCGATTAGGCTCTATTCTACCGTAAGAGCTGCGAATACACAGTCATCAAGAAAGGGCACATAAAATGAACCAAGACAAAGTATGTCAAAAGGCTATGACCCGAAGTATTGGGAAAGTAAATAGGCTAGTGATCATTTTATTTTGGCCAGTCTTTCCATGTGATGGCACCATCTTAGTCCCTATTTCAAACTGACATGAAGCATTCCACTATGGCTCCAAGAACGAAATAAGAAAGCAGAAACCAAGGCAGTTTCCCAGTGCTTGAAATAAGCCTGATTTGAGTATGGGTAATCACCCTGACATGCATATGAATTCTGGTACAATCCTTGTTAACCGTGTGACTTGGAGAAAGTTACATAAAATTTGAGCCGTAGTTCTGCACTTACCAAGTAGATAGAACGGTGCCCACTTCACAGGGATATGGCAGAGCACTGTGTTTTACATAAGAAGTACTTAAACAACGCTAATCCCCATCTTCTGGCTCCGTGCTACTGTTTTATCTCCATCCATTCTGGGGTGAGTAATTAACAGGGAGACTGAGTGGATGTGTGCAGTCGGGCTGTTTAAACATTGTGTGTTCAATTCAATCCTTTATTCAACAATCCGATATTGCTCTCCTATTGAGCAAGACTCTACCAGGAGTAGTTATTACTGTTCCTTTTTTGTGCAGAGATGATATTCTCCATGCACCTGAAAAGCAGTTTCGCTTCTGGCAAACTGCAAATGAAACACCTGCTTGCAAAATACATATGGGCAAGTCTGCAATGCCTCATACGCTGACAGCACATTTGCCTGACAGTTTCTTTAGGTGTAATGAACTGGGAAAACGTGTCTCTTACAGAAACTTAATGACTTCCATTGCACAAGTAGGTAGGAAAAAAAAATCTGAGGAAATGGATCATTTTAGCACCTGTGTTTATTTAATTTCAGCCAAAACAAGAACCCGAAGTAAGTCTGTGAAAAAAGTAATAATATTGGTTGAGAGAAAATAAATGAAGATCTACTTAATTTCAAGTGCCATGAATTTTGCAGCAAGTTTTGAATAATTTAAAAGATTCCCTCAAGGAAACTAAATGAGTCCCAAACAATCTCTGACTTTCAAACATTATCTTGGAGAAGACATTGCTAGAGAATTCCCAAAACTTTCCAGAGCTGTACTTTTAGTTAGAGGCACCTAAGAAAAACTTGTGCAGTCGTGTGCCACAATTAGACATGCAAACACACACAGAAAGGACGGTGGCAGGAAAAAAATCACTTAGTTTCTGGTTAAATTTCTCTGAGGAGTTCAAATTCATTATTTAATAATGATTATGTTATTCTCTTTTCAAGATAATTCTTTATTTTAATTTTATTTATTATCGTTTTCATTTTTAACTTGACCAAAAAGAGAGAGAGAAAGGGAGAGTGAGAAAGCAAGCTGCCAGGTTTGGGACCCCAGGTGCAGTCGACCACATGTGGGGCCGGTGCCTTTAGCCACCACATTACCTACCGACTCCCAATTACGTTATTTTTATTAAAACTTCTTATTAATGATTTATTGGGAACCATGGGCATTTTCATGCAAAGCATGCTTTAGAGTCAGACGTATCTGGCCAAGTGGATTATTAGGTGTTTCCTATTTGACAAGTTACTTTCATTTTTTAAGCTCCAATCACTTCATTCTTATGAAGGGGGCTAATCTCACTCGTGTGTGTGTGTGTGTGTGTGTAGAAAAAAACAGGTTTTAATATGAAACAGTACATATATAAGACACTCAATAAGAGACAGTCGTGGGGCAGCCCTTTGGCCTTGCATTAAGAAGCTGGATCCCATGAGGACAAAAGGCTGGAGAAATGGAGAAGGAATTGCAACATGACCACGCTCATTTAGAGAGCACCTCCTGCCTCTCCCTCTTTCTCTGTCTCTCTCTGTCAAGTACATGTTCCCTCTGGCAATTAAAACAAAGAGATAGTATATTTTTCTTTTTTTTAAAGTTTTGCCACTGGGCTTGTGCACTCATCAGAGACAGAAGGAGAGGAGAGGAAGGAAGCTGAGAATTCACCTTCCCTTCCCCACAAGGGAGGGTGAACACACCCCAATTTCCTCTTCTCCATTTTCCTCTTAGAATTATGGACACACTTTAGTGCCCTGTGTTATTTTCAAGCTGGGTCTAGGACTCGAACTTCAAAGTCGGTGATATGGGATCCAGCACCTTAACCTTCATACCACTGGCTGGCCTGTGATAGTTACTACTTTAATGATTTGGAAAGCCTAAGTGCTAAAAACATTAGATATTTAAATTGTAATGAACTTACTGTCAGATATCTTGACTCTGAAAGTAATTACTTTTCCATAAAACTCTATTTTTCTTTGACTTTCAAATATTTTTACTATTTATACTTTAATCCACCAATAAAACAACCTACTATGAATAAACTGATGGGAGGAATGCAAAGTTTACATGCTATATATTTTTCTTTTTAGATTTTCGCCATAGGGCACATCATTCACTGGAGAAAGACGGAGACAGAGGAAAGTAAGAAATCACCCTCCAGGGAGGATGACCACACTGCAATCCCTTCTCTGTTCTCCTCACAGGGTGCTGGGCACACACACACACACACACACACACACACACACACGTGTATCTCTCAAGTCTGGAGCTTGCCCAGCCAGTCATGCGGGATCCAACATCTTAACCACCACACCACCTGCTGGCCGTCATGTGACATCTTTTTAGTTCTCAAAAATTATATTCTTATTGAAAAGACATGAGTTCATCCTCATTAAACAAATAGCAAGATAATATAACAAAATGCTGAATCTTTTGATGTACAAAATGTGGGCACTGGTGTGAGCCAGATACACCAGGGGGATCGATGTGGCCCAGATTCACCAAGGAGAGTTACTTCCAGTTAAAACTTAAGTATTTGTTATGTATCAAAATCAGCATTAGTCCATTTGCAGTGGAGCAAGCAGTAAGGAAGGGCACTGCTGCATGAAGCTGAATCCCATGTGGTCAGGCTCCAAGTTCGCATCCTACGTCTCCTCCACACACTACTGGTGCACTGTGAGCCACGCTGACTGATAAACTAACAAACAAAAACAGACACAAAAAACAGTGTTAAGTATCAACACAGTATCATCTCAATTGGAGAGGAAATGAATAATAGTATTATTTGATGTTACCAAGAGGTGGAATCTATAGTTTGTTTTTTTTTTTTTAAAGTGAACTCTTGTCACCACTACTGGAATCACATATACATAAAGTATATGAAAGGAAAATGTATAGTTTTTTATCTCTTAAGAGAAAATACTTAATTTTAACTTATGTATGGTGTGTCAAATATTGTATTGAAATCTCTAAGTTACTCTGTTTACTATTTAAGAAAAATCAACTTTCCATCCCAATTAGATTGAGAAAATATTTTTGGAGGGTGTTTAAAATGCTTAATTAGTATCACATATAAAGACAGAGGTTGACGAGGAAGGCTTTAGAAAATGAACAAATGCACTCATTAACATATATAAAATTTCCAAATAATGTTTGATGACAGAAAAGGGAATAATTAAACTGCTAGAAAAAAATCAAAAGACCTATGAAGAGACATTCATGACTAACATGATTTATAAAAAGAATAATTCTCACTTTATATTAGATGGCTCAAATCCTATGCCTCATTGGAATAATTACAGGCTTGTTTACTTGTATAAAATTTTGTGGGACATATTTTATGGAAATACATTTTAAGGCAAGTCATGAAAAGATACCTAGAATTATTTGGCAGGGAGATACCCGTCAAGATTGGAGAGTAGACTGGGAAGGAAAGTTAACAGCTGTGCCGTGATTTATCCCCTCCTACTTGGGAATTTCAGAGGCAATAATTGAACCAGACCAGACCTCCTTGTAAACGAGCTAATAGCATTTACTAATGGAAATATACTTGGAAGTTCTTATAAATAAATGTATTTTGGCAAGAAATGGCTTGTCTGGCTGGCTCTCTTATTGTAAATAAACCCCCAGTTTATAGAACATGACCAGCTG
The DNA here is from genome assembly GCA_026018925.1 of Tupaia tana. Classification (NCBI taxonomy): domain Eukaryota; kingdom Metazoa; phylum Chordata; class Mammalia; order Scandentia; family Tupaiidae; genus Tupaia; species Tupaia tana. The sequence continues at coordinate 160,413,185 of JAKSZU010000007.1, read as the reverse complement.
GAGGATGAGTTATTCAAGCAAATAGAGTAAAAATTCTAAAAATCAGCTTTTATGTAACAAAATATTATGCACACATGGTTAAGTGGCCATGTTTCCATTGTCCCAGCGTGGGAGAAAGGAGCACTTGGAAAGCTGTCTTTGATGGAATTCTCCAGAACATAGTGCTGGAGTTGGCACATCCCTAATGTCCAATCCTGGGAGGAATTTCTAAAGTGTGCCAGTGACGATGACTTCTAATTTATGTGAGTCTGTGTTACCAACTCAATCATTTTAGGATACTGTAGCAACATTAGTTTAATATTAAAAAATAATACCAACATAGATTACCATATTAAGAGAATGATGGAGAAGAAACATGATTGTGTTGTGACATACTCAGTTTCAGGGAATGAGATGCTGACATCTTGAGAGAGCATTATTCCGTGTCTCCAATTATACACGAAAACACTGGTATAGAGTTATTCCTGACAAATATCCTAAGGTGGAAAATCAAGTTGTTCTCTTTCTAGCTTTGTTGCTATATTTTATATGTGCAAATTATCCTACTGAGTTACTAGTGTGTGGATTTATACAGCTTCCTGCGTCATAAGTCATTGCTAGGTCATTCATACCTATCCTCAAACTGTATTTTAAGCTCAGGTGTGTAGGGTCCATGTCATATTTCTGTAATTGTATTTCTAGTGTTTACCACAGTGTCTGGTTCATTTTGAGCATTCAGTTAGTAAATATACATTAGGATTTACTTTTACTCATTTTACTGAACATAATTCACTTTTATAGGTTCACAATTGTTTTATTAAATAGATCTGAATAAAACAGTAATAAGGTGGCTTCCTATGGGTTGCTTATTGGAATTTCTGGTTTATAATCTTACTAGACATGTTTTCTTGGTCAGATTACATAAACTCACTCTGTTTTAATTCCCTTTCCCTAAATGGTGATAGTAATAGGATCTATTATATAAAAGTTATGAGTAAGTTGTGTACTACCTATAAAATGCTCAAAACAAAGACTAGTTTATAACAGACTGCTACTACTACTATTCATTCATCATTATTATTAAATTGGGCTAGTCAAAGAACTGTTGTCTTTACTTGCATTGTTTAGCGTATTACAAAGTAATATATTTTGTGTTATATGTGTAATTTATATATGAAATATTATAATTTTAAGGACAAATAATAATTTACTTAAAATAGTTACAAAAGTTTCGAGATGTTACTATGGGCTTTACCAAAATTTTGAATGTAATCTTGTCAAAATTCTAATTGATTCTCAAGTACTTCCTTATTCTGGCTTTCTTATGACTTGCAATTATAATAGAAAGAGTTGAGGCTAAAAATGCTCACTATCATTAGTCTCATCATCACTTAATGATAATTATAATTTATTTAGAAATAAAAACCAGGGGGGGGGTAAATGATACATGAGTAAATAATACTATGAATCTTAAGAGCAGAAAATGTAGACATATTGTAATATATTTTACAAAAATCTTTCTTCTAGCTGACTTTGAGGCCATTGCATTTGCAACTTTAGAAGCATTTCTTTTATAAAATTCTGTGAAGTTCATATTCATCATTTTAGCAAAACTTTGAATCCCTTTACATGCTTTTAGTAGACCAGATACAATTTATTGGGTCTGCTATTAAAAATATACTCCAAAAGACATAAATACCACCAACAAACTCAAACTAAATATCATAAAATATTCAATGCATGTTTTGGATATCTTTCCCAAAAGTTTCTATTTTATATTCAATTTCATGGAGGATGGTTTCCTTAGCAACTAGCACTCTGCCATACATTTCTTTATGAGAACATTACTGAAACAATAATGGTTAGCTTTTATATGGCTGAAAATGTGAGATTTTTATCACTCATTAGAAATATTACCTAGTATTTTTAAATATCATTGAGGTACTTATCATTTAACACCTGTGAGCACTTAAACCTAGTGTATGTTGAAGAAACTTACCTCCTAAAATTGTCACCTTTGCAAAGAATGTAGAGAACTTATGAGTGAAATGTGTCTGTATTGTCAGTATTCATAGCAAAAATGTATGTAAAGGAAATCAACCTGCTTCTATAGAAGGCTAGAATTATAATCACAAAAAAGCTTCCTTACAAAAGATAAAAATTCTCATGGATCTTCTGTGATTGTTTATTAAAATGTGTATTGTCCAACTAACTATTGGAGATATAAATGGGTGTGTGTGTGTGTGTGTGTGCACACTTGTTATTTTATTTCTTTGGACATGGTTTGTATAATGTACTACTATATATTTATTAAGGTACATAAATGTCTTTGGTGTAAATTCCCTAGGTATCCTTTGAACCTCTATTTCCTTACAATGTATCTATCTACAGAAAACAAATGTAACTTTTTTTATTTAACTTCATTTATTATCATTATTTATTTATTTGTTTTAAAAATTTGACCAGAGACAGACAGGCCGAGAGAGAGGGAAAGTGAGAAAGCAAGCTGCCAGGTACGGGACTTAAACCATTGTTGGCCATGTGGGAGACCAGCACCTTTAACCACCACACCACTTGCTAGTCCCAACAAATGTAACTTTTGATGACCCCTAAGCCAATATTTTAAAGCAAATCCACTTTATTAGAATTCTTTAGAAAGAAAATGCTCCAATCATCTTGTAGTACTTTAACAAAATATCTTCCTTTTCTCCTTCCTTCTTTCCTTTTCTCCTTTCTCCCTTCTTTTCTTCCTTGATCTTTCTTTCTAATTTTTTTCTTTACTGAATGTGTACACATATGTACATTCACATAGACATCTGAATTGAAAAAATACTCACATAATAACCTCATAGAATATAAAGGAAAAGTTTCATGTAAAGTAATGGTTCTGGTTATATGCATTTTTCAGAATCTGTCAGATCTCTACACTAAAATGGATCACACAGATAAAGATGGCTTCATATGAAAATTTTGAATGGCATTTCAAATGACTGAGGGAGAGAAAAGCTGAGGGAACTCACATAAAATGTTATCCTTTTACTCCTTACATAAAAATATATCTCATATTTCGAAGTATTTAAACCAGAACCAAAATGAAAAGGAAAGCAAACTGGGTGAGCTGATGTATGCCTCTAATCTTAACTGCTCAGGTGAAGTAGTAAGATTGCTAGTTGGAGGCCTCCCTGAGTAACACAGTGAGACCCAACCTCTCTCTGTCTCTTAAAAAAAATGCTAGACAAAAGTGGTTGAAAGAAAACATTATAATTTTGTGCTCATTTATTTTCCTAAGTATATTTAAGAGTCTGAAGCCATAAAGTACATGGTTTGTTTTTTGGATGATTTTCTGAACACACATAGAATTAAATATTACAAGCTATCCCATTGGTAAAGTAGACAGAAAAGTTAAAAATTAAATAATGATTACAACAATAATGGTAGAGGAATATGTTTCCATTTTTTTAAAACCATAAAACAACAGAAACGTTTCATTAGGATTTGTCCAAAACAAATATTAGACACTTTTAAATCAAGTCAAAAAAAGAAATGCAAATCATTATAACTGAGGATATGCATTTATTTTTGACTAATTACCTTGCAATACAAGTAGAATGAGATATCTCTCTTATTAAATTAGTTACATTTTAAAATATTGAAAAAATGGCAATATTTCCTTTAGTTTTTAACATGTACACTCATGTGCAAGCTTCGTAAGTCTATAAATTTATCTTTTTTTATTTTTTAGCATTCCAGCATTGTCTTTGTTTTTTTTTTTTGTTTGTTTTTATTTATTTTTATTTACATTTTTTTAATACATTCAATCACATTATTTAGCTTACAAGGTGATCATTTTAATATGTGAACATTTCTCCCCGGTCGAGTTGATCAAAATATAACAACACTACATCCCTGTCTCAACAATGCTGTCTTAGTATCCCTCCTTCAAATGTTTTTCCCCAGGCCCCACTCCTCCACACACACCACATCTGGCATTCACATCCACCTCTTGTGTTTGTACATCCTTTAGCCCATCCGTTTCAGATATAGAGTGCGACATTCGGTATATATTAAATGGGGACATACAGTGACTCTCCTTCATAGCCTGGCTTGCTTCACTCAGCAGTAAATCTTCCATATTCTTACTTTCTGTCAAAAGCCAGGGTTTTGTTGTTCTTAATGGCTGAATAGTAGTCCATAGAGTATATGTACCACAGTTTTTCAATCCATTCAGCTGTACGGGGGCATTTGGGTTGATTCCATGTCTTAGCAATTGTGAAAAGTGCCGCAATAAACATCGATGTGCAAGCAGTTTTCCAATGAGAAATTCTTCTGTTTGTTTGTCTTTTAAGAGAGATTTTTGCTATAGGGCATATGTGCTTGCTGGAGAGACAGAAAGACAGATACACACAGAGGGTGAGAAATCACACCCCCCAGGGGAGTTGCCTATGCTGCAATCCCTTCTCCTCTAGTCTTCTCTTGGGGTTTTGAACATGCATGCACATGCACCCAGCATGAGTTTTAAGCCTCCAGGTCTAGGACTTGAGTCGTGGTCAACTATGTGGGAATCCAGTGACATAACCATTATGCCATCTGCTGGTCCCAGTATACCAGCATTGTCTTTTTCATGGTAAAATAATAGTAGTGGTAGGAACATTAGCCACAGTATTATGAGTGACAAGTTAATAAGAAAAAAACTGTTATTTATTAAAGGCTTATAGAATTGTCCATTTTCCAACTTCTTTATCTTAATATTAACTCATTTCGTGCTCAGTGACACTTATTCAGTATATTGATTTCTTACGAAAGTCAGTTACACTATTAAAACAAATAGAGGGTATATATCCAGGAAAGTGTGACGAGGGGAAACTGTCGCAGGTCTAGTGACAGAGACAGGGGTAGTGAAAAAAACCTGTGGGAACCCAGACGGTATTAGAAACACAAACATGGGTGGATGTGCAGGAAGAGACATGGCACGGATGGGAGTGGGGAAGAATGACCCTGCTTCTTGTTCTCAGATTCTCTCTCTCTCTCTTTTTTACCTACTATTGTCTTAACCCTCAAATATTCTCAGCAGGAAAGGCAGGACAGAAGATGCAGCCTGCAGGGGCTTAACTTCTTGGGCACAGAACAGGAGAGAGGGTACTGCAAAAAGGATCTGGGAATTGGGCATGGGTGGTGGGTGTCTCAAAGAGAAAATATCCAGCACATCAGTAATTACAAAGTCAATTCTTTCTCCTTAAGCTCTGTTTGATTGTTGTTTTGTTTTAATGAAAATTAATAGTATTGTTAAATCCCAAATCTACTAAGTGCAACTCTAAAAGTAGAGATCTCTGTATTGGACACAGCATTTTTCTTAGACCAACTTGTAAATATAAGCAGCAGATCTCACCCAGGTCACAGCAGTTAATGTCACCGTTAGAGAGATTTGCCACGTGGATGGTCTTGCTTGGTTATGTACGATTTCATTAGAAGAATGTTAATAACTCTCATATAAATGACAAGCTTTTGACACAATCTCTATAAATGGTGATGGTGATTTATTAGGTAATATTTATAATATCTGAATTAGATTGGCTTTTTATTCTTTTTCCACCACTAACAATACCCTTCTATTTCTTTTCCATCTTTATAGTGCTATTATCACTTTACATTTCCCTGGAATTGCAATCTTTAATGTTTAAAGTTTTTTTCCAAAAGCTGTTGGAGAGGGACCAGCAATTGGCATACTGGCTATGTCGCTGGACTCCCATGCAGTTGGCCACAGTTTGAGTCCCAGACCAGGTGGCTTAAACTCACGCCAGGCACGTGTGCAAGCATGCCCAAGATTCCCAGAGGAGAATGGAGGAGAAGGGATTGTGGCATGGTCTATATTTAAATAAATAATTACCAAATAAATGGTGAAGAAGGGACAAATCTGTGTAAAACAACTCCTAAGAGTTGCATAAATACTCTGTACGTAGAGGGTAAGACGTAGCTTCCGCTCCTTCGGTGTGGACCGCACAGCGCACCATCCCTCCCAAGAGCAACATGAAAAGGGCTCAGAGAGACACTGAACAATGTGGAAACCTGACAGCCACTGCCAGATCACGGCTGACGTCTGCAGCTAGAAGTCATGTCGAATTTATCTCCCCTTGATATGATAGGACGCAGTGAGAGTTTTCTGCAGTGTTCTTTCTCCCAAAAACTCACAACAAAGTCTAATCATAGAAAAAAATAATAGACAAATACCAATCGACAGACATTCTTAGCATATCTGACCAGCAAAGAATGGTTTAATGTTGTGCAATTGGCTAAATAAGGAGTTCTTCATTGGACATGAATAACAAATAACCTGATTTCTGGTTTGGTCCCCATACATCATTTAAAGTGATGAAAATATCACCACCACTGCAACTAGAAGACTATAATTCCTAACTCTATTGTACTGCTAAGTCTGAAGTGAGATGCCAAATTTATAAAGATATACAAAATACTGATTTTTTTTTTCAGAGAGGTTTTTTCCTATAGAGTGTGTGTGCTCATCAGAGAGACAGAGAAAGACAGAGAGACAGGAAGTGAGAAATCACTCCCCCCAGGAGGGGTGGCCACAACACAATCTCTTCTTCATTCTCTTCTTGAGATTTGGGACATGCATGCTTATGCGCCTGGTGTGAGTTTTCAGCCACTGGGCCCAGGACCAAAACCACAGTCCACTACGTGGGAGTCTAAGGACACTACCATTACACCATGTGGTGGTCCAGAAACCACTGATTCGATTTTAGTGTCATGGCAAAGTAAAATAAGAGTTGTTATTTTTAGAACTATCTATCTGCATATACTCATGTGCATGTATATTTGTATGTGTGTATATACATACATGTCTACACCCATATACATATATATATATATAAACAAATATGAACCTGCCATTTTTGTTTTTCACCACAGTAATTTTAATTTTTAATATCTTAAATTTTATTTACTTTTATAATAATCATTTTAATTTTATTAATATTTATAATAATTTTTATTTTTATTTCATGAGCAAGAGTAACAGGGAGGGCCAGCCAGCTGGTGTGGTGGTTAAGGTGGCTGGATCCGACATGGCCAACTGTGCAATTTGAGTCCTGGACTCAATACCTTGAAAGACACACAGGCATGTGTGTGTGCATGCCCAAAATCCCAAGAGGAAAATGGAGGAGAAGGGATTGTGGCATGGTCATTCTTCTTAAGGGATGCTTTCTCACTTTCTCTCTCTCTGTCTGACTCTCTCCAGTGAATGCACATGCCCTGTAGCAAATTAAAAAAAGAGAAAGAAAAAAGAATGAAAGAGAAAGAGCAAGAGAAAGAAAGAGAGAGAGAGACAGAGAGAGACAGCCACCCAATAGGGTCTCCACACCTTGATGTCTTAAGAAGCTTCCAGATGCAAACCCAGAACCTTTTCTTATGGGTCAGACTTCTCATGGAACATTGCATTACCACTTTGTCACCATCCAGCCCATATTAATTCACTTTTAATGGATTAATAACCATGTATATTTATGAGGATCAATGTTACATTTTGATTTATGTACACATTATAAAAATATTTTATCACACTAATTAACATATTGATCATTTCATCAACTTCTTATTTTTCATGGTAAGATCATTAAAAATCTATTATATTTTAGCAACTTTAAAATATTCAATATATTGTTATTAATTGTGGTCACCACACATGGCAATCAATCACTAAAACGTGCTCTTTCAGTCTAAATGAAACTTTACCCTTTTGTCAGCATCTTCCCTTTCCCTATCTTGCCTTCTTTCCCTCCTCCTCCTGTAAGCATCTTTCTGTCTCTGTGAGACCAAATTTGTGAGATCATGCAGCATTTCCTGTCCTGTGTCAGGGTTACTACACTAAGTATAATGTCCTCCAATTCCATCCATGGTTTGCAAATGACAACATTTCCTTTTTTAGGGACGTGTCGTACTCTGTTGTGTATATATACACCACACTTTCTTAATCTATCCATGTATTAGTAGACACTTAAGTTGCTTCCATATCGTGGCTATTGTGAGTAATGCTGAAATGAACTTGCAAGCACAGGTATCTCTTCAACACAATGATTTAAATTTCTTGGTTATAGAAGGGATCTTCAAAAAATTAAGAGAAAATGCTTATTATAACAAAAGTGTATGGATTTAGAAAATAATTTGCACCAAAATAAATTTACACTTTAATTCCATTTTTTCACTAATTTTTTTTTTTTTTTTTGGAGAAGTTTTTGCTATAGGGTGTGTGTACTCACCAGAAAGACAGAGAGAAACAGAGAGACAGAAAATGAGAAATCATCCCCCGGGGGGATGGTCATGCTGCAATCCCTTCTCCTCCATTCTCTTCTCAGGATCTTGGGCATGCACGCACACACGCCTGCCATGAGTTTAAGCCACTGGGTCCAGGACTCAAACCATGGTCGACTACATTGGAGTCCAGCAACATAGCCATTACATCAACTCCTGGTTCCAACTTTTTCGCTAACTTTTTGAAGCCACGTTACACACCCATATGTGGGGTTGCTGGGTAATATGGTAATTCTACCTTTAACTTTTTAAAGGAATGATAGAAAATAATAGGAAAACATTTAAATTGTTGAGAAAATATTAACAAAATTTTAACTAGCACCTATGTGTGCACATGCATTAGGTGTTGGTTAGAATACCAAATCACAAAGGTTTAAGGTGGGCTCATCGATCTACTTTCTTTCTAACATTCACTCAACTCAAAAAAAAAAAAAAAAAAAAAAAAAGGGAAAACAAAGATAAAAAGTAACAAGCTGGGCCAGCAGGTAGAGTGGAGATTAAGGCACTGGATCCCACATGGTGAACTCTATGATTTGAGACCTGGGCCCTGAAACTTAAAAATCATGCCTGTTGTATGCTTGTGTGCCCAAAATCCTGAGAGGAGACTGGAGGAGAAGGGAATGTGGCATGGCTAACCCCCTCAGGGGTGATTTCAAACTTTCCCCCTCTCTGTCTGGTCCATGCCCTATAGCAATAAATAAATAAACAAACAAACAAACATAAAAGCAAAGTAACAAGCTCTAAGAGACTTTAGGACACATATTTTGACTAAATAAAGGATTTCTAATGGGATAAATGGTGACCTGGGAAGGAGACAGGGCCTCTTTGCCTCCCTTGGCACTGGGCCATTCTCTCTGTAGAACGTTTCTTCTTCTCCTCCCCCTCCAAAAAAAAAAAAAAACCCTTGTGCCTAATAGCTTGTTACATTTTCTTTCAACTTGTCCTTTAATTTTTTGCAAAAATGAGAAACATGGACCACTTTTTCCTACCTAACACAGGTGTATTGATCTGTCCTAAACCATATTATCATTTTCTTTCCCAAATCAACAATTTCTCCCCAATCAATGTTCTTCTCAAAGCAATTATATACCAGTTGTTGTGCTAGTAATTGTTCAAGTCCAGTAAAAGTGGCACAGTGGCAATACAGCTAGACCCACATGGCAGGTCTAGGATCTGCATCCTAAGTCTTCCCTGTATACACAGGTGTGTGCATGCCCATGCTCTGGGATGATGAAGACTGGATGGTTCACTGTGTGAAGATCCTGTGGGAAGCCTCTCTCTCTGAAGAAATATTTTAGCTGCTAACCATGATACATTGCTTTAAAAGTAAACCAATCTCAGGACCAGCAGATTGCATAGTGGTTATGTAGCTGGACTCCCACATGGCCGACCACAGTTTGAATCCCAGACCAGGTAGCTTCAAAATCACACTGGGTGCATGTGTGTGAGTGCCGAGATCCCAGGAGAAGAATGGAGGAGAAGGGATTGTGCATGGTCATTGCCCCCGGGGGATAATTTCTCACTTTCTGTCTCACTGTGTCTCTCTCTTGCGAGTCCACGCACCTTATGGCAAAAAACCTCTAAAATAAAAAAGGAAACAAATATCATTTCTCATTTCATAGTAGTGCTTTGCTTGCAGTGGTAAAACATATCGTTAAGATCTCCAATTTAGAGACTTGTCTGTATTCAAATATATACTTTGCCACACCACTGATGAAAACCAGTTTTATAAGAGAAAAAGATAGTTTTCTATCTCTGACAATTTGAATCTCTCAAGGAGAAGTACTATTATAACCCATCACAAATATTATATCAATTTGTAGCCTCTTGATAAACTGTGTTATATTTTTGTATCTCACATTTCAGAAAATTTAGATACTGAATAAGTGAATCATGATTGCATAAAACATTTCATGCTGACAAATTTTAAGGTATACTTTGAATTTCTAGCTAACATCTTCAGTGTGATTATAGTGTGCAAATAGACAAATAAATACATAATGTGTTAGTGGTACCTATTTGGTGATTAATTTTCTCTACAGAAAAAATTTCTAATATCTTTTATTATAATTCTTGCCTAATTAGGAGTGCTTTCAGGTGTATATGATACTGAAAGTACACTAATGATCTCTATTTAATTTCTATCAAGAGTTCTTAGAGTTTATCCCAATGTCTGGTATATTGCATGTGTTCTATAAATTAATTTATTTAGAATCATCTTCTTTTCCTGACCTTAATCTTGGGGCATCCATTGGAGCATGCTTAATTGTTCTGGCCTTGGAAATCGGAAGAGTCACCAACCTCAACTCCAAATTTGTTAAATATATGAGGATAATCCAGTTTCTTCAAGTTATTAAAGCTCTGCTTATTCAGTTGTAAATAGAACTCTGTTTTTGAGGCTGATTGCCAAGCGTTCAGCCCCATTTCTTCTTCCTGCAAACAGAACAATACTTTCCAAAGGCTCTTACAGTTACACATTGTACTGAACTGAGTTCTACCCACCAGACAGAAAGTGAAAGTGATTGCAACACTTCAAAGATTAAGCATTCAACAACAAACACAAATCCTATGGACAATCAGCATTCTCTTTGCACTTGACAGCTGGATGTCCTTGTCTTATGTAACCTTGAAAGCTACTGATCGAGTGTGTAAGACAGACTCACTGAATGTTTTTTAAACAAAGTTTGTTTATTTATTTTTTCTGAGAGACAGTAGGGGAGGGAGTAGAAGATGGTCATCCCCAACAGGGTCTTGATGCCATGATCAAACCCTAGTCTTAGCCGGAGGGGTCATGGGCACACATATGTCCCTGGCTTGCTCAAGGAGGACTCAGGATGCAAGTCCAGGACCTTCCCTATGGATCCAATTGTACTATGGCTGTGCTTTTGCCCAGCTCCCATGAGACTTCTCCCTAAGTAACCGTGATGTCATCTACCTTAGACAGCCTTGCTCTACCAACTTTGGATTATGTTGGTCTGTTTACAGGAACTGAAATACATTTCAATTCCTTTGACTTGCTGCTACTTTTGGTTGTTTTTGTTGCATCCATTGGTCTACCCTAAGAAATACAACTGATAAGTCAATGTTAATTTGAGATTGAACAAAAATAAAAATATGAAGATTTTTAGCACAGTAACTGGCACTAAATTTTAACAAATGGTACTAGGGTGAGAGACAGTGCATATAAAACCTTTATATAAAACACAAAATTATCTACTTTGGACAGAAAAACTATCTGGCTTAGCAAATTGGGAAAAAATAGCCTTTCTCTATACAGTCTTTGTCTTTAGTTAAGGCATTTGATTTAGCAAAGGGTGCTACTCTCATGCTCAATCAATATCTCCATTAGGCATCTTTGAAGTACATATACTGGATAACCGTGTGGAGCTGATGTTAAATACAAGTAGGAATAAAATAAAATTGGAGGACGATTTGGCATGAAAACCATGCAAAAATATAGTTTATGGGGAAAAATAGTGATGAAGTGTCTGAAGGATAGTGAGAGTGATGAGAGAGGAGATTTAAGAAATAGATCACATAGATCAAATTCTGTTGGGAGCTGACACATAAAGCGTATAAGATACTATCTAACATTCAAGTTATTAACGGCCTAGTGTTCAGTGTAGCTTGTAGAAGAGCATGTTTTATGATTTCGGAACTCAACTATAAATAGAATGCACAAGAAGCACTGGGGAGTTTTCTAAAAATAGAGTATCTTTTTTCACACAAAAAGGTCTTGGTATACAACACATGTGCCACATGAGTCTGTATTTAACAAGTACACCGATGTTTCTAGGCCTGACCATTTAGGACCTCACTTTGAAGAGCTTCTTAAAACTCCTTACTCTGCTTGAGCTTTTTATTAATAAGGCACAGAGTCGGGGTGGGGGGTCACGCAATGGCACAGTGATGAAACACAACAGTCTGTGGGGCAGTCTCATATGGCTCTTGGTTCAAGTCTGGAGATCTGCTGAGTGCACTGGGTGCACTGTGTCCACAATTCAGGGCTGTCTGGAGGCGGGTTATGGATCACAGTGTCAGGACGCAGTTGGAGTTGCTGTCTCTCATTCTTATTCTCTTCCTCTCTCTCATGTTCATAGGAAGAAATGTTGGGACCAGCAGATGTTGTAACACTGGATTCCCATGTAGTTGACAGTGGTTCAAGTCCTAGACCCAAGAGCTTGAAACTCACACCAGGCATGTATCAGTGCATGCCCAAAATCCCAACAGGAGAATAGAGGAGAAGGGATTTTAGCATGGCCATCCCCCTTGGAGGGGGGCAATGATTTCTCACTTTCTGTCTTTCTGTTTCTCTTTCTCCAGCAAGTGCACATGCCCTGTAGCAAAAATCTCCCTCTAAAAAATAAAAGAAAAAAGAACTATTTAAGTTTGGTTAAGCATATTATTATTAAAGTATTTACTTTTGGGGCGTGGTGGTTAAGGTGCTTGACAACCACATGGCCAGCCCTGGTTCAAGTACTGGACCTGGAAGCTTCAGAATCATCACAGGCATATGTGCATGCATGCTCAAAATCCTGAGAGGAGAGTGGTGGAGAAGGTATTAGAGCATGGCCATCTGCTCTGCTGGCTGATTTCTCACTTTCCCTCTCTACCAAGTCTACGTGCCCTTTGGCAAAAACTTTAAAAAATAATTTACCCTTTGTTGTCATTTACACATGATACTAGGAATATAACAACTAAATATTGGCTATTGGCTTCACATCTCAAGGTGACTATAAGGAAAGTCGCAATCAATCAATTATAAAAAGTAAAGGCATATATATATATATATATATATATATATATATATATATGAACAAAGGAGTGAAATAATTTGGAAGAGGATTGATTCATTTGGTTGGAAAGGGAAACATAGTCAGAGAAAGCTTTTCAGAGAAAGGGAAACTAGAAACCTAGTAGGTGACAAAAATAAGAATCTGTCATATGTACCAGAGGGAAGGAAGATCAGGTGAGAGGAGGAACCTGTGAAGAGCATCTTCATCTGAAATGATTAGAGTGTCACCAGCTAAAGACAATCTGGTCCTGTCTGGATTTCAGTGACCTGGATTGTAGTGTGGAATGGAAAACAAAACATAATTCTAAAAAATTCAGATTTTTAAGGCATGATTTGATCTCTTGAGAAACACTAATGCTCTAAAGCCATTACCATCTCAGCGTTTTGCCCACAAATGCACTTTTTTATAACAAAGATGACATTTTTTGTACATTCTCTATTGTCAAATCACCTGCACTAATGTCAAGCAAAACAGTTTCACTTATGTCATTTATGTCATCTTTAGCACACAATTTTTTAACTGCCAGAGAGCATGGGCAGTCATCCAGAGAGAGAGAGAGAGAGAGAGAGAGGAGAGAGAAAGAACGAGAGGAAAAAGGATAAAGCATTCTGGGCACAAACTCTCACACTCTTGTCATGTTTTTAAGCTGCCAGGGCCAGGAACTAAACTGTGGTTAGCCATGGGAGATCTGGCTCCCTTAGCCAATAGGTTAGGGGGTTTATCCTTCAGCATGTATTTTTTTTTTTTTTATAAGAGTACATGCATTCTTCAGAGAGATACAGAGAGAGAGAGAGAGAAAGTGAGAAATCACCTCCTCTTCCCAGAGGGATGGCTACACCATAATCCCTTCCTTTCCATTCTTGAGATTTTGGACATGCATACACATGTACCCAGTGTGTTTTTCAAGCCACTGGATCCACTCAAACCATTCAGTTGGCCAGGTGGGATCTCTCTGCCTTAACGCCATGCCACCAGCTAGCCTCCAGAATACAATTTTAAACTGTATGTTAGTCTTATTTCCTGTAAAGTGAAGGCTGATAATCATTTTTACCTTGTAGAACTCTGTGAAGGTTAAGAGGGAGAAAAGTGAATGGCTGCTATAGAGTAAACACTACCCGATCATGGCTTGTGTTTGTGTTGCTGTTTAAGTAATTGAAAGCTTTTCTTAAGTCCATTGACTCATGAAATATGGGAGCTCTGATAACGGAACACCTTTATATATTTTTTATTGGAAAGAAGGTATAACATGTACACATCCTTCTGAACACACTGTAGGGTGCCCTAATTGATCTCAGTGCTCTCAACAGGCATGACTGAAGAATCTGTCTCACAACAACTCTCTGGCTGCCACTATTTGTTGGTTGGAGTCAGAGAAATATTTTGATTTTTCTGTTGTTTCACATTAAGTAAAATTCTTTTTCTTATATATAAACAGACTAATAGTACCAATTTATTTTAATTACATATATGTAAGAATAGTCCTTTTCTTAGAATGACAGAAACAATTTGTTCCAATTAAGAGGTGCAAAAGAAAATGAAAAAGAATAGTTATTTTAAAAAAATAGGGTTTCAGCCTATTTTAAAAGGTTTGTTGGCTTTCTAGATAGTTGTAAATATCAAAATTGTGACAAGATACTGTTTATTCTCCAATTTCTTTAGTACAATTACCTCGAAATAACCATTTAGGTGTTTTTGAAGCTCAAGAAATTTTAGAATTAATAATTTTAAAATCTCTATAAGAAAAACTATGAAAAATATTTTTAAAAAGAAATGAAAATGACACAAAAGAGTGGAAGGACATCTCATGTTACTGGATTGGATGAATTAATATAATTAATAATTAATATAATCAAAATAGCAAGTCTACTCAAATTAATCTACGTATTTAATGCAACCCCATGAAATTACCAGAGACATTCTTCACAAATTTCAAAAAGAGAAACATAGAATTTGTCCAGAAACATAAAAGACCCCATATTGCTAAATCAATCTTGCACAAGAGAGGTGGGTTAGGAGGGGTCTCACTCCTTTACCTCAAAATATATTAAAAGCTGTGATAATCAAAAAAGCATGGTATTGGTACAAAAACAGACACATGGACCAATGGAACAGAATAGAAACTCCAGAAATAAACCCCCTAATATACAGTCAACTGATTTTTGACAAAGGATACCAGTCAATCCAGTGGGAAAAGAAAAACCTGTTTAGCAAATGATGCTGGAAAAACCAGGTATCTACCTGCAGAAAGATGAACCTAGATCTTACCATTAATAAAAGTCAACTCAAAATGGATCAAAGATAAAAACCTAAGACTTCAAACTATAAAACTATGGCTGGAAAATACTGGGGAAACTATGAGAGACTTTGGAGTAGGCAAAGATTTCTTAAATAAGACCCTCAAAGAACAGGTAATAATCCCCAAAATAGACCAGTGAGATTACATCAGATCGAGAATTTTCTGTACAGTGAAAGACTCAGTAATTAGTGTTAATCGATAGACTTCAGAATTGGAGTTTATTTTTTTAAGTTATACCTCAGACAAGGGACTAATAACCAGAATACACAGGGAATTCAAGTGGCATACCTGAAAAATATAAATGATCAACTCAACAAAAAGTTAGAAAAATGATCTGAACAATCAATTCTCTAAGGAAGACGTATGAACAGCCAAAAAGCATATGAAAAAAATGCTCAACATCTCTCATCATAAGGAGATACAGATTAAAATCACAATGAAATACCACCTAACCCCAGTAAGAATGGTAAAGATTACAAAATCAAAAAATGATAAGTGCTGGCACGGCTGTAGTGAAAGAGGAACTCTCTCACATTTGGTGGGAATGAAAATTGATTCAGCCACTGGAGGTTCCTCAAAGATCTACAAATAGATCTACTATATGGTGCAGCAATTTCACTCCTGGGTATCTTCCCAAAGGATAATAAAATACTCAATCAGAAAAGTGCTTGTACATCTATGTTTATTACAGCATTATTCACAATTGCTAAGACATGGAACTAACCTAAATGCCCATGAACAGATGAATAGATTGAAAAAATGTGGCACATATACTCTATAGAATACTACTCGGCCATAAAAAACAAGACCCTGGCATTTAATAGAAAGTGGACAAATATGGAAGATTTACTGCTGAGTGAAGCAAGCCAAGTTACAAAAGAGGGATATTGTATGTCTCCACTTAACATATACTAACTGTCCACACTCTATAGCAGAAAGTGAAAGATTAAAAGATATAGAAGTACAGAAAATGGTTAGGGATACTAGAGATAGTCTTGGAAAAAGGTGGGAGAAGGGGGGAGCTTGAGGAAAGACACCAAGGAGAAAGATAGAGAGGCAAGACATTTATAGGACACTGAAATAGATCATAATCTGTTGATGATAAAGTACATATAATATCCTCACCTGGACTAGTGTGAAGTGTATTCATGTTGAGTAAATTCACTTTACAAGCTAAGTTATGTATAGTGATTGAATGTATAAAATAAAATTAAAAGAAAAGTAATTTTAAAGGCTGTTTGTAGAACTGATTGTCTTGAAAATAAAATTTAATCTCATTTATTTAAAGAATTTTCTCACAGTCCATCTTCCTCAGTAGTACCTAAATAGTTGGCTCAGTCACACTCAACAGAAATAAAACAAAGTCAACACTGGCAGGAGCAGTAGCATCAATAGTGTCATTCTTTTTTTTTTTTTTTTTTTTTTTTTTTTTTTTGGAGAGGTTTTTGCTATAGGGCATGTGCGCTCGCCAGAGATACAGAGAGAGACAGGAAGCAAGAAATCACCCCCGGGAGGTATCCATGCCGCAATCCCTTCTCCTCCATTCTCCTCTTGGGATCTTGGGCACGCACACATACGCACCCAGCGTGAGTTTAAGCCACCGGGTTCGGGACTCAAACTGCAGTCAGCTACATGAAAGTTCAGTGACATAGCCATATGCTAACTTCTGGTCCCAGTAGTGTCATCTTATTGGTGGGTTTTTTTTTTTTTTTTTTTTTTTTGGGGGGGGAGAGGTTTTTTGCTATAGGGCGCATGCGCTCGCCAGACAGACAGAGAGAGACATAGAGACAGAAAGCGAGAAATCACCCCCCAGGGGGGGTGGTCACGCCGCAATCCCTTCTCCTCCATTCTCCTCTCGGGATCTTGGGCACGCACGCACACGCGTCCGGCGTGAGTTGTAAGCCACCGGGTCCGAGACGCGAACCGCGGTCGACTACGTGGGAGTCCAGCGACATAGCCATTACGCTAACTGCTGGTTCCCTTATTGGTGCTTTTTATGTGTGAAAGTTGGTTCACTTTCACTCTATGCACTAATGATTTTTTAGGATCTTCATCTCACCATCAGATATTTACCTTCCATTATTTTTCTAGTCATGATAGTATAAAACTAGAAATTAATAATATTAGAAATGTAGGAAATGTGAAAATATGTGGAAATTGAACAACAACTAATGGGTCAAAGAGCAAATCAAAAGGGAAATTTTTAAATATTTTGAGGTAAACAAAAATGAAACAGAACACACTAAAACTTTTGAAATGTACTAAAAATAATTCTAAAAGGGAAGTTTGTAGCAATAAATGCCTACATCAAAAGAAGAACTTGGGGCCAGCAGATGACATAGCAGTTACTGGGCTGACCGTGGTTAGAGTCCCATACCTGGTGGCTTGAAAATCATATTGGGTGCATGTGTGTGCATGTCCAAAACCCTAGTAGAAGGAATTGTGGTGTGGCCATCTCTTCTGGGGAATGATTTCTCACTTTCCTTCTCATCCTTTTTGTCTTTCTCTGGTAAGCACATGTGCCCTATGACAAAAACCTCTAAAAAACAAGATATCAAATAAATAACCTCAACTTTGTACCTAAAGAAACTAGCAAAATAAGAACAAATTAAGACCAAACTTAATCGTAAAAGAATATAATAAAGATCAAAGCAGAAACAGATGAAGTAGAAACTAGAAAGAGAATAGAAAATCAAAACAAAACAAAAAAAAAACCCTGAGTTTCCTCTACCTTTAGCTAGACTACAAAAAAATAAAAAAATAAAGATACAAGGAACTCTAAAATAAAAGTTGGCCCTGTAGCACAGCAGGTAAGCACTGCATATAGGGATCTGGATCCCACAGAACCAGTGGTATTAAAAATATGTCAGGCTAGTGTGTGTGTGTGTGTGTGTGTGTGTGTGTGTGTGTGTGTACCCAAAATCTTGATGAAATGGAGAAATGGAGGAGATGGATTGTAGTATGACCAAGTCCTGTTGGGAGTTCTCCCTCTCCCTCTCTTCATTCCTTTTCTCCCACCCCTTAATTCTCTCTCTCTCTCTCCCCCACTCAAGCACACATACCCATTGACAATTAAAAAATAATCATGACCAGACATGAAAGAAGAAAGTCAGCAGTTTGGTGGAGTGTTTAAGGTAGCTGAATTCCACATGGTTGACAGTGAAGTTTGAGTCACAACTCCGTGGCAAGAAAAATTTGGAGAGGCATATGGAAATCCAAATTCAAGAAATACAAAGAACACCCAACAGACTTAACATAAGAAGGTCCTCTTCAGAACACATCATAGCCAAACTGATAAAAAAATTTCAATGACAAATATAATGTTCTAAAAATGAGAAGAAAGAAATGCCAAGTTATTTACAAAGTTTACTCCAATAGACTAACAGTGTACTTTTCAACTGAAACAAAGTAGGCTAGGAAAAATTGGGAAGACTTTTAAAACTTACAAAGTAAAACATTTTAAGTCAAGAATACTACACCAATGAAGATTATCCTTAAAATGAGTAGGAAAAATAAGATTATTCCCAGAAAAACAATAGCTGAAAGTATTCACCAAGAGTAGCCCAACCCTTCAGGAAATACTTAAGGGAGATAAATAGATGTCAGAAAACTAAAGGGAGATAAATAGATGTCAGAGCACACAGAAAAACTAGGGGAAAAAAAAGAGTAAATGACAAGGCTAAGTCCACACACATTGGAAAAAAAACCTTAGTGTTAAAGAATTAAATTCTCAACCAAAAGACACAGGTAGACCCAATGGGTGAAAATCGGGAACTCTCTACATGCTATTTACAAGAAACATTCTTCATTGACAAAGCTATAAATAGACATAAATAAAAGGAAAGAAAGGAAAATATGCTGGGCCTGTGTGTATCCGGACCCAAAATCCTGAGAGGAGAATGAAGAGAAGGATGAAGAGAAGGGATTCAGGCATAGCCACTCCCTCTGGGGTGGTGATTTCTCACTTTCTCTTTCTTTATTTCTCTGGTGAGTGCACATGCCTTATAATATATATATATATATATATATATATATATATATATATAATATTTATATATAATATAATATATATTATAAGGCATAATATATATAATGTATTATATATAATAATATTATATATAATATATATAACTATATATATAATATATATAATATATATATATATAAAGGAAGAAAGAGAAAGAAAGAAAGAAAGAAAAAGAAAAGGGAGAAAGAAGAAAAAAAGAGGGAACAATTTACTACCAAAGAAATAACGAAGATCATAGGACTATTATGAACAATTATAGGTGAAGAAATTGGAAAACCTAGAAGACAGAGATAGACCCCTAGAAACACACAAACTTTCAAGGTTAGATCATGAGGAAATAAAAAAACCTGAATAAGCCAATAAGAAGAAACAGATGGAATCCATAATCATAAGTAATAATTTAAGTAATAATCAACATCCAAACAGTGAAAACTGTAAGAGTAGATGTCTTTGCTGCTGAATTTTACTAAAAACATAAAGAATTGGCCCCAATCCTTCTCAAATTCTTTCAGAATATTAAAGAATAATTCTAAACAATTTCACCCACTGTGGCTTTTCTCTCCCTATCAGTCTCCTTTATAAATTAAAAATTTCAGAACATAGTTCACTATTCCCTTGTTTTTAAAATCTTTTCATATAAAAACATGTATAGTTACGTGTATGTGTGTGTGTGCATATGTGTGCATATGTGTCTGGATATATATTATATATATCCAGAACCTTTATTATCTTTCTGCTAAGCCTACTTAACAATAAAAACTATAAATCTATTGTAGTTATGTTTGTGTCTGAGGAGGGATACTGAGGGATACTGAGCTCAACCGTAGGAAATTGAGAAGGCCGTTTCCTTCACGGTTGGTAATCTCCTGCAGGCCTGGAAAGCTGAGCATTCTGTGTTTCAGAATTGTCACAGTACTATTTTTTTTTTTTAATATTCAATTCTCATTCATGTTCTCAACTGTTCTGTAGGTAATTTTGACCTGTTGTATAGACAGAAGCTAGAAGCTTCCCTATAGACCATCCTTAAAAATCTCTCCTGAAACCTACAACTGTAGCCTAAGCAACATGTGTTTTTTGCCTTTGTCTTGTGGGAGTGGATGAGATGCTCTCCACCCCAAGCCTCCTCTGTCCACCCTGATGCCGGCTGCCTTTCAGTCACATCACTTTACAGATGTGCGCTCACCCTGAATCGGTAATACTCTTCTTTACTCGATCTTTCCCTCTACTTTTTTATTCTATTTCTTTTTCTTTTTTTTTTTATTTTTTATTTTTTATTTTTTTTTAACAAAGCTATGGTAATGATTATTTATCTACATCTCTTTTAAAAAAGGTAGAAGTTTTGGCACCAACAGTTGGCATAATGGTGATGCTGCTGGACTCCCATGTAGTCATCAGCAGTTTGAGTCCCGGACCCGGTGGCTTAAACTCACACTGCAAGTGTGTGTGCATGCCCAAGATGCTAAGAGGAGAATAGAGAAAAAGGGATTGAGATGTGGCCATCCCCCCGGGGGGTGATCTCTCATTTTCTGTCTCTGTGTCCGTCTCTGTCTTTCTGGAGAGTGTACGCGCCCTATAGCAAAAACCTCTCAAAAAAATAAAATAAAAAATTGAAGTTTCAATAAAAAGTGGAAAGGAGAAACTAAAGAACCTTTGCTTCTCTCTGCCCAGAATTAACTGTTAATGTTTCAACATTTTGTTTTCCAGTCTTTTCATATACATACATTTATTTGTTTATTTAGGTTTATATATTTTTTTCTTCTCTAAGTGAGAAAGATAAAAGAGAGAAAAAGAAAGGCAGCACCACAATAGGGTCCTTTGGTCAAAGTTCATGCCTTGCCTCAGCCAACCCCAGGTCAATGCACTCAGGGAGGTTTCTAGTTACCAACCTGAAACCCTCCCTTGGGGGCTAGCCTCCAGGAGCATTGTGTAAGGCACTATAAATATATTTTTAAAATTTATTGTTATCAATTCATCATTTTTTAAAAAATTTGACGAGAGAGAGATGGGGGTAGGGGAGTGAGACAGCAAGCTGCAAGGTCTGCGACTCAAACCATGGTCAACCATGTGGGAGTCCAGTGCTTTAACCACTAAAAATATTTGTACTGCCACCTGCCAGCCCCGATGCACTATAAATATTTTTAAAGTGTACAAATATTCTTTTATTTTTAAAATACCCTTTCACTTAAATGCCTTAGTTTGGCTTGTTGTTTCACAGACAGGAGTTAGTCTATGTTTATTTCTGTTGTAGCATTGTGTTGGGGGCTAAAATTTCCTCTGCTGTCCTTGTTTTGATTTCCTCTGTTGTCTTTGGGTTTCCCTAGAAACATATGTTTTTACTGTAAATTTTAATCTATGTGTAATAGCTGTACATATTTCAGAGGGCATGGTGTGGTTTTTTCAAAACTTGTCTTCCATGTGTAATGATCAAACCAGGGCAACAGGACAGAGCCATTCTTTCCAGCATTTATTACTTGTGTTGCCTAGAAACTTCT
Organism: Tupaia tana; assembly: GCA_026018925.1. NCBI lineage: Eukaryota > Metazoa > Chordata > Mammalia > Scandentia > Tupaiidae > Tupaia > Tupaia tana. The sequence continues at coordinate 160,391,273 of JAKSZU010000007.1, read as the reverse complement.
TAGCCGTGGCAGTACCTGCAGTTCCAAACTCCCTGAATAAGTCTCGGTCCTGGCCATGGCCTCCTTAAGTGTGTCTCGCCCCTGCTTTATCACTTGACTTGGGAAAGAAAAGAGGGCCGGAGGGTACTAGAGTCGGGTATCTCCCTTTCTCCAGACTTGTGAGATTCTGAGAAAACTCCAGAAGATTTTACAGAAGACAATGTATTGGTCCAAGAAAGACAAAAAGCAAGAATGAGTTATCGTCTTATTTTTCCAGCTAAAAACACAGAGTGAGTTAAAGAGAGTTTAAAGAAGATTCAACTGGACCAGGAGTTAAAAACTACTTAATTTTATAGAATTGACGGCCAAATACATGAAAAAAATTTTATCTCCAAAGGTATTATAAAAAAAAAGAGATAAAGATGAATGCAGTATTCATAAAACAAGGGAAAAGTCAAGCATAATCATGAGGAATCTGGGTAAATATTCTGAAATGAATCAAATGACTAGAGGACAACTTGTGGAATCTAGCAACTTCTGTGTACTTGCATAACCTGCACTGACCCTCATCATTGGGATGAAGGTGTCTGTGAAAGGAGCTGATGGGTCTAAAAGTTGTGACAGAACAGCCTTTTCCAAGTTTTCAGATGCGTTTTGCTAAGCTTGGCAAGGCTCCAGTTAACCTGCCGAGCATTGCGAGATCACAAAACACAGTAAGTAAATGTGAAATTAGGAATGGACTGATCTGCAAGTGTAGCTACTGCGGAACCACTGAAAAGCAAATCACCCTGAGAATGATTAAAAGTATGTCACCTGAGCCAGCCAGTGACATGGTGGTTAAGGCAGCCAGATCTCGCAGGGTCAGCTTCACAGTTCTAGTCCTGGGCCAATGACTTATAAAACATGCTTGGCACATGTATGTACATGCCCAAAATTGAGAGAAGAGAACAGAAGGGAAGGGTCGGGACTGTGGCGTGGCCATCTCTCTTAAAGGGTATGCTCTCTCTCTCTCTCTCTCTCTCTCTCTCTCTCTCTCTCTCTCCAGTAAGCACAAATGGCCTCTAGCAAATTAAACAAACAAACAAACAAGGAAACCAAACATGTTTCCCAAGATTTTTTCAATAGGTTGCTAGAAATCTGATTTATTGAGCCAGCAGGTGGCTTGGTGTTTAAGGTGCTGGACTTCCCACATGGCTGAGCAGGTTCAAGACCCAGACCTGGTGGCTTACTTTCTCACTTTCCCTGTCTCTCTCTCTCTCTGGTGAATTCATGTCAAAATAATCATAAATAAAATAAATAATTCTTTTAAAAATCTAATTATTTATGTATCCAACTCCAGCAAATCTTTATTGACCTGACAAAATTATGGTAACTAATAAAATTAATATATTTTGATATTATATTAAATTTTTAGCCTAAAATATCATGAAATGTTCTCTATTGTTTTGTCATTAATTAATTAAACATTTCATCTCAAATAGATATTATTTTGAAAAAATGTATTTTCAGCATTTTCAAAAGTTGTCTCTTTCTAAAGTATTTAGTTACTAACATTTGTATACAGTGAAAATGCCATCCATAGCTTCCTATTTTCATTTTAGTATTGTGCTACATCTTGAAGATTACATAATTGAGCTTTAGATCCTAGGAACTAGCCACTTCATAGAGAGATATTTCTCTTCCATAGGCTGTTTAATGATTTTTAAATCTCTGTCTTACTTTTTCAAAAAACAAAATAAAATGCTACAATCAGATACATGTTTAGTTTACTTGTAAGGAAATATGAGGGAAAATGTGTTTAATTACATAAATATTAGAGACAAATCACCATTCCTCAGAAAGCAGTCATTCTAAAGAACAATAAAGTAAACACATGAGACTCCTAGGTAAATAAAAATGTCACATGTTATTAAGTTGTTGGTATTGTAGACAAAAGATACACACGATTGATTTCTGCTTTAGTCCTAAACCTCATTATTGTTTATTAAAGTGTCAAATCAACATACTTCTTATTTGCTTTGTATGAAGTTCTTGAGTTATTGATAGTTTTAAAGTGCCTGAAAGGACTCGGCCTCTTACTAATATAATATTTCATCATATATTAATAAAAAAGGTAAATTATTCAGAGAATCTTCTGTGAGCTGACTTTATTGGCATTTAATCCTTCATAAGCTATAGATATGGGTTTTCCAGAACTGGGGCTATGGTTTGAGAATTTACTATTTGTAGTGATCCAAATGGGATTTCATAAATTATTAGAAACCCAGGAGGTCATTCGACCTCACGCTGTGATTGCCTAACACTTTTGCCCTTTCAAATGACTAAAGAAAGCAATGTCTACCAGTCCTTGAATGTGTTTTATAGCCTGAAGCAAATCACCTATGTTAATGGAATTAAGTATTTATGAAATGAATAAAGATTAGTAAATATGGATTCATTTATTTATTAAATAAACTAGAAATAATTAATTAAGCTCCTAATATATACCATGGCACGCTGCGGCACAAGTCCTCTGGCAGAGAATTTCACTGTGAGGCATAATTATCTGATCTCACACATGCTGCAACGGAAACATGGACACCCTTACTGAGGGAAAAAGTAGGACTCCTAAATCCTGGGAGAATCAAAGGGCATTCTTCAGAGAAAATAATGTTCATCCTAAGTAATAAAATATAGCTGTCTTCTTTATCCTAAAAGGTTACTGCACGGTTTTTCCTCCTTACTGACCTATATGCCTTTCCAAGTATATGGACCAGCAGATGGCACAATGGATACATCCTTGGACTCCCACACATCTCACTGTGGTTCAAGTACCGGTCCTGGTACCCTGAAACTCATGCCGGGTGCATGTCTGTGTGTGCTCAAGATCCTGGGAGAAGAATGGAAGAGAAGAGATTGTAGCATGGCCATCTTCCTGGGGGGTGATTTCTCATTTTCCCTCTCACTGTGTCTGTCTCTCTCTCTCTCTCTCTCTCTCCAGAGAGCGCACATATCAAAAGACAAATCCTCTAAAAGAAAAACAAAAACAAGTATTGATGGCATCCATAACGTAATGCAATGCTCAATGTTGAAGAACATGAATGTGTTTCCTTGATTTATTATATACTCTATGCATGCTTTAAAAAAACATAGTGTACACCATAAATACACATCTAATATATGTAAACCAGTACACAAAATTTAAAATCAACAAACAATATTGATACAGTATCATTTAAAAAAATGGAAATATAGATGAGTTTGCTGATTTCCAATTTTTGCTTATTTGGGAGATGATTCCTGGTGCCACACAAATGGAGATGGAAGAAGTGGACTCAACTTCTCCAGAACCAGGGATTGACAGAGATGATGTCATGCCAAGATCAAAAGTTTTTGAAAATGAAAACAGAGAGGTTCAGAAAGAGATAAAATGCTAGAGTCTGGAAAGTTGGTGAGAGCTGCCTGTGGACACCTTGAGCCTACCCCTTTCATCCTAACTACACCCCAAATCTCCAGTAAAAACTTGGCGGAAAAAAAAAAAAATGACAGAGTTCCTTATCTGGGTCTTTCCAGAGGGAGAATCAGAAGGGACACAAATGGACATGAAATAATGCACATGCATTTTTAGAAAACTGTAGGAATAATAGAGGTCTCATCTAAGTTGAGAAATCTGAGATCTGGGACAAATTTATCGAATTATGTGAAAGTGTAACATTTCCAAGTGACGTGTGTTAAAAGTTGGGCTACTTAGTCACAGCATCTGGCACAAGGTGTTTCTCACATAGAATCATTGTCCCTGAAATGAATCAACAACGCTTCCTCCATGATTTCCAACCTACTCAGCTCAGTCTAAGAATGGCATAAGAGCTACGGAATAAACATCCAGACAAAGTTCTTTGCGCACATGGTCACATGTTTGAAATAGCATTGTCGGGGACCAGCGGTTGGCGTAATGGCTATGTCGCTGGACTCCCACATAGTCAACCGCGGTTCGAGTCCCAGACCCGGTGACTTAAACTTACGCCAGGTGTGTGTGTTTGTGTATGCCTAAGATCCTGAGAGGAGAATGGAGGAGAAGGGATTGTGATATGGCCATTCCCCTTGGGGGGTGATTTCTGTCTCTCTGCCTTTCTCTGTCTTTCTGGCAAGCACATGCGCCCTATAGCAAAAACTTTTCAAAAAAAAAAAAAAAAAAGAAAAGAAAGAGATAGCATTGTCAATGTAATTATAAACCTAGTGCTTCAAAAAGTTACAGCTCGGGAACCAGCAGTTAGCGTAATGGCTATGTCGCTGGACTCCCACGTAGTCGACCGCAGTTCGTGTCTCGGACCCGGTGGCTTACAACTCACGCCGGGCGCGTGTGCGTGCGTGCCCAAGATCCCGAGAGGAGAATGGAGGAGAAGGGATTGCGGTGTGACCATCCCCCCTGGGGGGTGATTTCTCGCTTTCTGTCTCTATGTCTCTCTCTGTCTGTCTGGCGAGCGCACGCGCCCTATAGCAAAAAAAAAAAAAAAAAAAAAAAAGTTACAGCTCATTCCAGAAGGGAAAAAGAGTTAATGATATAATTAACTAGTTAATTTAAAATATATTATTAAGCACTTAGGATGTGCCAGCCACTGGTCTAGGTGCTAAGAACAGATCGCTGATTGAAACTTTTAAAATCCCTGTTCACATGGGACTTATTACATTCTAGTGGAGACAGGATCTATAAAGTAAAATTCTAAAGTAAGCAAACTATATAGTGAATTAAATTAAGATAAGTGCTTTGGAAAAATGAAAGTAACGATCAAGAATGGAAGAGGTACAATTTGTAGAGGGATAGAGAGTAGGCTACATTGTGCGGGTAACGTTGAACAATGAAGAGCAGCAGTGAGAGAAATAGCCACATGAATATACTATGGAGGAAAACGCCAAGGAGAATGAGTTCCTGGTGTTACTGTGCCCTCTGAGAGTAATTCCACATGGAAGAAGGTGCTTTACACGGTGAGCGAGACGTAAGGTGTGCACCGCTGAGCCATCTAAGGATGGAAATAAATAAATAGTCTCGACTCTTCTTGTTAGAAACATCACCCTATAGCAAAACCTCTCCAAAAAAAAAAAAAAGAAACATCACCCAGGTAAAATTTGGAATCACTACTGAAAAAGATCACTAATGTTTATATATGATGGAAAAAAAAGACAGAGAGATAGAGAGAACAGAAGAAAAAAATACAAAAAAAGAAATGGAAAGAAAATAATTAAAAGGGAGGGAAAGAAGAAGGAAGAAAGGCAGGAAAGAGGAAGGACAACATAAACAATAAGAACTCAGTGTCGTTACTCCCCTCAGTGACAAGATCATATATACGTGAGATAAACACACACACACACACACTTCAGTGAACTAATTGAAACGAGCCAAGGTTTAAATTTGCTTTGCTGCAGTGGGACCAGCAGATGATGTTATGGTTACATCGCTGGACTCTCATGTAGTTGACTGCAGTTCAAATCCGAGACCTGATGACTTAAAACTCACACCAGGTGTGTGCGTGTGCATGCCCAAAATCTTGAGAGAAGACGGAGGAGAGGGAACTGCAGCATGGCCATCCCTCAGGGGGTGGGGAGAGTGATTTCTTGCTTTCTGTCTCTCTGTCTCTCTGGTGAGCACATGCACCCTTACTTATATCAAAAATCTCTAAAAATTATTTTTTGTTGTTTTGCTGCAGTAAAAACTATATTGATGATTTTGATGACTTTACAGGTAATAGCATTGAGATCAAGAAAACCGAAATGAATTATATCGGGTTACATAGCATGCAATGAGTCAGAATCCAGTAGTTGACATTGCCTTCTTGTGGTAGAATCCTAAAGGAGAAAATACTAGTTTGGTCCTGTGGAATGTCTTGCATGAACTGCTTTTTTAATTTGACCCTGCATATCTCACACTGCTCAGATCTCCCTAACCATCCCGGCAATGCAGAGCAAGCTCTCACTGGCTACACTAACAAACAAGGCCGAAGGACAGGCCTGGTGCTTCAGAAGAGCGGCCAGAGCATTTTAATTTGCGAGGGCATGAGGTCAAGTCAGGAGGCAATCCCCAATAAGGAACTTAAGAACGTTCCTTCTCTTGATTCTTAGGAAACAAAATTAAGCCTTAGGAAGAGGAACTATGGACAAAATGGGGGGCTCTCTGAGCTGGAAGGAGCTGCAGAATACAAATCACTGTGCATTGTGTTTTTAACTCCTGCAGCTTTCCACTCCTTGGAGTAAAGCACAGAATGTTAGATCAGGACGATGAGTTTGGGCGGGCTGGCTGTGCTTTACAGTGGTCCAGATGGAGAAGACTGGCGTGGGTCGGAGAGATGGTAGATAATTTCAATCGCCAAGTTGTTAGGCTCTTCTCTTTTCTTTTACTCATTCTTCGATTATCAAATATTTGATAACAAAACTCAAATGTGATTCAATTGTTGTCTGGAAATACGAGTGGCGCTCCCTAGCTGAGCATGACCCAGGGCAGGGCCAGTTGACCTCGCCGCAGGCTCAGTTGGCACATGAGGAAAATAACATATGTTGGAGAATTTGCAAAGATAATGCGGAGGTTGCTTATTCACCAGGTTGTAAAAGTAAGATTGTTTCATTTGGATTTACTAATATCACAAAGAAGCAAGAAAAAAATGTAAATACATTTTGGGTTATATTCAGTTCTGTACATTATTCAAACCTTATATATATTATATATATATACATATATATTTTTCTTTTTCTTTTTCTCTCTTTCTTTTTTTTTTTTTTTTTCCTATCCTTCCTTGCCCTTTTGGGGCATTTCTTACTCATGATTACCTCAATGAAAGGATAAAGTGAGAAAAAGGGCAAGTGAGATTTAGGTCAGCCAATTCTGCTATTCCTAATAGCTCCATTAGTAACATCCTGATTTAAGAAGTTTTCAGAATAGCAATTATTTTCCTGGGGTACTGAATAATTTTTAGTGACCTGAAGGTAGAAATGTAGCTGTGAGGTAGCCTAACATACAGTTTGTTGTAGAAAACAGATCTTTGATTTTGTATTGTGATTGCCTGGCCTTGGCTGCAAAAATGTTGTAAAAGGGGAACCAGCAGTTAGCGTAATGGCTATGTCGCTGGACTCCCACGTAGTCGACCGTGGTTTGCGTCCCGGACCCGGTGGCTTAAAACTCATGCCGGGCGCATGTGCGTGCATGCCCAAAATCCCGAGAGGAGAATGGAGGAGAAGGGATTGCGGCATGACCATCCCCTCTGGGGGGTGATTTCTCGCTTTCTGTCTCTATGTCTCTCTGTCTGTCTGGCGAGCGCACACGCCCTATAGCGAAAACCTCTCAAAATAAAAAAAAATGTTGTCAAAGCAAGTGGCCATCTTTGTAGGAAGATGTCAGGCCAGAACAGTACTGTGGTGCACACATCAAGCATGTCAAAGAACAGAAGTTCCGTCAGACTGTGAATAGGCATTCGATGAATCTAATTTGAGTCTACCAATGTACCTGTGGTAATTTTGTGCTGACTAGACTAACAGGTTGCAAAATTATTTTCATTACAAATACAAACTGAAAAATCCCTATTCCAAAATCCCAAATCCTAAATTTTTGAGCACCGACATAATGCTGCACATGGAGAATTCCCGATCTGACCTACGTGCCTCGTCAACATGCTACAACACACAGTATCATATAAAATGACCTTTGGGTATATGAATATGGGGTTTATGAAACATAATTGATGTTTAGATTTGGATCTCATCACCAAGATATCTCATTATCTGTAAGCCAATATTCCCAAATCAAAAAAGAAGTGCTATCAGAAACTCTTTTGGTACAAGCATTGCAGATAAGGGACTCTCCATCTGTATTAACAAAATTGGGTTGGTTAGTAAATTCTCACAGCACTCTAGAATCCTCAGCTCTCATGTTAACATATTTTTTTTTTTTCTTGTTCAGTCTCAATTCTTTTCTGATTGCAAAGAAAATGTTGAAGCTGCCTCCTAATCACCTTTCACCATCATTCAACTAATACAACAGGCTGTTTCAAGACCACTCTCTAATGGTGAAAAGAAATAGGTCAGAAAAAAAAATAATTTCAATGTGTAAATAATCAGTAAAGTAATATGATTAACCAGATAGCTACTATGGCCTTTAACAAGTACATATTCAAGTAAGAATATTAATATTTTTGACATTCTTTTATGTCACGTTATCTTTTATTTAAGCCAAGGAGTGGCCTCAAAATAATTCTATCAGTTTTAAAAAAATTCCCTTCTAAATTCAAATTGTGTAAGCTATAGAAGAAGAGCAGGAGATATGTATTCTCCAGTCAATTTCCACAGACACTGACAGTCTTCTGTGATACACATTATGGACCTTCTATGTAACTTATACGATTATCACCACAGTTTACGTAAGTTCATAATTTTCTAATTCCCCCAAAGCTTCCGTCAGTAATATTTTGCTGAGTTGGCAAAATTTACAGTTCTATTTTAGAAAGGTGAAAGGTATTTTTTTTTTTTTTAACCTCAGGGATTAGGATATATGAAACTAGAAGACAGCTAACACATTACCTTGACCAGCTGTGGGCTTTGAGGCAGTGAAAAGAACCATTGTGGTTGATTGGCTAAATTCAGCCAATTGACTTCCTTGTAAAAACCAGGGGAAGATGGAGGCTGAGATGGTGTCCCAGTGGCAAACTGCAATGCTCTGTGAGACTGACCCACATGGGAAGCTTCCAGGTTCGCATCTGGAGAACTCCCTGGGTACTCTGAGTAGGTGTATGCCCATGGTCCAAGGTTGAATAAAATCAGGGGCAGACTGGGTGTCAAGACTGTGTTGAGAATGCTGTATCTTTGTCTCCCTTGCTTTGTCCCTGTCCCTGTCACTCATGAAGGAAATGGATTTTTTAAAATAATGATATAGGGTAACCGCTTTTCTGATCGAGATTTGATTACTGTAAGTCAGTCATGATTATCTCATGTCCCTTGATAGGTTGTTTATGTTTTGGTAGGTGTGTTTGCATTTGCTTTGGGTTCTATTTGGTGGTGAATATGATCCTAATGTCCTATAATGACATGCCTTTGTTTTCAGGGACTGGTCAAGAAATAGACATCTAGTCTAATCTAGTGAAAGAAAGAGATACGGGAAATATTTTCTCAGTATCAAAAGAATTAGTAGGCAATCATAAGAAATTTGAATGAGAAAGTTTAGACTGTATGATACTGATAAATATGCTACAATTTTGAGGAGAATGAGGATTACTATGAAGCCAACATTGTGAAAGGCAGTATAAAATGACAGAAGAACTGAAATCTCCAAACACGTAAGATAGCTGCAAGATTGACTAGTCGTAGAATAAATTTTCACTCTAGCTTTTCTCTTTTGGGACAAAGTATACTTGATTTTTTTTAAAACATAACTTTTCTTGTTTTCTATTTCATTTCATTGAAAGAATCTTAACTGATAGAGAAGTTAACATCTTTCAAATAAATACAGCAGGAAACAACTTGAGAACACATGCTAGTACATAAAAGTGTGACAGATTGGAAATATCAAATTTCCAAATTCATAGTATTGATATTTATGAAATGTTATCTATGGAATATAAAAAGCGGAGGGTACAGATGCCCAGGAATTACTGTGAAAAGTTGGAGAAGATAGTATTGAATGAGAATTAAAGAATTAGTAAGACTTGAGATTTAGGTTGATACCATATTACATATAGAACAAAAGGCAATAGTCAAGAAAATTTCCCCTAGCACTAAGATAATGGCTGCTGATGGTATATATTGGATAGCGTGGAATATATCCTATATTTTTTTCAAAATCAGAATATACATTAATAATGGTAACTATGATCCAAATAGTATAGTTAGATTTTATTTTCAATCAATGTTTATAACCAGGAATTTTCCTGAACTCTGACATAGAGATGAAGAAATGGTTTATTCATTGTATGCTCTTCAATTTAAACACATAGAGTTTTGTAGTCAAAATTCAATTATTTCTTATATAAAGGAGATCAATATATTTTTAAATATTTTGTATATAGCTCAAAATATAAAACATCCACAATATATAGAATGAAAATCACCACCAGAAATATTTCTAAAATAAGGGAATTGTTATGATCTGAATGTTTGTACCCTCCCCAAATTCATTTGTTAGATTCTAATCCCCAGTGTGATGGTATCGGGCAGTGGGCCTTAGGGAAGTAATTAGGTAATGAGCATGGAACTCTCATGGATAGGATTGATGCTCTTCTAAAAAGGATCCCAGGCAACTCTTGCCATCTTTCCACCATGTGAGAATGCAAGAGAAAGATCGCAATCTACAACCAGAAGACCCTCAGTGGAACTCACTTACGCTGACACCTTAGTTCTGAATTCCATTCTCCAATCCTGTTGTTCCTAAGCCACTTGTGATAAGGTACTTTATTATAGCAGCCAAACTAAGGCAAGGGATTACTTTTTAAATTTCAAGTTATTGTAAAAGCTGGGGTTGATAAAGACATTTTTGCTTTTCATTATGTAACTGATTTCCCTATAGTACTCAGTCATTTTACATTGTACTTTAGTCTGTCTGATCTTCAATAACTTAAAGGGGAAAGTTAAGTGAAATTATACTAAACATCTCCAATGAAAATTCCAAAAGGAAAGAAGAAAAATGTTTCCATCATGGCTTGTAATTCACATAATTGCAGTAATTCTCTGGTAAATCCTGAATTGAAATTTATCTTCATTTATAGCTCAAGTGAGTCCATTGTATTAGATCTAAAAGACAATGCATTTTACATTTTGGTTCTTACTTCTTTAATAGTTACCAGTTTGAATGTTCACTTCAATGATAGATTAAACAAGGATCAAGTAAGGAAGGGAAATAATCTGTGTGCCTGAGAAGACTCAAAAGTGAATCATGACTGACAATGTGCCAAGAAAAACTAAGGATGCAATTCAACCAAAGCTGCATAAATAACATTACTTGTTACCAGAAAAAAATAAGTCTGTTCCTTATTTCTCTTACATTAACTTCATTTATCTATTAACAGTGATTATTTTAAATGTAAAGGCTTAAAATCTCTAATTATAAACCATAGATTAGTAAAGAAGAGTTTTTAAAAACGCATGTCATAAATATTTTTCATTTGTAAAGAACCCATGTTACATGCAGAGACATAAGTAGTTTGAAAGTGAAAGGACAGAGACAATATCCCAGGTAAATAATAACCAGATAGAGGAGGGGTGACTATACTGTTAACATAAGAAAGAGCATTCTTATTTGCTAGGTGGTATTCTTTTTTGTTAGAAGTATTTATTTAATTTTGTTACTTATTATGATTATTCTTTATTTGCTATAGGCATATGTACTCCCCAGGGGGAAACAGAAAAAGAGAGGGAAAGTGAGAAAGCTATTTGCTAGGCCCAGGACTTGAATTGCAGTTGGCCATGTGGGAGTCCAGCATCCCAACTACCATGCCACCTGCTGGCCCCAACCAGGTGGTATTCTGAGGCATGCTCTCTTGTGTTGCATTACTCCAAAAAGGCTAAATTACAAGATATGTATAGTAACATAATTCAGCTGTGTTCTAACGGATTAAACGTTAACCCAAAAGGGAATTTGGATCTCTTCTGATACTTGCCCAAATACATGGAATTGGGATTATACACATACATAATATTTGCGAAAACAGGAGAGATACAAACAGAAAAACAAATTCTTCCTAGACAAGAAAGTGGGCAAATAATGAGAAATTTTGGGATATCATCAGAGATACATTTTTTTTTTTTTTTTTTGAGAGAGGTTTTTGCTATAGGGCGCGTGTGCTCACCAGAAAGAGAGAGAGACAGATAGAAAGCGAGAAATTACCCCCCAGGGAGGATGGCCACATCGCAATCCCTTTTCCTCCATTATCCTCTCCCGATCTTGGGCATGCACACACACGTGCCAAGCATGAGTTTAAGGCGCCGGGTCCAGAACTCGAACCGCAGTCAACCACATGGGAGTCCAGCGACATAGCCATTATGCTAACTGCTGGTCCCAGAGATACATTTATTTTTATGCATAGTTTTATCAGTTCTGCTGTCTTTGTTGAAGGCTGACATCTGAAGCAGTATTTTAAAATACTTCTTTTGTAAATTAACTATTAGAAGCATTTCTTATTCCTTATTATTTTTGCAGACATTTCTGGAGCATCATATCCAATTCAATGTGAATGCATTTATATCTCCTGATGTTTCAATTTAGCATGTGAAAGCTTTGATAGAGAGGTAAATAAAATACATGTTTTCTAAGGCCCACTTTTCTAATAGCACTAATTAATTGCTTTTCAGTTGTATGGATTATGACTTAAAACACACATAACAAATTATAGTTGATCTTCAATATAATTTATTTATTATGATGTTTTTGCCTTAGGGTGTGTGCACTCGCTGGAGAGAGAGAGACAGAGACAGTGACAGTGAGAAGTCACCGCCCTCCCCAGGATGATGGCCATGCTGCTATCCCTTCTCCTCTGTTCTCCTCTTGGGATCTTGCACACACACATACATGTGCCTGGCATGAGTGTCAAGTTATTGAATCAGGGAATTGAACTGTGGTCAGCCATATGAGAGTGATGTAATCACTATGCCATCTGCTGGCCTAGTCTTCAATATAATTTCAAGTCAATCACACACTTGACTTTGAGATTTTATTTTGACTTTTATTTTGACTTTACTCTAATGTTTGATTTTAGTAGTTATTACAGAGTGCCACTAGCTATGTCAGATTCGTAGTATAACTTTATAATAGTAAATAGTGCTAGATCTTAATTTAAAAACAATTAAATTTGAAATGTAACCCATGTGCATGTAATAATTTTTATTTTATCAAATTGACATTTTTTTAGAGAGATTTTTGCTATAGGGTGTGTGTGCCTCGCCAGAGAGACAGAGAGACAGAGAGATAGAAACCTAGAAATCACCTCCCAGAGGGGATGGTCATGCCACAATCCCTTCTCTTCTGGTCTCCTCTTGGGATTTTGGGCATGCATGCACATGCACCAGGCATGAAATTTTTAAGCCACCGGGTCCAGAACTTGAACTGCTGTAGACTATGTGGGAGTCCAGCAACTTAAACATTATGCCATCTGCTGGTTGGTCCCCTCATATTGCCAACTTTAAAATATGTCCTGTAACAAAATATTATTGGATTTGTTATTGATAATTAAAAAAATGTTTAAACTATAAAATTTTACAAGTCTATAATAATTAAATAAAATTTAATAAATAGATTAATTGCTGGCATTTTAGTTTTTAAACAAATACTTATTCAATTTTATTGGTTATTATTATTATTTAATTTGATGAGAGAATTTGAGAGATAACATAAGAGAGTAAGCCACCAGATCCAAGACTTGAACTGTGGTTGGCCATGTGCGAGTCCAGCACCTTAACCACGACGCCACGTGCTGGCCCTAGTACCTCTAAATATTTTTTAGTCTTATTAAAAATAATTCAGTAGACCAGCCAGTGGTGCGGTTAAGCCTGCTGCATCTCACATGGTCGACTGTGTGGTTTCAGTATAGGACCCTATGGCTTGTAAAACACATCAGGTGTCTGTGCCTGCATACCCAAAATCCTGAAAGGAGAAATGGAGAAGGGATCGCTGCATTGCCAATCCCTCTTGGGATTTACTTTCTCACTTTCCTTCTCTATCTCTCTCTGCCTCTCTGTGCTGATGAGTATGGGTACCCTCTAGTAAATTTAAAAAAAAAGAAAATAGTAAATTAACATGTCCCAGTTTCTTAATAAGAAGCTAATTCTGTTTAATATAAAACTAGATTTCTATGTTAAGTAATCCATAGAGTAGAAAAGAAAGAAAACACTACTTTTCAAACTAATCACATGTTAACAAAATAAACCATGGGGTGAAGTGAATTGCAAAATGTTGAGACTTTAAATCAATCAAAAAGATAACACGGTTTTTAAAACTAAAATTTCCCAAGCATAATATTACCTTAGATTCTAACTTTACAGAATGTATAAAGTGATATAATTTGCCAATCATAGAAAGTTTAGAGTATAATTTTTAATACTTGAGAGAAGATCAATGTACTAGCAATTTTTCATATTTATGTGGGGCATACATAAAATGTGAACAAATTAGGGCTAAAACTGAACTTCCTAAGCTTTTTCATAGTATAATGTCCATGATTGTCTAGAGATTTGCATAAAAAGATCAAAATGATGAGGTGATTATGCACAGATTTAAAATTTCAATCATACCATCTGTAGGTGGTCTCAATAATGAGATCCTCATTGCCTAAAGGGAATGAAAAACCGGCAGGCTTGTTTCTTGCAAAATTAGAGGAAACAGTACATGTAAGGGTAGTTTCTCCAATCATGAAATTAACTTTTGTTATCATGTATCTCAAATAATTAGCTCTTTTAAACATGAAAATAAATACTTGGTGGCTAGAACTAAGGGGTTATTTGCAATGTCATTTACACATTACATAATTAAATACATAAATATGCATCCATAATTTTACAAATTATATGCAACTCTCACCTTCTCAATTTAATCTTCACTTACAAAGACTTTACTAGTAGACATGTCTTAACATAGACATAGAGGAAATACCAGCCAAGGTGCCTATCTCCTTCAATGTCCTCTTGTACCAGTCAGTCAGTGAAGTGAACATGATGAACTAATGCCTAGACACCAGAAAGAAATAGATGATCCTAGAGCCTAAAGTCTTTCAGAAGAGATGAAGTTACAGATTATAATATATACATTTCTAGTTCGCAGTTCTTCATGGAATGAAGCTGAAGTCATCCCTCTATTTCAATAAAAAGCACAGTCCCAAACAGACTGAACATCGAACAACTTTCTTGCATTTCTAAAAGAGGTGAGGACACAGAGCAACTGATACCTCTAAGACTTGATAGACAAACAAGGGAGTACAGAAAGTCATGACTTCCTGGAACATAAACTATGAGTGCACACTACCCAGGAACCAGAGCTGAGCCTGGAAAACAGGACTACAATGAACAAACTGCAGGAAATGAGGAAGGACAAGTAAGAGAACCGAAAACTTTGGGAGGATTGGAAAAGGGACCCCCACTTTTTTACATAATTATGTATTTAACTTTATTTATTCATTCAATTATTTTTAGACCAGATATATATATATATATATATATATATATATATATATAGAGAGAGAGAGAGAGAGAGAGAGAGAGAGAGAGAGAGAGAGAGAGAGAAAGTGAGAAAGCAAGCCATCAGGTTTGGGACTTGAACTGAGGTCAGACTTGTGGGAGTGTCCAGCACCTTAACCACCACGCCACCTGCTGGTCCGATGACCCCCACATTTTTATAAGTTGTATTTATAGAAGTTCAAGAAGGTCCTCTCATGGTAAATATTGAACAAAAAAATTACCTTGAACTTTTGGCAGAAGAATAGTAAGAGTATCATTTTAAAATATGATAGAGCAATCTGTTCTTAACAAGGTTTTGTCCTTCAGAGAACCTGTCTTAGCTAGAGCCTAACCTCCTGGGTTTTCAGAGCCTTAGCGACCTGGGTAAAGATAAAACCCAATTTCTGTCAGCTCTAGCTTTCCTCATGGGAGAAGGGTTATACTGCAGCCACTTGAGCCATCCTGTTTGGCCAAAGGGGAACTGAGAAGCAGTTGTGAAGTCCACAACCCAGGGGTGAATGTTCACAGGAAGACTGAGACCTAATCATTGGGTTCTAGAATGCTTCTCTCACCACTGTATTACTGAAAGTCTACTTATGGCAAAGTTTTTTACCAAGTTTATCATGTCTGGCTAAAATGAGAAATTTATAAGGCACACTAAAAGGCAAGAAAATATACTTGGATGAGACAGAGCAAGCATCAGACTCAGACATGGGAAGAATGTGGAATGATCAGACTGACTGCCACATTGAAAAACAAAGAGAATGGACTGAAAAAAAATTTTTGATATCCAAAAAAGAAAGAGAGAAGCATATAAGGAATATCTGAAACAATAATACTGAGAATTTCTCTAATTAATGACAGGAAATCCACAGATCCAAGAAGCTCAGAGGACTTCCAAGTAGGATAAGCACCAAAACAAAACAGATAAATAAATATAGGCATATCATTTCCAAACTTGATGATTTTCAGTATAGATAATTAAATGTAAAAAATAATAACCTGAAAGAAGCCAGAGAAACAACACCTTGCCCATAGAGGAACAATGATAAAATTATGTCCTACTTTTCCTTAGAAACTCTACAAGCAGGAAAAGAATGGTATGAAATATTTTTTGTTCAGAGAGAAAAAAAAAAAAACAAAACACAACCTAGAATTCTGTACCCTATGAAATTATCCTTCCAGAATGAAAGCAGGGCCAGCCTGTGGTATGGTGGTTAAGGCAGCTGAATTCCACATGGATGACTGAGGGTTTGACTCCTGGACCCTGCAGTTTCAGACACATGCTGGGCACATGTGTGCCTGCCTAAAATTCCCAAAGGAGGGAGCTATGGTGGAGAAGGGATTGCGGTGTGACCATGCCCCGATTCCCTATGGGAGGTGCTTTCTCACTTTCTCTCTCTCTCACACACACAGTCCCCCTCTGGCAAACTAAAAAAATAAATAAATAAATAAAAGTGAAAGTGACGGGCCAGGCTAGGTGGCACAGCCCATAGCACACTGGAGTGCAGTGACAGAAAGATACGGCTGATCGGCTGATCGTAGGTTCCGAGCTCCAGATTGGCCTCGAAGTGCCCCAAGTGTGCACGTGAGCACTCAAGATACTACGGAGCTGGAGAGCTAAGTAAAGGAACCGTAGTAAGACTCTGCTGGTGGTTCTTTCTCTCTTTCTCCCTCTTTTTGTCTTGCATGCAGACAGGCTCTCAATCATTTTTTTAATTGTGAAAGAAAAATGATTTTCTCCAACAAACAAAATCTGAAGAAATCTGTTCCCAGTAGACCTGTCTTGCAAGAGATGTTTAAAAGGTTCTTTAGGGAGAAGGGAAATACTACTTGAAGGTACAACTAAGCAGTCTACATGGGAGATGCTGCATCTGTACTCAAACAGACAGAGGTCACATCTATCTTTGTTTATTTGTTTATTTAAATTTAGGTTTTTACAATAGGGTGCATGTGCCCACCAGAGAGAGACAGAGAGTGGAAAAATGAGAAATCGCCACCCAGAGGGGACAGCCGCAATGTAAACCCTTCTCTTCCAGTCTCCTCTTGGGATTTTGGGCATGCATGCCCACACGCTCGGCGTGAATTTCAAGCCTCCAGGTCCAGCACACTAAGGGCAGTTGGCCGTATGAGAGTCCAGTGTCTTAACCACCACACCACCTGCTGCCCCACATCTTTATTTATTTATTTTTAAGACAAAGTCTCTGCATGTCATGAGCCTCTTGCCTCAGCCTCCCAAATCAAAGGGATTATAAACCCATGCCACCTGGCTTTTATGGAGGGCTGGAAACTGAACCTGGGCTTCCTGTGAGGTCCAAGCCTGCAGAGCAGCAGCGTGTTAGCCATCCACACTGCCTGCCACTTTGGCTGGGCTGAAACCACGTCCTTATGAATGTTGTATTGCTATGTTTTATGGTTATCTAATAGTTTTCATTAAAATACATTTTAAATGCAGCCAAATATCAAGAGAAGAAGAAATGTTAAAATAGTCAGTATACACTATATTTTAAGAGCATTGCAATTTTTAAAGAATTATTTTATTTAACTTTACTTATTTCAGTTTGACCAGAGATTGACAGAAAGAGAGAACCAGAGAGAGAGAGAGCAAGCAAGCCGCCAGGTCTGGAACTCCAACTATGGTCAGCCACGTGAGAGTCCAGCAGCCTTAACCATCGTGCCACCTGCCAGCCCCAGAAGCACTGCATTTCTATCATGCCATAAAATAATTGTTTCTATGTATTTCATCTTTATTGCCATCATGAAAACTAGGAATAAATATGCTTTTACAAAATAAAATCCACCAAACTTCCACAAAAATATATAGAATCACTTTCTAGCTCATGCTGGTTGCATTTCTAGCAGATTTTCTATGATGTTTACATACATAATCCATTAATAAAATGACTAGGCAAATATTTAGCAAGAAGTTACAGTATGCCAGAAACGGCAGTAAAAACCAAGAGTGCTAAGATCAATTAAAAATGACTCTTGCCTTGAAGAGATCCTATTCTAGTTGTTGAAAAGGCACTTAAAATAATAATTACAATCCATTGTGTTAAAGGATGTGATTAATTAAAAAAAATGTTCTATGGAGAGACTAAAGGAATTGCCCAACTTGTTCCTGGTGTGTTATATCCTTAAGATAATTAGATCTTTCCTAAGAGGAGAGGCGACAACTCCAAATGGAGGGCAGGAGGCTATTGAAATGCACAACATGATGAGTCTGTACTCACTGTAGACAATTCTGAGAGCATGAGGAAGCTTGCATGACTGGAGACAAACCCAACACAGTAGAAAGTGGTAACAGGGTGCAGAACTTCAGTTTTGGGGTAGAGGGCTACAGGGCAGGCTTGAAATCTTCCCCGATGGTGCTTGGAGACGACCTGCAATAATCCAGCTTGCAGTTTTTGCCTCAGTCCAGGCTGGACTGATTTGAACAACTGCTCATGTAAGGGAGGAAGACTGAGGTGCATCGTTTCTGGGCAAGACATATTCATTGTGGACAATCAGGTAAATTGATTATGATGCAGACCTTCTCAGCAAGACTAAAAGCCTCTCACAACTTTTAAGGCAGACTGAATTGTTATTGCTAAATGGTGAACAGCAAAGGTATCCATAGATAAACCAAAATACTCAAAGGTTCTGTCATATCTTTCATTCATCACTTTTTACTAATAATTGGAAATAGACGGGGCACAATGTAATTTGAGTATGTGTAAGTGTTGGGTTTTGCCTCTCTCTTAAGAAACATGAATGAGTAATCAGCAGATGGCCAAATGGTTATGTTACTGGACTCCCATGTAGTCAGCCATGGTTCAAGTCCCAGATCCAGCAGATTAAAACACATCAAGCAAATGTGGGTGCATGTCCAAAATCCTGAAAAGAGAATGGAAGAGAAAGGATTGCAGTGGACAGTCTCCCCGGGGGTTGATTTCTTGATTTTTATCTCTCTATCTCTCTCTGGCTAACACACATGTACCCTGTGGCAAACATGCTTTAAAAAAAAAAAAAGAAAGAAAGAAACGTGAATGAAGGGAAATGATGTTCATCTGTTTAAGCAGCATTGAAACTATTAAGAATAACAGAATCCTGGGACCAGCAGGTTGCATAGTGTTTAAGGCGCTGGACTCCCACATAGTCAACTACTGTTTGAGTCCTAGACCTGGTGGTTTGAAACTCACTCCAGGAGGGTGTATGTGTGTGTGTGTGTGTGTGTGTGTGTGTGTATGTGTGGCCAAAATCCCAAGAGGAGAATGGAGAAGAAGGTATTGTGACATGGCCATCTCCCCTGGTTGGGAGGGTGATTACTTGCTTTCTGTCTCTCTGTCTCTCCAGTGACTATACTCATCCTATAGCAAAAAAAAAAAAAAAAAAAATCTTATTAAAAAAAAAAAAAGAAGAATAGAATTCAGTCCAGAATGACAATATTCCAAGTCCACCAAAAAAGCATTTGTATCCAGTGTAGTAACTTTTATTCACAAGATGTATTTGCCTTAAAGAGTCATTTAATTCCAATATTATGTTCCCTCAGTTTTACATAGTACCAAATGAAATTGTTCCTTTTTTAAAAAATCCATATTAAGATAATCTGCAAACTAAGGTATGTCTAAATTTGCTTTAGCCCAATGAGTCCAACTGGGATCAATCTAGTTTTATGTATCTAACCTTTTCATGCATAACCCAAAGGTTTACATTAATTGTAAGGTACACTGTTTTTTCTTTACTCTCTAACTGGTTCCTAATAATTAAGTTCTCTATAACCTTTCAGACCATGGCTCTTTCAAAAGCACTGGCAATTGCACTTATTGGTTTTATTACATTGACCAGCATAATAACTTAATTATTTCCTAATTATCAGATAAGTGGTCTAGTATTATATTTCTATCGTCATGCATACAATAAAATAATGCATTTTTTTAAAGTTGAGAACATCAGAAATCAAGAACTCAAAAATAGATATAGGAATTTAAACTCAGATTGACAATAAGACACATCAGACATGACTGATAATTGTGGCAGTTACATTTATACAATTTATTGGAAGACTGAGGGTGAACCCACACTTCCAAGGATGATAAATTGACATTGTAAACTTACAGGCAGATCTTGGTTCTTATAGCAGTTGAGTTTCTGCAGAGAGAACCCAAATATATTTTAGGTGCTATCACTGAACTATGTAAGCAATTTGTGATTTTTCTGATATGGATGAATGGTGTTGTACACCATCATTAAATTTGAAGCATCCTTTTAAAGCCTATAAAAGCAAATGTAAGTGTCTTGCTGATTTTATTCATCTTATTAACATTCCCTTTCTTTCATTTAAAATTTATCATTGCAAATGAGTTTTCACATTTCCTACCTCCAGCATTGCCAAAAACTTTGTTAAAGTATAATAGTTCTGGACAATAATGGTAAGCTCAGTGTTTCCTTGGTTTCTTTCAGAAAACATAAGATAGATTCATATAAAATTCCCACTGTCTACATCTATTCACAAAGTAAATGATTGCAAAATTCAACTCTAATTATGATGATTTATGATTTTTTACTACTCTCTTAAACTTCCAGTCTCCAGTCCTACTCCACCATTTTCCCACTTCCCCACAGAGTAAATCTGAAGTAAGTTTATATTTAATATATGCATTCGTGTGTGTGTTCCCCTCTCCATGGTGTGGTTTAGTGACAGTTTGGAGAAATAAGGCAATGAATATCTGGTCCCCATGATGATTTCATTGTAATTCTAAAGTGCTGCCAAGGTCTCTGAATTGCAGTGCAGTCATGTGTGAATAAAACAATACATCTAATTTATTGCACCTAGTAAAAAAAAAAGTATAAAAAGTAAATATGGAAATCCATGATATACTGGCACATATTCTCCAGGCTGAAACTCTTTAAAGTGAATGATATCAACAGGCTAGTGTTAAATATAGATAAAGGTAATTGAACACATATATTGAAAACTCGCCCGTTAATTCAGGATTATGGTAGAAGCTGTCAAATCAAGGGCATGGAAAATAGAATTATGATATACATTATTCTCTGTGTTTTTTGTGTATGGTTTTCACTCACACTTATTTCAGATTTAGAGAAGAGAATCTTGTATGCATTACTTACCGTTTTCTTTACTGATTTGCGAGTTTACTCTGGACCTGAGAACAGCATGCTTTTGCACACAGGCAGATCTCAGTTCTTTATAACAAGTGAGTACTTATTTTACATGAAACTAATAAAAATTTTGATGTTATTTTATCTATTTTAATCCTCTAATAATTGTGGAAGTACTTTTAAAAAGTCTTTATGTATTCTCTACCTCTATCTCATTTCTTACATTGCCTTGGAACTTACATCAATGCATTTTTCTTCCTCTCCTGTTTCACTTACTTTTGGAGAAAGTTTCCTGGCTTTCTTTTGGGTAGTTCTGATTAAGACCTATTATATAACTACTCACTTGCAAAAACTTATGATAGATTCCGTATCCCTAGTGTCTTGATTTGGGCTAGCACAGACTGGCCTCTAAATAAATCTCTACTGAGTGAATAAATGATACACAGTTACATTCCTCTCTGAAATGATCCACAATTTCCAAAGTATATCCCAAATCCAACTTTCTCAATATCTTCATGACTTACAATGTTGTCAAAACTGCCATCTTCTATTATCTGAACTGTTGCCAAACACTCCTAATTAACCTGTTTTTTTGATTCCTTGTCACCAATCTAGTGACTTATGAACTATAAACATATGTATTTGCAGCTTTGTGAAAGCATAATTAAAATATTTTGGACTTGTAGTGTGCACTTCGAGCTTGGATGTACACATACACCTGTGAAATCACTACGATCAAGTTAACAACCATCTCTCGCTCCAGAAAGTCCTCTTGTGCCCATTTTTAAAACCACTAAATCCTGCATCTAAGAATTCCATATTTCCAAGGCAATGATTAATCTACTTACAATCACTGTAGATGAGTTTGTGGTTTGAACAGGTTCATATCAATGGAACCATGCAATGTGATGGCTTTGGGTGTGTCCGCTCGGCTACCATGAGCCCTAGTTGCCTGAGATCTCTTTCTGCCATGTTTCTGGTTGTGGAGGGCTGCAAATACTTTCTGACGATTGTTTCACCAGGCTTGGGTATTCGAATGAAGATTCCAGTGTTCAGGCTGGCAGATGTTCCTAGTACTCTTTCTTTGGAGCTCCCTTCTTTCTGGAACTTTCCTCTGGGAGCTCTAGCTTCTTTGACCCTCTGGACTTAAATCTGTTTCCCCTCCACTTGCTTCAGCCCACATGGTCTCTTAGCCAGTAAGCTGTAGTCATTGTATGGTTCATTCTCTTCATCTCCTGCTTTTCAAGGAGCACTGCCCTTTATTGTTAACTGTCCAATATCTTAAAAAACATATATTGTTTTCTCCATTTTGTCACATTTTTGCAGGTCAGAGAGTAATTCTAGTTCCTGTTACTCCATTGAAAAAAAGCAGAAATTGATGCTTTTAAAAATGTAGATTAGTTCAATTAAATCTCTTAACTACCAATTGCTTACCCATTTTAAATATAGAACAGTACCAAGTATCTTATAAGCCTAAAATCCATAAGATTACATCTCTGAACTCCTGTGCCACAACTTACAGCTCTGTTCTAGCACCATGGCTTTCCACAATGCCTTAGAACACACAACTCTTTTCATTCGTTGTTCTTGTGCTTACTTTTTGCAAAACTCATTGTCCTTGTGCTAAGTTTTTCATTTCTGAGAGATCTTTAACATGTTCATGGAAAACAAATTATTAAAAAAAAGCTATGAATGGATTTCAAAACTTTTTGCATCAAGCTAGGCTTGTACTTTAATTTTTTTCATAAACTTTTGAAATCTCCTAGTAGGTGGTATGCCTTTTCCTTGGATTCTCACAGTTGCTTCCATCTTATCATGGAAGTTGCCGTTTACAGTCTTCTGCTTCTAAGATGGAATAGTTTATATTAGACTAACACCTCCACAGGGATGGACTGATATCAGTCACAAAAGCTTGGTATATTTCAAACTGCTATTTGAAGTTATCAGACAATACCAAGGCAGTGAGGACCTGAGAGTCCGGGATTCCAGAGAAAAGAGAAACAATTGCTTTCTTGTGGCTTTTGTCAATTCTTAAGCACAGAGAAGAGGAACTGAGTAAAAAGCAGAAAACTAGGCTTGGAAAAAGGCTCACTTAGAAAGGAAGACAGAGCCCAATGAATTATTAAAGAGATCCTGGTAAGCACCCCTGCTGTCTTTTAGACCACATAATGCTATACTCTAAGGTAGGTCCATGTTTTAAGAAAAGGAACTATGCTCTGTATATGAAGGCAAACAAATAAAGATAAGACCAGCTTCAACAAAGCATAAAATTCTGTTTTAGATGATTAAAGTTATTTGCTTATACTTATTCTGCATGGCAAGGGAAAACTAAAGACTCTTCGGAGGAGGTAATGTCATCCATACCTGCATAATTTTACACGCTTGATATCTAGGATTCAATAAGATATTATTAAGTGTGCCAAGGAAAAGTTTAAAATGAACAGAACAATTGTGGGGAAAAAAGACACATTAGAAGTAGACTCATTTGGGGGAGAGACAGGGAGGAAAAGCATTAATGGCACAAAGAGGTGTGGTATTATCTGTTGAAGATATTTCGTAGTTTTATCAACAGTACTAGGGAGAAATGTTCACCTGTTGAAATATCCATTTTGTAAGACAAATAATAATGTGATTGAATGTATGGAAGAAAATGAAATGAAAATAAATAAATAAATAAATAAATAAAATAAATAGACTCACAGGTCATCAAGATATTTGAGTTATCCAGTAGAGACAATGAAATGACGAAGCATAATATAATCAAAAAATTGCAGGAAAACAGGAAACATATGAAATCAGTTTAATCTATAACATGGAGTCAATGAAGACTGTAGAGATGAGTAATAAAGGAAATTAAGTAGCTGTTAGATGAACATAATATATTAGAACATTCAGAATTTCAGTGGGAAATGTGAAAATTGAAACACGTAGGAAACTAGAAAGAAAAGTACAGGAAAGAAGGTAAGAAATTTATGGGATATATGTATATATCATGCTCTTTTATGTATAAATAATGTTCTGTACTATTTTAAAAAAACAGACTCAGACAATAACGATGGTAATGAAATATTGTCACAGATTTTCCAAACTGACAAAGAAAAGAAAAACACAAAACCACAGATTGAAGTTAAGGAAACTCTGTTAATCAACCCTAAGCAACATAAATAGAGAGATTAACACTGGCATAATGGTCATGTTGCTGGCCTTCCATGTAGTTGACTCTGGTTTGAGTCCCAGACCTGTCAGCTTCAAATTCACACCAGGCACATGTGCATGTGTGCCCAGAGTCCCAAGAGGAGAATGGAGAATAGAGGAGAAGGGATTGTGGAATGACCATCCACCCTGGGGGGTGATTTTTGCTTTCTGTCTCTCTGACATGTGCACACACCCTATAGCAAATAAATAAATAAATCTATCTCTCCAAAAAAAATACACATATATATGTGTGTATACACACACACACACACACACACACACACACACATATGCATAAGTTAAGCACACCAAGGCACATTGTAATAAAACTTTTGATAACCAAAGTAAAGGAAAACCAAATCTTTTAACAAAAGCAAGAGAAACACACTTTGTCTTCAAAATAGTAACAAAAAGATTTGGGAGTTAACTTCCCAGGAAATAATTGAAGGCAAAAGAATTTGCTATTATATCTTTAAAGTACCAAGGAGTATTAAAATTCTGATATAGAACTCTATATACAATGAACATACATTTATGATATAAAAATGAAATAAAGGCATTTTCAAAAATAAAAGCTGAGAAAACTAATGGCCATCACAACTTTCACTAACGTAGATAATGAAAACCCATTAGCTAGAAGAATAATATGAATAGACTTTGACAATGGAGGATAGAATGTAAATCACTTGAAATAAATTCAAACCAACATCGAGTTTTTAAAGCAATATTTTAAACAATTATTGTAAAATTTAAACTTTACATGCAATTTGAAGATAATACATGCCAATAATAGAACAAAAACCATTAAATGAACAAATGGTATGTGATGTTTTAAGATTTTTGCAGTAGCCAAAAAATGGTGAATGTACCAATGTAAGGTAGACCTTTATAAAAGGTTATTTGTAACTATCTTTTCAGTAACCTCTGAATAAATAGCATACAGACATGTGGAAATTATAAGACTAATTTATGAAAAATAAGGCAAGAAAGTGAAAAGGAAACTAAAATAGTTTTACAAATAGTAAGTGACTACAGATATCACAGATTTACCCAGGATATGATCACTTCCTAAGGAATTTACTCAAACATAAGACAAAGATTTTTGGAGATGACTGAAAAATAAATATATGTTGCATACAATATGGATCTTTCAATACACTGACCCAGAAAGTTTGAAATAGAAAGAAAAAGTAAAATAAAAACATTTCACATAATTACAAGTCAAAAATCAAAATCACTGATTCAAAGAAATAATTGCATCTCTGAGAGGTCACATTACTTTATCTGCTTATGTTTCTCACTCACCTGCCATAGATGACAATCTAGCTCACAAGAACTGCGTGTTTATTCTCTCCCCTACCTAAAAGCACTAGAGGAGCACCTGAAATATACAAAGTGCTCAATAAATATTTGGAACATTTCCTTCCTTATTATTTTCAAATCAATCTGGTCCCTGTGTTTACTCTAAAGTGCTACAATCATTACATAAAATCACTGCACTCATTACTTCGAAGCCTCCCTCTCCTTATCGACCAGTCTTGTCTTACCTGTGCTTCTCATGTGACCCCTTTGGTTTTTTCACTCCGCCTTGATGGCTAGACCCTCTTCTTGGATGCAATTAAGCAAGCTTGCCCTTTTCTTACATCCCAATGAACCTGTAACAATGTCTAGTCATCCTACAGTGTTCTATAACCAATTCAATATAATATTTTAGACCAGGCACAGTGGTAAGTAATGCAACACTGACAATTCTGATCATGTGGGAGGGTGCTGCCTTTGCTTCCAGAGGTCCAGTTGGACTCACCAGCTGCACGGGTCTGTGCCATGATCCTGGCTGGCTGAGTCTGGGGCAGCACGGCATGAGGACACGGTTGGCGGTACTTCTCTCTCTGTATCCTTCTCTCTTTTATATGAAGAACAGATGAGTAAACTTTTAATATATACTTACGTGATAATGTAAAGTGTACTCCACCCTTTCATGCTCTGCTGCCTCACTTCTCAGAAGTTACTTTGCTTTACTATAACTGCAAAAGAGTAAATAGAAAATAAATCAGAAAACTATTGTCTAAATACAGATGCATATATTCCATACTAGATTTACATGTATGTGACTAGAAGTTAAAGCATGTGGAAAATTCTATGCACTATCTTTAATGGCTCAGAAATGTTCAGAAAATGGCCAGCTGGTGGCACAGTGGCTGAAGTGCTGAATCCCACATGGTCAAGCAGTTTGAGTCCTAGACCAGGTGGCTTGAAAATCACGCTGGGTGTGTGCGCGAACCTATCCAAATTTCAAAGAGGAAAATAGAGGAGAAGAGATTGCAGTGTGGCCATCCCCATCCTCAATGGGGAGGCTGATTTCTCACTTTCTCTCTTTCTCTCTCTGTGTCTTTCTTTGTCAAGTGCATGTACCCTATAGCAAAAACAAACAAACAAAGAAATTAAGTTCAAAAAGTAATACAATTCAAATAGACTGAGAAAAATATGATAGATCTTCCTTGACAATGACTAAAATCAGTCTTCGGAGAAGTTCAAGTTGTCACCTCCTGTAACACAGCACATAGAGAACAACGTGGCTCGGGTGAGAGAATCCAAACTCTTGAGATGTTTAATGTCCAAGCACACAAAGTCTGGTACACTGATGTCAAACTCCAATTGGGAAACTATGAAACCCTGATAATTAAGATGGGCATTAAGATGCCTGAGAAAATTTTGATCCCTGGATGCTTCTAAATCCTTGGAGCTTGAAAAAGTGGCTCATTCATGTCTTTTAAGATCCAGAATTCCATATTCACTTCAAGGCAGCGAAGAGATATCTATCCTATAAAGCAATATGTTTCCCCTCAGACTTGGCCCATCTCACCTTGTTGAACACTAGAATTAACTATTAACCCTGCAACACCTTCACACGAACATGCTAATGATTCCTTCAGCCCTTCTCTGAGAGGGTCTCAAGGAAATTTACTTAGATATATTCACTGGAAAAGAAAACCATTCAAACATTTGAAAGACTATTTTCTAGGGATCTGGGTTGGCATTAATACCTGGAAATCTGGGGCATTATGATGGACCCTCATTAGACTAGAGAAAGTGATACTAGGTAATGAGTTTAATCCTTGAGTCAAGACTTAACCCAGTTGGGAATTTCTAGAGCCCCATGAGAAAAGAAAGAGATTATATTTCAAACCATCTAGTCAGGATGGACTAACAGGAGTTGAGGAACTACAAATAGGAATTGATTCTGAAATTCTTAATCCAGAAGGACAGAATATTGTAAATGGAAGAATTTGTTTAGGAGAATTTTTTTTAAGTGGTTTTTTTTTTTTTTTTTTTTTTTTTAAATTTCCTGTGAGAGAGAGAGATGGAAAGAGAGAGCAGCACCTTTGAAAAGGTCTTTACACCATGATTCTGCCCCTACCTCTCAGGATTAACCCATGAATATGCCCAGCACATTCAAGTGGGCACAGGACACAAAACCAGGGCCTTCCCATATGGCCTCTAGGATCGTCAGCAATGCTCCTGTTGCCTGAGTCTCCATGACTGTGGCTAGCAGAAATTTTCAAAGGTGCAAATTTTAAAATCCTATCAAGGGCCCCACGGGATGGTATTAACCGAGTACTAGGATTGCTCCTAGAAGCAGGAAAAGCAATGCATATACTAAGTGAAGTAAAACATGTTGAAATTCCAATTAGAGATAGTGTAAGAAAGAACTCAAAGGCTCAGGAAGGTGGGGCTGTTTGAGTGGTTGAACTATGGAGGGCCAGAAATCTCATGAGATGATTATATCCAATAGAAAGATCCAGAAAAGTGGACATTTGCAAGACCATAAAACAGCTTCATTGGGAACCAGCAGTTAGCGTAATGGCTATGTCGCTGGCCTCCCACGTAGTCGACCGCGGTTCGCGTCCCGGACCCGGTGGCTTAAAACTCACGCCGGGCGCGTGTGCGTGCGTGCCCAAGATCCCAAGAGGAGAATGGAGGAGAAGGGATTGCGGCGTGACCATCCCCTCTGGGGGGTGATTTCTCGCTTTCTGTCTCTATGTCTCTGTCTGTCTGGCGAGCGCACGCGCCCTATAGCAAAAAAAAAACCTCTCCAAAAAAAAAAAAAAAAAAAAACAACTTCATTAAAATGTTCATTAGTGGACCTTCTTTCCATCAGTAACCAGGGCTGATGGCAGAAGAAACTATTACAGAACTACGAACAGGAGTAAAAATAGAAATGAAAACCCCTCTCCCAAACTGCAGAGGTATGCCAATGTGCTTAACCCTGAGGGGTAGGTGGATACTATAACTGTAATGAACAGTAGGGTTAGGTTAACCTCTAAGAAGCTTGTGAACTCACTGGCGTTCATGGACAGCAAGCAGAAAGCAGTGACTGAAGGTGAAAAATACATGGGCAGAGGAAAAGGGTATGATCCAGTTTCCATGGTCAGAGGAAACCAATGATTATCATCTAAAAAGTCACAATTTCTGCCAAGATTTCAAGATTTTCTTTGCAGACCCAGACAACTTTTACAGAAAAGGAGGTTAGTCTTCCAAGAGGCAGAACCCTGCAACATGATCAAGCGCAAAGATACTAATGATTCCTTCAGCCCTTCTCAGAGAGGGACTTAAGGAAATGTACTTAGGTATATTCACCGGGAAAGAAAAACACTCAAACATTCATAAGACTTTTTTTTCTAGGGATTTGGGTTGGCATTAATACCTGGAAATCTGGGGCATGATGATGCCCCCTTGTTAGACTGGAGACTATGATGCCAGGTAATTGGTTTATTCCTTGATGTAGTTCATCACATTGTGGTCCTTCTGGGTCCTGACTACCCAGTGGTAGTCATTTTCTAGGTTAAGGAAAATAGTGGTTGGTATTTAAATATCTTGTAGTTGTTGCATTTTTCACATTGGTCTCTTGTCAAGTAGGTTAAGATCTATTAGAGTGATAAAAACTGTAAGCCTCTATAATTAACCCCCAAGATAATAATGGCAGTAGCACATCACAGGTAAGAGGGTGGTTATTAGGTAACCCTCTAGGGTCTGAAGCAGCAGTCCCCAACCTTTTTGTTACCAGGGACAGGTTTAATTGAAGACTTTTTTTTTTCCCTCCCACGGATGGAGAGGAGTGGTTCAGGATGATTCAAGATTTAGGATGATTCAAGCATTACACTTATTGTGTACTTTATTTCCATTATCATTACATTGCAATGTAGAATGAAATAATTATACAACTCCCCATAATGCAGGAATATTAGGAGCCCTAAGCTTGTTTTCCTGCAACTCGATGGTTCCAGCTGGGGGATGCCATGAGAATCCAATGCTAATCTGATCTGACAGGAGGCAGAGCTCAGGCAGTAATGCAAGCAATGGGAGTGGCTATAATTACAGATGAAGCTTTGCTTGCTTGACTGCCCCTCATGTTCAGCTGTATTGCTTGGAACCCAATAGACCATGGACTGATATAGGTCCATGGCACAAGGGTTGGGGAACCCCGGCCTAAAGCATAGAGGAGGTAGCCCTCAACATTTCTTTATTAAATTTACCATCTGGCCCCTCCAGAAGCGAGACTGATTTGGAGAACATTAATAGACTATCAGAAATCCAACCAAATGTCAGCTCCAATAGCAACTGCTATTTCAGATGTTGTATTTTTTTCTAGACCAATGTAACACAGCCTCAGGCACATAGTATGAAACCACAGATGAAGGAAATAAGAAATATTTTTCATTCTAATTAGAGAATAGGTTAGAAATATTGCTCACAAAAAATGGACAACAATGTACATGTACAGTCTTGTGGTTCTCTCCCCTTTGTTTCCAAGGCTATATTTTCTCTGTTACAACATAGAACTGGGTCACTAGATATCACTCTAAACAACGCATTGATCACTATCATATTGACATTGCAAGAAAAAAATAGGAAAATTGTGCGTTTAAAGTTTTCCTCTAAGCAATGCTGAACCATTTAAAGGTTTTAAGAGGAATGACTTGGTTGAAATTCCTTTAAGTAAACTACCCTGGAAGTTTCATGCAAAATCGATTTTACCTAGGCACAACTTGAGACAAGATAATTGGCAGGGAAAAATGAATAAAATAACAATGACATTGAAATAGCTCCAGTGGGACCAGCAGTTAGCGTAATGGCTATGTTTCTGGACTCCCACGTAGTCGACCGCGGTTCGAGTCCCAGACCCAGCGGCTTAAACTCAAGCCAGGCGTGTGTGCGTGCGTGCCCAAGATCCCGAGAGGAGAATGGAGGAGAAGGGATTGCAGCGTGGCCATCCCCCCGGGGGGTGATTTCTCACTTTCTGTCTCTCTGTCTCTCTCTGTCAGTCTGGCGCGTACACGCACCTTATAGCAAAAACCTCTCAAAAAAAGAAAAGAAAAGAAAAGAAAAGAATAACTCCAGTGAGATATGATGAAAGTTTTTCAAAATCCTGGCAAACCACAATTTACACCTAGAGATGAGAGGCAGACTTGACAGAGAGGGAAGCTCAACTTGGGCAAAGAGAATTTAATAGAAATACAGTTTTAAGAGATGTTAGTAAATGTATAAAAATGTGTGAAGGTTGCTGAGGTACTTGTGGATTTCTAGAAATCAGAAGCTATATTACCATATTTGGCCTGAGGGCTATAGAAGGAAAGAGTGTTAGCACTTAGGTAGGAACAGGAAGTATGGAAGGAAGGTGACAAATGATCTAGCCTTCACCCAAACCACTAAATTACATAAAAGACAAAAAAGAGCAAAAAAATCTGTAGTTCCTCTAGTTTCCAGTAGAAAAGGACAGTGTAGGGGTAATATGGTGAAACCAAAATGGTTTCTCTCTTCCACTTTCCCTTTTCTCTCCTACATGATGTAGTTAAGAAGGATCATCTGGGAGTACACAGTAGGTTAGAATCTGCCAAAGTGCTGAGGAGGACAAGGGCCCCAAGAGATTCTGCTTCAGGGGTCTATATATATACGAGCCATCTCCTTGGGAAGGGCCAGAGGTCACGGCAGCTCGCCTGTGTCAGGTGAACTCTTTATGAGACCATGTGTGGTGAGACTGGCCAGAGCAACTAGAGTTCTCTCAGCTGCTATATACTAATAATAGAAACCAGGCTTGTTGGCACCTTTTTACATCATCTACTTGTTTATAGAGCTTTGCTTTGAGTGTGTCCAGGCTGGAATTACTGTAATGTGTCACTCAATTCACTGTAATAATTGTCAAATAGTGTTTTAGACCAAGTGTTGCTTGATACCACCCACACAATAATAGTTGTTTCTAATTGAGTAACTAGCTACTATGTTTAAGACACTGTAATGAGTACTTGCACTTTTTATCTGATTTGATCTTCAGCATACTTTAATGTATGTATTATTAACTAAATTAATTTCAAATGAGTTGAATAAAGCCAAGAGAAGATAATCAGAGGTCTCATAAAAAGTAAATACATGAGCCAGAAGTCAGCGTGCAGTAGCTTGATTCAAAATATTGATACTTAATGACTGAGCAGCAATGTTCTTATGACCAGATTATGCAATGTAATTGGAAAGATAAAAATTCCACTAAAAATATGATGTGTGTTTGAGACAGGGGGCTACACTGATAATAGAAAATGAAGTTAAGGTTGCTAAAATAATCAATGATATATTTAAGATCTGAACCTTTAAGAATAGGTAGATTGTTT
Source organism: Tupaia tana (assembly GCA_026018925.1). NCBI lineage: Eukaryota > Metazoa > Chordata > Mammalia > Scandentia > Tupaiidae > Tupaia > Tupaia tana. The sequence continues at coordinate 160,359,186 of JAKSZU010000007.1, read as the reverse complement.
AAGAATATTCAAAGTCAGAATTAACAGCATTTTTCGATCTATTGTTTTAAACATTTTCCTTCTTAAAGCTGATTAAAAAAACATAACTTCATCCCTGTTACTTCATGTTTTAGTGTAACTATGAATCTTCCTATTTTCTTACCCAAATTATTTATTTGTCCTTGGTGAATACAAAAACGTTTATAATGCTTGCAACATTGAGATTTTATAATTAGATATAAAGGAAAGGAATCTATTCTCTCCACTTCTAGCTGTGTCTTATTTTGTGCAATCTGATGAAATTTAGTAAATCACAGCCATAGCTTTGGGCCAAAATAATCAGAGAGCTTCCTTCAAAAGCAGAATACAATAATCATAATATACTACTCACTATTGGAAGGAGTTTCTATAAGATAAATGAGAAGCTCTACTCTTTAGTAATAAAAAGTTGGATTCTGATACTTTTATGATTAAGAGTATTTTCAAAGTTGAAATTACTTTCCTCTGCTTTTGCCTTCGCTGCTACCTGACAGCTGATCTCTGAGTTAGAGTCACAGTTGGATGGTGTGCACCCGTCTAAGAAATGACAAACATAGGGACTTCTTGGAACAGATGGAAGGCACCCATGGCTGGTTTCATCTACTTAGGGGATTGGTAAATTAACTGAGGAGTTTGAGTTCTGATATTGAAATAGTTCTTGCTAGTGTCGCTGCAGAAGTCATCGATGACAGCTGCTGTTTTTAAGTATTTTAAACTTTTAGTGATGCCTGAGTACTCCAGATTCATCATTTTACATTCTGAAAACAAGTCCCAGTGATAACTACTGAGATTTTCTTGTTTGCTCTTTATGTTTTTGTTTTTAAAATTTTCTTTCTTAGGACTGATTTTATACTAAGGAGGAGAAATGTTGGGATGTGATGGGAGAAGAGAGAACATAGTGTGGATGAGGAAAAGAAGAGGGTATTTCTAAAATAAATATCCAGCTTAAAGCATTGCAATTTTATAACTTGTTCATTAAAAATTATCATCATACGTAAGTTCCTTTATTAGACAAATTCCATTCAATGGACCCTTGCCTCACCCAGGTTTCTAATTTTAAGAAGTCCAGGAAACATCAGTTAGAATCACTCTGCTTTTCATCACTACTTTCTATATTTTTCCAGAATGTCAAAATTTTGTTTAAAAGTTAATTATTTATTTCGTCCATGAAAAAGAGCAAGAAAAGTATCCTCTCATGCCACTATCCATTCCCAGCTCCATCCAACCCAAATGTCAGGTATTCACACACCAAGGATGTACAGGGAAGTCTCAGGACACCAGCTGAGGACCGAACCATGTGTGTACAGTTGTGTTACCATAACACCAACCATTTTGCTGCAAGGATTCTTAGAATGGGAAAAATAATCTTGTGAGACATCATGAACCCTTTTTAAATTCTTAAATAACTAACCTTATGATTACATCCTAATTTTCTTTTTTGCTTATTTTTTGTTGCTTTTGAAGTCTGACTTTAGAATACAGTTTGATTTTTTCCTAATTAGGAATTATAATCCATTAAAAGTTGAATATTTGATTTTAAGAGTAGCATTTTTTCTGTCTTAACATTGCTTTTACTAGCCACACTCATGCTAATAATTCATATGTGTTCAGAGCACATATGAAAATGGATATAGTTTTCATCCTTTGGTTTTCTACACCTTCCTTTATCAGTCCTTAGTGAATTAGGATGCTACATTTAGTACTTTTTTCAATAGTTCTTCTGTCACAACTACCTCCATATTTACTGTCCTGATTAATACATGTAAAGTTAAGTTACTCACTAATTAAATTAATAAATAATGCTAAGTTGAGAGTCATTAACTGCGGAAAGAGAAGTAACACAAAAATGTTATAATGACATAGAGTGTAATAAAGGAAAGAAGTTTTAAAAAATGTTCAACTTGAGAAAATGTTCTCTACCTAAGAATTTAGGTAATGTAACTGGATTTTTACCTGTCTTTGCCTTTATTTAAAATGTCTGTGCTTGTATTATTTCTGATTATTACCCTAGGAGTAGTGAACAGGTAATGACTGTTTACTTGAGCATTGGGAAATAGCGGGCCTTTGGTTGTCAGCACATAATACCTTATCTGCTTAAGACCACGTGGAGTAAATTACAACTTCACTATACTGATTGTGTGTGTTTTTTTTTCTTTTTCTTTCTTTCTTTTCTTTTTGTTTAAATTATCAGAGTGCACGTGTATTGCCAGAGAGAGAAGGGAGAAAAAGCCCCTCTGAATGTAGCGTGGTCACGCCATAATCCCTTCTCCATGTCTCTGTCCTACTGGGATTTTGGGGGCATACACACCCCCTGTGTGTTTTTTGGTCACTGAGGCCAGCGTTTGAACAGTGATGGGTCATGTGGGATCCAACTTCCTTGGCCACTAGGCTATGGGATCATCCTGCCTGTTTTCCTTTAGGTTGCATTTAAAAGGTAAATTATTTGAAGATACAGCTACCTTTTTGTTTGGATCAAGGCACAGAATCTTTAAGATAGAAGCTATGCTTCACATCGTTTGAGACTGACATGATTCGTGTTAAGGAAAATAATATCTACTTTTGTCTCAGCTTCTCAATGGATACTGATTTAAGAAATGCTAGGGGAACTCAAATTGTATTTATTAATTTTTCTCAGTCATAGTTATTTCGATCAAAAGCATTAATTGCTAAATGGGAAACATAATTTTCTAAGGTTAATGAGATAATAAAATGAATAATAGTATCAGAACATAGTAAATACTGAGCAGTAAATAACTAAGCAGTTATTGAGTGAGAAAATGAATGTGGATAGCACGCTATAACTATATAATATAAATTGAGATGATGGAAAATCATTCTTCACTTAAACATGAATAAAATGGTAAGTTTAATTCATAAAATGATGAGAAAGTCAAAATATTTACAACCTTAAATAGGTCACTTTAAAAACTAAGACATAAAGACACTGGACTCCCACATGGCCAAGCGCAGTTTGAGTCCTGGACCCAGCAGCTTGAAAATCACATCAGGTACATGTGTGTGTGTGTGTACCCAAAATCCTGAGAGGAAAATGGAGGAGAAGGGATTGTGGCATGGTCATCCCTCCAGGTGGGGTGATTTCTCACTTTCTTTCTCTCTCTCTCTCTGGTGAGTGCATGAGCCCTATGGCAACCACCACCCACCCACCCCCCAAAAAAGGGGAAGAAATATGAGAACTGGCTACTAGCTACTCAAATCACCGACATATAATATAATCATATATCAATAAATAATCTGAGTTTGGAGCTAAGAAAATTATTGCAAACTGAGTTATCATAGTTTATTGTTAGAACTCAAGCTAGCACTTAAATGTCTTGACTTACGTTCCAATGATATTGCCACTGTACTCCATGGACATCATATTGCATATCTAGATTTTAATGACCTTTCACAAACAGGCATTGATCTATTACACACTGCAGCCCAATTAACCATCAGGCTTGGAAATACCAATCTTTTTCTCAGCGATATCCCTGCAGATTACAAGGAACATTATCCAGGAAATGGGAAACTAGGAATTGGCATTTCTGTTTTAAAAAACTTGCCAATAGGCTTCATATATTTAAAATAATATTCTAAAACAATTCAATAGTAGGGACCAGCATATGGCATGATAATTATATCGCTGTACTCCCACACAGCTGACCCACCGTGGGTTCAGTCCTAGACCCAGAAACTTGAAACTCATGCCAGGTATGTCTGTGTGAGTGACCAAAATCCCAAGAGGAGAATGTAGGAAAAGGGATTGCGTGTGGCCATCCCCCCCTTGGGGATGATTTCTCACTTTCTATTTCTCTGTCTCTCTGTCTCTTCAGCAAGTGCACATACCCTATAGGAAAAATCTCTTTAAAAATAATTTAACAATAAGTCTGTCTCTAGGGCTCTGTGGCTAAGGGAACTTGAATGACCCACGTGACCAACGGCATTTCAAATCCTGGCCCCAGTAGCTTGAGAACATGCTGGGCATGGGTGTGTGTATGTCCCAGATGACAATGGGCTATCGAAATGGAGACGGGATTGCAGCGTGACTACATCCACTGAGGGAAATTTCTCCCTCTTTTTCTGGTGAGCACATGCACCCTCTGGAATAAATGAATAAATAAATAAATATATTGTAGTCATTAAACACTATGTGAAGACAAAATTTTCTACAATAGCAAAAAGATGTACAGGAGAAGCTAAAAAAGAAACAAGGAAAACACAAATAATGTGATCTCAATGATGTCAAAAAGCATTATCAAAAACAAAAAAAGGGACCAGCAGTTAGCGTAATGGCTATGTTGCTGAACTCCCATGTAGTCCTCTGCAGTTCTAGTCCCAGAACCAGTGGCTTAAACTCATGCTGGGTGCATGTGTGTGCGTGCCCAAGATCCTGAGAGGAGAATTGAGGAGAAGGGATTATGGCATGGCCATCCCCCCATGGTGGGTGATTTCTTGCTTCCTATCTCTTCTGGCCTTGCATAGTTTAGAAGTTCAACAATTTCCAGTAATGACCAAAGAACAAAAACATGTTAAAAACATGTTTTTCAATAATGCTTTCTTTTACCTTTTTGGTAATGTTTATTTCTTTAATAACTGAGAGACAGAGGAAGAGAAAAAGAGGGAGTATCTCTAAAAGTGCCTTCATGCTGCAATCCACCCCTAGTCTCAGCCAAACCTGGATTTGGGGTTCATGTGTGCCCTGAATGTGCAGGGAGATTTCCAGACATCAATCCAGAACCTTTCCACATGACTGATTTTGTGGTTTGAGTCCTGGACCTAACAGTTTGAAAAACACACTGTGCACATGTGCATGCATGCTCTAGATCCCAAGAGAAGAATGGAGGAGAAGGGATTTTGGAGTGGATTCATCCTTGGGAATGATTTCTCACTGTCTTTCTTTTTCTTTCTATCTTTTAGAATTACTATTATTATTATTATTCAGTTTGATCAGAGAGAGACAGAAAGAGAAGGTCAGCCATCAGATCCAGGACTTGAATCACAGACAGCCACATGGGAGTCCAATGCCCCAACCACCACACCACACACCGTCCTCTGTTTGCCTCTTTCTAGCTAGTGCAACCACTTTATGATTTAAAAAAAAAAAAAAAAAAGAAATAAAAAAGAAAGTCAAATAATTATTCTTAACAAATAAAAAAACAAGAGAGAATCAAATTCCCAATGCCGATGCATTCATAACATGGATTAATCTTAACAGCCTAAGTTAACTGAAAGAGGCTGAGTCCAAAGCCCCTATACGTACATGACTACACGCTAATACCAGCAGTAACCTTGCAAGTGCAAGGTTCATTTCCTGATGATTACATAAGACAATGGAAAAATAAAAATACATACTGTTACAGTTATAAGATTTGAAATGATTCTTTTAAGAGTAGAGGCTAGGCTGTATTATATAATTGTTTTTTTTTGGTGGCTCCTATAGTGAAAGAAGTCAACTCTTAATTATTAGACCAGTATTCTAAATTATTAGCTACATTTTCTGAGTGCACTTAAATTCCTGAAACTAAATTTAACTTAATAAAAAGTTTCCTTTATAAATTATTTTCTTTTTGTTTTACAGGTTCTGAAATTTCATCAATTTAATTTTCCTGTAATATCCTATAAGTAGGAAATGCTACTGATATATTCTTCTAAAGATGAATAATTTAATATTGAAAATAGATTTGTCATTTGTCCAGAGATTGTAATAGCTTAAACACCATTAATATTATTATAATAGTTCTATAAGGCAGATGAAGATTGGGGTTATTATTATCAACATAATTAGACTGAAGCCACTTCATTTAGTGCCTTTTCCACTGTGGGGAGTTCTTCTATTATTGAGGCAGTGTAGAAAAGGTTTTTTCCTAATTTATGCCACATTTTATTTGCAACGTGAAGTGCTAAACCTATTGAACCAGAGACCTTTGGTGAATTCATCTCTTCACTGCGGTATTTACCGCTCTGGTAAATTAGGTGTACATAATAACCAGCTGTCGACCTCCAGATGCGGGGAGTCAAGCGGCATAAATTCCCATCCTTCCAGACACACACACTTGAAGCTGTTATCTGAGCACTTGGTCTACTGCTGCTGTAAATAATTTCATACTGTGGAAACTAATTTCATGCCATCTTTGTTTTTATTTATTTAAAAATAAGAAAAATGTATAATAAAAGTTCAACCACAGTAGCAACGCTGTCAAAGTTTTTAAAAGGAGATTTCATGTGACAGAAGTCCCACGTTTATAATTGCTTCCACTGAGATTCCCTGTCTAATACCAGGTAATCGTAACAAAATCTTTCCTACCCTAGAGAGAGAATTGTCCACTAATGGAGTTGCAATACTGTGTATACCTAATGTAAGCTTTGCTAATCAATAAATAACCAGAATAGCCTTAAGAAAATTGGAAAGGTGGCTTGGTGATTATGGGAATCAGATTCCATGTGGCTGCCTATCTAATTCATGTCCCTGGTGGCTTGAAAAACACACCAGGCACATGTGCAGGTGTACCCCAAATCTGACAGAATGGAGGCATGGTGGAGAAGAGACTACGGTGTGGCCATTCCCCATGGACTTAGGAAATATCTTCTCCCTCTTCCTCTCTTTCTGTCTCTCCTTCTCTCTGGTAATGTGCACACCCTCTAGCAAAATTAAAAATAAATAAGTAAATAAACTTAAAAAAAAGGAAAGGTCAGCCCCTAAAAAATACTGATTAGAAAAATGAATAACATAAATTATTATAAGAAGTTAACTCAACCACCAGGGAAAGGATATTTTCTAAAATTAAAATTTCCTTAAATTTCTCAGTATGCTTAGAAGACAAATCAAAGCAACACAAACACAAATATACACACTCACATATGCACGCACATCTAGCAGTTTGGATTCAAAACACTAAGAACATAAGCACTGTTTGAATAAAAAGCTGTCAGAATATATGTTCATCTCAAAAGAGGACCACTCTTTAATCTGCTGTAGTTCAGTTGAGAAAGAAGCTACCTCGGCAAAACACTAACAACATGAAAGACGAAGGTCAGCAGAAAAGACTTAAGTAATTATTGAAAGGTCTAAGCCTGCCATTATGGAACTGTATCTTAATTTGAAAAATTGATGATGTTACAGTTATAAATAGATTAATCAATAAATAGCAAAAGCTGACTGAGACAGTCAAGGGCCAACTGGTCTTTTTGCAATCAGAATGATGAATGGGGCACAAAACTCTATTGACAATTGCCCCAAGGAGATTTAATGATTGACAAGAAAAGCATGATGTGAAATGCAATTGAATGTAGGTATTCGTGACTACAGAAACATTTTAAGAAGTTATTATTGTGCTAATAGTTTACTAAAAGTTAGTGTTTAAGCATAGTCATGTATCATTTTAAATAAGGGTTCTAACATGAGGGTATTAAAGAATGCCTATTATCAAGTCTAAAAGAACAACAATAATTTTAAAGTAGTGATTAAATAGTATCGCTACCTAGTTCAGACTGACAGCAGATGAGTGGAGACTGACTTGGGCACGTTTGTACTGACGGGTTGGTTTTCCTCTTTCACCACGATGAGATCTCTTTTCCATGTATACAGCGCAGCACCGCTACCTCTGTTCCAGAGAAAACTCAGCTATAAGAACCAGAACAGTAGATGGGGCTTATGTCTTCCCATCATAGATGAAAAAATAAATATACATTTAAAAAAAGAGAAAACTACCTAAAAGATAATCATTTCCTGAATTACGCACAGTTCATTTTCCATCGAAACCATAATTTTCTCCCAAGGATCTAAGAATTAGAAAATTATAGCAAAAGACATAGATTGATTATTGCAATTGTAAATGCTGATTAACTACGCATCGGGATTTAACCAGCTGAAGACCCATAGCCAGTAGTCAAATTTTATGCAAATCAAGATCAGATGACTGATGACTTCAAAAATCCAGTCCTGCCATGTTGCCAATGTCAAACTGATTTGCAAAGATGATGACCATAAAAAGAGGTTGAATAGAGAGAAATTTAATATCTTTTTTCTCATTTATATGACATCTTATTTTAAGCACTTATTTTAGATAGTACATTGGGAAAAAGTATGCTAACAATGTATTACATTGTATAAAAGATATACTTTCATCACATTTCTCAATCAATAATATCTTGAAAGTGCTGATTTAAGAATTTAGGTATACTGTGCATAATGCATTATAAACAAAATTACTAACCCATCAGCTTCTTCCATACTCAGATTATAATTAGATGCTGCTGAGATCTTTGTGAAATCCTATAAAAATAGAAAATATTTACACACTGCAAATTCTTTCCCAAAGTAAAATTCTAAAATTTAACATATTTAAAAAGTAGTTTGATATTATAACAGTCCACATTCCATGTTTTCTCACTCCACATGACATATAATCAAACATTGTACAAATCAATATAATGGTTTTTTCTATTTTGCTAATAATTTCTGTATTCTGAGGTATTATATAAACACAATTAGAAACATATTTTTAGTAAATCTGAGATAAATTGGCTTGGATGACAGTCATAATAATGTCTTTTGATTATGACATCACTCATCTAAAAAAAGGTAGCCTTTTCTAGGAAGGTATGAGAAAAAGAGGATCAAACTCTGAAATCTCAGCTCTTATAAACAAACGCATTTTTATATACTTAGAAAAATACCAATCTTTGATATTGTGCATGGCATCCTGAGATCTACTGGGGATTTTGACAAATATTTTTCTGCATCCTATTTCATTACATCAAATGCTGCCACAAGCCAGAAGTGCTTGAATATGTGAAAACAACATGTTTGTAGTTGGATAAGGACAAATCCAAATGTTTGAATTTCTTTATTTCTTTGAGAATAACAGAGAGACTATTACTGAGAAATTGGAAATGTGTTAGTGAAGGATGTTAGGATGCCTGATTAGCCTAAATCCCTTATCGGAGAATCTCCTGAATTGAAGTGCCATAAACTAGGTGGCTTATAAACAGCAGAAACTTCTTTCTCACTGCTCTGGAGCCTGGGGAGTCCGAAAAAGCTCTAGCAGATTCAGTGTCTCATGAGGGCCTGCTTCCTGGTTTTTACATAGCTGTCTTCTTACTGTGCACTTACATGGCAGAAGGGAAAGAACTCTCCAGGTTACTAATCCTACTAAGAGGTCTACCCTGGGAACCTAATTTGCCAAAGCCCTACCTCTCAATACCATTGCATTGAAATTTAAGGTTCCAACACACATTTTTGGAGACACATACAGTCTATGCTAATTGTCTACCAGGGCTCAGGCAGTGTCTCCCCATCTTTTGGTATGGGCCCACAGAGACACTGGACATCACACAGTCCTTCCTGGTTCCTACTTTGCAATCAGATCACAGGATGGAGGCATTCCATTTTGTACCAGTTTCAGTATGGCAAGCTCAAAGTGCATGGTGTGTTGGACCAAAGCGTTAGCAGGAAAATAGATGCTAGCTCGTCGGGTCCTAGATATACGTTGTGCTTACTTTTGGATTAGATGGTATGTGAAGGCAGAAATAATTCAGGAGTGACTATAAGACTTTATCTTCTGATAATACCTGAAAAAAAGTAATGATGCACTTTTATCTCTTCCACTATAAATAAAACATAATAACGAAGCAAATACAAGACTATAACTGAAATAAAAGTTACAACTGTAGTTGTTAAATATCTTTTCTATAATTTCAGGGGACGCACAATATTTTCTATACCTTCTAGTAGATCTTTAAGAAGACAGGTGACAGGGCCAGCAGGTGGCATAATGGTTAAGGCACTGGACTACCACATGGCCCACCGCAGATGAGTCCCAGACCCAGTGGCTTGAAAGTCATGCTGGGTGCATGTCTGTGCATACCTACGGTACTAGAAGAATGGAGGAGAAGGGATTGCAGTGTGGCCATCCTCCCTGGGCAGCAACTTCTCACTTTCCCTCTCACTGTTTCTCTTTCTCTCTCTCTAGTGAGTGCACATGCCCTACGGTAAAACCTTAAAAAAAGAAAAAATAAAAAGAAAGAAGACAAATGACAATGCACCTTTGCCTCTCATAGTTGAATAATGTTTTTAATATTTAACATGGTGAGTTTTACTAACCACTATTTCTAAAAATAGATTTATTCTGTTTTAAATTAATACTCAATAACCTATATTAATGATCTCCATAAAACTGTGTTTTAAAAAGAAGCATACATTTTTGTCCCTTAAAATATGTGAATAAATATCAACATCAGTTTCAACAATCTTCACAGTCGAAATGCAGATGTAACAGGACAAAAAGCACAGCTCCTGCCACTTTTGCATGGAGAATATGATTTGTTTATCTTATTAGTAAAATCAACTTAGTGAAACCAAACTGGATCTGCCTGAAAGATTCAGCTGGTGTATTCTTCAAAATGGTACATATATGGTATAATTGCAGTAGACTGAAACAACTAACTCTTTTCTTTATATCTGATATTCCTACACACATTGCGATCTGCATTCAAATCATTCAATTGGGCCTCATAGAATTCTTGCCAAACAGAAAAAGTACTATAATATATTATAGAACTCTACTGGAAAACACAAAAATACTCTATCTGGGGAAAAAAAGGTTAATATGTTCATTAATCAAAATCAGCAGTAACCTAAAACTTAAAATATTTAGAAATTTTGTGTATTTTTTAATACAATTGTATTTATATGCTCCCCAAACTGTAATGAGCTATACAGTGGCTATTAACTTCAGTTATTAGGTGAGGTTTAACATGGGCATGTATGATATTAATATTGATTAAACTAAAGAAACAAACATAAATGCACATGGAGATGTCCCTTCTTATGCATTTATATTGGTTCCTAATATTTTAATCAAAATAATATCATTTAAAAGTGACTTTCTTACTGTCACTCGTAGTTAACTGGGAATATCTTATATCACAAGCTATCTATTGGAAAACAAAAACTAAACTTTATTCTGATTGTTTTACTTTGTAATAGACCTGCCCCTTGAGAAGAGTGGGAAACAACATTGCCTACCGTGTGTATCTACTGTACAGAGGGGCAGGAATTGGCAGGGATATAAGAGGAGGTCAAGCCTGTTATAATTATTACTGTATAGCCACCAACAAATGTCTACAAGTTATAAATAATAATTTAAATAATTAAATTCTGGCCCCTAAAAAGGACTGTTTATACTTACCTAGATTAGAGTAGGTGGTAATGGATTCAATATGAGATTCTAAGCATTTTTTTGTATTACTTAGAGAAATCAGAATGGAAAATAATAAGATGGAAAAGGTATTTGAGGAATTTATAAAAAGAAAAATTAGTTAATGCAAGTTAAATGAATTAATGTTATGAGGTGAAAATGAGTCGTGTATGGCTAAGATATACTAGAAAATGCACTTGTTAAAAATGAAGAACTAATGTCTGGAAAAAGGTCAAGTTTAGAATTTCAGAATAAGGGTCAATAAAATGATATTGCATAGAATATTCATCATATACTAAGAATATAAATATGGTTTTATGAGTGAGTAAAAACAAGAGATTCAAGGACTATGGATTAAGTGTTTAATACTATCAAAATGTCAAGTAAAATGAAGGAAAAATGGACATAGTATTTAGGATCTTGCACAGGATTAGGAGAGGTATATTTTATTTTCTGAAAAAATCATTGTGCTTGGGATACTATATAAATTTTGAGGCAAACATATAGAGACAACAGATATGTAATTTAAGATTAAAAAATACTGAGTGTATAAACATCTCACTTTAAGATCTTATTTTACATAGAGGAGATTTGAGAATGTCTAATATGAGAACGCAGCAGTTATGTGTAGAAAGTGAAAGATTCGATGTGAGGTCTCCATCCCAGAGTAATGGGGAAATCTGGAACCTCAGTGTAGGTCCTGAACTCAGAATGTTCAGACATATTGAAACATATCAATGGGAATTGTGGGAGTAGGTTGTTACCAGAATAAAAGATTAGGAAATCTATTTAAGAAGTAAGGGCACAGGCATCTAACAAACAGAATCAAAAACAAAATAAAACAAAAATCCCAACATTGGTTTGTTGTAAATGCTTAGACCTATGAATAGACATCTAGCTGCATAAAGCATGCCACTGGATATATCCACAACACAATCAGCTCATTGGTTAGAAATAAGTAGCAAGACCAATATTGAAAAATAAAATTTTGCCATTCATCTGAAATTCTTCCTTCTATTAGTTTTGCTTCTCAGACAAAATCTTCACATTCAAAGCAGCATTATTTGTACAACGTAGTGGGGATAAGCAAGCAAATTGATGCAAAGTTGCTTAAGAAGCAACTAGAACATAGCTGTCCAACATTGAACCCCATGAACTTGGGTAGTTTTTGTTGGTTTGTTTTGGGGTTCTTGCCATAGGGTGGGTGTGCTCCCTGGGGACAGAGACAGTGAGAGGGAAAGTGAGAAATTACCCCCTGAGGTGGATGGCCATGCTGTAATCCTTTCTCCGCCATTCTCCTCCTGGGATTTTGGGCATGCACACACACATGCCCAACGTGATTTTCAAGCTTCCAGGTCCAGGACTTGAAATGTGGTCAGCCATGTGGGAGGCTTAGCCACCACTGTGCCATCACCTTGGGCAGCTTTTAAAGAGTTCTTTCTGTTATCATTAGCTTTGGGATTCACCAACTGAACTGGCAGCTAGGTGTATGTTTAAAGAACTACGACAGACCCCATGACATTTCTTTTTCTGTGTTTGGTATATTTCACTCTAGGATAAATATTTACAGTCTTATCTGTCAATTTGAAATGAATAAATAAGAAAAAATATTTTTTTAAAGACCTAAGGGAGAGTATTTCTGAGAAAAATGCAAAAATAGTAGTAATAGTATCAGGTAATCCCAATTCTCATATTAAATTAGACAAACAAGTCATATAAAGAAAACAAAAACAAAAAGAAATTTACTGTAAAAGTGGTTAACAAACCACCAACAGCCACGAAATCAGCATGCTCATGGGTGCTGTTGGGAAAAAGCACGGGGAAGAAATGGGACATCGGATGAAAAGAGATAAGAGTGAGATAGCTAAAGGATAATCACCAGAAAGCCCAACAGACAGTCCAAAGGAAAACAGCCCCTGAAGTGAGCATACGTTTTGCCTAGTCTGGTAGTAAATGAGGTTAGTAGGAACAGTTTAGTTTTGTGGATGAGAACTAAATGGGTTGAAATTGCAAAACTTCTGTAAACTCTCAGGGCTCAGTTAAGAGTGGGCTCCTCAGAGGAGAAAATCCCTAAGCAGCCTTTAAAATGGAATATTTCACTGGAGAAACAGAGTCAAATTAGAGAGCAACTACAGAGAAAAGTGATGGAGGTGAAAAAGGGAGGTCAAATCTTAGAAAGCAATTTACTATTTTTTTAACTCACACACATTCACACACGCTCATACATGCACAGCAACACACACGCAAGTTACTATTATCTTAAAAACTAATACTGCCTGCCTTAAGTTGGGACAACTAAATTTATTTTAAAAAAATAAAAAAACTTAAAAGTAACAAGGTAAAATCAATAGGACAACAAAGTAACACGAGAAAAAGCAAAACAGCATCTCTCCTCACAGTGAAAGCATGTTAGTAAAAAAATGCTCAAAAAACATCAAATCTCTAACAGTGTATGAAAGGGAGTTAAGAAATAGTTTCAAAAAGGATATTGGGACAACCCATTAGTATGGTAGTTAAGACAGCTAGGTTTCACACAGCCAACTGCGGAGTTTGAGTTCTGGTTCTGTCAGCCTGAGAAAGACTCCAGGCATGTGTGCACGTGTGCCAAAAATCCCCAAAGAAGGGAAAGAGGAAGGACAAAGGGTCGTGGCCAGAAGGGACCGTCCTAGTCCAAACCTGAAGTCCTGAGAACTGGGGGAGCCAGTGGTCTAAGTCACAAAGTCTGAAAGCCCCAAATCAAGAGCTCTCAGATTTTAGGCTTTAAAAGATTCATGTTTCAGCTTAAGATGAAGGGAGAAAAGCCATCATTCCTTCTTTTTGTTTTATTCAGATCCTCAGAGAATTAGAAGCTGCCCACCTCCATTGGTGAAGATTATCTTTACTCTGTCAGTGCACTGGTTCAGTGCTAATCTCTATCAGAAACAGCCCCATAAGCACACCAGAAATGATGTTTTACCAGCTATCTGGTCATCTCTTAGCCAGGTGGATATATACCAGTCACGTGGAGACATGACAGACTGCAGGTTCAGCAAGGTCTGAATTACTCAATGGATTGAAGAACAAGAACTAAGGCTCCAAAATGATTAATCATGAAGACAAATATGAGATTGAAAGGGTTTCAGTATCTTTGAATCGTGGTAGTAGTATTCCTGAGCCTCATTGAAAATTAGCAAGTAATTGCTCATGTCCAAAGGGGAGACCTTACAATAAGATAGAAAAAAAAAAAATTTTTTTTTGGAGAGATTTTTGCTATAGGGTGCATGCACTCGCTAGACAGAGAGAGACAGAGAGACAGAAAGCGAGAAATCATCCCCCAGGATCTTGGGCACGCATGCACATACACCCGGCATGAGTTTAAGCCACCGGGTCTGGGACTCAAACTGCTGTCGACTACATGGGAGTTCAGCAACATAGCCATTATGCTAACTGCTGGTCCCAAGATAGAAAATTTTAATTGTTTTGAATCTTACAAAACATTGGCCGAAATAAGTTGTAAAATGCAACTCTAAATCTTATAACATCAGAGATGGCTTGATTATAATTGTCGTCAAAATCTGAGTTTAGGAAGTGGCCTTGATGTGGCAATTTGTGTCATTTTAAAGATGACAATCTATCATCTATAGTCAAAATCGTGCATTCTTTGTCATTACATTTGCTCACCAGTACAAGCTAGCTCTTCACGTTTATGAGGATTGTCATGCACACACACACATGCACCCACACTTATATGTGTATTTCTTACATTTATGTTTCCTATATTACATATATATATATATGTGTGTGTGTGTGTGTGTGTGTGTGTGTATATATATATATATTTCCTACATTTATATGTTTCCTATTATATATATGTGTGTGTGTGTGTGTGTGTGTATCTTTCTGATGTGTGTGTGTGTGTGTGTGTGTGTGTGTGTGTATGTATTTTCTGGGATTTTGAAAACTGTTATTTTCTATAATTTTTTTAGAAGTGTTTGCTTAGGGCATGTGTGCTCACTGGACTGAGAGAGAAACAGATATAATGAGGGAAAGTGAGAAATCACCCCTCAGAGGGGATGGCCACACTGCATTCCCTTCTCCTCCATTCTCCTCTTGGGCTCTTAGACAAGCATGCACACATGCCTGGCATGAGTTTGAAGTCACTGGATCTGGGACTCAAACCACAGTTGACCATGAAGGAGTCCAGCAACATAACCGCTACACCATCTGCTGGCCCCATATAATTTTTTCAAGTTCTTAATGACCAAAAGTTAGGTTACATAGCACACATCTTAGAGGCAATGTCTTATTCTTATTTTAATATGAACTGACTACAGGAAAAGTTTTATTTTGACTTTAATTTTGTGTAATTTAAAAATGACTTCATAAAGATGATTAACTGAAAAGCACAGAAATTCACTGGGCTCTTTAAATCACTACATTAGGATTATCTATCATGTAAATGTAATTTCCCCAAATATTAGGAGATGAGTCAAATAGTTTTCTATGATTTAAGAACCCCTGGGCATGGTTGAAGAAACAGTCCAGTTTCAAAGAATAGAAGGAAACATCCTGGCCTTGTATAGCTACAAAGGAAAGAAAAATTGCTGCCCTCACTGTGGGTTTTCTCACGCTGGCTATAGAGCCAATGACCATAGGAACAAAAATACGGGATAGTTTTACAGTTTAACAGACCTGATTCATCAATGAACAGCTTGACAAAAGAAACGGAGGAAGAATTTTTAACTTGGAAATCTTAGATGGTGTTTTTCCTCTCTTCAGGAAATTCGAGATGTCACAGAGAGCAGTACCTGTCTGCTTTTAGAAAACACTTGGCGACCATCATCTTTCTGAATTCAAGCACAGAACAAAAATACTCCAAAAGTAGTTTTTAACATCAGTATAGATACTCTCTGTGAAGCTTTTTGCAAAGCAGACCAAATATATAAATGATACAGGAGGTAGTTAAATGTCTACCTTTGTCAAATTGATTGTATTCATATTTCGCAAGTACACTTACGATTTAAATGAATGGGATTTTTGTCCTTTCTGATTATTGTCTTTCTAACTTTTTCCACCAAAGAAGTGAATAAATCTAGGAAACATTTGATTTCATCTGCCCTCTCTTCTAAGTTTTCTTTCAGATCATCTTGATCTAATCACTCTTCATGTCTAAACTATTGATAATTTCATTGTGACTTCAACTCTATATTTTGTATTACTTAAATATCTATTCCTAATATAACAAAATTACAGTCATATGTAGCTGGTGTATATTCTATTTACCATCACTCCTGGTTTATAACTTGTTTTCAGGCATAAATACTAATCTCCTGGATGAAATTTTATTTTTATTTGTTTCTGTGTCTTTGTTTATAATAAAGAAGATCTCTCAATCCATTTATTTTTAAATTTGTCCTTTCTTTCATGGAAGAAAATAACTTTCATAGTTTCAAAACATTTCATTTTCTTTATGTAAATATAAAGTAATTCTTACCTTCTAAGATTGAAAGAATTTGTTGAAATCAAAAAATAGACTTTTGCTTTGTTTTTAACTGCAAAGTAGTATTAATTCATGAAACACATGATTGATAGGCTTCACTTCCTTGGCAACACCATCATCATCATCTCTGTATTCATCAACCCCTGAGCCATTTAGAGAATATTTTATGAGCATTTTCTACATCAGGCACTGTTCTCGGTGCTGGGGATTTGGCTAAAACAATGAAAAACAAAGTCTCTTACCAGATGGATTTTCTAATTTTAAACTTCAATAATCAGTCAACTCACAGTGAATTGTGAATTGACTACTATGCTGAAGTTTAAAAGGTAGTAAAACATCATTAGTTTATAAAGATGAATTATTATAGGTGATTAAAAAATGTAGATAATGTGATTTTGACTACGTGATTTCAACTATTTGGTTTAACATGAAATAGGTTAGGTTTTATTATGGAATAACAAACACATAGGTTTAATTGACATGACACCTCTAGGGAATTCCTACATTCTCCATAGTCCCACAGTTATTTTCACGCCAGTGCATTTCATTTTTGAGATAGGGCAATTCCCTTCAATACATTACCGAGGGCCTGATTCATCTTTGAATTCATCTTTTATCTTGTTGAATAAAATACCCTTAACAAGTTTTGGTAGACTAATTTGTTAATATTTTTATATTTGATCTCTCAATAAAAGTGAATTAAGGGCCAGCAGGTGGCATGGTGGTTAAGACACTAGATTTCCACATGGTCAACCACAGTTTAAGTCCCATACCTGGTCGCTTGAAAAAATCACACAGGGTGCATGTGCGTGTTTTCTCAAAATCCAGAGAGAAGAATGGAGAGGAATGGATAGAGACATGGCCATTTCCCCCTGGGGAGAAGGGTGATTTCTCACTTTCTCTCACTACACTCCCTCTCCAGTGAGCACATGTGCCCTACCAACCCCCCCCCAAAAAAAAAAAAAATTAAATTGCGCATTTGTTGACCAAAACTATAATTTAAAAAATCAAAAATGGTAGTTGGCGAATTAATGTATTAATAAGTTTCTTTTTGCCACTTTGATGTTTTCATTGCAAGTATTTAAAATGACCAAAGTAGATAACAGACTGAAAGCAGGTTCACACAACAGTATAATGAGCTAACTTGCCTTAGACAGAAAGTGTATTCAGTGTTTTCATTTCCCTAGTCCTTCTTAAGATTAATTTTTCTCATTTTGATGCAGGTTAGTAATTCAATTCAGTTGTTTTATTGCTGCCTGCTTCCAATAAAACTCCAGAGGTCACACAAATATAGATCGAGTGAATATAATCTGAAACCATTATGTGCAGTCATATTAAAAAGCAGGGAAGAAGGAGAAAATGTTGATAATTGTACTCCACCTATTACAAAATTTAAATTGATTTGACTTCTTCAGGGTGAGGGCTAAAAACATATTCAATATACTAAAAAGCACAAATCTATACTATATTGTTCAGCACACCATTATTACTAGTAGTACATCATTTTCTTTTTCAGACTTTCACTGCAGAAAATTTAAGAAAATGATTGCAGCCAATCTGTTAATACCATCAGTGTAGTTCTTCAGTCTAAGATCTATAGCCCCAGAAAAGACATTTCGTCTTTGTCTCTCTTTTGTTATGTGTAAAAGATAAAAGTTTTAACTAGATTACTAGTTTGAAACTTCTTTTTTTCTTCTTTTTCTTCTTCTTTTTTTTTTTTTTTCCTCCTCAGACTTATACCCTACCCTTCATGGCCAACAATTACTAGTAAAAATGTGGAGCCAAAGATTAGTAATCGACTACCCTCCTATCCTGTCCATTTCAAAGCAAGATGTTCTTGAGTGTAATTTAATGATAAGTCTGTGTGAGGTGTATTGACAGTATTGTTATTTGGGAAAGGAAAGAAAAAGAAGAAAGAAGAGAAAAGGAATATGAAAATTTAAATCATCAAAATGAATCATATCTCCTATTTTTGTCTAGATTTTAACAGTCAATATTAATGAATAACAAACTGAAAAATTGAATTCCATTGATAGTTCCTAAGCTAACAGCTTACTTAAGAAATTACTCATTCTTGTACATAAGAATTTTTATCATCATAAAAATAGTTTTAATCTTTTAGTAACTATTACCATGAAAAAAGAGAAACCAGTACATATTGTCTTTGTTTTAGGTATTTCTTTTCTTTCATTCTTTCTTTTTTTTTTTTTTTTTTTTTGTGTGGGGGGTGTTATAGGGCAGGACACTCACTGGAGAGAGACAGAAAAAGACAGAGAGAGGGAAAGTGAGAAATAAATCATCCTTCCGGGGTCATGGTCACGCTGCAATCCCTTCTCCTTCATTCTCCTCTTGGGATTTTGGGCATGCATGTACACACACCTGTCATGATTCTGAAGCCACCAAATTCAGGGCTCAAACCTCTGTCAACCACATGCAGTTCCAGTGCCTTAACTACCATACCACCTGCTGGTCTCTGTTTTAGGTCTTCTGTATATTGTCCTGGAATGGTAAATAATTATAAACATCATAGTCCACTTGCAAGTGAAACTGAGTAACATTTCGGGATAATGTTCTGATCTTTTCAACTTTGCTTTTTGTATTTTTCTGGGGAGAAATTAATATAATGATTCAATACTTAACTGGGTCTCTTAAAGGTTTCATTTGTATTCTTTTTTCTCCCCTCACCTTTGTCAAAAGAAACACATGTAAGTACACATGCCTGGATTACCTGCTTTCCTTCTTCAGCTGTGTATGTGCATTTTTGTTGTTGTTGTGTTTGGAGTCCCCTGAAGCTGTTAGCTGTTGTGTGGCAGAAGTTGGGTGAAAGTAGTGTTCCAGGGAGGAACATGGCAGTTAGTAATGAATTACTCCCTGCCCTTTCCTCATGTGGGTCTTTAGTTAATATGGCTGCGCCGTCTGGTCTACCAATTGTCCTTCTGCAGCCCAGGAACCTCGTGGCTCCCTGATGTCTGAACACAGCTGAGAGATGATTATTCAGGTTGGCAGTACGATAGCCTTGTGTCTGCTTGCCATCCAGGAAACTGGATGGAAATTGGAGGACTCAACGTCCAATATAAAGCAATAACTAAATCTGGGTAATATGTTTGATATTTTACTGTATCATTTGACTCACTTGCTAGGTAAGGAAGGATGAGAAGACAGTAGAACATGCATTTTCCATGATCATAACTAACGTACTAATGTAAATCCAACGTAAGAACTTAAATTATGTGAAAGGACTTAGTGACGATGACTACCTTTTAGAAGTTTAAATTAAGAAGAGTGAAAGATGCTCTTTTAGCAATCATATCTGCATGTCAGTAACATTATTTCTGATATTGACCCTAAAAATTGTCCCTTGCTGTACTTTTTTTCTTTGTACCTTTATATTAGGAAATTATTTATTTTTATGGATTCTTATTAAGATTGTATTTTTGTAATAGTGATGTATCAAATTTTTCTGTTTTTTTTTTCATTAAAATATCTTTATTTTGAAAGGTTTATCTATTTCATTCATGAGTGAGAAAAACAGAGAGAGAAAGAGACAGACAGACAGCACCCTCAATCTACCCCCAGCCTAGGCTAGACCTGAAGCGTAAGCACACCTGCTTCTACATATCAGCAAGGTCTCTGGCCCTGAACACAGAACCCTTTCCTGTGCGCCAGTCTCTCAAAACATGGTATTTTACTGCTGGGCCACAACCCAGCGATCTAATCTTAAAACTTCAAAGATCATGCTAATTTATTATATTACTGTGGGTTTCCAGTGTAAATGCTAAATTTATATATACATTGCACACACTTTGTAACATGCTCATTCTTGTCTTATTCAACGTCAAATTCTACATTATTGTATTTGTTTCCCTTATGCATGTCTTTTGTGTTACATTTTCCAAGCTTTTTGTGAACATTTTGAACATCAAGAAACACTTCTGCAATTTAATTATGCATACATTTTCTAATATATTTATAAAACAGTTTATAACGCATACACATGCATTTCCCTTCTTAATATTTCTGCCTTTTACTTGACTGAGAGCAAAGATGATATCTTGTTAAAATCTACATACCCCATGTCTAGCCCCTAGTGGGTGGTCAATGATGTTTGTGGATGAATACACATTTCTAAAACCTCATTAACAAAAATATGTAAGCAAAACCCCTGCCTTGTAGGATTGAAAAATGCTTTCAAGTGCAATCTTGGATGAATATATTAAAACAATATGTGCGTTATACAAAATTATTTATGGTGGTTTGAATAAAAAGAATGCTTTTAATCAGTTTCATAGAAAGAAAAGCATTCAGGGTGATTAATCTCACTGTTTCCTAATAAATGTCAAATAAACCAACCTTTTGCCAGAAAGCCAGGACTCCTAGATAAATAAGACAGGACGCATTGACCGCACCTTTTATACAAGCTTACTTTAGAGATGTGGGTTACATACATTTTTGGAGTAGATGGAGTTAGACACTGTGTCTTAGTGAGAGAAAACTTTCCTACTCACTTCAAATCACATTGGAATTTAAAAAAAGAAAAGAAAAGAAAAGAAAAAGACAATTTAAACAATTTAAAGTGAATTTTCTTTGAATACTGGGATAGTTATCTCATCTTTGCATATGAAGAAAATGAATTTCTCATTAATAAGAGGATCAGTGAATAGCAGTGTCTAAGGAATAACATCCAGGCCTTCATTTTTTTCTCATTTCAGTATCATTCCTAGACAGATGGATACCAACAAACAAGCAAGTGGGATTAGCTAATTAAGAAGCACATTGTTCTGAACATCAGACTGTATGTTTAATAAAGTCCATTATTCATTTATTTATACAATAAATATTTACTTGGACCCTAATCTTCTTCAGGCAGTATGGTGGATTCTGAGAAAGAGTAAACACAGTGTGTGATGGGATGATGGATACATGTGAAATAATCACACAAATAAATGTAAAACAGACATCTGGACAATGCCAAAATGACAATAATAAGGTGTCATGAGGTTTTAATAAGTGAATAAGGATATATCACATGATTTGCTTAGCCAGGATATCAGAAATAGTTTTTTTATTTTAAAAGAGATTTTTGCTATGGGATGCATGCACTCTCCAGAGAGACCGAAAGAGGCAGAGAGATAGAAAGCAAGAAATTACCCGCAAGGGGCAATGGCCATGCTGTAATTCCTCCCCCTTCATTCTCCTCTCGGGATCTTGGTCACACATGCACACGCACCCGGTGTGAGTTTTAAGCCACTAGGACTGGGACTTGAACTGCAGTTGGCTATGTGGGAGTTCAGTGATGTAACCATTACACCATCTACTGGTTCCCCAGAAACAGCCTTTAATCCCCAAATGTCCTATAACTAAGTTTATTTGCATTTCAGTTTGCAAGTATTTGACCAATTCAAGGATATTTATTACAATTACAATTACAGCAACTCAAAACTTCAGCTTTGTATTTTTCTTTTATTTACTTGAATACTGATTAAGTCATTGATTAATACTCTACTCCTGTGTATCCTGCCAAAGACCTATTTTTTAACATTAACTTTACTTCTGAAACTTTCACCATGTTCAATATGTTTCAAGCTACCTATGGTAAAGGATCAGTCATCCATACCCACACAATTCACTGTGAAAAATACTTTTGTAAAATGCAATAAAGTACTAGAAAATAATACTAATAACAAAGGCATATATGATGCAAACAGTTTTTGTTAGAAGCTACAGACATTAAATCACATTAAGTACATCCAGGACAAATATTATATGAGCTGATATAAGTATAAACATTTTATATGTAGATTATGAAAAGTTTGCAAATAGGTGATTAACATAGATAATCTTTTATTTTTCCCTGGGAGGACGGCCATTCTGCAATCCCTTCTCCTCCATTCTCCTCTTGGGAGCTTTGGCACACCCACATGCATACATAAAAACACACACACACACATGCCCAGTGTGACTTTCAAGCCACTGGGACGAGGACTCAAACCACCATTGGCTATGTGGGAGTCCAGGAACATAACCACTACATCATCTACTGGCCCCTATAAATAATCATTTTTATAATAGAGACATTTGGCTTCCTGCCATTGTAAATGAAGAAAACAGAGATTCTTCTTATTAAACATCTACATACACATATTAAAACTCAAAATACTGATATTTACAGAGTTTGTACAACATGTGTGAACAATATGACAACTGTAACTCAAAAGTGTTTAACAACCTGCTTGTGAATTTACTTAATGTGCCAGGTCGATGGCACTACCATGCCTGGAGAAGTGTGTCTGTACTTAAGCCACTCACGCTGTGTTTTGTTTCAGTTACACTCGTATCAAAGCAATGGTTCTCATAGAAAGATGTTGAGTAACAGCAGTGATTGTAAAGCATCTTCCGTAACCTCAATAATTGTTTCTAGCTTTAGACCAAATGAAGCAAGTTTTGCTGTATTTTCAAAGTCTTCTCTAATCTTCCAAACAGTTTCAGTGAGTTTTTCTCATATAACTATTAAATTTGAAGTATCTTTCCATAGAAAAAATTAATGCCAGGTCTTATAAGCTTCTTAAGTTATAGTCACCAAACTAACCTTAAACTATTATAGATTAAAACATAATTCCCTTGTTGGTGTCTAGAAAGAACATTTTGCTATCTGCTACTGTCCAATTGCTATAGAACTTTCTAGATGGTCACTGTCAATTTCTGTATTTATATTTGAAACAGGCTTTGAGTAGCACAGATCTGAAACACTACCTTTGCTTTTTTTTTTTTTTGGCTTTAGTCATTGTATCACTTTGAGTTTAAGACCAGTCATAGATTCCATTTCACTCCTCATCTTCAAATGCTCTGATGGCTTTGTAGAGAATAAAGTGTACCCTCTAGAAGTTTCTTAAACAATAATAAATCGGTTATTAATGAATCCATTATTTGTGATATCAAAAAATTATTTACCAACATTGTTAGTGTTTCTATTACTTCATTTTCTTGTGTATATATATATTTCCATTTAGTATAATTTTCCTTCTGTCTGAACTACTTCCTGTTACTTTTTTTAAGAGCAAGTTATAAACTCTTTGAGCTTTTGTGTATGAGAAAATATCTTTATTTTACCAGACCTTGTGATTTTTTTTGTGTGTTTTAGGCTTTTGTTGTTTGTTTTAGTTTTTGCGATAGAGCACATGTGCTCACCAGAGAGACGCAGAAACAGAGGGCAGGGTGAGTGAGAAATCTTCACACAGGGGGAATGGCTAGGCAGCAATCTTTTCTCTTCCAGTCCCTCTTTGGAATTTTGGATTTGGGGAATACACATAAGTGTCTGGCATATTTTTCAGTCCACAGAGTCCAGGACGCAAACTGCAGACTTGGCAATGTGGATCCAGCCGCCTTAACATCCACACCACCTGCTGGTCCAGACTTTATGACTCTTATCTTGTTGCATACAGGATATTTTTGGACCCATACATATTTTTCCCCCTCTAGAATACAATGAATTAAGTTGGAAACAATTTTATTTTTTTCAGTTCTTGTTTTTAATATTGATTATGCAGAACCAAAGAAAGATTTAGTTATCCAAATACATCATGCAATTTAGATATGTTTTCCTGGGACAATCATTTATTCTAGTACTAGTTCCCACATCAGACAATGGCTGGCAGGGAAGAATTAACATAATAAAACTGGGGGATCCAAAGAGCATTTACCTATCATCAGCCAGTACAGGAAAGCCACAGAGAAGGACGCCTCTCCGCTGGATAGTTTGACCGTCTTTAGACAGGGAGGGGCAAGAGCAGAAAAGAATTGTTGGAAATGTGAGGAAAAGAGCAGCTCTGTAAGGGAAGTAACATGACAGAAACCATGAGGTGGTGTAGGCAGCCCCTGGTGATACGAAGAGGCGCGTAGGGCCAGCAGATGGTGTGGTGGTGAAGGTGCTAGATTCCCACATGACTGACCACAGTTCCAGTCCCAGACACAGGATTGAAAATCAACACCAGGCGCATGTGCGTGTATGCCCAAATCCTGAGAGGACCATGAAAGAGAAGGGATAGCATTGTGGCCACCCTTACTGGGGAATGATTTCTCACTTTCTTTCTCTCTCTCTCTCTCCAGTGAACATACATACTCTATGGCAAAAAAATAATAACAATAATAAAAAAATATGGGGGTGACCAGCAGATGTGTAATGGCTATGTTGCTGGACTCCCACATAGTCGACCTTGGTTTGAGTCCCAGACCTGGCAGCTTAAACTCACACCAGGCATGTGTGCATTCATGCCCAAGATCCTGAGAGGAGAATGGAGGAGATGGGATTGTGGTGTGGGTGGCCCTGGAGGGTAATTTCTGCCTATCTGTATTTCTGGCAAATGCACGTACCCTATAGAAAAAACTCTTTAAAAAAAAAAAAAAAGAACAAAAAATATGGGAGTATATAACTCATTCTGTCTGTAGCATGAAGTTTATAATATAAGTAGATGTAAGAAATCTAAATAGCTTATAGCTAAAGCAGAAAGCCAGAAAGGGAGTTGTGGAAGTACTTATGGGAAGCTCTTTTTTCTGTAGTAAAGAGATGCATCACTTGAGGGTAGACAGTTGAAAGTTAAAGACATAAGAAAAGTCTTTTAGCAATTGCTGAAATGATCAAATAAAAACTTATAGCTAATAATAAAAAAGAAGATAAAGTAGAATGATAATAATAATAATAAATACTGAATTGTAAAGAAGGCAGAAAAAGACATAACAGAAGAAAAAAACAGAGGAAACAGAATGGGAAACAACAGCAACAAAAAAACGAGTGCATATTATACAAATGTATTTCTATAAATTTCTAGGAAATGCTGACAGTTTATGGTGAGGCAGAGCATTGATTGCCTGGAGAGACATGGAGGTGGGAAAGGCATGAGGGGCTGAGGGACTAAGAACTACAAAAGCCTAATAGGCAACTTTTGAGGATGAGGAATATTTTCATATTTGAGTTGTAGTGATGATGCTTTTGTCTACATAAACGTAATATTCGCAGTAGTTATAAATGCTTTTAGGTTACATTGTTTACATAAACCCTTTGTAAAGAAAACTTAATGTGATGATCTTAAATGATAATTCATCAGAATTTTACTTTGCGTAAGGATTAATTATGAAGTGTACTTAAATTTTACTTCTTTTTTAAAAGAATTTTTTTTCTTTTTAACTTTATTTACTTATGTATTTTAATTTGATCAGAAAGAGACATAGTGAAAGCAAGACAGAGAGAGAAAGGTAAAGTGAAAAAGCAAGCTGCCAGGTTCAGGACTTGAACCACGGTCGGCCATGTGGGAGTCCAGCATCCTTAACCACCATGCCACCTGCCAGGCCCAAATTGTACTTCTTCTTATAATAAATACTAATTATTGAGGAGATACTATGCATTAATCAGCTTGCTATATACTTCATGTGCTCTAATATATACTTTAATAGGTTTCTTTAATACCTCATATGTAAAGAATGTAATCTTTTTCTTATATTAAAGAAAAGAATTTGCAGCTTTGTAGGTTTACAGTATTCAGAAAGTCATGAAGAAGCAGACTTTGGTAACCCAAAATCCTTTACACCTTGGTCACTATCTGAAGGATGTGTTCAGTTTTTTGATTTGCTAGGGAAGTTGACATTTTTTAAGAATCAAAATTAATGCAATTTAATGGAACAGCCCATAGCATAGTGACTAAGGCAGCTGGAGCTCACAGGGCCTATTGTGTGGTTTGAGTCCAGACCCAGTTGCTTGGAGGTCACACTGGGTTTATGTGTATGAGCGTGCAAAATACCAGGAAGAGAATGAAGGAAAGGGATTGCAGTATGGCCATTCCCCTGGGGAGTGATTTCTCTCTTTCCCTCTCTGAATCTTTGTCTTTTTACATTCTGGTGAGCACATGAGCCCTCCGACAAAACCTTAAAAAAAAAAAAAAAAAAAAAAAAAAAAAAAAAGATGACTTCTTTCCAGTACATAAATCACAAAAGTTCATCTGTCTGAACTTCAATGTCATGCAATTACTCTAAACACAATTCAAATGTCCTGAGACACTATTATCTAGATATTTTATTTATATAAATATCATGCCACTTCTCTTTTCATTTCATAGTCTATTCCATATGGCCAACAATTCATAACTATATTTGGACTGTATTTTAATGACTATTCTATTTACAAAGCTGTTCCTGGTGGTTCTGACCACCAATGTTTCATATGCAGGCAGATGTGAGTCATGGAGGTGTCTCTGCCAGCTCGGATAGATCGCTCACGTATTTGGTGAGTAGCTGCAGTTTTCCTGAGGTTGGACGGTCTCAAATAGAAAAACTAAAGTGGTAACAATTCTTCACAGTAATTCCATAGTCTGGGCTGTCGCTGTACTGCAGGTGACGAAGTTGAAGGCATCAATGTTATTAATCTAATGCATCACAGAATCTAGAGTGTCAAAAGTTTTGTTTCTCTTTTTTAAATAATTATGTATTGAATTTTATTCATTATTATTATCTTTTTTTAATTTGCTATAGGACACATGTACTCACCAGAGAGAGACAGACAGAGAGAGGGAAAGTGAGAAAGCAAGCCACCAGGTCTAGGACTCAAACAGTAGTTGACCATGTGACAGTACAACACCTCAACCACCATGCCACCTGCTGGCCCCAAACCTTTATTTCTAAGCTTCTTCAGTAATCTGGTCTTGCATCCTGGGTGCACTTTCAGGTTTATGGAAAAGGGTCACATATACATGGGTAAGCTTTTACTGAAGTGTTCTTTTGTGTCATCACCAATGAGATCCAGGAAGTTCTTATCAATTTGGGAAAAGATTGATTGTTCTTTATCTATGGTAACATACAGCTCTATGTAATTCAATTACATAATGACAACTTGCCTCAACAAACACACATTGATTGATTTCCAGAAGTCAATCACACAGAAATAGAGACACACCAAAGAAGGTGTCTCTCAGTGAGAGTGAACCACAGTCTCTCCAGAGTAACTGCAAATCTAAGATGACACCAACCCATACCTCTAAACAACTGTTCTCTGAACTCCATGTGTCCCAGACGTCTTATATAGTACCTGCCAGCCACTCTGTTTAGAAAGACTATGTCTGAGCATCAGGTTCACCCTTACAAGAAAAGCAAGTTCTGTAAGTGAGCTGTCTTTTAATTTTAGATAGTGCCTAAGACAGTGTCAGCATTATGGTCTGGAAGTAGCTACCTATGCACCTAGATGTAATGACACCAGACCACATGGTGTTATGCTAGTGGCCTACTGTTAGTTTCCTCTATTTGGTCTTCATTTATTTTTTATTTTTTAAATAATTATTTTATTCCATTTTATTTATTCATTCATTTATTTTAATTTGATCAGAGAGAGAGAGAGAGAGGAAAGCGAGAAAGCAAGCCACCAGGTCTGGGACTCAAACCACAGTAGGCCATGTGGGAGTGTCCAGCACCTTAACCATCACGCCACCTGTTGGTCCCCGTGGCCTTCATTTCTTCTAATATAGATAGTACACGTTTTCTCTGTATTATGTAGTTTTTAGCTAGAAGCACCTAAAACCTTTTTCTTTTTCTTCTTTTTTTTTTAACCTTGTTTTGTTTTTCTGCATTGAATTCTATGGGCATAAGATGACACACTGACTATCTGCCACTTTTTATTTTTTGTCTTGACTATATTTGGCCATCTATTTTAACCCTATCATAGTGAAATACTTAAAATAATTTGTTTTACATTTCGTATTCTCTAGATCTAAGAGCAATTTTTTTGTCTATATTGGGTGCTTAATGAATACTTGTTCAATTTAAACTACATACATACACACACATGCACACATACTCAGTAATTTAATGCTATTAAATTCAGTAGTTCAGTATTAGATTCATTAGAATAAACTTTACATATTTAGCCCAAAATCGCTTCACATATACAATCACCTTTGCATTTAAATGAAAATTATACTTGAAAAATGCATTATTCTATCCCATTTCATCACCTGTAACCAAATTATCGGTAGGTGTCCAGCATTTTATATCTACTGGAAATTAAACAAATACGTTACGTGGCTTCAGTTATGCCTTATCTTATCTGCCACTGAGAACCTTATCTAAAATGCCAGCATGAACTTTAAAATGCTTTATCCAAAACTAGAAATGCAGTGTATTCTAATGAAAAACTCTGGTTTGGGTTGGTGAAATTTCTAAAAGGAAATCTTTAGTGGCCATTGTCTTTCTAATACTTTTGTTGGGAAATTAGGTAACATTGGCTGTTCTGTGTTGTGTTTGATTGTCATATCTATGATTTTAAAACTGTTATTCATTGAAACTTGACAGGTCAAATATTACCTTTTTCTTAAAAAAAGATTAGATAACTGCTATTTACCTTTGTTTTTTCCCCTTTTTTATTTTTAATTCTATCTTTCAATCGAGTCTCCTAGCCAGTGTTCACTTAAGTTCTAATGCCATCTTGCTGAATACTTGAGCTTCTGGCCTCACAGAAGTTAAATCCTGTTATCTAAGACATCCATGAGCAGAATTAATAAGCAAGAAAGTGGCAGGTCCTCTCATGCAATGAGAAAAATAAATGAATGGAATTCTCAATATAATTCTAGCCTCCCATACGTGCATAAGTTTTACCCACAAGCTATAGTATGTAGCAATTAGAAAAAAATAAGTATTGAATGTGTAACCTGCAAAATTCAACTCTAATTGTCATTAAGGGTGAAAAAATTAACAATGACATTTGTCCTAAAATAAGTGAATTCCTTTCAGATCTTTTTGTTGAATTACAGTTCATTTTTTAATATTACTTCTAGCTTTGTCACAGTTATCTGCTGTAGAGACATACTAAGACAACTTCAAGTCTCCATTACTTATAAAATAAAGGCATATATTTTGTATATCAAAAATGTTGTAAATATAAACTTACTTTTTAGCCTTAAAATTGCTTATTCAATGTACTATGACCATAAGCCATATTTTTTTAGAAGAAATTTTAAAGAATTATTTCATTTAACTTTATTTATTTATTTTAAATTCAATCAGAGAGGAACAGAGTGAAAGTGAGGGAAAGAGAGGGAAAGTGAAAATGCAAACTGCCAGGTTCAGGACTTGAACCTCGGTTGGCCATATGGAGTCCAGCGTCCTTAATCATTACAACACCTGCTGGCCCCTAGAAAATTTTAAAAACAAATTTCAAAACATCAATGAATGTTATTGCTCATATTAATTTATATATATAGAATTAAAAACTATATGCAGATTCATAAATATATGAAATCTAGAATAGTAGCACATTGTTCTGTGTAAATTCCTACTGTACACTCAAATATAATGTGATGTGTAAAGTATTTTAACATATTATTTATGATTTTGCAAAAATAATGCTATCAATATTTGAAATGTTGCACTTAAAACTATTGGCCTCTTGTAGAACTGTTGTATACTACATTAGGGTCAGGGAAAAGCAACTGAAACAGTTAGCTGTCTTTGTCTCAGCCTCATGGTGCAGTCAGTTACAGATTGATTTACATGCTGGAAGTCACATGGCTGACACAGATCCAGTTCTTCAGGTTGGTTTGAAGATATGCCAGGTGTGTGCATGCAAGATTGTGAGGAGTTGGGGGAATTGGAGAAAGGGAGTTGCCCCATGATGAGATGTTGAGATTGCTTCCCTTTCTCTGTTTCTTGCATGTGCACATACTCTTTATCATGAATAAAATAAATAAACTTTAAAAAAAGGTACCAGGACCAGCAGATGGCATAATGGCTATGTCGTTGGACCCCCATGTAGTGGACTGCCGTTCGAGTTCGGAGTCGGTGGCTTAAACTCACACCAGGCACATGTACGTGCATGCCCAAGATCCTGAGAGGAGAATGGAGGAGATGGGATTGAGGCGTGACCATACCCCCTGGGGTGGGGAATGATTTCTTGCTTTATGTCTCTCTGTCTGTCTCTGTCTTTCTGGCGAGCAAAAGCCTCTATTAAATAAAAAAGAAACTCCATTAAAAAGATACCTATCTTTGACCAAGTCATTCCAGACAAGTGATTCATAGCAAAGAATGAGGCAAAGTCCATCAGCAGAAAATATTGCCCTCCTTGCTGCAGAATTAACCTAAGTGACGATAGTGATTGGAGAAACCCAAACCAGAGATAGATTAAAAAGTCACAGCCAAACATGGTTCTTCTTCGGCTTGAGACACAACATAATGTGAAGTTCCTCTTAGGCACTGCTCGGTTTGGTTTTCATTTTTTTTTTTTCTTTTTTCACATTTTTTAATTTCATTTCCTTTTATACATTCAATCACATTATTTAGCTTACAAAATGAATATTTCAACAGGTGAACATTTCTCCCTTGTCCAGTTGATAAAACTATACAATATCTTCAACAGATAATACCACATTTCTTAGTCCCATTTATACTTTGCCTCCCTATTTTTCTTCTAAATGTCCTTCCTCAGACCCTACTCTTTCACACACACTATATCTGGTATTTACATCCATTTACTGTGTTTCTTTATCCTTTAGTCAATCCCTTTCAGTCATAGAGTGCAGACACTCGGTATATATTAAGCGAGGATATACAGTGTCTCTCCCTCATAGCCTGGCTTGCTTCACTCAGCAGTAAATCTTCCATATTCATCCACTTCCTGTCAAAAGTCAGGATTTTATTGTTTTTTTTTTTTTTTTATGACTGAATAGTATTCCATAGAGTATATGTGGCACAGTTTTTCTATCCATTCATATGTTTGTGGGCATTTGGGATGATTCCATGACTTAGCAATTGCGAATAATGCTGCAATAAACATCGATGTGCAAGCTCTTTTCCAATGAAATTTTCTTCTGTCCTTTGGGTAGATATCAAGGAGTGGGATTGCTGGATCATATGGTAGTTCTATTTGTAGATTTTTGAGGAATCAAAATCTCTATGGTGTTGGGAACCAGCAGTTAGCGTAATGGCTATGTCGCTGGACTCCCACGTAGTCGACCATGGTTCGTGTCCCGGACCCGGTGGCTTAAAACTCATGCCGGGTGCATGTGCGTGCGTGCCCAAGATCCCAAGAGGCGAATGGAGGAGAAGGGATTGCGGTGTGACCATCCCCCCTGGGGGGGTGATTTCTCTCTTTCTGTTTCTATGTCTCTGTCTGTCTGGCGAGCGCACGCGCCCTGTAGTGAAAATCTCTCAAAAAAAAAAAAAAAAACTCTACGGTGTTGAGGCTTTCTATGGTGTTGAGGCTAGCCTATGCTAGAGGAAATGGACAAATCCAGTAAACAAGAAAATGCTTGTGAATGATTAATACAAACATTATTTAAGGCATTTTCTATTTATATAGAAAAAGGGATAAATGAACTTCAACAAGTGATAATTATGAAAAAAATAATAAAGTGTTTTCAGAGGGTAAGATAAAGGGGACCTTTTAAGTAGCACAGACATCTGTAGTATTCTATATTGCAGAGATAACATTACCTAACCTAATCATCGCTTTTGTTCAGTATTTGGCTTGACTGTCGCCTCCATGGTAACAGTTTGTGTTGCTGTGGTTTATATTTTGTGAGGTTCAGGTTTATGCCATATCTTAAGACCAGCTGATGATGAGTCTTAATTATAATCAAAGCGTCATTTATGAGAATAAGTGAAAGGTCGAAAACAACAGAGAGAACAAAGAATGGACAATGAAAGCCTCAGGCAAACAATCTACTGTTGATGGAGGCATTTCATCATCTGATCTTTGGGCAGCAATTTCACTAAAAGAGGATAGATTAAAACTAAACCACGTTCATTATTGTTAGCCAAGTCAAATTTCAATGCTTTGAATTAAAATTTGAATGCAACATTGCATGATATGTTTATTTTTAAAAATACAATGTTTTTGAGCTAGATAACAAGCCATGTATGGCCTAGACATTATATTATTAAATCTTTGCATAGTTTTGTGATGTTGTAACTAGACTTGAGTGTGTGTGTGTTTGTGTGTGTGTGTGTGTGTGTTGTGCATTTGTGTGTTTTAATGAAGACCATGATGCACAGAGAGGTTATTTAACTTGTGTAAAGTCATATTTTTATTAAATAGCAGAGCAAGAATTTAAACTTAGGGAAGCTGCAGAGTCTTTGTTCTCATTAAATATTCTATTATTGCTCAAAATCATCACTGATGCCACATCTGTTTGTATTTAAGAGTGCTCCTGTAACAAGATTTGGTCATTAAATTTGGGGGAAAAAATGACACGTGCCACTTCCACACAACCAACTATAAATTATGGCTGAAGGAAAAGCTTATGTGGAGATGGAGATTTATGTGTATATATATATATATATATATACATATATATATATATATATATATACACACACACACACACACACACACACACACACAAATTTTAACTGTGGCTATGGATCTTGCCTTTACAGCTCAAGCTCAAGTAAGCCTATTTAAAAGACAATGTGAGGTTGGTTAAAACTAATGCCATGCTCTGAGATGCTGAGGCCACATAAATGGGTCCTGGGTTTGTGTTCTGGGCTCTCCCTGTGTGTGCTGGGCCCACATGTATGTCTGTGATCCTGGCTGGGGAGGATAGGATTGTGGAGTGTGGAAACTATTGGGAATAACCCTCTCCTTTTTTTTTTTTTTTTAATCTACCTCTCTCATAGAAGTAATAAATAAAAATAACCTTAAAAAGATAGTTTGTTTGCTTTATGGAAATGAGAACACCACATTAAACAGAAAATGTATTCATCTTTTTCCCAAGAAAAACTATCTAAAGTCAAGTCCAGCTATCACAGCTAGAGATGATTCTCAGTCTATTTTTCTCCGAGTTCATATTCTCCAGATGATATTTAATTCTTCTGCAACATATGCATAAGCCCAAAGTAGACATTTTTATAATCTTTAAGTGTTAAGTTTAATGAGCTCCAATACACATAATGCAAAAAAAGATAGTTTATAGGATATTCATAATAAAAATGGCCATTTAAGAAAAGAATGAAAGAAAAGGATCAGAGAGTATGCACCAGTTCACAGCATGCACTTCAGGGGCCTGGAGGGAAGACCCAGGTCTTCCTCTGTGTAGTAAAGTGAGTGCATTCAACAGGAATCCACCCCCTCTTTGTAATTCTCTCTGAAGCATCTACCTTTTGCCCTTTTCCTCAGGTATATTTGTCAAAGCATAGAGGAGGGATTCATTTTTCAGAGCTGTGTAGTGTTAGCTGTAAACTTCTCTTTATTCTTCCCACCATCACAGAACCTAGGTTATGTTCTGACATAGAGAAACAGTGGAGCGTCAGAAAAGTCATGGTACATTTTTGCAAAGAAAAATATGTCATACCTTTTCCAATGATCCAAGAATCTCTGCATAAATAATTTCTAAAAATTCATAGCTCCTGCAAAATTTCACTTAAAACACATCAGAGCTAGTAACTGCAAGGATAGTATTTATTCATTCATTTTTTGCATATGAACTCTTTTTTATCAACAGACATACCCATTTTACAATAGGCAGAGAACAAATTTGTTTTTACTAACCCAAAGAACAAAACTTACAACATTTCAAACTGAGCACTCAGTTACAGTAGAATGATCACAGTACCTCATTATATTAAGAGGATAGAACACCCCCATTGTCTCACTCTCCTTAGCATTTCTTGAAGCAATGTATCATAGACTTTACATTTCTTCATTTATAGTGACTCATTTTGAGATTCAATCTCTGCATTATTAAGATCGCTGTGCACCATACATTATATAAAAACAATTGGAAATAGCCTTGTCACATGGGCCATTGTAAGAGAATGCGATGTTCCTTTTCAGGTGTGGCTAGATCTGGGGGGCAGGGGGGTGTCAAATGATGGTAGGAGAGCTCTAACCTTAAGTTATGGTTGCACTGGTCATTTCTTGCCTTGAGTCTGATTCTAGTTTCTTTCAAATGAGAGGGAAAAGTAGCTGAGTGCAGTTTTGCATTCTTCTAAATAGGAAACCCCTAACCTAAAACAAAATGATCTTTCTCAGTGTCTATACATTTACTCCAAGGAAGACATGGATTATCTTTGCGTGTGTTGCATGATTACTCTTGTAGAGAGGACAGCGAGAAGCATAATGTATGACTGGTTCAAACCACAGGAGTTCTTGTCTATTTACAGTCAACTCTAAGAGAAGATAGGGAACACGTAATTTCTGTTTATTTTAAAAATTGTTAAAGGTTTTTCTTATAGGGCCCATGTGCTTGATGGAGAAGAGAAAGACAGAGAGAGATGGCAAGAAGGAAAGTGAGGAATCATCCCCTGGGGAGGGGGAGATGGACAATCTCTGAGAAGAAATATCAATGGCTGCATATTGCAAAATAATTATCTATAGGAATCAATACCAAAATTCTAAGAAGGACAAGTTATAATCCAGAGTCACACAATTTATTTAAGATGTCTAGCTTTCAACCCCCAAAGAGTAGACATTCACAGAGACAGGGGGTTGAAACCTGTACTCAGGAAGAAAAGCTATGAGCAGAAACTAATTCTCAGTGAGGCCAGTCAATAAAGGAACTATCTTATTACAAATGTGTTCAAATAATGAGAAATTAGTTTATTATTGAATGAATAGAAAAAAGTAACAGAAAAAACAGAAACTATAAAGAAGAACTAAATGGAAGTTCTAAAGATAAAAAGATTAAAGTGGCTCTCTAGTGGTCTCCTACATACCTGCATTTACTAGTCACCCAACATTTATAAAGGGGTTGTATTCAGACACTTAAGGTCTCAGAAGCATCCACTTTCTGAGATCCAGTCTCTGTTGCTTGAGAAAAGCACATCAAATTCACAAGCTTCCCAGTTTTTTTTTTTTTTTTTCTTTTAGGCTTTGGCCTTAGGACTTATGAGCTCAACACACACACACACACACACACACACAGAGAGAGAGAGAGAGAGAGAGAGAGAGAGAGAGAGAGAGAGAGAGGAGACAGAAGGAAAGTGAGAAGGGAGAAGCCACATCACAATCTTCTCTCCTCCATTTTCCCCCTGAGATTTTGGGCTCACAAGCAAGTGCCTCGGGTGATTTTCAAGTCACTGGATCAGGGACTCTCCCTGCACTCAGCCATGTGGGAGCCCAGCACCTCAATCCCAATGCCACCTGCTGGCCCCCCGATTTTGTTTTTACAGACATCCTATGAGGTGCCCCCTCCGTCCTTCCTAGTTTAGCAGTCATTGATGGATGTGTGAAGGGTAGTTACTGTTATTACTATTGTTGTTCTTGTTGATTTTAATCTCATTCTTTCTTCAAGTCTCTCACTCCAAAATACCTGTTAGTATTTTCTCTTCTTTGTCACCTATTCTGAACCAAGACGTCCACTTCTAGTGTATGGGGTGATCTAATACAAGAAGCCCACGACACACCATTGTTCTTGAAGCAGTAGCACTTCATGAGGAAACACTTCCAAGATTTTGTTTGCCTTTGGTCATTTTCTAGTGTCATGTTGTAATTGTTTTAATAATGGTGTCTAGTTTTCCACTTACATTCTCTTTATGGGCTTTACCGGACCACCACATGCTATTATTGCTCAGAGTATTGTTTGGTTACAGATGATTTTTTTCTTTAATTG
Organism: Tupaia tana; assembly: GCA_026018925.1. Lineage (NCBI taxonomy): Eukaryota > Metazoa > Chordata > Mammalia > Scandentia > Tupaiidae > Tupaia > Tupaia tana. The sequence continues at coordinate 160,322,914 of JAKSZU010000007.1, read as the reverse complement.
TATTGCTATTAGATATTTATTTTGGCAAATATCAACTTTATTGAGTTTAGTAATATATTAAGGAAATATACTTCCAGCTTAAATGTCTGTTCATTTGTTTTGTGAAAAATAATACATAGTGTTAAAAATATAAAACAAATTTCAGCTTTAGACTCTTAAACAAAATACATGGTAATTAAGGTTTTATAAATAGTACCTCATGTAGTTTCTTGTTTTTGAATAGACCAACCTCTTAAGCATCCTGTTCATCTTTATCAGCCTGGGAACTAGGACTCTGAACAATTGATATGACATAAAATGAAATGTAATAATGGAACATTAGCAAAATTAACATTTTTTATCTGATATGAAAAATTTTCTCCAGACATTAAGAGTAAAATGTTAATAGCTATACAAACTATAACTATAGGAACTGTAGTTTAAAGGCACAAAATGGGTAGGTATAATTATGACTAGGGGATAATTATAGTAATTCATACTATTTGCTCACAGTTATTTATTTTCTCTATTCCTTGTCATGCTTCTCTGTAGAAACAATATACTTTTCCAAAGCACTGAATTGAAACTCTTGGACATTTGAGGTGCTTTGACTAATGAGGTGTGAAAGGATGTGACATTTGTCATGTTGGAGCTGAAGCTCTTAATGTGCTTTTGTAGTTTGGTTGACCTCCTCACTCCTGTCTTTCACCATAACAACAAAATGACCCAGATAGCAGCTGTTCCTTCAAATTGCATTCCCCCGTGAGAAGACATGTAGATCTGAGTTCAGTCAAGCCCAGAAAAAAACAGGAAAGAAGAACAGAGGCATAGTTGACCTGCAGCTTACATTACGTCAGTACCAGCAAAAAAATATTTATAAGCAACTTATGGATGATTCTTTTATTTTTTTCTTACAGAGATTTTTTGCTATACAATGTGTGTGCCTGCTGGAGACACAGAGAGAGATAGAGGGAGAAGTGAGAAATCACCTCCCAGGAGGGATGACCAGGCCACAGTCCCTTCTCTTCCATATTCCTCTCCGGATCCTGGGCACACATGTACATATGTCTGATGTGTTTCAGGACTTGAATCACAGTCTGCTGTGTGAGAGTCCAGCAACTTAAACACCATGCCTCCTGCTAGCCCCTGATTTCTTTTATGATAAACAAAGAAAAGGACTAAAATAGAATATTCTGTATTTTCTGGGACCAATAGATGGCTCAATGATTACATTGCTAGGTTCCATGGAGTCAACCGTTATTCGAGTCCTGGATCCGGTGGCTTAAAACACACTGGGCTCATATGTGTGCATGCCAAAAATCCTGAAAGGAAAATGGACAAGAAGGAATTGTGGCACAGCCATCCCCATGGGAGATGATTTCTCACTTTTTGTCTCTCTATCTCTGTTTCTCTGGCAAGAACATGCACCATATAGCAAAAATCTCTCTTAAAAAAAAGAATATCCTGTGTTTTCTTAACTATTTAACACATATAATAAGTACATACTGCTTCCTACTCAAGCAGTAAGTGACAATAATATGAGTTATATGTCTATGTGAGTGTGTAGCGAGATGGCCTATTTGGGTATAGATACATCATTATAAAACTTGAGCTGCAATTATCAAATATTTCTGTCACATTATTGGCTTCTAATCCTGTTATGTGTTTGCAAGGAAACTGTAATAGTGTTATCTAGATATCTATTCTATTTTTATTGCAGCTAATTATACAACATATTCATATAGTCTCATTGGGGATTTATATATTAAATCTAATAAAGCTATGATGGTTATCATCCCCAACTATTAGTAATAAAACTTACACTTAAAGTATTAAAGTATAGGTTATTAGGCAGAAAACAATAGTGCATTAGAATAGGAAGCAGGAATAATGACATAGCTAAAGTGAAATATTTATAGTTAGAGAATTTCAAAGCTAAACATTATTCAAACAGTATTAGTTCTAGTGTGTTGTAATTCTTTTGTCTATGATATTGAGAAGTACTGTGACAGTCATAAATAGTAGAATTAGGTAAGGACCGGAGGAGAAACTTCACAGTATAAAGGAAAAGCTTCTAGGACAAAATGTAGGGGACATGATTTCTCATTGTGGCTCTGCCACTGACAAGCTTATCTATCTGGTTGCAAGCAGGTTTCCTTCTTCCCCAAGGTATTATATTAAAAAACATAAATCAATAAAAAAGGTAGAAAAATTAAAAATCACTACACATAAGTCATGTATAATACTCAATTTGGCTCAATGGTTAATGAATGTAAAAATATATATACATATATGTGTATACAACCTTTTTTTTTACATGTGTGTCCATGTTTTTAACATTCTTTATTCTGGGTCACTTGAAAGTAACACTCTGCATTCTTATAACTTGTTATCTCCCAAGAACAAGAACTTTCTTCTACTTAATTATTAATACTGATTCAATTATAATATACTATCCTTCTTTTTATCTTTTTTACTAGTTTACTTTATTTTATAATTTCTCATTTCTGTTTAATTCTTGTACATCTCAGTAAGGTACAATATGGAAATTCAAAGCATGTGTCTACTGTGCAATAATTAAGTCAAAGATGATATCATATTTATTATTTCCACAAAGAACACCAATATACTATCCTTCTCAAAATGTTCTGAATTGGCCATAAAATGCTTTCATATTGTTTTTCATGATTTAGAACGCAAGAAAGTTTCTTTTCATCTACAATTCTCTAACACTTTTCATTTGTTTGGTTTGGTTTGTTTGTGGTTATGACATTTTCAAAGGGTTCAGGCAAGTATGTAATTATTTCCTCACAATAACTTTTAGGCTAAGCCTATTCTATGAGAATACAATGCAATGAACAGTATGCATCTCCCATGGTTTCGAAACCAAAGGGCATATGATATCAGTTGGTCATGATTTTGGTGAGCCTGTATTTGATTACCTGGTCAAGGTGAGATCTGGATTATCAACATAAATATGCTTTCCTTGTTCCTTTTGAAATTAAGTAATAACCTGAGAAGTTAAAATACTTGATTGTCCTGTTCTGCAACAACCTTTCACCTAAGAGTTTTAGAATTCATTGATGATTCTTGCCTGAACTTATTATTACATTAGAAATTACAATACTTTAGGTAAAAAAAAATTCTATCTGGACCAGTGGAGGTCATAATGGTTACATCACTGGACTCCCATGTATCCCAGACACAGCAGCTTAAAACACACTGTGCACTTGTGTGTGTGTGTGTGTGTGCCCCAAATCCCAAGAGGAGACTGGAGAAGAAGGGATTGCTCTGTAGCCATCCACCCTGGGGGATGATTTCTCACTTTCTGTCTCTCTAGTGAGCTCACATGCCCTATAGCAAAAATTTCTCTCTAAAAATTAAAATAAAATAAAAATAAAATAAATAAATCATAATTCTCATAATCATTAGCATTTTTCTATTCAAAATAGATTTTAAAATAATTTTTACCTTTTTTTTCTGCTTTATTCAGATGTTTTTGAGTAACACTGTGTACTTATGAGATGCTTTAAAATTCTGTGTGATAGTCTTGTACATTGGTTTATTATTATTTTATGCATGCACATGATTTTTCACTTTTGACCAAACTCTCATCTTTTTGTGTATATGTGTATATTAATGTGTGGTTATATTTATAAACACACCTATTCATTATATCAGGAGACATCTCTAAAAAGTCATGTCTACAATAGCTTTACATAACAATAAGCCTTGTTTTCATTTTAATTTAGAAAAACTGTAAGCAATCCTTCACCAAAAACTATTTCTTTCTCTTGAAATTAACAAATGTATTATTTTCAAAAAAGATAACTATGGATCTAAATATATTAGTTGATTTGCACAATTGAAACCCAAGCAAAATTTTAGTAATTGAGAAAAGTTCTTACTATGTATAAAATATAAAGAGCATGTATTTTTGGCATTTGTATATATATTTTTTTAAATAAGCCTCTCTCATCTGATTCTCCACAGCATTTTCTACATGAAAAGAGAAAAGAAATGTTATGATCTCTTTGTACGCAGTTCCACAGAGGAGTTAATGTCTAATTCTCTAAACAGGGAGGACCCGGGACATTTTGGAGAGACCGTCATTCTTTTGAAGGGCTGTATCTGACATAATACTTCTGGCGCAGTATTAGCCCTGTGAAGAGAAAGCAAGTACCAACAAGTATTGCACTTCCCTCTGTGGGGCGGCAAATACAATAGTCAGGAAATAAATTGCTTTCTCTGTGCTCTCTTTTGATGTAGTGCTTAACAGTAGGTGGCTCTGCTCTGATCATCTGTTGACTGCCTCTGGGAGCAGTTCATAGCAGTTCAGAAGAGGGACTCCTAGGAATTCCGTAATTGGAGCAGAGTACAAGAGCTCTACTGAGTGTGACACCCGCAGGAAAACTTGAGGAGACCAGAGTAGTCAGGGGCTACTTATTACAGCGAGAGAGAAAAAAAAAAAAATCTGCGACACAACCCAGAGTGATCATTTTCTCATACATTTTCCCCTCAGGACCACTGTGTCATTGTGTGTACATTAACGTTGACAAGCACTTTCCTGCAGTCAGACTCTTGCGATCATCATTTTATAATTTATTTTATATGGAAACCTGCAAACAAGTTTAGTCATGGTTTCTGCCTCCCCATTAGGCACTTTTAAATAATGTTACCTTTCCTTCTCACTTTAACTCCAGATTTTCTTTTCCTCCGTAACATATAATAGTTCTTGCTACTTACAAATTTGGGACAGTTAGTCAGAAAATTACAAAAATAATATAAAGGATAAATGATTTTACGCCTAGGTCATAAAATAGTGAATATGTGTGTATTCGCATTCATATATATATATATATATATATATATATACACACACATATATATACATATATATGTGTGTGTATATATATGCCTAGGCTTCATGCTAGGAACTTTTAATGTATTATCTGTCTCACCTTAAACATTCCTGTTTTTTTTAATTTGAGAAAACAGGGAGGAATGAAGAATTAATCAGCTAGTAGTCACCATGTCAGGTTTTGAAACTTGGCAAGTCTGACTATTGAGTTCATTCCTTGTCACAGCAAGCAAATTTTTTACAGGATGCAATTTTTTTTTTTAAAGGTTTTGCCACTGGGTATGTGCACTCACCAGGGAGAGACAGATAGTGAGAGTGAAAGCAAGAAATCACCCCACAGGGCAGATAGCCTGCCCCAATTCCTTCTCCTCCATTGTCCTCTGGGGATTCTGGGCATGCACGTACACACACTCAGACTGATTTTCAAACTACCGGTCCGAGCCTCAAACTGCAGGTGGCCACGTGGGAGGGAATCCCGTGCCTTAACCACTACACCACTTGCTGGTCCCCAGGATGCACTATTTTAATACATGTGACTAAACAGGAGATTTGAATATGTACGTATATATTATAATATATTACACACACACACATACACACACACACATTTGTAAATTGTACTCGTAGTGAAAATACATCAGATTAAAATTAAACGCATTAAGTAAAAATGATCTTTTAATTGCTGATCATGTTATAGTCAATATAACAAATGCCATGGACAGTAAACCCACGTGGCTTAATTGCTCGTTCCTTGCTTTGTCAGAGAGGAAGTTCTGCTCCACGATCCTGCCCTGTGGACTAACTGAAAAGGGAATCGTCACCGGCTCCTGGTGTGGCCCTGTTTGCTTCAGGCTGCTTAATTTTACCTCTAAAATGTTTGTGTTTTTGTTCCTCTTCATATATTCCACTTTGGAATATGACATCAGTTTATTTTGTTTCATCATGTTTTAGAAAAAGGTACATAGTAGAGTGTCTTTGCTGTCCTTAGATTGACACCAGGAGTATACTTTATTAATAAATAACCATTGATATATTGCATTTCCAAATTGAAAACATTTTCTCTGTGAAAGGATCACTGAAGAGGATGAAAAGAAAAACTACACACTGATGCAAAATATTTACAAACCACACACCCACCAAAGGACTGGTGTCTGGTATCAAGAATAATACTGAGGCCAGCAGGTGGCTTGGTGGTTAAAGGCACTGGACTCCTACATGGCTGACTGTGGTTTGAGTCCTGGACCTGGAGGCTTGCTTTCTCACTTTCTATCTCTTTCTCTGTCTCTGATCAATCTGGAAGATAATAAAAATAAAGTTAAAAAAAGTTATTAAAAATGAATAATATGAAAAATTTTAACATTTGAAAATAAAACCTATTCAGGAAAAAAAAAGTAAAACAAATTCAGGCCAGGTGACATGAAAGTTAAGGCAGGTGGATCCCACATGGCTGACTTAGCTGTTCGAGTTCCAGATCCGCAGCTTGAAAACCATACCCAATGCTTTCATGTGTGTGCCTAAAATTCCAAGAGGAAGATAGAGGAGAAGGGACTGTGGCCTGACATCTCCCGTGGCAGGTGATTTCTCACTTTCCCTTTCTCTTTCTCTTTTTCTATCTGGCAAGCACCCACACCCTATGGCAAGCCAGAAAAAAAAAAAAAAAATGAAAAACAAACAACAACAACAAAAAAAAACGCAACGTAAAACTAGTTCAATTAGAAAATAGGCCAGTGGGCCAGCAGCCACTTGGTGGTAACAGGACACTCGGCAGTGGCGGACACACGGGAAGGTGGTTTACCTGGAGTCTTCCTGTCCCCGCTGGGCCTGCCTGTGATCCTGGCTGACTGAGGCTGGGGCTGGACCGCAGTATAAGGAGTCTATCTGGGGTCTCGTCTCCTCTCTCTCTCTCTCTCTCCCCACCCCTCTTTCCTCCTCCTCCTCCTCACCATCTCTTTCTCATGGAAGAAAAATGAAATAAATTGAAAAACAAAATGGGTGAAGAAGATAAAGGGGGGGCGTTTCTCCACAGACGGTGCTCAGTTGATAAACAAGTGCATGAAGAGGTGTTCTGTTTCTTTTGTCATGAGGGAAATGAAAACTAGATTCAAACCAAAACCAAAAGGAGATGTTGCAAATACACCCATCAAATGGCTTTAAAAATCAGTGACAAACCAAATATTGGTGAGGATGCACCGAAGATGGATCACACATACATTGCTGGCAGGAACGTAAGATGTGCATCACACCCTATGGCAAAACCCTAAAAAAATAAATAAATAAAATAAAATGACAAAACTTTAAAAGTGATCATCTTAGTGGTGGGCCGAGCTTACAAAAGAGGTGGGGTAAGGAGAGAAGTCAGGGAGCTTTAAAGGGCATGGGGGGACCCTGTGCTTATCCTGGATGGGATATTGTGCTACAGTTTTTTAAGAAGCAATCCTCTGGGAAAACTGAATAAAAGGAACACAAGAACTCTATTATTATTTTTTGCAACTGTCTGTGAATCTGTAATCATCTCAAAATCAAAACAATCCATTAAAAACAATGAAGAGGCCCAGGCATGGCAGCACAGGTAGGAGGGCTCTGTTGAGCAAAGCTGGAGCCATGTGAAAGGCCCAGGTTCAAGTTCCAGGTCAAACCCAACATGCCGGGCATGTCCCCATGACCCTGCAATCCCGGCTGGCCGGAGGCTGGCGCAGGAAGTTGGCAACATGACAAGGCCCTAGCAAGGGTCTGTCACTATCTCCCTCTCTCATGAAAGAAAGAAATGAAATAAACTTAACCAACTTTTAAAAAGTATGAAGAAATCAAGTGGAAAAGAATCACACTCTTATTTCAGATTTTGGTAAAGTAAAATAGTCCTTAGTAATCAAGAACCCAGGCATTCTCTCTGTGCCTATTGTATGTTATATGCCTGTGCGAAGTCATATGGAAATGTCTCACTTATTTGGTCATTGGGTTTACCTTAACAATTTGTTTCTACTTCCTAAATATGTTCCATCATTTCGAAAACAGCCAAAGAAAATGTTTGAAATGAATATAAAACAGAATCAGAGAAAATATCCACACAGTATGATAGATTACATTGTTTTACAAATGTAGACCTTTCCCTTCTACTGAGGAAAACAAAGGAACTGCAATCTTTAACTGACAGTGTTTCAACTGAGGATTTTTCACCTTTATGATGGGTTTACTGGAATATAAACCCATTGGAAATGGAGGAGAATCTGTAGATGGCTACAATACTAGAATGAAGTCGTAAACGTTGAGTTTTCTCCTGATTTAATAAATATATTGGGTCGTCTGAAAAGTCATGACACATTTTTGCCTAGAAAATCAGAAAAATGCATCATGACTTTCCTGATGACCTGATGCAAAGCACAGAATTTAATGTAAATAAATGGAAAATTAAAAGTAATGCCTCCTCCAAATGAGAAAGAAAATTATTAAAGATGAATGTTTTTGTAACTGCAGGAATCCAAAACAAAATTACCTTCATTATTTTAATTCCTAATTTATCATTTATAAATATTTTAAGTTGAAAATATGTATTTTTGTAAAATAATTTTGATAATTCAAACAAAATTAAGTGCTTGAGTTACCATGAAGAGATATCAAGATTTGTGTCTACCAATCATCCATGTCACATCTTGAAAAATTAAGTCCTCACTATTAATTTGAGATTTATCCCAGTTTTTTGAACAGTCTGGAAACTGCTGCAGATGTCATTTCATTTCTGAATTTATGGTATAATCTCTCAAAATGAACCGTTTTTATATGAGACACGTTCATGTGAATTTTGAGAAGATAATTGCACTTTAAAACCAAGCTTAGGAGAACATTTGTGATCTACATACTCAATATTTAAATCCTGTTTAAAAAACAAGTAGGATTTGCTTCCTACAGAAAATGCAATCTTATCTACAGAATGACAATATAAAATAAGATAATGTCCCAGTTCTTTTCTAGCATATTTTATGACTCTATTCAGAAGTCTATAATATACACAAGAAAATAATTGGATTGGGCCAGCCAGTGGCAGTGGTTAGATTCCACATGGCCAACTACGGGGTTCAAGTTCCAGACTCAGAAGCTTGGTAAAACATGCCGGGCACACGTGTGTAGATGTCCACAACCCTGAAAGGAGAGGGGAACAGAGGAGAAGCATTGCGGTTTGACCACGCTCACGGGGGTCTTTTTCTTGCACTCCTCTCTCTGTCCCTGGTCAGCACATGTGCCCCCTGATGAATTAAAAAGATATGCACAATTTCAATATCTGGGAAATCATACAAATATAATTGTAGTATTAACATTTAGCTTTTTTTAAAAAAAGCATATTTAAAGAAAAAAATTAATGAATCATTTTAAGATGAAACATTAATCTAACTATGCTCTAAGTACTGTGTTAAGTATTTAGAATCTAATATCAACATTAAACAAATTAATGAAGGAAATAGATACATCAAAAACAATAACTATTATGAGGGAATAATTATTGTTTCTGATGTCAAATAAATTAATGAAAGGAAGAGACACATTAAAAACAATAATATCTATCAGGAAGTCATATGTGTGGGGATAGGGGTATAATATAATAAAAAATGGTGTTTTCCTACAATTTCCAACTAAACAGTGCAGTTTTTCTTTGGTTTCTCATCATTTGAACAGGCCCTGAAGAAACTCAGAAATATCAGCGGGAGACAACTACTTAAACAATTTGACATCTGTCCATATTTATAAACTTCAGCTTTCATTTGCTTAGGGCATTTATTCAGGGTCCATAAATGAGGTGTGACAGAACCCCTGTGGCTGTTATTGATAAACGGTTTTGAAAAGCTTGTTTTTTTGTTATGTTGTGCTAAACCATCGAAATTCAGTGACTATCCCTATCCCTAGTGACTGTCCAAAATGGAAAAATATTGAGCTTAAGATGTTAGGTGTGTGCAGTTATATATATGTTTTTTGTATTACCAAAAAAAAAAAAAAAAAATGGCAGGCTGGACTTGGATCCCAGTGGTTAAGGGAGCTAGATCTCACATGGCTGACTGCCTGGTTCGAATCTTGGTCCTAGCAGCTTGAAAAACACTCCCAGCACATGTGTGTGCATGCCCGAAATCCCAAGGGATAAAGAAATGGAGGATAAGTTATTGCAATGTGATCACACCCCATTGGAGAATTCTTTGTCTCTTTCTTTTTTTCTCTTTCTCTCTCTCTCTCGCTCGCTCACTCTCTGGTGAATGCATGGATGCTCTAAAGGGGAAAATGCATAATGTTTTGACTGCTAATTATACGTAGCTAGTTCAAAAAGAAATCAAAGGAGAAACATCTATAAGTGATACAAGTTTTCACTAAATATTAATTCATTTTAGGGAGTAAATAAATACTTAAACCGTAGACTCATCCTTGCAGCCTCTTTCTGCTGTGTTACTCAACTCTACCACATTTTTTCTCTGCCTGCCTTATTTATTTATTTTTATTCCTTTCATTTTTCTAGTTTCAGATTCTCACTCTAGCTTCAGGCTGATAATGAATCTACAGATCTATAAATAGTTCTGAAAGAACTGCCAATAGTAGTTATCATATTTTTAAAAACTAAATACAGTCCAATACAGAATTTAATAAAAACTCCAATGCTTCTCAACTTTTGATTTAGATAGCTTGACTTTAAATAGAATTTGGTAGAGCAGTTTAATGAGCAGCCTTTGGAACAAATATACTATATAATTCACTTTTTTGTTCACCCAGAAAATCCTTACTGCTGCTTTTTAAACTTATTCTGGTTCCCAAATGAAATTCTTTTTGAAAGTTCAAGTTAGTGTTTTCACAACTCAAAGGCTTTAAAATAATGAGATGATGAAGAGTAGGACAAGAAAAAATATACCATAGTTTATTCTTATTTTATTTATATCTGCATATACTGATCGGTTGCATATGCCTAGTTTATAAAACAAATTCTTTCCTGGGAAGCTTTTGGTAGCCAAAATGGATGTGATTCATATTTTTTGTGAAGCAGAACCCCCTTCCTTGGTGAAGCTTATTAGAGTTCGATTTTGTGGTATGGATTTGGAAATTAAGAAACCTTCATTTGTGTGTGATCCTCCTTCCTTAGCTTTCCAAGTGGCTAGGATTACAAGGGCACAGAACAACCCAGCTTTTTAGGGTGAACCGGGAATTGAACCCTTGGCTCTCATATGATCTCAGTCTCCTAAACAATAGCATCCAGCACGAACTACCATGACCAAGGCAGAAACCTTAATTTTTAATTCAGATTTATTTAACATGAAAATTAACTCCAGAAGTCACATGACCTTTAGTAACAGTTTCAACACAATAATTTGACACTTTAATAAAAGTTTATCGGGAATCAGCAGTTAGCGTAATGGCTATGTCGCTGGACTCCCACATAGTCGACCATGGTTCAAGTCCCAGACCCGGTGGCTTAAAACTCACGCCGGGTGCGTGTGTGTGCGTGCCCAAGATCCCGAGAGGAGAATGGAGGAGAAGGGATTGCGGCGTGACCATCCCCACTGGGGGGTGATTTCTCGCTTTCTGTCTCTCTGTCTCTCTCTGTCTGTCTGGCGAGCGCACGCACCCTATAGCAAAAATCTCTCAAAATAAATAAATAAATAAATAAATAAATAAATAAATAAATAAATAAAAGTTTATCACTTAAGAGGTGATCACCCTGTGTATTTGACGTACATAAGCTGTTGTCTACATGCCCGTGTTTGCCCTTCCTTTACTTTTGTCCGTTTTCCTTCTTCTCCCCCGCTATTATTACACACTTATTAATAGACATACCTATCCTTTTTTCTTTTTGTAATCTCTGGTTCACATATAATCATACAAATTTGAGAGGCATGGTAGGGTAGTTTAAAGTGTATGTCTGTGTACTAATCAAATCAAGGATATAAACATATTCATTATCTTATACATTTAACATTACATTAAGTTGCACCTATTTGATATTCATTCAATTCAGGTTTTTTAAATTATTATTCAGGTGGTGTTTTTTGGAGTATAAGTTGAATTGTCAACAGCATTTTTTATCCTGGGTGTAGCACACCATTCTGTCTTGACTACAACTGAAAGAACTTTCTCTCCAACATTCAGAGAATGACTAGCCTCACACAGGCCCGGTCAGCCACGGGAGATCCAGCTTCCATGGTGCGGCACTTAACCACAGAGCTGCAGAGCCTGCCCTTGGTAGAGAAATGTTCTAATGAAACATTTATGATTATGTGATCTACACAAATAGTTTCCTTGTAGTAGAATATTTCTCCTTGTTGCTTTTACTTTTCATAAAAATAAAAATATTGATAATTAGTCCTGTATTCTTATTTTCAAATGCCCAAAGACATGACATTATAAGCATGCTTTTATTTAACACTGACAACATTTATTCAGTTTTATCTTAAAAAATACTTGTCTACAAAGTAAAAATGGAACTGTTTACAATTTATCTATCCAATTAGATCAAATTAGCTAGACTGGATAATTTGTGCAACTTTTACCTAATAACATGCAGAAGTCCATGAATTTTCAGTTCTTGAAATGTTAACAATACACCCATTAGAAAAGAGCAGCTATATTATGAAGACCACAGTAAATTAAATGAGAACACTTTAAATGCTTTAAGGGACCCGCTTGCTATCTACGTATGCTAACATAGTCACTGGGTGACTCCATTTTTGTGTGTTGTTATGAATTTAATTTTAGAGTTTGATTTCCATAAAAACTAGCCTTTCTGACCTTTCTTTAGCTGTCTAATCAAAAGGTTGTCTGCCTCATTTCCATTAATAAAAAGAATGTGCTTTTAAAGTTAAATTATCTTAAGGGCAAAAACAATATGACTGCAGTCTATGGTTTTTCAACTAGCTAGATTCTCCAAATTCAGAATGGAGAGTTGTTAGTTGTTCAAGTATGAGGATTAAATTTACACATATATACATATAAGTATATTGTGTTATTTCCTTTTTTGTTAATTTTTGATTAGTTTTAATTATTGAAACAAAGGGAAAGTTATAAAAAGCCATTTTTAAATCTGAGTTCTTCATATTAATGTAATGATTTAAACAAATATTTTATTTCATAATAATAAAGAACATGACTGACTTTGCAAATTTATTTTATTTTATACATGTTGTTATATGTATGTACAATTTGTACTCACCAGTAGGAGCATCTGAGTTGAGTTGTAGTATATAGTAATAAAAACTAATTTAGAAAAAAATTTAAAATTCCAATATAAGACTTTCTACTTAGGAGGTAATTTTATAAAATATTTTAATTCTTTCTTCACTGTTTATTTTTTTAACACAAATTTAGTTCTATACCACTGGCCTATTTATAAGAGGTATTATAAATACCTACTTTTTAAATTACTTTCATCACTCATTTTATCTCTACTTCAAAACATAGCAAGAAAACAATAAAGAAACAGGTAGAATTTAGTGTAATACAAAATACCAAATATCAAATGATAAAAATGATACACAGACTGGAAGTTGCATCTTGAGAAAGATTGAAAATATACAAACACCGAGCAAGACTGGAGAAGCTGAACTGAAAGACACTATTTCGAATAATAACATGGTTCAAAATGATACTGAATAAACATCACCTAGAATACTACATACAAATGTGTTTTTAAAAATTTGAAAATGACTGACTTAGTTTTGAATAGTTAATAGGTGTGTCATTTATAGTGGTTGTCCCTGTGTTTACTGCACATGCATTTAATTTGTCATACTTCCTATCAAGTCTAAATATGGTCGATCACCTTTGCACCTGGGTGTGGCCATATCTGCCTAGCGGTTAAGATGGAGGCTGTCAGCGTAATCGCAAGTGGAGCCAGGTTGCTCTCTTCAGTGCAGCTCAGTCTGATTTTGTGTAAAGGTCAGCTTCCCTTCCTTGGTGTTCTGGTCAGGCAGTGGTCTTGAAGGTTTTCTCTCTGTTTTGTGGTTGCTTCTATTAATAATAGTTTGCAGTGGTTTTGTTCACCTCATTCTGCGGCCCCTTCTTCAGAGGGACATTAAGTGTTGTCTGTTACTCAATGCACAACGAGGCGTGTCCTGGGGGCAGATAACAGTCTGTTCTTAGGGTACAGCTACACTCTCAGAAGGACCCCTCACTCCTTGCCTTGAAGGCTGATGCTGTATTTCCGCTTTCCCTTCCTACATTTTCTCACTTTATTTTTGTCTGGGTTAAAGTATGAGTTTTCTGTCCTTCCTACAGGGATAGAAAATCTCTGCTTAGTTCAAATGTAGTATCTTTTGTCCCAAGTCTTTGTTGTCCTTTCCCCAGGGTACACATTTCATTTTGTTTCTCTCTTTTAACTTCAAAGGAAGTTTGACTTTGTTCTGAGTGCCAGGATTTTCACTCTCTCCCATAGACAAGTTTTGCTTTTACGCATCTCCTACAGCTGGTCGATACGTGTTTTCCCCTGGGTTCTGAAGGACAGAAAAGTTGTTGCTTCTCCTTCCACAGGTTAATTTTACTTTGTAAAAGAAGGCCACAAGTATATCAGCAGGGCTTGGTGCTCATCTGGAATGGCCAATGACCTGCTGAGCTTCAGAGCAGGGAGGGCTTCCCTTACACTCCTGCACTATTTCAAGAGCACCCTATGAAAATCCATAGGAAAGGCTGATGGGAGCCTGGGCCCTTGTCTTATATCAGTGACCCACCATTTCGACCTTGGCTCGAACATTTCATTAGAATTTTACCTAATTTCTTCTCATTTGTTTTTAGGACGGCTCCCACTTTCTCCCCAGTGCTGGCAAAATGAAAACGATTTGTTTACCCTGTCATTATTTCAAGGGCTTTTCCATGTCTTTCAAAGTCAGGGTGCTAAGTTATCTCCTAAAGTCAGCTCTGATATGCTGAGGAGCAGGAAGTCTGGGGAAAACGGATCACTATATGACAAGACGCTTCCCTCTCATATCTGTCCATGTGCTCTTTATCATTGAGATGTACACACACACATGCATACATAGCTAGTCATTGGGCTTTACCCAGATGCTGTTAGTTTTCTTTGAATCCATTTGATCCTTGAGAGACCTGCTTCTAAGCATTGCTATGGCATATCCAGAGCAGTCCTTAGGGCTAATTTTGTACCTAGGGTAAATCTATTCTGAGCATTCTGTAAGGGTTCCCATGTCTTGGGAAGCTTTTCACTGTAAATGGTTAGATACAAACTATTTGCCAATTTGTATCAGCCCCAGGACTGTTGCACACAATCATTTCAGGGATTCATCATCTAGCTGAAGTAATGGCTTCCGTTCACATACAGTGCATTGCTCAGACTAAAGAGGATGCTCGACAGTCTCCTGAGCGCCCTCTATGTTAGAGCCTTCTCCTCTCCCTGTGTAGACCTCTCTGAACTCAGGAAGCTCACAGGCTGGGTTTGATATCCCCGTCTGTTTTTCAACCTGAAAATTCTCTTCAAGCAACAAACTGAGAGTTCACCTAATTTATTTCCTAGTTCTCAAGGATTAATTTTCTGTGCTGCCTGCTTTATTGCATTTTGAAAACTGTTTATCAAGATGCATTTTATTGATTACCTATTTAAAGAATGAAAGAAATTCCAGTCCCTGTTTCCACCTGGTGGACAAAAGCACATGTCCTCACATATCAACTACTTTCTGTTTTTCTCTGTCCTCTGTTTACTTGGGAAATATAAGACAGTTTTAAGTAGCCTAAACACAAGGAAATTAAGATTACAAAATTCTGTTGTTACCAAAAGCCTTGTTATATTTCATATCTAACATGACGTTTCCTTTCATTTAGAAAAGTTTTAATTAGAAACTAGAGAAATGTACTATTATAATGTAACACATTTATGCTAATTTATGTTACAGGATGCATTATGGTAATAAGCCCCAAGAGTGTGTTTCTTTACCAAGAAGAGCAGGAAATGATATACAATGAAACTAAAACAACTATATTGAATTATGAATTTGTGCAAAGTTCATATATTCTCCTCATAATTTTCTTCATAAACCATGCATATGTAAATAGAAAAATTGTATTAATGTTTACTATTATCTGAAAGTAAATGACTTTTAAGTGATGGGATCTACTAGCAAAAATATTATGTTGTACCACTATAGCAACTATAAAATTGATATATTAAAATAGTTATTAAATTATAGCATTAGTAGTAGTAAATAAAAAATTAATTGTAAATTGACTGTTTTCAAAATACATCATTTACAGGCCAGTTCTTCCAGTTTGCAAAATGAGGACAAATAACTCCTTAAGCAATATCATTGGCAAATAAAATTAATAATTATTAAAACCAGAACTAAGCTTTAGGGTTTTTTTCTTAAATTGTATTACATACAATTATTACAGATTTCTTACATAAGTAATAATCTTACTAGCAAGATAATCTTAAAAATTATCTAAAATATTATGATAAAAATTATCTAAAAATGACTAATTTGTTTTGTAGATGCATCTCCTCTTATGTGGATGAATAAGAAAAAGGGTTTATAAAAATTGTTCATAACTTAGTGCAGACAGAAAAAGAATAATTGTCTATAAGGAAACATTTTTTCATAAAAATTAATGAAAAGTTTATAGAGGGAAAAAAAAACTTTAGATTTATTTTAATATTGTGTACCTCTCAGTTTCCATAACTGCATGTGAAGAGATCATCTAAAGAACTCATTTGTATTTCACAAGTCATACTATTTTCTAGCCTTTGGATCTGAAATATTCAATCTCTTCATTACTTTGAGTTAAATTAGAAGCATTACATTTAATTCTAATACCAAAACAACCTAAATACTTTCTTTCGTTACAAATTCCAGTGCTGGGAACCAGCAGTTAGCGTAATAGCTATGTCGCTGGACTCCCACGTAGTCGACAATGGTTCGCATCCCGGACCCGGTGGCTTAAAACTCACGCTGGGCACGTGTGCGTGCGTGCCCAAGATCCCGAGAGGAGAATGGAGGAGAAGGGATTGCGGCGTGACCATCCATCCTGGGGGTGATTTCTCGCTTTCTGTCTCTATGTCTCTCTCTGTTTGTCTGGCGAGCGCACGCACCCTATAACAAAATCCTCTGGGGAAAAAAAAAGGATTAAGAAAAAACAAACAAACAAAAATAATGCTAAGTTGTGCCCTTATGTAAAATTAATGGTTTTCGCTATAGGGCGCGTGCGCTCGCCCTTCTTCCTTCAGCAAGAGGCAGAGAGAGACAGAGACAAAGAGAGAGACAGCACTTCTAACAAGGTCTTGACGCTGTGCTCCACCTCCAACTTCAGCAGATCAAGGACAGATGCAGGCTGCACCTTCAGGGAGGACTCCGCTGGCGAATCTGAAACCTTCCCCTGTGGGGTCCACCTTGCAGCGTCCCGTTTTACTTCTGTGTCACCATATGGCCCCTTGGCTGATGTTTAATTTCAGCTGCATTTCACCAGACAATTCTATCTGACCATAGTTTGGAAATTAGTCATTGACTGTGAATAATTGCTGTTTTCAACATTGCTGAAGTAAAGGCGCTAATAAAAAAGGCAGAGGAAAGGGTAAGAGGATAGGGTAAGAGAGCGTCTCTCGAGCAGGCCTCCTTGCATTCAAATCTTAATTCCATCCCATTACTAATTGGGTGATATTTAGCAAGTTAATTAATCTTCTGCAATTCAGTTTTCTCATATGTGGAATGGGGATTCATTGAAACCTAAATCCTGAGGCTGTTGTGAGGATTAATGAGGTGACTTTATGTGCTGTGATTATAAAAATGCCAGGAACAAGGTAGGCTCTCAACATGACTAGTTATTATTTTATTATTCCTAAAGCCTTATCAGCCTTCATAAAAAAAAAAGGATCCTTTGGTGAAAAATATATTTCTTCTCTCTTCCCATGGCTAAGAAAACACAAATAAAATCTTTTGAGTAAGCAGATATTGATATCCCAATTGCCTTGCTATCTCTGAACAATACCTCATATTTAAAATTTTGTTAAGTTTGTAAGGTACTTTCCGGTCTCTTTCACTTGATGTTGTCAAAAATTAAACTTAGCAGATATTTTTGGCCTGATAAGTTTCAGTAACCAAAACTGAGTTATATGTGGAAAAAACCACAGAGACAGTGCAATTGAGATGCAGTTTTGGAGGATATACAAGCATTTAAAATGGTTGTACATACGGAATACAGTGTGGGAAGATGTTGGAAGATGGGAGAGGATGAGAGGAAAGGAATCAAAGAGAAAAATAGGGAGGCAAGGTATTTGGGGGATGCAGAAGTGGAGGACTATCTGTTGATGATAGCATCTATGATACCTTTAACTGGACTGGTGTGCAATGTGTTCATGCTGGGAAAACTTATTTTACAAGCTGTGTTGATGTACAGTGACTAAATGTATAAAATAAATTGTTAAACAGCAAAAAAAAAAAGGAAGAAAGATGCAGTATTAACTCTGGTATTGTCACTCCAAACACCATGGAGTTACTATTGGATCTTTATTTCTTAAACATTATTTAATAAATGGAACATTTCAAAAAATAAATAATATAAAATCTCATTTATGTAAAACGTAATCTATAATACTGTACTTTTCAGGCAGTTTAAAATTTAACTACTTAAATATTCCTTTCCTGTAAATTTCTCTGATGAAACGATGTATATGATAATATCCTTGATTTGATTATCACATATTGCAAGCATACTCTGAAAGTTCATATTATGTGCTATAGGGATGTACAACAATTAAATGTGAATAAGGAATCATAATATAGAAAAGAACATTTTTTAAAAAGAAAATACTATCTGGATTACTTTAGATTCATAAGAGTTGAAGTAAAATTGTTTAGATACTTCTCAAAAGAAAAAAAAACTAATTTAAAAGGGTAATAGGTATGGATGATAAATGCAATTCTCGGGAAGTGTAGACGCTACAGGACAAATGTTTATAGAGCAATATGGTGTCTTTTTATTGGGCAAATGTTTGACCTTGTTAAATATATAACATATAACTAATTGAATGTAACAAGTTGCCACTAAGTTTTCCCTAACATTACTCAATGTCATACAAATAGAAATTTCTGGGCAATGATACAATGAATAAAATGGTTCTTTAAAATAGGGACTATGTTTTAATAAGTGCTTTTATTGAAGATACACAATATTGATGTAGAAAACTATAAATAAGGAACTAGTCAATAACAGCCAGGTCTATCTTTCTTAAGTGGCATCAGTTATCATTATAAATGGCAGTTCATTAAAAGAGGCTCAACATAATCATGGACTAGACTAAATAGTGAAGTTCTGTTCCTATCAAAGAATACCTGTAAGAGCCACAGGTGGTTGCCTCTGCTCTTGCGCTAACATGAGTGCAAGGACACAAAGATAGTAAACACTCAAGTAATTATGGCACTTCCAAATGAAACTGAAAAGGTCTAGCAATGCACCCAAAAGAAAGAGAGAGCTATGAAATAACAGAAAAAGAATTCAGAATAATCCTTTTTAAAGAAGCTTAGTAATGTACAAGAATATGCAGATAACAAATTAAATGAAAGGTAAAAAAAATACATGAACAAAAACATTTGATGAAGAAATAGAAATGATTTTAATAAATCAACCATAAACTTAAGGAATGAAGACAACAATGACTGAATTGGAAAATGCAATAGAATGCTTCAACAGCTGACTTGATCAAGTTGATAAAAGAATTAGTGAGCTTGAAGAAAGAACATTTCAAATTACCCAGCCACAGGAGCTTAGAAAAACAAGAATGAAGTCTATCAGAATTATAGAACACTGTGAAGAGATCTAATGAAGCAAAATAGAAAATAAAGGTGAGGAGAAAAAGTGAAGTAAGACTAGAAACTACATTTTAAAAAATACTGGATAGGGGTAAGCAGGTATATGGTGGGTTAAGGCACTAGATTTCTACATGGCCAACCTCAGATTGAGTCTCTGACCTGGTAGCTTAAAAATCAATCCAAGCATGTGTGCATGCCCAAAATCCCAAAAGGAGAATGGAGAAGAAAGGATTATGTCATGGCCATCCTACCTGTGGGATAATTTCTCACTTTCCATTTCATTGCCTCTCTCTGACTCTCTCCAGCAAATGCAAACGCCTTAATGCAAAAACCTTTTAAAAAAAAGAAAACAAACACTAAAATATTGGATGAAAATTCCTGTAATCTGAGGAAAGAAATTGACATCCAAGCACAGGAAGCATAGAGATCTTCAATCAAATTTAAGCCAAAGACAAAGAGGAGATTTTCACACACATAGCAAACTATCAAAAGTCAAATACACATACAAAAATATTGAGCAGCAATAAGAGATAAAACATCACATTCAAAGGAACTTCAATTTGACTAGCAAGAGACTTCTCAGCAGAAACCCTAGAACTCAGGACTAAATAGGATGGTATAGTCAAAGTGCTGAATGAAAAAACAAAATACAGAGAAAACTTGCCAACCCACAATACTCCACCTAGCAAAGCTGTCTTTCAGAAATAAGGGAGAAATAAAAACATTCTCAGATAGTTAAAGACTAAGGGAGTTTGTCACCTCTAGACTTACCTCCAGGAATTGCTAAAAGGATTGATTGTTTAAACTGAAATGCCAGTTTCTGATTAATGACATAAAACTTACACAAAATCCAATGGCATAAGTAATACCAAACAAAATTCAGATGTTGTAGGCTGGTAATGGTGGCATATGGAGTAATTAAAAACTATTATGAGGGTCAAAGGACAAAATTATTATTAGCAGTGATAGATAAAATAACTGTCAAGGGAAATATATCACAAAATGATGTAAATTCATATATCAAAAGTATAAAATGTGCAGGTGGGGGGTAAATATTCATTGGATTACTGCAGCAGGCAAGTAATAGGTACCCAGTAGGAAACAAAGCACCTTAATCTTAGAGCTCCTGGAGTTTTAAAATTTAATGAGGAAGAAGTAAATGATGCAAATAAATAAAATATAAATATCAGCTCTCACGTGCAAATAAAATACAATAAAGTAGGGCAAGGGAGTAGGGAGTACTAGAGAAGGAAATCACAATTCTTTTTAAAGTTTATTTATTTATATATTTTGTGAAAGAGAGAAAGAGATGGAGAGAGAAAGAGACCTTCAAAAAGGTCTCAATGTCACAACCTACCGTCCAACTTTCCCAACCAGCCAACACCGTAGGCACACACGTGCACGCCCAGGTGTATGAGTGACTTGGGAACCAAACCTCATTCTTCAACGTTCTCCCAGCATCATGGGGAGATTACCTACGACTATGTCACCTGAGGGGGGCCAGGGAATAGCTATTTCATACTGGGTGGTGAAACGTGATTTTTTTTGTTTGAGTATATATCATAGTCTGAAATGAAGAAAAGAAAAGTATGTTATGCAGATATTCATAAAGGAATAGTCCAACTGAAGAAATATATGTATGGTACAATATTCTAGAGGAAAGGATAAACCTTAGCTACTCGAGTATAAGACATATTCAGGGTACCTCTTGGAGAGATTAATATTGTAAGCCTGATATATTCACGAAGGCTTATCATTGGGAAAATGGGAGGGTGCGTGTATGACAATGTGAGATCGTGACCCAGGGAAATGACACCACTTGCCCAGTGTTCAAACATAGTGAGTAGAGCTATTTGGTAACTAAATATGTCCCACAAAACTCAGGCTTCATGAGACCAACAAATGGGGTAGCAGTTATGTCACTGGATTTCCACATGGCCAACCGTGGTTCGACTTCCAGATCTGGTGGCTCATGCCAGGTGCATGTGCATATGTGCCCAAGAGCTTGAGAGGAAAATGGAGAAGGGATTGTGGCATGGTTATCCCCCCAAGTGGGCAGTATCTCACTTTTCCTCTCATTGCCTCTGTCTCTCTCTCTCCTGTGAGTGCACACACCCTCAGGCAAAAACCTCAGAAAACAACAACAGAAAGAACCTCATTCTTCACATGAAGGATGCAGTTTCAGATAAGATTGTCTAGTAACTAAAATTCTACCACTCTGTGCTACAACCATAAAATACTAACATGGATATATGGATATATCCAAATGTCAAATGGATCCAACTCACAGCCTGAGACCTTCATAGGGTAACAGTTTCATCCCCAAATGTTGAGTAAATTTAGGACCAAATATGTTTAAGTATCATATTCATACATGTTTGAATCCCATTTTACATCATACAAGCAAACGTGAAAATAGCCACTCTCTAATTTACTTAACCAGTCACACGACTTCATGTTCAGTGAAATCATGTGTGAAGAGGTGGACTGTCTCTGTCAAGGCTGGGTTTGTCATTTTCACATCACTCCAGCATGACCTGCACTGAAGTAAATTGCCTTTAATGAATAAGGAGTTTACTAAATTCCCTGAGATTAAAGGATTTCGACAGGACTTCATATTTTTCTAACTAAATTTTTAATGAAGGTTTCTAGGTTTTTTTTTACATTTGGATGAAAGAGTTGTATCTGCCTTTTATTGTTTTGAGTTATTTCATGCTATTTTTTATAGCAAATGAAATTTAAATCACAGTATATCTTATTTACAAAGTATCAACTCTTCCTCTGCTATTTGTTTATTATTTAGCACTTGGTTATCTGTTACTCTTGGCAAGTAGGTCAGGTAATCTCTATGCAAACAAGTAAATCTCGAAACATCTTCATATCAATGGGCTTATTACGAAAGCAGAACTTCTTTAAGAAGTTCTTCTGTCTTTCTAACTTCTTTAGGAGTTTCACAATATTTCAAACTTTATGATACATCATTTTATAGTTTGAAATTAATTTTATCTGTTGTAGTCAGTCAAATACATCTTTCTCCTTAATCTGTATCTTTCAGAGTCTCTACCTGTGGTTACTCCAATAATATTGAAGCAAGATTATGGAAATTGCATTTAAGTTTCAGTTCCACCATTTGTTAACATTACTAGTTTGGATAGTTCAATCTTTCTGTGAAATGAGGTGTTAATAACTGACATACAAAAATAAATGAAATACTATTAATTTGAAATCAATACGGAGTAGAGGATATACAAATGTTGCTTCTCTTCTCAAAATCCCTAAATAATGAATAATTATTCTGTGAAATGCTTGTCTACTAGTTCCAATTTCTGCATCCTCACAACATATCATATTAAATGGCTCTAGAAAACACAAAAGGAAGGTAAATCCCTCTCCTCTTCACACATATCCATTACTCTAAAGCCTTGACTTCTTGCATCCGATCAGTTTCGTAAAGTAACATGGAAGGTTAGGTATTGGAGAAGGACACTGGGTTTGATTACACACTGGGCTTTGAGATACAACCAATCACTTCACTTCTATTAAATTCCAGCTTTATCACTGCATAGTCCTTTCACCAATATTTACTACTTATGGGTTGATTCTGTTTGAAAACTTTGATGCTGTTTCCAAATGTTCCAGTTGATTTTAAGTTAACCTGATAATATGAATTACAGATATCTGCACAAAAAGCTGCATTGTCCTTCATGGTTTGGCAGTATGTATCAGGAGAAATCATATTTTGGAAAAATAAGAGCAATGTAAATGCTTCAATTCAAATATTTTCATTTTAGTATTTTATATAACTAGTACTAATAATTTATAACAGCATTTTTGCTATTAGAACAATAAATATTTATAGATCAGTATATATATTATTTTAATTTTAAGAATATTTTAATACTTAAACCTAAGGAGAGTAATGTTGAAAATTAAATATGCACCATAATTTCAATAAAATTCACCTTAACACTTGGATAATATGCCTCCAAAGCAAATAGAAGATTCTATAGAATTACTGTTGAAATTGGTAAGCCTTTCTCTGAAATTAAACTTTATGAAGCAAGTGCTTATTTGTTGCATTTGTTAGATGAAACTATAAATTAATTATTTCATATGTGGTAAAATGATGATATAAGATTATCATATTACTAAAGTTATGTGAACTGCTGCATTAAAGAAAAAGCAAGAGACGAAAAGCTCCTTCTCATCCTAGAGAAGTTTGGCATGGAGATCCGGGGGTCTAGCAGCTCCTGGAGATTTAATTCCTACCTCCCCGCAGCTTCCTGCTGCAAGTGGGGAGGAAGGCTCCACCAGGGTGAGAAGTTCAAGCATAAAGCTACTGCGAAGTATTCAAGTCTGAGTTTTATACCAAATGTGCTCAAATTTGTCCTATTACTGTTAGTTATGAAAGTTGCATACAGCTACAGTTGTTTCTCCTCCTAATTTAAAAAGATTTATAGTGTCTTGTTTCTGATCTGACTGAAATTTTACAAGTGCAAGAACACTCCATTTTACTCTCGGAGATTCTATTATTAGTTTGGGGAGATTTTCTTACTATTGAATTAAAAATGTGATAAATGAAACAGCCTGTGGGTTCTGAAACTTCTTCTGGTTTCTAGGCATATGTAGATAATATTCTGGTGTTCTTATTCTCTCATTATTTCTCTGACAGAGAAGAAATTTTTATTTAATTTAGAAAACTATAATTACACTTTTGCATTAAAAAGTAAAAGGTATAAAAATAGTTGGCATTGAAAGAAAGTACTGAAAATACAACTTCACAATGAGCTAAAATTAATATCGCTTGTTTAATCTCATATGATAATTAGTTATTTTATTGTTTTTTGATGTGTGATACAAACTCCTAAATAAGTATTCCGATTAAGCCATGTTGGAAATATTGACTAATATAATAAAAACATAAAAAGATAAGGAACCAGCAGTTGGAGTAATAGCTATGTCGCTGGACTCCCATGTAGTTGACCACGGTTTCAGTCCCGGACCCAGTGGCTTAAACTCACGCTGGCATGTGTGCGTGCGTGCCCAAGATCCCAAGAGGAGAATGGAGAAGAAGGGATTGCGGCGTGGCCATCACCCTTAGGGGGTGATTTCTCGCTTTCTGTCTCTCTGTCTCTCTGTCTTTCTGGCGAGCGCACATATCCATTAGCAAAAAAACTTTCCAATAAATAAAGAAATAAAAATGAAAAGATGAAAGAAAAGGCATCTCAACTTTGAATGAAAAGAGATGTGACATCCAAACTGAATTAAGTAATTTGGCTAAAAATAATAATACAGTATTTTTATGTGGATAAGCATTTCTTACTTTTACATAATTTTTACTTTTTGAAGTAAAGTTTTAGCATAAGACTTGCTGAGAGAGATCACATTGAAGTGAAATTAATTAATGTTTCCAGGCCTGTGAGTTAATTAAATAAATTACTCATTTAATTTGAATAATATAATAATCATAAGATAGCTAACATCCAGCTGAGTAGCAACCTGTACAACTGTCAGAGTGTCAGCTGTTAAAAAGCCTTCAAAGGAGAGAGAAACTACTTTTTAATTGTAAACAACTACTTTGCCAGACTCAAAAGATACAATTTTAATAACTAGTGGGAACTCAGAGACCAGTATCCACTAAAAAAGAAAACTTCCATTGCAAACAATCATCAATAGAGAAACAATTTATTAATGTGCTTATCTCTGTGGACAAATGCCAGCGGAGATCCATACAAACAATACATACCTTATCTCCAAACACTGCCCAGTGTTCTCAATAGAGGTAATAACAGCCTTTTCAGTAAGGAAGTTTCAGCATGTAGAACTATCCTACACAGTTTAGGACATCAGGTAACTAAGTTGAACCCATTCATGTTTACTATCGTTATAATCATACAGCTTGCCAACAATACCCTAATTCTACCCTGACAGTTCATGTTACCCATTATTCTTTTGATTTCCCTCATCTCATCATACAACTTGAAATCACTATTTTACCAATGACAACTCACACTCCCAGTCTCTCATCTGCTTTCTGACCTCGTCTATATTTATTCAGTGTTAAGAAGTAAATGTGTTTTACATTCTTACTCTACTGCATTGAAGCAGTCTTGGTTTTATGAGATAGGTATTAAAATTAATAAGAAACATAAAACTGATGACTATAATGGCAATTTCCTGTAATATACATAGATAGTAGCTCATGTCACGCAGTCCAAACACTTACTGTCATTTGTATTTATCACCTTTCACTTTCAAACTAATTGTTGAATAAATTCCTATGGTATATAGAGCCCAGAGATAAAGTAATACTATACTATGAAGTAAAAACAGATACATCTAAAAATTTTTACCTAAAAGGCAGAAAACTAAAATAAGATTGCACTTGGTAAACACTCAACTTTTCATTTTGATCCAAATACGATTCTAATTACACAATTTAATAATTTGGTTAGGGTAAAAACTAACCAGTAACAGAAAGGAGTATAAGCTAAAATATAGGTTCAAAGATCATGAATATCCTTCAATTCTAGTCATCTCTATAAAATGCTGTTATGACTAGTTACATTTATATTCTGGTTTATTTATGTGTTTGGTTATTAGAGTACTTTCTAAATTATGGCAGACCTAAGGATCTCTTTTTTCCACTGTATGCCTCTCGTGTACTCTGTTTCAAATTTGCACAAAGCTATCTGAGTTCTTCCAACTTTTTAATGTTGTAATTGGCAAAGATATTTACACTAAATTTAGTTATTCTCCAACACCATTCGAACTCTTGTTTTCACGCCGAACCACTAATTTTCAGCCTTTGCTCAGCTTCTGCAAGACAGGAAGGCCTTTTTCATATCCACTGAATTCCAGATCTCATATTGGCACTAGACATTACCTACTCAAAATAGGTCCTTCTTCATAAGAATTCTAGCTAGTCTCTTCCAAACAACTAACAAAGGGTCATGCTGATTTTAGTGATTGAAATGGAGGCAAAAACAGAGCTGGAACACTCAAGTTTAACCATTTGAAAACTAGAACTTCTACAAGTTATAAGAACAATTTTGGGAGGACCAGCATTTAGCATGGTGATTAAATCACTCGACTCCCACATGGCTGACCACAGTTCAAGTTCCTGGACCTGGTGGCTTGAAAAATCACACTGAGTATGTGTGCCTGTGTGCCAAGATCCCAGGAGGAGAAGGGAAGAGAAGGAATTGTGGTGTGAATATCCCCCCCTGGGGGTGGGGGGTGATTTCTCACTTTCCCTCTCACTGTGTCTGCCTCTCTCTCTCTCTCTCTTTCTCTCTCTCTCTGGCAAGTGCAAATACCCTAAGGCAAAAACCTCTCAAATTTTTTTTTTGATGATCATGTTGAAAAGGTACAAACATCAGAAACTATTTAGTCAAGTTTAAGCAAAAAGAAGTTTAATTAAGGATATTTTATGCATCATAAAACCCCTGGGAGGATCTGAAATCCAAGCTTGAACTACTAAATAAGCAGGAATACTGATAGCAGAGCATCTCTGTCCTGGTAGTCAGTACATGTCTGATCTTTCACCAGAGTCATCCCAAAGGACTCTGTGCCATCATATCTGTGCAGTGCTGTCTGAAAGTCATGGTCCCCACACCTCCTTATCCATGTCCTATGCATGCGTGACCATTGGACTGAACATGGCTTTACTAAGAAAAATTTGCTGAGAAATACCTTTACTCTTTTGACCCTTGGCATGAGAGATATTTTCTCAAAACGTTGTAAACTTAATATACATGGAGAAAAAGAGTCCATACTTTAAATTTTACACATAAAGAATTTTTGTAAAGTGAATGTAACTATGTAAATACCAGCTGGTCAAGGAATATAACATCACTGCCATAAAGAAGCTTCCTTCTTCCCTCGCCCTAATGCAATTCCATTTCTTCTTTCCCAATTTAAACCTTATATAAATGGAAACAAGCAAATTATACAGTATTTTTTCTGATTTCTTTTTCATTCAACTTTATTAGTTTCATTTGTTTTTTCTTGCCATAGTGTGTGTGCATGTGACAGACAGAGGTGGAAAGACACAGAAAGAGAGGAAGTAGAAAGCACCTCCCCTGGTGTGTGATCATGCCACAATCTCCTCTCCATTTCTCCACTCTGCTCAGATTTTGGACATGTATGCACATGTGCCCAGCATGTTTTTCAAGTCAGCAGGTCTAGGTTTCCAACCATAGTCAGCCATATGAGATTCCATTCCACTAACCATGAGGCAACAGGACTGGCCCAGTTTTATTTAATTTGTTTTGTGTGTGTGTGTGTGTGTGTGTGTGTGTGTGTGTGTGTGTGTTTGAAGGCAATTTATTCCCATTGCTGTATCATGTTGCTAGGTCTTGGAGCAGGTCTTATTTCTGCATTAACAGATACTGCAAAATGCAAAACTATATTGGACAGGGTAATTTTTTTTTCTTTTATTTCAAAGGCTAAAGTGAGAATTCATAAAAGGTAATTAAAGGTTATTCAAAGGACATTGGAGAACCAGAATAGAGAAAAATTATTTATAATTATCTTACTCCTAATGCAAAAGAAATATTTTTCTTTAAGAATAAAAAACTCTGCAAAGGCCATACGATATTTAATATTTCAATTGGCAAATGTTCCCACTGTTGTATCGAAAATAATAAATATGAGCAACCTTATATACACAGAGAACTGTAAAGCAGTTTCCGTTTTTGTACTCAATAAAGCAGTTTCCATTTTTGTACTCAATAATTTCCAAAACTTATTATTACTAAAAAATTCTTATTTCACTTTGTAAATACTCCCATTTTTAAACCTAGTGTTTTATAGACTATGATACTTCAAAATAATTTAAATATCTACACATATACATATAAACACATACACATTTCATCATTTATTACAATTTCCAAAGAAAATATTCACCTTTACTAATTGGAGTCCGTTTTAGTGCATTGACTCTTTCTGTGTAAGAGTTATAATCACATAACCTAATCTTTCTTTTTGTTCCCCATCAGTATTCATGCCAAAAGCAAATAATTTTCTTCTGAGAAAGGCTTGAAATTCTAAGAATAGTGATCTCAGTTTCTATAATAAATATAATGATGTCTGTTAAAGATTCTCAGAAGCAGCTTGAGATCTTTGCCCTTTCTCTGTCCTGGAATTCACAGTCAAGAAAAACATTAATATACCCAAGACAATGTGGGTGAAAGCGGACAGATTTAAGGCGGGTAGTGGAGTGGACACTGTAGCCTGAGTGAGAAGAGTATAAACAGGTTCCAAGTGTGACGAAGGCATCCCTCATGCCTCACAGGTACAGGGGGAAGTCATCCTGACCCCTGTCTTCCTTGCAGGGCAGCCTTATGATAGTCACAAAGAACAAATCTACAAGAGCAAGGTGACCCTTTGGGAGGGTCCCACAGCACACTTTGCTTAGTGAAGGAGGTAAACTGAGACCCACACATGAAAAGCATTGCTGTGGCCAGATTAAACCCACTCCAGAGAGGATGTTCCTTTCCAGTTTACATCATGGGGAGCAACTCCAAGAAAGAAGTGAAGTCAAAGGCAAGTCTCTAGGTCTCATTTTCTCATTCTCTCCTGGTTTAAAGAGCCCGAATACCAATTTCCTGTCACCTTTTGTTCATGTGCATAGTCATGTGGTCTCAGCACACTCATTTTTCTTTTCTTTTTAAGATTTGTTGTTATTGCTGTATGGCATGTTTGCTCACCAGAGAGAGACAGAAACAGAGAGAGGGAAAGTGAAATATCACCCCCCGAGAGGGGCGGTGGGTTATACTGCAATCCCTTCTCCTCCATTCTCCTCTCAGGATTTTGGGCACACACACAAGTGTACCCTGTGGACATTCAAGCTGCCAAGTTGGACTGCAACCACAGCTGGCTATGTGGGAGCCCAGCACTTTAACCACCATACCAAATGTGGGTCCCAACAGCTCACTCATATTTAAAGTGTTGACTGTCATGTTGCAGTCTGACGAGTTGACACTTAGCACAGCGGTAGTTCTCACCGCGCAGTAACAGGAGCATTGCTTTAGCAGTGAAAGAAAAGAAAGAACACTTTAATACCTGTGAAAATGTACTTTAAAACATGTTAATATAAGCGTGGTGGTGTTGCATATGGAATGTGGAGGTGGAGGGGAGGGCTATTTCTCATCTGGTTCTATCCCAGCCCTTTGAAAGAGAGGGAGTCCCACGCACTAAAAGGAGCCTTCTTTTTAAAACTCTGTGCTGTGGAAGCGGTGCAAGTGGGATCTGGGGATTTCTTTGAACAGTGATGAATTTGCTTGAGGTTCCTTAGGCTCTCAAGGAGCTATTAAAGTGCTGCATTAGAACCCAGGGACTGTCATGGCTTACTTAATTCCAAGGACCGGTGGAAAGGGACCACGCCACTTAGTAGCGACGTGAATCAAAAGTGTTCAGACTGAACAATCTGCTCATAATGAGCAAAAAGAGGGAAACTATCTTGTCTGGAGAAGAAGATAGTAGATTCTTTTTATTTTCTTATTTAATTTTATTATTTTTTATTTCTCATTCAAAATATACTGCACAGTGGCTTAATCATATGTATTATAACATTAATTTTCCATATATATATATATATATATATATATATATATATATATATATATATATATATAAAACCCCTATTTCTCACTCTTTGCTATTTCCTACCCTCCTCCCTCCTCTCACATTATCTTAGGTGTATACAGTTGTTTTCCATTGTTTTTTTTGCCCCACATTTTATTAATTCACAAAATTTCTTAAGTAATCTAACTGCTTTCAATAGTAAATTTAGCTGGTATATACATCAGTAAATACATGTCTGACTTTAGATGTGAAACTCTGAGTAGAATGAATATACTCCTTTATAGCACCTAGCTGATGCTCTATAGCTTACTATGGTCATTAAACAGTTATTTTTTAATATATTTTTTAATGTCAAGAAAAGCAGTTTTTAACTTTAGTAAGTCAAAGAAATGTTAAGTCACTTTACTTAAAACTTAAAGCCAGGAAATTAGTTAGGATTCTGTTCAAATAGTAAGTACATGAATCTATCAGCAGCTCAAGAAAGGATAAAAATCCTTAAAAATCTGAAAACAAAGCCTAGAAGAAAATCAGCAATGTTTTAGTCAAAAGTCATAAAATGCTATTTCACCAGTTCAGTCTCATGTACTTCATCTGTCTTCTGTTGTGGTCCAATCTTCCCAATTGAATTCTGGGATATAATATTCAACTCCAGACATGTCTCGATGATGAAGTTGGCCATTTTCTCAGTTTTTGAACTCTTATTTCTGTGTGTCTGTATTTAATTTTCCTAGTATAGGAAAATTAAAGTTCCCTTAGAACTTCTTGGAGATCTGGTCTGCTGTTGGTAAATTCTTAAAAGGTTTGGTTTATCTGAGAATATTCTTGTCTTTTCTTCCCATATGAAGGATAGTCTTGTCGGGTACAGTATTCTTGGTTAAAATTCCTTTTTCCTTAACACTTTGAATATATTTTCCCATTCTTTCCTGCTCACATTGTTTCCAATAAGAGGTCCTCTGTTAACGTAATGGAATATCCTTTGTAGGTTACTTGATGTTTCTCTCTTGCCAATCTTAGTATCTTGTCTTTGTCTGTGGTTTTTATCAATCTGACTATATTAATTTTAATTCAGATGGATCATTTTGTTACATGTTCTATTAATCTTTATTAATTTTTTGAGGGAGTTTTACGATGAAGTGTATGTGCTTGCCAGCCAGACAGAGACAGAGAGACAGAAAGCAAGAAATCACCTCCCAGGGGCGGCCACACCACAATCTCTTCTTCTTCTTCTTCATTCTCCTCTCAGGATTTGGGCACGCACACACATGCACCCAGCATGAGTTTAAAGCTGCCGGGTTCAGGACTCAAACTGTGGTCGAATACATGGGAGCACAGCAACATAACCATTTCACCATCTGCTGGTTCCCGCATGTTCTGTTAATCCTAATCTGGAAACACTGGAATGATATCTTCACTCAAATGGTTGTAAACAAGAAACATCTTTTTTTTTTTTTTTTTTTTTTTTTTTTTTTTTTTTTTCAGTTAACCTATTTATTTCATGAGAAATGGAGAAATAGAAGGGAGAAGTACCTTTGACCAAGTCTTGCCAGTTCTCTCTCACCTGCTGTGTGGGAGTCCCCAGCCTTCCAAAGGAGAACCTGCAGGTCTCCCTGATAGCCCACAAACATGTTCAGATCGAAATATGTCTGTGGCCTGAGCCCTCATGCAGCTCCAGCATCACACAGTGTCACCCTGTCACTTGCGTCTCAGTAGCTGGGCCAGTTTTTCTTCCTAAACAAGAAGCACTAAATCAAAAATTTTAAGTAAAAAACCAACTAGGAGACAAGCACTTCTTAGTTTTTAATTGTGATATTTTAGAAAATAATTATGGCATTGCTAAAAGATGAATTAGTATTACAGCAAATTATGTGATTTTGTAATCAGGTCTTGCTCTTTAATACTGGACTGTTAATAGTTCCATAGAACAAAGAGGGAAGGGGCATTCTTTGGTAACACAAATGTTCTTTTGTGCTTCAAGGTTGCCTTTGCAAAACGTAAACTTTCTTTTTATTGATAGACACTTTGGGGAGCACCGTGTTTAGATTACAGCAGTGTTGGCCCATAGAGCAATCTCTGAGTCCTTATAAAATTATACAGTCAATGCTTCTTGAAGGAAAAATCAAAGTCATGTACTCCAATCTGCTGCCATTCCTAGCTTCTCGTTAACTGTATCGCCAGGGATTTGTTGTGCAATTAGCATTTCATGACTTTTGTATTGCACGGCGTTACATCACAGCATATTTTATAATTATTATTTTTAAGTTTTTACCAGAGGGCATGTGCACTTTCTAGAGAGAGAGAAAGAGGCAAAATAAGAAAACATCTCCTATGGGGCATGGTCGTACTACAATTCCTTCTCCTCCATTTCTCACTTATCTCGAGATTTGGGGCACAGGTGCACATACATGCACCGGTGTGTTTCTCAAGTCTCTGGAACTGGAGTTTAAACTATAGTCACCCACATGGTGTTCAGTCACCTTAACTACCACACCGTCAGCTGGCCTTATGATTATTCTTTTTAGAAGACAAAATTAAGCAGTAAAATAACACAAGAAATTACATCCTCCATCCCAACCCTCTGTTTCTCCACCTTCCATTCACCCCAGCCTAAGGTTAACCATCATGTAGCAACTGTTCCGCCTCGTTGAGAACATGTATCTCTTCGTCTACTCCAATTTTGTCTTATAGTTTTTATACAATCTAAAGATATTCTTGAACATATTCTGTGCTTGCGTGTTAAAATTATTTCTGAGGCCTTTAATTTCTTTTCACTATTGTGAACAAGAATTATTTTTCTATTTCTACTAGCAGTAAAATTACTGCTTCTTTTATTTTTAAATGTCACAGTGTATTTTCACAATCAGTAGAAGAATGCTTTCTCCCAGAGCCTTGCATGTGTGAGTTTTGCTTTTTCATATGCACAATGAGAGTATTTGTATTTTATAAAGTAAAGGGACTAGGATATAGGAAAGAAATGCATCCATTCCACAGATAAATGACTTTAAGCAACTATAAAATATAAGACATGTACTAGGTAAAGGCAAAGGTAATAACAATTAAAAGATATGTTTACTTATCCAGGGATTAAGAAATACCCATAGCAATAAAAATAAGTGGAACATGCTACAGGCCATGTGGCTCCGACAAGTACTTCATAATTTATAAAAGAAATCTGGGGACTAAATCAACCAAAAATACATCACATGCCTGATATGTACCAGGATTTGAATAGAGTTATATTCCTGAGTCTGCACAATAAGACCACTAATAGGGATCATTACTCATGGACCTACAAGGTTAACGGCTGCCTGGCGACAACGCCAGTGACAACACAGGCATTATGATTCCAGGTCTCGTGAACTAATTTTGAAAAGTATTGTGGTGAGAATTAACATAGCCTTACACAGGAGACAGGATTAAGGTGTCCACAGAGAAAACGGGGGCATATTATCTTATTTACTAATGTAATAATTCACCAAATAATTATTCAACCATTCACATCTTTAATCATAATTTTCTGAATCATTAAGTAAAATATGTTCCTATTGTCTGCTAAAATGGTGGTAGACCCTGTTGGAGGGAGAGATGAGGTCTCTAGAAGATTGTGATCCCTGCATGGCGAGAGTTTGTCTCATCTATCTCCGTATGCCTCAGTTCTGTGAGAGGAGATTTTAATTAAATATCTGCTGACTGACTGCCTGAACTCACTTTACTAAGTAGAGTGAGACAGGAAAGAAAATAAGAGGAATAAGATATTACAGGTGTAGGATGTTTTGGTTATAGAGAGGTCACAAAGGAACCATCGATCATTGTGTTTGAAGAGTTTAGTAAATGTCACAAAGAAATTGAATGTTGATGGATGAGTATTTGCTGGCCAGTAAATAAAGCTGTTTCGGAAATTAAGAATAACTCAAAAAAGGTAACTAAACCAAGAAATAATGGTGCCATGTTGAGCTACAAACACTTGTAAGATTGGATTGGAGGGCCTAGAGGCAAAGCAACGAAAGATCTTGGCACTGGGGGTATCCAGATTGTGGAAGGCCTGGCAAGTCATTTTAGAAAGATGATTCTATTGCTAGTCCATGGTCTGTTGACTAAGGTGGCTGGCTATCACATGGACAACCATGCTGTTCAAGTCTGAGACCCAGAGGCTTGAGAAACATGCTAAGCACATGTGCATCTGTGTCCAAATTTCCAAAAGGAGGAGAAGTGGAAAAGAAATTGTGATGTGACCATCCCCCATAGGGGGGTGCTTTCTTATTTTTTCTCTCTCTCTACCTTTGACTCGCACATACACCCTCTGGCAAATTAAAGGAAAGAAGAAGAAAAAGTAAAAGAAACAAAGAAAGAAGATCCTAGAAGTCATAGAGAAGACAGATAAATCAACCACAAGGTTTTCGGGAGATGTGACAACAGTCAAGAGGAAGAAAATGGGAGTCTGAACTAAAGCATTAGCTGTAAAGTTGAGACTGAACAAAAAAGAACAAAGTAAAAAGAAAAATACAAATATAGAACATGTAGGAATAGGGATAAAAACAAGGTAATGATTAAAAGGTACCTCTCAAGTTCTTTCTCTGAATCACTGAATGAATGAAAGTATCTAATCTGGGAAGAAAATAGAGAAATAGAATGGTAATACCCATGTAACTTTTTACCAGAGTTGTCAACTAGTAAGTATAATATAAAAGACAAAACTTTTGAAGGGATTATAGGCTGAAGAAATAGTATTTAAAATTACCTAAAAAGATAGCATTTGAAATTGTGGGAGAGGACCAGTTTAAAAGTTGGTGGGTTCATCAAGATGATAAAAGGGATTAGGAGGAATGAGGGAATGAGACAATATATCAGATGCAGGTAGGGTTGGACCATGTCCTAGTGGTTCAGGCAGCCAAATCCCATATGGTCAACTGCCATGGTTTGAGTTCCAGACCCAGAAGCTTGAAAAATGCACCAAATGCATATGAATGCATGCCTCAAATCACACCAGGATGAAGAAATGGAGGAGAAGGGATTGTGGTATGTCCATGCGCCATGGGGGTGCTTGCTCTCTCTTTCACCTTTCTCTATCTCTTTTTGGCAAGTGCACACACATTTTTGCAAATATAAAGGGGAAAAAGCAAACAAAGAAAGAATAGCAAGTAAATGAGAATAGTGAATATATTGACTATGTATAGTAGGATATAAATCAGATTATTTTGTTAGAGAAACCAGGCAAGAACATCACTTTTGGGAGGGTGAACTTAAAATATCTTAAAGAATCTGCTGACTCAATAATAGTGATAGTTATGCCTATGATTAAGACATCTGAAAGTGAAAATCAGTGTGACTAGAATATTTGAGGTTTTCATTTTTTTAGTCTGGAATCCACTAATATATCATTGATTTGCTACATCCCTCTGAGATTAAGTAGATCTCCTTTATCACCATTAAAGTAGGATAGAAGTAGAAGGGGTGTCATTATTATAGGTGCATAACTTATCATCTGACTGTGTAATATGATTATCAGTTGCTATGAAAATATAAATGACTCTTCTAAGAGGATGCAGAAGGAAAGGAGGTAATCTAAGTGAGACTGTCTTTCCTCCAATGTTTCAGAAGAAGGTAAAGGAGAATAGCCATTGTCCCATTCCTTCAGATAGGAAACTCAAATCATGACATTTCTGCTTCTTTTCTGGGCATCCATAATTCTTATTTTCATTGAAATAAACTGTGGTTTACCATGCACAAAGGGATGAAGTATGGAAAAACCTGCATACTTGTTTTAAATTAGATACCGTTGGTATTTTATACATAAAATGAACATTAAGAATGTTATCAAGACTAACAGGTTACCCTCCTGACATAGAGCAATGTCCCAGAAAAGTTAGCTTGGAAAAATTTTTGGAAGAATTACAGTAGTAGGTTCGACAGATGAGGTTAGGCGGTGATGATGGCCAATGTGTAGGTAAATATGAGAACAAGACTTGAATGCCTCATGCCATAGAACAGAAATATACAATCGATTGTCTGAAATGAACTAGGGCCTGCCCCATGACTTCTCCACCAGGAAGTAAAGAGAGGACAACCAGGACAGTTTCTTCCTTAAAAGAATGGAGCAATGAACCTAAAAGAAAATTGAATCTTCCTAGAGTTTAAATTTAGTTTAAAAAAAAGTCTTAAAATAAAGCTAAATACAGAAATCAGTCACCAAATAGAATTCTGCAAAAGAAGAGAGAAAATGTCATAGAGATAAACTTATCTAAAATCTTTAAACTATGTTCTCCAAATTTTCCTCAGGTTACTTAAGATCTTGCCAAACAATAATATAAGAAAAACATTATTAAGAAGTTTCCTATCCAGAATCTATAATGTTTTCCCTAAATTGTACTTTCTAACAAACCACAAAAGATCCCTGTGATCCTATCATCTAAGTATATCCCTTGTTATTTGAAGCTAGAACTTGGCCACCCAGTAACTTTAATACGGAAGTCACTTAATAAATACTCATTCTGTCTCAAGTCTTGTAGTCCTACAATGCATTAGCTGTATAAACTAAGGAAAGTTCCATAAACATAATAAGGAAGTAATTTATCTGCTTAATCATCCGATGATTCTGTGATGCTGTCAGGGTTAAGCCCAGGCTGCTTAACGTTATTTGCAAGTCCCTCCCGGATTTGGTTCCTGGATATCTGCACAGCCTCCTTCTTCATAAATATGCTTTTTGAATTTTATCCTCTAATTATATATAAATCTTCTTATGGATCAAGAAAGGAGCCATGCCCTTGGCTGCTTTTATTCCTTTGCATATTCTGCTATCATTTCCTGAGACACTATTTTTTACTCTCTCAAACTTGTAAGCTAGGCTAATTTCTATTCTTTGATTATGAAATTATTTGAGAATGAAACCTTTTAAAAGAATCAAATCCAGTTTCAATTTCTAGGTCTTTCATTTGCTTCATATAGCACCAAACTGTGTTTTATTGTGAAAGTTACAATAGATAGTATTAGATAACAAAGCATAATATTTAGCCCAAAGCAATCCCTTAAGAAAGTATTTTCCAGTAGTGATACTATTAATACTGGCAGTTTATGTGAAATTTAATGATGTTGTACAATAACATATTACCTGTTTTTTTTTTTCTTCCCTAAGTTAGAGAACTTGAGGAAAATTATGTAGCTTGCTTTGACTCGTAATTAAAAATAATTTAGAGGGGTCCCAGCAGTTGGCGTAATGGCTGTGTTGCTGGATTTCCATGTAGTCAACCGTGGTTCGGGTCCCAGACCTGGTGGCTTAAACTCACACTTGGCACGTGTGCATGCGTGCCCAAGATCCTGAGAGGAGAATGGAGGAGAAGGAATTGCGGCGCGGCCATCCCCCCAGGGGGTGATTTCTTGTTTTCTGTCTCTCTGTCTATCTGGCAAGTGCACGTGTCCTATAGCAAAAACCTCTCAAAAAAAACATAATAATAATTTAGGGGCCAGCCAGTGGTGCCATGGGAATACAATGCTATAATGCTGGGCCCACATGGGAAAATCCCAGATTCACATCTCATGGGCTCCCTGTATATGCTGGACACGTGCACACTAGCTTATGATTAGGCTGGCTGAGGCTTGGGAGAGGATCATGGCAGGAAGACCCTGCTGAGTGTATGTTCTCTCTCGGGGGAAAAATACATAAATGAACTTAAAAATTATCATATATATATATATATATATATATATATATATATAATTTAAATGATAATATTTTAAATGTTCAGCAAGTGTCCTGTTATCATGCTTCTTCCTATAGTTTAAGACATGAGAATGTAAAACAAAAGTCAAAAGACAACAAATAGAAAAAGAACAAAAATATCTCTAAATTATTGCCCATCAGTTTTGATCAGTTATGATTAATTCTATCAGTGCAAGATTGATACACTAAGACATAAAATTAAACTTATTTCTACTGAGGAATGAACCGTTTTTAAGGTTTAAAATCAGGGTGATCAGTATCAGTAAAGGAACCCTCAATACCATTTATTGGATAGAAAAAGAGAAGAAATGTTTTTTCCTGTATTCATTAATAATATTATTTATATCAAGCTGTTCTCCATACAGAGAAGAATTTTTATACAGTAGGTTTCTCCTTGGTTAGCTATCCCAGGTGAACTGTTCTAGTTATGAAAAAGACAGAATGTGTTTGTCTGCACCATAATGACAGCTTATTTCACAGAGTAGAATAATGATGGGTCCAGACGGGCCAGTGCAGCTGGTCTAAATTGCTACCTCGAAGCTGTCATTATTAAGTGATTACCAAATCTTTCACAGTTTGCTCACCACTACCAATCAAGGGACACTTGCTCAAGCCACATTCCCTTGGATGAAAGCTAAAACAATTTTTTTTTTTAACAGAACTCACATCACTTTCACCACAATAAAGGTTACAAATACGGGGGAGGGTTTTTACCCTAATGTTTGTGCAGTTGTTATTTATTCTGCAAATCTAGATGAGTGTGATACAAGAAGATTCAAAATCTCCAATGTTGATGGTTTACGTGGACTTGAGTGCATGCACACACATACATAGAAGGAGAGAAGACTCAATTAAGATATCTGTTTCAGATAAATAACGGTCTCCTGAATTTATTTTGTTTACATAGAGTAATTAATTCAAAAAGACAAAAGTCAAATGAACTAATAATTTTTATATTTCCAATGGTTAAAATTGGATTAAGAGCAGGCAAATCTAAAACATCTAATATTGAATTACTGAATTTATTAAATAATTGTAATATCCATGTTCTTTTTATATCAATCATTTTCAACAGAAAAGCTTAGTGTTAAAAACAGGCATTTAAAATTTTCTAAGGGAAATTTGGTGTAAAATGACTGGTAAATTGCTGGCATTTTAGTGGTCAAAGACCCAGATGTTGACACTTCCCAATGCAAAAAACCATTCTCACAACAATGAATGTATCCACGTAATTTAGCAATGCCTTCATCTCCTAGTATAGATCACATTCTGAGTCACAAAACAAACCATTAAATATGAAAGAATGGAAGCTACTCAAACTCTATTCTCTGATGAAAAGGACATTGCACATTAAATAGTGCAAGAGTATTTGCTAAATCTAAAAATAGTTTTAAAAGCAATCAACACTTGTACTAAATAATTCACGGATCAAAGAAAAAGTCTCAAGGGAAAATATGAAATAGTTTGAGCTGAAGGAAAATAAAAATAAATCACATTCTGGAGAATACACTTAAAGAAATATTAAAAGAATAAATGCAGCATTATATGCTTACTTTAGAAAAGAACAAATTTCTCAAGTTAAAACTTCTATCTCATGAAACTGAAAAAATTAACAGAAAACCAAACCCAAAGCAAACAAAGGAAAAGAAATAAAAAAGAGAAAATCAGAAATCGGTGAAATGAGAAACTTAAAAACAGTAGACAAAATCCATGAAACTAGAAGCTGCATGTTGGATAAAGAAATAAATTGAATAAACCTCTTGTTAATGTAACCAAGAAAGAAAAGAGAAAGGACATAAATTATATGAATAATAAAAGATGGATAACACTATTGACCTTCATAAATATTATGAGGAAACATTACAATGAACTCTATGGAACAAATTTGGCAACTTCGGTGAAATGGATCAATTTCTTAACACACAGAAACTATCAAAACTCTCCTAAAGAAAAATAGAAAACCTAACTAGTTCTACGTTTGTAACCAAAATCTTTTTGAAAAAGAAAATGTCAGGCCAAGCAAGATGCCTTCATTAGTAACTACATAAACCATTTAAGGGAGAATTATTACCATTTATTCACAAAGTCTTCCTTAAAATGTAATAGGATGCAACACTTATCACTACTTTAGGTGGCCAGCATGTACAGACACACTAGGTAGATTGAGTTAACAAAACAAAAAGGCTAATGCTACTCACAAAATTTAATTGTAAGAATTCTAGACAAAATACTGGCAAATTGAAATAATATAAAACCAAATAACACATCGCAATCAAGTTTTATACAACAAATAAAAAGGTTGTCCAACATTTAAAAATTAATCAATACAATTGATTATTTTAACAAAGTAAATAAGAAAATAAGAGTAGGTAAGAAAAAAAATAGTGCAGTACAGGAATATGAAGATGCCCTATACGCTCTTCGCAGTCCTCACAGCTAAGAGTGTCAAATCATGTTTCTAGGCACCCCCAGTCCTACCAACACCTGTTTTGGGAGCTAGTCAAGACTTCAATTTTGACAACTGCTTGAGACTTAATTCAAATGACTTACCCCTGTCCTAGAGCTCTCGCTATTTCCACAGAAGCAGGGAGGATTGCAAAATGGGCTCCCGGCCCCAACCTGGCAGGTAACAAACTGTAGTTCTAGTGCTCAGTGTGAAAGGCAGATCAGTTCTGCAGATTTGTGGTTATTTTATTTTTTATTTTTGTGGAAACTGCATTTTATTTGCAAATTCACAGATTTTGCTAACATACATTTAACTATTGCAAACAAAAATAAAACCTGCAGAGACAATGCAACAAGTATATTAAAACTTGAGCTTTTTGCCTGACGGGGATGTCTTGCGCCTGGTTCGCAATCCTGCCACCTTTTTTAGAAGTTACCTAGTATGCTTTCAATAAACTGCTGTTCTGCTTCAGTAATGACCCTGAGTGATGTATCCCAGTTCTTTCTCAGAGCCACCAGATGTACTAGAAGACTGTTTTAAGACTTTTCAAAAGTAGCTACTATCATTTTTTAGTCTACAATCAAATGTCTAATATTTTAATCATAGTTCTTCAATCTACTACTCTATGTGAATCTCATTTTTCACATTTGCAAAAAGTACTGGAGTCAGTACATAACTTGTTAAAAGAGAGAATACTTTATGCATTTAATAATGTGCTATAAAAAAGAAAAATGCGTTATTTCCATGTGAAAGTTCTATTATAAGAATTCTCGACCTCAATGCAAAATTATATTGTGTGCCCTGGAAGTCATGATAAAAAATTAATTACAAGTTTTTCATAGAATATTGATTGTGCTAGCTCCACTGTCAATTAACATGAAGAGTAAAATGCTGAATGATAGTAAAGTAACAGATACATTCATAGAGGGAAAATATCTGTATTTTATTTTGATGTTTAAAATTGAAGAAAACAGTTATTTTATGCTAAGTCAGTTATTACAAAACATTTAACTAACAGTTGTAATTATTTGGAAGATTTGAAACACCATGATTCTAAAATAATCCAAAAATCTACAAAATATGAGAAAGTAAGTATGAGTACATTTGTGTTGTTGGTCTTTATTTCTTCCAAATTAAACAAAAAAACCAAGGGCTAGGGGAAAATATCAGTCATTTAAAGTTTTAAGCATGATAGTAAAAATGATTTTAATTAACAAACACTATTTAGTAACTAGAGTTTACCCCTGAGAAATAAAACTTTATCACTTCAATAAAATGGTTGGAAATTCTCACTGTTGTACATTTTGTCAAATTCTAATTAAAACCTTAGAAAAAGACAAAATTAAAAGTGTTACATTTTCCATATTCTTACATTGACAAATTTCCAACAGAAGGTGTCAAAGTTCCAATTTTGTTGAATATAGGTGCTTTAAACCATAAATTCTAAATCTCATCTTCTACTTTGCATTGCTTTACATTAAATATATTTTCAAAGCATGAATTTTTAAAAATGTACCAAAGGTATTTATTTTAGCACATGAAAAATATGAACCAGCATTCAGAAGGGTCCCACTATTTAGAGATTCAGACACATAAAAGATTATTATCTTTTCTTCCATATTCTACATTGAAAAAAATATATAAGGGCACTATACCTCTAAGCTTAGTTGTGATCACTTTAGAATTATTTATTTTACAAGATTTTCTTCCTGATTGTGTTTAATTTTATGATATGTATTGACTGTGTAATTATATCTCCTTTGTCTTTTTTATGTTTATTTTATTTTCATTAACATTTTTAAAATATCATTTTCTTTTATACATTCAATCACGTCATTTAGCTTACAAAGTGAATATTTCAACATGTGAATATTTCTACCTAGTCCAGTTGATGAAACTATAAAATACCTTCAACAGACAATATCACATTTCTTTTTTTTTTTTTTTTTTTGAGAGGTTTTTGCTATAGGGCGTGTGTACTCTCCAGAAGACAGAGACAGACAGAGAGACAGAAAGCAAGAAATCACCCCCCAGGGGGGATGGCCATGCCGCAATCCCTTCCCCTCCATTCTCCTCTCGGGATCTTGGGCACGCACGCACATGCACTCGGCGTGAGTTTAAGCTGCTGGGTCCAGGACTTGAACCGCAGTCGACTATGTGGGAGACCAGCAACATAGCCATTATGCTAACT
The DNA here is from genome assembly GCA_026018925.1 of Tupaia tana. Taxonomy (NCBI): domain Eukaryota; kingdom Metazoa; phylum Chordata; class Mammalia; order Scandentia; family Tupaiidae; genus Tupaia; species Tupaia tana. The sequence continues at coordinate 160,280,371 of JAKSZU010000007.1, read as the reverse complement.
GCTGGTCCCAATATTACATTTCTTGAGACAAATTGTTGAAGAGTAGTGATAACTCAAATATGAGACCTTCTAAATTAAAATGATCATATCTAACTAAGTAACTCATTGTCAATGCTGAGCAATTAAACAAAAAATCTCAATAATACAGGGAGAATGGATACTGTTCATCAGGCCCAACCTTGGCACAGGTGGTAGGGTGGTGCTGGGCATGCAGTAGGCACATGGAAGGCCTAGGTTCAGATCCTGGGTCAACCTGAATAAACCATAATCATGTGCTATGATTCTGGCTATCTGGGAAAGTGTGGAAGAACATGGCACAGTGAGACCCTGTCAAGGATACCTTCTCTCTCTCTCTCTCTCTCTCTCTCTCTCTCTCTCTTTCTCTCTCTCTCTCCTGAAATAAATAAATAAATAAACTTTAAAAAGTCATCACAATTTTGAAACAAAGCTTTCAGGTTCAAAACAGAGCACATGTTAAATCTAAGAATATTGTGCATTAATAAACGATCTTCTTATATTTTATTATATTTGAAATTCAATTTTGAATAAAGAGATATGTATGTAAAAATTAACATCACTGTAAGTGGCATATTGCTTTACTCACAGTCTACATTATCAACTTGTTAGATAAAAGAAAATACAGAAAATAATGAATGCACTGAAGAAATGCAGTGAATAACATATTCTCATGAGTATCTCAACTCAATTTTACTAAAGAAAATTCCAGTAGGTTTGTTAAGGAATCATTGCTTAAGAAGCTATAAAACATCTGAGCATGAGACTTCATCATTCCCCATCACACCAGATGCATTACAGATATCATTAACAGGTATATCATCTCCTGGGAGAAACTTGGAAGGAAGTAGCTCAAAATTATCATTAGTGTTAGGAGGTGAAAATTGTGACACTCTGAATAAGTACATAGTGCTAATTGCATTTTTTAAACATTGGCATGTTACATTTTACTGCCAAAACAGGAGTGGTTTAAAGGAAAAAAAATTGAAAATACCTCTATGTGTAAGTTATCTAGTTTTATTGCAAGTTGTTTCCCAACTGAAGAAGATATCAGTGATTATAAGATTAGAAGAAAGAAACACTTTTGGGAAAACATTACTTAAATAATCTACAAGTATAGAAACAGTTATATTATTTGCATTGGACTAACATAAAGGCTATTCATAATTATGTTGGGAATTAGAATTAATTGGAAGTGAAACCAACCCTTAATACTTGTAGGCTTTGACACAAGTGCACAAATGAAGATGGACACACCTCATGTCTAGTTAAAATACATAAATGAAACAAAACATTAAATGAAAGGTTTTATCCTTCCATTATAGAAATAATAGTTCCATAACAACTTGGAAGACCACATTAAGGTCTAGAAGTTTTTCACCCTTCAGAGCTTTGCATCAGAAATTGAGACCAAAGAGAACAAATACCTGTAGGCATATTACTTTAACTACACAGATAAAAATATATATTTTTAAAAAGTCTAATGTTAGGTTAGAAAGAAATTAATTATTTCCTGTTTTGGTCATTTGAAACTCTAATTTATACTTTCAGCATCTCACTCCTTTTATTACCCCTAGAAATTTCTGATAGTATACCATCAAAGACTGTTGTTCAAAGGCTACTATGAGTGAGAATGTACAGAAACAAAATACCAGATTTATACCTCAAGAAATTGAGGGGAAAAATATAAAATAGATATAAGTAATATAAGTATAAAAGGCTAAATATAGTAATAGAGATTAGAATAGCAGTCAGAAGAGACAAGGAAGGACATGCAAAAGTTCAAGATGGGGAGGGACTGTCAATAGACACAAGTTATAATTACAGAGGAGGAATACATTTCCATTTTCTGTAGCACAGTAGAACTCTGGGAAACAATTTTTCTAGTAAACAAAGAAATGATAAATATATGAGGTGATGGATATACTAACTACCTTGATTTGATCATTAAGCAATATATGCGTGAACAGAAACATCAAATCATATCCCATAAATCTGTACAATGAAAAATGAAAATTTTAAATATAAAGTAAAAATGTGGAGTAAAAAATTCTGATTATTATGATTTTTAAAGTATTTTTGCATACTATTATTTATGGGCTTCAGCAGCACTAAAATGCATGTATGGTTTATACACCTACAGATGCAACTTGATCAGCATAGGATTTCATCTGGGAGTCTCCAGACTACTCAACTTGCCTGCACTAATGTGATCCTCATCACATCAACTCTCGCCTCAAAACCAAACACATCCTATTCAATAGCAGCGACTTTGGGAGCCATATCTGTGTGTCTGAGATCTCTACCATGCTGTTGCTACTGTGTTGCTTGCTTCTTTTTCTATAAAATTTCTTAAAATTCTTGTAGGATATGGAACCAGCAGTTAGTGTAATGGCTATGTCACTGGACTCCCACATAGTCGACCGCGGTTCGAGTCCCAGACCTGGTGACTTAAAACTCACGCCGGGCGCATGTGCGTGCGTGCCCAAGATCCTGAGAGGAGAATGGAAGAGAAGGGATTGCGGCATGGCCATCGTCCCTGGAGGGTGATTTCTCGCTTTCTATTTCTCTGTCTCTCTCTGCCTGTCTGGCGAGCACACACACCCTATAGCAAAAACCTCTCCAAAAAAAATTTTTTTTTTGTTGGATATGACCTGTGTGACTCTGACTGAATCTATGAACCTAAAACCCACCCCAGTTATATTCTACCTATTCCCTTCTTGGAACAAAATTCTTTTTTTTTTTTTTTTTTTTTTTTCTCTTTTTTTTTTTTTTTATTAATTACTTTATTTATTTTTGTATATACTTTCAATCATATTGTTTGGCTTACAATGAGACCATTTCGATATGTGAACATTTCTCCCCAGACCCGTTGATCGAAATATCTTCAACAGATAACACCACACCTCCCCATCCCGTCAATGCTCTACCTCTGTATCCCTTCTCCAAATGTCTTTCGTTGGGCCCCACTCCTCCACATACACCTCATCTGACATTCAAACCTATCTCTTGTGTTTGTTCAACTGTTAGTCAATCAGTTTCAGACATAGAATGCAGACAAACGGTATATGTTAAGTGGGGACATACAATGTCTCTCCTTCATAGCCTGGCTTGCCTCACTCAGCAGTACATCTTCCATATTCTTCCACTTTCTGTCAAAAGCCAGGGCTCTGTTGGTTTTTATGGCTGAGTAGTATTCCATAGAGTATATGTGCCACAGTTTTTCAATCCATTCCTCCATACGGGGGCATCTGGGTTGGTTCCATGACTTAGCAATTGTGAATAGTGCCGCAATAAACATCGATGTGCAAGCACTTTTCCAATGAAGGATTCTTCTGTCCTTTGGGTAGATACCGAGGAGTGGGATCTCTGGATCATATGGCAGATCTATCTGTAGATTTTTGAGGAATCTCCAAATTATTCTCCACAGTGGTTGGACCAATCTACATTCCCACCAGCAATGTAAAAGAGTTCCCCTTTCACCACACCCCCGCCAACACTTATCATTTTTTGTTTTTTTAATATTAGACAATCTGACTGGGGTTAGGTGGTACCTCATTGTTGTTTTTATCTGCATTTCCCTTACGATGAGGGAGGTTGAACATTTTTTCATATGCCTTTTGGCCATTCGTATGTCATCTTTAGAGAGTGTTTTCTTCATCTCCTTCTCCCATCTTTTAATAGGGTTGCTCGTCTTTTTTCCAAACACCTTTTTTAGTTCTTTGTGTATTCTGGTTATCAGTCCCTTATCTGATGCAACATTTACAAAAATATTTTCCCATTCTGAGGGCTGTCGATTCACACTAACTACTGTGTCTTTGGCCATGCAGAAACTTCTTAGTCTGATGTAATCCCACTTGTCTATTTTGTGGACGATGGACTCTGCTTTGAGGGTCTTCTTTAGGAAGTCTTTCCCTACACCAATGTCTCCCAGAGTTTCCCCAGCATTCTCCAGGAGCAGCTTTATAGTTTGAGGTCTTAGATTTAGATCCTTGATCCACCTTGACTTGATTCTTGTCAAAGGAGAGAGGTAGGGGTTCAGATTCATCTTTCTGCAAGTGGAAGTCCAGTTTCTCCAGCACCACTTGCTGAAGAGGCTTTCATTTTCCCACTGGATTGACTGGTACCCCTTGTCAAAGATCAGTTGACTGTATGTTTGGGCACTTATTTCTGGGGACTCTATTCTGTTCCATTGGTCCACATGTCTGTTTCTGTGCCAATACCATGCTGTCTTTATTACCACAGCTTTGTAATATATTTTTGGATCAGGGATTGAGATGCCACCCACTCCATTCTTCTTGTGTAGAAGTGCTTTGGCAATACGGGGTCTTTTATGATTCCAGACAAATTTTAAGATTGTCTTTTCTAGATCTGTGAAGAATGTGTCTGGTACTTTGATTGGCATTGCATTAAATAGGTAGATTAATTTGGGTAGAATTGCCATTTTGATTATATTAACTCTTCCAATCCATGAACATGGGATGTCCTTCCATTTTTTTGTGTCATTTTCAATTTCTTTTTTTACCTTCTCGTAGTTTTCCTTGTGGAGGTCTTTAACTTCTTTGGTTAGATTTATTCCTAAATATCTTATACTTTTAGTGGCTATGGTAAACGGAATAAGTTTTTTCAGTTCTATCTCAGTCTGCCTGTTATTCGTATATAGAAATGCTATCGATTTCTGTATATTGATTTTATATCCTGCAACTTTACTGAATTCATGTATTACTTCCAGTAGTTTTTCCATGGAGACCATTGGGTCTTCTATGTATACAATCATGTCATCTGCAAATAGAGAGAGTTTCACCTCTTCTTTTCCTATTCGAATGCCCTTTATTTTTTCCTCTTTTCTGATTGCGTTGGCGAGGACTTCCAGTACTATATTGAAAAGGAGAGGAGAAAGTGGGCATCCTTGTCTTGTTCCTGTGTTTAGTGGGAAAGCTTTCAGCTTTTCTCCATTCAGGATGATGTTCGCTATGGGTTTTTCATAGATGGCTTTTATTGTATTGAGAAATGGCCCTTCTATGCCGATTTTGCTAAGAGTCTTGATCATGAAGGGATGTTGTATCTTATCAAATGCTTTTTCTGCGTCAATCGATATGACCATATGGTTTTTGTCTTTCTTCCTATTAATATGGTGTATTACATTTATGGTTTTGCGTATGTTGAACCAACCTTGCATTCCTGGAATAAAGCCTACCTGATCATGGTGTATGATCTTCTGTATAAGCTGTTGAATACGATTTGCTAGTATCTTGTTGAGAATCTTTGAGTCTATGTTCATCAGAGATATTGGTCTATAGTTTTCCTTCCTTGTCCTGTCCTTATCTGTTTTGAGGATGAGGGTGACAGAGGCTTCATAGAATGAATTAGGGAGAGATTCACCCTTTTGGATCTTTAGAAATAATTTGAGCAGAATGGGAGTTAACTCTTCTTTGAAAGTTTTGTAGAATTCAGAGGTGAATCCATCGGGTCCAGGGCTTTTCTTTGTTGGGAGGTTACTTATTACTGATTCAATCTCCTGGCTTGTTATGGGCCTATTCAGACTTTCTATTTCTTCCTGGCTCATTCTTGGTAGATTATATTTGTCCAGGAATTTGTCCATCTCATCCAGATTATCTTGTTTCTTAGCGTATAGATGTTCAAAGTATCCTCTAATGATGTTTTGAATTTCTACTATGTCTGTTGTTATGTTACCAGCCTCATTGCAGATTTGATTCACCTGGTTCCTTTCTCTCTTCTTCTTAATAAGTCTCGCTAGTGGAACAAAATTCTAAGTGCAACAGAGAATCATCATTCTTTTTGAAAAATGTGACACCACCAACACTCATGATAGCATGGAAGATATTTGTAGAAAAGTATCAGAATCAACTATCAGCTCAAAATTATGCAAACTATATGACTTCATGCATGAATATGAGAAATACTTGATTTACTTCATATGTATACACACACACACACACATTAGCTTGACTCATTACTGCCTACCGATTGCTATAACTATATTAATTGGCTCCAACAGGAATACCATGACAAGAACAGAGACCATGATCAAAGCTACTTATTAGTTTTTAATATAGTATTTTATTCAGTTTTCTTGTTTTTCCATATGTCAAACCAAGGAATTAAATAGAAAATGATGGGAATAATTACATTCACCTCTCACACATCTCACTCTGAGGTTTTACTAAGTACATATGTATTACTAAATATACATGTGCTAACTCTGGCCTGTTGGTTCTCTGGACCAGTCAACTACTCAACTCAGAGAAATCAGCCCTGGGTTCCACTTGGATTTCCCTTCCTTAATTTAAGTCCTAGAAACTCTTTCAAATTATGATTTGGATAATTATAGATCAAACCTCTGAAGTCTTAATTCTTTCAGAGCTAACTTTCCTTTGCTGCTTGATGTCAAGCATTTAAAGTATGAAGATTTCATAGATTTTACTTCCTTTTGTTTCAAACAGGAAAGTAGATCTCATCTAGGTTAGCCTGTCTTGGCCAGAATATTCGCTTAGTTCATTTTACCTCTCTAATGATATTTATCAGTGAGAATAAACAGCATGATGCTAATTTTACTAACAATGTTTTAGATTGATTAAAACATATTACACTCACACCATTGAACACTAAATCAATGAACCTTATATGTTATGAATACACACACACACACACATACACACATGCACATATAGTGTGTGTATGTATGTGTGTGTGTATATATATATATATATATATATATATATATAATTTTCTTGCTGAGGCAAAACTTACACACTGAAGGATATTTAGAACAAACGTAAAAAAATGAATATATTAAACAATGAATGTCATTAATCAGACTTCAGGGAGATGTTGCTATTAACATTTTGCTTAAGTGCTGAATATGTAGACATTTTCCCTCAACCCATTTTATATGTTTCCTGATGGAGTAAATGACTGGAGAGTGGGGAAAATATGGCAATTATTTTAAATATATATATATATATATATATATATACACACACACACACATATGTGTATATACATATATGTGTGTGTGAATGTGTATATATATATATATATATATACATATTCACACACACACACACGATGTTAATGATATTATGTGGAATATGTAGGCATGGGGCCTGCTTTGTAGCAGAGGGCTGGATCACTGAAAGAAAGGCATCCAAGACACTGAAAAGACAGAGCTGTGGAAAGATCTTTGATTTGTTTTTTTAAGTCATCAAAAGTGTTGAAATGTTAGTGATAAAAAAAGTGATTGTGGCTAGCAGGTGGTTGGATCCCACTTGACTGACTCTGTGATTTGACCCAGTGGATTGAAAATCACTCCAGGTGTGTGTGCATGTGTGCTTCTGTGCTCAAAAGAGAGACTGGAGTAGAAGGGACTGCAGCATGGCCATGCCCCCAGGAGGGAGATTTCTCACTGTCCCTCTCTCTCTCTCTCCCTACTCCCTGTCTCTCTCTCTCTCTCTGGCGAGAACTTGCACCCTATAGCAAAACCAACAAACAAACAACAAAAAAAGGGATCAGCAGATAGAGTAACGGTTATGTCGTTGAACTCCCACGTAGTCGACCATGGTTCAGGTCCTGGACAGAGCAGCTTAAAACTCATGTCAGGCACACGTGCAGAAGTGTCCAAAATCCAAAGAGGAGAATGTGGAGAAGGGATTGTGGCATGGCCGTCCCCCCGGGGGGTGATTTCTCGCTTTCTGTCTCTCTCTGTCTGTCTGGTGAGCGCACAAACCCTATAGCAAAAGCTTAATTTTTTAGGTTAAAAAAATTTTTATGAGGCACATGACCTTGCCAGTAGAGAGAGAAAGAAATGTAAATTAAGAAAGCATCCCCTTCCCCTATGGACATGACCACACTGCAATCCGTTCTCTTCTGTTCCCCTCTTGGGATTTTCAGCACTCATACAGATACATACAGCATGTAATTCAAGCTGCCAGATCAGGGACTCAAACCACATACTTGGCCATGTGGGATCCAGTCACCTTAACCACCATGCCACCAGCTAGCTACTAAATAAGGGTATTAAACTTAACACTTAGTAGCCTTATTTCCTTCTTTTCTTACATTAAATAAATATTTGCCAGTGATACAAGACAAATACTTTCATTATTTTAGGATAATTTTGTAGTAATTTCAATTAAATTAACTTGAAAATGTGATAATAGTGTGATCATGAGTGGTGAGCAGGCTTACCGGGAGGTATTTATTAACCTCGTACCATCTTGCTGGTATACTATACCAGCAGTTCCCAACTACAAAAAAGTCATGGAGTTTGTTATAAAGGCATATTCTGAAACCCAAACCCAAAGATTGTGATTTTATTATTATGAACTAGAACCCAAACACTTGCATTTGTACCAAACTCTCTGGGCAATTCTGATGCAAGTATTCGGTGGAACAGACTCAGGGAAATCTCCCTAAACCTTGTGAGACATGTAGCAGGAGACTGAGTCAGTCTACGCCAGCCTCAAAGTAAATTATAATCTTGGTAGAAAGGTGAAATTTTTATCCCAAAGACTTAGAGACCAACATATGACAATAAAATCAGTTCCTATTATATATGTGAACACATTGGAACGCGTGGAAACATATGGCCTTTGATATCATTTACTTGTTCTGTGTTGTTCTCTTGGATAATCCTTCAGAGCTTTCTATAGCTACCATTTCATTATTTTTTATTATTTTCAAATAACTAAGAAAAAGAGAGAAAGCTAAAAAGAATTGAAAACTTGAAATGAATACAATAGGAAAAATGTATAAAATAAATCCTATGCTGAGTATGTCCTTTGGAACTGTGACCATCATACTACAAATACGTACTTGAGAAATTTGTTTCTCATTCTGCAAATACAGGACAAAACAACTTAGGCAGGATAAGCACATTTACATAGAGCACTTACAGAAAAACTGTAGGTCATAACAAAGTCAGTATCAGCCATTGAAATCATATTTTGTATGCACCCCTCTAGGCATTCAGTCACCAGGAAAGATCTCTTTGCTCTGGAGTTTTGCTACATATTTATTTGAGAAATATTACCAAAAGAAATCATACCAATCTCATTTCATCGTCCTTGTGAATGTCCCAGCTTAATATTTCAAAAGTCATACAAGTTATTTTCTCAATTGTATTAAAAAATACTATAATGAAAGTTATAAAGAAATGACATGGTGTAACATTTGAGCACATTATACAATAAAGAATATTATTTTTTCATTTTTGTTACACTTATTCACCAGAATATCACATATGCTCTATAAATAATTCCATTAAGAAGTTCTCCAAGAAAAACAATACTAGGTGGTTTAATGAAGCTATGCTGAATTCCGTCACATTTTGAAGTGTCTACTATGTCAATGTATGGCTACATGACAAATAATACTCAGGGAATTAAGGCTCAGGGAAAGAGCCCTGGCTTTGAATTTTTGCAGTCAACTCAGAGAACTGTTATAGAATAGTAGGCAGATGATAGCAATATTTTTATGTATTTATTTAGACTATTTTTTTAAAGTTTTTGCCATAGGGCACATGTATTTGCTGTTGAGAAACAGAGAGAGAGAAAGAGTAATAACCCTCTTAGGGGTTGGATACACTGCAATCCCTTCTACCCCCATTCTCCTTTCTTGATTTTGGGCATGCCTGTACATGGACCTGGTATGGTTTTCAAGCCACTTGATCCAGGACTTGACCATGGTCGACCATCTGGGAGCCCAGCATCTTAACAACCATGCTACCTAGTGGTTCTGATAATAACAATATTTTTCAAATCACATGCTAGATATTAGTAACAGGGTTTTTTAATAGGATCCTTCCCCCCTTGAATAAACTTAAGTCATTAAATTAGCCCTCAGAAAAATCTGAAATTAGAAGGATAATAAAAGTTAGCCGAAGGAAGGAGACTGGGACAGAGAGAGAAACATTTGAGATTAAGCCTCTTATAAAAAGCCAGATGCTATTATTTAATGTAACCACGGAATTGCAAGGAAGTAGACAGGAAGTTAAATATGGCCTAGACTATGCATGACCATGAAGCCAAAGCTAACAATGTGACTATTTTTCACCAAGTCTGAACTGAACCACTTCCAAATTCCATGCAATCAGGAGATTCTTTTCTTGTCTCTGTAGCTGTGTTCTGTTTTGTGCCTGCTAACCCACAGCAATAACTTTCTCATGGATTTGCATAAGAACTCCATATATGTCAAGTATATTTCTCAATTATTATAGATTTTACTGAATATTTGGGGAAAACACAGGATTGGGTCACTTCATCAATGTAACAACATGATGGCACTTTGCTTCTCCTTGCCTCTCTCTTAAACAAATTTGTTTCCCCTGAAAACTCAGTATGAGTCCTCCCAGAATCTGCAAACTTGATCATTAGAAGAGCTACCAAGGTATTTCTCAAAGATACATCTCTACTTAAAGGAAATATTTGAGCTACGTGCACAGAGAATTCTTTCTAATCTATCTCATTATATACTCTCCTGATGAGAACACACACCACTCAAGCTTATTGTAGAAAATCTACCCTTCTCTTAACTGTGACTCTTATACACTTATGAGATGGAAGAGATGAAAACTCGTATAATCAATTAATAGTGATTTCTTCTTTAAAATCAAATGACAGTAAGCATTCAAATGACTGCTTTTGCAGAAACAAGTTTAACTCTTGGATTTTATAAAATATATTCTTGTTCAAACTCATAGACATAAAAACAACGTACTAATAAAACATTTAGCTAAGTGTGCTTTATGAAGTTAAGAGAGACACTGGATGGTGGTATAGGGGTAGAATGTGATGCTCTTCAAGGCTGAAGCACATGTAAGGTTTCTGGGTTCACAACCAGAGTCCTGCCTGAGTACACCAGGTATGCACATGCCCACTCTCTGGGGCAGGCTGAGCCTAGGGGTATACTGCAGTGTCTGGACTCTGTTGTTGGTGCTGTCTTTTGGCCTCTGTAACTGTCTCTTTGTCTCTCTTGCTCATGAGAGAAGGAAAGAAATAAACTATAAACACCTGACTCCTATGTAAACAAACATAGATTCTCATGGCCTTGGTATATTTTGTATATTTATTGTTAGCTAATTTCAGAGCCTTGGTTTCTACATTTGTAATATATAATACCTAGACTGTAGAATTACTGCAAAAGTGAAGTTACACATAAAGTTTAAGGTAAGGGATACTCAAAAATAGAATAAAAATAATATTGTCTTCCTAAAAACTCAAACATACACACATGCGCACAAACACTATTTCAATGCACATATTTTGGGGTAAATAAAATAAACCAACAAGTCATTGGATGTCTGCCCAAAGAAAAATTAATTGTAAAATATACTTCCTCAAATCCAATATAGTGGTTTTCTAATTCATGGTTGCAAATTTGAGCTAATCAACCAAGTGACATATTACGACTTAGATATTCTACATATATACAGTGATTATATTTTTTATATATTTCAGCTCTGCATTGGTGTTTAGCTGTCAATAAACTGACAGACTAAAGCTGCAGCCGGTACGTACAATTAAGCCATTCTTTAGAGAGGCTAATTATTTTAATGCTAGGCTTCAGATTTGCCCATCTAAAGTGAACCACTTTCTGTTATGATGGCAGGTTCGTTTCCATTCTAAAGTCATGGCCGTCCATTCTCTGTTTCATGCTCTGCACAGCGTTGTTTGAGTTCAATGGACTCTCCATGAGCTCCAGGTGCCAGATTCTACTGCAGCACTACTTCACCGCCTACTGATGCACTCTGCCTAAGTGGTGCTTAATTCCCTAACGAGCTATCAACTGTGACTTGCATGCATTTTTAAATGGGCTACCAGAGAGCACACAATGCAATGACAGGGCGTATTAAATAAAAGTCTATTTTGATTTGAATTGGATTAGTATTCCCAAAAAGCAAACGCAGAAACTAAATGACAAGCTTTCAAGCTCTGACCATACAAACCTCTGGACACTGATTACAGAGGGGATGCTGGAGCAGACTCTTGTTCTCATAAAACAATGAAAAACTTGTAGAACCATCTTTATTTATTTATTTTCCATTGAAGTAGAACTATCCCCTTTAAGAGACTGGTTATTGCCCTGAAATTATCAATGCATTATCAGTGAAAGCAGTCAATGAAAAGGTTCATTTCCTTGGAAAGGACTGGAAATATTACATTTACAAAGTGCCTTTTGAATCAAAGTTATTTGCTGGAAAATCTATTAAGAACTAGAAACAAAATATCTTTTGTTATGTTTTATTCTTTCATTTTCTATTGTTTCATATACTCTCATGAGAGATTTTAGTATTGTAAAGTGATGTATTATGATTTTGCAATTTTTCCCTTTCCTGCAATCAATGAAATACCGCAAAAATATTATACTTTCTCCCATATTGTAACAATCTTAATTTTCATACCAAAATAACACATAGTTTTAAAACTCAAGTGAGGATAAACCTGTTGGTTGCTGTGTTTTCTGGGCCTCACTACCACTGTTCAGTGATGATTTGGTTGCTCAGTGTCCAAGGGACAGTTTGGGTTCATGGGCACCGGTGTCTTTGACATATGCAGGAAGGTGTGGGATGTGAACGTGGAACCTTCCCTCATAAGCAGACTTGTAAAACATCATGTGTTTTCATAGCACCACCATCTGGCACCCAGGATTTACAATATCTCAGTCAGAAATGCTGTACCCTTTCTGTCACACTGTTTTGCTACTGCTCTTGTGGGGCTATAAACCCCCAATACATTACTATTTTATAGTAATTAATTCAGTTTTATCTGTGCTTGAGGGAATCTCAGAAAGTTCATATAAACACAGAAGTAAGGCACAAGTTTATTTTGTTGCCAAAAAAATATATATATTGATGCCATGTTTTTTCCTTTTTTAATAATACATATTGGCCATGAACTTCCTGAAGATTCCTCATATTACCTTATTTTCATTCTTCCCTGCAAGTCTAAGCTGAATTCTGAGCATCTAAACAAGCACCACATTGAATGACTATGCTGAGATTTCCAGCGCGTCTCAAATAATGCAAAGGAAGTGAACACATGCATGAAAAGGCTAAATGGAGGACTAGGCAAGATGGGCGAGCCGGTGGGACGAGCAGCAGAGAGCTAATGAAAACCACACCGCAGAAATTGGTGTGAAACCCAGGGTGGGAAAGGAAAATAATGATGGTGTCCTTTTGGATGAGAAAGTCATCTGGATTAAAGGTGAGGCACCTAGTCTAGATGTGGTAGATGATGATAGTATTTTCACCATGGCAATATTTGTATTTTTACAGCTGATAATTCATTCAAAGCCCAAATAGAGAAAAATTGTGATTTAATACAGATCAAATCATTAAAAATATAATTTTATTGACTTGAATTATACAATCAGAGCCATCATCTCTGATATTTATTGATTTATATTTGAATTGTGACAGTTTCAGAAATCAGAATTACAATAGAAAATTCTTGATAAGTATGAAAGCTTTAAGCAAGCATCATTAAAAATATATTTGTATGGCATTAGTAATTAAAAAAAGTTTTAGATGCTGTTTAGAATGTTATAGACATTCCTGATGAAGATTGAAAGATAAGAAATGTTTTTAAACATCCATTTTTTTTCCAAAGCTGTATAAAATACTGTATTGCACCAGAATTCTAATACACAAGAAAGCCCCTGTGGAGTGCAATAAAAAGATTTCTATGTAGTTCTTATGTCTTTTTTTTTCTGACTAATGGAAAACAAATGAAATGATGAAAAAGTCGCATTAGAGTCAGTCACACATCATAAATTGCCTTTCTTAGTGTGTCATTGTATAAAATGATTTGATGTGCCCCAGGGGAGAATTCCATTACAACACATACCCTTTTCATTCAGAACCTTAGCTTCATATAGCAAGAAGATAGAAAGTGGAGTAAACCCATCTGAGCACTTGATGTTATATGAGATATAGGTAACTATAGTTGGAAATCAAAGTGAAAAGTTATAAAGAATAGCAAACTTCCTTTCTGTAATAATCTCTGTGTCACAACAGGGTTGATAGATTGCAAAAGGCCTATTTTGTTTTATGCAACCATGTTAAAAATACTCACCAATTACAGTAAAAACACACACAAATTATGCTGATAAGTGAATGGTAACAATATTTGGGCACAAAGGTGGTAAAAAGTTAAGGTTTTTTTTTTTCTTTTTAAATACTTATTATGTAAGTGGTTTCAAGTGACAGACTCAATTTTACTACATCATTTAAAATATTGAGCCATCTAGAACCACACTGTATACCAAAAAACCTGCATTCGATACTCTATTTGATGCATTCTAAATTATTTTCTTACACACAACATGCACACACAATTTAAAAATAATCTCAAAACAAGAACAAATGAAAAAGAATGCAAAATATTATTGTATGTGTGCCATCTGCTATGCAGTATTTAGGGTCCATTTAATAGTAACTTCTCTCAGCTTTGCAAAAATGGTACACAGTAGTTAGGACAGATGTAAATCTAGTAGGTACTATTCAGAGTTGTGCACACCTATATGCCACAACGTTTGCTTCATTTTTTCAATTATTTATTTTTCATTACAGTGACTAAGATTTTTCATATTAATAGCAAGATGCTTACAGATGAGATAGAATTTTAGAAATGGCATCCATACTCATGCCATAAAAATCTTATTCAAGATCCTAACCAAGCACAGCATCTGTCATTGTTTTATCCTCTTCTTATATAAAATGCATGTAGTGTCTCTTTATTTGTAGCTGCTTTTGTTGTTGTTTGTTTGCTTGTTTGTTTGTTTGCCATAGGGTGCATGGGTTCGCTGGAGAGAGGGACAGAGAGATCAAATGAAAAATCATCACCTGGGGGATGGCCAGAGAGCAGTCCTTTCTCCTCTGTTCTCTTGAGATGTGGGGCACACACGCTTATGTGCCCTGGGTGGTTTTCAAGCCACTAAGCCTGAGATTAGAAGTAGGGTTGGCAGTGTGGAAGTCCAGCACCTTAACCATTATGCCACCTGCTGGTTCTGTAGCTGCTTTTTAAACTATTCTTTTATTCATAACTATTGTTTAGAAATAACATGCTTTTGTATTGAAAGACACACAAATTAGAACATCGTATAAGTAATATGAGCATACATGAAGTGTCCTTCCTAATTCCTACTTCTATGCCAATTTTAGCCCTTCATTTTTACAAAATCTCAAATCTTGCAAAGGCCATATTCTTATTTTACCCACTAGTTGTCTAATCTTTTAGCTGTTGTCTAGTGACAACATTCAGAACTTGAGTATCTGGTTCATAAACTTTTTGTGTCTTTATTATGCAAGCTCATTTTCAACCTAGTAATTTTCCTAGGATTTTCTAAGCTCCACAGTTGGAAGAATCTTTTCTTCATTTTTCTTTAACTTCCCACATTTATGGTCAGACTGTAGTCGAGCACAATCTAATAGAAGTCTTATTAAAAAGAACTATGTATATGGACGCATATATGCACAGAGTAGACAAACCAGTAGGAGCCAGCCAGTTAAATCAGCTGGATCCTACCTGGCTGGCCACAATGCTCAACCTGAGAAACATGTTGGACACAGATGTGTGCACGCTGAAAATCCCACAGGAAGGAGAGATGGAGGAGGAGGATTGGGGCAGGACCATGTCCCATGGGGGGGTGCTTTCTTGCTTTCCCTAGTTCCCCTCCTCCAGGTGAGTGCACGTATTCTCTGGTGAAAAAAAAAATAAGAAAACTAAAACAAAAAAGAAAAAAAAGGGTAAAATTAATTTTAATTGTATATTGTACTTAAACCAATATAAATGAAATATTTTAGACATTGTTAAAATTCTTAACTAGCCAAATGGCATTACTAAGAATATGATCCACTCACAGGCAAGATATTAACAAGAAAACTTACAGTATATCAGCATGCTGGAACTTAGCAAAACCTGAGGACACTGAGAGCATTACAAATAGAACAAAATCTATTTTCCGCCACTCTGATAAATAGGTTTTTTTGAAACAGGAATCAGTCGAGTTACAGAGAAATGAAGAATGACATTTTTCTTGCACAAGAGGAATGAGATTGACCCCTGAAACACTATTAACAAAAGAAAATTTGAGTTTTCTCTTTATATCATAATATAGTTATTTTTGATATGCCAGTGAAAATATAATTTATCTTCTCTGAAATTATTTCAATGAAGTAATTACAGAATTTGGCTCTCAAAAAGAGCTTATAATCTTAATGAGATGACTTGAGATGTGCAAATTATAACAAATAATATAATTGTTCCTTTGTTACATTTGTCTTTATTACATCCACTATTATTAAAATATTTCACATATATTGTCCATACTTCAATGACATTTTTGGAAATTTTCAGACATACACCTACTACTGTTTTATTCTGTTCCTAAAGTAATCGACAACATCATCCTTTTTTGTTCCTCTGTTTTGAAAAATTCCATGTTACAGTCATGATTTCTACATGTCTATTAGCAATTCCCTTTAGAAACAAAAGAATTTATATTTTATCACTTAAACTAAGGTTGTATTCCCATTTCTGTCAAAAAATGCTTTAAAATATCAAGACATAATATTCTATTTAAAAGAAATACAACTAAAATAAAGCTTAAAAAAAGACACTTCTGTTTTCCTAGCAGCTGCTGAACTTCATAAGAAAATTGTGGGATGAAAGTAAAGTAAAACAGAATAAAATAAAATATAATATAGATGTATAAATACAGGTACCTCAATTTAAAAACTCACTCTGAGTATGTCCTTATTGAAGAATCAGAAAAGTAGGTATACTTTTTATACAAATATGTACATGTATATGTTTCAACCCCCAGGCTGAAAGGAAGTGGCAAATAATTCACAAGTTGGAAGAAAAACATAGACAGCTGGTCTGTAGCTCATCCTCCTTATCTTGAGCATGCTTGAGGAGCAAGGAAAATTAAAAAATGATTTTGTCAAAATTATTTGTAAATACGCTAATCAATCTTCTGACAGTTGTTGATAGAGAAAGAGAACGGGGAGTCTTATTCTGTGAAATGCTTTAGCACACAGCACCGGGTCTCTCTGGGCTGCTTACGGTAAATAAACCTAGAACTTATGTATTTGTTGGGCAGGGCCAGGCGTATGCTGGAGTTGACACAATCACAGGGCACAGTTCTTCCCACCTCTGAATCCCGTGACAACACATTGATTGCTCAAAACCGTCCACAATATACTGGCACCACAGACATGAGTATATGCTACAAGTCAAAGCTGTTTTCCCTCCCTCCCTCATCAGAGAGAAAAATAAACATTAAACAACATATCATTTCCACCCTCTTCCTTACATTTAGCTTAATTATTAAAAAAAAAAATAAATTACAAAGAAATCTCCCTTCTTTGTCTGGAACTAAAATGTATCTTCCCTTAGGTCACTCCTTCTCATACTAAATTTGCTAATTTTTATGCAGCCCATGTTCACAGTATAAGACACACTGGTAAATGTCATGTTTATCTATGAGATTATTGGAGAATAAATTGGAAATGTTTTAAGACCTAAACTGATCCCTTTCTGGAAAATAATTTCTACATCCGGGACTTAGGAATCTATTGTTTTAAATACAGAGCAGGGATTTAGCAAGGAAAGACCCAGGAAACTGAATTAATGTTTTTCAGATTCTGTCGTGATTTACTTGTTACACAAGTTTACATGTAACTTTTACATTATTAGGGCAGCTTGAAAATGAGTAATAATACGTCTGTTTATTTATTTATATATAACAGTCTGAATCCATATACTCTCAGTATATAATGGAGATGGAACACATTGTAGTAATATGGGCTACTGCTTCTCCTAATATCCTCCCATTCCCCAACTCAACCCTCAAACAAACAGTTGAAGTCAAAAAGGAGCAGGAATCTGAGGACCCAATACTAAATGTTAGAAGAATAATCAATAAAGAAATCAGTTAAGGACCCATGGAAGTAGTAAGTAGGAATAGTAAGTATTGGAAGTATAGATGTTATACTTGGAAGCGTGAGTGTGTAAGTCTGCCACAGCATGGAGGTGCTTGTGAGACAACTCAGAGAATGCAAGTTGTCAAGAAACACTTAAGCTGCATTTTGCCTCTGTGCGATTAAGACAATCAGCACAGCACCTAACCTCATCAATAGGGCAGCCATTAGTGACTGTGGAATAAGATCAGAACATGGTAAAAATCCTGCTGAGGTGAGCGTGCAGTGAAAATAGGTTGGGCTGACAGCATGAATCATTGGAAATGAACTCCCAAAGCCTGCCTTCTTCCCAAACTCCAAGGTTTTAGTCCTAGGGTAAGTCTCTGACCAAGGGAGATGCCTGGTGTTGGTATGACAAAGGCACACGATATAAGTTGAGACTTGGATAAGGCCTTGAGGAGCTCACCAACCTTGTCCCAAACAAGCAGTAAGAAAACCAGGACAGAATTGTCAAAAAATTTCCTCTAAAGTCTCTGCAAAATGATGGGGAGACATATTTAGAAACATATATTAAATAATATCTACTAAATTGGTGGAAGAAAAAACAAACTATAAAATTAACCCTGCTCTGGGAAGTGCTGCTGGAAGGGATCAGCTATGCGAACCATAGCTTCTTTGAACAATGTAAGAGGGGCTTTCCCAAACCAACTGACAGAACCTAAACTACGAATTAACTTGCATGTTCTATTGAAATGTCATAAGCTGTGGTTGTTCAGGAGATTAGCTGGTTTTTCAGGGAACATAACAAAATATAACTCATTAAGAGAGTCTATAGTTGGGGCCAGCAGGTGGCGTGGTGGTTAGGGTGCTGGACACTCATACATGGCTGACCACAGTTCGAGTCCCAGACCTGGTGGCTTGCTTTCTCACTTTCCCTCTCTCTCTCTGTGTCTCTCTCTGGTCAAATTAAAAAATAAATGAGTAGATAAATAAATAATTAAAAAAAGGAGAAAGTCTACAGTCAATGGGAAGCCTATATTGAAAATGTCAACCAGTGTAAACGTCTCTTTACAACTCTAACCCTCTGAGAATTCCTAAACTGTCAGCAAGTCTCAACACCTAGAAAACCAAGACATATTTTAAGTGTTTTGCATTTGGTTCACTAGCCAGAGTTTGCCCAGAACCTCTCATGTTCTTAAATGAAAATCTCGTCTATAATCCATCTTTCATCAAAGCACATACCCAAACGTTCTGTACTTTCACAAGATGTAATGTTCCAACACTAACTTTCAACCCAATGATTTTCATTATTCTATTATATTTCAGTTACATTGTGAAGAACCTCCTCCATCTTTATCACATGCAACATGTGCACAAAGATTCTGTCTCTCCTTGCCTGAATGGAAACATAACTCTTTCCTGAAGCCACGGTTTCCCCAATGTCATTTGTGAAGACTACCAACCTTCCTGTAGTCTCTAATGTCCCAGAGTGATCTGCTGCTATCATTGATAGCTTTTGCTCTTACTTTGAGGTTTAGTTCTTTATAAAAACATTTTCTTTTCATCTTTACTAGCATAGCTTTTAAATCCATTAAAAGTAGGCTAAACTGATGGATAATTTGGACTCTAGAACATAATTTGCTTCTCCGCCATCTTCTCAGATGACTTTTCAACATTAATGACCAAGTGAATGCATTAGTTTTATAATATTAATATCAATTTAATTTCTATGGCCTGCTTTCCACACCTTCCCAAACTTTCGTTTTTAGACAGCAGTTGATTATATAATAACCTGGAACTCTTCAAACATTTTTATAAAACGTTTATAACTATCACAATAATCTCTGAACTTCTCATTCTGTCCATAACTTATTCCTACCCCTCTTGCCCTTAGACTGCCATAAACTTCAAATACCGTGACTCTTATTTTTTTAATTTGTATTTTTTTCTATTTTTCTGTGAATCCCTCCCTTCCTTTTCCTGCAAAGAATATATTTGCTAACTCTCAGATAAGAGACTAATAACTCAAATATACAGAGAAGCAGCTTACCCACAAAAAAGTCAATCCAACTAAAAGATGGACAAATGAGCTGAATAGAAAACTCTCCAAGGAAGACACACCAACAGCCAAAAAGCATATGAGAAATGTTCAACATCCCTCATCACCTAACCCCAGTGAGAATGGTTAAGATTTTTAAAATACCCTCATTCTCAGGACCAGCACATGTCATAATGACTATGTGGCTGGACTCCCATGTAGTTGACGGCAGTTCGAGACTCTAACCCAGTGGCTTAAACTCACACTGGGCGCATGTGTGTGTGTGCCCAAGAGCCGGAGAGGAGAATGGAGGAGAAAGGATTGCGGCGTGGTCATCCTCCTTGGGGGGGGGTGGGTGATTTCTTGCTTTCTGTCTCTTTGTCTCAGTCTTTCTGGCGAGCACATGCGCCTTACAGCAAGAACCTCTCAAAAAAAAAAAAAAAAAAATCCTCATTCTTTCACTCCTATGATGCCATTTTACTCTTAGCCCCAATCTTTTTTTTTAATGTTTCTCAACCACAGTTTTACCTGAATTTTCAACTCTTTCATTCCTTTGAATTTTTGCTATGTGCTAAAAACATTATATGTATTAGTATTTAACCTTTTGTTAATCCTACCATGTATTTTTTTTCTAGTTCTTTTGGAGTCTACTGGTTATTTTTTTAAATATTATGTAACCATGTTACAATTCAAAATTGTGGCTTTCAGACTCAGGTCATTTCTCAGTATTTCTTTGTAACCTTTTACAATGTCCTCGGTCAATTTAATCTCATATTTTCTATTATGTCTCATTAAAATAATCATTACTAATCTTAAACTTAAGTGTACTAATCTGTCTCATCTTTCAAAATTTTTCTCTCCTCTCTGTAAGAAATTAGACCTATTCCTGCACAGAAAAGAAGGAAAATTATAAAACAGCATCTCCCTTATTTAAGAAGTCTTTACCTACTCCTATGAACAAAAATCTCTCTAAGGAAGACATACGAACAGCCAAAAAGCATATGAGGAAATGCTCAACGTCCCTCATCATAAGGGAGATGCAGATAAAAACCACAATGAGATACCACCCAACCCCTGTCAGAATGGCAAAGATTAAGAATATAAAAAGTGATAAGTGTTGGCGGAGATGTGGTGAAAAGGGAACCTTCCTACACTGTTGGTGGGAATGTAAAGTAGTTCAACCACTGTGGAGAACAATATGGAGGTTCCTCAAAGATCTACAAATAGAACTACCATTTGATCCAGCAATCCCACTTCTGGGTATTTACCCAAAAGACAGGAGAACACTCAGTCAGAAAAGTGCTTGCACATCAATGTTTATTGCAACATTATTCACAATTGCCAAGACATGGAACCAACCTAAATGTCCACGAACTGATGAATGGATTGGAAAAGTGTGGCATATATACTCTATGAAATACTACTCAGCCATAAAAAATAACAAGACCCTGGCATTTGATAGAAAGTGGTCAGATATGGAGGATCTATTGCTGAGTGAAGTAAGCCAGGCTATGAAAGAAAGATATTGTATGTATCCACTCAATATATACCGACTATCTGCACTCTATGGTAGAGAGCGAAAACTGGAGGACATAAAAGCAGTGAAGGTACTTAACGAGAATAGGACAGTGTGGAATGGTGAGCGGTGAAGAGAAGAGGATAGAGAAAGATAGCAAGAGAACAAATAGAAAGGCAGAACGTTAGTGAGAAACAGATATGGCTTATTACCTGTTAATGATGACAAGTATAGTATTCTCAACTAGATTGGTCTGAGAAGTATTTCATGATGGGTAAAGTCTTTTTACAAGCAAAATGAGAAATAGTGATTGACTGTTTTAAAAAATAATTATAATAATAATAATAATGATTGGGAAAAACATAGAAAATATATTGTATGATGAAGTGGGGAGATTAATGTCTCTGTATTGACTGACATGTGTGGCATTCCCTTTTGAAAAAGCAATGTAATACACTGTAAATTTATATGTAATCCAATGTAATATAAAGAAGATTATGATGATAATAATAGTAAAAAAAAAAAAAAAAAAAAAACAGCATCTCCCTTAATTTATGTTTCCATACTGAGAAAGAAAATACTTTGTACATATGCTCCTTTTCTGTAATCCTATTTCAGAGTAAAAGACTTCTTTCCTATTTAAGAAAAATCCCATCTATTATAGCCTAGAGCCTATTTAATTCTTTAGTTTGGGAATCTCTTTAGTTAAATGTTTCTTTCATTTAATTCTGTATTTTCATATATCCTCTCTTCACTAAATTTTTCTTAGCAAACACTTGGCTCAACTCCTTTGCATTCTGCAAATACATAGAGATAAACAATATAATTTGAGAATTCTAATTCCTCATATCTAGGTTGTGTTTCTCTTTCCTTCCTTCCATTGTAATTTTTCTTAGAGATAAAATATGCACAAACTATCTTTTATTTTTTAAAGAATTATTTATTTAATTTTATTTATTCACTTATTTATTTTAATTTCTGCCAGAGAGAGACACAGACATAGAGAACGTGAGAAAGCAAGCCACCAAGTTCAGGACTCAAACCTTGGTCAGCCATGTGGGAGTGTCCAGCACCTCAACCATTATGCCACTTGCTGGTTCCACAAACTATCTTTTATTAATATGTTATATTTAATATGTGTTATAATATGAAATTTAAGATTTATAGTAAAAGTATAGGGTTTGTAACTTGACAACAAATGAGATACTTACAGAAAATAAAAAACATAATTTTTTCTAGGACTCAATCCATTAGTTGTCCAAATTTATTCAAATAACTATAGAGAAAATCATTCTTTCCCATGTTATATCTCAATAACTGATATATCAAAATTGTACTTCGCAGTCCCACTGATACTCAGTTCTCTCTTCTGTCCTGAGCCCCTGTGGAAGGTTGTGACTGGTCTGACCTATATAATAAGAGTGTAAGTTATGCATGATATTCTGAAGCTGAGGCCGCGAAGAAGCCTGCAAAAAATTCTCCAGGCTCTATTCTTATAAATAACATGGGAGAGAGACCTTGTGTTGAGAATGCAGAGCTGAGACACTAAGGCCACCAGTTTACTGAGTCACTATACATGTGGCAGTTGCCTTGAGAACTGTCTGATCTGCAGAGGGTTTTGCAAGAGTTGGAAACTAATAGTATTGCCTACTCCAGGTAGATCAACAGACTATTGCCTCTTGTGCGTTGAGACCTTCTCTGACCCAGTATATCTCTTCTCTTGGTAATATTTCTCTTAGCTTATGACACAACTGGTAGCATTTGTGTTTCAGTGCACTGGTCCCTTGCCTTCTATCATTGCTTTCCACCCCACCTCCTTGACTCAGCTAAGCTTATACTTTGAGATCTGTTGTCTATCACACTATGTCCTGTTAACAATTTTACAGAAAATAGTATGTTTCGTTTAAAAGTAACAGAAAGTACATTTTTAGCCTTCATAACAAGTAGGTCATACGGCAGAGATATCTTTCTTTAAAATTTATTTATTTATTTATTTTTTCATAGTATGTACTTTTGATGAACTTTTTGAAGATCTCTCTTCAAAATGCTACTCAAGCTTTGCAGTATATTTTTGGGTTAGTGCATGAGATGCCACCCACTCCTCTCTTCTTGTGCAGAATTGCTTTGGTGATACAAGGTCTTTTATGATTCTGTATAATTTTTTTCTTTTTGAGAGGTTTTTGCTATAAGGCGTGTGCACTCACCAGAAAGGCAGAAAGAAACACAGAGACAGAAAGTGAGAACTCACCCCTGCCCCCAGGGGGAATGGCCATGCCACAATCCCTTCTCCTCCATTCTCCTCTTGGGATCTTGGGCACACATGCACACGTGCCTTGTGTGAGTTTAAGCCACCGGGTCTGAGACTCAAACCATGGTCGACTACATGGGAGTTCAGTAATGTAGCTGGTGGTCTAATTCCATTCAAATTGTATGATTGTCTTTTCTAGATCTGTGAAGAATGTCTCTAGCTCTTTGATTGGGATTGCATTAAACACATAGATCAATTTGGGTAGAATTACCATTTTGATTATATTAATCTTTCCAATCCAGGAACATGGGATGTCCTTCAACTTTTTTGTGTCATTTTCAATTTCTTTTTTTAGTTTCTCATAGTCTTCCTTGTGGAGATCTTTAGCTACTTAGGTTAGATTTATTCTTAGGTATCTTATACTTTTTGTGACTATGGTAAATGGAATTACTTTTTTCAGTTCTATCTCAATCTGCCTGCTGTTCGTATATAGAAATGTTATAGATTTCTGTATGTTGATTTTATATCCTGCAACTTTACTGTATTCATGTATTACTTCCAGGAATGTTTTCATGGATACCATTGGGTCTTCTATGTATATAATTATGTCATTTTCAAATAGAGAGAGTTTCACCTCTTCTTTTCCTACTTGAATGCCTTTTATTTTATTATCTTTTCTAATTGCATTGGCGAGGACTTCCAGTACTATACTGAAAAGAAGTGGAGAAAGTGAGCATCCTTGTCTTGTATCAGTTTTAGTGGAAACACTTTCAGCTTTTCTCCATTCAGGATGATGTTAGTTATGGGTTTTTTATAGATGGCTTTTATTGTGTTGAGAAATGACCTTTTTATGCTGATTTTGCTGAAAGTCTTGATCATGAAGGGATGTTGTATCTTATCACATGCTTTTCCTGCATCAATTGATATGACCATATGGTTTTTAATCTTTATTTCTGTTAATATGGTGTATTACATATATGATTATACATATGTCGAATGAACCTTGCATGCCTGAGATAAAGCCTACCTGGTCATGATTTATAATCTTTTTGCTGTGTTGTTGGATATGATTTGCTAGTATCTTGTTGAGAATTTTGTGTCTATATTCATGAGTGATAATGGTCTATAGTTTTCCTTCCTTGTCCTGATGTTATCTGTTTTAAGGATAAGGGTGATGGAGACTTCATACAATGAATTTGGGAGAGTTTCACCCTCTTGGATCTTTAGAAATAACTTGAGCAGAATGGAACTTAACTCTTCTTTAAAAGCATTGTATAATTCAGAGGTGAAGCCATCAGGACCAAAGCTTTTCCTTGTTGGGAGGTTATTTTTCACTAATTCAGTCTCCTGGTTTGTTATGGGCCTATTCAGACTTTCTATATCTTCCTGGCTCACTCTTGGTAGATTACATGAGTCCAGGAATTTGTCCATCTCATCCAGATTTTCTTGTTTGCTGGCGTATAGTTGCTCATAGTATCCTCTAATGATGTTTTGTATTTCTATTATGTCTGTTGTTAATCAAAACAACATGGTATTGGCACAGAAACAGACAGGTGGACCAATGGAACAGAATAGAATCCCCAGAAATAAACTCCCAAACATACAGCCAACTTACTTTTGACAAAGAGTACCAGTCAATCCAGTGGGAAAAAGGAAAACCTCTTTAGCAAATGGTGCTGGAAAAAAATGGATATCCACCTGCAGAAAGATGAATCTGAATTCTTATCTCTCACCATTGACAAAAATCAACTCAAAGTGGATCAAAGATCTAAACCTAAGACCTAAAACTATAAAACTGCTGTTGTAAAACACTGGAGAAACTATGGGAGACATTGGAGTAGGCAGAGACTTCTTAAATAAGACCCCTAAAGCACATTAATAATCTCAAAAATAGACAAGGTGGATTATATCAGATTAAGAGGTTTCTGCATGGCAAAAAAAAAAAAGAAAAAAAAAACAACCCACAGTAATTAGTGTGAATCAACAGCTCTTAGAATGGGAAAATATTTTTGTAAACTATGCAACACATAAGGGACTGAAAGCCAGAATTCACAAAGAACTCAAGCAGCTTTTTCAAAAAAAAAGATGATCAATCCTATTAAGAGGGGAAAATGAGTTGAAAAAACCACTCTCTAAAGAAGATGTATGAATAGCCAAAAGGCATATGAAAAGATGTTCAACATCCCTAATTGTAAGGGAGATGCAGATCAAAACCACAATGAGATACCACCTAACCCCAGTCAGAATGACTAAGATTAAAAAAAATAAATGAAAAGTACTGTCAGGGGTGTGGTGAAAGGGGAACGCTCCCTCACTGCCGGTGAGAATATAAATTGGTCCAGCCACTGTGGAGAACAATTTGGAGAGTCCTCAAAAATCTACAAATAGAACTACCATATGATCCACCAATCCCACTCTTTGGTATCTACCCAAAGGACAGAAGAATTCTCAATCAGACAAGTGCTTGCACATTGATGTTTACTGTGGCATTATTCACAATTGCGAAGACATGGAACCAAACCAAATGTCCATGAACAGATGAATGGATTGACAAAGTATGGCACATATACTCTATGGAATACTGCTCAGCCATAAAAACCAGCAAGACCTTGGCTTTTGACAGAAAGTGGATGAATATGGAAGACTTACTGCTGAGTGAAGCAAGCCAAGCTATGAAGGAGAGACATTGTATGTCTCCACTTAATATATACCGAGTGTCCAAACTCTGTGGCTGAAACTGAATGACTAAAGGATATAGAAACATAGTAAATGGTTGTGAATACCAAATACAGTGTGGAAAGTGGGGGGTGAAGGAATAGAATCTGAGGAAGGATATTAAGGAGAAAAATAGAGAGGCAAGTCATTTATCAGACAATGGAATGGGTTATTATTTATTGAAAATAAATTTATAGTATTGTCATCTGGATTGGTGAGAAATGTACACATGTTGGAATATTCATTTTGCAAAGTGATAGCATGACTGAATGTATAAAAGAAATTGAAATAAAAACTTAAAGAAAAAAATGCTACTCAAAATTTGGATAAAGAAATTAAATGTAGAAAATAAAAACCATCCTTAATATATCCTTAAGATTAATTCATGCTATCAGGAATATATAATGGTTGGATGCTGTCAAGAGAGTGTCTCTAAAGAAAATTATAAAAATCACATAAGTTATATATTTACAAAGTCCACAAATAAAAGGCAGTTTGTGCTATTTCAGCATACCAATTATATATGCCAAGTGTGTCAATAGAGTATTTACAATGGTTTTTGATAGAGGAGACAGTATTGCAATTAAGTCTTGAGTGATTGAAATACCTATAGAAAGAATGTAAGAGCAATATTCTACTGTAGTTGCAATAGAGGGGTGGAAACTAAATGCACTCACCGTGTTTGGGGAAAAATGGACTCATCAGCAAGAAAAGAAATTAGGATTTTATTCGTGTATTAATTCAAAAAATATTTGTGGTTAACACAATAGATGAACAATGTATAATCTCTATGAGTGGTCCAAGAATGAATAGTCCCTAGTCACTACATAGCAGGAAACACAAGCAAGACAATTATTGGAATAAAACGAGTAGAACATAGGTTGATAAAAGTGCCCCTTGGGCCTAATCTGAACTACTCCCTGTCTTTTCTATTGTCATACAGCCATACTCATTCATTTACATATTGTCTATAGCTGCTTACATTCCACAATGGCAGAGTTGAGGAGTTTTGTCAGAGACCATATGGCTAACAAAGCCTAAAATATTTTTGGTCCGGTCCATTCCAGAACAGTTTGCCAACACTTGAATAAAAACTGAATAAAATATAAACAGTTTAGAGCAGGCCAAAACTGAGAGTGCCTTAATGGCAATCCAAGGAATATTAATTCAATCATCGCCAAAGAAGACCACTGAATGCTTTTAATGTCTGCCAGCAACCATATAAGTGAGCTGGGAGGTAAATTCCGCAGCCCCAGTTGAGCCTTCAGATGTCTGTAGCCTGGGCTGATGGCCCAACTGCAACCTCATGAGACCTCAGAAAAGCTACTCCTGGTTTCCAGACATTCAGAGAATGATGAGTGGGATAATAAATGTTGGTTGTTTTAAGATGCCAAAATTCAGTATATGTTTTATGCAGTAATAGATGACATACACATCCATATGCACATGTACAAACACACACATAAACATACTAACTTTTTTTAACTAACCAAGTTCAATATAAAAATTGTATAAAATTAAACATGTATAAAATTATAAGGATATTTTAGAAAGGAAGCATATCGAAGACTGCTAATATTACTACTTATTTAAGCATATTAAGAATCACACTATATAGAACTGAGTGATTCTGGTGCATGGGCAGAAAAATAAAGCAAGTTCAGAAATACAGCAAAATTGACATTTCAAGTGATTGAGAGAAATATCGATTTTTAAAAACAGATTATATTGGGAACCAGCAGTTAGCGTAATGGCTATGTCGCTGGAATCCCACGTAGTCGACCGCGGTTCGCGTCTCGGACCCGGTGGCTTACAACTCACGCCGGGCGCGTGTGCGTGCGTGCCCAAGATCCCGAGAGGAGAATGAAGGAGAAGGGATTGCGGCGTGACCATCCCCCCGGGGGGTGATTTCTCGCTCTCTGTCTCTATGTCTCTGTCTGTCTGGCAAGCGCACGCGCCCTATAGCGAAAAACCTCTCCAAAAAAAAAAAAAAAAAAAAAACAGATTATATTGATAACTGTAGCTAAAATTTTGAGTAACCAATAAAATCCGATTCTTACCAAACTTTTGACTAAATTCTTTTGATACATTTTTGTAATTATAGTAAATTTTAAAAATACTCAGAGACGGCTTATGGCTATTAGCTTGTTGTTTTAATACTTTTGTGATCATAAGAGTCTTAAATAAACCTCAAAGCTGAGAAGTCAAGAACAGTTTTAAAAAATAAATAATTTGATTACAAAATTTAAACATGTTTATATATGATAAAACACATTTACAAATGCATCATAATCCAGAGCAAAAGACAAAACAACAAGCTAGGCTGAATTATTTTTAACTTATTCCATAAGCAAATTGTCAATTTTAAAACCATTACATTGATCCTTCTGAATTTTCTCTTACTTCCAAGTAAAGAAATCTACTATCAATAATTTCCACAGATACATTGAAATACATTTCATATATATATATATATATGTGTGTGTGTGTGTGTGTGTGTGTGCGTGTGTGTGTGTGTGTATATATATATATATATATATATATATATATATATATATATTACATATGTTTCTCAACTTACAATGGGGTTACCTCCTATAAATATTTTAAATTGAAAATGTATTTGATCCACTTAACATACTGAACATCACTGAGCAGCCCTGCCCACCTTAAATGTGCTCATGGCACATTAGAGTTGGGCAAAATCACTTATCATGAACTCTATTTCATAGCACAGTGTTAAATTTCTTATGTTATTTATTGAATACATATCTGGAAGTAAAAGAAAAAATGGCTGTATGGATATCTGATATACAGTTTCTACTGAATGTGTATCATTTTCTCACCATTGTAACGTACGAAAATCTACTTTGAACAATCCTAAACTAGAGACCACCTGTATATGATTTATTCCTTTAAAGCAGTAGGAGAAATTTCAACAATCCAATCATAGAAAAAATAGGATGGATTCTTAGCAATGTTTTTATGCAAAATTAAACATAAATCATTCCTTTTTTTTTCTTTTTTTTAAGGGGTTTTACCTTAGGGCACATGCACTTAACCAGAGAGAGAGAGAGAGACAGAAACAGTGAAAGTGAAAGTAATAAACCACCCACCTCCCTCCAGGGAGATGCCCATACCACAATCCCTTTTCCTTCATTCTCCTTCTGAGATCTTAGGCAAGCACGCACACACACCCAGTGTGATTTTCAAGATACTGGGTCTGGTACTCAAACCGCTGTCAGCCATGTCGGAGTCCAGCAATGTAACAGCTATGCCATCTAATAGCCTCAATCATTCTTAATACATAAAAAGATGCTTAACTTTGAACACAATGAGAGAACTACCAAATTCAGAAACAATTTTTATCTTATCCGATTGACAAATTTTGGTAACTTAATCTTTGAGTTATTTTCACCTGTTGCAGGAATTATAAGAATGAAAATGTAATGAATGATAGTTAAGGATACCTATGAAAACTAAAGTATAGCTTTTGTACTAGAAATTCATAATTCATTTATTTCTCACAGATAACGTTAAAGTTCTGCATAATAATGTATGTATAAAAATATGCTTAGGGAATTTCTTTCTTCTAAAAATAATTGGCAGCAATATGATGATTTGTACATGAATCACACCAGATCTATGAGATAATTCTATAGCATAAGGGATAATAAAGGAGTTTAATATATCCTAGTGTAGAAAAATCTACAGGAGAAAAGGTTAAGTGCAGAAAGAAAATGTTGATCGATATGTATACTTTGCTATAATTTATCCAAATTAAAAATAATAACAATGATAGGCATATAGATATTAGGTAGTACATGAATAGAATTCATGGGACAGAAAGAAAGTTAGAGCAGCACTGTCTCTTGAGAAGGAACTGGGGAATTAGGGGCAAAATTCTAAAGAAATATACTGAAGTGCTAGTTGAGTTGAGTTAGTTTCAAGATCATTATTAGCTAATAGAGACACATAAATGAAAAGTAGACTATATAGGACTCAAAAGTAGTGTATCAAATATATATAATACTAACTTCCAAATAAGAAAGTAATTTTAAGGCCAGCAAGTGGCATGGTGGTTAAGGTGCTGGATCCAACATGGCCAACTCCATGGTTCAAATCCGGACCTGTGTCTTAAAAACGCCAGATGCATGTGTTTGTGCCCTGAATCCTGAGAGGAGAAGGGATTTCACACATACCCTATGGCAAAATTTTAAAATTTTTTAAAAAATCAGTTTCATGTTTTTAAAAATTTATTAAGATTTCTAGCATTAAATATAGATTTATACAACTTTTGAAGTGTTGGTCTATATTGTAAATCATTCCCTATAGTATGTGAGGGACTGAGGATGCGGCCTATAAACCAATTTTTCACATGAAAGCAGAATTACTAAAATAAGAAAAATTTTACATTTAAAAAGGGACAATAATAATAACAACTATTTAGATTAATTGTGAATGAAAAAGACTTTGTTCCTACTTACACTTAGAGGTATTATGGTTTATTTACATCTCCTACTTCAGTGGGAAACTGAATGGATGAAAAGTGTGAAAATGAAATGATCTGAGTGGAGTAAGTGGCAGAAATGAGAACTTCCTCTTAGAACATGGCCAGCAGCCTAGACCGTTTAATGGCATCACAGTGTATTATATTCTGCAGTGATGTTAATTAATATGAACATTTTTAGTGCTAGCCTTTTAAACAGTATTTTAAGAATGCACCCTAGTGACTACAGTCTCATACATGTCACTGATACATTGCACCTTTCTCGTTGGCACTGCCACAGTCTGACAAACTAAGGCATTTTGCAAATTTGTTTTACAAGTTTCTTTCTTCCATTGAAGAAAATCCAGAAATAGTCATTTTAAAAAGTAGCTTTAAGAATTTTTATCTTTGTGAAATTATTACAGATACCGCTGAAATTATTTTTGGTATTTTGCTTTTTATTGATACATGATAATTAGTCACATTAATGGGGTACAATGCAATGGGATTTTTTTTTTTTTTTTTTTTTTTTAGATTTTTTGCCATAGGGTGCGTGTGCTAGCCACATGAAAAACAAGAAAGAGAGACAGAGGGAAACTAAGAAATCAATCGCCGAGGCCACACCCAGTGCATTCTCCTGTTGGAATTTTGGGTACATACACACGCACCAAGCATGTTTTATAAGCTGCTGAATCTGGGACTCGAACCACCGAGCCATCATGTCACGTGCTGGCCCCCATGCAATGTTTTGACACTTGTATACATTGAGTAATGATCAAATCATGGTAATTAGTATATCCATCACCTTAAATATTTATTCTTGGTTGTCATGGGAACATTCAACACTCTGTTCTATGTTGAATATACGATGCGTATTATTATCTATAGCCACTCTCTGTGCCTGAGGGCAACAGAATTTATTCCTCCTATGTCGTCATTACACTGTACCCACTGGCCAATCCCTTCTCATCTCCTCCAAGGTTATTTGGTGAGAAATTTAGCAGAATGTCAAATGATGGAAGTCAAAAGCATGTTAGAGAGATTTCCATGCTAGCACTAACTACAGCTTGTGAAGTAAACTATAAAATTTAACTCTATATTTTTCCTCAGTAAAATTTAAAAAGAAAACAATGATAAAAGGTAAGAAATCAGTACATTCTAGAGAAAAATATATGACTATAGAATTAGGATTATCAGGTTGCCAAATGAAAACCCATAAGGGCAGATTGCATCAAGATATATTTGCACAGAGGAGATCATTTTCCCCACTGGTTTCATTGGTATTTTAGTTCCTGACTTTCTTCACCATCTTCCTTTCTTGTAGAAATCCTTACTATAGTCTCCCCATTCACACAGCTTTTGAACTAGTGCCCCCCTAAAAAAGAAAATGAGTTCATAATACAACTCTTCACCTAGCGCCTTTTAGTGAGTTCCGAAGACCTAATTGAGTGTGATGTCCTTTTTCTGCTTGGCAGAAACTGCCTGCTGTCAGCATGATTTCACTCCTTATGAAATTGTCATTGTAGTTTCACTGGTCCCTTTCAAGAAGAATGCCTTGTCTTAAAGGAGACCAAGCCAGAAAATCACTTTGATAATAAATTTAAAGATGTGTGACCTCTCTGAATATCTAAGGCCTCCCTCACTTGATTGTTCTAAATTTTAGTTCCCAAAGAAAGAGAGTATACATTAGAACACTGGAGAGTTGATCATGTCACACACACACACACACACACACACACACACATATGTATGTATATACATATGTATCCCATAGAGTGGAGCACTGCCTCTCCAAATGTATTTCCCATACCAGCAGCATCTGTGTCACCAGGGAGCTTGCTAGAACGGGAACTATTGGTCCCCATCCTAGAGAAACTAAATCAGAAATTGGGAGGTGGGACCCAACAATTCATATGTAATAAACTCTCCAAGGAATTCTGATTCATGAGCAAGGATTGAGAAAGAAATGTGATAAAAATAGCAGGGACAGTGGGAAGTACCTAATTGTGGATACAATTCTCCTAGAGGAAACAGTTGACAATAATTGTTCAATAATTGGGCCTCTGTGCATCTATCAACTGTATTGAAATTGTGCCTCCACCAATTACCGACTGTTGCAGCTTATACAAGACAGTTAATACTTTGTAATGTTTATCTTCTATATAGAAATGATAATGGTACTCTTTCACAGATATGCAATAAGAGCTTAATACACACAAGCTATCATTATATTTTGGTTCTCATGTTACCGATTTTATGCATTTCCTTAAGCAAAATGCTTAATCTTCTGGGTGCCAATCTCTCATTCAAAAACTCTGGAAAATAATTTCCACCTTTTAAGACCGTTATACAAAACAAATAAGAAAATGCATTTTATAGGATCTAGCACTATGTTCCAAGGTAAGTGTTTCAGTGTGTTTTGTGTAACGGAATACCCGGGACTGGATAATTTATAATGAACAGAAATGTATTTGGTTCACAATTCTGGAGGCTGGAAAATCCAAGATGGAAGGTTCATCTAATGAAAGTCTTCTTGTTGGGTCATCTCATACCCGGGCAAGAAAGGTGAGAGGGAGCAAGGGATTGTGTTCACAGCCTCAAGCCCTCTTAACATCAGCATTAATTTACGTGAGCGGAGCTTGCTGACTAACACACCTCTCATTAGGCGCCATCCCCCCACATTATTACATTGGAGATTAGATTTCCAACACGTGTTTTCGTGGGAGATCACATCCAAATCAGGGCAGGAAGTTACCAACCCAAGATGCCTTTTTATTTGTTTGAAATTATAGTCTTTTCACTGAGTGATTTGTACATTTCCTGTCTTGCTCAAGTCAGTTTCTATTTGACATTCCTCAGTAAGCTACACAATGAGTCTCTCAAGGGGAAGCTGTCCCAAGCTGAGCTCCTGCTTCACCATCTATTTGTCCTTCACCAGCCAAAACGTTGCTCTCACAAACTACATTATCTCAGTCAATGCATTTGTTTCTATGTTCGCAGGCCACTCCTTGGAGTAACCCTGATTCTTCTCTATTTATCTCACATTTCATGTCATCTTTCCAAACTTTCATCTTTTCTCTCTCTTCAAAAACATATTCAGCAGTTGAGCATCTCTCACTTCCTCCACTGCCTCCACTCTGCCCTGAGCCACCATCCTCCTTCCAGTTTGTTCAACAGTCACCTAATGTCCATGTGTAGACCCCATCCTTCCTCGTTCATTTCCCAACACAGATGCAGGCGGCATCCCCTGAACAAGTTGGCCCATGTCTCTCACCTCTCACACGCAGAGAAAGGGTCCCTGAGATTGTGCTTCTGAAACTATCTGTAGGGCAAAGGGTCATCCCCCTGAATTTTCACAGACCAGTACTGTTGTAATAACTAAATAAAAGTGGACATTGTATTTGTTTTGTAAGATAAATGAAATTCAAGCATAGAGGTCACATGCTCAGATTTCATGGGAATGTCAAGTAGCCATAGAGCGTTTATACACTTTCTGTCAATGTCTGTGTGCATTTTGAAAACTAATTCATGGGACACTTTCGGCACAGTGCTGTGAGCATCTGTCCATGGCCTCAATTGTTGGGCCTCATCTCCTGTACCTCTGCCTGGGTCATCTGTCCCAAGGGCTGTCTGCGTCTCTTCCAGGAGGGTCCTACGTTTCCACTCAAGCCCTGTGACTCTGTTGCGATCTCTGCTGGCGCAAGCATTCTCTCTGAAGTCTATATACACAGAAACACACTACTTTCTTTGCTTAGATGTCAATTTCTCAGCAAAGCCTTTTCTTCCTGCCTGCTTAAAAGCCCGCTGCCCACAGTGTTTCCCCTGCTTTTGTTTCCTCCTTTCTACTTACCATTAAATTCTATAGCAGGCATTTCGGTGTTACATACAGTCTGTCTTCTCAGGCAGAATATAAGCTCCACCAGGTAAGGAGCTGTGTCCAGTTGTACAGTGGCTAAAATGGAGCTTGATATGTGCAAGTGCTACACAATGAACAGATACAGGAATGAACGTGTGATCCTGGCAGAGCACACAGATCCTTAAAGTGTCAATGAAATCAGTAAACATCCTTAGTAGGAAAACACATTTTAACAAGGTAGATTTAATGAAAAAAAGTACTTAATAAAACTAAGTCTCACTGACAATCCTTTATCATTTCCTAAATGCAAAATACTTCTTAAGGAATAGTCTCATTCTAAATTATTTAAATTAACATATTAAGGAGACTGACAAAATCCAACAGAAACCCTTGAGAAAATAGTGGTCCACACTAAGTTTCCAGAGTGATGGAATTACTAGTTTTAAATGAAGTTAACATGCCATTTAAACTTTATGTGTTTCCAATTCAAATTCCTTCAATGGTTGATGAGGGAATTGCAATAGCCACATAACACTGGTTTGATATGCCCACATTGGTCAAGAGAAAAATTTTAAGCAAATCCAACTCCTGAATAGAACTTCCTTTTACTCTTTAAAACCTCCTACTCCATTTAAAAAGACTCAGGTATATTTCAAATATTTTTCAAAGTCTTAGTCCCCTAAAACTTTATTAACTCCCAAAACATTACTGTACTCATGCAAATGAGTTAAGAACTGAATATTTACCAAATACTATGACAACTGTAAATAAATTTTTAGGGGGCAAAAATCCCTGGTGGATTATTTCCCACAGTCTGTTTCAAAGAGAAGAAACTATGGGGCCAGCAGGTGCCATAGTGGTTAAGGTGGCTGGACTCCCAAATGACTCACCACAGTTCAAGTCCCTTACCTAGTGGCTTGCTTTCTCACTTTTCCTTTCTCTCTCTCTCCCTCTCCCTCCCTCTCTGTCTTTCTCTAGCAAGCACAGGTGCCCTATAGCAAATTGAAAAATAATAATAATATTAAATAAATAGTTCTTAATAAAAAAGAGAGAAGGAACTTGAATTTCAGAAAGGAGATATGGTTGTAAAAGGTCAGAATGTCAATGTAGAAATTTGTTTCCACTCCCATCCAGAACCATTTTATTATTTTATAAGCTTTATTAAAGTATTCATGAACTAAAAATACACAGAAAAGGGGCCAGCAGATGGCATAGCAGTTAAGTCCATCTCATATGGCCATCTACAGTTTGAGTCCTGGACCTGGTAGCTTGAAAATCACACTGGGCATGTGTGTATGTGTACTCAAGGTCCTGGGAGGAGAATGGAGGAGAATACAGGAGAAGGTGGCTAGATAGATTTTTTCAAGAAAATAGTTAATAGAAACTCTTTGTGATGAAAGTAAAGACTCACCTTTAAAAAAATATTTTTCTGTGATAACTAAAATGCATGGGATATTTTAAGATGAAGAATAAGTCTTGTGAAGACTAAGGAAAACAGCTCATGGTAAAGATTACTAAGCCATGTGGTAAACTGGCACACATATAATTTCTGCAAACAGAATAGCTTTTAGAAAAAAATTTACTGAGAAGATAAATTATCCTTTTTTTTCTCCTAAACACCATCATCATTCTCAGAATAGTGTTTACTCCTTTTGCAAAATTATACCCAATAATTAAACATTAATAGGATAGAAAAAATCTTTTTGTGAACTCTCATTTTGCATTCCAGAAGCATTCTACCCAGAGTCAAAGAGGAGAATCACAATGCTCAGTGAATAATGCATACTTTTCAATATTAGGCCAAAATTATTTTTCAGAACAAAATAATTTAGTTTCTTTAAGCACTGATACAGCCAAGAAGAATATTAAAATAGTCAATGAGCAGTGTGCTATGGACTGTCATCCATTTCATCAAGTCTCCTGATAGAAAAATGTTTTTTCTGCGTGCTCTCATAAGCCACTTTTTATACTTTGATTTCGTAAACTAACTCCCCAAAATCACTATATGGTGTTCCATAAAATGAGTTTTCTTATAGAAAATGATTACACCAAAGAAAAATATGGCTAAGGAAACATAAGCTCTTTAAAATAGTGTTGAATAATAAAATTAAAATGAATTATTAATAAATAATTTTGTAACCTAATGTCAAGATTCATATAGGAGAAAAAATAAAATGTAAAACTACAATTTTTGAAACCTAATTTAGAAAATATTTTAAAAAACATTATTTTGAAAATGTATTGTGATATGATATGACTAATAATTGGGTCTGACTTAAGATTCTTATGTTTTAGTATTTGAAGTCTACCATTTAGGTCCAGATTACAAATATATGAACTCTCGGGACCAGCAGTTAGCGTAATGGCTATGTCACTGGACTCCCATGTAGTCGACCGCAGTTCACTTCCCGGACCCGGTGACTTAAAACTCACGCCCGGCGCGTGTGCGTGCGTGCCCAAGATCCCGAGAGGAGAACAGAGGAGAAGGGATTGTGGCGTGGCCAACCCCCCGGGGGGTGATTTCTCGCTTTGTCTCTCTCTCTCTCTCTCTCTCTCTCTGTCTGGTGAGCGCACGTGCCCTATAGCAAAAATCTCTTAAAAAAAAAAAAGGACAAATATATGAACTCTGAGTACTTTTATCTTTTTAAAGGAATTTATACATTTTCTATGCTAATTGTACTTAGGAAATATATGGTATTACTTATATATGTATATTTCTTTGTGTGACTTTGATTTTTAAAACACATTACAATTTCAGAAATGTTAAAATGAGAAATAATATTTTTGTAAATTATGCATCAGATAAGGGACTGATAACCAGACTACACAAGGAACTTAAGCCACTTTTTAGAAAAAAGATGATCAACCCTATTAAAAGATGGGAGAAGGAGTTGGAAAAAACACTCTCTAAAGATGACATATGAATAGCTGAAAGGCATATGAAGAAATGCTCAACATCCCTCATCATAAGGGATATGCAGATCAAAACAACAATGAGGTACCACCTAAATGTCTAAGATGTCGGAATGGCTAAGATTAAAACAGCAAAAAATGATAAGTGTTGGCGGGGGTGTGGTGAAAGGGGAACTCTATTGCACTGCTGGTCCAGCCACTGGGGGGAACAATTTGGAGATTCCTCAAAAATCTACAAATAGAACTACCATATGAACCAGCGATCCCACTCCTTGCTATCTACCCAAAGGACAGAAGAATTCTTCATTGGAAAAGTGCTTGCACATCGATGTTTATTGCGGCACTATACACGATTGCTAAGACATGGAACCAACCCAAATGCCCCCGTATGGATGAATGGATTGAAAAATGGTGGCACATATATTCTATGGAATAATATTCAGCCATACAAACTTACAAACTAACAAAACCCTGGCTTTTGAAAAAAAGTGGAAGACTATGGAAGATTTACTGCTGAGTGAAGCAAGCCAGGCTATGAAGGAGAGACATTGTATGTCCCCACTTTATTTATATATATATATATATATATATATATATATATATATATATACTGAATATCTGCACTCTACGACAGAAACTGATTGACTAAAGGATACACTAACACAAGAGATGGGTGTAAATGCCAGATGTAGTGTGTGTGGAGGAGTGGGGCCTAGGGGAGTTCATGTGGAGGAGGGATACAGAGGAAGACCATTGACGGGATGGGGAGGTGTGGTGTTATCTGTTGAAAATATTTTGATCAACTGGACTGGGGAGAAATGTTCACATATTGAAATGTTCACTTTGTAAGCTAAACAATATGATTGAATGTATATAAAAAATAAATAATAAATTTTAAAAAAATTAAAAAAATAGATATTTTAAAATAAAAAAAGGACAACAATTATGCAGTAATCCTATTTGGTGTTTTGCATGTTGTGTAAAGTAAGCAATAATTGTTTTGCAGAGGGCAAGTCAGGAAATTGTGAAGATGAACTTTAGATAGCCAGTCTAGAAATAATAGCTAATCATCTGATAAAATGTAGAAGCAAAAATTAAAGCCACACAGTTTTATTTACATACAGAAAATATACCATGTATCGAAAACATGTGCCAGTTGCCACCAGAGCAATAAACTATGATGTGGCTACCATTGTTTAGGCCAATTTAAACAGCAAATTCTAGAAGGGATGAGAATGTCACTTCAGTTAAATTTTAATATTGGTGCTTACTCTCCTGTTTGAACTATCACACACTAGTCAGTAGAAGTAAAGAAAGAGAAAATAGCTAAATCTTATACTAGATAATGACATTCAAAATGTCAGCTATGTGTGTGACTGAGATGAACACAAAATCCTCCTTGGGGAGGATTTTTAGTAGAACCCAGCTATCTATCTGCAAAAACTTTCTAGCTAATGTTTGAGACATTATTCAGTTTCCCATGATGAGTCAAAAAGGCAGGGGAAAATCCAGTTGAACTAAGCAAAATTTCACAGGAGAACCTGGTATTCTTCATATGGTTTGAAATTGTATTTGTCTGCTGTAAATGTCCAAAATAAGATTTACCCTAATTATAGAACACAAAAAGAAAGTCACGTTATACCATGATATAATCCTTTTGATTGCCATTGGTCATGAATAAGTTAAGGATAACTTTAAACCTTGGATGAAAAAGAAGCTTAACTCAAATTCTAATGTTTTATTTAACAAATATTTAACCCCTACTATACCCCAAAGAAGTATTTTCAATGTATTATAAACATTTTTTATTTTACAACAGCCTTACCAAGTAGGTACTGTTATTAGTCCTGGCTTACCAAGGAAGAGACTGATGTGCAAAGGTAAAGAAAATGGCTGCTAAAGTAGAAACACGAACTGAAGCTAGTTCATATTAGTCCATCTGGCTCTGGAGTGCAGGCCATCAGGCACTCACAACATTTGGCATCCCTTGTTCTAATAAAGAGAGGGATATGTTGTTTTAATGGTCATGCATTGCTTCATCTACTTTCTGACAGGAAGGATTCCCGTGTTATAGGCAATGGATTCCCTGCCCACTACCACTATTTGGCTCTCATGGTGACGTGTAAGTTTTCCATCTGGTCAAGCTAGAACAAATAGTTCCTTAGGTGGTTTGTGTTGTTTTAATTAACAGCTGGTTGGAGAGGCTGAATATGTAGTCCTAATTATTTCTGGCAGCCTTAACTTCATCAGAAAAGAAACAAGTCTGCCAATTCAGAAATAAGCTACTATGGGACATATGTTTTGATCCAATGACCCTACCAGTGAGCTTCTCTTAAACCAGTCTAGGAGTGGCAGGAACACAAAGTCAGTCTAAATCTGACAGAAATAAAGGAGTTGACATAAACCTAATGGTGGCTTCACAGAAATGTATGAAGTGATGGGTAAGAGAAGGTCAGGAAGGGAAATACTCACTGATGACTTCATCATGAGTCACTGGCGCAGGTTTCTGTACGTCACTGGGGAAATTCCACCGCTGCCTGTGTAGGCATCAGAAAAGCAGAGACCCCTTTGACTCTGCATAGGGAGTGCCATTCAGCTGGAACCAGAGGCTAGTTCTGACACACCTAAGAGACTGAACAGTCATCTGAGTCTCAAAGCTTACTTACCCTCAAGGCCCTGCTTAAGCTGAAGGCCAAACCCAATAGTGTGCCTGTAGTGAGCGCAACAGCTCGTTCTGTGTCCACCATCTAATCTTGGGGTCCCTATTTTCATCTGGTCAAACTGTTCAACTCTAAAAGTAGGACCATCAGGCCAGAGAATACAATCAGGCTGGCCTGATCAGAGGTGATCACAGCACCTATATCAGTGCAGTCGGATTGCAGAGCCCAGTCAGCTGCACCACCTGAACTCGGAGAAGAGGCAACAGCCCAGTCAGCTAGGAAACCAAAAGTGAGCTCTGCCTATTCAGGGTTATTACCAGGCAGCCTATGCAAAATCATAGGCCAGACTAAATCAATGAAGGTTTGTCCCTGCCAAATACCTGTAGAAGCTGGAAGATGTTGCAACCTCCTCAAATGGAAGGACACAGGATTACAAAGCTCCACCGTAGACCCTAAAGAAATGAAACTATATGAAATGACAGACAAAAAATCCCAAATATTTCTCTTAAATAAATTCAATGAATTACAAGAATATACAAATAAAAAAATTAAACAAAACTCAGAAAACTATACACAAAGTGAAAAGTTAGACAAAAAGAAAAAAGAAAAGTTCTGCAGGTGAAGAATACAATGACTGAACTGGAAAATACAATAAAACGTTTCCACTAATGGCTTGATCAAGTTGAAGAAACAATCAATATGTTCAAAGATAGATAGACCACTTGAAATTATTGAACCAGAAGAGAGGAAAAAAAAAAAAAGAGGAGGAAGAAGAAGAAGGGAAAAAGGACTTAATAGAAGCAGAGAGTAGGCTGGGAAGTGAGCAAATGAGGACATTATGGTCACGGTGTATGCAGTCTCAGTTAGATATGATGAACACAATTTTATGAATTCTATTACACAGCATGGTGAATATAGTTAAAAATAGTGGACTGCACATTTCAGAATTACCAAGACAGTAAATTTCAAATGTTCTCATCTCAAAAATTGCAAGTATTTAAGGTTATAAAAATGTTAATTAGTTTGGCTTTATTATTGTACATCATATAAATAAGTCACACTATCACTATGTAAAATTTGGTGACTTATAATTAAAAAAAAACTTAAAAAGACCCCGAAAACAGTATTTACAAGAAATGTCTGAGAAGCTACTTACTCTAAGACCACTGTGTCCTCTTGAGAGAAGTGGCTTCTCCTCTTGTCTTCCAAATAAATCCTGCAGTACTTTTAATGGTAAAGCTAAATTAAAGAAGACCTTGTCAATGTCATTTCTGGACTATTCTCTGCAATGCAATGAAGAGGAGACCGTCCAAGTGAGTGACAGACATGCAAGGTGAATGACAGAATATTTCAGTTTTCCTGAAAACTGCTAGGTTATAGTGATTTGGTATTATAGAATTAATAGCTGAGAGAGGAGACAATAAGCAGTAAAGAAATGGGTGAGCTTGTAGAAAGATATGGTTGACATCCAGTTCTTTGGGTAATTTAATACCTATGAAAATATTGCAACAAAACTTAGGCCCATAATTGCTTGTTTCTTATGTATAATGACATTTTTCTTGAAATTACAGCAGCAATCACTACTCTAAAAGGTATATTGTGAGATTTGTCATTAGCTGAAAATAGCTCTGCTTTTGGAATACATCAGAATACAAACTTGGATTTCATCAAAATAGTTGCACTGAAATTACCGAGATCATAAATATCTGAACAACTGTATTCCATCTTAAACTTTCACCATTCTTATTCATGTTCTCTCTTATGGAGGTTCGTACCTTTGTCTATTTAGTAGTTTATGCCTATATTCACCAACCAATTTCCATTGCATGCAACGGCAGTTTGTTATTTTCACAAAAGAGTATTATGTCATTGTTTAATCCTATCTGTTGTATTATTCCTGGAGATTTAAGAAGTTCATAAAATTTCGTTATTTTAAAAAAATTGTGAGAACAATATCTATTAGTACATATTTGGGAACATTTCACTAGGAATAAACTATAGTAGTATTAGCAGGTTTATGGGCAATACCTCTGCAATTTTACTAGAAAATTCTGCTTAGTTTTCTATAATAGTTTTACATGACCATTTTTTGTTACTTCTATGTTATGTTAACTTTTAAAAATTGAAGATGGGGGTAGAAAAACACATTTATATTTGTTAAGAATATAGAGATACTCTCTTCTATATATTCTATTGCAATTACATGCTAAAGTTATAAGGTTACCTTCCATTCAGCAGTATTTCACTATGAAATAATTTATACATTATATATGCTTTAAGATAGAAATCCAGCAACTTTGTTTTACGTAAATAACTATTTCCTTTTTCTGTCATGTTCTAGTAAGAGTTGCCTTCTCCTTTTCATTGTCTTACACTATTCCTTTTACAAGGTTGAAAGTTACATACTTTTTTTTTTCTTTTTATCATTATGTTGGTTCCCTTTGAAGTTCACCATGACTTTTTGCTGAAAAGCCAATCAATTAATAACTTCAATATGGCTCTATATAAGAACTTTAAAATATACACTCTTTTGGTCTATTTCTGATATTATACTTTTACCCCAATACATAGACCTTAGTAACAACTTGCACACAGAGATATCACTAACTTTACCTATTTATTTGTTAATTTCTTTACTTGCTTTCCTTTCTCGAATCTTGGACTTCCCTTTCAGAGTTGTTTTCCTCCATCCTAAGGCACAGTATTCAACAATTAGAAACTCATTTAGTGATGTTCTAAGGTTTTATTAATCTGATTTTTTTATTACTATAGAATAGTTTGCCATCACTTAAATTGCCATTTATCTCATTTATCTGTACTGGATTCACCTTTCTTTTTTTTTTTTTTTTTTTTTTGGAGAGGTTTTTCGCTATAGGGCGCGTGCGCTCGCCAGACAGACAGAGAGAGACAGAGAGATAGAAAGCGAGAAATCACCCCCCAGGGGGGATGGTCACGCCGCAATCCCTTCTCCTCCATTCTCCTCTCGGGATCTTGGGCACGCACGCACACGCGCCCGGCGTGAGTTGTAAGCCACCGGGTCCGAGACGCGAACCGCGGTCGACTACGTGGGAGTCCAGCGACATAGCCATTACGCTAACTGCTGGTTCCCTTGTGGATTGTAATATATTCCTTCTAATATAGTTAGGTAGGCATGGTATAAGATGCCTAGATGTTGATTTCTTTTAATTTATATCATTGATATAGTCGTATCTTTGGATTCATATATTTTATAAATTTAAAAATTCATCCTCTCTTGAAATAGCTTTCCTTTTGCTTTATTTTTTTCTCTTTTTGGGACACTTTTTTAAAAGTCTTAGATTTTTTTCACCTTTTTTGTATTTTTTTTTCTGGTTGCTCATGTTGCATTGTGGCTATTTTTTCATATTTATCTTCTAATTAATTATTTTTATTTTTGAATATGCCCAATATATTAGTGAACAAATCCCATCCTATTTTGCTACTTTGGGTATTTAGGATTTGACCATCCTATGAGGGAGATACTATTGTCCTCTGCAGTTTACAGAGGATGGAACTCTAGAAAAAGCAAGCATAAGCAATGGACATATAAAGATACTCTGCTCTAAGACAGCAGAAGTGAGATATAGATACAGGTAGTCTGAGTCTAGAGTACTTTCTCTTAATGCCACACTCCAAAACAATAACTATGAAACCGAAATTAATGATTTTAGCTTGTAGGAAAAATATGTTTGCAACATGCAACTGTGTCTCCTCTTCTGTCTCTCCTTTACTGATGCCTAATTAGCACTTACCTCAATTTTCTCTGACTTTGCTTTCTCCCACCGTGTCTGAGAAAAGGTGGAAAATGTAATTTAAACTTTTTACTTGTGTGTGTAAGTCTAAGAAAAAGAGACAGAGAGAAAAGTGAGCATGAGAGAGTTCGTATCATGAGCATTTCTAAATAATGTAGTAATGTTTTTATGATTGTATAATAAAATACAAAATTCTTTTTAATAGCCATTGTAGGAATAATTATTTTTACCTTAACAAAAGTTCTAACTGAATCAAAGAGTGGTTTTAGAGCCAAAATCTGCTGGAAATTTCTTTACTGTAAATTATTTGGGGAGGGGAGGAAAATAAAGCCATGATGATAAATCAAAAATATTCATTAAATACCTTTTGAAGTAAATTTAAGTCAGCTGAAAGATCCAAATGCTTCTTTCAGGCAAAAGAAAGTTTATTAGAGACATGTGGGAATCAGTTCAAATTTTCTTGAACAGCAGTTATCTTTACTTGGGCAAATAATCCTGTAAAGAATTTCCATGAAAAAAACATAAGCATTATGAATTAATTGC
The DNA here is from genome assembly GCA_026018925.1 of Tupaia tana. Classification (NCBI taxonomy): domain Eukaryota; kingdom Metazoa; phylum Chordata; class Mammalia; order Scandentia; family Tupaiidae; genus Tupaia; species Tupaia tana. The sequence goes on along the minus strand of JAKSZU010000007.1, from coordinate 160,235,664 downwards.
ATTTTGATTTTCATTATAAAATATATATCCTGATGAAGCAAATGATGATAGAAGCATACAGTACTTTTTCTACTATAAACATGTAGAGTTTATTTGAATCTTTCCATATATGAAGTTTATAATATGTGCATGCTCATTTTGTGGAACTTAACTCCAAATTTCACTATTACAGAAACTTAAAAAGCCATAGCTGCTGTATCTTTGCCTTAAGAGCATGATATTGATCTCATCTATGATTTTTCTATAGAGACATTTGTAAGGAATGCAGACTCCTGCAACTTTATAATTGTCTTTATGGGAAAGCACCATCCACTTTACAAGAACTAACTTATGATTCAATTTCTAGGAATGCATTGAGCTACAAATTTAGACAGTATATAGATTGAAATTTATGTGTACCCTTGTTTTGATGTAGTTAATTGGTGGGGTTTTTGTTAAGAAATGTAGGAGGAAAACAGGTTAAGATACAGTCTTAGTGTAGAAGTGCTTTGAAAATGACCTCTATTTAAGGGCATTTTTTTAAAGTGATAGATCTTTTTAAACAGACATAAAATATTACATATAATTTGCTGTATAATAATCGTTTCTCACTGCAGTGCAGCAATTACATAACTTTACATGCAAATGAAGCTATAATCATCGATACAAGTTTAGGTACACTTAAGTCTATTGCTGGGAAAGTCAAATTCATTTAAATTCACTTTTAGACTCACTTATCATGTGTCTGTTCAGTCCCTAATCTTGATTACAACAAAAAATGTAATTGTCTACCACTCAGCTCACATTAGATTTGACCAGGATTATGCCTTTACTTATGCAAAACATCATATTGTATTTTATGCCTTGGTAATAACGCTTTGGGATTCATTCATCTTAAATCCATGAAAGGGATAAAATTTAATGTACATATGTTCCTTCATTAAGGGCGTATTGACCATAGTTGGAAAGAAGAGATAATGCTATTATATTTAAAATCTATGCAGTTCTTTAATGCAAAGGAAGTCGATTTTAGCCGCGTTAAATACAGAGCTGCTGACACAGTGAAGGATTACACTGTAATATGGAACAGGATGATTAAATGATGTGCAGACTTCCTATCAGAGTAGCATGCAGGATATTGGAACATATGGTTCTGGGCGTTCTTTTTTTATTTTCTTTTTTTCCCCCCCTCAATAACTACAGATTCTGGCCAGAGATTTTTGTTGACTTGTACAAAATCTCTTGATTAGAATCCTCAGCCATCTGCTGTAGGATGGCAATGTATGAAAATGTCAGCAGAAAGAGCAGAGCTTAAAACTTGCTTGTGGAAAAGCTTTGACGCAAGCATAGCCATGAAGGAGACAAGGTGATCAGCCTCAGCTTGGTCAGGAGTTAGTTTATGTTAAAGGTTTAAAGGGGGTGAAAAAAGAAAGAAAAAAAAAGGTTTTCCTTTATAAAAGCAAGCGACCCCACAAACACGTCTGTTCTTTTATTTAGATACAGTCCACAGAGCTGCTGAAACTTTGTCACCCTTGAGCACTAAAATTATTTACATTGCAATGTTCTAAAACGGTCTGAGATTTTCTGAACCAAAAGCTAATGATTATTGAAATGTTATTGCAGAGGCATCTGGGTGCAATAGGTAGACTATGTAAATCCAATTTTATGGCACATTTTCATTTCTTCCTGGATATTCCACAATGCTTAGCAATGGAACTCAGCATCCACCTGTCACTGCAACTTCCCTATTATTCATCAGTGATGATCCCAGTTTCATATCCAACTTTTCTTCCCTTTATCCAGCTGGCTGCCTCTTCCTGTCTCAGTCACTCTCATTTCTCTCACTTATTATTATTTATTATTTTTTTCAGTACAACGCATGTATTTCATTTTTCTCTCATTTGTAATCCATTCTTTTGCATTCCCTTTTCTAACAGTACTTCTTATTTTTACTTCCCTAAATATATGATTTTCACAAATATTGTGCTCTCCCTTACATCTTCTGTCATCTGGCAATTCCATTCACTCTTTCATGATTTCAACTATTACAATGGACAGAAATCTCTCTCAAAACTGATCATCCTACCACTAGCAATATATTGGGCATTTCAGCATGAGCTTTAAAAACTTAGTGGGGACACCAGCAAGCAGATGGCGTAATGATTACGTGTCTGGACTCCCACATAGTTGACTGTCGTTTGTGTTCCAGACCTGGAAGCTTGAAACTCACACTGGGCTCATGTGCGTGAGTGCCCAAAATCCCTAGAGGAGAATGGAGGAAAAGGGATGGCGGCATGGCCATCCCCCCAGGGAGGGGTGATTTCTCACTTTCTGTTTCTATCTCTCTCTGTCTCTGAAAAACATATGTGGCTTATAGCAAAAAATTTCTCTCTTAAAAGAAAAAAAAAAAAAAAGGAAAAAGAAAAAAAAAAAAACTTAATGGGGCCAGCAAGTGGCATGGTGGTTAAGGTGCTGGACTCCTAAATGACTGAGTCCTGGGCCTGGTGGCTTGATTTCTCACTTTCTCTCTCTCTCTCTCTCTCTGGTTAAATTAAAAAATAATAATATGGGACCAGCAATTAGCGTAATGGCTATGTCGCTGGACTCCCATGTAGTCGACCGCAGTTCGCGTCCTGGACCCGGTGGCTTAAAACTCACGCTGGGCGCGTGTGCGTGCATGCCCAAGATCCCGAGAGGAGAATGGAGGGGAAGGGATTGCGGCGTGGCCATCCCCCCGGGGGGTGATTTCTCGCTTTCTGTCTCTATGTCTCTCTCTGTCTGTCTGGCAAGCTCACATGCCCTATAGCGAAAACCTCTCCAAAAATAATAATAATAATAATAATAATAATAATAGTAAATAAAATTTTGGAAAAAATATAACTTAAAAGCTCTTCCCCCTTGGGAACCAGCAGTTAGCGTAATGGCTATGTCGCTGAACTCCCACGTAGTCGACCACGGTTCGCGTCCCAGACCCGGTGGCTTAAACTCACGCTGGGCGCGTGTGCGTGCGTGCCCAAGATCCCGAGAGGAGAATGGAGGAGAAGGGATTGCGGTGTGACCATTCCCCCTGGGGGGTGATTTCTCGCTTTCTGTCTCTATGTCTTTCTTTGTCTGTCTGGCGAGCGCATGCGCCCTATAGTGAAAACCTCTCAAAAAAAAAAAAAAAAAAAAAAAAAAAAATAGAAAAGCTCTTCCCCAAATATTTTTATTTACCTAACAAATGAATGACAGACATAAAATTCTTAGCTTTGCATTCTGACTTTCCCATGTTGGTAAAATGTTAATAATTTTAGCCTCAAAAGAAAAAAAATGTTATTTTCAAGGGTGGTAAAACACATTTACCTGCAAGTTGTTAATGCTAATATCAATAAATGACAGGGTGCTCTTGTCCTGTATGTGATTCAACTGACCCAGGTTTAGCATGGTTTAGACAGTTAATTAAACAGTGGATATTGTTGTATTCATATCTTAATTGAATTTGTCACATCTGAAAAGTCATAAATAATGCATCATAATTCAGTAAAACAAACAGGTTACTAAAATTAATACTTTAAAAAATACAGCCAAGAGTTCCAGATTAAAATTATTCCTACTATGTTATAAAATTTGAGAAAGAGTTCTGGGTGTTAGTCATAACACAGCAGATGACATCATGAAAGAGGGAATGGAATTGCCAAATGACAGAGTATATAAGGGAGAATAGAATATTTGTGAAAATCATACACTTTGGGAATTGAAAATAAGAAGTACTGCCAGAAAAGGGAGCACAAAAGGATGGATTTTAAGTGAGAGAAAAACAAAATATGTGCATTGTATTGAAAAATAAGTGAAAGGAATAAAAGAGTGACTGAAACAGAGAAAGACTACAAGGTGGCTAAAGAGAAAAACAAACATTAGATTTGAAATAGGATCATCACTGATGAACAATGAAGAATTGCAGCAACATGGTAATTGTTCAGTTACATTGCTAAGCAGTGTGGAATATTCTGGAAGGCATTAAAATATTACATAAATATTAGATTTATATATTATCTATCTGTTGCATCCAGATGTTCTCTGTAATAACATTTAAATAATCATAAATCATATATTACAAAAGGAATAAAACACCATGTGTATTAAAAGAAATGTTCAAGGCAGATAAAATTTTAGAATTCTTTTTTTTTTTTTTTTTTTTTTTTTTTTTTTTTTTTTGCTATAGGGCGCATGCACTCACCAGAAAGACAGAGACAGACAGAGAGACAGAAAGCGAAAAATCACCTCTAGAGAGGATGGCCATGTCACAATCCCTTCTCCTCCATTCTCCTCTTGGGATCTTGGGCACACACACACACAGGCACTCTGTGAGTTTAAGCTACTGGGTCTGGGACTTGAACCACGGTCGACTACATGGGAGACCAGTGACATAGCCATTACTCCACCTGCTGGTCCCAGAATTACACTTTTTAAATTAGAGTTGCATCAACAAGAAAATCAAAATTGAACCTCAGATTCCCTGAAAATAGTGAGAATTAGAGATATAAAATCCCAAATGCAGGAAATACTGAAAAAAATGGACTGAAATGAAAATATATAACTATAAATTGTTCTACTATTAAAACAGAGAGATTAAGAAACAATCAAATGCTTAAATCTAATTCCTTTTTTACTTAAAGAAGTAGTTTAAAAATAATTTACCTAAACTTAAAAAAAAAAATCTCATTGGCTAACTAAACTCAAAAATCAAAACACAAATTATACAAAACAAAGTGACAGAAAATTTTAAAAAGTAAATCATATATTGTCACATTAGTAATCTTAAAAATTGAAATTAGCTGATAAATATGAAAATCTCGAAACAACGAAATGTGGAAAGGCTAAGCAAAAAGAAAACAGACATAAATAATTGCACAAATAAAAAAATAAATTAGAACAGAATACAAATATAGAGATTTTTTTACATCATCTAAGATTAATTCATACCTAACTTTCCTGCCAATAAATAACATACTTATACAGATGTAATATTTACTAAGAAATCATATACAGTATTTTAAAGCACAACTCAGAAAAAAATAAAAAAGAAGAATAACATACATCCACATGCACAAAAAATAGGGTCGGTCCATGGGGTTTGGTTAAGGTGGACTGATCCCACATGGCCAATTGTGTGGTTCAAGTTCCAGACCCAGTGACTCGAAAAACACTCTGGGTGTGTATGTGTGCATCAAAATCCTGAAAGAAAAAATGGAGGAGAGGATTGCAATATAATCATCCCCCGTGGAAAAGTGTCTCCACACATTCTTTCCCTTTCTCTGTCTCTCTGTTGAGTGTATGTGCCCTTCAGCAAACTTCAAGAAAGAAAGGAAAAAAAGAAAGAAAGAGAAAAAGGAAGGAAGAAAAAAGAAATAAAAAGAAAAAAGAAAAAGAAAGGAAGGAAGGAAGAAGAAAGAAAGAAAATAATATAATCATTTGAAAAGTACTATCGAGTCCTAGACTGGGAGGTTTGAAACTCTCGCCAGTCATGTGTGTATGTGTGCCTTAAACAGGAGAGGAGAACAAAGGAGAAGGGATTACAACATGGCCATCCCTCCTGGGGTGGGGGTGATTTCTCGTTTTCCCTATCTCTCTGTCTCTCTCTGTCTCTTTGGCGAGCAAACAGGTCCTATGACAAAAATCTTAAAAAAAAAACAAAGTACTAACAAAAGCAACTGGTTTTCTGTAAGAATTCCATTAATCAATTAAATTCCCCAGTTTTTTAAACATATTTTTATTTTGAAAACTTTTTGAATGTCAACTACAATCATATTAGCAAGCATGCATCAAAAATTATGTAAGGTATTATTCACTTATTCTCCTCATTGTATAATTAATGCCTTTATCTGCTCAATTTTGGGGGAATAAATTTACCTCTTATTTTTACCATTTGCAGATGTAGTAGTTATGCTTTTAATGTTTATTCCTGCATTGTTCATTACAAATTTTGGTAAATGATTGTTTAATTTCTTAGGAAATTTATGATAATAATGTATCTATTGCAATGTTGGCATTTCCTTTGTTATTTAGATCAATGACTTTGACAAAATGTAGATCAAACTTCACTGTGAAGATGTAATCATAGCATAGAGAGACTTCATTATGGGTCAGTGATGAATTGCCAGTTAGTATCGAACCATAAAACCAGACAAAATGCATCCAGAAACTCTCTTCAGGTATTGGACAACAATGACATATGACAAGGAATGCAGACAGTGAGCCGTCTTTTCTCAGGCTCTGTGCCTTCAAACAATATCCAGACATTCGTACAGAGAACACGGGAGACGGAACCCAAGGACATGCCATGGAGCGAAGGAGCCTGATACTGGAGTTCGGAGTTGTTGAAACAGCTAAAATGTGAACAGGTGTTTTATTATTGGAGAGCGAAACTAAAATGTAAGGTCCAATAAATAGGAATAATTATAATCCACTGACCTGGTCGAGAGCAGGATTACAAACATGTAGAACAAGAAGCCATATGCCCCAACCGGCAAAGACTGCTACAGAGACATTGAAGGTGTGGGCATGCTAGAAAGAAGCGATCTCCTAAATGCAGAGGCCATATGAGAAGGTCCCAGGTGGGCACCCTGAGGTCTCCCTGTCCACGCCAGGTGCAGGCATGTGTACCTGGGATTGTGGCTGGCTGAGACGTGCTATTGGATCATGAGTATGGACCTCGTTGGGAATGTCTCTCTCTCTTTCCTTTTCTCTCCTCCCTCTATTTTCTTCTTTCATGGAAGGAATATATTTTAAAATATTCCCGTATCTCTTGAAGTAAATTCAAAGTTCCAAGAAGGTAAACATAAGTCAAAAACAATTAAAACAATAAAAAATAAATCCTGTATGCTTCATAATTAAACTCCTGAAAACTAAAAATAAGTTTTGAAACATTGAAAGCCACTCGAGGAAAAGATCCTGTACTTACAAAGGTACAAGGCAGAGAATTCCTTATATATCATCAGAAATAATAGAAGCTATAAGACAAAAATAAATAAATAAATAAAAGTCATATGAAATTACTGGAAAAATAAATAAAAACTGGTAACCCAGAATTGCATATCCAGTGACGCTTAGTCCTCAAAAATGAAAGTGAAATAAAACCATTTTTGGATGAACGGAAACACAAGAGAATATTTTGCCTGCAGACTGTCTCTAAAAAATAATGAAGAAAATGTTTGATACAGAAAGAAAATTTTACCAGGTTGAAAACTGAGATACAGGTCAGCTCCATAGCATAAGCGTTGTTCATGGGGAACAAGATCCAACACAGCTGATGGGTTCGAGTACCAGTCCCAGGGACATGAAAAACACAACAGGTGCATACATTATGCATGTCCGAATCATGATGGGATGAAGACGTGGAGAAAAAGAACTGAGGCATGACCTCGTTCTCTTGGAGGGCTCTCTCTCTCTCTCTGTCTCTGGTAAGTGCACATATTCTCTGGCATTAAAGAGAGAGAGAACTCAGATGTGCAAGAAAGAATGAAGAGAATTAAAAAGATAAGTTGGCGTGTAAAAGTAATGGAGCAAGTATTTTTTCTTTCTGCTAAAATTAATAAAAGGCATATGTTTGTTGAAATAGAAACAACATCACTGCAAAGTCGAGGAAGACAATGTCTCTAACACACAACAGGATGTGACAAGAGGTAATGAAACACTTAACGATTAGACATGGACAAGGGAAAGTTTTCATTCACAAACGATATCATTGTCCATTTAGAAAATCCTAATGAGTTCACAAAAATTTTTAAGTTTAAATGACAACATTTGTTGAGTTTATGTCTATGAATGGTCAGTATAAATCAATTCTGTTTGAATATAGTAGCAATTCACTATTACAAATTTAAAGTATTTCGATTACAGAAGATTAGTATATAAAATATGTGGTAACAAATTTAACAAAATATATGAAGTTATTGCATGAGAACTCACAAACATTGATGAGAGAAATTAAAAAGAAAATATTACTTAAAGATATCTGAGATAAGGTAATCAGTTAGACATTAATTTTAAGATTTATTATAATGGTATAGTTAAAAAGGGCAATATGGCATTGGAATAGACATAGATACAAAAATCAGTAGAACAGACTAGAAAGCAGAGAAATGGATATAAATATTTAAGGTCAATTGATTTCCAATAAAAATGCCATGATATTTCAAAGGGAAAAGGATAGTCATTTCAATACATGCTACTATGTAGTTTTCTGGGATAGCCACCTGAGGAAAAATAAAAGAAACTCCATCTTCAAAGCTTATGTTAAGTTTAACTTAAAGAAGATATAGAGCAAAATGTAAAATATTAAAATCTGTAATTTTGTAAGAAAATATATGAGAATATTTTCATGTATTTGGGATAAACGAGAGTTTTTTAGACTCAAAAAATTTTGACTAGGGGGACCAGCAGTTAGCATAATGGCTATGTTGCTGGACTCCCATATAGTCAATCGCATTTCGAGTCCTGGACTTGGTGGCTTAAACTCACGCTGGGCACGTGTGTGTGAGTGCCCAAGATCCCAAGAGGAGACTAGAGAAGAAGGGATTGCAACGTGGCCATCCCCTCTCTGGGAGTGATTTCTCGATTTCTGTCTCTCTGTCTCTCTCTGTCTTTCTGGCAAGCGCACACACCCTATATCAAGGCAAGCACACACACCCTATATCAAAAACCTCTCCAAAAAAAAAATGACTATAAAATATAAGTATAGTAATTTGTACTTTTTTAAATATTTTGATTTTAAGATATCAGCACCAAGATATAAAAGGCTGGGAGAAGTGTAAACACACATATGCTTAAACATATATAAGCATAATAAAAAATGTTGGGACCAGTAGATAGTATAATAGTTATGTAGCTGTATTCCCACGTAGTTGACAGTGGTTCCAGTCCCAGACCTGGCAGCTTAAAACTTATGCAGGGCATATGGTGCATGCATGTCCAAAATCCCAAGAGGAGAATGGATGAGAAAGGACTGTGGTGTGGCCATCCCTCCTGGGAGATGACTTCTCGCTTTCAAGATAATCCTCTGGTTGTGGATGCTCTGTGGCAATCTCTACTGATTACAATGCTGGACTGGAAAAGTCCAGGTTATTTTATGGAACCCATTCTTTCAAGAGCTATTCTAATCCTCTCTGCCAGGCAGAACTGTTTACGGTGCCAGGCCATCTTTCCAAGAGCTTCTGTTGGCTTACTTGAGATCTACCTTTGTTCCACAGTTTTCTGATTAATCTTCAGATATGACATTCCAGTCAAAGCCCTGTCCAATAATGAGTATTTCCAATTTCTGATTAAATGCAACAGAATACATATTTGAACTTATGCAAATAACCCTTCTGCCACAAAATAAGAATACTCTCAAATATTTTCCAATTCCCTTCCAGAGGGGTCAGGAAGGAAGAAAAGTTTGTTTCCATTTAAAGAAACAAACAAGGAGAAAAAATAACTTAACAAGTTGCTGAACCTATCAATAACTCAAAAGAAAACAAAGTCCTTAAATAGGGAAAACAAAGCCTAGTAAAAAAAAAAAATCAGTAATGCTTTACTCAAAAGTCATAAAATTCTATCTCACCAGTTTAGTCTTATGTTCAATCTCTCTTGAATTTGCAGTGTCACAGTGATCTAATCATTCTGTTTAAATCCTGAAAGTTAACATTCAGTGTTATTATTGATATTTCTTGTCCCTAGCATTAAGCTGGTTATTTTCCTGGTTGCTTTTTATTCTCTTATTTCTGTTTGTGTGTCTTTTAATTTTCCTGGTAGAGCACTCCTTTCAGAATTTCTTGAAGAGCGAGTTTGGTATTGGCAAATTCTTTCGGGTCTTGTTTATCTGAGAATGTTTTTATCCTTTCTTTCCATATGAAGGATAATCTTGAGGAAAATAGTACTGGTTGAAACTGTTTTTCACTAACACTGAATATATTTTCTGATTCTTTCCTTGCTTACATAGTATCTGATGAGAGTATAATGGGATAACCTTTATAAGTAACATGATGGTTATCTCTTGCCAATTTTAGTATTTTGTCTCTGTGGTTTTGGCCAATCTGGTTATGACGTGTGTTGGAGATCTTCTTGAGTTGATTCTATTGGGGGTCCTTTATATTTCTTGGGTCTGGATATTTGAATGCCTCTCTAGATTTGGAAAGCTTTCTTCCAGGATTTCATGAAGTAGATTATCAATACTCTTATTAGTTTCTTCACCTTCTGGGATACCAGTTATCTGGCTGTTTGGACACTTAATGGTATCTAATATTTCTCGTATAGTATTCTCATTTTTTTCGTTATTCCCTCCGTTTTTTTGGTTGTTTTTTCTAGATCAGAGGTTTTTCCTTCAACATCCAAGATTTGATCTTCTGCATACTTTCGAGGGAAGTTTTGATTTCCTGAATTGCAGCCTTCATCTTTAATAGCTCCATTTGACTTTTTTTTATGGTGTGAATTTCCTCTTTGAGATCATGCAAGAACTTCCTTACCTCCTGAAACTCATTGTCTCTTTTCTCCTGCATCTTCTGGAGTTAATTGTCTCTCAGCTCTTGCATCTCATTTAATTATATCACCATGAGTATTCTGAATTATCTATCAGACATTTCCAGGAGTTCTGCTATACTGTTCATGGATGACAAAGGACTGTTCTTTTCCCTTAGGGGACTGATATTTTCTTGGTTTTTCAAATTTATTGTGTCTCTGCAGTGGCTTCTGGTCAATCTGTGACAAAATCTCTCCTCTACTGTGCTTTGCAACATGGTATCCACAAAAAGAGCTGATGAGTTCAGGTTTACAAAAATAAGTTTCTTCATTAAAGCAGGAGGTTCAATAAGCATTGAAGATTTCAATGACTCTAGAAGTATTCAGATGCTTGGCTACTGTGCACCTAGGCCTGTCTAGATACTCTGTGTGTGGCAAGTGAAGAGCAAAGTGGGAAAGTAAGGTTAAAAAAAAATTAAAGCAAAAGGAAAATAAAAAACAACAACTAGACAATAATAACCAAAAGAGAGAACAACGAAAAAATTTTCAAAGTATAAAATGAAAACCACGCAGCCTAATAGCACACCATGTGAACACACTAGGACACACCTGAGATTTAAAGTGGCTTCTGAAATTAGCTAGACAAAGAAAAGGCCTGAGGTGAGGAGAAGTGGTTTAAAATTTTTTTAAATAAATAAAATAAACAATTTAAAGAGAAAGAGAGAGTGCAAGACAGACAGAGACAGAGAGAGGACAGAGGTCGCCCTACCTTGTTTGAGTGTCTCTCGGGAGTCCAGAAGATGGAGTTTAGAGCAGAGCTTCCCTGAACACGAGGCACACCTCAGATTTAAAATGGCTTCTTGTCTGAGTATTTCAGGAGTCTACTGAGTAATGATTTTTTAGAAAGCCCTTAGCTAATTTCCTTTTATTTCTTGATGGACTTTTATTGGATTCCCTGTCCATTCTTAAACCTATTACTGTTAAGAGAAAAAGATCAGCAGTTTAGTTTGTAAGAATCATAATCTAACTCCTGGAATATGAGACAGGGTCATATTCTTCTGTACCATGTGGAAATGCCTGAACAAAACCAGATTCCTTTAGTAAGGAAGAAGTAGGAAATGTATGTGGGGAAGGAAATAATAACACTCCCTCTTCCTATGCATTAGTTAAGCTCTGAGCTCATAAACTGGGAAGGCTTCAGGTCTCCTATTGGGTTCACCTTCTTTGTCTATCTGTTGGAGAGGACTCTCTTTATAGTAGGCTAGAAAAGAGTAGTTACACATATATTTAATTATTTTCCTTTACATATTTTTCTCTAAATTCATTCTGATGTTTCCATTTTCCCAGTTACATGCTACTAATTTTTAAGATCTCAGCTTCCTTCAAATTTATAAGATAATTTGATTTTGATATACCAAGTGTCCGCACTCTATGACTGAAACTAATTGAATAAAGGATATAGAAACACAGTATATAGATGTAAATACCAGATATAGTGTGTGTGAAAGAGGAGGGTCTGAAAAAGGATATTTGGGGGAGGGACAGGGAGGCAAAGCATTAATGGAACAAAGAGGTGTGGTATTATCTGCTGGAGATATTTTGTAGTTTTATCAACTGGACTAGGGAGTAATGTTCACCTGTTGAAGTATCCACTTTGTAAGAAAAATAATAATGTGATTGAATGCATGGAAGAAAATGAAATTAAAATAATTAATTAATTATTTATTTTTTCTTTTTTTGGAGAGTTTTTTGCTATAGGGCGCGTGCGCTCGCCAGACAGACAGAGAGAGACAGAGAGATAGAAAGCAGGAAATCACCCCCCAGGGGGGATGGCCACGCCGCAATCCCTTCTCCTCCATTCTCCTCTCGGGATCTTGGGCACGCACGCACACGCGCCCGGCGTGAGTTTAAGCCGCCGGGTCCGGGACTCGAACCGCGGTCGACTACGTGGGAGTCCAGCGACATAGCCATTACGCTAACTGCTGGTCCCATTAATTATTTTTTAAAAAGAAAATTAAACGGCATACAAAGAAAAAAATAAAAAAGAAAATCACATGCTTTGGGCTTTCATGTGTTTTGTGGCATTTTATTTTATGTTTCACCTTTTTTAGACCATGAGCTCTATTCTTTCTCAGGGTTTGTTTTTCAGGTGTATTCTCACGTTAAGTAACTTTAGAATTGCCTCCATTGGGGTACACATTGGGAATTTCAAACCCAAGAGATTAAAGGCACAGTGAGATTTTGAATGAAGACATTCTGAAATAATTGTACCGGTGCTCATTTTTATGTGTACCCGTGGGATACAGTTTTATTTTTTTCCAGTACACAAATTAGTAAAGAATATCATTATATATAACGATGAAATTATATAGCTATAATTGGAGAAAGGCTGATGTCTTAGTTAATTTTGTCCATAAGACACTAATATCTGCATTCAAAAAATGCGGCCTTATGGGTAAAGTATCCAATTTAATTTCCATATTATTTTATTCTAGAAAGTAGAGTCTTCCCTTCTGTTGGCAAATTGGTAGAGTTTCATTATAAATAAAATTATGTCTAGAATAGTAAAGTATTTGATAATCATAGTTGTTATTTTAAAATTATTTGAATATAAATTATAACCTTATTTTAGTGGGGATGAAATTTAGTGGATAATGTAGATTATTTTGCTTTCCTAGGAAATTTTATATTTAAATGAACTGTATGTTCATATAATGCCATTTCAGCATATTATGTGTCCTATAAAATAAATGAAACCTAAATTACTGCATTTTGCAGAATCAGTTTTTATGAAACGATATCTAGGGAATTTCATTTCTACATACCAAGCAAAATATGATATCAGCCATACTATAACTTACCAAGAGTTGACTTTGTTGGACTACAGATGAGCAAGTTTCATAAAACGATACAGTAAGATACTTAGAATAAAAAATAAGAGGACATGGGAGAAACTTAGCTGTTCCCTGCACTGTTCAATTCCATTTTCATCTTAATGAATTCTTACCTTTTAACTAGTAGGCAGAACACTGCAGTGATGTTAGTAGACCTTAAGGCACCATTTCAGACACTGTGCCATAACCAGCTCTTCTATAAAGGCAGTGATTTCAGAAATAACTTGTTTCAGAACAGTTCCCATGCCACCTTGGAAACATCACTTCCTCTGAAAAATGGCAATAATGGAATAAAAAAGAGCCCTGTGCAATGCTAGTAGTGACTAAACATTCTAGGGAGGACAGAGAGACAGATTGACTCACCACAGGTGTCAGTCACCAGGGCACAAAGGACTTTCATGCATGAGACACAAATCATTGGATTTCACACACACACACACACACACACACACACACACTCAGTCTCCAAGCCCGAGTTTTCATGGATCAGAGAATCCCATGCTAGAGTGTTTAAGACAGCTCTGTGAAATTAAACTACAACTTTTAGTTCCACAGTAAAACACCATCATGGAGAATGGTTATCCAGGTCCATATTTCTATATACACAGTGGCTCCAAAAAGAAATACGATTTGTCACTGGAATAAATTTGCTAGATACTAAAGGCATTGAAATAGCCAACCAAAAAGATGTCAAGAAAATGGCATTTGTGAAAGTCAAGGTATAACTGTACTAGAAACTTGAGGTGAAAAAAGTAAAAACAATTACTGAGTAGTAAAAGAAGGCTAACTGACACAAGGGAGTACTACTGAGGAGATGCGTGAAAGAAGTGACTACCTCTGGGACTGCAGGAGAATGAATGAAAGAGGAATTAAATGTTTAACAAAATGACTTCTCCCCAGCCTCCCAGACTCCAACCTTGCTGGGGATGTGTTGGCTACCACAGGCACCCACAGACTGCCCATTACAAAGAAACCTGCTGCAGACCCAGACCAGAACTGGTCTGAAGGAGCAGGATTGTGGGGTGATGAAGACACCTTCTGGAAAACAGGGCACTCTGGAGCTGAGGCCCAGAAATGGCTCATAGGATGCTGGAGTTCTTCAGTGATGCAGTTGAGTGGGACCTGGTTCACAAGGAGAGTGTGACTGAGAAACTCATTCAAAGGTGAGCTCCGTTTTGACCACAGGAATCATTTGTTGGTTTAGGAAATCTTGTTGGATAGTGCAGATCCAAAGGGCTAGAGCTGGTCCGAAGGAATGGTCTCCAGAGTAGGCCAAAAAATTCATGGGTTGTGCGGGTACAACGGAAGAGATCTGCTAGGACTCCTGTGGTGGGTCCCACTGACATCCAGCAAACCACAGACCGGCCGTCATGCCAAAGTAGATACAGATCCTCAAGACCTGGTGAAGCTCTGGCTCCTGCTGTAGACCGTGGCATCACTCCAGTCTCCTCTACTGTTGGAGCCTCTGTTGAGCTGTCTGGAAAAGGAAGTATTCACAGAACACATCGCTAATATCACAAAGAAGGACAAGAAAATGAAAGATTAGAAGGTGTAAAAACTGGAGACAGTGGAAAAGGATGGAAAATGGGGAAGAGTAAGAGGGAGGGAATCAAAGGGAAGAGGTAACAAGAAATCTGGTGATTATCATGTGTGTGGTAGTGGCTTTGACTGAACCAATATACAGTGTGTTTGTGTTGGGAAAATCTATTTGGTATGCTGTAATGATTCAGTGTTTGAATGTAAAAATAAATAAATAAATAGATAAATTTAAATTTTAAAAAAAGCAGACAAAGGATTCACTGGAGCTGAGAGGCAATAAGTGGACAACTGTTACAGTGCCCATCGGTGGCACAAACATTTTTAGCTATTTTTCTTCTACTTGGATTTAGGTTATTAAAAACAAACAAACAAAACAAACCCTTATGTTTTCAAGACTGCTCTTTGAGTGTTGTCAAGTGTTTAGTGCATACCTTATGCAATGGTTCAGATTCTTTTTTTTTTTTTTTTTTTTTGAGATTGTTGTCATAGGGCACATCCACTCGCTGGAGAGACAGACAGAGACAGTGTGAAGGAGAGTGAGGAATCACCCCTGGGAGGGATGGCTACAACACAATCCCTTCTTCTCTATTTTCCTTCTGAGATTTTGGTCACACACACACATGCACACACACACACACAGACACACACACACACACACACACACATATGTGCCTGGTGTGAGTTTCAAGTCCTAGACTTGATATTCAAACTGAGTCATGTGGATGTTCAGTGTCATAACCACCATGCCACTGCTGGCTCAGCTTCAGATTATTTTAAGCTCACCTGCTTCTGGACTCTCATCCCTTTTTGCACCTGAGCCACCCTGGCTGTGACTGGTACTGAACATGCCTGTTCAAGATACGAGGTGGGTTAACCGACCTTTGGGATAAATTCTTAGCAATAAAATAAAGTGACAGGGAGGGAGTTGGAAAATAAATTGTTTTTCCACACCTTTGTTAAATGAATTGCTCCAAGACATTGACTATCTTTTTAGGTCCTGAAGAGTTCTTCCTCGTGCATTCAATGTTGTCGTTTCAGTGGGGGTTCCTTGTGAGAGTGAGTTGTTATAAACACAAGGTTGGCTCTAGTGCTCTTTCACATACTCCTTTGGCTTTCCACCCTTCGTCATGGAAGAACACAGCATGAAGGCCCACATCAGAGGTGACTCATCCATCTTGGACTTTCTAGCCTCCAGAATCATGAGCCAAATAGATTTCTTTGCTTTATAAGTCACCTACTGTAGCTATACCTGGTTATAGTGACACAAATTTGAGTAAGGTAATCACCTTCTAGAAAAGATGATCACCGTTATAAGGTGACAGCCATGTCAGTAGCATGCTATCAAATGTTGGCACCTCATTCTTCCCTGCTACCTACCACTGTTCACTACCCTGGACAGGTATTGCCAATTATGATTTCTTCAGATTGTTTCTAGAGTACTCAGATTAAGATATAAGAAACTGGGCCAGCAGGTGATATAGGTTAAAGGCACTGGACTCCCACATGGGACTGCGATTCAACTCCCAGACCCAGTAACTTGAAAATTATGCTGGGCATGTGTGTGCCTGAAACCCAAGAGGAGAATGGAGGTAAAGAGATGTGGTGTGGCCATTCCCCTCTCCCAGGGGGTGGGCGGGGTAGTTATTTCTCACTTTGTCTCTCTCTGTCTCTCTCCAAAGAGTGCACATACCCTATGGAAAAAACTAAAATAATAATAATAATAATAATAATAATAATAATAAAATAAATAAATAGAAAAGTGACATTTAAAAAAATGTTTTTACAATACGATATAAGAAAAAATACTGGAATATAAATCTCTAATCCCTAAAAGCATTTGGACATTTATCGTAACAATTTCTATATTGTCTTAAAATATATAATAAGTATAAATTAGGTTTTAACATTTTTTAAGATAAATCAGTCATATGCTGACTTTCAAGGATCTATACTTAAAATAAATAAAAATAGATCAGTAAGACCAGTATTAGTAAGTCAATTATCATAAAGGTGTTGATAAAGTCAAGTTCTTAAGAAAAAAATGTCTACATTGGCAGCCAAACACTTAATAATAGAGATAACAAATGCAGTTTCTCATAACTAGCATTCGCATTCTCATTCAAGATCAGAAGTTAAGAGCCCTTGAAGCTATCACATTTATTTTTCAAAACCAAAAGAAATCTCTTTCACTTCTTAAATTATTAAAAAAGAACCCAATTTTAAGATAAACTCTTACAGAATAGTACAGATTTAATATAAATTGAATGACAACTAAATATTCAGCAATATCTTATCTGTCTGAAAAATAAGCATTTTTATTCTTAAGGCAGCCGTTGGCTTTACCTTGATTCCAATCTATACCGAATCGAACGTAGTATGATTTATCTCTGGGAAAAGTTTATCTCTTTAAAATTCTTCCAAAAAGCTTCTCTGGTTGAATAAATTGTATCGCCTTGTTCTCATTTATTTAGAAACTCTAGAAATTCTGTTTTATTCTTTCTTATTGGCTTATACCCCCTACACACATGCATGCATGCAAATGAATTGCAGATGGCCTTATTTAACATTCCTGCTCTTCAGATAAGTGACCTTTCTAGCAACAGCACAGAGCTCTTATCAAGTCATCGTCAATCACTGAAAATGGTGGCCTTATACATAAATACATTTTCTACATTATTCCATTATAATCTTGTATTAGATAAAATGAGTAAGGGTGTAATTCTCTGTTCTTGCCCTTTACACATGCTCTGAACTGTGAGAAAGATAAAGTGTTCTTGTGTCCAGGAGGTGATGTGGTGGTGAAGACACTGGGCTCCCATGTGGCCAACTGAGGTTCAAGTCGCAGATGCAGTGACTCGAAAATCACGCCAGATGCATGTGCAGGCATGCTCAAAATCCCCAGAGGAGAGTGGAGGAGATGGAGGAGAAGGGATTGTGGCATCACCATCCCTGCCAGGGGTTGGTTTCTTCTTTTCTCTCTCTGTCTCTCTTCAGGAAGCTCATGTGCCCTATGGCCAAAAAGTCCAAAAAAAGAAAATAAAAGAAGGAAAGGTGCTCTAAAAATGTATCATTATCACTATACTTATCATTCAAAAATAAGATCAATATGACGGATACCCATTTCCCAGGTTATTTTTTCATTCAATGTCAAGTTCTTCTTGACCCAAAGGCCATAGAGTTATGCAAAGTCAGAGAGCTGAAGGGTTAGACTGCATCTGTGGGAGTGCCTCATCTCCCGCCCTAACATCTCAAAGTGCTATAGAATCTCTGCTAGGGAAGGTGCCTCTCAGGGGATTATAGGCATTGCATTTATTTAAGGAAGATACCAGCAGTAGGAATGCTTTTTTGAATTTGTTATGAGACTTTTGGGCCAAGTGTGACATGGGTATATTATTTATATTCAGCAGAATGGTGTCTCTGTACAACAAAATAATTGGTTAAAAACTTTCATACAATATAATTGAATTTAGTAGTAATGCAAACTGAATTTTATTTAATAATAAAATCCTAAAATAATAGAACGTTGGTGTCAGGAGGTTATTTTCACAGTCTAGTGTCTCCTTACCTGTTAAGTTATCTAACATTTGCTTTCATTTTTCCAGTGACAGTGAGCTCGCTGCTTTGCAATGAAAAAGAATCCTTTTAGAATCTGTGTGGACAAGAATTTCTCTCTATAAAGAAAAGGAAAAATACATAGGAATTACTAATCTAATTATGATGAAATCTCATTAATTCTGCCCAACTAGAGGAAGCATCATAATCATCTGAAATGTAGATTATTTTTAAAGAAAATTTGAGTCATTCCCAGGGCATCCAGCAATTAAAGTTAACGTACAAACACTGCCAAGTAGAAATCCTGCCAAACGCTACGGAATGCACAAATAAGGCTCATTTTTAATTATAATTGGTATGCAAACGGTTGCTTCTAATTTAATTGAAAAGAGATTGTTTCTTTAAGTAGAACATTTTCTCCCTCATACCTTATTTACATTATTAATTTACTTGCTAAATCTTTATTAATACAGTACAAAGATAAACCCTTACCCAGTGCTTTTCTGAATCAGCATACAATGAGTTTAAAACTACCCGTAGTAAACAACTTAAAAATTACAAATTTTTATTCATACATTATGAGTCCAAATTTAGGTTCTATTATTGACATAGCTTGTCTGCATCCCTGTTTCAATCAACACTCATATAGGTTAATTTTATTAACTAAGAGAAAAAAACAATAAACTATATAAAATTTTATTATATAAAACTGTGAAATTCATGGATGAGATACTTGTTTGAAAGAGTTTTTCCTTTCAGTGGAAATGTACAAACCCTCAAAAGAATGGGAAATTTTATATAGTTACTAAGAAATGCTATTCTCATTTGTTTATTCTTTATAATGGATAGTATATATGGATGTTATTTTAGCAGCTTTTGTTTGTATTTCCCATTTCAAAATACATTAATTGATCACCTTTAATAAATAAGTTCTTTATTTTATTAAAACCTAATTATACATGCTATGCTTTTTATTAATTTGCTTTTCTTTATTTAAGACAAAGCATGTTGTTTTAAGATTTAAAGAAGAAATGTCCTCCAGTCTTTTATTTTCAGAATTTTTTTCTAAACTTTTGCCTGAACTTTTATTGTGCCTATTATTATGTAATCTGTTTTGTTCATATAACATAATATGAATTTGAATAGTTTAATGATATCAAATTAATGTCCTGATAATGATAAATTATGTATAGATAAATTATGTCACATATTCAAATTTTTGAGACTTGGAATGCTATTATAAGCAATATTATAAAAATTTTCCAAACACATATCTTTTAATGTACAAAATATTATTTTTTTTTTAATTTTTGCCATAGGGCACCTATGCTCACTAGAGAGATAGAGTGAGGGAGGGAAGGAAAGAGAGAGAGAGAGAGAGGGGAAGGAGGGAAAGAGAACACCCTTCGCCATGGGAAATGGTCACACTGTAATCCCTTCTCCTCCATTTTTCTTTCAGGATTTGGGGTGTGGGTGCACATGCATCTGTGAGTCTCTCAAGTGGCCGGATCTGAGATTTAAACAGTGAAGTCAGGCATATGGGATCCAGCTACCTTAATCTCTACACCACAGGCTGGCCCCAAGATTATATTTTTATAAAATGATTCTTTAAATAAAATTTTATTAACTTTTCTTTTAATTTAATTTAATTATTTCTGAGAGAGAGAGAGAGAGACTCCATCACTCAGATCTTCACACCTCAATCTACCACCAGCCTCAGACTGGATCATGGGTCTGTGCCTGGCATATACTGGGAAGTCTTGGGACATGAACAAAAGACCTTTCCATGTAGGCCCAGTTGTGTTACTGCTGTGCCACTGCCTGGTCTCTAAGATTAATATTATATATATTTATATATATATATATATATATATATATACACACACATACATACACACACACACACACACACATACATACATATACATACAAATATTTCTCTATAAGTATTATTCATTTGAACACAGGTAGAAGAAAGACATTGCCACTTCTGCATAATATTTCATTTTATTTTTTTTTAATTTGCCACAGACTGCATCCACTCACCTGAGAAAGAGAGAGAGAGAGAGAGATGGAGAAAGTGCTCCCCAGTGGGATGTGGTCACTCCACAATTCCTTTTCCTGTATTTATTTCTTCATGCTGTTGGGATTTGGGGCATGATGCATACACTCCACAGTTCTTCAAGTCACAAGTGCTGGGATTTGAACTGTTCAGTCAGCCTTGTGGGAACTGACTCCCTTAACCATGGCCATGGAGCTGTCCCCTGCATATTTCTCAGTTAGAGTTTTAACAAATCCATGTTATACAAATGTATCTACTATCATTAAGTTTCATTTCTCTAAATACAAGTGGTTTTAGAGTTTTTGCATCTCTATTGATAATTTGTATTAAATTTTTTGTGACTCTTCTATCATTTCCTTTTCCTCTTTTCATTACCCATTACTTTATAAGAAATTACTTATCATATGTTAACATAGCATCTCCTGGGACCAGTAGATGGCATAATGGTTATGTTGCTGGACTCCCACATGGCCAACCATGGTTCAAGTCCTGAACCCAGAGGCTTAAAATTCATGTGCGTGTGTCCAAAATCCTGAGAGGAGAATGATGGAGAAGGAATGAAGGCCGTGGCATGGCCACAGTCCATAGGCTGTGATTTCTCACTTTCTGTCTCTCTGTTTCTCACTTTCTGTCTCTCTGTTTCTCTGGCATGTGCATATGCCCTATAGCAAAAATCTCTCTGAAAAAAAGAAAAAGAAAACAAAAACTGCAGCATCTCCTTATACATTATGTATCATACACATTTTTGTTCTTTTTTACTTTAAAATTTAGTTTATGAAACTACTTAGATCTTTCACTTAATTTTTCTGCTTTTAATATTGCATTTGAACACCTTGGTCATCTCAAATGTAAATAAGAATTAACATTAATTTTCTTTGAATATATATGTGAGTCATTTAATCTGTAACCATTTATTTCATCTAAAATTATTTGTAGCATGGCAAAAAGACATAATTAACGTTTATTGTTGTCTATAAATTGTTAGCCAGTTGTGTACACATTAGTTGTAAAGTGGTAGGTTTATTATCATACATACTTAAATACTAAAATAGTATTTGCATACTTTACATATTTACTACCATGAAAACAAAATTGTCTGTCTTACATTTTTGGGGGGGGAGGTTTTTGCTATAGGGTGCCTGCGCTCACCAGAAAGACAGAGAGAGACAGAGAGAGACATCTCCCCCAGGGGAGATGGCCACTCTGAAATCCCTTTTCCTCCATTCTCCTCTTGGGATCTTGGGCACACACACATATGCCTGGCATGAGTTTAAACCACAGGACCTGGGACTTGAACTATGGTTGACTACATGGGAGTCCAGCAACATAGCCATTATGCCATCTGCTGGTCCCTATTTTACAACATTTTTGTCTTGTCTGTATGTGTTTATCTCTGATTCATATTATTCAAAGTATAATTATTTTATAATATTTTAAAGTTTTTTTGAAGGGTAAAGTCTTCTCATTACCTATGTTGATAATGTTCCTTGTCTACTCTGAAACATTGATCTTTAATAATAATTGAGGACATTTTAAGTGTTGATTAACATTTTGCTAAGATGAATACTGTGAATAAGTTGATTTGATCATTTGAATAAAGTTGATTTTTTAATCCAGATGTAACCTTAAGTCACTGCACCTATCAACAAGGACCACAATAGGAAATGCTCTGTCAGCAGCAACATAAACAAATGCCAATTTTTGTTTTGTTTGTTTTCATGAATTTTCAAAATTACACCTGGTTTTATAAAAATAAGTAGCAAAGATTTTTATCTGGTTATTCTTCAGACAAACTAAACTCATTATTTTGACATCATTAAATTGACTCTGATACAACATTTTAAGCATCTATGTTTATATAGTTTATTTCATGCTGTATTTATAACTAATCATGCACAGATTTGAGGTTTAAAGCAATATGGAATTTGACAAATACATAAAACAGAGACATTACTATTTTTCTATGAATATTTTTATATCCCCAGAAACTTCCCTAATGCTTTTTGCAGTCCATGTTCTTCCTCTTTCCCAGGCCCATTCTCAAACTTATTATTAGGGAAACAATTCAATGTATATTTTTTCCATGTACCTAAAAACAATGCTTTTATACAACATAATAGCGATAGTCATGGTATTGTGCATATCGATTATTTCCACTTACATGTCAGAACTGTATATTATTTTGTGAATGTTCCTCCATGTGTATGCTTAGTCTTTTATTGATAGGCCCTTGGGCTACTTACAGTTTGGGCTATTATAAATGAAACATTTGTGTATAATTTATTTAGAGACCTAAGTTTTAAATTCTCTTGGGAAAGTACCTGAGTATAATCACTATATCTTATATTTAAGTTTAAAAAAAGGTGTTATATTGTCTTCTTTTTAGTTGTGCTATTTACTGTGTTATTTAATTTTATTTTTTAGACTGCCAGAAGGTTGTGTGATTGCTCAAGAGACAGAGTATGAGAAAGAGCACTCCCAATGAGGCATGGTCACACCACAATCTTTTCTCCTCATTCCTCCTTTCTGTCAGGATTTTGGGCAATTATTCACTCTCACCATCGTCAGCCATGTGGGATCTGGGTCCCCTAACCACTGTGCTATAAGGCCAGCATGTAATTGTGCCATTTTATACTCCCATAAGCTTTATGTAAGAGTTCCAATTGTTCTATGCAGCTGCCAGTGAGTAGCCACTGGTAGCTGGGTGTGTACAGGTGAGGGGCTCCCTGTAATAAAGTTATTGTGGTTTTGATTCTTCTGGTCTGGTACATGTTCACTAAGTCCCCATTACAATACTCAGAGGGATTTATGACTCCCTGTTGCTGGGCTAAAATCAGACAGAAACCAGTCTGTTCAGAGCACAAATATAAGGAAATCTCCATCATTAACAAAAGCAAAGAGCCATCTGGCCCCCCTCCAGGGACTAAGATCAACTGGACTCCTAGGTGTCTTGAGTTCATGGACCTGGGCTGATAACCATTTCAAAGAAAAACAAATTATCTTCATTGTCAGGATTCTGTATAAGTAGGCCATTTTGGCCCAACTGCAGCCATCCACTAAGACCTACTTCCTTCCATGGCATTGGGAGCTTTTCCTCCTTCAATAAAGCTCTGCTTGCTGTCATCTCCATTTGTCTCTCATTCCTTGTGAGCATCGGACAAGAACCTGCATAAGTGTTTGGCCTGATCATACCTCGCCCCATCACAAAGTATTGTCCTTTATAAAGTTACGGCATTCTAGTGGGAACATAGTTAAAACTCATAGTGGCTTTAATTTCCATTTTTCTAATGCCTAATTATATTGAACATCTTTTAATGTATATAAATTTATATTTATATGTCTTATGAAGGTTCAGAAGAGATCTCTTACATGTAATTTTATTCAAGTTTGATCTTCTTGATATTGTGTTTGGGATAAAACTACCTAATTTCTTAATTTCTTTTTTTTTTTTTTTTTTTTGAGATATAGGGCATTTGTGCTCGTGGAGACAGAATGAGACAGAGAGACAGAGGAAAATTTTGAAGGAAGAAAAAGAGATTGACCTTTCCTACTAGGTGGTATATCACAGAATATTTGGTAGGCAGGGCTGAATTGAGGTCTGTGTGTGAATTGTGTGCTGGGTGTTTGCTTTTCCACAGTTTGAGTACTTGACATGTCACTATTTTCTCAAAAATATTTACAACCATACTGTCTCCATTGTTATAGAGTCACAAACAAAATTCTAACAAATATTTTTGAACATTATCTTTAAAATTAAGTTTTTTGAAAATTTGGAAAGTTGTTTATTAACTGTCAAGAACTATGAAGTATGGGCAAAAAAAATTTGATATGTAAAGTAAATGTGGGGAAATGTACAAGTAAATAAATAAATAAATGATAAAACAAATCATTGCTCACACCCAAGAAAGGCTCATAGAAAACTGTGTTTTTCTCTGTGCTTTGCCAGGGGTCACGTGTGGGATGGGGCATCTGACACTACCTAAGCTAAGAACTCCTGGACGGCAGATGAAACTGAAACGGCCTGGGTCTATACATTCTGGGGTAGAGGATTACGAAGTACTTCAGGCTCTGGACCCAATCCTATCTCTACCTCTCCCTTTGAATGTTTTTTTAAAATTTTTTTGAGGATAATAAACTTCCTCTTGCTTAAAGCAGTTTTAAATGCGCTTTCTCCCCCTTAAAGCTAAGGATAACCTAATTTATTCAATGTATTCTATTAAGATTTATTTTTTTACAACCTGCTCATACCCTATTGGTCCATTTAAACAAAAAAAAAATGTAATAAATTGGGAACCAGCAATTAGTGTAATGGCTATGTCGCTGGACTCCCACATAGTCGACTGCGGTTCGTGTTCCGGACCCGGTGGCTTAGAACTCACGCCGGGCGCGTGTGCGTGCGTGCCCAAGATCCCGAGAGGAGAATGGAGGAGAAGGGATTGCAGCGTGACCATCCCCCCTGGGGGGTGATTTCTCTCTTTCTATCTCTCTGTCTCTCTCTGTCTGTCTGGCGAGCGCACACGCCCTATAGAGAAAACCTCTCCAAAAAAAAAAAAAAAAAAAAACATAATAAATTGAACTACATCATGGAGAAAAATCATTGCATTTGAGGGTAGGTTGAATTAAAATGTATTTTTAAGAAATTATTTCATTTAACTTTATTTATTTTATTTTTTAATTTGATCAGGTAAGGACAGAGTATGAGAGAAAAATGGAAGTGAGAAAGCAGGTCACCAGGTCCAGGACATGAACTGCAGTCGGCCATGTGGGAGTTCAGTGCCCTTAACCACCAAACCACCTGCTGCACCTACTGGTCCCTAAAAATAGATTTTTTAAATGCAAATATATATAGAGATAGATAGATAGATAGATAGATAGATAGACATGTATATGTATATATGTATATCTTTATCTATAGATATAGATATACATGTATATCTATATCTATCTATATATACATATATATAGATATATAGCTGTTAGAAAAGTCATGACATATTTTTCTATGCAAAAATGATCATGACTTTTCCAACTACCGAATAGCCAGAAATGGCAATAACATGTATTTTTGTCTCCCATAAGATAAGCAGTGTCTTAGATATATAGAACCAAAAATGAATAAAGTAATAAAGTACATCCTATGTCCTCAAGGTGCCAAGATGAATTGATAAGAATTAGGTAAGTGATACTTGATGTTTAAGCTACAGACTTGGTCTTTTATTTTCTAGAGAGATTTTCACTATAAGGTACATGTGCTCACCAGAGAGACACAGAGACAGAAAAAGAAAACTTACTCCCCAGGGGGGATGGTCATGCAGCAATCCCTTCATCCTACATTCTCCTTTTGGGATTTGGGGCACACATGCACATTCACCCGGTGTGAATTTGAAACCTCTGGGTCCGGGAGTTGAACCATGTGGGAGTCCAGCAATGTAACCATTATGCCATTATGCTATCCGCTGGACCCAGACTTTGTCTTAATGTAGAGAGTATAAAATGAAATAGTGGAGGGCTTCACTGAGCATATAAAACTTATGAAATGTAGTGATGAACTAGTAACAGGCAATATTAGAAAGAGTAGAAAGACCCAGAAAGTAATCATAAATATTCAGTTAAGATGAAAAGAGTGTGCGGCTTTGGCCAGGCAGCAAGCATTCAGAGCTGCTGATGGAGTTGCTGACTGGTTAATTATACCAAGTGGGAGAGATGGAAGTTCCATGATGACCCCAAAATTAACATCACTATATGAGAGATGGAAGTACTAAATTGACTATAGCATATAGGAGTAAGAAGGAGTAGTGTCCGTGCCTGATGATAATGAATGTGTTAGGTACATGTTATGTGAAGTCCCCTTTAATGTATTGTGGTAGAGATGCTCATAGCAAGTGGATATGAGGGGCTGGATGTGAAAAGATGGGGCATGGACCGGTCTGTGGCATGGTGTTTAAGGTGGCTAGGTACCACATGGCTAGTGAGATGGTTGGAGTGCCAGATCCACCAGCCTGAAAAACACTCTGGGCAATTGTGCATGCATGCCCCAAATTCAGGAAGTGGGGAAGCTATGGAAGAGGGGAGATTGTGGTGTGTCCATTCTCCATGGGAGGGGTTGCTTTCTCACTTTCTTTCTTTCTCAGTCACTCTCTCTGGTGAGCACACATACCTTCTGGGAAAATTTTTAAAAAAGAGAGAAATGACATTTAAACAGAAATCATTGATATATATGTAGTTTAAAATGATTAGATGAAAAATACTTAACCATTCCAAAAAAAGGAAGAGGGAAAACACAAAACTCTCAACTCATTGATATGTGATGGTTTTTCAAAAGCAGCAGATTCAATAAAGACAATGAAAAAGCTATTGGCAGATAGATTTCAGGAAAACCAAGAGGAAGTTACTGATTTCCTTTGGTTAGTTTCCTTTAGTCAGTTATTGATTTCCTTTGGTCACTTTCCACAAGTGATTGTGTTTAATAATGTTGCCAAGTTCCATACATTTTTGGAGGGAGGAGTTGCTCAGTACTTCCAGGTACTGTCACCAGAAACTCTCGCTCCCCTCACCCAGACTCTGTTCTTGGGATCAAGTGGTTCCCATGCCATGACTCTCCAGACTTAAGATGATTTTGTGAACTCGCTCTTAATCCTGTCTCTTCCCTCAGACCCCATACATTTGGAAGTACTTGCAACTCTTCTTTCTACCCAGGATTTTTGCACTTTCAAACAGCTCACTTAAAAAGAACCAATGATAACAAGCAGCAGCCATATTTCACAGGCAATCTGTGCTCCAGTGTCTGGGAAGGTGTTACCATTGCAGAGTCTGAGAACTCCTTACTCTCCAGACTTCAGGCTTCCCGTGCCCTTTCACTGACTACGCCGGCAAGCTATGCATCGGAGCCACATTTATTGTCTCCTAAACTTTCTCAATGGTCCCCATGAAGGTCTATGCCTAGGCACAACTGGAATGGTGGCCTTTGCTGTGAGTTACTCACCCACTCTTCTGGTTCTGAGATGTACTCTGCTGATACATACAGCTCTAGGCTATGAATTTTAACTGCGAAATGATATTTCTTATATGAATACACTGTTATTTACCTATGTTGTTTTGAAAATGTATCTTTTTGGGACCAGTAGATGGTGTAATGTTTACATCACTGGATTCCCACGTAGTCAACCATGTTTTGAGTCCCAGACCCAGTGGCTTAAAACTCACTCAGGGCATGTATGTGTGCATGCCCAAAATACCAAGAGGAGAATGGAGGAGAAGGGATTGTGTGTGGCCATCCCCTTGGGAGGTAATTTCTTGCTTTCTGTCTCTGTCTCTACAGCAAGTGCAAGTACTCTATAGCAAAAATCTCTCTTAAAAAAGAAAAAAGAAAATGCATCTATTTAAAAAAATTATTTAATTTTATTTATTATTATTATTATCTTTTAATTTGATGAAGGGCATATGTGCTCACCACATATACACACACACGCGCACGCACACACACACACACACACACACACACACAAAGAGAGAGGGAAGGAAAGAAAGCAAGCATGCTGCCAGGTATGAGACCCAAATCTTGGTTGGCCATGTGAGAGTCCAGCACCTTAATCACAATGCCACCTGAAAATACATCTTTTAAAAATCTGATTAAACTACCACCAGAAAAGTCTATCAAGTGTTTTGCCATCATAGGTTAATTTGCTTTAAAAATACTAATGATTGGAGCCTGCAGCTAGTGTAATGGTTACGTCACTTGACTCCCACATGGCAGTGTGGTTTGAGTCCTGGACCCAGTAGCTAGGCACTCATGCTGGGCGCTTGTGCATTCATGCCCAAAATCCTGAGAAGAAAATGGAAGAGAAGGGATTACAGTGTGACACCCCCCCCCCCCAAGGGAATGATTTCTCGCTTTTTCTCTCTGTCACTCTCTGTCTCTCCAGTGTGCACACATGCCCTATAGCAAAATTCTCTCTTAAATATATATGTGTGTGTGTGTGTGTGTGAATGATTATTTTCCAGTCTGAGGCTTTAAAGATTTATATAAATAAAAACATAATCACCGAACTGACTTAAGAAGTCATTTGCACAATGACTGTAAGTTGACCAAATCTGATCCCAGTCAAAAAGGTTTTAGGCTGCAACTCAAAGGGAAATATAAGTAACTGAATTTGAGATAAGTGATTTTGACAAGTAATTCCATGAAGATGAACAGAGCTATTTTTAAAACCTCACATGAGCAATTCCATTTGAAACATAAAACAATATAGTATTATCATCTTTATTTGGGATGTGAAGACTGCTGCCAACTTAGATAGTTGTATATATTTTACCACTTTTAAACAGTCATGTCTGGACTCTCAGTTTAATCCAGATACTTTGGCTTTAGAACCCATCTTTTTAATCCAAATCAAATATCTAAAAGAAAGATTCTAGGTTATCAGATATGTTGATAGTGCCATTCCACCAATAATTTAGAGACAAAATTTCTAAACGCAGGAGGGGAAGATGTAGCAAATCGTGTCAGCTTCTAAGGTCATGGAATACCTACATCAAAGTGCACTTATTAGGAATGGCACTGATTTAACCCACAAGAACCTTGAGCACTTTCTTTTTCATTTGTTTTGTTGTTTTTAATTGAAATACAGTAACTGTACATATTCATGGGGGTGACATGATTTTTCAGTATAAGAATACAATGTATAATGATTAAGTCAGGATAATTACTGTATCTATCATCTCAACCATTTGTCATTACTTTGTGTGAGGAACATTCGAAATCTCTTTACTTATTTTCTCTGAGATATGTGGTAAAGTGTTCTTAACCACATTCTCCTACTGTATTTTATAACACTGGAACTTGTTTCTCTTGTCTATCTGTAATTTTGACTCCATTAAATCAACAGCTTTTAACCTCCCCTTCCGTTTCCCCATCTCTAGCAGACATTCTTCAATGACTCTTCAGTGTGAGGTGACTGCCATAGTTTGAACATGTCCCTTGAAATTCACGTGTCCAGCCATTGTGCAAGGATCTCTCTCTCTCTTTCTCTCTCTTCTCTCTCTCTCTCTCTCTCTCTCTCTCTCTCTCTCTCTCTCTCCCCCTCCCCCATGCAAGCACACACACCCTGTAACACACACTAAAAGGTGACCTTTGGGAAGAGCTTAGTAACCGGAGGTTAGAGCAGGGCCTCCAAGGTAGAGCTCTGGTGTAGACAGAGAAAATGGCAGGCAAAGGGCGCAGGGTTACAGTCCACACTCTGCTCTGCTCGGTATCCTACTCTCCTCCATGTTGTAGCCTCACCAGAAGATGAACTCTGTACCTCCAAACCGGGAGATAAACAAACCTATGTTTCTTTATAAAATCACTCAGTCGGTGGTATTTCTGATAGCAATGCAAATACCAACTAAGGCAGATTTTTTTTAAATGTCCACATATGAGTGCAGACACATGGTATTTGTCTTCCTGTGTCTTGCTTATTTCACTTAACATAATGTTCACCAGGCTCTCAAATTTTACCTCAAAAGACAGAATTTATTCTTTTTCTAAAAAAATATTTTAGGTTTTTAGATTTTGCCATAAGACTCACCAGAGAGAGATAGAAAGAGGGAAAGTGAGAAATCATCCCCAGGAGGAAAAGTCAAGTGACAATCCCTTCTTCTCCACTGTCCTCAAGGGGATTTTGGCAATTCATGCACAAATGCCTGGTGTGATTTTTTAAGTCACCTTGTCTGGGACTTGAACCAGAGAGTTGGCTTATGAGATCCAACACCTTAACCACCATACCACCTGCTGGCCTTGGACTTACTCTTTTTAGTGGCTGAATTATGTTCTGTGTGTGTATGAGTATTCACATTTTCTTTACTCATTTGTGTTTTTCCTTTCCTAGCATATTCATCTACTCACATTGTACATCAGGCCTCTATCAAAACAATTCCCTTGCTAGTTGGAAAAACTATTGTTAAAATGCAAATTAATATGCAGCTCTAAAAGGTCACACAAATTAATGGTACTCTTATGGATTAACAAATAATAAAATATATACAAAATAAGAAAAATCAAGTAAAGAAGGATTTTTGTTTGTTTGTTTCTCTGTTCCATGAGTATGTGAGTGCCTGCGAGAGAGGAAACCCAGCAGGGATTTGAAGCCTCCACCTAACCCCAGCCTCAGGAGTCCCAGTCATGTCTGTGTCAGGTACACTTAGGGAGGTCTCTGGATACGAACCCAGAACTTTCCTATGTGGTCAGTCACACAGAGCATTGTGTAAGAATCTTATTAAACTCATTCTGGAAAAAAAAAAAAATCTTCATTCTCTTTCTAGAATGTTCATGAACATCAACCAATGAAATCCTATCACTGCCCCTTACTAGAACTGGGTGGGAGGCAGTCCTATGTGCCCCTGAACTTTTAGTTTGAGCATCTTTTTTCCATTGTATTTTTAAAACAAACACTTTATCATGTGAAAGAGACTATTAAACACCACACACACACACACACACACACACACACACACACAAACAAGCACAAATATGTTTTCTGTTTTAATAATACTACATGCTATTTTGCCAAAATGGTCATTTCCAGTATCCTTTAGAATAACTTAATTGTATAAATACTATAACTACAGTGGTTCTAGTTCCTTGGTCTTCAGTGTGACATAAGTGGCTTGTGTTTCCAGATAAGTGAGCAGAACTGCCTCTGCTCCTCGGGGGCCATGCTGTCCACTAAGGGGAACAGCGTCTCTGCTCAACTCCTTCCTGCGTCACCTCACACTCTCCTCTGTCCCCAGAATTTTCTGAAGAATGAGGGAGGTTTATATCACCCTGATATATCAGACCGTTGTCATACAAATACAAGAGACTTGTTTCACTTACATAAGATTAGGAGGTTAAATTTTCAGCAACTCCCAATGTTAAGAGCCTAATGTCTTTATTATTATATTGTCGCAAGGCCAAATTAACTTGAGGAATAAATTAAGATAATAATTATAATGAAAAAATTAATATCAAGTTGAACTTCTCCTGATTTTATAAGCAAAGGATTAATTTTCCCACATTCGAGTCAACTGAGTCAAACTGTTAGGTCAGTTCATATCCTTCAAATTTAGAAACATAAAGAGTAATTCAGTAGAAAATGTATGGATAAGTGTATGAGATACTTGGTTTTGAAAAGGCTGGGTTAAACAAATGTGTTAGGTTGGGTTTAATTAAAGGCTGATGAAGACCTGCTCCTCAGGTAGATGAATTTATTGTGGCATTTTAATCCAAGATGAACAACACTAAAACTCCCCGTGACATTAAAAAGAAAATGTGGTAAGTGCCATTGGTATAATGGACTCTCAGCCTTTTAAAACATATGAACTGTATACCTAAGAAAGTCCAGCACGGAGGGACCAGCACATGGCGTGAGGGTTACATTACTGGACTCCCATGGAGTCCACTGTGGTTTGACTCCCAGACCTGGAGGCTTAAAACTCACACTGGGCACAGGTGTGTGTGTGTGGCTAAGATCCTGAGAGAAGAATGGAGAAGAAGGGATTGAGGCATGACCATCCCCCAGGAAGGTGATTTTTCACTTTCTGTCTCTCTCTCTCTCTGTTTCTCCAGCAAGTGCACACATGCTCTATAGCAAAAATCTCTCTAAAAACAATAAGGAAGTTCAACATGGGAAAAAGTTAAAGATTCCATTAAATGTGATTAAATAAAAAATTACTTACATTTCAAACAGTTTCATCATATTATTTTTCAAGAAGTCAAATTGTCTTAAACATATCCTCAGTGATTTATGTTGCCAAATAGAAAAGGATCATAATATTGATTACTTATGACAGTGTACTTCAGAAGTGGAAAAATGTACAATATCATTAAGATTTTATACAGTTGTACTAGGATTTTAATAACTGTTATTTATTGAAATGTGATTCATTATGCGAGTGACATTCTAATACATCACTATCATTACAGTTACAACCCTGAAGAATAATATTAGCATCCTCCTTTTGCCAATATTGAAAGTGAAGCTATGAGTTGATTTAAATAGTCAGACGACTTTGAACACTGGTATATCTGACTCTATGTTTGTTGGTTTTTTAACATAGTAGGTAATTATTAGATTAGAGGCTTAAACAAGAGTGTTTACCCTTTCTATTTATTTTAGAAATCCATGCATGGCAGCCAAGAGAGAGGAGCTTTAACAAATCCATTTGTGTTTGCATGGTGGAGGAGCTGACACATATGTGGACTGTTTAATGGTACCAGGTCAGAGGAAATACTACATTCTATGTATTGTTATCCTAGGGGAAAAAATTGTGGCATAATCAAAACTATTAAACATTGCTTATCCAAGAATAGAGATCTTCGTTGGAAGATTGAGATTGGTCAACAGTTCCTCCATAAATACTGGCCTAATCATAATCTTGTCATGTGTCTATTCCCTTGTTATACTCTTCCTTGTTCCCTAAACCTAACACTACAGCTACAACTGGGAGCATGAAGCAACCCAAATATGTCTTGTTTTTCTATCATTCTTTTTATTTCATTCAGTCTTTCACAAGTCTCCTTCTATCTATTCCATTCTATTAATTTCTTGATGTCTTCTGATTGAAATATGAATATATCTAATATTTAAAGAAATATTTGTCTTGACATAGTATTTATGAGAACTACTCTAACTTTTCCAAAGGAACAACAATACCTGAACACTTCTTTCCAAAAACCAGTGAGGGGTGACCTCTTCCTCACTACCTAGCATTCTCCTTCATTCTCCTGGACAGCCTCAATGTATCGTTGTTTTTTTTTTCCTTCCCTAACTTCACTATTATTCATTTTATACATCATTTATTTAAATACCTATATGTACATCTTTATGTATATAGTTAATTCCACTTTTTCCCTTCTATCTGAATTTATTCATCATAATTTGTTTCCCAATCAAAAAATTTTTCCTCTCTTACATACCATACATCATACTAGTTTAAAATTATAAAGTATTTTTTTCAAGCCTTCAAAATTGTTCAGTCCATTATCCAGGTTTATGAATACAGTCATGTACAAATCTCACTTTTCTTTGTACTGAAATAACTTGCCATTCACTAAAAAGACACACTGCCGTTGTTCTAATATTTTGACATCTCTAATAGTGCATCACTGTAGTTTGTGTAAACCTCACCTATATTTCAAAACCAGCTGGAGTCAGCATCGCTCCTATGATGTCTTACTGGTTGACTTCCACCATAGGACAGCCTAGCCCTTTGGTCTCTTATAGCAAGTAGCTGAATTTTTATTCATAGGAATCCTCACCTTAGATTATAGTGATATGTCTGTGTCTCACATCCTGTAAATCATTATAAAATCTTTAGAGGAATGTCTTTAATATGTATTGGGTCTTAGGAAAAGTCATGATTTTTTTTTTATATTTTTCTATGCAAGAATGTGTTACGACTTTTCTGATGGCCCAATATAACTTTATGCCCTTTTTACCTCAGTTCTGTTCATGCAGTGAGTGTTCAGCAGCTCTGCAGTGGGATAAATGAATATGCTATTGGATTTCGAGCAGAATAACTTGAAGTGAGATTTGGATTAAATATGTTTATCTAAGTAGTATGGGACAGTAAGCGCTCAAATACTAAATTGTGTTGTTTGAATAAAATGTGTTAACTTGACTCTTTTAATAAGTTTGGGAAAACTAATTCATATTTTGTTAGGTTTTTCCCTAATAAGGCCAATTGGACAGAAAACTAATTTATATCAATGTCGGTATTTCCAGTAGAATCTATCAATTACTTGGATCTCAGGTCACCTGTAACTGATAAAAGTAGTGGAGAAAATAGAAGAGCTATAATTTAGATCATGTCGCATTCTGAATTTTGTTTTCAAAATTCACAGACGTAAGTAATGACGCAAATATCAAGCTCTAACTACATGATGCCAAAATAAGCAACAAAAAGTGAACTAGGTGAACGGCCACTCATATTGTTCACTTCTACTGGATAAATTATCTTTGATTTCACCCATATTCTAAGATAACTATAATGCCTCACTTGATTAAATTAATTGTGGCATTATCTTTTTAGAATTGTTAAAATATTGTATTAACTATGAAGAATTTGATCCCTAAAAACGTGAGTAAACAAGGGACCAGCAAATGGTGTAGTGGTTACATTGTTGGACTCCCACGTACTGGACCACGGTTCAGGTCCCCGACCCAGTGGCTTAAAACTCACATTGGGTGCACACGTGTGTGTGTGTGCCCCAAATCCTGAGATGAGAATGGAGAAGAAGTGATTGCAGCATGGCCATCACCCCCAGGGGGTGATTTCTCACTTTCTATCTCTCTGGTGCACGTGCTCATCCTATAGCAAAAATCTCTCTTAAAAACAAAAGTGGATAAACAAAAATTCAAATCTTGAATGGGAAATTGATGAACTAATTGTGACTTTATATACCAACTAAACAGATGCTTGCAAATACTAAACTATTTAATATCTTATGAACAAAATGATTATTTTTTCTTTTTCCAGCAAATAAAAACAAATCTGAATAGCCCATGTATAATAATTTTATATGAGGCACAACATTTAAAAAATTATTTTGATACCTATTACATAGTTTTACTTTTAAAATGTGTTATTTTCTCTGGCCCAGTCTTGGTGGTGCATTTCATAGCCTACTGGACTGAGATCCTGGAAGTCACATGGCCAATCACAGGTGCAGATCCTGGGGACAGCCTGAAAATATTCTGGAAGCAGATGCTGAGGATCTTGATGTATTTATTGACCAGCTAAATCTGGCTTCTTCTTCTCATGGTCAATGAAACAGGCAGAAGCTGGAGTAGAGGGAGTTTATTTTGGTGACCAGTTGCAGGGACACAGTGAGAAAGCACCATTGATGGTCTAATAAAGCTCAGCATGTTCTTGGTGATTATAGGTACAAATCATCCCTCACTACAGTCAATCAATTTCTTTCCCCTGAATAAATATTTTTATTCATTCAAATACCCACTCCTGATTTCTCATCTGACCACTCCTCAAATAGAACTTTCTATGACTCAGCACTTATTGGGAGCGTTCTTCAAAGCCTAAATTTCAAAATGTCTGTAGTCGTGCCTAACCTCAAGCTGGCCTGCTTCAGACGACCTGGAGGAGTGTGGCAAAGGGATCAGAGTTTAATGAGACTGTCAAGAGTGTCCCCCTCTATTTTTCTCTCCCTCTTTCTCATACATGCACAGAATATCATAAAAAAAGAAAAGTACATGATTTCCTCAAAGATGAGAAAAACTAAGAATAACCACCTATGTATGTGCAATTCATCTTGAAATCTTTGATTTTTTTTATTTGCAACTACTATTTTATTTGCTCTTACTTTGAGGACACCATCAAAAACCATTGCCATGAAGGAGCAGAAGTGATTATAAAAATAGCCACACTGTTCTCTGTATTTTACATAGAAGAGCCATCTTTAAATCCATACCTTGAAAATAATAAATTCCAAACTTGGGACCTTAATTTAAAATTAAATTTCTGGACTTAGGAAATTAAAAAATTTACTATATCTCTGCAAAGGTATCAATATGATTGGTCAGTCAAATAAAACTTTACTCCTGGACATGAAAATTAGCCTAAATTATTATTTGACGGAACTGAATGTATAATCAAAGTTATTGATCTACTAACTTTATGGAGACACGGCCAAACACTAATGATGGTCCATTAAACTATTTAAAGCAGTTTTTATTGAAACATCTTGATTTCTTGATTTTTGTCCTTGAGAGCAGCTGAAACTTATTGGACTGTAAAAGCAAAATTACCTGGAGCAGGAGGTATTTTTAAACACATGTTTTCCCAAAGAAGGCAGCTGCTCACTGCATGAATTCTTCGAGCACTGCTGTGCTCAGCAGTTAACTTTCTTTACTTGAAGGTACCAGGGCAAGGAAGATATCCTCCACACATTGTTTTCCTGTTATTTTCACTATGTTCTCAGTACTATCAAAGGGCCGATAGTTGTCAGCAAAGGAATTACTGAAAAAACACACATACTTCGAGGAAAGGAAAGTTCCTTTTTTGATGAAAGTGTTATTAACAAATCTCCTTAGTTTGTTTTCTAAAATGAGTAGCAAAGTAAGCCTACACTATATCAGCAGAGAAAAGAAACATTTTTCTAAATATTTTCTTTCATTTATTTGTTTTATGACTTGTTTTTAAAATACTGACTTGCACTTTCATTTTACCCCAGTAATGCACTGATGTGTGGTACAGACAATAAGTTAAGTCGAAACCATGATATTTTATTCTTATATACTCAGCCTTTACATATATGCATGTGTAAAGACAGTGATTAGCTGATTGTTCAGAGGAAATATTAATGAATGCTAACATGGGGACCAGCAGATGGCACAATGGTTGTCACTGGACTCTCATGTAGTCGACCATGGTTCAAGTCCCAGATTCAGTAGCTTAAAACTCATATCAGGCGTGTGTGTGTGTGTGTGTGTGTGTGTGTGCACCCAAGATCCTGAGAGGAGAACACAGGAAAAGGAATTGTGGTGTGACCATCCCACCCAAGGGGTGATTTCTCATTTTCTGTCTCTGTCTCTCTGATGAGTGTACATGCCCTATAACAAAAATTTCTCAAATAAATAAATAAATAAATGCTAACATGTTTCTTCCATATGCAAGTCTGTTGCCAAGTATGATAATTATACTAGCCTGAAATTGTTTACCACCATCCAAAATTTATCTATGTATCATCCAAATTTGCTCTGTGGTTTGTAGCATTTATGACCTGTATTGATAGTTGTTTATGATTAGAATTATAATCTTCTAAAGTTGCAGTCAAGAAGGCCCTATATGAAGCTGGAAAGAAAAGAAAAACTGTTGGATAAACATAGAGAAAAACAAATAAATTTCAAAGTGGTGCCAAAGACTCTAGCAACTGACCAAATTGAGACTACTCTCCCATTTCCTGGGCAAATAAGAAAATGATTCATGTTGATTTCCTCCATGTCTGACATCACATGATCTGGACCATGATGCTTCTACCCAGCTAAGTGAGAAGGGTGTGTGAAGGGTATTGTGTTGCCGTTCAACACAAACTACCCTCGAGACGCAGGACTCTTCCTTGGTACTTCCCAAGAACGCTGCTGATGGCTCGTGAATGGCAGGTAGATAAAGTCAATACAGAAATCACTTACTCTCAAGCCAGCTGACCTGTGGTCTAGGGGTTAAGGTAGTTGGATCTTACATGGCCAACCATGTGGTTCAAATCCTGGCTGGGGTAGCTTGAAAAATGTGCTGAGTACATGTGCATGCAAGTGTATGCCCAAGATACTGACAGGATAGTGAAATGGAGAAGGGATTTTTTAGCATGTGACCACACTTCACTGGGGATGCCTTCTCCCCCTCTGTGTTCCTCTATCTATCTGGTGAACACACAAACCCTCTGCCAAATAAAAACAGAAAAAAAGAAAAAAGGAGTAACTCGTTCTTAAATTAGATCTTTCTCTTGGCATGACCTCAGACTCTCATCCCAGCATTTGCTTCTCCGTTCCTTTCGGAATGCATTTGGCTGGCCTCACACAGCATTGTTTCCAGGTGGCCATGGCTTTCAGACTGCACATACACAAATCTTGCCAAATGCATGATCGCTGCACGTTTAAAGTAGGTACATTATTCTTCCCTTGGCTAACTTTGGTAGACCAATGATTTAGTCAAAGTTCATTAAACTGAAAAAGAGTCCCTTGTGTACGAGGCAGAGCAATGCTCCTGCAAAAATGTTCACATCCTTTTCGCAGATCCATACACATTACCTTAAATGGTAAAAAGACCTTTGCAGATGGGATCCATTGAGGAATCATGAGGTAGAGAAATTATCCTGCCTTAAACCAATGCCCACTATAATCACAAGTCCTTTTGAGAATGAGACAGAGAGCCAGAGTCTGAGAGATGTGATGGCAGGCTCAGAAACTGAAATGATGTGCGCTGAAGAGGCTGGCAAGGCCCCACCAAGGGAGTACAGGTGGCCCTCAGAAGTGGCAAAGTCATGACAGCTAAATGCCTCCTAGGGTCACCAAACAGGAACTCAGACTTGTGGATCTCTGATTTTAACCCAATGAGTCCTATTTTGGATTTCTCACCAGATAAATAAGAAAATAAATTAATGCTATTTTAAGACACTAAATTTGTAGTAATCTATAGCAGTAGGAAATTAGTACGCCCTTTAGAACATTTTATATGGAAGTTAGAAACTATAAGAAAATCAACTAAAATAATTTCTATCATTATGTGGATTGGTGAACTTGGAAATGAGTCAAATTTCTAAGCTACACATCTTTTCATTTAAATATTTGGTTGTCAGGAAAGTCATGACGCAGTTTTACATAGAAAAACAGAAAAATATATCATGACTTTCCTGACGAACTAAAATTTACTTACTCTAGTATTTCTATATTTATTCCAGAAGCACTTGGTTTTTCCTGTTGAGTCTTGGTGAATTCTTGCGATTTTTTTTTTTTTTTTTCTAAAATTGTGTCCTTTATAGTCTTTGGTACTGGGGACTTGTGACCTCTCCTTAACTTACCTTATCCAGGAATTAACATAAGCATAGTATTACTTACTTACTTCAGGTTTATGTGTAATACAGCCAGCTAATTACTCTTCTTATGCCACATATGAACACTTGAAGATATTTTTCCCGTAAACATTTCTTATTACTATCTGTAGCCTCACTCCAAAGACTAGATATGGCACGTAGTTTACACATTTGTCCTGTAGCATTAAGACGAGATCTTTAGTTTGTGTGCTTTTTCCAGATTTAAAGAATGAGCAACATGTCCTCTCATATACTGTGACATAAAAAATAGCTAGCATCCCTTAGACAAAGATAAAAATGGATGTAGCATGAAAATCCTAGAACATGGATGACTCTGTAATCACAGGTATGACCAACTCATTTAAACTTTGGTCCTTTCTAGTCACTGCTTAAACTAAAATAAGATAACATGCTGGTATGTATGCATATGTGCCCCAAATCCTGATAAGATGGGGAAACAGAGAAAATAGGATGGCATTCCATTGGAGGGTTTGTTTTTTTTATTCTGTCTCTGATTCACACACACACACACACATACACACACACCCACTCTACAATTTAAAAAAATTAAATTGGATAAAATAATCTAAAAAGAAACTGTCCCAACAACAGGCTTCTATATGATAATACTGAGTTATTTATACCCAACTTGATTTTTATCAGTAAATCCTTCAAAGTTGTTTTATTTTGTTAGCAATTATTCATGTCACTTTGATTTCAAGCACAAAGTCTTTCTTTATATCCAAGGGCTCCTGCGAAGATAATAAATTATTTATTAATTTAGCCAGAAAACTTTATTTATTTATTTATTTATTTGTTTGTTTTGGAAAGGTTTTTGCTATAGGGTGCATGTGCTCACCAGAAAGACAGAGAGAGACAGAAAATGAGAAATCACCCCCTGGGGGCGGATGGTCACACCAAAATCCCTTCTCCATTCTTCTCTCAGTATCCTGGGCACACATGCACACGTGCCCAGTGTGAGTTTAAGCCACTATGTCCAGGACTCAAACTGCAGTTGACTTCATGGGAGTCCAGTGACATAGCCCTTACACCAACTGCTGGTCCCAACTTTGTATTTTAATAAAGTAAAGCCAACTATTTCATTTTTAAAACCAGTTATTTTATTTACAGGGGGATGTATTCCAATTTAATGATTTCTAGAACGGTGACTTCCATGTGTCTTTACAATTCAATGACAAGGTAGTAAAATTAATAATACATTTACTAAAGCTATTAACAATGGAGTTTACCACTTGCACATATAACATAATGAAATAACAATTGCTTAACAGAGAGAGGGGGAATACAGTACAGAAAGAAAGACAAGTTTGGCAAGGGAGAAGGGACAACGATAATTAAGAATCAAAATGTGGTAACTCTGCCTACCAATCAACTGATCAATTGACCAGGTAAGTGCCATAAAGCATGACTGTCATGTCTGCTACCAGCATCAATTCTCGTGCGTTTTTCATAGTGAGAGGATAGAATAACATAGAGTGTGAGTTTCATGTCTAAAGTTAGTGTGTGTGTGTGTGTGTGTGTGTACACATGTACACTCGTGTGTGTTGACCAGATGGTTTCATCTACTATATCTGGACCTTAAATGAAAAGGAAAAGAAAAATAATTTGCTTCAAAATGGAACTAAAATAATTGATCTAATTTGTTGATAAACCATCCCAATATAGGTCTAAATATGGCCAAATACATTCTGAGAAAAATAGATCAAATTAAAGTTAAAAGGACATAATTTTGCCTGAAAGGATTCACCCAAATAGTCTTTTTAAATGATTGCTCTTTTCCAAACTGCTCTTGGAAAAACATCAAAATTCCCCTTCTTTGCTTAATATACTCTGTAGAAATCAATTACCAAATATATTCTTTTTTTTTCTTTAGGCAAAAAGTAACATGCCTAAGTTTAATTTACAAACCACAAAGTACACTAAGATAAATAGCCAGAAAGATCTTATTCATTCATATATTTTTTGACAGACAATTGTTTGAGATCGAAATGTTGAACTTCAGAAATTATACAAGAAGTTGGGAACCAGCAGTTAGCGTAATGGCTATGTCGCTGGACTCCCACGTAGTCGACCGCGGTTCGCGTCTCGGACCCGGTGGCTTACAACTCACGCCGGGCGCGTGTGCGTGCGTGCCCAAGATCCCGAGAGGAGAATGGAGGAGAAGGGATTGCGGCGTGGCCATCCCCCCTGGGGGGTGATTTCTCGCTTTCTGTCTCTATGTCTCTCTCTGTCTGTCTGGCGAGCGCACGCGCCCTATAGCAAAAAACCTCTCCCAAAAAAAAAAAAAAAAAAAAAAAAAGAAATTATACAAGAAGCCATAGACCCTAACCTAAAACTCATCTGCTCTGAACAAAATTTGTACTTCATCCATGTGGAAATTGGTGAAGGCTGTGAAATCATTTCCTGTTTCAGGCTAACAAGTTATCCTTCCACATTTTCCTGGAGGACACAGACATACATTTTCCTGTAGGGAGATGAAGGACTGTATCACCCGTGGGTCAGCAGGCAGCAAGACTTCCCACTCTCATCACTTCCTTTCGCCTCTCCACCCCAGTGCCATAAGGGTGATGTGAAGATGGGTCCAACATTTTGTCCACCTTCCATAGGTTTGTGTCACTTCTAAAGAAGCCTGAGGTTAGACATCACCGATCATCGATGGGGGCTACTAGCAAACTTGCACAATTATACTCATACAGGAAATACTATCTTAATTACCCAAGGAATAATTCAGAACTCTGGCACAGAGTAATGCACCAGCGCTAGCTGTTTTTAATATCATTTTCATATCTTTGAAAAGACAGACCAAAAAAGAACCTGATTCAAGATGTGCAGAATTAAAAAAAAAAAAAAAAAAAAAAAAAAAAAAAAAAAAAAACTGTTTCCCAACAACATGCAAATATGCATGCATTGACTTATTTTGGCGAGAATAGAGTTCTCTTAATAAGAACGTCATTGCTCATAGACTAATTAGCATAGTGAATGCATGATACTCCGTGGTACTACATGGATCCACGGATAAAAAAGGAAATATAAGGAATGAGTTAATGAATTTCAAGCTAATTTTTATTTTTTATTTATTTTGTCCTTTTTTGGAGAGGTTTTTGCTATAGGGTGCGTGCACTCGTCAGACAGACAGAGAGACAGAAAGTGAGAAATCACCCCCCCACCCAGGGGCGATGGCCACGCCACAATCCCTTCTCCTCCATTCTCCTCTCGGGATCTTGGGCATGCACGCACATGTGCCCGGCGTGAGTTTAAGCCACCGGGTCCAGGACACCAACCGTGGTCGACTACATGGGAGTCCAGCGACATAGCCATTACGCTAACTGCTTGGTCCCCCCAAGCTAATTTTTAACACATGTTATTTCCTCTTTACACACTGAATTTTATGTTTCTCCTTCCTCATTCAATTTTGAGAACTGCTCCTCCGAGGACTCTGATTGGTGGTCACTGTTGGAACCATTGCTGCTGCTGTTGTGTTACCTGGCCTTCGTACAGAGAAGACAAAGAAGGTTCACAGAGTAAAGCGGATCCATAAGAATTCTCATAGCTAAAGACTTTTGTTTAACAGTACACTTCCGCTTTACAAAAATAGCTACCAAAAGATGACAATTCCTTAGTTTACCATAGATACAAAAACTTTCAGAGTAAACGATAATATGTTTCCCACAGTTTTTTTCTGAACTTCTCATTGTGACTAAAATGATATGGCTATAGGGTCCCCTTTCTTGAGAATTTACAGAGGCTTGTAGGAAGAATAACTTCTTCGAAGAAAGCGCCACTCTAAAAGGGTATCATCTCCACCATTTACTTTCATTTTAACTATGGTGAGGACTTCATTTTCCTGAGCCTCCTTTACAGTGTCTGGCAAACAGTAATAATCTTATTCTTCAGATGAAATTAGACACACCTGTAAAGGTAAACCGTACCATAGGTGCAGTGTACATTAAATGGAAGTGGTCATTTTGATCAGTTTCACATTCTGAGTAAATCACTTACTTAAGCTTCATCTGTTTTTATCTTTCTTTTGTAAAGCTAGCAGACATAAGGAGTCTGAGCTATTTTAGTAAATTCAAAGACAGAATTAGAAAATATGTTTCTGAACAGAATAAAGAAATGCTCCATTAAGTTTCCTACAGCATCATAAATCATCTTTTAAATAAAATAAATAATTTGAGACCTTTTAGTTATTAACATGTTGGTTCAAGTTCTCATTCAAATACACCCTTTTAGTTCAGCAACATATTGAAATATGTTACTTTCATTTGTGCATTTGGGGTGACATGCTAACTAAACCATATCAAATAATAATGTTATGGTCACCTTAGAACTGCTTGCAAAAAACAAAGATTGTGTGAAATAATCTAGAAACACATTTCTAAGCCTGTCTTAAAATTATGCTCACTCTATCCTCTACATAAAATTATTTTTCCAAAACGCATATATTTTCTCTTAATTCATAAATTTTACTCCTTTTGTGTTTTTTTTTTTTTAGAAAGGTTTTTGCTATAGGGTATGCACGCTCACCAGAAAGACAGAGAGACAGAGAGAGATAGAAAGTGAGAAATCACCCCCCAAGGGGGATGACCACACTGCAATCCCTTCTCCTCCATTCTCCTCTCGGGATCTTGGGCACTCACACACACATGCCTGGCATGAGTTTAAGCCACTGAGTCTGAGACTTGAACTGCGGTCGACTACCTGGGAGTCCAGTGACATAGCCATTACGCTAACTGCTGGTTCTGACTCTTTATAGTTTTATAACTATCTTGTATAATAGGAGCTATTAGCTGTTCA
This sequence comes from Tupaia tana, assembly GCA_026018925.1. Taxonomy (NCBI): domain Eukaryota; kingdom Metazoa; phylum Chordata; class Mammalia; order Scandentia; family Tupaiidae; genus Tupaia; species Tupaia tana. The sequence goes on along the minus strand of JAKSZU010000007.1, from coordinate 160,191,785 downwards.
TTTAAATATTTATTTACAAGCCCGCTGTGGTAGCAGGACAGAAGCTCTCCACCCTGTGTTGGTGCATCCATGTGGCAGACTGGGGTCTGGCTGCTAGATGAACTTGTTCATGCTGAGCACACCGGTGGCTCACTGCTGCAGGAGGGGATGAAGCAGGAGGACCCTGCTGAGGGTGCATATCATACTCTCTCTCTCAAAAGACAGACACCTTAACTTTTTATCATTCAAATTTTAAAATAGATGCTAAAAGGACGCATGCAGATTCAAAAAGAATGCTAAACAGCAACTATAAGTTTAATGATTTGCTAAATGTATAAACTTTAAAAAGTGAAAAAAAAAGATAGTACAAAAAAGGTAAATAAAAATAAAAAGGTAAATTCATTAAAAAGATGTAAAATTTCTGGGGCCGGCAATTGGCATGGTGGTTAAGGATCCCACATGGCCAACTGCAGTTCAAGTCTCAGACCTGGCAACTTCTTACCCACTTTCCTTCTCTCTCTCTGTCCCTCTCTGGTCAAATTAAATAAGTAAGTTTATATAAAATAATTCTTTAAAAAATGTAATTTTTTTTTTTTTTTGGAGAGGTTTTTGCTATAGGGCGCGTGCGCTCGCCAGACAGACAGAGAGAGACAGAGAGACAGAAAGCAGGAAATCACCCCCCAGGGGGGGATGGCCACGCCGCAATCCCTTCTCCTCCATTCTCCTCTCGGGATCTTGGGCACGCACGCACACGCGGCCGGCGTGAGTTTAAGCCGCCGGGTCCGGGACTCGAGCCGCAGTCGACTACGTGGGAGTCCAGCGACATAGCCATTACGCTAACTGCTGGTCCCTAAAAAATGTAATTTTTGAGTACATATGCACCAAACAATAGATTTCCCAATATCGTGTTGATGCGATTGAAAGGAAATCCAGTGACTTCTACATGCCACTTGGTTACTTTAATAACCTGTTTTCAATAATTTATAGAACATCTAAGTGAAAGATCAATGTGCAATAGGTGACTTGAACAACCCTATTCACCAATTAAGTCTAACGGGGAGATGAGGTTTCAAAAAGTTTGTGAAAAAAAATACAACAAAATTATGAGTTTATTTTGGTTCAAAAAAATCTGAACTCCATGTAGTTTTTTCACACTATGCAGTTTTTCATGAATTTCTGTAGACCCTTTTCAATAGCACAATTCATGTGCACATGAAATATTTTCCATGATAGACCATGTGTTAGGACAGAAAACAAGTTTTAATACTATATAAATAGCTGATTTAGAATAATTTTGTTTGATTTCTAGTTTTCTTTTTTTATTCTAATAAAAACTACCTGTGTCACCTCAGGTTCTACACCCATTGTATTTGCTTGTTGTTTGTTTTGTATAAATGTGGGATTTTTTGAGGATGGAGGAAGGACGCCAGGAGCTAAGAAAGGGAGCCTCTAGAAGCCTGAAAAGATAAGAACACAGTCTCTGCTTGCACCTCCAGAGAGGAAGACAGACTTCCAGAGCCATGATTCTAGCCCTCTGAGACTCGTGTCAAACTTCCAACATCCAGAACTGTAAGACAATAATTATGTGTCACTTAAGTGGCTAAGTTTGTAGTCATTTTTACAGCCACAATAGGAAACTAATAAGCTTCCTAACCAGGTGATAGCCAGCAATTAATTTAACCTATGTCTTAATCTCCATGTCAGGAAAAGGAAGATAAAAGTATATTCAACTCAAAGGTTTATTAGCAAGATTAATGAAGTAATGCATATGAAATACTTATCCCAGTACCTGACAATTTAAAGTGTTTAGTAAATGTTCATTTACTCAACAAAATTTTTCGAGCAGCTACCATGTGCCATGGTCTATTCTAAGGGCTAAAATTATATCACAAGAGAAAAGGGGGGAACAAATCCCAGCTCTCATTTCATTTAAATTCTAGCCAAAGTAGTAGTTAGTATTTCAAATATGTTTCTGTATGTTCCAGCCACTTGTGTGTGTGTGTGTGTGTGTGTGTGTGTGTGTGTGTGTGTGTGTTTGGAGAGATTTTTTGCTATAGGATGAGTACACTCCCTGGAGAGACAGAGAGACAGAAAGCAAGAAGTCATCCCCCAGGGGGACTGGCTATGCTGCAATCCTTTCTCCATTCTCTTCTTTGGTTTTGGGACATGCAGACACAGGTGCCCACAGTGACTTTCAAGCCTCCTGGTTGGGGAAAGTCAGAGAACTGTGGTAGGCCATGTGAGAGTCCCGTAGCAAAACCATTACGCCATCTGTTGGTCCCACTCTTTATGTGTTTTGTATTAATTCATCTACAACAATCAATCAGAGTTTCTACACTGACTGTACACAAAGAGGAGACAGAGTAACCCTGTCCACATACACCTCAGCCCGCACCCTGGGCCTAGTCTGTATTATGAATGGGGCACATGGAAGAGAAATATGTGTGTGATAATATCCTGCATTTGATTGTCATGCACTCTATGCATATTTCAAAAAAACCATGCTATGTGCTATCAATGTGAATTTAAAAAAATTACAAAATAAAAATAAAATTTAAAAAGCAAATAGAGGTTAGTGCCTAACTAGAGAACAGGTCTTTGAAAGAAGGAGGAGTACTTCTTGACAAGTAACAGGGATAAAGACAACTAATATTACAAAAATGAAGAGTAGAGTATGAATTTGATCTGTGAAAGATGTACAGAATTGATAAGGCAGTTTTGAAAAGTTTGCAAAATCAAATGCATTATTCCTTTTGTTTTATACTTTATATACCATCTGCTGCATGCATTTCACAATAAATAGCTCACAGGGTAATCTTGGCTCACAAAAAATGTTACATTTAGGTCCTAGAAAAATGAGAGGATTCCAAATAAATATTTGGACTTCTATCTTCTCTTTGAAAATAAAAAATTCATAATAATATTTTTGAAAATCTAAATCCTGAGGCAATGTATGCTGTTTTAATTTTCTTTGGCCAGTGCATTACAAGAAATCTACTGTCCCACATGGCCTGATCCAATCTCTACACACTGCTGTCTCTGCCTTTTAAAACACACACTCCTCTCATAATGTCACCCAGAGAGTATACTGGGAACTGTGAATTGCAGGGGGAAATGTTGCCCATTGGTGAGGTACAAAGGGAAAAACATAACTTCCTTTTCATCTCAAGAAATCAATAACCAATGTGTGGAAGTTTGAAGGGAGGCATAATTACCTACAATGTTCTCCGTTAAGGCCCTTATAAGTCAAAGCTATGAGACATGAATAGCAAAAGCCTTTGATGAATTTATGGGAAGTCACATGGATAAATTTATAAGGCTGAAGTATGTGTTAACCAATGCTACGAATTTGAGAGTCTGCAATAGTAACCCTTTACTAGTATACTCAAGTTAAAAATTCAGGAAAATGACTTTTAGAATTATTTTCTCACACAGTTGTCTATTTTCCCTTTAGTTATGTCTTCAGTGCTATTTTAATAGGAGTTTAGGGATAATTATGCCAGGGGTCAAATGTCAAATGTATGCCATTTTAACCCTAGTTTTCTGAATATATCTGTTTCCCATCCTTCTACTTTTTATTTTCAGCTAGGCATTCTGTATATTGTATACACACACACACACACACACACACACAGAGAGAGAGAGAGATATGTATGTGTGTGTGTGTATGTGTATATATATATATATATATATATATATATATATATATGTATATTAGTAAGACATATGGTCCAAGCAAACACAAAAAGGGAGAAGGGGAGGGAGAGGAATGGGAATGGATTCTTGGAAGTCTTCCTTTTAGAATTAGCATCACCAGATGGCTAAGATTTGAGAAACAAAGCAGTACGTAAACAGCAGTAGCAATAAGACACTTTCACTTACCTCCCAATGCCCCAGGCTGGAGAGAGGAGTAGACTGAGCGGAGGCATTGACGACAGAACGAGGCTGCAGGTCCAGGGGAGTGGGGGAGGACACCAGGTCCTTTGTGGAGAGAAATGGGGAGATGCCTGTGAGCTGTCCCAGTCTCCGCATCGTTCGCTCTTCACCAGGGTTGAGAATCAAGTCCACTCACACACAGACTCCTGCTACAAAGCCTTAGAGTGCCTGAGAGAAGAGAACTGGACAGTTCCCATGGGCTTCAGGTTCAGAGAGGATCACCCATCAGCCAGGTTTTGGCTACTCAACCTCACCCTGCACCTTGGCAGAGTCTTCTGCACTTACTTCATGAAAAAATCTGTCTTGCTATGGCCAAGGAAATTTCTAAGTTTTCTCAAGAAAGGAAGTGGGCCTGAGACATCTAGTATTACACTTGGAATAGCGCTTCTAACTGTTAACCAGTAACAAGGTCCTCCAAAATCTGCAATATAGAAAAACAAACAAACGAACAAACAAACAAAAACCATACCATTCCTATTCCTAAAACCAGTGTTTGGATCAAATAGAAAAGCACGTACAAGAGCTCTGTCCCTGAATTTACATGGGGATGAACCATGCTTTTGCTATACAGGTTGAGGAAATCAGATATAATCTTGAAAGCAACTGGCAGCACTTGAAATGTTTTAGACAGGGGAGTAGTGTGTATATAAAAATATTTATATATACATATACATACACACACACACACACACACACACACAATCTTAATTGTCTGACTGAAGCATGAACAATGAATGTGGTGAGATTAGGAGAAACTCGAAGCAGTGTAAAGGTTCAGGAGGATCCTTAACATTGTAAAGATATTTTATAACTATCAAGAAGTTACTTAACTTTTTGAAGTTTAGTTTCTTTAGTTATAAAATAGAAATAATTGGCACACAGTTACATTGCAAAATGTCATTTCTATGGCTTTTGTGACCCTCTGATACCCTGGCAGTTACATACTGCGAGCTTCTTGCACCAATTCTCTAAGAGCCGAGAATGCATCTTTTTTCATCTGTGTGCTTCATCCAAGTGCACAGTAAGTACTTAATAAGCGTCTCTTCAATAAATGGTAAATATCTATGCAGGAAATATTTATCAGTGTATAAATGATACTTATTAGGGTAAGCCCAATTATCATGGATTTCTAATTTTTTATTTATTTAATCTTAGATGACTTTTTATCAAACTACCATCTGGAGTATACACCTATGTATAAAATCAGCAGAAAATGTAAAGATATTAGACTTTTAAGGAAATTTACATGAATGTTTAAATGTATGATGTGGACAGATGAAAGATAAATGGGAAGATATATAAATGAAAAAATATTTATTGATGGGTATATGCAACTCCCAAAATATCACAAGGCATGGTCAGGTCATAATTATTTAATTCTAATACTTAACAATTCATTGATTTTCCTATATGACTTCTTAGTTGTTTTCCTGTACCTACATAATTAATAAATTTACTATCATCATCTGATTTTCTACAATATTCAAATTTTCAAGTTTTGATGAAACTTCCTTTTGAAAAAAATAAATGTTTAAATTTACACCTTTGGACTGTTATTTGCTATGGTCTATCATTTTTACAGGTAATTTATTCAAGAGCATAATCACTAAATAGATTTTAAATAATGTGCTGATGCATCTTCAAAGAAAACACAGTGGATTACATTGATAATTTAATGCAAAACTCATTTTTCTAAGTGGGCTAGATGATTATCGTTAACTTTAAAACTAGCAGTTAGTTCAATACCTATGAAAATGTCTTAAAAGAAATTTCCCATATGTAGTATAAGAAAGTAATTACTATATTTGGAAATTAGTGTTTCTTAAAATTTAGCCACATGTTTATTTGGAGCTTCTATTAAATTGTCTGTGTATTCTGTACTTATTATTTTTTTTATTTCAAGAAAGGAAATTAATCTTAAGTGCAAACTTTGTGATAACTCTTAAAAACAGTAAATAAAATGCTTTTTTGAACCAGTCATATCAAAGGCTATTATAGTCAATACCAGCAAAATATTGCTCTCCAGTACTAAAAAAAAACACATGCATATTTAATAGAATTAAAAAATTGTTTATACTGTTCATTCTCTAGATATTATTTGTATGTTTTCTATCTAATTAGAGGGCACCAACGTAATAATTGAAAGTGGTTTAAATTCAGCCTTTCTGACTCCACACGCTGTCTCAGAGACCCCAGGTAACTACCAATCTCTCTGTGTATTAACTGACCCATCTCTAAGAAGGTAATAAAGTACTTATTTCAAAAAATTATCAGAAAATCAAATATACTAAGACGTGTAAGAATCTTTGGGTGGTATCACATTTACATAAAACTTTATATACATATCTATGATTAGCAACAGTTTATACAACAGCTCAGACTCTGGTATCACTGAGAATTCCACAAATTGAATCATAAAGCTGAGAAGGAGCACGTGAAAATGACCGTTTCTTTTAAATGTCATGTATCATGAAAATAAAGCAAGCAACTCATGGCAGACAAATGTGTATGCTAATTACTATCAATATTCGTCATTAAAGCTTCAATATTTTTGCTAAGCCATTTGAAAGGGAAGATCCGGCATTTGATACCATAACACATTTTGACTCCCACAGTGTCAGATGATGATTTTTCAGCTCCAGCTGGGGTATAGCTATTAAGTTGTTTGGCATAAAGTAATTTATGATGAAGGTTTTAATGAGAAAACAGTAGATAATTGCATGTTTTTTACCCAATCCAACTAAACCCCTCTCTTCCATTCCACACTAATGCAGTCTCTTTACTGACCATCAGGGTAAAATTGATAATTATGTATATTGAATATTTTATTGAAATAGCATTCACTAGTATCCTGATATCACAAATTATTGCTTTTAAATGATATCATTTCCAAATATTGTTTACTATTCAAAACAATAATGTCAGACATTGTGTACTTCAATGGATCTGACAGAAAATAAAAGAAAACTGCTTCTGAAGTGCCTTTCACTAAACAATACTTTGGAGCTGAGGTGTCTTCAGAGTTGGTTAATTTGGTAGCACAATAATGACATCGAGGACTCAGTGTCTTTCTTTCTATTTATCACCATTAATGTGTCATCTTTGCGCTCAGCCTTTCTCCTTATAGAGTCACAGTAGTTTCTCGGTTGGGTCAAGACACAGCAATTACCTGAAGCTGAAAGTGAACAAATATTCCTGTGTCTCTCCATAAGAATGAAGAACATCTGCTCAGAAACACCATTAAACTTCTCTGCCTGTATCATTGACCAGAACTGGACAACACAGTAACTCCTAAAGTGATCACTGACAAAAAGAATGGAGGTGCCTTTGCCTGTGAACCACCCAGGGTTTGTGGTTTACCTTTAAAGAAAGGGCTGGCAGCTTCTCTCTTCAGACATGGAGTAATTGGGTGAATACATTAACAGAAAGGAGTTTGTGTTACTAAAAAAAAGAGGAGAAGGGGCATGGGTTAGACAGCAGTGCCTGCCTACTCGTCTGGAACATCTTTGTCTTCAGAAAGCGTAAACAACATTTATACACAATCAACTGCATACTTAATTATTTATAGGTAGAAAATGCTACAGTATGTTGAAGTCATTGTAATATAATTTATCAAATTATTATTATGACAAAATTAATTCATTAATTTTCAGGCAAATGCATTAATATAGTCTTTAATTCATTGTCTGTCTTCCAAAAAAATTCAATAAAAAATAATTGAGAATTGGAGGAGGGATACGGAGACAGCATTGTTGAGACAGGGAGGTAGTATTGTTATATTTTGATCAACTGGACCGGGAAGAAATGTTCACATATTGAAATGATCACCTTGTAAGCTAAATAATGTGATTGAATATATTAAAAAATGTAAATAAAATTTTAAAAAATTCCCCAAAAAAAGAAAAAATAATAATTGAGAATTTTTCGTATGTTTGGCCTTAGTGAGAAGTTAAATATATCCTGGTAAATAAAACAGTTATGATGGCCAGATGATTCTAGCATCCTTAGATAGGTGGAGCAATGAACAATAAATGAATGAATAAAGATATAACAAGGTTTAAATAAATCACATGAAGGAAAATTACATGCTATGGGGGAGAAAATTTGTATAGGTGAGCTACATTCTGTTATTAGACTGGGGAGTATGGGTGGGTTTCACTGAGGAAATGACATTTGGGGTGAATCCTGAAAGGTGATTCCTATACAGGCCTCATGGAAAGAAGGGAAGCAGCTTCCCTGCAGGAGAGCAATCCCAGCAGATGTCCTTGAACTTTGATGTTCACAAAGCAAACACTTCCAAAAAAGAAAAGAAAGAAAATACTCAATATTCAAAGTCATTACCGCAAATCTTAAAGTTTATTAAAGACTTTATGAAGATCTTTTTAATTTTAAGTTTACTTCTTTAAATCTATGGTATGGGCCCAGTTGCAGTAACATGTGCTCCTTAGAGGCTGTGCTCTCCAGACTGGAACCACACGAGAAGCCCAGATTGGATTCCTGGCCCAACGTAAAGCTGTATGTGTGTGCTTGTGATTGCAGTCACCAGAGAGGCCGAGACAAGAGTATGGCAACATGGCGAGCAGCCAGCCATAGAGGCACCTTGACTGTGCAACTCTCCATGGTTCTGAACTCGCATGGAAAGGTCCTGATTGCAGAATGAAATCCTGTTAGGGGCGTCTGTGTGTGTGTGTGTGTGTGTGTGTGTGTGTGTGTGTGTCCTTTATCTCTCTGTCTCTCTATGTCATGGAAGAAATAAGTAAACTTCATAAAAAATATTTTGTATGTAAGACAAGTCACTTTTACTAAAACTTAAATTGTTTCCTCTTAGCTGGGGAAACATCAAATTCATGGAAACTGAAATAAGGAAATAGAAAATAATCTTTCAAGCTTCATGATTTCAGTAGAAATTATGCATTTTAATTATTACCATTCGAAGTATACTGCCATATTCATATTAATATAGTGTAATTGACTCTTTGTAGAATTATCAAATGAATAGGATCTACAATGGCACTACTTTGATATAATATCGTTCTTTGAAAGGCATTTACAATGATTGCTGCCTTTAGCAGAAGCCAAGTATATTCACCTCAATGCTTACTTTTTTGTCATTTGACAAAAGGGAAAATTGATACAGAATGGTTAATAGCATGCACAATTTAACATTTTTACATTTGTAACAGAGCAGGAAAAGAAAAGATTCCTGATTATAATAATCATGGAAAAAATGCCCTTAAAGTTTATAACTTATTGTGTTTGTCTTAAAAACCAATAGAATAAAAGGGTTTTTTTTCCCCTCTATTATTTAAAATTGTCTGCCTAGACCATCATTACATTAGAACTTCTCCAATTTTGTTCTCACTTTTATGGAACCTTCGCTGGCCTTTTAACTTTGAAGTCAGCTGTTCCCATTTAAGAACAAAATCAATTAAAGACTGTTGCTTTCATGTTGGACAAAATTTTTTTCTTTCATTTCTATCCAGTGTTTTAGTTCTGTTTGAGGTCTCCAAAACCAAAAACATATAAAACCCCTTTGCCACATGACTATATTAAAGTGGAAGAGAGATATGATTAATTTCAAAGTTTATTTTATTCAGAATAACCTTCCCCAGGTCCAGGCAGTAACACAACAGAATCCACATAAAAGTCCTGTGCTTACAATCTAGGACCTCCCAGTACCTACCAGTGCATGTGTAATCCCTTGGTCTGGGCTGCCTGAGTCTGGGGTGAGTCACTGTGTGAGAACCCTGTTGTGGGTACCTGTCTCTCTGTTATTATTTTATTTTTGTCTTTATTATTAATCAACAATCATTATATATAGTTCTACAATATTTTGATGTATATATATCTTGTGAAAATATTAAATTAAACTAATTTACATATCTATCACATCACATACATTCTCCTAAACCAGTATCAATTGACTTAAAAGTTAATGCATTGTGATCACTCTCATTTGCACACATGATTGACTACATTATTAATATGAATTATATATTAGCAATTAATATGAATTACATATTATATAGATTCATGTTCACTTTCAATAATGGATCATGAATGGGTTTTAATAGCCTCAAGTCAAATTCTCTTCTGCTTGTATACCACTGACCTTCAGAGAGGTCAACTTCCCCCAACCACCTAATATCTGACCTTTTTCCTCCACTCTATCTGGTTTCTGTCTCCTTTCATCTCTGTTTACAGTATTACATATCCTTAAACACTATGAAAAAACAGCAATTTCTTCTTCATTATGTATGTCCTTGTTATTTACTGAAAATACTCATGTCATTCTAAATTCAAAACAATGTATAGATACCAATCAGAAGGTGGATGGACTCATGAGCAAACCAGAGAGAGTCAAGTTAAAGTGTGAGTATCCAGCTGTGATAGCTACACATAAGACATGTCTGTATGCTACATTTTGAACTTGGGTCACCAGCCTATAAATGTTACTGTGATTTGACACAAGGTAGTGTGCTACCATTGGGAAAAATCAATCATAGAATTTTCATTTACTAGAGATACATTTAAGAATTATGCTGTAGGGACCAGCAGTTGGCGAAATGGCTATGTCGCTGAACTCCCATGTATCCAACCGTGGTTCAAGTCCCAGACCTGGTGGCTTAAACTCACACTGGGCGTGTGTGCGTGCGTGCCCAGGATCCCAAGAGGAGAATGAAGGAGAAGGGATTGTGGCGTGGCCATCCCCCCGGGGGGTAATTTCTCGCTTTCTATTTCTCTGTCTCTATCTTTCTGGCGAGTGCATGCAACATATAGCAAAAACCTCTCAAAAAATTAAAAAAAGATTATGCTGTAAAATACACTTCTCATTGGAAATTAGGACCAGTATGGAGCAGATTCTGTTTTGGATTTGGGAGTTGATTCCAGATGTATTCAGTTTGTGATTAGTCATTGAGTTTTACATTTATTATAATGGTATTTTTCTGAATGTATAGTTCACATCAATAACAAAATTATTTAAGGGCAGCCTATATTCATTCTTGATTACCGAAGAGCATGAGAATTGATTCTGCATATTTTTTATATTGTCCATGAGAAAGGATTTATTCCACACCAAAAGGCAATATTTCTCATTCTGTTTATAATAATTATAATTATGACATTTCTCAAGTTATGTAATGTTTTATTTTATATTTTTCTATATACCTTGCATTTGTATATATGCATATACATTATATGTACATATAACTGTATATACTGTCAACCCTTCATATACATGGGTTCTATATGAATTCAACAAATTGCAGATCAAAAATGTTTGAAAAAATTTAATTATGGGAACCAGCAGTTAACATAATGGCTATGTCGCTGAACTCCCATGTAGCCAACTGCGGTTCAAGTCCTGAACCTGGTGGTTTAAACTCACGCCGGGCATGTGTGCATACATGCTGAAGATCCTGAGAGTAGAATGGAGGAGAAGGGATTGCAGCGTGGCCATCCCCTCTTGGGGGTGATCCCTTGCTTTCTGTCTCTCTGTCTCTTTCTGTCTTTCTGGCCAGCACAAGTGCCCTATAGCAAAAACCTCTCCAAAAATATAATTATGGCTGTATTAAACATGTACAGATTTTTCTTTTAATTATACCCTAAATAATTCAGACTCACAACTATTGTGTAAGATTTTATGAGCAATCTAAAGACAATTTAAAGTAATCAGGAAGGAGCAAGCCCAGAGGTCCCGGGGATCTGGTCTCTTGCTTCAACAGTATTTGGATGAAACAGATCCGGAGACTACCAACTTCTGACCACCTTCTAATCTCTTCTCTAGTCATCCTCTAGACCATCCTCTGGCCCATCTTCTGCCTCTGGGACCAGCTGACACAGTTTTGTGGTTAGCTCCTCATTACGGACCAACCATGAACTCCCAGATTCGTTAGAACTATTCCTTTTTTTTTTTTTTTTTTTCCTTTTTTCTTTCTGGGGAGTTTTTGTTTGTTTGTTTGTTTGTTTGTTTTTTGTTTTGTTTTGTTTTTCTGCTATAGGGCATGTGCACTCGCCAGAAAGACAGAGAGAAACAGAGAAACAGAAAGCGAGAAATCAATCCCCAGGGGGATGGCCACACTGCAATCCCTTCTCCTCCATTCTCCTCTTGGGATTTTGGGCATGCACGCACATGCGCTTGGCGTGAGTTTAAGCCACCGGGTCCGGGACTCGAACCTTGATCGACTACGTGGGAGTCCAGCGACATAGCCATTACGTTAACTGCTGGTCCCACATTTTTCATAAAATTTAAAATTCAGTAACTTTCTTTTGGTGATTTTGTTTGGTGCTGCAGTAGTAACTTGTGAATGTTGCAAGAAATAAGAACTATTTGCACCTCTTCCCTTATTTGCATGTGTCAAGAAAAAGAGAAAGATTTTTTTTTTAAATTAGGTTGTATAAGCTCTCCCTAGCAATTTATTAATTCAAAGAGAATAAGTGGTTAATCCATTATTTTATCCAATGGACCAGTTTATTGAATTTGCAAAGTTAATCCGTTTAAGTCAACAACCCTCTGATATATGTAAACATCGAAAAAAAACTATTTGAAGGAACTTGATATTGCTCTCATCAAGTTACAGCCTCGTAAGCATCAGTAAGCATTCAGAAAATATATTTTCTAGTTTAAACTGTAGCACAACATATAGATAGCCATGAGAGAGCAAATGTAAAATGAGATATTTTAAAGGAAAGTTGTACGAGTACTGTGTACAAAAATAGAGAGAAAAAATTTTAAAAGTTAGTTTATTAAAATAAAACAAAAATAGTTGTATTAAACATAAATCTTTTCATAAGGCTCCAAGTGAGGAGCTGTAAATGCTCAAGACTTGAAAGATTATATAGTCTTACAGAATTTTAATCTGTTCAAATTTATATCAGGACCCAATGTCTAGGGGTACAAATATATATTTCTGTAGACACCTCATATAAAACTGTTGGAATGTTTGAGATAGAAGTATCTATCTTCTCTCTCTGCCTGCCACCCAAGTACAGGACATACTCCACCTCTATAACTCTTCAGAATAGAAATTCTGGAATCAACTGTTGTACCCATGGTTATGAAAGAACTAGGGGAACTTCTATGACCAATTCATACTTATTTACATGTGTTAAATGTCGTTAACTAAATTTAAACACCAAAGCTACGCAACACAGCATGTTAAAAACAAAAGGTTATTTTATATCCAAGGAGAAATTTCTTTTTTATGCCTGACTTAGACTATTTGATTTTCTCTGTATAGGTAAAAATAGACCTTTTTAAAAAACATGTCCCTGGGCTTTTCTAATATATTCCTGTGCAATTTCTGGATGAAACTGTCATTCTTCCGAGTTGCATTTTTATTGTTTCAATTTTCCTAAAATTTGCTCCTTTAAGGTAAATGACCATCTAGCAGAACATTAATAACAAAGAATTTCACATGCCACTCTCGTCATTGACTTGCAAATGCAATCATTCATGTTCTCTGGAACAGAGGGTATACAGTGACTGCAATACAGACTGTAATTCTCATCAGGCAGTTGGGTGAAGAGCTAGTTCTGTTTCTAATTCATAACTTGAAGACTCCCACTGAAAAGTATCATATTTTGTATGCAAGGTTAATCCTATCCTTCAACCAGAAAAGGAGAATCTTATCTTTTTTTGCTGGAGCAAACGTGATAGAATTAAAGTCAATTGAAGAGTCCATAGCAGATAAAGCGGAAAATCTAAATCAAGGAGTCAAAGTGTTAACAGTCAAGTGACTTAAAACAGAAATGTGCATGAATTCAAGACAATAGAGAAGCAAAAGAGAATCATATCCAGGTTGTAAGGAATGAATGAAGTATGTTTTTTATTTTTCCTTAGAGAATTGCCTCTTAGTATGTGTCAAATGTCATGAGTATGTATGTGTGTCTGTCTGTCTATTCTAATTTTGTGGCTTATATTTCAATTTCTTTGATTATAACATACCTTTTTTGCTTGTTCGCTTGTTTTTTAGCTTGTCAGAGGGCATGTTCACTTGCTAGAAAGAGATGAGATGGAGAAAAAGAGAAAGAGAACAAGCACCCCAAAGGCATGTGGTCACATTGCAATCCCTTCTCCATGTGGTCACATTGCAATCCCTTCTCCATTTCCCCACCCTATTGAGATTTGGGGCATGCACGCATATACCACACCCTATGTTTTTCAAGCTGTTGGCACTGTGTTTCAAACCACTATCAGCCTCTGTGAGATCAAGCTTCTATAATACTAGGACGTGAAGCCAACCCCATAATATATCTTAAAAATGAAATAGATCTAATGATAAATGATGACAACAAAATCATGGGTAACAACAACAACAACAAAAAATTAAACAACAAAATCTGGAGGACTTAACTGAGACATACTTATTACTATATGAACCAAATAAAGCTCATTTTCTTCATGTAACAGTGAATCTGGCGGGGGGGGGGGGGGTGGAGGAGATAAAAAGGCAAAAAAGTCAAATGTCCTGTTCAGGAATTGCCTGCAAAAGTGATTTCACTATTATTTGTTTACTTGGCTTTTTAGGTAAAATTCATTGTGACTCATCAGAGAACGACATAAATATTGCAAAGAAAAGATGCCCAGCTGGATAAAATTGAAAGTAATATCATTTTAAAGTTCTCTCCAACTTTAGACTTTTGAGAAAAATAGAATATAATTGCAGAATGAAGAGACAAAACCTCAAAATTAAATTCTTTCCTTCCTAGGCATTACATTGAGAACGTGCTTAGCTTTTAAATCAATTTAAATGTGTAATAAGGACATAAATCATTGGGAAAAAAAGAGAGCGAGAGATCAGGACCTTTGTGCCTTTATTTATTTTAATCTTCATTGGCAATTTTTTTACATTTGCCATCTCTAAAATCTTTCAAATGTTGTATTTTCAATTTACAAAAAAGCAGAATTTGAGATTTGGTTGGAAATTTTAGCCCAGAGATATTTAATTTTCTTATTTCCCTCTCATTTTTAGAAAACTCATCTGAAAAAGGCAGGAAACAACAGTCTCATAATAATTATCTTTTGCTCATAATTTGTTCCACAGATGAAATTTTGCTGTGAAATATTTCTATCTCATAATGGGTGTTGATATTTAGTCTTCTTTCATTTAATTTTTGTTAGTTCTGAGTCATTACATGTTAAAATTACGATTTTTTTAGATATAATACATCAAGGGATAATAGCATTACTTTCAGTATTTCAAATTTTATATATAATATAATTAATATATATAATATATTATGTATATTAATAATATATTAACTAACAACATATAATATGTTGGCATTAATATATTATATGTTAATATTATTAATAATATATTATTGTTAATATAATATTAATTTATTTATATATATTAATGTCAGAGAGTACCCATGTGTTTATGTACACATGGAAGAAAAAGAGAAGAGAGAGACTATGGAACCCCTACAGGTCCTGGCCATGCTACAGTCCTTTTTCTTTCAGTTTTACATCCCTTCAGGATCCTGGGCATATAAATATGTAAGCATTTTTTTCCCACTATGTCACTGGGGTATAACTTGAACCCTGATCAGCCACAAGGATCCAGTTCATTTTAATTTTTATTTTTAAAAGGTTTGTTGCATACATTCAACATAAAGAGAGAAAGTAAAAGAATGGGAAGGAATGTGAGAAATCATTTCTGGGTAAGGAGGAATACTCATACCACTATCCCCATTCTTTCATTCTTCTCTGGGAATCTAGAGAATGCTCACATATGCTCCCTGTATGATTTTCAAGCCATTAGGTGTGGGACTCGAACTACAGTCCGTCATGTGGGAGTCCAGTACCTTAACCACTACACCACCTGCTGACCCCTGGGTCCAGTTTTCTTTTCACAGGGCTTAACTGTTGTGCTGCAAGACTGACCTTCAAATAATAATTTAATAGTAAGTCTTGACAAGGTTGAAATTTCTAAAGTAGGCATCCAGTGTTCCTGAGGTTGAATTTGCTTTTCTGAAAGGTTAGAAATATTTAGAAGTGCCAGTGGTTGCTCAGGACACAGAGCTACCATAAATCTCTCCTGAAGAGTGGCTTAGTACTCAAAAAAATAAAAAAGCATATGCTCTCAAAGTCTGAAACTTTCACTCCAGATGAAGCTTCTATTCTTGTGAGAGCTGAGCTAGTAAATTTCTCGTATCTTTTTGCTGTGCTAAAAGAAGAGAAAACATGAACATATAAAGAATAAACAAGATCACCTTATGTAAAAAAAAGTGCAGATCAATGAGGTAGAAATGATGAGTGTCATATAAGGAGAATGGCTGCCAGACCAAACTGGCCTTAAGGGTTGCAGACTGAAATGGGTTATAAAATTAGGAGATCTGTTTGTAAAATTTGCATGTACTTGCAGGTGTGTGGCCTCAGTGGAAATGGCTCACATTAGCCAAGTTCACAGGAGACTGACAGACTGACCAAATAACAAATAGTTATAGTATAAAGAGAAATGTAACTTTCAAGGAGAGTTCCCTTTTTCACTTCTGTTTTTCAGAAAAAAATACTCCCTGGAGAAAAAAATTCCTCCTGAAAAGCACAGAATAACTAAAGTTGAATAATGCTAATAATTAGCATTTGCAACTAAAATTGCCTGCAGGACTGTCCTGTGGGCCAAAGCTGAAGACACACTGAAACATCCTTGCCCTTAAGGTTTTACTTTCCAAAGGTATTGTGCATATTACTCCCTGTCTAATCATAGTTTTCTTTCAACTAGGGTATATCATTATCAATTCAGGAGCCAAATTAGTTTAATTAAAATCTTACATAAAATCTCATAGAGGATAGCACAGAGATGATAGTAATGGATGGAAGATCCACTTTCCTTTCACCTCCTAAGCTCCCCTCACACTCCTCCCCTCACTCCTTCTGATTTAGTCTCTATGAAACTCTGGGGTTTTGTCAACCAAGATTTTAAAAATGCCAGTGTAGTGTAGAGAAAATGGAGTCAGGATGGTTTAGTCTGGCTCTCTCACTTTCTATCTTATTATGTTTGAAGGCCACCGAATAAACAACTTATGTTATTAGTTGTACTGTACTTGCACGCTTGTTACATAATTTTATGACTTTGCTCTTTTACACTATTGCATGTACAGCCGTATGCTTGTGTGACAGTCTTGTTCTGGCAGTGAACCACTATTTTCTGCAACTCCTTTAAGAAAAAAGAAGCAGCTCTTTTAAGAGCAATGGTCAGTGTGATTCGAGTCCTGGACCTGGTGGCTTAAAATTCATACTGGGTATGTGTGAGTGCATGCCCAAGATCCTGGGAGGAAAATGGAGGAGAAGGGATTGTGGAATGACCATCACCCTAGAAGATGATTTCTAACTTTCCTTCTCATTATCTCTGTCTCTTTCTTTCTCTCTCTCTCTAGTGAGTGAACATGTTCTAAGGCAAAAACTTCTAAAAAGAGAGAGAGAGAGAGTCAGCTAGCTAGCTAGCCCTGCTCAGCTCAGCCTTGTCTTGACTTGGCCTTGATTTGGCTCAGCTCAGCTCAATCCTGTGAGCCCCAGAAGACAGGAAGTAGTCTGTGAGGGCTCTTCCTGTACTGACATCCACCAAGAGGGAGGAAGCACTCTACGAGTGCTACTAGAGCTCTGTGAGCTTGTCCAGGACTCAGCCAATAAACAACATGACATCAGTGCCTCCTGTCTTTTTCCAGCTCCCTGCGTCTCAGTTCATCCCACCCTTTAGAGAAGGAAGAACCTCACAAAACAGCCAGATTAAACAGAAACAGTAGCTTCTAGTGGTCAGTGATAGAATGTTTGTCAGACATTTAAAGCCAATGTTTCTTTATTCATAAAACAGGATAATATCATATTGCCATGCCAGTTTGGATGATCTAGTTTATGCTTTATTAAAAACAATGTTCAAATCTATTACACAAAATCAACATTCCTACTCTGCTTCAAATACAGAAATATACATATATTTATATATAGACTTTTGGGGCTTTCATTTGAAGAAAGGCACCATGACTGAAAACAATAACAAATCAAAACAAAAACAAATTTAAAAGAATAACAATGCCACTTAAACTATATGAGGTGAAGAACTCCCAAAGAGACCCTATAGCACGGTGATTAAGACTACAGTCTCCAAAGCTGGAATGCTTTAGGGAATGCCCAAATGCTGTAAGGTTATATAAATAGGCCTGATAGAATGTAGACACAGATCCTTCTCTGATTATTGATTTTATAGTTAGACATTGATTTATACTTAAAGTAATGGTAAATGAAGCTTTTCTTAAAGTTTGTATTTACAAAACTAAGAACATACAGAAATGTCATTTGCTAAAATGTTAATTCTTGAGAGAAACTTTAAAAATAATATTAACTTTTTGGTTAAAAAGAGGCTTAACCAAAAGAATAGCAGGTTAGCAGGAGCTGCTAATTGACATAATCAAGTACAGATAATTTTTTATGCAAAATGAATTAAAGTGGAAATGGTTTCAAGATGCCAATTAACATTTCAATAGCTCTCAATTCAGGACTCCAAAAGTTTTTCTCTGTTTTGTGTGTTTGTTTTGCACTTTAATAACCTTTGTGGTGGGACTGGCAGGTGGCATGGAGGTTAAGATTGGATCCCACATGACCAGCTGGGGTTTGAGGCCTGTCAAGTGGCTTGAAAATATGCTGGGAATGTGTGCATATTGTTCAAAATTCTGAGAAGAGAATGGAAGAGGACGGATTGTGGCATAGCCATGCCACTTCACCTACCCCTAGATGGAGAATGAGAGCAAACCAGTATTACCAAGAACATCTCTCAGAACCAAGCAGTTCATGAATTCTATTCCAAATGTATTAATAATTATAGGAAACATATCATCTAAATGTTCCAATGAAAATACAGATATTGACAAATAAATTTTAGAAAGCAAGACCATCTATACCTTGTTTAGATAAAAGAATGTTAAAAAGAATGTTAAAAAGTTATACTTGTAGAGTTTCATACTCCTGTCTTGGTAATCAATAAAGTCAGAAAAAATCGTAGGGATTTAGAAGATGCAAAAATACTACAATTTTGATCTAATTTGCAGTCAATACGGCACCCAATATCAATGACTACACATTCTTTTCAATGTTGGGTAAGGGGCAGCAAAGAGGGTAGGTGAAATTCTAAGTCATGGTTAAGTAATTGATACAATGCAAAGTTTGTTTTCTGATCACAAGGGAATTAAGTTAGAAATTAATGACAGAACACAAAGATAGCTATAAAATGTCCAAATACTTGGAAATAAAATATCACCCTTCTAATTAACCCACAACTTAAAAAGGAAGTAAAAACAGAAATTAGAAAATAGTTTGAAGTGACTGAAAATGAAATTGTAACCTATAAAAGTTGTGCAAATAAGACAGGATTTAGAGTAAAATTTATTATAAAAGAAGTATTACAAAGCTGTGAATTGCATTGTAAGGGCTAGGGAGAAGAGAGAGAGAGAGAGAGAGAATTGAACCTAAAACCAGAAGAATGAAGAAAAAATAAACATAAGAGCAGAAATGCATAGAATTTATTTAAAACAAAATGAAAGATGAAATCAAGAAAACCAATATGGAGTTGCATGGGAGAAAAGGCAATATAATAGTATAATTACAAGATCAAGCCAAAAGGACCATGGAAAAAAATATGAAAAACACAAATATCAAAAGTTAAAAGGTATCACAGCTGATGCTACAGTCACTAAAATGATAAGTACTACAGACATTTAAATAAAAGCACAGATAGTTCCTGACTTGCTGTGATTTGGCTTATAATTTTTCAACTTGTAGTTTCCTTTATTTTCCTTCCTCTTCACGTTAATCAAATTTTTTGGATCTGTTGGTTAACATTTTGTAAAATTTTTGGTGATTATGTCTCCCAAATACATTTTTTCTGTTCTCCACATCTTTGGCAATTCCAATTATATATGTAAATAATTCTTTTATAAGGATTTTTTATTGGGGAGTTTTCACCAGATTCTTTAAGAACTAGGATAGATCTCTTTTTAAGTATATAGAAATAATTATAGATTTTAGTATAAAATACATATTTTAAATTATTCTAACTTGTTAGATGAATATTTTATAAAAGAATTAAGCATCCATTTATCATATAATAGGTCAAAATAATGCTTCTTTAATTACTACAGGAGCAAAATCTAGTTTATAAATTCAAGTTTACATGACACTTTTACAATTTAATATTGCTTAAACATAACCTTAGCCTTATAACACCATGACAGTGGTATGATATATTTCTGTATGCATTGTTATGAAATACCTAGTTAAAATATTTTATTTGGTTATTATCATTATCTCTTTTTTATTAATATAGTATAGGGCACTGACCAAAATAACACGTTAGATGATATGTTTGCACCCCCTATGCAACTTTTTATGTCATATGTTAGCAGTTATAGGACATTATATAAAAGGAAATTTCTCCTAGTTATAAGAAGTAGAATTATGTGGAACCAGCAGTTGGCATAATGGCTATGTTGCTGGACTCCCATATAGTCAACCGTGGTTCGAGTCCTGGACCCAGTGGTTTAAACTCACACCGGGTGCATGTGCGTGCATATCCATAATCTCGAGAGGAGAATGGAGGAGAAGGGATTGCAGCATGGCCATGCCCTCTGCAGGGGTTATTCTCGTTTTCTGTCTCTCTGTCTCTCTCTGCCTTTCTGGCGAGCACACAAGCCCTACAGCAAAAACCTCTCCAAAAAAAAAAGAAGAAGAAGAAGAATTGTAATTCCAAAAATATGTACTGAGATACCGTACTTGGTACCTGGGACACAGCAACGTAAATGACAGCTTTGGTCCCTGCCCAGATATGGTTTAGAATCTCTATTCTCCACCCATGAATGAAAAAGCTGTTTTTCCCTTAGTCTCTTTTTAAAGTGAACAAGGGTACATCTCTTTCTCCTGTGAATCTTCTCTGTTTCCACTTTGGGGTATGTGGTAGAGCTTTTTATAGGCAACTACTAAAGGAGCTAATTCAATCTGAAGAACATGTTTTAACCTGACTCATGTATTTTTTTTCCCAAACTGTTAGAAAGTATGTTTTATCTGTTTAAGTATAGAACAGCAATTTGTTAGGAAGTATTATTTTAAAGCTCTAAAACACTTCTAATAAAATGAAGATAATAGACAACATTGGGTGTTTTATTTCCTTCTTTTTCACCATGCATCTTCCTCTAGATTTCATTTAATAACTTAAATTTTGTCATAACATCTAGATTTTGTTCAGTCTTTAAACATTTAGTTGAGATTTACTGAATGCTAGACACTAAGCTAGAAAAAGATGCATGTGATGCAATTCATTCCATTGAGAAAATTGTGATCAAGATTTGGAAAAAGATACATTCTTAAAAAATTTCATCACTGTGTGATGGAATTATATGAACCATTATTATATTTTAATCACTATATTCATCGCTATTGGGTTAAATGTAGATGTAGTGTTTCTAAAGTAGAGAAAATTATTATTTTAGCAAATAATGTGTGCTAGCTTGCCTTGATCCCAACTTCCATCACTAGACAACATAGTGAACTGACTCTGCTCCTGAGGCGTTTTGCTTGGGCTGGTTCTGTGCCTAAAAGTTAAGGCAACCCCAGATCCTACATAGTCTGACCTTGTAATTTGAGTCCCCCACTTGAAAAACACACCAAAGAAGCCCATGTGCCTTCCCTAAATCCCAGCAGGAAGTAGACATGGAGATGAAAATGTGGTATGACTTTTCCCCATTGGGAGTTATTTCTTCTGTTCCTCTGTCTTTCTGTCTCTCTCTAGCAAGCCCACATGTCCTCTGGCAAAAAAATAAAATAAAATAAATCTGCATCCGTCAAATGCAGATTTCCACCTTTATTTAAGTGCAGAAACAACTGTCCTTTTTTCACTTAAAGTATCTCCTTGGCATTATAATATAAATGACTTTAAGTACAGACTCTAACTGTTTGAAATGCAAATAAATCCCTCTAGGGGAATGGTAAGACCATTGTTTCCAGTTAAAATAACCAAGGACTCCTCTAAGGGACCCAGGCTCTTATGTACCCTTCATATGTACACTCATTGCTCAGAAATGGCAGAGCTCCCTAGGGTTCTCACTCACCTTTCATTTTTAAATTAGTTTCTTTAGTCTTGTCTTCTAGTTCAACTCCCAAGATCCAGTAAAATTTGCTCACAACTTTCTAACTGTGCAGAAATATTAAATATTGCCTCTACACTCCCACAGCTATATTAAAAGTGTTACGGAAGCATGTGATAAAGGAATGTGCAAGTCAAGTAAAATGGGTCAGAGATGGCTGTGAAAAGAAATGATGTTTATTCTTAGCCTTAAGATGGCAACTCTTAATAGGAAGAAAACAGGTTTGCTGTGGTTAAATATTTTGACCACATCCACTGAGTCACTAATTGTTCTTTGCTAGGGTCCTTCAGTGAATGAAAAGTGAGTAAGAGGAACAGTGAGAGCATTCCAGCCCATGGAAAAACACATGCAAAGACACATAGAGGTGTATTATAAGAAAATTTAGAATAATTCAAATTAAATGGAACTTAAAATATGAGTATACAAGCAGAAAAATTTTAAGCAGACATATAGAAAATTTTGAAAACATGAAGTTAATAAAATTCTAGGCTTAGCTATCTGGAACTGGTTTGAAGAAATCCTCCAAATTTGTTGTCACAGAATCCTTTTAAATCTGTTACATATCACTCCAGCAAATTGTTGCTTCATAGACACAGAAAAAATTTTGCATGTACTTTCAAAGTGGCTGTGACCCTATGTTTAAGAAACCTGCAAAGAACAGACAAATGGACAGATACTTAAGATGTGGAATAATACCATCTGATAACAATTGTGAAGATGGATAAGAGACAGAAAAGTAAGTTAAAATAATTTATTTAAGGGAACCAGCAAATGGCATAATGGTTATGTTACTTGACTCCCACAACTGCTGTTCAAGTTCCAGACTTGGTGGCTTAAAACTCACACAGGGCACATGTGCATATGTATGTGTCCAAAATCCTGAGAGAAGAATGGAGGAGAAGGGATTGTGGTGTGGCCACCACCATGGGAAGGTGATTTCTCACTTTCTGTCTGTCTCTCTAGCGAGTGTACATGCCCTATAGCAAAAACCTCTCAAGAAAGCAACAATAACAATTATTATTTAAAACATTAATAAATAACAATGTGGGAAGAGACAAAGCAACAAATGATAGATGTAAAGTAAAACAAAGAAGATATAGTAAATTGTTAAATCTGGAATGTGAGGAATGTTAGGCTGGAGGCCTGGGCAGCTTGAATGTGGGGGTTGGATGCCATACCACAGTCAGCTGATGCAATCCGAATCTAGACTGTCATCAGGTCTACACTGCACTCAGATCTAACCCGGATGTAGCACATGAGCTCTACTCTGCACATGGTGCTCTACTTTGCACACAGGACTCTACTCTGCACATATCACCAGATGTTACGTGGCACACTAGTCTGCTCTTCCCCTAAACCTTTACCATACATGGACTGTTTTTACCACAAAGACACTCCCCCTCCCTATATCCTTATAAAAATCGCTAACCTACCCCAGTGTGTGACTTCTCTGGCCCGTCTCCCTCCCTCTCTCTTTCTCTGTTGGACCAGCGAATCTCGCCTGGGAGCGCTCCCAATAAAGGCTCTACACTTCTATTTTTTCACGTGGTCGGCATATTCTTTACATTTGGTGCTGAAACCCGGCAGGAATTTTGTGTTCCCCAGTCCCTGCGAGGGCCTCTCCTCCCCTGAATCAGGAACTGACCTGCCAATCACCAACTAACTGCCTTCTGAGGGTAAATCCACCTGCCCATGGTTTCTGGGACTCAAACCTCCTCCAGGTGCCTTGTCCAAAATCACAGCTGCATCAGGGTCCCCTTTGACTTCTAGAGCTCAGGGGGTTTGTGGTGATGTCTCAATCTCTTGCCATCTATACTCCATTCTGCTCTTTGAGCACAAAAAGAGATTAGGGACACCTCTCTCTTTTTCTGTTCACTTGAGTCCCAGACACAATGGGTAACACCAAGTCCATCACCAAGCCAGATGCCCCTGGGCTGTCTGCTCCATAACCTCACTACATTAGGACTTGCTCAGGATCTACACCGTAAGTGGCTGATATTCTATTCCACTGTGGTCTGCCCACAATACTCTTTGAACACCAGGTCTACATAGCCTCCTGAGGGGACTTTTGATTACAATATCGTCATTGATTTGGGTAACTATTGCCGAAGGGTAGGCAAATGGTCTGAGGTCCCACATATCCAAGCCTTTTGGGATCTAAGCTCTTGCCCCCTTTTTCTGCACTTCCTACACTACTGCCCAAGTCCTTCTCACAACCAGAATCCTATAGTCTAAGACCAAATTTCTCCTAGAGACAGATCTTTCTCCTATAAATGAATCACCCAATACTCTTACTTCCCCTCCTTCCTGCTCTCCCTGCCAGAGTCCCCAATCTTACTCCGGTCCCACTTCAGTGCCGCCAGTCCCAGCTCTTCCCACTACTCTCCCACCTTCACCGGCACTGCCTCCTTCTCTTCCATGTCCCTAGCTCCCATCCTCTCCTCACTCATCTCTAGTTAGTTCACATACCCGTTCATGTTCTCACCCTTCTCCTACCCCTTCCCCTAGTTCTTACCCTCTCTGTCCTCTCTGGGAAGAGGCGGGAACCCACGGTATTGTCAGAGTCCATGTTCCCTTCTTTCTCCAAGATCTATCTCAAATAAAAAGATGACTCGATTCTTTCTCTGCTAACCCACAGCTTTTATGAAAGAGTTTCACTATCATACTCAAGTTTATAATCTTACTTGCCATGACCTCTATGTAATCCTGTCCACCACCCTTACTGTGGATGTGAGAGAGCAAGTCCAGGCTGTAGTCCAAGAACATGCCAACCAAGCCCACCTGGTCAATCTGACTCTTCCAGTCAGACAAGCGGCTGTTCCTGTTATTGACCCCCCCCAATGGGACTATCAGGTAGGAGACTCTGGCCCAAAAAACCGAGACTACATGATCCAATGTCTCTTGGCTGGAATGCAAGCAGACTCTAACAAAATTGTCAATTATGACAAACTCTGGGAAATTGCCCAGGGGGCAGATGAAAACCCAGCTGTGCTTCGCAATCACCTTACAGAGGCCTTAACTCTTTATACATGATTAGGTCTCGCTTCACCAGCTGGGGCCATGGTTTTGGTATCTCACTTTATTACCCAGTCAGCACCTGATATTCGTAAAAAACTTAAACGGGCAGGGGATGGCCCTCAGACCCCCTGTTTGTGATCTGGTGAAAATGACATTTAAGTTTACAATGCCCAGGAGGAAGCGGCTGAGGCTGAATGCCAAGAGAGCTTTCATGACAAGGAGGCACGCCAAATCCAGGCCCTGGTAGCACCCCTGAGATGGGCAGCCCCAAATGGGCACAAGAATGGGGCATTTTTTTTTAATCTAAGTCTGTTCCCCCAGGACCATGCTTCAAGTGTGAGAACACAGGCCACTGGGCTCGACAATGCCCTTGTCCCAGACTGCCCACCAAGCCATGTCCCAAGTGCAAATGGCCTGGTCACTGGGGAAGTGACTGCCCAATGACTGACTCATCTCTGACGCCTTCACATGGGGAACAAGTCAGGCAGGTGGTCCCCTCTTGGAAGCTTTTGGGGCTAACTGCCAACTGAAGAGGCCAAGACTCAAAGACTCCCATCACCCTTGCCAAGCCCAGGATAACACTACTGGTAGTGGGTAAGTCCATCTCCTTTCTTGTGGACATGGGGACTACCTACTCTGTCCTGCCCTCCCATTCAGGGCCACTTTTTCCTTCTCAGATCTCAGTCATGGGGATAGATATCACACCCTCCTGTCCACTTAGGATGGTCACCCTAGCCTGCCATATAGAGGGACGATTTTTCTCCCACTCCTTTCTAGTTATGCCATCATGCCCTGTCCCCCTCCTGGACAGAGACATCCTTCACCAATTGGGAGCTACCCTCCAACTTCCAGCTGCAGCCCCTGCCACTCACTTTCTCCTCCTTCTCATCTGCTCATCCATTCACTCTGATCTCTCCAACCCTCTCTCCTTTCCTCTTCCCTCAAAAAAGATAACCCCATTGTCTGGGACACTTCTGAACTGGTTGTGGCCTTCCACCACACTCCAATTCTTATTCACCTAAAGGACCATTAATTCTCATCTGCCTTCTTTTCATGCTTATGCCCCGATTCCTCAGGTTCCTCCAAAGCCAAATCCAAGAGGTTTCACAAGTGGTTGAAAGCCAAATGCTTCTCCATCCCTACATACAAGTTCCCACCGAGTCCCTGGCCCCCTACTGCCCCTATTTGCCCAAACTCAGCAGGAAGTAGCTAATGATTGAACTGGCATCCTATAACACCAAAACAGTTGCGATGTTAGGCTAGAGGCCTGGGCAGCTTGAATGTGGGGGTTGGACGCCACACCATAGTTGGCTGATGCAATCCAGATCTAGTCTGTCATCAGACCTGTGCTGCACTCAGGTCTAACCCGGATGTAGCACATGCACTCTACTCTGCAAATGTGCTCTATTCTGCACATGGCACTCTACTTTGCATACAGGACTCTACTCTGCACACCAGGACTCTAATCTGTCAGCAGATGTTACATGGCAAATTAGTCTGCTCTCTCCCATACATGGACTGTTTCTACCTCTAAGACACTCTCCCTCCCTATACCCTTATAAAAATTGCTAAACCCCTCCTCAGCGAGGTAACTTCTCTGGCCTATCTCCTTCCCTCTTTCTTTGTTGGACCAGTGAACCTCACTGGGGAGTGTTCCCGATAAAGTCTCTACATTTCTATTTTCTTGAGTGGTCTGCCCATTCCTTACAAGGAAGAAGAAAAAGTCTACAGTGATCATAATTCTGGCTTAATAATTGGAAGAATGGTGACCTTAAAATTTAAATAGATTTCATAGCAAAAAATGAATTTTGGGGGAAATGTAGTAGGTAATTTAGGATAGCATGTACAACAGAATAAAAGAATCAGATGATGGGAAGGACTTACAAGACTCCACAGAGCATAGTCACAGAATGATTTTTACACAACCAGGTGTTACACTATAACTAAAATGGTAAGCACATGCAAGAATTGAAGCTTAATTGACCTTGAAGCTCCATTTCCAGGGTTCTTTCTTATTTACACATGACATGTTTTATCTTTAGTTTACAGACCACCACAAAGCACACAATCTGTTTTTTGAAGAGCTCAAGTAGAAGATCCCAGTAGGGACATTTATGCCCCATTGGTTGGACAGCCAAACTAGGCACTTTAACCAGTTATACCAGGTGTAAACACTTAATAAGCAATATCAACCTGGATGTGCCAAGAGAATGCCAAACTTTAAGTAGCATACTTAATTAATGGGACCAGCAGATGGCATAAAGGTTATGACACTGGACTTGCACATAGTCAACTGTGATTTGAGTCCTGGGCCTGGCAGCTTGAAACTCACGCCAGGCATATGTATTTGTGTGTGTGTGTGTGTGTGTGTGTGTGTGTGCGTGTACCTAAAATCCCAAGAGGCAAATGGAGGAGAAGGGACTGCAGCAGGGTCATCCCTCCAGGGGATGATTTCTCACTTTCTGTCTCTCTCTGTCTCTCAGGTAAGTGCATACAACTTAAAACAAAAGTCTCTCTTTAAAAAAAAATAAGAAAGAAAATAGAAGTAATTAGTTCACTTGCCTTTCCCACCCCTATTTGGCCAGGTCAGTTCCAGACATTTCCCCACTTTTAGAGATGAGCATAAAGCTCTACCAGACTATCTCCAGAATAATTCTATCTTATATAACTGGAAATATGAAACAAAATGAAATACAACCAACTGAATAGGACACATAAGGTTATATATATACATATATATATGTATGTATAAAACTTAAGAAAAGAATACAATTTAAAAGTAAAACATAGAGTAATTTGAAACTTAGAAATAAATGGGACTCCTGAAGAGGATTTGCCCTAAGAAATATATAATAAAAATAAAACAACTTAGATTTCATGTGTCTGTCATAAATCTTATTGGAAACTGTTATTAAATAATTATATAGAGGACCAGCAATTGTCATAATGGCTATATCACTGGACTCCCATGTAGTCAACTGCAGTTCGAATCCCAGACCCAGTGGCTTAAACTCACACAAGGCAAGTGTGCGTGTGTACCCAAGATCCTGAGAAGAAAATGGAGGAAAGGGATGGTGGCACAGCCGTCCCCCCCTGGAGGGGGTGAATTCTTGCTTTCTGTCTCTCTGTCTTTCTGGCAAGAGCATACGCCCTATAGCAAAAGTCTCTCCAAAAAAAAAAAAAAAAAGTTGGTAAATCTGCCCAAGAGGCAGAGCAAAACAACCAATGAAGGCATAAAAACAAGAGCATGAAGTTTCCATAAAGATAAGAAATGCTTGCAAGGAAAAAGGAATGATCATCTTTGCCCACTGCTACTGACAGATCAAAGATGAAGCCATGAGACATGATTATTGGATTTAAAAACACAGAGATTGTAGATGATCCATAAACAGTAATCCAATGGGTGAGTAAGACTGCCCAGTACATAGCAGGAACAAATTAGACATAAGGAGTTAAAATTAGAAAAATGAAGACACTAAAAAAATAGTTACCTACAAGGATAGTGAGACTGAGCGGCCAGGAATGTATGATGGATCCTGGGGGTATGTCATTCTGCTACTTTAGTGACCACCTATGCATTAAAAGATTTAATAAATTCCCTCTACCAAAATAACATGACATTATTTCTATTAATCTTAAAACCTCAACAGAGTACAGTACTTTTTTTTTTTTTTTTTGAGAGAGAGATTTTTGCATTCACTTGTTGGAGAGACAGAAAGAGACAGCAAGGCAGAAAATGAGAAATCACCCCCCAGGGGAGATGACCATGCTGCAATCCTTTTTTCTCTATTCTCCTCTCAGGATCTTGGGCACGCACGCACACATGCCTGGCATGAGTTTTAAGTCACCGGGTTCAGGACTTGAAACACAGTCAACTACATGGGAGTCCAGCTACATAATAATTATGCCATCACTGGTCCCCATAGTATATAGTGTTCTAAAGCAGAAGAACCAAGTCAGAAGACCAAATAAAACAACATTAAAAAGTAAAGTCCCAAGCACCAGCTTTATAAATAATTGCCATTTAATTGAATAAATAATGGTCCCTCTAAAAAATAATTGTGCACAAACAAAAGTAAAGTAGGGTACCACTGACTGCTATCCACAGACAGAGACCTATAACCTAGTTGCTCTCTAACTTAGTAGACTCCATGCTGTCTTTAAAACAACTATGGACTATATTGCTAAATAGTCTTGAGGGCCAACCTTTCAATTATTATACTAGTGCTGTTTAAATTTTTACATTATAAGAAGATACCACGCATTCCAATAAAACATTTACTGTAACTATGTGTCTGACATTTTGGGGTTCAAATTTGTAAAAATGTGCTTCTTTATTAAAAAATGGATCTTAAGGTCCAGCAGATGGCATAACAGCTACTTCTCTGGAGTCCCATATGGCTGACTGTGGTCAAATCCCAGACCCAATGGCTTAAATTCAAGGCAGGTGCATGTGCATGTGTGACCAAGATCCCAGGAGGAGAACTGAGAAGAAGGGATTGTGGTGTGACCATCTTCCTTGGGGAGTGATTTTTGTCTCTGTCTCTCAGGTGAGTGCAAATGCCCTTGGCAAAAATCTCTCAAAAAAAAAAAAAAATAGATCTTATACATTCATTGAATGTATCATTGCTTTTTTAAAATAACTGGACAATAAGCTTTATTCCATCACAAAATGTAGGTTTAGCCACTTTTAGTGCCATCAAATAAATATTATTCTTAAACAATATCTAAATTTATATCTAAAAGCATTTTTTTTAAATGGACCAGTGTGAGAGAGAATATGCAATGATATTTTCTGTTTTTGTGTATTTCTTCAATATTAGCATCATTTGTTAGGAAAGCCGAATTAATAAAATTAGCTGCATAAAATTATAATCAGTCAATATTTCTGTTAATAATGTTTACAAATGCAGGGTATTTTGAAATGTGTTTTCCTGAAAACCAGAGAGAAGGTACATGTATTTTTTTCAATGAAAACTCTTTCTTAACAGAAAGAAAAAGGAAAATTGTCCTCACAGAGTCACTAATTAGCTCAGAGAATGCAAGTTTTGCATGAAATAAAGGAAGCTTGAAACAACTAATTAGTATTTATTTAAATAGTACTGAGTAATTTAACCTTTGAATAAATGCATTTCCAGAAATCTTTTCCTTTCATATGGATAAGCCCATTTGTTTATGTCACGTGTTTCTCTTTTAACATTAAACACTATGGGATAAATTCTTAAATTTTTGAACGTGAAAATAAAATGCATATTTAAGATAATTTGTTCAAATACGATATTCAAATATTTTCAATAAAGAAATATATCACTCAAATGTGAAGGAAAATTTTAATTTAAACTCAGGTAACATATTTTACAGTTTACCTTTTAGCCTTTTCCATTTGTTTACTTATTCATTCATTTATTTTTATCTTTATTTATTTTTATTTCTTTAGATTTTTGCCGTAGGGCATGTGCATTCCCTTGAGAGAGACAGAGAGGGAAAGTGAGAAATCATCCCCAGAGGTGATGACCAAGTCACAATCCCTTCTCCCCCACTCTCCCCTCTAGACTTTGGCCACATTTGCACACGTGTCCAGTATGTTTTTCAAGCTGCCAGAGCCAGAATT
This sequence comes from Tupaia tana, assembly GCA_026018925.1. NCBI lineage: Eukaryota > Metazoa > Chordata > Mammalia > Scandentia > Tupaiidae > Tupaia > Tupaia tana. The sequence goes on along the minus strand of JAKSZU010000007.1, from coordinate 160,161,103 downwards.
TGAACCCAAATGGACCATGGGATTTGGCTTCCTTAATCACTAAGCTATGGAGCTGGCCCAATTATTATTTTTTTTAATTAAGAAAATGTTTCTCTATAAATTAGTAAACATTTCATTTATAAACATATGGGGGGAAAAAAGTCCAAAATATAATTTGAGTTTTTTTTTGTTTTTTGGTTTTTTTTGGAGAGGTTTTTGCTATAGGGCGCATGAGCTCTCCAGAAAGACAGAAAGAGACAGAGAGATAGAAAGCGAGAAATCACCCCCCCAGAGGGGATGGCCACGCCACAATCCCTTCTTCTCCATTCTCCTCTCTGGATACTGGGCATGCATGCACATGAGCCCAGCGTGAGTTCAAGCCACCAGGTCTGGGACTCGAACTGTAGTCAGCTACATGGGAGTTCAGCGACATAGCCATTACGCTAACTGCGTAATTTGAGAATTTTGATAGTACTCTACAGCAGTTTGTATTTCTACGTAGTTAATGAAATGTTTTAGTTGAAGATAATATGCCAAATATAATATCTTCATGTCATCTTAATATCATGTTTTATAAGATGGAAGAAATGCAGAATAAATTTCTGGTATTTTCCTCTGCCATATAAGGGATTCTAACTGTCAAAAGATGGAGTACTGAGGACAAAGGTTCAACTGAGGCTGAATAAGCAAGAAAAGGAATAATATTTATTTTTTATAAAAGGAACAACTGTGTAGCTTTATCTTTAAAACATGATTCCAGTTTAAGGGAATTGTCCTCATATTTCACTTATGTTTATTTAATCACATATCTGGTTTTATATTACACAATATTTTTCTTATAAATTCTTATAAAATCCACTAGTGTTTCCATATGCATTTTAATAGAAACTTGGGGACTTCATTGGAAAGATATTTCTAAAAATAAATGTGGGTTTAGATAATCCAGTTCAGGTGAAAAGAAAATGTTTAAGTTAGTTCATGGAGAATATATATTGCCGTTTGAAGTAGAGTATTTAATTATTATGTAATTACTGATCTCATGTTCAATTAACATATATTCTCAATAAATATTGAGGAATAAAAAATTTATCTTTTTCACTCATCTAGTTTCTTTTCTGGTAGTCCAAAGAAGTTGTTAATAGCAGAGGCAGGTTGAAGATTTTGTAAGGAGCAATTAAAAAATGCATCGATAACCCTATTTGATGAAAGAAAAGGAAAGCTCATTCAGGTGGTTAATATTCCTTCTGTATTTCTTTTCAGGTAGCCCAGCTAAGGGAGATATGATACCCAGGATGGGTCCAGAGGCCCCAGGGCTATTCTCAATGAAACTATCAGTAGCAAGAAAAATTACCCACTTTATTTCCCATTTTTGAAATTTGAGACATAAAAATAACTTCTGAAAGACAAGTTTCTTATAAAAACGTTTTGTGATATATGAGAAAATAGGTAGCAGTGATTATATTTTATTGAATAAAATACCCCGTCTTTCATTTATATCATATAATCTTATTTTTATTTCTTTACATCTCTATGTGCTCCAACTCTGAATTTCTTGAGGGCAAAGTACAAATCCAATTTCTCTTTATTTTCACATTAGGTAGTACGGTGACTGGTTCTAGTTCATCACAGGTATGCATTATGTCTGTGTGTGTGTGTGTGTGTGTGTGTGTGTGTAGTGTATGTATAGATATATATGCAACTATATATAATTAAATAATGATTCATAAGAAAATTAAATTACAGAATAAAGAATCATCAACCCAAAAAGGATATGAACTCAATTATCGGATAAAATAATCACATAGTTTCCTTACAGAGTATATTCTGTGTCATTGTAAATTATTTAAATTATTACTGTTTAACTTCAGAGCATAATGTTAAACTTTAGAAGTATAATACAAAACAAAAGCATTTGGTATGACATATGCAAATTCTGTTTTTTTTTTTTTTTTTGAGATAAATGAAGGTCTATGTCTTGAGAAAATAACAAGTCTCTAGAAAATTTTTACATTCCCTTTGGCCTGTGGTGGTTTATCTAACAGTTACAAAAGCAGAATTCTACCTTTAAACCATCAAGGTCAGGATGTACATTTCCAAGTATCTAAATTAGTGTTAGTCTTTGAATAATTTTTAGACAAAATCACAAGATGAATATAATGCCCCTGTAGCTCAAAATTTCACTGATAACAGGAAAGAAATACACATCAGCAAGGAGTAAATCTTCATAAACATGTCACACACAAAAAATCTAAAAAAACAAAAACATCCTAAAGCGTTATCTTTTCTTTACCAAACCATTGTTTTTGTGCTATGACATAAAATTTAAGTTAATTTACTATTTTCATGCAATATAATATATATATATATATATATATATATATATAGTTAAACGATTTAGGAAAAATTATTTTCTGCACCAATTGTTTTACAACCAGATAGAATTACCTATTCCAGCTCAAAACATACATGAAAGGGAGAAAGGGAGGATGTAACCATGGAGTTACCAGTACTACCTACTTAAGAAACCTTAATTTCACTCACTTTCAATGGGGCAATAATTTTAAATAAATCAATGTGCTGTAAGGATTCAAACATCTACTAACAGTAACAAATGACAGAGAAGATTCCTCACAGGCTGTGGCTCCTATGTGGAATCACAGCATGGCAAGACTAATTTTCAGCTTTGTTTTTCCAGAAACTTAAGTTTGTTACACCATTCCCACATGATTGAACACAGAAGGAGTGATTTATGTTGGCCAAAATCACATAGCTAGACTAGACTAGAATACAGTTCTTTAGCAGGCAAATGATATTCCGTGTCTTCAATAGCCTAGTCAACCATACTGAATGTCTCCTTCCTGCTGGTAAATCTCCTAGTTTCATATTAAACATATAGTTATGCTTAAAATAAATGTCATGTTTTAAATATTCAGAAATTTCAAACCCATTTTTATTTTACATATTTTTCTATTTCCCTCCCACTTTTTCCCTATTGAGTAAGTTGTTCTCATCGCCTTGAGAGGGTGGATTTAGCCTAGAACAAATTAATTGAGTTGATTGATGAGTTTTAAAATTATATCAAATAGTATGAAAGCAAATCGTGTTAATATGCTGTTAAAATTTTTTGAATAATTTTAAGATTACAACAAAAGTTGTAAAAATAGTAGAAAATGGTCCCACATGCCTCTTCATAATTTCTCCCATTATTAATATCTTAAATAAGATAGACACATTTGTCTACATGAAGAAACCAACATGGACATATGGACATATTATAATTAACTAAACAAACATTATTTTATGCCATTTAATAATCTTATTTATTTGTCATCTTCTTGTTTTTCACATTAATATCCTCTTTCTGCTGTAGAATCTGTAACAGGGTACCCACATTGCACTAACCCATCTCTTTTGTAACAGTTTCTCAGTATTTCCTTATTTTATATGACCTTGATAATCTTGAGAATTAATGACCAGTTCACCTGCAAAATGTCCGTCAAAGTAGGTTTTCCTGATATTTTGCTCAGATTTGCCAGGTTTATGGAAAAATACAATAGAGGTGAAGTCTTCTTTTCAAGTCAGGTGATGATTTCATTGAGGACGCAACATTTTACCATGTGCTTAAGGCAATGTTTGTCAGGTCTCTGAGAGCTAAGGCCATTCTTCCTTTTCTCTCTCTATTTTTTTTTCTTTGCTATAAGGCATGTGTACCCATCAGAGAGAGATAGAGAGAGAGAGAATAAAAATAGAGAGCAATGACCACATCACAATCCCTTCTCTAGTCCCCTCTTGGGATTTTGGACACGCATGTCATATGTGAGATCCAGCCCTCTTAACTTCCACACATGTGCTGGCCCCTATATACTTTATTAAAAAAAAAAAAGTCACTAAGTTTAGCCCATTCTTAAGAGAGATGACAGCCTAGTAATGAAGCACTTCTCCTAGAGAGAGCAAAATCTACAAATATTTGGGATTCTGCTGAAAGGGAACTATTCACTTCTGATCTGTTTGTTCAACAGTTTACATTCTGTTTGAGCGCACAGGTCTCTGTTTTATACATTGGGTTACCGTGCAACACTTTATTATCACTTTGTTCTTCTATTTGTTGCAGTTTTGACCCTTGGGAGCTTTTCCAGATTGGCTCCAGTCTCCCTTTGAAATATTCCCCCTTGCTTTTGATTTTTGAGTACTTTTTTACCTGTGGTACATCAGACCAACTCCTATGAACAGTCTACAATATACCCAAACAATACTCATTAAGATTGTCAAAAACATCAGAATCAAGTAAACCAAGGAAAATATGAAAAACCATCACTACCAGGAGTTTGTGTCCCTGATGGCTTTGAATAGATGAAGGACATTAAGTGAAAATTAAAGCAAGCTGAGCAGCAATGGACTAGAGCTCACAACAGTGTGTCTACATTGTTTTATGAATTGTAATGAATGCAGTGTACAAATGCAAAATGTTAGAACAAGAAAAACTTTTTTCTATAATATATGCTAACTTTTTCTGAAAAATCTCATTCTATTCTAAAAATGAATTTACTAAAGATAACATTGGGCTGCTCCATGGAACTGCAGTATAATGTGCTGCTCAAGAGCAGCTGGATCCCACAGGGTGACTATGGTTCAAATCCCTGAAAAATAATAAATAAAGTTAAATAAAATGATGCTTAAAAAAAGATCATACACAAATAAAAAATAATGAATAAAAAATACCATTTTTGAAATATTATAAAAGGCAAAGTGTAGATATCTACTTAGATCTTTCAAAAACTGATTTGTTCAATACTGAAACTAAAACCTAAATGTGTTCTGTGTGTAAATCTATTCATACTTCTCTTTGTAATACTCTGCAGTCATTATTCCAAGTACTAACCTTCTTGACAGTGAGATTTAAAGCAATATTTTATTTTTTGTGTCTTTCTCTATAACACATATTATTTTTATTTTAAAAGCAAGCATGTATCATTTTTATATAAATCCCAACATCATAATTTTAAAATGCCACTCATAAAGCAGTGTGAAGAGCATTGTTCTCTAATAAAAGGTTGAAATGTTCTTATTCAAAGCCCACAATCAAATAGGTCAAGTGAAATTAGTAACTGCATTTGTATTTCGAAGATGTTAAACAATTATTCACAAGAAGGCTAATTTTAGGACCTTTGGGCCACATTGAGATTAATCCCTTTTTTGGATGTGTCACATAGGTTGTTGTTTGTCAGTTGATTGTGCAATTGAATGTTTTAATCACTTCTTGTTTTTATTGAAGCCAGGAAGAGCTAGAAATTAGTCCAAACTTGGAGACACTGTTTTATCTGCAAAATTAGAAGTTTTCATTAAATCATCATATTCCTGCATGTGCACACACAAAGCTTAAGTTAAAGGACTAAATAAAAACTCAACTAGGATTGCTATATTTTAAGTCAAATACTAATATCAGAATTTTGATATTTTCTGGTGCAATATATATGTTGCTATGTAATATTTTCTTGCTTTGCTCATGTGTAAAGTAGTAAACATAAGATGTAAATTATTTAAATTATTTTGTTAGATATTTCTGTTTTTCAAGTGTATATATTAATATTTCTTAAATTTTATTTTGTAAATATAGTATTTTTCTAAAATTAATCTCTGCTTCTAGATAAGCAAAACAGAAGTAATAAAAGGTTGAACTATGACCATAATCTTCAGTTGCTCTTTTTTTAACGTTAATTTTTCTTTGTAACATTAAGAGAGAGTGAGAAAGTAAGAGAAGGGCACCCTCAAGAAGGTCTCATCACACCCCCATCTCCTTGCCCAAGTCCTCCAGTTAGTCAGGGTCTTGATTCCTATATGAGGAGAACGTTTAGGATCAACTCTGGAGCTAAACCTGTGGTCAGCCATGTGGCTTCCAGCACTGCAGAGCAATACACTACTTCCTACACCACAGGACTAAGCGTAGTTTATTTAATTCATGACAAAGTAAGAAAGACACACCCTCAGTAGGGTCTCTTTATGTCCTTACCCCCTTTCCCCAACCCTCTACCTTGTCAGCAGGATTTGGGGCATGTGCACACACATCAAGCTATTTTTAGACTGATGCAAGTATCCAAAACCACAGACAGCAATGTGGCTTCCAATCCAGCAGTTCATTTTTCTACCAACTCTGTCATCGCTCTGGGCCCCTGCTGTCCTTTTGTGTAAGAATAAAGACATTTGTTTATGTCACTATGTAGGTTGTGCTGTAGTCTTAAACTTAGGATTGCAGAAACCTGTTGAAAAAGATGTGTAAATAAAAATGAAGAAACTAAAACACACAAATATACCCAAATTGTTATTTGGGTATAGAAATGTCATTACTATTATTTAGTGTCTGTGTATAACTTTCGGCACATAATGCAAATACATTTGCTTTCTATAAAATAGAGTTTAATATCATAGTGGTTATGATCATGGGCTTTGGAACAAGACACCTCTAAGCCCAAATCCTGATTCTAGACAGTAAAGAATTTTGAGACACAACCAAGCTAACTGAACATTTCTGTTTTTCTGTTTGTTTGTTTTTTTGAGAGGTTTTTGCTATAGGGCGCATGCGCTTGTCAGAAGGACAGAGAGAGACAGATAGACAGAAAGCAAGAAATCATCCCCCAGGAGGGATGGCCACACCGCAATCCCTTCTCCTCCATTCTCCTCTTGAGATCATGGGCATGCACACACACGTGCCCAATGTGACTTTAAGCCACTGGGTCCGGGACTTGAACCACAGTCAACTACATGGGAGTCCAGCGACATAGTCATTATGCCAACTGCTGGTCCTGAACTTTTCTATTATTGCTTGTTATGAATAAAATTGTGTCCCCTTAAAAAGTCATATATTGAAGTCCTATGTTTTAGTATCTCAGAATGTGACTATAATTGGAGATAAGCCCTTTAGGGAGGTAATGAAATTAAAAGAAGATTAGTTAGATTGTTAGATTATAAACAGAGATTAGTACACAGACAGACACAAACACAGATACACGCTCACCACAGAGACACACCAAGTGAACACACAGACACAAGGTGGCTATCTGCAAGCTAGGGAGAAAAACCTCAGAAGAAACAAAACTTTCCAACACCTTGCTCTTGGACTTCTAGCCTACAGAATGTGAAAAAAATTTGTTTAAGCCCCCAGCTGTGGTATTTCATTATAGCAATCCTATCAAAAGAACACTTTGGTTTTCTCATCTCTATTTTTTTTCCATTTACTTCTTTCATGAGTGAGAGAGATGGAGAGAAACAGAGCGAGGGAGACAGCATCCCTCATAAGGTCTCAATGCCATCATTTACTTCCCTCCTTCAGTCAGTTCAGGATCTTGGGCAAGCACACACCCAGCACATTCAGGGAGGTCTCTGGACATGATTCAGGAAACTTCACATGTTACAGCCTCACAGAGCAGTCGTATTTTACTACTCTGCTACCATCTGACCATTCCTTATCTTTTTTATTTTTTATTCTTTTAGGTTTTTGCCATAGGGTGTGTAAGAGAGACAGAGAGAGAAAAAGTAAGAAATATCCCCTTGGGGCATGGCCATGCCACAGTCCCTTCTCCTCCATTGTTCTCTGGAGATTTGGGGTTTACATGAACACACATCCAGTGTAATCTTCAGGCCTCCAGGTCCAGAACTCAGACCACTGTTGGCCATGTCGGAGTCCAGAGCCTTAACCACCATGCCATCTGCTGGTCCCTCACATCTTGGTTTTTAGTAAGTATTAAATATACATTTCTCAAAACATTTTTTTGAGAGTCAAGTGAAAATGATGTATGTGCAATAATATGTACAATTATCTATTAGTTAAAATTTTAAAAATTGGGCATAGTAACATTATGCATACTGAAATAGTATTAGTCAGTAGTGGTACTAATGCTACAAAATAGTCTATGGTTAATAGAATAGGCATTCTAGATTTAAAATGTACCACATTATCACTATATTTTAGCTGTGAAAATTAAAGCAGTAAAAATATTTTATACAAAAAATAAATAGTGATATTTGCTTGCAAGCCTGTGGTGCCAAGGTGTCACTCCTGAGCTGTGGTTGAGAATGTAGATTGGGAGAACAATACAGAGATTCCTCAGAAACCTACAAATATAACTTCCACACAATGAAGTAATTCCACTCTTTCTGTCAAAGGACAGAAAAACTCCCAGTCAGAAAAACACGTGCACATCCGTGTTTATTATAGCATCATTTGCAATCATGGTATCAACCCAAATCTCCCAAAAAAGATGATTGGGTTAGAATATGACATATGAGCTCTATGGGATACTGTTCAGCCACAAAAAACAGTGAGATCCTGATGTTAGCAGGATCAAATGCTAAGCAAAGCAGGCCAGACTCTGAAAGACAGATTTTGTATGTCCCCACTTGCTATATATCATTGTCTGCACTTTGTAGCAGAAACAACGTTTGGAAGGTATAGTAGCTGGGAGGGAAGGATAGATACTAGAGATAATAAGGATGGTGGCAATATGGGAGTGATAATAGAGGGAGGGAGGGAAGAGAACAGGGGAAGAAAAAAGTACATTTAATTGACAAAAAATGAAAAGCTATTTGCTGATAATAACGTATATAGTACTATCTACCTTGACTAATCTGCATGGTACTCCTGCTGGAAAAAGCAATGTTATAGACTGCAAAGACATATGTGATTAAATATAAATTAAAATGTTAAAGATTCAAATATATCGCATACATGTATGTGTGTGTGTCTGTGCATGTGTGTGTCTGTTTGTTCATGCCAAGAGAGGAACAGAGAGTAGAGTGTGAAATGGTTCTTTGGTTTCCGACACTTTCCTGTTGAATCACAACTTATTTTCCCAAAAGGCATATTCCGATAGCTTAGAATGGAGAACATTTTTTCAAAGCTGACAGGCAAGGAGACTGCGAGAGTTTGCAGATTTACAGGTTTGCAAATGTACTCTACTGATCTGCTGGGAATGGTTGCAGCTGGAAAGTGATGAGGGTACTTAGAATCCTCAGGGAAATCGCGTCCTTATTGGGGATAAGAAGGCCCACTTGGTAAGTCAGGAGGCATTGGAGTGGATCCAAGATCTGCTACTGCACAGGATTGCAAATTTTGGAAACTCCTAAACTAAGCTATGCTTTTCTCTCCTCAGACTTAGGAATAAAACTGCTTGCTTTACAAAATTGTTGATCATAAAACAAACCTTAAAAATGGGACTAATATAAGAATACTCATATTTTTACTAGTCTCTTTTTTATATCAAATAGATAAACTGGCTAGTAGTTGGATAGCCTGCTTCGCTTTGATTTTTTTATAAATAAGACCTACAGTAAATCATGTTCTTCAAAGGCCAGTTTCAGTCATTGACAGTCAAATAAATACAACAAATTCCCCACAACAGTGATTTGTTTTCCACTTTCTTAATATGAGCAAAGAACTCTCCTAAATCAATACCTTTCTCTTCACTCCTTGCTGATTTTTTTTTTAACTACATGGGATATAAAATTGGCCTTTTGCTTCTTCAGGAAAAGTATGTCAATACAAGTTAATAAAACGTCTTTACAGACCCTGCCACAGTGGTGCAGGTGGAGCCACCACTAGCTGTGGCTTCAGGGGCGGCTGGGGCTGAGGGTTTTGGTCCTTAGATCAACATCAACAGCTTGGACATGGAAGTTCTTCTATAATTCTAGCTACCTGGGAGGCAGGGGCAGGAGAATTGTAATATTGTGAGACCCTATCCAAAATACACCCTTGCTTTCCTCTCTCTACTTCTGCCTCGTTTAAAATGAAATTACTTTAAAGTTCACTGAAAACTAAATGTAAAATAAAATTAGTGTTGGAGGGGTAAATTTCAGTACATTCATTATTTAATTTCTCCTGTTAATTTGTATCGATTTTAAAATGTGATAACCAAATTATAACGTAATTGTTTATGTATTTTCTAAATAGGTTATTTAATTTTTTAATTATATTATTATACTCAATTCCGAAGAAAAGTTTGAAGATATACAGATACTGAGATACTGACCAGGATATGAAAAGATGCTCACTGTGTCTGATTGTCAGAGAGACATAAAATAAAATCACCATGAGGTATCACCCCATACCTGTTGGATGACTAATTAAAAAAAGAAAAAATGTAATGGGACCAGCAAATCGTGTAATGGTTACCTCACTAAACGCTCAGGTGCATGTGCATGTGCGTGTGTGCTCAAAATCCTGAGAGGAAAGTGAAGGAGAAGGGATTGTGACATGGTCATCCCCCCTGGGGGATGATCTGTTGCTATCTGACTCTCTTTCTCTCTCTTTTTAGTGAGGGCAAGCACCCTACAGCAAAATTTCTCTCAATAAAAAAAAAAAAAAAAAAAAAAAAAAAAAAAAAAAAAAACAGAACAAAGGTAACAAGCTCTGGTAAGGATGTGGAAAATTAGGACCCTTGTACACTGTTTAAAAAAATCACAAGGTAGCACATTCAGAGTCCTGGAGAGCTTTGGGTGATTCTCTTTCTCTTGTTAATCCATGTACTCATTCTTACATTAATTTATTTGCATTTCTGTATCTTCATTATCTAGAAGAGTTCATGGTGTCCAATATAGGTGCCCCCAAATATTAACGGAACAAACATAATTTTATTTTAATGAGAGTGAAGGGGAGGAGGAGTAATATAAAGCTCAGTGGTTTCTATATTCAAAGGGTTTCTGAAGAACATGTCCTTGTCTCAGAAATAAGAAATCTGTATTTATCAGAGCAATGCTAATTAAAAGTCAGACTTCATTGGGTTAACCATCTTAAATTTTGTAGTATGTGTCTTTTAAGAGATTTTTTTAAAAATATAAATGTATTGTAACTATTCTAGCTTTGTAGTTCTGAATGCATGAATGTTTGTGAAAAGAAATTAGTTATGTAGATGATTAGATGTTTTCATAAGAGAAAAGGGTAGTGGCTCTCAGATGAAATACAACATCATATATATTCACTGGTAATTTTAAAATACTAAAAGTTATTCTGTATTAATCAAGCCATCTTAAAGTAAAGCATACATGTTTCTATATGTATAAGAAATGAGTATAGAAATTTTGAAAAGTTTTTGTGAAGAACATTTTGTAGATGATTAAGCAGAAAATATGCCAAACATTTTTTTTAAGTTTACTTATTTAATTAGTAGACACTTCATAAAGAAGTCAAAGGATTATGTTTCTTTGTTTTTAAAGAAACACATCAACTGCTGTTAACAGTTTCAAAGTATTGGAGCCAGTGGATGATGTAGTGGTTATATCACTGGAGTCTCACACGGCCAACCACCAACCACCATGGTTCAAGTCCTAGACCTGGTGGCTTGAAATTCAGGCTAGGTGTGTATGCATGTGTGCCCAAGATCCCAGGAGGAGAATGGAAGAGAAGGGATTGCAGTGTGAAGTTAAACCAAATAATTATCAGTATATATGCTAATTTAGTCAGGTATTTTATCTGGTAACTGCAAAAGTTTCAAAGAAATTAATATGTATGCACTTAACTCTAATAAAAATAAAGTCAAAGACAATATTCTAAAAATGACAAAAGAGAAATACCAAGTTACTTACAAAGATTACTCACTAGACTAACAGCAGACCTCTCAGAAACAATGCAGACAAGGAAAGAATGGGAAGACATATTTGAAACTATCAAAGAGAAACAATTACACCCAAGAATACTATATCCAGTGAAATCATTCTTCAAATGAGAAGGAGAAATAAAATCATTTCCAGATGTACAAATGCTGAAAGAATTCACCCAAAGTAGTCTAATCCTTCAGGAAATACTTAAGGGGACACTATATCTGGAAAACTACAGGGAGATAAAGAGAAGCAAGAGAACACAAAACAAGTAGATAAAAAAGGTAAATGACAGGGCTAAGTGCACCCCTATTGATAACAACCTTGAGTGTTAATGGATTAAGTTCTCCAACTAAAAGATGCAGATTAGCTCAATGGATGAAAAACTGGGAGTCCTCCATATATTGCTTACAAGAAGTATACCTCAGGCCGAACAGAGAAGCTATTAGGTGGTTTTTCACAGAAAAATGTGTCATGACTTTCTTGGCAACACAGCAGAATATAAGGTGACATGTAGAATCATAACCACATTATGCACAGTGAGTGGGCGAAGGTGGCTGCTCCTCTCATACCCTAGGCTCAGTAAGAGTTTTTTTGTTTGTGTTTGTTTGTTTTGTTTGTTTTTCTTACCAGAAGATAAACACAGTATATCTTGCATTCCACCATATCCCTAGGCACAGAGTCTACAAGCAATAAATTCTTGTCAACTGAATAAAAGAATAAGCTTTTGGTTGGAATGTTAAGACTATCCTACAGAATCATTCATTAAATTTTGAGTCACTCATGAGTTTAGGGAATGGCTACATGAATAACCTGCTGTTTCCTTTGACATATCTGCATTCCTTTATTTCTCAACCTGACAAATTTCATTAATCATGAAAGACCCTCTGAAAAGCTTTCCCCAGTGTTTCCAAACATAATGTATTTATTCTATGTCCCCAGAACACTTAAAAAAAAACACAAACAAAACAAAAAAACTGAATCCATGAATATGTCACTATGCGCTTAATGCTAAGATAAAAACTGAAGACAGAAATCTGACAAGGTTTACACTGTAGATATTTATCACCATGCCCTACAACATACTTATTACATTTTATTTGTATGCATTTTATGGATTTTGCCCCATCACAAGGTGAGCAGTTCCAGAATCCTATTTTTCATCTTTGGGTTCTATTATATGTGTTTTAGCACATGAACAGATTCCTAGATGGTTTCTTTTCGTATTTGGATTTATTTATACTAAAGATAAATACAATTTTAACCTTACTAACAACCTACTAGCTAAAATAAACTATTTACAATTTATCTTACCTGCTAAGTGTGCAAGTCAAGAGGCTTTGAAAAATAGGCTTCATAGCAATGAAATTAAGAGATAACAGATAAGTAGAATTTAGTCTGAAATCTTAAAACGAAAGCAACAAGAATTTGAGTAGACCTATGGAATGATAAAATGACTTTAATGGATTTAATTAACTTACCCTATAAGAAATGAAAATTAAGAAATCATTCTTGTCTGAACTGAGCTATTAACATAGTTCTAACTGCAGTCTTTATGACCAGAAAGTCTTAGAGCAGATGGTAAATTTATAATCCTTTTGCCCCTATGGAGAAGAAAAAGGAGAAAATATAGCACAGGAACTTTATGTGTTTCATGAATAAACTCAGAATGCATGTGGTTGGAACCATGTCTGAATGGTGTATGAAAGTTACTATCATATATTCTATAACTGTAAACAACATATTTTATGCTATGACAAACTATTCCATAAATAAGAAAAAGAAACTCCTTCTCTGGAATAGCAACATTTTTACTAAAGTAACTAAAAGAGAAGAATAAATGTAGATCTTTAATTTCTAATTAATGTTCAACACATAAGTATGACTGTATGTATAAGCCTTATATATACCTTATGTATACCCTAAGATATTATTTCACTATATCCAAGAGAACTGTATTTTGACAGTTAATGCACCAAGGAATTTTCTAAAAGCTATGTATACGTGTGAGTGTACTATATGTGTTTTGATCCTTTAAAATATCTAAAATTTGTGTATATTATTCATATATATGTCTTATGCATATTTATATAAATCATTAATGTAAATGTATGTACAAGCATGTGTGCATAATATATGTGTGTGTATATAAATATAAGGCTTTCAAAAAGTTCGTGAAAATTTTTTTCACCAAAATGTTCATACATTAATTACATTTTTCACAAACTATTTGAAGTTGTCATATATATTTAATATACACATATATGCACCAATATTCACATATATATTTATTTGTATAATTTATATAAATATATGGAGGACATATATATAAGTAATGCATATAAATCTTAAATATTTTAAAGAATAAAATTATAATATATTTATATAAACACACACGTATATGTATTTAGAGAGTTATAATTTGTTTTGTAGAATTATTTAATCAGAACCAACTTGTGGGATGGCAGTAAGGCAGTTGGATCCCACATGACTAACTGCATAGGTATAGTCCTGAACCCAAAGTCCTGAAAAACATGTCAGGCACATGTGTGTGCATGCCCCAAATCCCAAAAGGAGAATTAGATGAGGAGGGACTATGGTATGGCTATCCGGCATGGGGGCTGTTTTCTCACTTTCTCTCTCTCGCCTCTCTCTGTCTCCAGCAAGTGCACATGCTCTCTAGCAAATTTTTAAAAAATTAAAAATTAAAGTACCAAGTCAATTATATCAACCAGAGAAAAAAGGAAATATATAAGCCTAGATTTCTATATAAATATTATGTTGAAGCATATTTTCTAGAGCTATAATTTTACTATATCCAAAATGAGAACTTGCACAAACCCATGTAATGTGAAGGAGAGGAATCAAGATTCAAATATTGACTATCCAGCCCCTGCAAACTGCTCTGTAAACTATTACATTACATTTCTAAATTCTACCTTCATACTTCTTTAATTACAGTCATTTTTTTTTCTATTTTACAGCTGTGACATTAATGTTCGATTATATTTTCCTATAAATTTCTGTTTAATTTTGAGGCATTAAAATATCATTGCATTTTAAAGATATTATTAGGTAAACTCAAGGCATATCAAATACTTGTTATTTAGTGATCAGGATAAATTCTATTGTGAAACTTCTGAGGATACCCATGAAGTGTTTTCTAAAAGTATTGTTTCATGTTTCAAAGTCTCACTTACCTGATAAGTTTCATTTTAAAATGTATCAATATCTTGATCAAATATAACCTGGAAAGTTTATAAATGTTCTTTATGTTATTTTTGACAGAGACAGTTAAATACTCCATTTCAGATGACTTGGCTGTTTTATCATTGCATGTTCAATGACTGGATGGCTGTCCTAATAGCTTTCCCTAGAAATCAGTCACATGGGTGTGATTAAAGTTGACATCATCACTAACATTAATTGAGTGGTTTCTATCAGTCATCAATGTATTTACTTTTTGTTCCATTATGTTGTGAACACTAAGACAAAATGAGAAATATGCTAACATCACAGGTTATATAATGGTAGGCAAATTTTTAAAAAATATATATACAGTGCCCAAAGGTAGTGCATATTTCCAGGGGATCATGTTAATGCTTCTCAGTGGTTCTGGAGCATCTCTATATGATCCATGTTGAATTATAACAAAATGAAAAGCAAAACACAGCATCTACTTGTGAACGTTTTCATTTTTTCACATTACAAATGGTTGTACTAGTTACCATTTGCCTGATACTTATTTTTTGCCAGCCATTTTTCTTCAATGTGGATGGGTTTAGTTTATAAATTAAGTCATAGAAGTCCAGAGAAGGGAGATAATATGACACTTCAGACCTGGGATTTGAATCCAGATCTGTGACTCCAAATATTATACTTTGTCCCCAACATATTAAATTCATCCCAAAGAGCTTAAAAAGAATCAAAATCACTTTTGGTATTTTACATAAAATGAGATCTAAAGACAGTTTTTATTTTAAAGGAATGCATCAAACATCTACAAGATGCAAAATATCATACTAGATATAGAGGCTGGAAGGAAGGGAGGAGAATTCAAATTTAATACTACACTGAGCACTGAGTTGGAAACTTTGTTGAGTTGATTTCTTTCATAATACTCTACTTTCTTCCAGGATTGCGTAACTCATCTTTGCTGTTTCTACAGAGAGAATGAATCAGGCTGGGACTGAGGTAGAAAGATGTTCACCCCATCTCTGTCAGCACATTTCTTCATGAATTACACTCTTGTTAACATCAAATGAAAGGACACTGAGATTTGCTCTATAATCTTGTCATCTCCAGTACTGAGTTGATTAAAAACAATGATTAGTACCTTTTTAAGTTTATGAAACATGATGATTTCTGTTTCTGCACCAGTAGGAAGGTTGATAGAGATTACAAGTCACCCCATTTGCTCAAGTGATCCTGACCTAGCACACTTCTCTTCACATCCTACTCTGTGGGTGTTCGTTGGCTGCACCTTCCAACAATGGTTTAAACGTTTCTCTATTAAAAATCATAACTTGGGAACCAGCAGTTAGCGTAATGGCTGTGTCGCTAGACTCCCACGTAGTCGACCGCGGTTCGCATCCCAGACCCGGTGGTTTAAAACTCAAGCCAGACGCGTGTGCATGCATGCCCAAGATCCAAAGAGGAGAATGGAGGAGAAGGGATTGCGGCATGACCATCCCCCCTGGGGGCTGATTTCTCACTTTCTGTCTCTATGTCTCTCTCTGTCTTTCTGGCGAGCGCACGTGCCCTATAGTGAAAATCTCTCCAAAAAAAAAAAAGTCATAACTTATTCCATTTCAGAAATAATTATTTGTCTAGATAAGGTATAACTATTAATTTTTATACCCCAGTACAATTTTTGATGCTATGTTTTGAGAAATACTGAACATAGTCTTATGTTCTTAAATTGGTTATGTTGCAAGTAGTCTCGAACCATCTTATTATTTTTGGTTCTTAATGTAACTGCTAGTTTTCAAGGTGAAAATTCAGATCCAAATGAAGAGAATAGAAAGTTCTTCCAAATATCTATAGTACATTTACTATGTTTGAGATCATTAGAAATTTTAAGGAGGCAAACGAGATACAACACATGACACTTTATAGGTGTTATAAAATAACTTTCTTAAGCCAGCAGGTGGTGTGGTAGTTAGGGCAGCTGGACTATCACATGGCCAACCATGTTTCAAGTCCTGGAGCTGGTGGCTTGAAAATTATGCTGGGTGTGTGTGCATGCATGTCCAAAATCCAAAGGGGAACTTGTAGAAGGGATTGCAGCGTGGTCATGTCAGTCCCTTTTCCATTTATCCACACTGTCAGGATTGGGGGCAGACATGCACACCCACCTGGTGGACTTTGCACTGTTCCCCTTGCTTTTCCTTAAGTACACAGTTGGGATGGATAGTGCATATGAATATGGCATGTTAACTCTCCTCTTTTCATTTGGAATATAGACTAACAAGACC
This sequence comes from Tupaia tana, assembly GCA_026018925.1. Taxonomy (NCBI): domain Eukaryota; kingdom Metazoa; phylum Chordata; class Mammalia; order Scandentia; family Tupaiidae; genus Tupaia; species Tupaia tana. Next base: position 160,144,064 of record JAKSZU010000007.1, on the reverse strand, counting down.
TCTCTTCACTCAGTTCTAATTTGCCATACTACATTCAAAAGTGAGAGTTGGGAACCAGCAGTTGGCGTAATGGCTATGTCGCTGGACTCCCACATAGTCGACCGCGGTTCGCGTCCCGGACCCGGTGGCTTAAAACTCACGCCAGGCGTGTGTGCATGCGTGCCCAAGATCCCGAGAGGAGAATGGAGGAGAAGGGATTGCAGCATGGCCATCCCCCCTGGGGGGTGATTTCTCGCTTTCTGTCTCTGTGTCTCTCTCTGTCTGTCTGGTGAGCGCACGCGCCCTATAGCAAAAAAAACCTCTCCAAAAAAAAAAAAAAAGTGAGAGTTGACCGATCACTCCTTTATAGGAAACATTTTAAAAAGGCAAATTCTAGGAAGGGAACCAGAGGTCTTTGCTCCAATTAAAGAAATGGTTCAAGTCAGAAATTTAATTCCCACTAATTACTTTTTTAAATGCTTTGTCTGGCCAATCTGTAAGGCAGAGTCTTCCTGGCAGGTTAACAGCACACTCTCCAGAATTAAACAGGTTGGTTTCTGATGGTTAGCAAGCCAAGGTAAACTGGTATGTTCTTACAGACATTGCTAATACCTGTACAAAAAAGGGCATCGACAGCTTTCTTCCAGATCACTGTGATCTCACTTTTCACTGGTATGAGAAATATTAGAAGGTACCTGGATAGGAACCTTGGCAGAAACTGAATAGGTCTTAGTGAAAACTCTTTTGAGTTTTGGAAATATACCTGAGGCTGTTCATTATGGTCCACTTGATGATAATTTCTTGTGTATTACTACTGTGCTTGGGTTCAAACCATCCTTGTTACAGAAAGGCATCAGATGATTTTGAGGTTGGAAATTCTGATCCTGAATTGAACAATACCAGGGAGACATTCAAATAGGAAGAGAGCCTCATAACGAAGTTCCATTATAAAGTGGAAGTGGTATATTCAGGAGCACTTTCTAGGAAAAATGGCAGGAGTAGTTATTTATCTGCCATAGTGCCTAAAACAGAAGCTTCAGGTCTACAGAGGTAGTGGGTGCTAGGTCACATGGGAAACCTGGGTTTGATTTCGGACCCACCATAAAAGCTGAGTATGGCGGCATACACCTGTAGTCCTAGCTACTTGGAAGGCTAAGGCAGGACAATCATGACATGGTGAGACCCTTTTAAAACACCACACACACATGCAAACACACACACACACACACACACACACACACACATACACACACGCACCCCCCTCAAAAAATAAAAAAAGAAAAAAACATAGAAGCTTCATGAAATCTCCCTTTCATGATAGATGTGTGGTCTAAACCTTTGAATCTCTCCCAGCCAGAATAAAGCATGCTGCCTGGTCTACTGATGGAACCTTCTGAATTGAGAACTGTGTTGCTATTTGGAAACCAACAAGAGTATGCTCTCTACATAGTGAAGCCTGGAGGAGCTTTTTATCTGGCAGTGGAGCTGGAGCTTCCACACTTTGGAAGTGTTTGGATATTGACATTCTTGGTCTGTAGCCAAGAGCTTTCTTGTATGATCAAGCAAATCTGCTTCACGTGATACAATAATAAAGAATACCCCCAATTAAGCAACCTGCTATGGTAAGGGATATCCCTGTATGGAATAGCCATTTGTGGTGTGTAACATCACTATATGGGACATCCAGTTATGGAAATATTTGGGGGAATTTAGAGGAAGGATTAAAGCAAATCATGTAATTCCTTCTACTGAAAAGGAGAAGGAAGAGGAAAGAGGCCTCAAGAGGAAGATGGGAAGGAGGAGGAGAAGGAAAGTAACAACAGCAGCAGCCAGGTGCCCGCTCAGTGAGGACTGGAAACCTCAGGCACCCACTCTTCACAGCCAGCTTCCTGAGCTGATGGAATGAGCAACCATATCAGTGTGCCGGCCACGCACCAAAGCATGGTGAGGAATCATATTCCCCTTGAGCTGCTGTAATGACTAATAGGATAAAAATTCATACCCAAGGACAATGGGAGGTAAATCCTGTGAAAGTGGCTGTGGGGAAAACTCCCTAAGGATGAGTTCTGGAGCACAGCTGGTGAGTGAATTACATCTGACCTGCCACTCCTAGCCTTGGGAGGATACGAACAGGATTTGCTACCTGTTCTCTACCAGAACTAACCAGTTCAAGGTTTGGAAAAGTGACTGCTCTATCAATTAGAGCCACCTTGATTTATTGCTTCTGATCAAAATATGCATTTCACTGCCACCAATATACACAAGTTGGCAAGGAAAATAGTATTCCCTACTCATGCCATATTCCTTATCACCCTGAGAGCAGTGGTCTCATTTAAAATTCAAATAAGCAAGTAAAAAACTTGTTAAGCAAGGTTTTAAGGCTAAACAAATGCATCCAAAAATTGAATACGAGAGGTACTAAGGTGGAAACTTCCTGGGAAGTTTCCTAGAATTAGAAATGAAAATTAGCTGCTGCAAGAGAATACAATTTACACAGCTATAAACATTTCCCACGTCAAATTATTTTATTTCATTTTGTCTAACCCAGTGGCCTCTTGCCAGGGTTTAAAGTTATTTTTATCCAAGGAGAGAAGTATATTAGAATCAGTGCTAAGCAACTATAATATATTAATTCATGTACTATGTTTAAGGAAAAGATGTTGTAAGGGTCGCATTAGAGTTCACTTATTTGTTTTAGGATATGGAGTATTTGCTTTAAAAAGTCATCATATGTGCCCCCCACTACTGTCTTCCTAGAAGGAGAATAATATTCTGTTCACATAGAACACTTTTATCAATATAAATCTTATTAAGTTCTGTATTCTACTAAGAGCAGCAGCTATTAAGATGTAGAGCAAATAACTATTTCATAGAAAACACATAAGCTCCATGAACCCTTGAAGGCACACTGATTTCCAGAGTTGTATAGATAGATAAATACAAACATAAATATAAATATCAGAGAAGCTAATGCACTATAGTGAAAGAAGGAAATACAAGTGAGTAACAAGTGTTGTCAAAGTTAGTGTTGTTGTAAAATTCTTTCCAGGACAGGATACAGAGAAGGAGTCTCAGGGAGGTGGACCTAGAAAGACTGAGAACTACTTTCCCGAGAGTTTGATATGTGCTGTTAATCTGCTCATTAACAGATGCTCTAGGGAAAGGGCATTGGAGTTCAGGACTTAGTGCTAAGGGGTAAGAATAGGGAGCAAGTTGCTGGATAAAAACTTAATTTGTGGTTCAAACAGAAAGATCCCACCATAGGGATCAAGGTGGAATAGAGTAACACCCTAGGCTACAGTCCAAATTCAAATCATCACTTCTTAAACGTGATTAAGGTCACCATGAATTACTAGTGCTTCCAGGAAAATAAATAGAAACCATCTTGAGACAGAAAAATAAAATCACCCTAGAAAGCATGGAATCTCTAAAACTAATAATATGAGTATAAAATCTGACATAGGAAAAACTAAGATAATTGAGTTTAAGAGAAAAAAGTAAAGACCACACAAATGTTACTGATAAGAAAAACAGTGCCCACTGATGGCATGGTGGTTACTACAGCTAGATCCTACATGACCTACTATGAGATTAGAGTTGTGGATTTATCTTGAAAAACACATCAGGCATGTACGCCCCAATCCTGACACGTGGGAGAAATGGAGGAGAAGAACTATGGCATGGCCATGCCCCATGATGGGGAAAGATTTCTCACTTCTCTTTCTCTCTCTCTGTCTCTGGCAAAATTAAAACTAAATAAATACAATATTAGAACATCATAGACTATTAGAGATATAACAGAATTTTCAATGTAATGACAACACTTTGAGAAGTACAATTTGCGCAAGTACTCTTACAACTGAATTTGGTCCATTCAATGGGAATGAGACAACTTACAAGAAACTTGGAACTGAACCAATTTTCATCTTCACTTTATATCATGGAACAAAATAAGTTCTAGGTATTTAATTAAGAATATTACAAAAAATGGACAACTACAATATATAAATGTGTGTGTATGTGTATATATATATATATATATATATACACATACACATACACACACATACATACATACATATATATAGCAGCATTTTATCTTAGTTTATACAAAGTGTATATATATATATATATATATATATATATATATAATTTATTTCTCTAAACCAAAAAATTTAACTATTAATTCTTGAAGCACTGACAGAAGTTGGGGCCAGAGCACGGAACAGAGGAAACACAAACAATGGCCTGCAGGGTTGACCCCTATGGGAAGGTTTCCAGCTCTCATCCAGAGACCTTCCATGAACATGCTGGTTGGTGTACATGTGCTCATGATTCCAGGATGGTGCAGCTAAGGTTGGATCATGGCTGAAGATCCTGTTGGAGGTGCCTGTCTCTCCCTTGTTGTCTCTTGCTTGTAGAAGAAACAAATACACATTTTTTCAGTAAGAGGTTATGTTTTGCTCATCCTTTTCTCATTATTGAATATGAAATGTAATTTTAGAAATTTGTTTGTCAGCATAATCAATGGATACTCCATTTGCTCTCCTCCCCCCTTATTTATTTATTTATTAGAGATTTTTTTGCTATAAGGTGTGTGTGCTTGATGGAGAGATGGAGAGAGACAGAGAGACAGAAAGCAAGAGATCAGACCCTGGGGGGGATGGCCACACCACAGTCCCTTCTCCTCCACTCTCCTCTGGGGCTCTTGGGCATGCACATACGTATCCTGCATGAGTTTTGAGCCACAGGGTCCCGGATTTGAACCTCAGTAGACTACATGGGAGTCCACTTACCATTACACCATCTGTGGTCCCGATTTACTCACTGTTTTTATAGGCCAGTTAAGAAAGCAATTCAGTCTGATGGTTATGTGTTTATTCTTCTAGCAAATATTTATGGTGAGCCCCTTTTGCCAGGCACTGCACACGTCAGGGCTGCATTCCTGCTTTGAGTCCCCAGGAAGTTGTAGGGGAATTCTTGGATGCTCTGATACAACTCAGAGGACAATCATGGCCAGTCCACTGGAATGTGTGTGGCAGTAGGATGCATTCCAACAAGTTAGCTTCCCTCCCCCAGTCCCCCATAGCTTGAAGTAAGCATAGTGGCTGCTGGGAGGAGATGGAAATAAAAGTAAACTTTTTGTTCCTTGTTTTTCCCTATCGACATAATGCTCCTCTCTCAGTTATCGAGACTAATGGGAGGAGCAGCAGTGTGGAACATCCAGCATGCCTGATAATCATAAAGTCATGAATGCTCGCAAACAATTTATATGCTATATATTTTAGTAGATTCACCTTCCTGGTAATATTTTGCTTCAGTGCACATTAAAATTAGTTTGCCTTGCCTGTGTACACACTATCTAGATGATAAGGGAACACGTGCAGGAAGTATGCAGGATGGTTAGCCGTAGACTTCTCAATAGATAATACATAGAGCAGACTGTGTGGACGTAACACCAATTGGCAATACTTACGTTGACGTGATTGCAGGGCTAGAAAAAGTATTATTTCTGTTATTATAATCTATATTTCCTTTTCTTTTAGTTACATTTAAGAGAATCTAAAACAACTTACACCTGAACGCATATTGTAAAATTTTATATTTGAACAAAAATAAAACTATGTAAGAATAATACCATTCACTAAAGATGAATTATAGAATTAGGTAACTGCCTTTCCTCCAAGTTTTCTGGTAGCTCAGAAAAAAGAAAAAACAAACAGCAATAAGTTTAGCTAAATTTTGGCTAATCCGATAAACTTCCTTTATTACTGAAATTAAAAATAGTAACAGTCAGCATTAAAAAAATTTAATTCTAAATGATTAAGTAAAAAGTGCAAAAATTAGCAGTAATTTCACTATCTGGAGGATAGTGTTACCATGGCGCATCCTTTCTTCAAGACTTAACTATTTTCAAGACAAAAATTTGATCGTCCTGAGCACTGTATTTTCTAAACTATTCCCTTTTATTTTGTTAGACATCCTACTCTTTCAATATATGATTTTACTTATATTATCTACAAGTTTAGTTAAATATTTTATTAAAGATCCTATCATTGAATATGAAATTTACCTGCAACTTTTTAAATAATTATTATTTAACTGTATTTATCGTTATTTTTTTTTTATTAAGAAATCACACAATAGGAAAGACCGTATATTTCATTTGTTCTGAGAACAACAAAGAAGCTAGGGAGTTTGAAGAAAGTAGTGGGACATGCACGGATCCCAGCAATGCGTAGGCTTTTGATAAGAAAGCACATTATTTGAATTCTCATCTTAAGTGATTAGCCTGAAGAGATGATCAGAAGACAAAGGCAGAAGCAGGGATCCGGAAGCCGGATAATCAGGCAGGAGACCGTGGAGGCTTGTCCGAGGGGGTGGAGCAGAGATGTCTGAAGAGGTCCTCAAAGAGGTACCTTGTACTAGCCAAACCGACAGCATTTGTCAGAGCACAGGACATTAGCTAAGTTAAATAAATAAATAAGGAAATCAAGGAAAACTCTGGAATCCCAGTGTTTGGCATGTGCAATCTGATAGGATCTGGTTTACATGTATATAATGGGAAAAGCAGGTGTGGAAAGAGCAAGTTTGGCAGGAGTGTGAATCCGGAGTTTGGATCTGGACAGGTTAAGTTTAGGAAGCTCCTGACCACAGCAGAGCTGAGTCAGGAGCAGCTGGGTTCTGAACACCAGGGAGAGGTCTGATGGACATGTGATAAACCCATGAGAGTGATCACCATCCAAACAGCATTAAATCTGAGGACATCATTCTGGATGGGAGTGGAGTAGTAAGAGTGGTGAGCATGTGACATTTAATAGATGAGGTGAGACAACAGAAGAGACTGAGAAGGAGAGTCTAGTGGGGAGCAGTGTCTCTTGGAAGGCAACTATGGCAGTGCTTTGAGGAATGAGGGAGAACCAGCTGTGGCAACTGCAGCTGGTAGGAGGTGAAATCCGGACTGGAAATACCATTGGATTTAGTAACATGGAAGCTTTGACTGACCTATTAAAAGAAAAAGAAAAACATAATGGAACTGAAAGTCTAATTACAAAGGATGTAAGAGAGATGAGAGAGAAAAAATTAGAAGCTAAAAGAACACACGACACCATCAGTGAATTTCGTGGTAAGGACGATCAAAAGGTCCATATCTGGACGATGGATTGGGTAGAGAAATAAGCGTTTTTAAGATGGGAGAAATTATGTCATACTTGATGCTGTTGAGCATTATCTTTATGGATTTCTTAGACATAAAAATACACAGAACAGAGATAGTAAAACTTCTAATGTGATGTTCATGAGCATCATAGGAAGGATAAATTAATATATATTAATATATATAGTTATGTATATGAGCCTGTGTTTTGATTCTTCTAATAGGACTTGTTAGACAGACACAAGGAGATCAGACTACGCCTTTTCTGGATCACAGCAATCTACTGAGTTTATTTTTGTTCTGTCCTTGATTCTTGAAGCTTTACAGTTCACTCAGTAAATTAGTTACCATAGTTGTAATAGTCTCCTTTACTATTACAGCAAATTATCACAAACTTAGTGTGTTAAAATGACACAAATTTATTCTCTTGGAGTTTTCAAGATCAGAAATATAAAATAGATTTGTGAGTAGAGTTTGTCTCTTCCCAAGGCTTTTAGGGAGAATCCTGTTCTGGGGCTGACCGCATTCTCTAACTGACAGCCCCATCTTTGTCTTCCAAGCACTTCACTTCAACCTCTTAACATGACTCTAATGATTATTTTGTGTCCACCCTGATAGTCCAGGGTAATCTCCTCTTCTCAAGATCCTTAATCCTATCTGCAAAGCCCTTTGGCCATGTAAGATAAATTATTCACAGTTTCTCAGGATTAGAATGGAGATATAGGGACTGGATGATGGTGGAGCTGAAGCAGATGTGAACTGAATTAGAAAGGTCCTCGATTCAGGTCCTGGAACCTCTCTGAGCATGTTACATGTGTCCATGCCCTTGATTGGGTGGACTATGGCATGAGGACGCTAGTGATTTAATACATAGAATTAGAAGCATATAAAACTGCTGGAAGAGCTGTTACTGTTTAAGAAATCTAGAAATGCAAAGATCACAGGATCTTTTATCAACATTCTCAGCTGCTGTAGCTCTGAAAGAGATGATTCACAGCAGAACTCATAGAAGACATCTGCCGGTTTTTAGAAGCCAAAGATCTGGACAACTTGTCAACAGCGATGGTGGTTCTGAAGTAGACCAGTTTGAGGTTTAGCAGGACTGCAGCCATTTTGAAATTAAGGAAGGCCTCTAGCAAGAACCACCTGACCAAGTGCTGAGTCGTAAGGAGATCTGTCTGAGGAGTCATCAGATGAGAAACCAGGAGTGGATATTTGAAGGAATCGGGGGGGGGGGGGGGGAGACTTATGATGCTGAGTGTAGTGAGGAATGATTTGAATCTTGTACCTATAAATGTTGAGAACATGTTGCGCTTTCTGAGGCGGTTTAGTGATACTTGCTGACTGTCTCCTTGTAACCTGGTTGCAGAAATAAACTCCCTTCTCCTCCAGCTTCTGCCTCTTGTTTTGACCATGAGTGGACACAGATGTACTTAGTTTGCCAACAACAGTTCCTGCTTATTTTCCCCTTTCAATTTTCTTTATTATTTTTTTTAATTTTAATTTCATTTTCTTTTATACAGTCAATTACATTATTTGGCTTATAAAGTAAATATTTTAACATGTGAGCATTTCTCCCTAATCCAGTTGACTAAACCACAAAATATCTTTAACAGAAATTGGCACATTTCTTTGTTCCATTAATGCTTTTCCTCCCCATTTTTCTTCTAATTGTTTTTCCTCAAACCCTACTTTTTCACACACTACAACTGTATTTACATCTGTTTACTGTGTTTCTATATCCTTCAGTCAATTCCTTTCAGTAATAGAGTGCAGACCCTCCATATATATTAAGTGGGGACATACAATGTCTCTCCTTCATAGCCTGGCTTGCTTCACTCAGCAGTGAATCTTCCATATTCATCCACTTTCTGTCAAAAGCCAGGGTTTTGTTGTTTTTTTATGGCCGAATAATATTCCATAGAGTATATGTGCCATAGTTTCCCCTTTCAATTTTATACTTTACTAACATGCAATTATCACACTTGCATTAGGTCATCAGAAAAGCCATGACATATTTTTCTATGCAAACATGAGTCATGACTTTCCCAATAACCCAATATAAGAGAATGTGGAATAAGTGGAGAGAAGGGAACTATGGTGCTTAATTCCCAACAGGCAATTTAGCACAAATGTTGAAACCCACCTCTTACTGTAAAGAGGCACAGTGAGGAAAATATGAGAGAATATAAACTAGATATTGTTTTTAGTTTTAAAAATAATTTCTGGAGGTTTATACTACTGTGTCTATCTTTATGAAATGTTATTTGCTTTTTCTCTTTTTAATCTATCATGCGTACATTTTAAGGTATATTTTGTTGACTTTATAAAATTCAATTAGCAGTTCTCAACTTGTCTTTTTATGTCATGAAAGGGCTTCAACTGCATGTAAATTAATTGTATCTTGAGTGTTTCAAACCTTGACTGTTTAAAAAAAAACTTGTGCTAAAACTGCATCTGTTTAGAGAATTTATAAACTTAAAACTGACAACGCTTTAATTATCTTTTCTATTCTTGTAGAATAGTGTTTCTACTTCTCTTTGGTTGGTTAGGTATTTTCTATTTTTTCAGAATAATCATTAATTTCACATATACTTCTCTATTTGTGAGCATGGGTTTTAACATAATATAGTTAAGTTTTTATTTTGCTTGTTTTCGAAAAGCAATATTGTATAGTTATTAAAACTGTGGGTTTTGGAGTGAAAAATGCTTAAATACTAGTTCCCGCTCATACTGGTTGTATAGTCTCAATCTAACTTACTCAACTGCTGTGTGTGCTTCATGCTCTCCTATGTAAACTGAGTACTCTCATTACTTACAGAGTTGTGATAACAAAGCAAATAATTCCTAGTACCTAGGACATAGTAAGATCCAAGCAGAGAATTATTATAATGATTGTTCATAAGAGTAAACAAAAGTGTTTTTGCTCTTAACTCCAGAGACTCAGGTTTTAATATATCTGGCTCTTAACTGTTTGTGAAAAAGAAAAAAGGCATTTTTGCCTCCCTTCTCTTTTTCTTTTTTTCCTATACCAGCTCACAGTATTGATGAAAAGCTTAACCAGTTCAATTTAGCAAAGTTTAATTGAGCAAGATGTAGGTGATAGAATCAGACAGCAATCTTGTACAAGCTGGCTCAGAATGGTCCACTTCCCTGTGAGTGCAGATCAGATTTATAGCCAGAGAAAAGGAAGTGACATACAATCCAAAGATTTGACATAAAACTCAACCTAACTGGCTATGGTTGGCATTTGCCTTATATGGTCACACTCTGATATACCACCAGCCTAGGACTGACTGAAGCTCAGCTGCTGTGATTGGCTGGGGGCTCAGTTGCAAGGTTACCAGAGCATAATTTTATGTTAGGTTACAACTTGCTTGTACATGGAGCTGGCATGATGTTTACTAATGTGGAAACTGCTTTGAACCAAATTTATCACCCCATTACAGAGGCCTGCTTAGGCCAATTTAGTTTAGTTTACCAAAAGTTTGTTCATTCATTTTCTTGCTGGGTTGTTTGTTTTCTTCCTGGGCTTCTCCTAAAGTTGAGTGGCTTGGTGAGGCAATTAGGCCATGCACTGTACACAGTAGTTTCCTGTGTCTAGCCTGGCTCTGTCCTCCAGAACCGGGACAAGTGAGTCACTGCACCTTGGAATCTGCCAAGGCCCAGAATCTTCTGGGAGCTAATCGGAGATCTTGAGGATACACGGCTTCCAAAGATCCTTTTAATTAAACTATTTAAATTCATTCCTTGAACTCACCTACTGATTGAATAAATCCCTTTTCTGTTCTTCTAGCGGGGAAATGTCCTGGTACAGACTCCAGTCCGGTTCATGAAATGGCCCCATAAAATTCAACTTCTCCTGTTTGATGTCCTCTATCAGGAAATCCCCAATGACTATCTGAAGTCTGATCACGCCTCTTATAATATCATATCAATAAGGGAATCACAGGCAATGTGGGGACAAAACACAAAAACATTTGGGTTTGTCCTAAAGTGTGTACACATCCTTTCCATCACACTTATCTACTTTATGGACTGTAAAACAGATATGAACATATTAATAATACATTTGCCTATATCTATTAGGTCGTCAGAAGAGTCATGATGTATTTTTCTGTTTTTCTATACAAAAATGCATCAGGACTTTTCCAGCAACCCAATATATCCTCTTCTTTACCAATTCCTGCATAACATTAAATATACATTTGTGAGGACTTTCTTTGTATTCTAATATTAACCAGTGGGACTATTTCATTGAGTATTTTTAACTCATACACTTCCCATAGATACAGTAATTCATCCCATAATTAATTATTAAAAGGTGCTGAATGAATGACAGTCATTTCACTAGCTTTCAAAGATGCAACACTATTCCTGCTTGAGGATGTGGGGAAACAGTCAACTGCTCTCTAGCATGTTCTATGCTAAAATACAGTGGGATTTAAAATGGTATGGGCCCAGAAGCAACAACAGGAATATGGCATTTACTTGAGGAAGCTAAAAAAAGGGAAGGGAATATACAATCATGAAGCAAATTCTTAGTCTCAGAGATAGAGGCTTAACAAAAATGACAGATTAAAACCTAAGAGAAAGAAGAAAGAAAGATTGGCAGCAGGCTTGAGGGAAGAGAAATCTCCTGATATCCTCCCTGCTCATTTTCCCAGTATTCCCCACAGCTGGGGTCATCTTACCAATCCAGTTTGCTACCAACTTTATCAACTTTTCCACTAAGGCAAAACTGGATTTAGTGCAATAATAGTCTATATATTGGGTGTATCTCTTGTGTTATTGGCTGCAGAATAACTGAAATTGAAGAAGTGGAACAGAAGTATGGTATGCCTCTAAGGATTGCCATGGAGCCAGATTTAAAAGATTCTCACACACACACAAAGGAACCAGAAAAAGTGACAGCTTAGTACAGGGGTGACGCTGCACACGAGGGACATTGTGAACACAATTGACTTGGACCTTGAGGAAAAAGTCCCGAATATTCCTGGAGCCTTATCATGTACATTTCTAAACTTATCAATAGATCCAACATCGAGCAGATGCCAGAAGATTATGGAGCTCCTCAGCTCTGTTTATTACAAGATAAAGTTCTTTGGCTTCCTTTGACTGACTTCCTCTTCACTTGTTCATTAAAACATCCTACAGCATGTGTCATTCTAGGCGCCCGCTTGTTCTGGTAGAAGCTAATTGAAAATGCTTAAGGACACTCACTTCTTGATGTTCAGTAAAATGAGCCAGACACAGAAAGACAAATGCCATGTGATCTCACTCATAAGTGGAGTCTAAAAAAGTTGCTCTCATAGACATAGAGAACAGAAGAACAGTGTTTACCAGGGACTGGGAAAAAGATGGGGAAAGAAAGGGTGGGGTGAGTGTGTTTATAGGTACAGAGTTAGAGTTCGAGGGAAGAAATAATTTCTGGTGTTCCACTGTACAGTAGGGGGACCACAGTTAATAATAAGGTGTTATGTATTTCAAAACAGCTTAAAGAGAGGTTTCCATATTTTTACCACAAAAAATGATAAATACATAATAAAATTATGGATATGCTAACTACCTTGACTTGATCATTATACAATGTAAGCATGAACCAAAACATCAACTTGAATCCCAAAAACATGTTTGACTATAAAGTGTCAATTAAATAAAAAAAAAATACAAGGATATTTTTGTCTCATTTAAAACTTCTTTGCATTTTTCTTGTAAATCAGATGCTCTGATGATCTTTGCTCTATTTTCATTTAATCAACAAATATTTATTCCATCCATACTGGGTGTTTAATAAGATATGATCCTGCCTTCAAATTACTCAGATGATGGAGAGAGAAATACCTAAATAATAATTTCCGTGTCTAGGTTGGGCAATGGACACATAAAAGGGAAAGAACGATTTCTTTCTACTTGGTTGGGATGAAAAGGGAGGAAAGGCTAGTGGGGCTGATGTTTAAAGTTTAAAAGAAAAATGAAAGAGGGAAGGAAAAAGAAATAATGGTAGAAAGACAAAATAAAATAAAATGGTAGAACTAAGAATAAATCCAAACATGCAGTGGTCTTGATGAATACAGCTAGGTTAAGTTTTCTTATTAAAAGACAAATGCTGGGCCAGCAGATGGCATTGTGTGTAAGGCACCAGATCCCACATGTCTATATGGTTTTGAAGCAGACAAAGCTGCTTCAAAAACACATTGTGTATGTGTGCATTTGTACATGTATGCATGTGTGCATGTATGCATGTGTGCATGCACAACATCTGAAGAAGAGAATGAAGGAGAGTGGATCATGGCACGGCCATCTCCCCTGGGGGAGTGGTAGATGATTTCTCACTTTTTCTCTCTGTCTTTCTCTTGTGAGTGCACACATCCTATAGCAAAATTAACAACAACAATAATAAAAAAGACAAATGTTAGGATTTGATACTTAAAAAATTGTATTTCTCCATGGTACTTAACAAGATACATCTAAAACATAAGACATAGAAATAAAGAGAATTTACCATAAAGAAAAAGAAAAAATTCACATTATGCAGCCCAAGAATTCCACTCTTAGGTATTTTCCCAAGAGAAATGAAAACACAAGTCAGCACAAAGACTTGCATGCTGATGTTGATAGTTCTATAGTCATAAAACATAAATACTGGAAATAATCCAAACACCCATCAATAAGTAAATGGATAAACAAATTGTGACCCAATCATACAATAGAATACACTCGGCAATGGAATACACTACTGCTCCAATAATGTAGTTGGATTTCAAAGTCATTAAGTTGCGCAAAGGAAGCCAGACACAGGCCAAGAGCCCAGCCTCACGTTCTGGGGTTTCCCTGCATGTTCCTGGGGGACACGCATGCCCATGCAATCCTGCCTGACTGATGCTGTGGTGGATTGTGGAATGAGAACCATGTTGAGTTTCCCTCTCTCTCTCTGTATCTCTTTTTCATGGAAGAGATAAATACTCTTTTAAAATAAACAAGAAGTCAGGCATAAAGAATATATATATACAGTGGGATGATTCTGTTGAAACTCTAGAAAAGGCACATTTTATCTAGAATGATTGCCTGTGATGAGAGTCTAAAAAAATCAGCCGGCTCCCAGGATTGGGCAGGGATACCCAGAGGTTCTTCGTTCTGATTGTTGTGATGGTTGCTTGGACATATCAATTTTTCATAGCTCATTGAAAGATACACAACATGAGTGTATTTTCTTAAAATATAAATTACACCTCACTAAATAGAGCAATAGAAAAGGCAAAAAGATGTTACAGAAGCACAGAAGAACAACTAATTTAGGAAGCTAAGAACAAGCGATTTTGTGCAGAGGAACCAGGGCATTTTACATGGCTTTTTAAAGTGACATTTGAGGAAAGAGCATGAACCAGGATGAACAGGAAGAAAGAAGAGCATCCCAGACAGAAGGTGCAGTAAGCACAGATTCAAGGAACAGATAAGAAAGACTCTGCCTCATCTCGGGGAATTGAGTAGGTCGGCAAAGCCACCAAAAAAAAAAAAAGGTAGCAAACTGGAACACTAAAAGACAAGATGTTCTTCCTTTATTCTCATCTTAATTCTGTGGTTGTGTTACCAGTAAGTGGTCTTTCTCTTTTTGTTACTATCAGCTCTTCTTTTACAGACAAAAAGACTTCTGAAATTTTATGATTACATTAACATAAATCTCTGTTGACATTATATATCTGGGTTTCCCAAAGAAGTATGAACAATGGAAATAGCTAACTTGAGAGAGAGAAAAAAAAGGAAGGATAATAAGGGAGGGAGAGATTTGATTTTTTCAGAATTAGCTCATAAGATAGTGGTGATGACAAGTCTGAAATCTGGGCAGGCTAGCAGCTGGAAACACTGCCAAGATTACTGTCTTATACTCTTGAAGCACTTCTTCTTCTTTGGGAAATATAAATTTTTGTTCTTAACACGTTCAAGTGAGATGAGGTCCTTCCCTGTTATTGATGAGAATCTCCTTTATTTAAAACAAATTAGTTATACATGTTAATCATACCTATAAAATACTTTCACAGAGGGACCAACAGTTAGTGTAATGACTATGTCACTGGACTCCCATGTAGTCGACCATGGTTCAAGTCCCAGACCCAGAGGCTTAAACTCACGCCGGGCGCGTGTGCATGTGTGCCCAAGATCCCTAGAGGAGAATGGAGGAGAAGGGATTGCGGCCTGGCCATCCCCCCAGGGGGGTGATTTCTTGCTTTCTGTCTCTCTGTCTCTCTCTTTCTGGGGAGTGAACACACCCTATAGCAAACAAACAAACAAACAAATACTCTCAAAAAAAGAAAAAAAAAATACTTTCACGGCAACAACTAGCACAATGTTTAACCGAACAGCTAGGCACTATAGCCTAGCCATGCTAACACAATAAATTAACCATCACATATTAATATTTGCATTCATTACTATTACATTCATAGAAAAATATTGCATTTACTTGTAATGTTATTGGTTCTCTTTTTTTATATTATTTGACTTTCTTTTTTAAAAAGAAGAATTACTTAACTTTATTTATTATTATTATTATCTTCCAGTTTGATTAGAGATAAAGAGAGAGGGAGGGAACCAGCAGTTAGCGTAATGGCTATGTCGCTGGACTCCCACGTAGTCGACCGCGGTTCGCGTCCTGGACCCGGTGGCCTAAAACTCACGCCGGGCGCGTGTGCGTGCATGCCCAAGATCCCGAGAGGAGAATGGAGGAGAAGGGATTGCGGCGTGGCCATACCCCCTGGGGGGTGATTTCTCGCTTTCTGTCTCTATGTCTCTCTCTCTCTGTCTGGTGAGCGCACGTGCCCTATAGCAAAAAACCTCTCCAAAAAAATAAAAAGAGAGAGGGAAAATGAGAAAGCAAACCACTAGGTCAAGGACTGGAACTGCATTCAGCCACGTGGGAGTCCAACACCTGTAACCACACCACCCGCCAGCCCCACTGTTTGACTTTCTGTAAGACTATAAATTCTCACTCCTCATACGGTTACCTTTTTATAAACTGGACTATCCTATAACGTACCCAAATTTTTGTTTGTATTTTGTTTAGTTTTTAATCAATATAAAAGTTACGTGAATGTCTGTCCAGATTCCGAGAATGGAAGGAATTCTCTCAAATCGAGCCAGGTTAAGTAACTAATCTCATATACCCATCATACAGTCTCTTATAGGGATAAAAAGTTCACTCATTTTAGTAAAAGGAATATATTTGTAATAAGCCTTCTTTGGCATCTATCACATTGAATACCTATTTCAAGTTATAACTGATAATACTGGGGAAAAATGTAAAACTTCATTTAAATTTGTTCCATATAATTAAAACAAAAATGTCACCATAATGAGCCATCAAAATGATTAATTTCATAAGTTAGATAAAAGCAATTTTGTTAAAATGGTTAATAAGAAGCTATGGATGCGTTGTATAAAATAGAGGGAGTGGTCAGTGATTATTAATAAACCAAATAGTGCCATCTACTGTCTATAGAATTATATTATTAAAGTTGCCATAAACATCAATTCTATACCACATTACTTTCTAGTGTGACATTGCTGTAGTCATTCACTTGATATTCTCAAAATTTTAAGAATTTTTATTCATTTAAAGGGATCATATTTAAATCTCTAGTTCTGCTAACTGAGGTGAAATTTACACATGCTTGAATCAAATGACTGCCACTTTACAAAATCGCTGTCATCAGGAAGCAATTTTTTTTAAAGTACCCCTTTGTGCTAGGAGTTACATGCTGTAAAAGAAGTAAGCCTATATCCTTCCCACACACAATACACACATGATTCAGTTAGAATTGCAGAAATTGCAGAAATGTAAGAACAATTAAACCGATAAAGAAAGAAAAAACCTGGTCAAATGATCAAAGCAATATAAGTCTTGCTATAAGTTACCAGTGCAGGTGAAATATAAAGTATATTTCACGAGTATAGATAGCAGAAGTAGTTACCCTCCATCACCTTTTCACTTAGATGTGATTTTTAAGAGAAGGAGCATTAAAGGTCATAGGGCATTCAAAACAGTAATTTGAGGATAGTAGTGTGTACTATTTTCAACTAAGATGCAATTTTTTAAAATGATTTTATTTAACTTTATTTATTTGCTTATTTTTTAATTTAACCAGAGAGGGACAGAGTGAGAGCAAGAGTGAGAGTGAGAATGAGAACAAGAGAAAGAGAGAGAGAGAGAAAGTGAAAAAGCAAGCTACTAGGTCCAGGACTCCAATCACAGTTGGCCATGTAGGGGTCCAGCGTCTTTAACCACCACGCCACCTGCTGGCCCAAGATACAATATTTTGAAAGTACTGAGGCAAAGCCTTCTCATGTGGATCACTAGCTACACTGGAAACTACTAGACGTTAGTACAGGGAAAGGCAGGTTGAGGTTCACAATGCAGACTTGTAACATGTAGAGTAGATGGTTCCAGAGCTGGAGACACGGTACAGAGGAGAGTAAATGCCAGGAGACTCCTTCCAGACTTCCGGGTACCAGGTGGGGCATGACAAACACACTACTCTGTGCCTTACACCCTACCTAGTCAACAGCTGCCACTTCAAGACAAAAATGTAATCCCTTCTGATGACTCCTCTGTCCTGGGCTCTATCCCTGAATAATAATGTTCTTGAACCACTTCTTGACTCTTCTTGACAAGAAAGGAATTATGTGACATTCTATCATCATCGAAGTAGAATTAGAAGAGAATTCTTACTCTACTTCCTGATTTATTACTGGGAGAAACCAAGAGGACTCCCTAGTTCTTTATGAAAAGGGGATGATATACTGAAAGTGTGAATCACTTCAAATTGCAGATAAAGTATAATTTTTGTGCTTTGATATAAAATTGTGAAGCTGTGTCTTATAAAAGAATAGGAAGCTCAGGAAAGACTATTCTCTAAATAAAAGGGGTGTGGAATCAGGAGAAAGGCCTGGAGAAAATAGGAATCAGCAGAATTTCTGAGGATGCAGATCTTCGGTGACTCTCAAGTGGTGCCTGAGCCACCCAGGGGACATGCCAGGGTATGAGAGTGTCTACTGGCAAAGAGGTCCTGGCCATCTGGTTAGCAAGGACAGGTGGCATATGCAATTGTCAATGCCATTTGGGTTAATATCCATACTTCCTTGGTTTTATTTTCCAGAGTTGCTGAAAACTAAATTTTACATTTGATTACAAAGTGTTCTAATTTGGTAATTTGAGACACCTCTTTTTCCATTTTGTTCTTTAGTAATGCATTTCAACAATAAACAGATCCAATTAAAGAGAATTATGTGTTACTTCTCTTTTTAAAGATGATGTCATCATTCAAATTAGAAATTAGCATCATGTTAACAGGTTTTGAATATTATTTTAGGAAGAGGTGAGAAATGTATCACACAATTCTATTTTTAAAAAGGTGTGTTTTAACTTACATATTTAGAATGTAAGGGTTGAAGAAAATTCTCCTAGAGAAAATTATGGATACATAATTTTATATATCAGGAAACAAGGCTAGTTAAAAAAAGACTTAAAATGTAAAAAGCCTTTGGCTGCTACAAAATGTAAGAAATATGAATAAACAAATGGAAAAAAATTGGAGAGAAGTTTGCAAGACAAAATGTGATATCCAAATAACTACATATCAAGATTAGAAAAATAGTAAATTGGCCTGCTTAAGGACATTTCTCTTTGAACCAAATTATTTTAAGTATGATTGTACAGAATATAATTCTGTAAAGCATGGTTATCAGATCATTGACATAGCCTGGGATTTGGGAACAAAATAAATTAATATTTCACAGAAAATATTAATACACATGATGGGCTTCACACATTTGTTCATAAAATGAATGAATGGTAATAGTTTTACTATTACATACTAAATGCTAAAATATATTCATTCAGGAATGCAGTCATCACATGAAGCCCTGAAAATAACAAACACGGTGGAAAACTGTCTTTGTCCTTAGCTACTCAGTGTTTGGTAAAACAAATGTACATAAACAAAATGTGTATTAAGAAAATTATGTTGACAAGTTATTTTGATCTCAGCTCCTTAATATGGTCATAAATGATTCTGTCATTTCTCAAATATGTTCTTATTTCCTTTCATTTTAAAAGTAAATATTGTATGTAGAGGCAATGAATCCAAGGGCAGGATTAATAGAAGGGCCACCCAACACATAAAACAATGGTGTTGGGTCTGAGCAAGGTCTCTTTGGCTCCCAGTGCTGTGTTCCTGTGACACAGGACTCGTGCTTTGGGCATAGGGTCTGAATCTCATACAAAATTAGTACTTCCCAGGGGGCAATACGTATACGGGATGGGAACTTCTGCTGCAGTCAATGAAAGACTGGTTAGAGACATGGAGCACAGTATGCCCAGAATATTTGAACAGCTGGAGATAGAGTCTATCTCAGGCCACACATTGTCAATAAAATGAGATTGTATAAGGCTTTCCAGCTAGACATTCTAAATATGAGGGCACCTCAAAAAGTTCATAGGAAAATGGAATGAAAGTACGAGTTTATTCTGGTGCAATTTTTTTCAAAATCCATGCATATCGGTAGACTTCATAACATGCATTTCCATGAAATTTTGAAGACTCCTCCTCATTTATTCTGAAACACAATGGCGAAGACTCTTGAAAAAGTGACTATACAAGAACTTGATTTCAATGTGAGGGGTGGTGTGGAGGTCCCAGACCTGGTGGATTGAAAAACATACTGCGTGTGCACGCACACGCGTGTGTGTTTGTGTGCCCTAAATCCTAACAAGAAAAATAGAGCAGAAGAGGTTCTGGTGTGTCTGTCCCTCATGGGGATGCTTTATTATACTCTAGAAAAATTTTAAAAAGGAACTTGGGTTCTACTAATCAATAATTTGGTACTGAAAGATTAGGTTTAAAAAATAATAAGATAAATCATTCTAAACTGCATTCATAAGGTCACAGGTAGACCTTACTCTCTGGAAAGATAAAAAAAATAAGCAAGGAATTTGTTAACTGGGGGATAAATCAAGGACCTACCTAAGAGAACTTGGAAGATATTGAATTGGTCACAGGGATAATGTAATAGAATTTGTCTACCATGATAAAGAATGGTCACATGACTTTTCCTGATGATAAACCAAGAAGTTGTTAGCCATGGACTTCTTACGTTTTTCACAGGGTGGGTCTATAATTTAGATGGGAAATTTCTAGATCAAATTATTGGAGCAGTGGTTTCTTATATTCAGCATGCACAAGTGATACCAGAGGAAGTATTTAAAATTCACATTCCTGAATCCTTTCTGCAGAAAGGATAGAATGATATATTCTATCATTCTGTATGTTCAGGGTAGCTTCCAGAAAAGACTATTTGAACAAAAATGTCAGTTGATTCTGGCAGATATTTTTTGGGGAAAGGACTATATTTGAGACACAATTAGATAAGGTAACGGTTAAAACTATTATTTTATTGTCTATTTTCAAGAATGGAGATGTTCCAGGCATTCATAATTTGGGAATACCTCAATATATTTATTGGTAACCAGCACCTTCTGTTCAGTATTCTCACATTTACCAAAATGGGTGGTAAACCCGGGACCTCCATCCCACCACTTGTCCTTTTGGATCCTGACAGATATTGGAAATTATCTCTGGATCTTTCTGACTGAATGGAGATGCCACCTCAGGCATAAGCAGCAAGTCCCTGTAAGTCTGTCTCAGCATTTATTGGGGTTGCTCTTCTAATAGGAAATAAAAAGATGAATTTCTGTTTTGGAAGTAGAAGGAATAGTGAGTCAAATTCAAACTGATTCTCTATTTTATTTCTGACTAATTGTTTTAATCACAGATTCAAGTATGCTATAAATTCTCAGGCATAAATATTATTATTAAAATATTTTGAAACAACTTGACATACCACAGCTATGTATGACATGTTACCAATGACCATGTCATGCCCCTAGTGAAATCATCTCCTCTGACATACTAATTAATGCAGGTCACAGACATCATGAGATTCTAGGCTGATGACAAATATGAAATAACACTATACTTTTTTTTTTCTAGAGATTTTTGCTATCAGGCATGTGTGCTTGTCAGAGAGACAAAAAGAGGCAAAATGCAAGAAATTAACCCCCTAGAGGGGATGGCCATGCCACAGTCCATTCTCCTTCATTCTCCTCTTGAGTTTTTGGGTATGCACACACATGCACTCAGCATGAGTTTTATGTTGCCAGGTCTGGGACTCCAACAGCTGTCAATTATGTGGGAGTCGAGTGATGTAGCTATTACACCATCTGCTGGTCCCAATACTATACCCTTAAAAAATCATTCAGTGATGGGACAGCAGGTGACCTGGTGCTTAAGGCACAGGATCCCGCATAGCTGACTGCGCAGTTCAAGTTCAGACCCGGTGACCTGAGAAGCACACTGGGTGCTTGTGTGTTTATACCCAAACTAGCAAGAGGAGAAAGGAATAGAAAGGATTGTGGGCATGGCCATTGCTTCGGGGGGTGATTTTTATTTTCCCTCTTGGTCTCTGCTGAGCGAATGTGCCCTACAGCAAAAATTTAGAAATCTTTTTTTTTTTTTTTTTTTTTTTTTTGAGAGATTTTTGCTATAGGGCACGTGCTCTCACCAGAAAGAGAGAGACAGAAAGTGAAAAATCACCCCCCAGGGGGGATGGCCACACCGCAATCCCTTCTCCTCCAGTCTCCTCTTGGGATCTTGGGCATGCACGCACACGCGTCTGGTGTGAGTTTAAGCCACCGGGTCTGGGACTCGAACCAGAGTGAACTACATGGGAGTCCAGCCATTAGGCTAACTGCTGGTCCCTAGAAATCATTTTTAAAAATTTAAAAATAAAAATCATTTGGTTTTACAGATATTGCATTTGTAATATTTCAGTATTCTAATAGAATTCTCAAGTGACCCTGAGAAATAAAATTACTAATTACAATACTCTACTATGTTTATGCTTAATAAATAAGGCACAATTAATTACAAAATTATCTTCAAACTAGAAATCAGGTATATATAAAATACAAAGAACATTTTATATTTTTAATAGGTCACTTTGCACATGGCAATTTAGTTTCAAGAGCACGATTTTAATATCATTGATTTTTTTAAACACATATTATGTATAAGTACTCTACAGCTTATTTTTCTTATACCATCATCTACAAAGAAAGTATGTGAACTAAATGACAAGAGGAGTATGAAATGAAAGTATAATTTGTATCTAAGACCATGAGGAAAATAAAATCAAGTAATGAGTCATACTTCAAAATAAGTCTTCATTGCAGTATAATTATCCTTAAGCTCTTTTAGAGGATTAAATATGAGACTTGAATTTAATGTGCCTTCAAGGTTGCATACAAATGGATTCCTTCAGTAAGTATTAGTACAATGCATCATCGAATGTTTCTGCTAATCCAAAGTTCTACTGCCCTCATGTTTTAAAATGCATCTACAATCTAAATCTAAATTGGCCAATGTCAGACAATTTTGTTTTATTTATTTATTTTCTTTAAAATACATAGATCTAGAGAGAGAGAGAGAGAGAGTGTGTGTGTGTGTGTGTGTGTGTATGTATGTGTGAGTGGTGTGTATATGTATATATATATATATATATATATATACACACACACATATATATATATAGGGGGGGAGAGAGAGAGAGAGAGAGAGAGAGAGAGCACAGTTGAGAGACACCTTATAAAGATATCCAATAATCCTGTCCATATATAAATCACATCCATTAGCACAAAATTAATAGCCTCTGTTTGATTTCTACAAACACTCATCTGTTTGGCTAGTCTTTATGCATCATAGAAGTTAGATAAATTACAATGTGCACTTTGATGTTTGCTGCCTTCATTGATAATAATATTTTTTCTATTCATGTTTTTCTGAGGGTAAGCAGTTCACTCTATGTGGCTGTGTAAATGGACATTGTGTGTATATGTCACAAAAGACTTATCCATTTCCTTATTGTTAGGCATTCTGGGTCCCTTCAAGTGTTGGGCATTAGGAATAAAGACACTGTCAGAACTTACACATGTCTTTTTATAAACATGCATCTTCATTTTTACTGCATGAAGACCTTATGGTGTTTTAGATATGCTTTTAGCTTATATTTTCTCCATGTTGTCTATATAAGTCAAGCAATTCTTATTTCTTTATGATGATCCAGGAGCACAAAGAAATGGCAAGCCCATAATAATCACCTTTTTAATACAGAAAGTACAAACAGCATTTAGCAGATCCATCAATGACTTTGTTACCACTATATTGTTCAAAGCATCCACTATTCCTTTTATTTTTTTCTTATTAATAGCAGCATTAAAAAGACATGACAGTTCATTATTCCTTTATATTTTGTGTGTGTTTTAGACAGTCAAACCTTTAATTGATTTAAAGTAAAGAAAATATCCACCCACCACTCCCCACAAGATGTGCTGCTCCTGCCCAGGCTCTAAGTCTAGACCACTGCAGCCACTCAGGCTGGGGGTTGGAAGGAGGCGCCCTTCAGAAACCCGAGGGAGACAAAGGCTGCTCAGCTCACCCTCTGCCACCATAAATTTTTAATTACCTATTTTTTTCCTACAATAAAGGTTTTGGCAATGTCATCTTATCATTAGCCACCTTGAAACTATTCGAGAGCCAGATGGGCCAAAACAAAATGGAAAACGACAGGAAAGGAAAAGCAAAAAGGAGGAAATAAGGGAAGGAAGGAAGAAGGCAAAGAAGGAGAAAGAAAAAAAGAAACAGGTTTCTATGTAATACAGTGAAGAGTGTTCAGAAGTGAGGAAAAAAAATACCAAAGACAAACAGCAAATAATGCCTTGCATTTTAATTAGGAGGTAATCATGACAACGTGTATTATATTAGACACACGTGTATTTTTCTGTATGTTGCTACTATCATTTATAATTTCATGTTTTCCCTATATGTGTATATTTATATTTTTTTCTTGCTTAATTTTAGATGTTATGGTGATTTTTCCAAATTGTGTCACTGTAAGAAAAAATAGAGATTTGTAAGGTCTGGGTTGAAATTGTTATACCTTATAGGAAGTAGTCAATAGTAAATAAAGAGAAGGGTAAAAATATTTCTGATATGAAGCTGGCAGTGGTACAATGGGAACTGGTCAAATAAATCATCTACTAATTAAGTGAAGGTATTTCCCTAGTACATACACACTTTGACAGCAACTAATAAATTGAGTGAATGAACAACAAGAATTAGCATTATACGGGCTGGATGGTGGCACAGGATGAAATGTAAATGACTGACCCCAAAGTCCACACCCGAGACTCCCCAAGTACACACACCCCATGGTGCCCATCTTCCAGGGCTAGATGAGGCCAGGGTGGATCATGGCACCAGAATCCTGTTGGGGGTGCTCGCTCTCTCTGTTTCTTGTTCCTAGAAGTAATAAGCTTTAACAAATTAGCATTGTAACTATAAGTAAAGAGAAATTGGGGTAATTCAAACCAAGAACAGGCTACAAATATTTGTAAAATACTACAATATATTGGGTTGGGTGGGATTTTATATAGTAATTCACAATGCTCCAAATTCTAGATTCATTTATTACACTGTTCCTGAACTCATCAACATTGTGAATCCTGAGAGAAAGATCAAATTATACTCAATAGTCAGGAAATTATTAAATTTTATCAGATGATAACTTGTCAGTGAGTTCTCTTCTTATGTACCCAAAATAGATTCAGTTAAGAAAAGAGACATTCTCAAACTGAATGACAGAAAGTTGATATTAATTCTATAATCTTCTCAGTGACTAGAACTACCATAGACTTCAAGTAGAATCAAACATTCCTAGATCATTTTGACAGTTTTACTTCTTAGGAGATACTATATACACCTTTAACAATGTCTTTTACATGCAACTTTTTTTTTAAGAGAGAGAGATTTTTGCTATAGGGCATGTGTGCTAGACAGACAGAGAGACAGAAAGCGAGAAATCACCCTCCAGGGAAGATGGCCAAGCTGCAATCTCTTCGCCTCCATTCTCTCTCAGGATCTTGTGCATGCATGCATATGTGCCTGCTATGAGTTTTAGACCACCAGGTCCAGGACTTGAACCACAGTCAACTATGTGGGAGTCCAGCAACGTAACAATTACGCCATCTGCTTTTCCCTAAATACAGCTTCTAAAGTCATCCAGGACTAAGAATTTCAAGCCTCTTATTAATGTCAAAGATGGGCTTTTGTTTTGTTTGTTTTGTTTTATTTTTTTTCAAAGTGAACCACTGCCAAAGTATGTGCTTGGTTTCAAGTTTTGAATTAATGATATAAAGATAAAACCACCCTGCTGATTAAGTTCATGGCAGCTCAGTCTCACAAACATGCCTTTGCAGTAATAAACTCAAAATATTAGATACAGAAAAGAGAGAATACCCAAAAGAAAATTAAGTTTGTCTACTTAAAAATTAAAATGGAAAATAATTGAAAGTGCTCCTATATCACATTAAAAAATGTCAAGTAAGATTGTATTACTATTTTGGGGGAGGGGCCCAATTTGTTACAATGTAGAGGAAATAATTTACACAGAGGTAAATTTTATTCATAGGGATTCCTCCGACTAAAGGCACTTTATTTACTGCAAGAAAGAGTTTGATAAACTTCTAGGATAAACATCGAGGTAAGCAGCTAATAACCAAGAGCCTAGTCAAGAAAAAAAAAAAAAAAATCCCCATTAAAGTGTTAAATGAAACAAAAGGAGGAATTATATCTTCCTCCTCTGAGAAGTGAAGAGAAAGTAGGAGGCTATGGGAGGAAATGAGCCAAATTATAAATTGAAGTTTCCATTGCCTTGGAGACAGATTGAATTTATTTATGAAAATAGATAAATATAGCACTGGGTTATCAGGAAAGCCATGATTTTTTTATGTTTTTTTCTATGCAAAAATGTGTTATGACATTCCCGATGACCCAATATTTCTATGATGTGGAAAGTGATGAAGCTGACCCCTATTTTATTCTTATATTTATATAATAAACTGTACTTGTAGGTTATTTATTTCTCCTTCTCATTACTTACATAAATGGCAGTACTATCATTTCATCTATTTTTGTTTATTCACTTAGTCTTTTACATTAACTCTCTCAAGAATTTTTCTTTTTTTAAAGATTGCGTAGGTTATAAAATATGGCTTAAAAATCTAAATATAAAGAGACTTCTTTAAACACATATCTGGAGTGACTTTCAAGCTGCCAGGTCTGGGGCTCTAACCTTTGTTGACTATGTAGGAGTTCAATGACATAACCATTATACTCTCTGCTGGTCTCAGGACTAAATATCCTACAATTTCTTTTCTCTCCCTCTTTCTCTCACCTACAAAAGTTATGATGTGCTGTTAAATGTGTAAAAATCATCTCTCTTGATAGGTTATTTTTTTTGAGGGGCTGTTTTATATCACATGACTTTCTTGTAGCATAAATACTTCCTAGTATGTGAGTTCTAACTACCTGTATGGTTCACTGAATGTAATGTTGAAACAAGATACTCAGTAGCATACTGGTATATAGCATTTCCACAATACAGGCTTAATAAAAAACAATCTTAAGAGAATAGATAATCTAAAAATGTAATAAAATGATTAGAATGCATTGTTATATTTATTTGTCTATTTAGAGTATTGCCTTTGTTTTGAAATTGTATTTATTAATTGTAAATTTATGATGAAAATTAATATTTCTAGAATTTAATGTGATATTTTATCTTTACAGTAGGTAAACAAAACCCTGACTCAGAGATGAAATTGTAAAATAGACTGTGATAAATACAATTATGATACAAAATCTCAAGTTACCTATCTAACTTGTGTTTAGTTTTCTACCTTGAAATTCATAATCATAAGGAGTTTATAAACTTAGGTCACAATTTTATAAGATTATATATATATATTTTTTTTTTTGGAGAGGCTTTTGCTACAGGGCTTGTGTTCTCTCCAGAAAGACAGAGAGAGTCAGAGAGACAGAAAGCGAGAAATCACCTCCCAGGGGGGATGGCCACACCCCAATCCCTTCTCCTCCATTCTCCACTTAGGATCTTGGGCACGCACGCACACGCTCCTGGCGTGAGCTTAAGCCGCCAGGTCTGGGACTCGAATTGCATTGACTACATGGGAGTCCAGCGACATAGCTATTACGCTAACTGCTGGTCCCAATTTTATGAGATTAATAATATGACTATTATAGCAAATAAAAATTCTGGTAATGTCTATTTTTGTAACTTGCATAAAATAGTTGGACTCTATAAAAAAAGTGATGACATTGATAAAAATAACCATCCTTAAGATGGCTTTTCAAAGCATCTACAAGTTCATATTATGTATGAGAAAATTAACTTGAGTAAAAGTTAAAGATATACATATACTTAATGGATTAAGTATTAAAGGTATACATATACTTAATGTATTAACTAATGACAGAGGATCTAATAGTACAATTATTGGCTATTCTGTTGCTATTTAAAGTGAACATTGTAAATCTTGTTGCTTATAGCTTTATGTGTTGTTTTTAGAAACAGTAGGGAACATTTATAATACTTAGAAGTTCCTGTTACAATTCCCAGGATTAAGATCTGGAAAGAAGAACTACCTTTCTGGTGCTAATGCCACTCTACTCTTCATCTATCCAGGAAGAGAGGAAAAGCAGGGCCACCGGGCCCTTGCTCACCACCAAAGCCACATTGCTGGGCCTAGGATGTGGGAGGAGTGGCTACCTCAGCCTTCAGAACTAGAGCAGAGGGAAGGCGGGGCTACCTGGATACAGCTCATGCCAAAGCCTCCTGCCAAGCCTAGAGTGTGGGAGGAGCAGCTCTCTTTTCCTTCAGAACTGCCCTCAGCTACAGAGAGATCAGAAAGTTATGGTATATAGGAGCCAAGGCCTCTGAACATGGGGAAACTCCACAGCAATTCCCTCCCCACACTCACTCCAGAAAAGAAAAAAAAAAGCACAGAAATTTTTCTATGTAACTCTAAGAAAAGTGAATTCATCAACAGTTATCTAAAAATCACAGCAGAGCCTCAAAATAGATGAAAAACAGCAAGAAATACTTCCTTCACAAAGGAACACAACAACTACAACAACAACTGCATCAATAATATGTAAAACATGAGAAGTCACAAAAATGAAGAAAAAGGATTCAGAATATGTATCATAACTAAACTCAATGAGATACAAGAGAAAACAGATAACCAATTCCAGGAGATGAGAAAGTCATTCCCTGACTTCAGGACAAACTTCATAAAGACATAGACATTCTGAAAACGAATCAAACAGAAGTTGTAGAGTTAAATTTCAAAGAAGGAAATAAAAACCTCCTTTGAAAATATTAACAACAGATTAGACCATGCAGAAGAAAGAATCTCTGACCTTGAAGACAGTTTCTGACTTAGTCCTAGCAACTGAGAAGAATGTAAAAGTAACCATTAAAAATAAGGACAACATATGGAAATCCTAGACATGATTAAACAGCAAAATATTCACATAATGAGTATACTAGAGGTGAAGAGATGGGTAAAGGCTTAGAAAATTTATTTCATGATATATTAGTTGAAAACTTAGAGAGGCATATAGAATTCCAAATCCAGGAAATATAAAGAAAACCAAAGATATTTAACACAAGAAGGTCCTCTCCAAGGCATATTATAGCCAAACATAAAAATCAATGACAGACAGACGATGTTCTAAAAATGACAAGAGAGAAACACCAAATTACCTACAAAGTTTACCACATTAGACTAATATCAGACTTCTCAACTGAAACATTTCAAGCAAGAAAAAATGGGAAGACATATTTACAACTCTCAATAAAACCAAACATTTTTCAGTCAGCAATACTATATCTGGCAAGACTATCCTTCAATTGAGAAAGAGAAGTAAATCATAAGGTATTAATTACACATAATATATACAAATTAAAATGATAATGTAAAATTTTATGAAAATTATCTTGGATGATTCAGATGACTTTTACATTAATTTTTAGAAAACTTCTACATTTAATCTGACAATTATTGAATAGTAGCATAACATTTAATTGAGAGAAACATAACAGAATTTACCCCCCCAAAGGATTTCAGTGTTCTTAGAAAAAATAATACAACATGAAATGGTAACAAATGTAAAAATTCATTATGTATCGATAGTAAGAGAGAGTAAATAGTTGATGGGTCAGCAAGGGCCTCAGAGGAGCACAAAGGCAGGAGACAATTATATCTAGATTTCTGAGTTAGGGAGAAGGAAGCTGAGGGCAGAATCATGAATTCCTATCATTGTAGGAACAGGGAAAACAAGGTGAACAAATTACTAGGGTGATGACGGTGATGACACCCTTTTTGTCCACTTACACTCAGCACAGAGCAAGGTCTTTAATCACTGCATGTCACTTATTCCTCACAAACCCTGAAAATAGGACTTACAGGCTCCATTTTGCAGGTAAGGAACTGAAACTCAGCCTCTTACTCAGAACCAGAACAACGACAAGTATGTCTGACCGAATGCCCAAGCTCTGACAAGAAATTAACAAAGTAAATAGGGAACTGAGGAGCTCAGCTTTATCAGAGGTGAAAAAATGTCTGAATAAAACAAATGGAAGGAACTTGAATTATTGGTGTGAGCTCAGACTCAGAGAGCATTAGTGATTTTGTAAGAACTTTAATACTTAAACGGAATGAAAAATAGGGAGGCATGGGAGTTTTGAAACTGGGTGTGTTATGGCAATACACTATAATATCACCCCATTATTGGTTTCAATAATGCATTTTATAAATATCTTATCACCAACATTATCTACTACTGACTAGATGTTTAGACAACTTCCAAATAAGGTATGACAAAATAGAGGGACTAAGGGAAAAAAATGCATTTCTAAGAAAGTTGGCTCTAGCATTTTAGTTACTGCCTAAATCAGCTCCTTGCATATTTCTTTAATATATATATATATACATATATATATATATATATATATATATATATATACACACACACACACACACACACACGTGTGTACTACTAAAAATAAAAGTAGGTTTTATTCAAGAAAACTAGAAAAAATATTTAGGGGAATAGTTAAAGAAATCTGAATGGTCAAATAAAAATATGAATGCTGTCCCAAAAATATATTTATCTCAAAACATTATAAAACTAGTTATTACTATTTTAGTCCAATCACCTACTCATGTATTTATTCAAATATATTTATATATTATTCAAATGTATGTATTTTACCCTGTATGAGTTATTGTGCAGAGAAATAGAAAAACAGTCATCAAAATGCACACTTCTCATATTTAATTTGTACCACATAAAATAATTCAATGACCCTCCAGCAGTTGTGCATTCTGTCAGATGTCAAACAGGTACACAGAAATATTTTCTCATTACTCCCTTAATTAAAAAAAAATGGGAATCTTCTTAATTTCTAAAAAATTAATTATAATGGGGTAGAATCAATGTTTTCCTTTTTCACATTTAAGATATAGGGTATGTTAAAAATCTATTTCAAGAATCACATTAAGACATTTTTTCCAGAAGAAGCATATTGATATATTAATATCACTAATATATTTGGATTTATAAAACTTAAATATATATAGCTAAAAATATAAAACAATGTACATTCTCATAGCAGGCTTATAATACCTGAACTATTTAAGATTGTGAATGGTTGTTGAACCACATAACGGTCTTTCTCCATCTCATTTTCCTTTTTAATAAACCTAAAAAATGATGGTTCACATTGTTCCATAGTTATACAGTGCCTAATTTAAAGAAGAAGAAGCAGTACCCCAAATTTAGAAAATTTAAAAATAAATGTATAACTATATTACAAACACATTTCAAAGGAACAATACCTGACTTAACGTAGTGCAACCAACAAAAGGTATTTTTAATGGTTTTTATGGATGTCTACTCACTATTCTTTCTTCTATCACTTTCCAAAGTTGTAGTAGATTTTTTTTTTAAAGACTGGTGGCTTAAAATTTATGCTGGGCACAACTTGACCAGCTAAGTTCCTGAAAAAAAGAATGGAGAAGAAGGATTACAGCAAGGCCACCCACTTCTGGGGAGTGATTTCTCATTTCTCACTCTCTAACTTTCTCTGTTTATTTTTCTCTGGTGAGTGCATGTACTGTATAACAAAAACAAAAACAAAAAAACAAACAAAAAAAACCCCTCACTCCTAACTCCTATCCTTTCAGCTGTTTCTCTGCCAAGTTACTGTATCATGCAATTGGGAAAATATTCTAAACTTTACTATAAAATTATATTTTGGATTTTGCTTGGAAGTAAAAAAAAATGACAACAGATAAAGAAAGAACAATATTCAATTTTTTTTTTTTGATGTTTGAAGAAAAACCTTACTCTAGAAGGGTCCAGCTGTGATGCTCTCAAGAGATTTGATTATTTTATTTCATAAATCCAAGTTGTGTGTCCTAAGAAAACCTTGTAGGACTTTGCCTATGTGTAGGTTGTTGAAAGTCAGCAAGTCAACTCTGTTACTTTGGTGGCATAAGTTAACCTTCAGAAACACTGTCAGCACAAACATATTTTTAGGCACACAGCATAATTTCATAAAATAAGATAACTGAGTTTTTAAAACATCAGATTACTGCTCTGCAGAAGCTTTTATCTTTGAGTTGGCAGCTAACCTATTTTTCAATTATACCTTTATTTATAAAATCATTTGTAATATTTGGTTTATAATTTCTTTTTGTTACCCAAATTACACATAATTTTTGAATACTGTTATCTTTGGTTGTATTGCACATGACATATCTGATTAAAAATGGAGAGAAAGGAATTGTTTATTCATTG
This sequence comes from Tupaia tana, assembly GCA_026018925.1. Classification (NCBI taxonomy): domain Eukaryota; kingdom Metazoa; phylum Chordata; class Mammalia; order Scandentia; family Tupaiidae; genus Tupaia; species Tupaia tana. Next base: position 160,112,093 of record JAKSZU010000007.1, on the reverse strand, counting down.
ATTTACAGGTGACCCTAAATATTTCCAGTGGATGAATGTTTAAATATATGATTCTTATGACAATTGTGTAACATCAGATTAAGAAGTTTCTGCACAGCAAAGAACCCAGTAATTAGTGTGAATCCTCCAAATGGGAGAATATTTTTTAAACTACACCCAAGATAAGGGACTGATAACCAAAATATTCAGGGAACTCAAGCAGCTTACCCGGAAAAAATGATTAACCCAATTAAAAGATAGGAAAAAGGAGCTGAATACTTCTCTAAGGAAGACATGTGAACAGCCAAAAAGCATGTGAAAAAATGCTCAACATCTCTCATAATAAGGGAGATGCAGGTCAAAACCACAATGAGATGCCATCTAACCCCGGCCAGAATGGTGAAGATTAATAAAAGCAAAAAATAGTTAAGTGCTGGCAGAGATGTAGTGAAAGGGAAATTCTCCTACACTGCTGGTGGGAATGTAAATTGGTCCAGTCACTGTGGAGAACAATATGGAGGTTTCTCAAAGACCTACAAATAGAGCTACCATATGATCCAGCAATTCCATTCCTGGGCAACTACCCAAATAACAGGAGGATGCTCAGTCAGAAAAGTGCTTGCACATCTATGTTTGGTGTGGCATTATTCATGATCCCTAAGACATGGAACCTACCTAAATGTCCACGAACAGGAGACTAGATTGGAAAAGTGTGGCACATATACTCCATGAAATACTATTCAGCCATAAGAAACATTGAGACCCTGGCATTTGAAAGAAGGTGGGTGAATATGGAAGATTTATTGCTGAGTGAAGCAAGTCAGGCTATGAAAGAGAGACATTGTGTCTCCACTTAACATATACTGTCTGTACTCTATGAAAGATACTGAAAGACTGAAGGTGATAAACGCATTGAAAATAGTTATGGACCCTGAAGACAGTGTGGAAGGAGGATAGGAGAGGTAAAGAGCATAGGCAAGGTAATTAGGAAGAAAAATAGGGAGGTAAAACATTTCTGGAACACAGGGTTTTTTACCAGTTGATGATGATGATGTGTATAGTATTCTCAACTGGACTGGTCCGAGGTGTATTTCATGTTGGGTAAATTCTTTCTACAAGTTTCTAAATAATGTATACCAATTTAATGTATAAAAAATAATAATTCACTTTAATTAAAAGAAAGGCTATTATTTGTACTTTGTGTTAATACATTGTTGGTCTTTTGGACAAACCATCTGCATGGCCTGAATACACAGAATTTCACTTTGAAACATACATGTGCATGTGTGCCTGTGAAATTCTTACCGCCGCCATTGTAATAGAAATTAGGAGTGATACAGTTTATGACTATCTATTGTTTTGATAACAAGTGTGCATTACATACAATTAAGGACTGAAACCATAGCTTCCTAAAGAAAATTTTCAAAATGTACATAAACCTACTTTCCCTTCCTTGAGTTGGTGATGGTAAAAACTATAAAGGCAATGCATACATGAGTTTGTAGAGAAGAGATCTCATATAAAATAATAAAAAATATGTTATATAGAAGGTGTATATGGTCTAAGAAGATATTCAATGAGATAAAAAATAAATAGCACTTATGCTGATAATTTTATACAGATAGAGATAAAAATATGGGTATGCATATGACCATAACATGGACATAAAGATAGCTATGTAGACATATAGATTATGTTATTTTTATATACATAATGCACCTCTGATGAGTGGGAAGAGAAAAAGACATTGGGAAGGTTATTATTTGAGAAAACTCTAAGATTATATGCCAAGTAAAATCTAGACAGAATAAATCTAAAATAAACAAAAGTAGACATGTGCATTCATATTTAAACAAGTAGTCTTCTAGTACTCGGAAAACATATTAAAACTACATCCAGGAACAAAAGAGACAGAGAAACGGACATATATATATAGAGATAGCATCCTCAATAGGGTCTTGATTCCACAATGCATCCCGAGTCAACCCTAAACAATGGCAATTCTGTGCTTGGCACACTCAAGGGAATTCAGGACTTGAATCAGGAACCTTCACATGTAAGATTGTCATGCGGAGTATCACGTTTTACCACCACACCAATGTGTGACCCCCAGGAATAAGTTTCAAATCACAAAAGAAATAAAAATTTCACGAAAGATATGTTCGACTTCGGGGAGTCTTAACACTGCAAAACTTTTAAAAAAAATATCACATAAAATGTAAAAGCAAATCCCTACATAGAATATACTTGAAATCAATATGACAATTAAAAATTACTGGTCATGGGAACCAGCAATTAGCGTAATGGCTATGTCGCTGGACTCCCATGTAGTCGACCGCAGTTCGCGTCCCGGACCCGATGGCTTAAAACTCAAGCTGGGCGCGTGTGCGTGCGTGCCCAAGATCCCGAGAGGAGAATGGAGGAGAAGGGATTGCGGTGTGACCATCCCCCCTGGGGGGTGATTTCTCCCTTTCTGTCTCTATGTCTCTCTCTGTCTGTCTGGCGAGCGCACGCGCCCTATAGCGAAAACCTCTCCAAAAAAAAAAAAAAAAAAAAAAAATTACTGGTCATAAATAACACTTACTTGCAAATCATTAGAAAGCATCATATATCCAATAAAAAGTGATAAATGATATGAAACAAATATTTTAGATTATAAATATGGAAGGAAAGAGTAATATTTTAGATTATAAATATGGAAGGAAAAAGTAAGTGGGAGGAGCTCTGGGAAGAAACATTAAACAGACCCAAGAATGTAAAGTTCTCTGTTGAAAATAATGTATTTGGAGCTATCCATGACTTGATTGTCCAGTACTGCATACATACTTTGAAAAACATCTTGTGTGCTAAAGAGATGTTCAGCAACTGAATGCAAATAAGAAATCATTTAATAAAGAGGAATAGAAATAAAAATCCACAAGTATATAAAAATCGTAAAATCTGACAACATTCTAATTTTGTTAGCTGTGTTGAGAGAACATTACTGGTAATGGGAGTGGAAATAAATTTTCACTTTATAAAATAATCTACTTTTATCCACAAAAAATGCATATTTCTTAATTTTTAAATTTTCCTTCTGGAAAAAATGTATACAGGTTTAATAAACAAAGATGTATGAAGGTTTAATATTTTCAATATTAATGTACTAGAAGGTATTACTCCAGTTATTATGTTAGCAAAATAAATATTTATAGCCTATTAGAAGTTAAATAAGTATAGTCAATGAAATTCTGACATAGTAGAATTAGCTAGGAAAACCAATAGTAGGTAATGCGAAAAGAGTAAATTAAGATGGTCCCACAAACGGTGTAATTCAAATTACATGAAAATGTAAGCACATGGAAAGAAAGGTTTAAGCAAATTGCTCTGAATTGCTGAATTAATTATACATGGATGGTTTGATTTTGAGTAGTTTTAACTTTATTTTTTTTTAACGATGTTTAACATATAAGAAATTGCAAAGTAGTTGAAGTAAGGTAATTTCTCATATCTTAGTACCTGTATAAAAGTAATCTGACATTCTATTCATTCAACAAATAATAAAGAACATAGTATATGCAAAGAATTATTTTGGTATTCAGAGTCAGATAACATAAAATTAACCAGTTTGAGGGCCAGCCAATGGCCTCATAGCTAAAGGAGCTGGGTTCCACATGGCCAACTACACAGTCAGTCCTAAGCCTGGCAGCTGTAAGAGTGTGCTCTGTGTGTGTACAACCAAAACCCTGAGGGAAAAGGAGAGATGAAAGAGGGGATTATGGTATGACCATTTCCCCGGGGTGCTTTCTCTCTTACCCTCTGACTTTGTCTCTCTCTCTGACAAGAGCAGGTACCCTCTGATAGGATTTTTTTAATTAACCATTTTAAAGTATACAATTCAATGACACATATAGACTTTCACTATGCTGTCCAGCCAATATTTTTTTCAGTGAGTTCATTCATAAACATAGGTATCGCATTAATGTATACAACTATAATAAAAAGATACTAAATTCCATTTTTTAAAATCTCTCTGCTTTTGTGACTCTACCAATTTATCTCGTGGTTCTATGTGACTTACATTTGTCTCTGTTTCACTAATGAATGTGCATCTTGTTTTCTTGTTAGAAGGCCAAATGAAATGTGTAGATTTCTGTATTCGCACAAGAAAAGTTTTTCATATGGATCGTAGACCCCTTAGAATGTATGTCCTCAGAGTTCAGCAACTGCTCTTTGGACGAACACAGATAAAGGCCAAACTCAGAAGTTTTGTTTAATCACTTGATTGTTCGGACATAAATCAAATGTCAACTTGAGCAGACACTGTGCAGCAATAATGACATGAACTTCCAGGTGACCTGAATACGCATGCACAGGGAATACGTTAGAGAACCACTCAACTAAAAAGATGTGAAATTGCACCAACCCACTTTATTTCATAATTTTTGGAGAGGCAAAGATATTCCAAAGACCATAAGAAATAATTACTAAACACTTTGCTGGTGAATATTATACAGATGTAACATTTCATGTAAAGGTTAAGCATTTACCCTCTAGAGTCATATTTATTGGACTAGAATTATAACTTCATTCTTAATAGCTGTGGAGTCTTGGAGAAATTCCTCAACTTTCAAAAATTCAGTAAAATGGGGAAAATAATAAAATAGCACATACTCGAAAAATTAATTGTGAGAATCGATTCAGTGAACCTACTTAACGTTGAGAAAAGTTACTTTTGTAAGTCCTAGGAGTTTGGAATGGTGGAAATCAATACCTGAGCTTCCATTAATGTTGCCAGTTATCTGGAAATGGATAACCTGCTCTTAAAATAAGCATGGAGGTCTCAAGGGTAATAAGTGAAGCCCAAACTAGATAGGGAGAAGATTTATATACTTATAACCCAGGAAATTGTATAAATAGAGATTTATTTAAGATACATATTCCAAAATTAAGGTGGTGTAATAAAATAAAACAAGATCTAGACTCATATACAAAAATTTAATAAATTTATATTTCTGTATATTATTCAGATATTTTCTTTTCTCATAATATTAAAATCACAAAATGTGACATATAGTCTTATTAAAAATATAATTTTGGGCCAGTGGTTGAATGGTGATTAAGGAACTGCATCCCACATGTCTTATTGAGAGGTTGGAGTCCCTGAACTGGCACCTTCAAAAATGCCCAGCACGAGTGCGTGTGTGTCCAGATTTCTAGGAGGAGAATGGAGGAGAAGGGATTGTGGTATGACTATTACCCCTGGTAGGTGGTTTCTCACTTTCTCTCTCTTTCTCTTGCTCTGAAAATTGCACATGCCCTATACCAAAGTAAAAATAATGGTTTTAGGAGCCACAGGGTAGCATAGTGCTAAAATGTGACACCAAGAGGCTGATCCACATGGGAAGGTTTGGAGTTTTCATCTGGAGGTCCCCCTGAGAACATCGAGCACTCACTGGCCCACAACCCAGGGCTTGCTGAAACTGAGGGTGTATTGCGTCATCAAGAACCTGTTGGGGGTGCAACCTTTTTCTCTGTTGTTCATGGAAGAAATGAATAATTGACAAATTTTCAAGATGTAATTTTGGAGATCAGCTTAATAGATTTAAATGTGAATTAAAGGCACTCCTATAATGTTTGAAAATGTTCCAAAAATGCCTATACTGAACTGTCCTTGAATTTGCTTACAGGAGTCACTTGGCAGTGTGGCTTATGAAGGAACTGGGTCATGGGAAATAATAGAAATAGAATATACAGGGAAGATAATGATACAGTTTTTGAAAATGAAGTTCTATGTCACACATTAGATTAATGAAATAAATAACATTTAAAGGCGGAAAGACTCTTATCAGGTGAACTGACAGGTATTAGAATACTGTGTGAGGGACCGGCAGTTAGCGTAATGGCTATGTCGCTGGACTCCCACGTAGTCGACCACGGTTCGAGTCCCGGACCCGGTGGCTTAAACTCACGCCGGGCTCGTGTGCGTGTGTGCCCAAGATCCCAAGAGGAGAATGGAGGAGAAGGGATTGCGGCGTGGCCATCCCCCCTCGGGGGTGATTTCTCGCTTTCTATCTCTCTGTCTCTCTCTGTCTGTCTGGCGAGCACACGTGCCCTATAGCAAAAACGTCTCCAAAAAAAAAAAAAAAAAGAAAAGAATACTGTGTGAGGGACATCCAGTTGGAGAAAAAGCATACTGTACATGGTCTCTGTTTGCCTTCAGCGCTTGTAAGGTCGAGCCAGAATAATGCCTCAGAAAATTTAAAATCGTTTAATGCATAGAAATGACCACAGAGGAACTATTTTTCTTGCCATGAAAGCTAAGCTGTCTGTTGCCTTGAGGAAAAGAAAATAATGACTTTGGAAAGTGACATTCATATTTTAAATGTAGCCAGGCCTGGTGCTTTGTTTTTTTATTTGCTATGTTCTAGTGTAACTTGGGAGGAACTGGGAATGAATACTGATTAAAAATTTAATCAAAGGGTAATGAATGGTTTGTTGCTTGTATTTAACCAATATTATTACATTTTTTCCCCTTGAGTCCATGCTTCCTAGTAAAATCAAAGAAAATTAGGACTCTGACACAAATTTCGAATGACCATTGGTTTGCAAATGTGCCTAAAATGTGCCCAGAGACTCTGATAGAAATACTTGAAAAATCATTTCAGATGGTAAAATAGTTCATATTCCAGGAGATTAAACAATAAGCAAAAGGAATTATTTAATACTAAAACATAATGATTACAGTTTTCTATCCCTTCTACCAGTACAACATTGCTACTCGAGAGAGATATTTTATTCATTCAACATTAATCCAACAAATATACACTAAGGGTCAGTGCTGTTTAGGTGGCCAGAATACATGGGTTAGGCTGAAACAAACAGTCTTCACTCTTCAGATATTCACAACCTAGCAGCAGACTGGCAATTGGCTAGTCCTAACAGCGTGTGTATTGAGAACAACACGGAATATTTATGATGTTATTAGTGCACACAACATGAACACCTCTCTAGTCAAACCGTATGGATTCACAGCAACTTTCTTAGAGAAAATAACATTCATCTCAAAAACCTTATGTTCTAATCTGGACTTCTTCTCCAAATAGCAAGTCAATTTTTGATTTTTTGGGTCACATGATCATATTTATGAAAATGAGACTTTGGTATTCAGACCTCAGTAAGTGTTTGGTGATTGATGACTTACTGTATTTTTTCTTTCAACGACTATCAAAATATGTAATACTATTCTTGATTACTTACTTTACCAAAGTAATACATCTATATAGTTTAAAAATTATATAATATTGACAAAAAATAAACCTTGGGAACCAGCAGTTAGTGTAATGGCTATGTCGCTGGACTCCCACGTAGTCGACCACGGTTCGCGTCCTGGACCTGGTGGCTTAAAACTCACGCTGGGCGCATGTGCGTGCGTGCCCAAGATCCCGAGAGGAGAATGGAGGAGAAGGGATTGCGGCGTGACCATCCCCCCTGGGGGGTGATTTCTCGCTTTCTGTCTCTATGTCTCTCTCTGTCTGGCGAGCGCACGCGCCCTATAGCAAAAATCTCTCCAAAAAAAAAGTAAATAAATAAATAAACCTCTGCCTTTTAGGTAAATAACATTTCTTAACAATAGCCATTTAAAATATTTCAGCTTTTTTTTGTCACCTTCTTATATTCTTAGCATTACCCTTATTCTGCTCTTTCTTGACTTTTCAGTTTTGAAGACTACTGTTTTACCTTATGGGAGATGAAAATTGAGCAGTTTGAATAGTCACATACAGACAGATCACTCTTATACATAACACCTGTATTTGCACAAGTATTTTTTGTTTTATCTTCTTAGTATAGTTATATCACAACTTTGTACCATTTATATTATAACGACAGAGACAAATTCTGTAATAAAATTGCATATTCTGTTGTCTTATTATTTGTTATCCATGAGCTAATAATTGCTTAAGTACTTAGATTTGTTATCTATATATTCATTACTTTTTCTTTCTAAACCAAGCTCTCCATCAGCATCACATATTTCAGGTGATATACAAGTTACTTTATAGCTTTTTGGGTTTTTTGTTTGTTTGTTTTTCTTTAGATGTCATTCAGGGACCTCTATGCTCCTGAATTTTTACTCTTTGTACTTAACTTTCATTCTAAATATTCTTTCACCTCTCTCTTGAGTTGACTACTTTTGATTTGCTTTCTTATTTAATGTGTGCTTTCTAGGAACAAATTCTCCTTCTCCTTTGCCCCTCTCCTTCCTCCTCTCCCATCCCCCTTTCTCCTTCCCCTCCCTCTCTTTTTCTTCTCTTTTTAGTTGTCAAAGGGTATATGTACTCACCAGAGAAAGAAAGAATCCCCAGTAGTGTGTGTTCACACTACAAACCTTTTTCCTCCATTACTCCATCCCATCAAGACTTGGGGCTGCCTACTGTGTTTTTCAAGCCACCACACTGGGATTTGAACCAGGGTCAATCATATGGGATCTGGTGTTATCGTCTACTCAGCGAGAAATAAGAGGACATCCAGACATAGCCAAGTTTATTGGACTTTATTGATTAAGCATATGGGGGACTCAGGTCTCTCAAAACCCCGCAACCCTGAGTGAAAAGAGAAAGAAGCTTATGTAGACCAAAAATGTCCTATTATGTTGGGGATGACAGAGGATTCACAAAGACAAAGAGCAGTGGGTTTGAAAGGGTGAGGGGTAGGGTTTTACAATGTAAAAGCAAGCAAAAACACATCACAGAGGCTCTGAGCAAAATCCAGTGACTGGACCTCATCTAAAAGTGACTAGGGGAAGTAGGGTTTTAAGGACAATAAGAATGCTGATCACTCTATTTACTCTTAAACAAAAGGGGAGAGGGCAGGTTTCCAGTCACAGGAATTTAACAGTTCATAATGGAGACACTCCTCCAAGATGGAGTTGCACCTGCTTCACTAGCTCTCAATGAACAATGCTTAACCACTGAGCAATGAGACCAGCTCTCCAGAAACTTCTTGAGAAAGTATGAACAAAACTTAAATATGCTGACAATTTCCAAATCTAAAAATCTCTCTTACATATCCACCTTAATCAAAAGATTGTCTGAGGATATTATTCAAAGTTGGCATGTGTTTTTCTTTAGAATTTTAAAGATAGATCTCTGAAATCTAATGTAGCTTATTTGATGTATAAGGTCATTCTGATTTCTTATCACTAGCATGTGACCAACCCTATCTCTGGAAACTGTTCCAAAATATCATTCTCTGATTGTTTCTTTTCATGGCATCATGCCTTTGTTTTAAGAAGTAATGTTATCTCCTGTCTCTGAAGATTATTAATTGTAGTTTGTTTCAGAGATTCTCCTTTTCCTTTCATTATTTTTTACTCTAAGTTATTCTTTCTCATTGTCTGATTCAGTACTCTTTTTAATACTGAAGACTTTGCTAAAAGAAATGGTGCTCTCTAGCTCTCATCAGATATTTCAAAGTAGTGAGAAGATGATTAGATGATGCTCTTGGTTTATGAGTGGGAACTATAGATCCTTGGACGTGAAGGCAAAGTGGTCCAACTTACCTGAAAAGTGTAAGCTTCAGTAGTAAATGCTGCCTCATTCCCTAGGGGTGGAGGTGGTAGCAGGAGGTGTCTAAAAATGGTGTTCCTGCTTTCAATTTAATACCTAAAGCTGTACTCAACTCTGCTCAATGTCCTGGAGCCTCTCTGGTGATTTTTGCTTAAAATAATGCTTCTGATTCCCTATAGATATAAGTGGCAGATCTGGGATTGGAGTTGGGTCTAATTGATCCTAAAAATCTTTAAGCAAACCTCTTTTTAGCAGTCTTTTAGTTCCCATCAGAATTCTGGTAATAATTTTTTGACTTTTCTAGTTCTCTAGACAATGTGAATTAACTTGCTTCTTGTTGGTTTCTCCATCAGTCATGACTTACTTCAGCTTTCACTATTCAGATATATATTCATCAAGTCTTCATTTTACCAATATTTTTACCAAATTTTTTAGCTTTTCTAATTCACTCTTTTCTTCTTTCCATTTTTCTTTACCTCCATAGTATTAGATCGCTTTACAACTTTTTTACTTTCATTTTTCTGAGAATTCAAAAAAGCTTACAAATAAGCACAATATATACTCAATTCACCCTTTTTAACCAAAAATCTGCCATTATCTATTTATATAAATACTTAGGCTACATACATACATATATACATGCCTTTGCTGATGGTTTTTCTCATATAAAATCTTCTAATGTTGTGCAAGTCTTACACCATTATGTCATTATCTACCACAAATCAGCACTAATTCTGTACTCATAGCAACATACTGTGAGATAATCGCATGAATGTTAGGGTCTGTCTGTCTGGGATATTATTGTATTTCTAGGTCTTGACAAAGAGTAAATAATTGTGGGATATAGGTTGTTGACTAACAAAATGATTCATCACCAAGAAGCTTTGAGTCACAAGATTTAATGTGCAGGTCTTTATTATTTTGTGCATTATTATAGTGTGATATAAAAAATAAATAAGAGCAGGATTGTTATGAATTCACTCAGTGAAGCCTATTGAAAGATTTATCTTGATGTTGAAAGTATACGTTTTTACACTTTAGTTTGAACTTGTTATTTTACGCCAAGCTTTGCGCTAAGCATTTTGCTCTGCTTTCAAGGCAGATAATTGTACAGAGCAGGAGATCTCATTTTTCCAGCAGAGATGCACATCGTTAGCTGGAACCCAGATTTCATGCATGGAGACTTTGCCTCAGTCTTCTGCCTTTCCAGAACGTTACTTACCATGCCCAGCCTGGCATTTATCCTATATGCCCCCCCACCTGTGGCTATTGTGACCTTACCTGAATTGGCTATTATGACCTTACCTGAATTGCTGTGCCAATTCCGGATCCTGCTTCCATCTGATACCCTCATACCCAGTAAGACAGTAACATCTTCCAAATGTCTGCCGTGTGACTTCATGTGCTGGCTCAGTATAGAACAGTGTCTCATCTAGGAAAACAGTTCATCTTCCCTCTGTGCTTTAGATCTGACATATCACTTCATTGCTTTTCATATCCTGCTCCATGCCTCCTGCTCACATGCCTTGAACAGTAACAGCCTTCATCAGCTTTCGTCAGATGTGTTTTCCCAGATCTTTGTTTAGATGTCTGTGTCGTGATGATGAACTACAGCTGATATGAAGAGGGGATAATTTTGTCTTCCTAGCCAAGCAACTACTCTTTCTTGTAAGAAATGATATACTTTGATATAAAATGTTAACTTTATCTGATACATTTATTTTGCTTTGAACTCTAAATTCTACTTTTTTCCCCTAAAGAAGTACTCTTAGTGTCAACTCTTAATTTATTCTGAAAGATGATTTAACATAACAGTACATGGAATGGGATCTAGTCAGTCTGCATAGGATACAATCCTGATTCTGCCTCTTAAGGTGCAATCTTCGTCAGGTAACTCCATATTTCATGAACCTCAGTTTACTCCTTGTAAAACAGGGATGACTAGAGCAACTATCTCATAGGATTTTCTAAGGATTACGTATCTTAATATATAAAAAACAAGTAAAACACGTCCAGCACATAGTGTGCATTATGGAAATAACTGCTGTCAGTATTATTTAGGGTTACTATGATTTTTATTGAATATCTAGTTTTTAATGGAATATCTAAAACATTTTCTTTAACAATATAAAGAATCAATTTATCTAAGTTAAAAGTTAAATTAGCCTCATCTCAGAATGTCTTCTCAATCCTTCAACTATGGCACAAGGCATTCCAGTTGATGCAATACTCACTAAGTTGTTATAAAGTTTGACATGTTTGAAATTTCTTTCATGCTGAGATAAAGTTTGAGTCATTCTAATTTCCACTAAAGATTCAATATTTCTCACAATATACAAGAGGGGGTCATCAAAAGTTCACGATAAAGATTTTGAAAAATCTATGCAGGGATTTCAAAATGTATTGCAGCAAAATAAACTCATGCTTTAATGGCATTTTCCCACAGATGTTCTGAAGTCCCCTCATATAATTAGGACAGAGGGAGAGAATCATCGTCTCCCAGTTTCTATCTAGTGCCTGAAGCCCAGCAGCATACACGCATTACCAAGTGCACAGCAGCCTTCAGTTGGTTGGGTTTGGTGTCTCTTAGTTGGCAACAAAAGAGTGTTCGCCTATATAATATTTATCTTTTACAAGCATTCTTTATATTTATCATTGCAAACAATAAAAAAATACCAAAATATCATTGGTTCACCATTATTATTTATTTACTTTAATTTGCTATAGGGCATGTATGCTCGCTGGAGAGAGTGAGAGAGAGCAAGAAATCTCAGGGGGAATGGCCACACAACAATTCCTTCTCCTCCATTCTACTTTCAGGATTTGGGGCATGCACACACATGGGCCTGTAATGTTTTTCAAGCTACCAGGTCCAGAACTGAAACCATGAAATCAGTCATGTAGGATCTAGCTGCCTTAATCACCACACCACCAGCTGGCCTTATATTTTACCATTTTAACTATAGCAAGCTATGGCTAATGTTCTGCTGAAGGGCCAGCCATGTGGCACAGTAGTTAAGCTCTTTTCACAGGGAGTCAAGACCCCATATGATCAACTATAGTTGAATCTCAGTGCCTTGAAAAACACAGTGGAATATGTGTGCCCAAAATCTTGACTGAATAGAGAGTTGGAGTAAAAAAGATTGATAAGTGATCACATCTCATTTGGGGGTGCTGACTTCTCTTCTCCGGTGAACATATGCACCCTCTGGGAACAAAAAGGATAGAAAAAGGATGTAGAAAATAGGTCAGCTAAAATCAAACTACTCAGCCTTATTTGCAACCTCCCTTAATCTGTTAGTTCAAAGACTATATTGATGAACTGATCAACAATAGATACAGCTGAATATATTATTAGGTCATTGGGAAAGTCACATCATATGTTTCTATGTCTTTCTATGCAAAAATGCATCATGACTTTTCTGACAGCCCAACATAATCAAGTTCTGAATCAATAGGTGTGTGGATCACTTAAAGTAGAGGAATGTGTCAAGTAAAACCATGACGCATTGTGGGGACAGAGATGAAAATCCCATGTTGATCCAGAACAGATGGTGAGGAAAGTAAAGGAAAACTTAATCAACCCAGATTCTCGAATATTCAAAGAAGCTGCCTCATTTCATATCTGGCTGTATCAGTGTAAGCTTTATTACCATAATATAGACACAAAGAGAAACGTTTGCTACGGCAACTAAAGGGCTTTACATTATAGAACACAATGCTTCAATTTTTGTGTATCCCACACCACACTACCACACTTCAGAGAACTCATTGCTTTTGAGTAACGTGACTCTTGTACAAATGACAACATTTAGAGCTTGTTTTTTTTTTATATCATTGTTGCTCAAGACTTTCTTTTTTTTAGATAGACAGCTTAAAGGCCCTAGAAGGCTAGCTACTAAAAGACAAGTCACATTCCATTTTATTTCATAATTAGGAATTCTAAAACCATATAACTCTAATTAAAATTGAAGAACCATAAATGCAAATATTGTCAAACTAATTATTGAACTCTTATTTGCTCTTTCATTGTATAAATTGTTTCCATTAAAAACATATTCATCTCTGAGGATGATAAATAAACAGTGAAGATTTATAGTAGTATACATAGTTATATTTTACAAGGTCATAGCTCATTACCTCAAATATTTGGACATTCTCTGTTTAGCAATTTGCAGTATAATTCAATTGGCATTTGAGTTACTTTTCTTGTCTGTTTGTTTTTTAAAATTTTTTGCTAGAAGTGGGACCAGCAGATAGCATAATGGTTACATCACTGGATTCCCATGTAGTTGACTGTGATTGGAGTCCTGGACCTGGTGGCTTAAAACTCACACCAGACACATGTACATGCGTGCCCAAAATCCCAGGAGGAGAGTGGAGAAGGGATTGCTGTGTAGCCATCCCCCCTGGGGGAGGGGGTTTCACTTTCTGTCTCTCTGGTGAGTTCACATACCCTATAGTGGTGGAGGCCATGCAGCCAACACAGGCAGAGCCTAAAGAACTGCCTCTCATGTTTAAACAAGGTCTGGGTGAGAAGAGCTGAAGGCAAGGCCACAGCTATGAGCTCAAGCGTTCAACTGTGTTTGTTGTCCTGGTTTGTGCTGTTTTTGCTTTCAATCTCTCTGACATGGGCTTTACTGTCGTTACGGTACCCCGGTACCCCATAAAGGTAAAATAACACCCCCAGCCTTGCTGTAACTTTTACAATAAAACCAACTAAAAATCCTAAGAGAATGTGGACCCCTACGGCAGTGGCGAACGAGAATTATTTCGTGAGACTCACCCCACCTGCCTGGAAAATATCAATAAAAAATGCAGCATTCACTTTTCTTGCTGGGGACTACATAAATAGCATTAGAAAGGTTTGGGTTAATGGAAAACTACTAAATTGGTAGGAGAAGCTCAGGGACTCATCTGCTAGGTACTGATACCTCAAACAAAGACCATGAGTCACCTTTGATCTCAGGACAAGGAAAAATTGCCACTTCCCTGAGCCACAGCCATTGTATAAAACAGCACGGAGAGGGAACCAGCAGTTAGCGTAATGGCTATGTCACTGGACTCCCACGTAGTCGACCGCAGTTCGCGTCTCGGACCCGGTGGCTTACAACTCACGCCGGGCGCGTGTGCGTGCGTGCCCAAGATCCCGAGAGGAGAATGGAGGAGAAGGGATTGCGGCGTGGCCATACCCCCTGGGGGGTGATTTCTCGCTTTCTATCTCTCTGTCTCTCTCTGTCTGTCTGGCGAGCGCACGCGCCCTTTAGCGAAAAAAACCTCTCCAAAAAAAAAAAAAACAAACAAAAAAACAAAAAAAAACAGCACGGAGAGGGTTATAAGGAGAGGATCACATGCTCACAATAACCTTTAGGTCAGTCATTAAGCTGCTTTTAAGACCACATTCCTTTCCCTTGTGGGCAATAGGCTCACCCCCTTAGCTGTAGATCACCCCAGAGATAATATAGATGTTCTACTTTAGTATATACTAACCACGTCTTTACTTAATCAGATAAGATTTCTATCTAAGCCTCCGGCCTGGGGCTGAAGTTATCAAGTGGGCCTGGGACTGAAGTTATCAAGCTTGCTGAAAACCCCCTCATCCAAAAAGGCCCTATTCGGTAATCAAGATCTAAGAAGAAAATATACCATACAGATGGACTCCCGCACCTGAGGACCGGGATCGACTTCACCTGATCAAAAAGAACAGTGCATCATATTTTATGATTATTGTTCCTATGCTTTGAATACCTTACTTTTTAGAGCAAAATCTTTTACCTCCCTTTCAACCCTCATACTCCTATAAACATCCCTTGATAAAAATGTATGTCTCCTAGCCACAGATGCGGCAGTCTTGAGCTTGCTCTGACTGTAGTCGGCTGAGAACATGCTGAACCACATCTAGGTCTCTGCCTAATTTCTTCTCACCTGCGTTGCCTGCATCGACTCAGCCCACCCCGGCCGGAGCAGGTCTTTGGCACTATAGCAAAAACCTCTCTAAAAAATTTTTTGTTTGTTTTTTGGCCAGAAGGAGTGTGTGCTGGTGTTGGGAAAGCACTCCCTATGGGGAATGGTTGTGTAGCAATTCCCTTTCCTATATTTTTTCCCCTCCTTTCTGGAGTTTGGTCACACATGCACATGATCTAGGCATTTTATTCAAGCTCCCAGGTCTGGGACTTGAACCTCATAGTTGGCCATGTGGGATCCAGTGCCTTAACCACCCTGCCTCATGCTGGCCCTCATTTTTATTTAAAGAGGTGTTAACTTTATACTAATCAAAGTTAATCTGTATGCCTCTAACTTTGCTAACATTGCCATGACACTCTTCTTCTATAGTGACCTAATTAAAGGAAATTTGCTTTCTGAACTACTGCAAGACTCTTCATAGGAAATTTAATCTTTTTATCTGTGTTTCAGCAAAAGAGCCTTAATATAACACCAAACATACTATCTTAATTCAAACTGAACACCTCCACCACTTCCTTCACAAATTTCAATTTTCATGTTTCGCCTCTTATTTTCCTCAGTAGGAATTGTTCTTGAATAAGTTACAGAAACCCAAAGGAAAAGAATATCATCAATTTAGGAACTAGATAGTTTCAGGGAAAAAAATAAAGTACCATGTTTAATAATCTACCTGCTCATTACTTAGATAAAACACGTGGAAATGATATAGAAATGCAGATGGTGAGAGTGGGTGATAGAGGGGGACGTGAGGTGCAAAGGGAAGAAATATTTAACAGATGAAAAAATGCAAATTTCTCTGTTTAAAAAATGTGTCACACATCATGATGGGAACTTCATGTAAAATGTAAAATTAATCTGAAAAGTAGATATAATGACCATAATAAAAAAGCAGAATAGGGAACCAGCAGGTGGCATGGTGGTTGGGGCACTGGACACTCCCACATGGCCGACCGCAGTTCAAGTCCAGGACTTGGTGGCTTGCTTTCTCACTTTCTCTCTCTCTCTCTCTCTCTCTCTCTCTCTGGTCAAATTAAAATAAATGAATGAATGAATAAAAATAAATGAATAATTTTTTAAAAAGTAGAATAAAAATTTCAAAAACGTTCATAGGAGAAATGCAAAATAAGATTTAGATGTAAAGGCTGTGTTAAAGAAATATGCTTCTTCAGCTATGTTTCTTACTGGCACTTTGTAGAGCTCACTTTTTTCTCTTTATTTTACTCTTTCTCTTTGCCTCTTTATAACTGTGTTATATTTTAGATTTGTATTATATTTTATGGCCACCTTATGTAGCTATTTAATTGTTAATGCTATAGAAATGATTACTAATATATGAATGAATGTTCTTAAAAAAAACTAAAGTGTACAATAATCATTTTTCCCTTAGAAGTATTTTTGCATTCCTGAATCTTATTTTAAACAAAATTTTCTGTGCCATAGGTGCCCTCACTTTGTGCCCTCAGGTCTTCATGAATATTGTATCACTGGTATCATTTTCTGGTTTAGCTGTGAGTCTGTCATTTGACAAAGTTAGTTTTCAAAAATGGAATCTGCATTTACAGACATTTAATGTCCTTTTGAAAAGATAGCAATTGAAATTTATAGAACAGAACTGAACTATAGAAGGTTCAAATTACATTGCAAAAGTAACATATTACTTTTACCAAAATTAATGAAAATATAAACCAAAATAATTTTTCATAAGTAATCATGATAAAACTTTGATTAATTTGAAAAGTCTTAAATATATAATGAAGGTAGACCCTTGTGAGATAGAAAAATACACACACACACACACACACACACACTTTATGTATAATAATATTTAGAACTTCCCTAATATTAAATGCAAAGCGTAAAGAAATACCCTTTTTTAAATGAGTCCAGTATCTGTAATAGGGCTAACTAGCTATGATCTTTAGTTTTCACTCAACTTGTCTGTAAACTTAAATAGTAAGTCAGCTGGAGGGAATGACAAGAAATAATATGCTCTTCAATAAAATATAAAAATACACTACTCTAAAATATTTTATTCAAATATTACTTTCAGGTAATATTTTCTACTTTATTGATTGAATACAGCATAAACATTTTCTACACGTGTGTGTGTGTGTGTGTGTGTGTGCCCTAGATCCCGAGAATGGAAGAAAAGGGATTACAGCATGGCTATCCCCACAGGGGATGATTTCTCACTTTCCCTCTCTCTGTCTCTCTCTGTTGAGTATATGCACCCTCAGAAAAAAACTGAAAAAGAAAAGACACTTCTTTGATTCTTGACTTATGGCCAGAAATACTCTTTTTTGTTTAGTTACCCAATGACATGACATTGTTTTATGCAAATAATACATATGCCATGCAAATGGCACATTCATGTTATTTATTTACTTCTTCAATCTTCTTTTTATTACTTTGGCTTAAGAGTGTGTTGCCCAAATACCTCTCTTTGAACAAATGATCATTTTTATGATCCAATTATAGTCCCCAATGATAATAACTGGTATAAAATTTATTCATCCATAGAGACCTATTTCACTATAAGTACATTAATCAGCATAATGAATGCAGGTGCATAAAAAGGTAAATATGTTAGAGAAAATGGGTGGAAGATACATAAGTAATTATCACATTATACAGCATTAAATATTTTATATATTAACCAAAAATGACAATGAACTGAAAGCCTTCCAGAAGGCAATATGAATATGGTAATATTTATTTATTAAATAAAATATATTTAGTGAGCATCTACTTTATGGCAGTTACTATAGGCTATAGACTAGGAAAGTGAGCAAGATCTGGGGGTCTCTGTTCTAATGGAACTCAACTTTCATAGGAGGGATAGAAAGATAAATGAGTTAGCAAATCATCTATGTTCAGAGAGTGACAAATGTCAAGAAAGTGACAGGAATGTGAATGACTGAGAAAGGCGGTCAGTGGGTAAATCCAATCTAGTGTGGTCAGGGAAGGCCAGTCCCTGTACTTCCTGCCTGACAGACCTATATTTCATATAAGATGGGGAGCTATGCTGGAACCCAAAGACTGAGGAAGACTTGAGGACTGGAGAGAATGATGACTTGAATTTGAATCAGTTTACTTTCACTTCACTTTACTATCAAAGTACCAGAAATGTCTGCAAATAGATTTAACAGCACAAAAAAAACCTGGTAGGAGCATGTGTGCCTCACAGACAGACCTGAGATTCAGTGTTGGAGGTGCCCAAAAGAATAAAGATTCTGCCAAATCAGAAGTGCCTATGAGTCTGGGCTTTCCTCGCTTTTGTAAATTATTTTAGGTAAATCACTTAAAGATTTCCCTGAACACTGAAAAAGCAAGTAATTGCTGGCTACATTGATATAATTCATCTTTATTTCTTGTTACACAGTTAGACTTGAAATTTGAATGACAGTTCTGGGTATGTTCAGGTGATCTTTGAGTTGCGTACTAAATGATAAAATAGAGTGTGTGATAGTCTGGAAATGGAGAGGAGAAATCAGTGCAGAGTTGAGTAGAGAGCTAAATATAAATGACATTCTGAGGACTACAGAAAGGAGCATGCAATTTCCTACAGGTGTCTTTAAGTGTATTTTAGTCTAAAAGTGGATGATAATTTTTTTTTTTTTTTTTTTTTTTTTTTTTTTTTTTTTAGATTTTTGTCATAGGGTATGTGCACTTGCTGGAGAGAGACAGAGAGGGAAAGTGAGAATTCATGCCCCTAGTGGATCTGGCTACCCTGTGATCCCTTCTCCTCCATTGGGGTTTAGGGCACACACACACACACATGCGCCCATGTGATTCTAAAGCTGCTAGGTGTGGGACTCGAAATGTGATCAGCCATCTGGGAAACAATTGGCTTAACCACCATTCCACCAACTGGCCCCAGCCAATGACAATTTTTAAGTAGAACAGTTTCTGATCCAACTTGTATTTTTCAATTATCACTTTAGCTGCAGAAATGGAGTTGTTCTTAGGGACACACATGAAAGCGTGGAGCACAGTGAGGAAAGTAGGGGCAATCATTGCTTGGGACTAGGATGGTGGATTTGGAAATGGAGAGAAAATGGTAAAAAAAAAAAACACATAGTTATATTTTGGGAAGAGATATGGCGAGACTTACTAATGGAAAAAAAAACATGGGGATGAAGGAAATGATATAATTAGAAATAACTGACAGCTGAGGACTTAGTGTAGAAGTGACGTCAGTTATTAAAATACAGGTAATTGGGAAGGATGTGGAGGAAGAGAAGGTGAAAAGAAGCAGGCACGACATCTTACTAAGCGTGTATCATACTAGCATGCGGGGGTGACTTACTACATCTCAGATATCTATGGTTTATTCATGTGCCTGGGACTCATGTTCCTGTACGTAATATTTAGGCGTTTTCACCACATAGATGAATTTAACATTTGTGAAGCTCGTGGAGTTCACCAACAAAGCGTTAGCACTTTGACAACAGAGTGGAGGTGGACCTAGCTCCATCCTTTGTGGATTTCCACATTAAAAGTCTAGGAGAAAAGAAGGAGCCAATAAAGATGTTGATGGGAAGTAAAATCTTTTGTCTTCAGAAGCAAAAGCTTGTGTTTTGAGAAGTAAACTGTGCTAAAAACTGATATCAGAAAGCGACATTTAATGTGGCCTCTACTTTGACGTAACCAGCTTGGCTCTGGTGGGTGCGGAAGTGGAAGTTCGATTGGGGTGAAAACACTAGAGCATTGGGCTGAGGAAGTGGAATCAACACATCAAATATATTTTCTAAAATGTTCACTGCGAAGAAAGAGGGAAATAGTGAAATGTATATGAACAGAGAGGGATTCACGTTTTCTTTTTTGTCCCCGTACCCTTTCGTGCTTTATTTTTATATTTTTTTTGTAAGGAGAAATATTTATTTTGCTTTTATATCAGTGAAAATGATCTAGTAGGGGAGAAGAAATGTAGGGTTCTGGGTAAAAGTAATTTCAGGAATTCAGTAATTCTTTGAAGCTTATTTATGTATTACTTCCATGGGGGGAACCCCAACAATATCATCCATCACGCCATGATCTACCGCTAGTCTCAGCCAGCACAAATGACTGGCATGAGCACCTGGCGTGTACAGGGAGAAGTCATACGTGAATCTGGGACCTTCCCATGTGGAACATTATATTACTGCTATGCCATAATTTTCTTTTTAAATTTTTCTTATTTGTCTCTCCATGAAAGACAAAGAGAAACAGAAAGGCAGGCATTCCAACAGGGTCTTCATTGCACAATCCAGTCCCAGTTTTCGCCCACCTGGATCACAAGGACACACATTGCATGGCCCCAACAGGTGGGTCCTGGAACTCAAACCCAGGACTTTCCCCGTGTGGGTCCAATTGTGCTACCACTGCAAAACCAATGGGTCTTCCCCCTCTGAAATAAATGCCTTAAGAAGAGTAGATAATATTAGGATTAGGTAAAATCTTGAGTTGGGCTGGACTTTAATAGCCACAGGAAACAGTTTATAAGATGGCCAAAGGCAGGGCGTGTGAAGAGAAGCGCAGGTAGATCAGTGTGACGAACATGAAGCATTTGGGAGTCTTGCTTGTGCCATCTCCATAAATTACAAGGCACATCTCTATGGAGGTGCAGGGGACTGAATTATTAGAAGGTTATGGAAAGAAAAGAAGATACAATCTTGTCTCATTGTATAGGAAAATAAATCTCCCAGAAAAATGTAGTAGGACTGCAAGGCAGGTTAGGGATTTATTTATTCGGTTGTTGGGAAGTCATTTTTACATAGAAAAACAGAAAGAATACATCATGACTTTCCTGACAACCTGATATTTATTTGATTATTTCATTCTTCACATTATTTGAAATATTTTACAGAAGGATTATTAATTTTTGGAATTTTTATATGACAGCAAATAAAAATTTTAACATAAAAATAATGGATAACCTAAAATTTTGAACAACGCTATAGAGCCATTGGATTGAATTTCTCTGAAACAGTTATCTTTTTTGAGAGTTTTTTTTACTATAGGTTTTGTGCTCACCAGACAAACAGAGAGAGACAGAGATACAGAAAGCAAGAAATCACTCCCCAGGATGGTTGGCTATGTCACAATCCCTTCTCCTCCATTCTCCTCTTGGGGTCTTGGGAACGCACGCACATGAGCCTGGCGTGAGTTTAAGCCACTGGGTCCGGGACTCGAATCACCGTCGACTACGTGGGAGTCCAGTGACATAGCCATTATGCCACAGGCTGGCCTAAGCAGCCTTTTCAAAAAGAGTAATATCCTAAATTTATGATTAAAAATAATGTGAGTTATTCTTTGGTCCATCAAAAGACAATCTCGAGTTATCTAACTAAAGTAAGAATTACCTGTTATGCTGCTGCTGTTGCTGCTATTGCTGATACATTACTGACTTTACAAAACTTTTTAAATAGAATAATAAGCCCTTAATAGGTTGGCTTGTGATCACTCTCACTCGGTGTGCTATGATGAGTCTAATGTGGAAAGGATACAGACATGTCACGATTGCACTCCCCCAGAATCTTAGGACTAGACATATTTGGAATGCATATTTAAATTCTTTGATAAATCATGTAAAACATACACTAAATACAATGCTACACCTCATAAATAAACCTATTGGTACCAGCAGTTGGTGTAATGGCTATGTTGCTGGACTTCCATGTAGCTGACTGTGATTCAAGTCCTGGACCCAGTGGCTTAAACTCTTGCCGGTAGTGTGTATGTGCATGCCCAAGATACTGAGAGGAGAATGGAGGAGAAGGGATTGCGACATGGCCATTCCCCCGGGGGGGGGGGGGGGGGGGTGATTTCTCATTTTCTGTTTCTCTGTCTCTATCTTTCCGGGGAGCACATGCGCCCTACAGCAAAAACCTCTCCAAAACAAACAAACCAACAAACCTATTAACATTTCTCCAGGGAAACAAGTGAATAATCTCACTTGGTCAGATTAAAAACAAAACAAAACAAAACAAAAACCTATAAATAGCATCACAGTTAAAGCACGATTTGTTTATTTCAATTTATTTTATTTGCGACTAGAAGATACATGATCTTGACCTGAGTGTTTCATGCAGGATTGTCTGAAGGTTCAGTGTGCCGACTTAAATCATCTGCCTGACACATCATCAGTGCTTATAAACACTATTTATTTTGTCCAGATTTTGAGCAGACCCCAGGTCCCTTCAACATGCTATTTTTATAGGCTTATGTTATAGCACAGACAGGAATTTAAGACTGCTTGCTGAATGGCCAATAGTAAAGTCAAACAGACACCATGTCACCATCATATTATCCCAAACCCTTAGGACCGACATATTTTTGAATGCAGTGTTGATCAATAGACTTACTAGATATATATTCTCAAATCTAGTGGTAGTTTGTCAAAATATCCCTAATCCCGCAGGTGCTAAAACCAAGACTCTATCAAAAGTAATAAAACAGAGTGTGATTCTGTGCACCTCCTTTCTCACAGGACTCCACTCACCCCACTGACATACCACGTAGAGGTTCGCTCTCCTGCTCTCTGAGGTCTGATACCCTCAGTCCTGGAATCTTAACCATCACTCAGGCTCAATGAGTTATCTGAGCAACACAGAAAAGTGAGCAGGCCCAATTTGTGTGTCCTAATTTTATTCAAAATGATAGTTATCTCAGGAAACAGTTGTTTCCTATAGCATCAGTTATTCTCCACAAAAGGCAAAGAACCTTTTTCTGGTTTGTACATGCCTGGCAGTGAAAATAATAAGACTAAATGTTGGTAGGGAGTGAGTGGTAGAGGGTGGGTGTGAGGTGCAAAGGGAAGTAACATTTAATAGATTAAAAAATGCAAAGTTCTCTGTTGAAATATATATATATATATATATATATATATATATATATATATATTACATACATCATGATGGGGACTTTATGTAAAATGTGAAATCAATCTAAAAAAACAAAATGCAAAACAATGTTAAATCATACAAAGGTAAAGTTTTCATAAATAGAAGGGTGAAAGGTATAATTGATAAAATAAGAACTTTGAATATTTCACCCTTATTTTGTTTTCATTTGATTTTCAGGACTAAAGCACAACAAAGATTTTATATACTGATGTGAAATCTTGAAACCTAAAGACACTGTTCTTATTAATTCGATAAGTGCTTATTGTTTCATAGGAGTTCTTGACAACGCACTATCCTTCAGTTAAGGAGGTAGAATATGCAACTGCAGATAACTCAGCTGGCCTGGCCCTGCCTATTTTTTTCAGTGTGTGCTTTTTACTTTTCTCTAGAGATTTTTGCTATAGGGCATGTGCACTCGCTGCAGAGACAGAGAGGCAGAAAGCAAGAAATCACCCCCCGCCCAGGAGAGATGGCCATGCCACAATCCCTTCTCCTCCATTCTCCTTTAGGGACTTTGGGCATGCCCAACACGTGGCCCACATCAGTTTCAAGCCTTTAGGTCCAGGACTCAAGCCATGGTAGGCCATGTGGGAGTCCAGCTACATAACCATTGTGCCATCTGGTGGTCGCAGTGTGTGATTTTTACTTAAGATATTTTTGCAGTCAAACTGCCATGAATATAGTTAAGACCAATTCTTAAAAATGAATTTAAATTCTATGATATATAAATGTCACTAATTTTTTCTCTTTATTGTTTAAATATTCTCTTGTCAGAAGAAAATATTTTGGATATAATTCACTTTTAGCAAAAAGAAAATATCAATGACGAATAACCATGACAGTTATGCCCTCTATAAGTTTACCATTTCTACAACCTTCATCACTTAATTGCACAGTATTTACTACAATATTGACATTTATGCTGTTATTATGTATAAGTTGGATCTTCTTTTTTTTTTTTTTTTTTTTTGAAGAGGTTTTTGCTATAGGGCACGTGCGCTCGCCAGACAGACAGAGACAGAGAGAAAGAAAGTGAGAAATCACCCCCCAGGGGAGATGGCCACGCCGCAATCCCTTCTCCTTCATTCTCTTCTCGGGATCTTGGACACGCACGCACACGTGCCCGGCGTGAGTTTCAAGCCACAGGGTCCAGGAGGCAAACCGCGGTCGACTACGTGGGAGTCCAGCGACATAGCCATTAC
Source organism: Tupaia tana (assembly GCA_026018925.1). NCBI lineage: Eukaryota > Metazoa > Chordata > Mammalia > Scandentia > Tupaiidae > Tupaia > Tupaia tana. Next base: position 160,087,514 of record JAKSZU010000007.1, on the reverse strand, counting down.
ACTAACTGCTGGTCCCGAGTTGGATCTTCTTTTGTTAAATTCAAAATATTTAGAACTTCAAAATTTTTCTTTTTTTCAATATTACAAGTTGACCGTCATTTTAATAAGTTCTAAGATGATTTTAATGCAATTCTTAATAAATTTTAAATCTAGGATTAGAAAAGGTACTAAGCAGACATTTCTCCATATGGAGCTGACTCTGTCCTGAATTGGTTCCTTCTGAGCATCTTTTTCCAATCTTGATAAGGATGATTCCAGTACAAGTAGAACACCTAAAACCATAACTCTGTCTTGATATTGCAAAATAAAAGAAAAAAAGGAAATCATTGAATCTGTCTTAAACTTTGCTTCTGTTTGGGAATTAGTGACTATATGCATGTATTAATTTTAAAAGAACGTGTGTACATGTATTCATACCTGTTCATTTACTACATAATAAAGTATAAACATTAGATATATTCCTTCCCAATCTCTCTCTCTCTCTCTCTGTGTATATATATATATATATATATATATATGTGTGTATATATATATATATATATATATATATGTGTATATATATATATATATATATATATATATATATATATATATGTATACATATATTTATGTTTTAGGTATCTTTAGAAAGTTTTTAGAATAAAATTTGTTCATAGTCTATTTACAGCACAACTTTAAATTTTTCAATGAAATATCATTTTCTTCTTTATGAGAGAGTGAGAGAGAGAGCAAAGGAAGAGAGACTGAAATAGATATTTCGACTGGTTCTCACTGTGTCCCAGTCCTCCTGCACCAGCTTCCTAATTTGCTAAGATTCCATGTGTGCACCTGTTCCCAGCATGCTCAGATTGCTCTGGAACCCCACAGGGTCTCCCATAGGGATTTCAGCCTCCCAGGTGGTAGCTGTACCTACATACCCTTGGAACTGGGCTTCACTGTGATGATTACTTTATTTGCTTTTATAATTTCTTTTCATTGTCACAGGATGTGTGCACTCACCAAAGAGTCAATGAGAGAGAGAAAAAGAGAGAGAGGGAAAAGACACCTGGTCATGCCAAAATATTACGTATTTCATTTCTCCATCTTGTTGGAATTAGGGGCACACGTGCACAGGGCCACAGCGTGTTTTTCAAGCTGCCATAGGCTGGAATTCAAACCATGGTAACCCATGGGGGATTTGGCTCCCTTAATCCATGGGACTGACTGACTATGATAATACTGACTACTACCTTACTTCAATGATCACAAGATTGCCAACTGATTTTCACTGTGCAGTGTGGCGATCCCCCCCCCCCCCCCCGGGGAGTGATTTCTCACTTTCTTTCTCTCTGTCTGTCTCTCTGTCTTTCTGGTGAGTGCATGTGAAAAATTCTCAAAAAAAAAAAAAATTGAGAGACTAAACAGACAGAAAATAAGTAGGGATACAGAAAACTTAAGATCCATTATCAATCAGCTTGATCTGATTAATATATTTACAACATTCACTCGACCAAAATGATTTGACCCAATTAATTATATACCTCAATTGAAACTTTAACCACAGTTGAATATACACTGATGAGTGCTGAATTTTTGTTGTGTTCATCTGTTTCTGTTAAGAAATCTAATTGCATGTGTTTCTGCATATGTCTAATCATTATTATTCTCTATGAATCCACAAAAGCATGTATTAAGGTAAGTTTGCCAAGGAATAATGAGTCTTATTTTGCAATCCTAAGATCCACTTCATTAAAGAAAATGTCCTTAGTAACATATTTGTTTGTACCTTGAGTGAATCATTATGAATCACTCTTGTATTTTGGAGCAGGTGAGATCTGAAAAATTCCAATTATGCATTAACATAGTTCATCAATTGCAATATCTATAGCTATAGATATTAATATCACTCGAGTGGAGGATGTCAATAGGTGAGACTAAGCATGTGTGGAGTCTGGGGAAACTCTGTACCCCCCCTCTAATTTTGTTATAAACTTAAAATGACTCTAAAAAATAAAGTCTTAAAAAATTCTAGAAAGACTTAAAGCCATTATCATATGGACTAATTCAAGTAATTCAAAAAAACATTTTAACATCACAGTTTTACATCTAATGGACCAAGAAGAGAAAAGTCTTGTTTCTCATTTGCAAGCGTGCTGTGATCAGCTCCTTACAGTCACAGAAACTAAGGAAAATTGGGCTAAAAACACCGTTTTAAGGAGTTGAATTGAGGTCGTCTATCATGGAAGACATTACCTCATACAGGGAATTATTGTAGAACACTCTTTCAAAAACAAGTGACACTAGGATTGAAAGAATTTTAGACTTAAGATACTTTGTTTAAAGTGCTTATTCTTACATAGTTTTAGAAAATAAACATATTTGAAACATCATGAAAATGAATACACTTTTCTCTGATGCCATAGAAATTGTTTTAAGATTATTGTCTGAGAGATGACTATTTGTATTTTCTATGTTGCATTTTACTTACCTAAACCTCTCACCAACTGGAGGAAACTGGCACAATTTATATCACATTTTAACTATTGAAGAAGCAGAATCTAGGGCATTAAATACCTTGTCCAATTTCTCAATTCTAAACATTATGAAATTAACCACTATATAATAGATGTTCTTACAGTTTTACAAAAAATAAAATAATACAATAACAGAAACATATTGAGCAAATGTTAAGCTACAGACACATTTTGATTGAGACAAAATGTGGAGGCTGGGAGTTTGATATGGAGATCAAATAAATATTTGGAAATAAATCAGTATGAGAGAGAAAGTCAGTTCCTTATTTCAGTTCATTAGGTGGATAACACTCCATGTATTACCTAATATTTTTTAGTTTTTTGGTTCTTTACTCATTCTCATGCTAACTTGAGGGGGAGCGAATACCCAAAACCATGTGGAAGAGGATGGAACAGAAATAAGTAAGGATTATATTACGATGTAAAATGATTTGGGTCAAAATCAATTTTCAGCCAATCTTATCTAACAGAGACAAGGTGTAATAGCACAGCTTAACAGACCAAGAAAAACAAGGGAAAATACATGGAATAAGTTTTTAAGGTACTGTAGTTGAAGTAATGAAAGATAGTGACCTATGAGACATGGGAAAGAAGCAAGGTGAGCCCACAAATATGTGGATTTACCACCTTGAGAGAATTCTTAGGTTGCAGCCAGAAAGGAGGAAGTGAGGCAGAGTCCTGTGGACCCCTTGACTGGAGGAGATGACCCTGATTCTGTGGATAGCATGGAAAACAGAATTTTCAGGAGAGAGTACAGAGAAAATACAGTTGAAAAGGGGGAATATTTTGCTGAATTCCAAAGGGTCTTTATTGAGTAGTCAACATAGTACTAATAAGTAGAAAAGAAAAAAAACAGAAGCAAAGATCAATTGACAGAAATGGAAAAGAAATTAGATGATGTTAAAGCATAATAAAATCAACAATTGCATAAAATGTAAATGGCCTAAATAGACTAATTAAATGTCCTAGAATACCAGATTGGATAATTAGAAGACGTAGATTAATTTACAATGAAATAACTGAAAAGCTATAGTCAATATTTTTATTTTCTTCTGTCAATAATTGATAGACTAAATAGACAGAAAGTCAGGGATAGAGAAAACTTGAGATTCGTTATCAATCAACTTGATCTGATTAATACATTTACAACATTCACTCCACCAAAGAGCTGCTGAATACATACTCTTTTCAAATGCACTGAAAACATTTACCAAGATGTGTCACGTTATGAAAAATAAAACAAGTCTCACTCAATTAATATAAAAGAATTTCAGTCACTCATGTAAAATATGTTCTTGGACCCCAGGAGAATCCAGTTAGAAATCAATTACAGAAAGATATGTGGAAAAATCTTTCCAAATGTTTTTTAAACTAAATGAAACACTTTTTAAAATGTGGTACACCAAATAAAAAACAAAATAGAAAATTAAAAGGTTGGTTTGAACTGAGTGAAAAAAAAAAAAAAAAAAAAAAAAAAGCAGAGCATACTCTGATGAGTGTGATGCTATTTAAAAAGTATTCAGGAAGAAAATTGAGAGTTCTGGGACCAGCAGTTGGCATAATGGCTATGTCGCTGGACTCCCATGCAGTGGACCACAGTTCAAGTCCCAGACCCAGTGGCTTAAACTCATACCAGGCGTGTGTGCATGCAGGCCCAAGATCTCAAGAGGAGAATGGAGGATAAAGGATTACAACGTGGCCATCCCCATGAGGAGTGATTTCTCATTGTCTTTCTGGTGAGCGCACACACCCTATAGCAAAAACCTCTCTAAAAAGTAAATAAATAAATAAATAAATGAGAGTTCTAACTGCTAATATATCATTCAGGATGAAAAAGAGAAAAGACTCATATTTTTATAATTCCATTTTTATAAAACTAACAATTTCAAAGTAGTCAGTAGTGCTAGAAAGCAAATAAATAGTTCCCTTTAGGTAAGGGGTAAAGGAGTAAAAGATGTCAAGAGGGCATGACAAGACTTTTGGAAGTGTTGGTATGTTCCCTATCTTAATGTACTGATGATTCACAGGTGTGCAGATATCTCAAAACTAATCAAATTCTACATACTAAATATGTGAACTTTATTGTAAGTCAGTTCTACCTCCATAAAACTATTTTCTGGGGAAAGTATGTCAATGGCAGAGTATAAAAAAATGAATATATGAGTGAAAATAATAGGGCCATCTCTGATGAACTGAAATACAACTTTACACGGACTAGCACTGAATTTCTCAGTAACTTGGTTTCTCAGCTCTCTGAACATAGGAATTGATCATTACAAAACATTATATGGGGCCAACTTCTTTATTAGTTATACATCTTTTTTTTTTTTTTTTTATAAGTTTTTGCCACAGAGTGTGTACTTGCCGGAGAGAGACAGAGAGAAGAAAAGTGAGAAATCACCCCAGGGGAGATGGCCACGCTGCAATCACTTCTCCTCCATTCTCTTCCTGGGATTTTGGGCTACCAGGAACAGACACCCAGTGGGATTTTCAAGTCACTAGGTCCAGGATTTGAACCACAATTAGTCATGTGGGAGTCCAGAGCCTTAACCATTATGCCACCTGCTGCCCCCTATTTAGACTTCTTGTCTTGGTTCTTTATGTATAGATCATAGAACATATGATTTAAAGACAACAGGAATTTAGTTCTTACAGTTCCAGAGGCTACAAATTCCTAGATCAAGACACTGGCAAACTTAATGTCTAAAAAGGGCCTACTTTCTTGTATACAACCATCTTTCCACTGTAACTTCAGATGGCTAGAGCAGAAAGGAATCTCTCTGGGGTCTCTTTAACGAGGGCATTAATTTCATTCATAAAATCTCTGCTTTCTTGATCTGATCACCTTCCAAAGGCCCCTTCTAATACCACGATTTTAGGACTAGGATTTTAACATGTGAATTTTGCAGGGACAAAAACGTTTGATTAGTTATACATCTGTTATTGAAAATATCATTACAAAATTTTATAATTTATTTGAAAATAAGTATCAGTTGTTGAGAGTGTGTTTATCAGTTATTGAGACTGATAGGAAACTGAGACTGTGTTTTATTTTAATTTCCTTTTTTGGTTTGGTAAGCACACTTAATATAATATCAATTCTTCTATATATTTATATAAAATACACCTATATTTTTAAGTGTATTTTAGAGAATTGTTATTTATAGTTATATGTTGCCCACCAAATTTCTAGAACTAATGCATCTGGCATAACTGAAATTTTAAACATGCTGATTAGCAACTATTATAACTTTACATTTTCACTAACCCCCATTCTCTGCAACCACCATTCTATGGCTTCCTTCTGTTGATTTTATTATTTAAAATGCTTCTGTGGCTTAAAGTGAGAGATTAGAGGACATAGAAACATGGAAAAGGGTTATAGATACTGGAGACGGTATGGGAAGAGGGTGAGGAGGAGAATGTGAAGAAAGACAATAAGGAGAAAAAGAGAGAGGCAAGACATTTATGGGACACAGAAATGGACTATTATCTGTTGATGATAATGTGTATAGTATCCCAACTGGAGTGGTGTGAAATGTATTCATGTTGGAAAAATCACTTTACAAACTAAGTGATGTATAGTGATTGAATGTGTAAAAGAAAATAAAATATATTTTAAAAAATGTTTCATATAGGTGAAATCATGAAGTATTTGTTCTTCTGTCACTGGCTTATTTAACTTAGCATAATGTCCTCAAGTTTCATCTATGTCATCATATACTGAAGGATTTCCTTCTTTTATTATAATTATAATTACAAATTATACTTTATTATATGCATATACCAAATTTTCTTTATTCATTCTTTTGTCACCGAACATTTGAGTTCTTTTCACATCTTGGCTATGCTAAAATACATTAAATAGATTTTAATTTCTTATGCAAAAAATGTATATTTTAATATATTTTTCCATGGATTTTTGAGTTGCCCTCATATTTCTTTGATATGGTAATTTAAATTATTTTAGATAAATAACCAAATGTGAGATCACTAGATTATATGGTAATTCTATTATTTTATTTTTTGAGAAACTTTCATGTTGTTGTTCATAGTGGCCAATTTCTCCACATCGTTATCAACACTTGCTATATTTTGGTCATTGTTATTGATAAGGTCACCCTGACTGGTGTGAGATGATATCTTATTATGATTTTGATTGGCATTTCTCTAATAATTAGTGGTTTGAGCATCTTTTTGTAAACATCTTGTCCATTTATGCCTTCTTTTTAGAAATATTTATTCATATCTTTAGCTCATTTTTTATTTTTTAACTATTCTACTGACATATAATAATTTTATACATTTGGAATCATACAGGGTGATATTTTTCTATACCATATTACAATGAGTGATGGTTAAGTCAGGGTAATTATTACAGCCATGATCACAACCATTTGTCATTACTTTGTGTCAGGAACACTAAAAATACTCATTTTTAGTTATTCTGAGATATACCATAGTCTATTTTTATCTAAATTCTTCTAACTGCATTTTATAACACTGGAAGTTGTTCCTCTTATTTATCTGTAGTTTTGTTTCCATTGATCAACATACCTCTATCCCCACTCACCAAACTGCTCAGCCTCTAGCAGGAATCTTTTATTTACTTCAGATTCCATATATGAGAGAGAACACATGTTATTTCTTTTTTTTTTTTTTTGAGAGTTTTTTGCTATAGGGCATGTGCACTTGCCAGCCAGAGAGAGACAGAGAGACAGAAAGCAAGAAATCACCCCCCAGGGGGGATGGCCACACCACAATCCTTTCTCCTCCATTCTCCTCTCGGGATCTTGGGCACGCACGCACATGCACCCGGGGTGAGATTAAGCCACCGGGTCCGGGACTCGAACCGCAGTCGACTATGTGGGAGTCCAGTGACATAGCCATTATGCTAACTGCTGGTCCCATGTGTTATTTCTTTTTGTGTGCCTGACTTATTTCACTTAACATAATGTCCTATAGGCTCTCCTACTTAACTTCAAATTACAGTATTTCATTCTTATTAATGTTAGCCCAATTTTAAAGCAGATTATTTGTTTTTTTTTTTTTTTTTTGCTATTGAATTATAGGAGTTCCTTATATATTTTGAAAATTAATCCCTTAACAGACATACGGTTAGCAAATATTTTCTCCCCTTCTGTCAGTTGCCTTTTCACTCCATTAATTGTTTTCTTTGCCATGCAGAAGCTATTTAGTTTAATGTAGTCCAACTTGTCAATTTTGCTTTTTTGCCTATGCCTTGGGAGTCATATCCATGGAATCACTGCTATAATTAATGTTATAAAACATTTTCTCTATGTTTTCTTCTTCAAGTTTTATAGTTTCAGGCTTTCTAAGTCTTTAATATACTTTTAGTTGTTTTGTGTACGGTATAAGAGCCCCATTTTATTATTTTGCCTGTGGATATCTACTATAACCAGCACCTTTGTTAAAGAGATTATCCTTTACCCATTGTTTATTATTGATATCCTTCTCAAAAATCAATGGACTTTATTTGTGTGGATTTATTACTGGGCTTGCTGTTTTGTTTCATTGGTCTGTATGTTTTTATAGTAGTATCTTACTGTTTTAATTACTATAACTTTTTAAAATATTTTGAAACAACAAGTGTGATGCCTCTCGCTTTGTTTTCTCACAAAATTGAATTGACTTTGTGATCTTTTGTGGTTTCATATGAGTTTTATTATTTTTTCCTCATTTTTGCGAGAAAGCTATTGTGATTTTAATAGAGATTATAATGACCTATAGATTGATTTAAATAGTAAATCCATTAATAATCAAATTAATATGATCAAGGAGTGAAATTGCTGTTACCAGGGGATGTGGGAGGAGAATATGAAGAGTTACTCATCAAACAGCATGGTTTCAGTCAAGTGAGATAAATGAACTCTGCTATGAAGCATGTACCTAATATCAACAATAATACAATGTACACTTAGAAGTGTACTAAGAGAGAAGGTCTCATGTTGTACTATTACTGAAATAAGTAAAATAAATGTATTAGGATATCAGTGTGAAATATAGTCTAAAGGAAAGCAAGACTAGGAACCAGACAATCAGCTATGAGTCCTTAGAAATAATCCATGTCTTAAAATAAGGGTGGCAGAGGAAAAGGAAAGGGCATACCTATTAAAATGAAGTACTTACAGATGAATGTACATGGAGCAGTGATGTAGAAAATGGTCATTATATATTGTATATACCAAGCTGATTTGTAATTCTAGAGTAAAAGATAAAGGGTAGTTTTGGGTGTAGACTTGAAGGTTATCCATATAGGACTGACATTTGATATATTAAAAGTAGAAAAGAAAACCAAGACTCTTTCTGAACCATTATTACTTGACATGCATTCGTCTATGGAGAGGAGAGTCACCCTTTGGTTTGTCAAGAGTTTCTTAGCATGGAACAGTTACCTGAGGCTCATCCGATCCAATCTTTCCTTCCTTCTTCCTCTTACAGGTTTCAGAACTGTATAAAAATATGAGAAAAACAAGTATTTGAATATAGCAAATTGTATCAATTTATTAGAAGCAATTCTAGATTCTTGGAGAGTGAAAGAATTGTTGAGATTGGGGTGCTAGAAAAGAAGACTGGAAATAGGAGAGTTGTTAGTTAAAGAATTGGGCTCTTAAATTTAAATTAAATGTATGAGGAAAGGCACAATTTGTCAGTACTGGAATGATGTACAACGCATATCAATGAGACTGAGTGGCAGCGTAGAATGAAGGGAGGCCCTGGAAGAAAAGAATTAGTAGACTTGGCTTGAGATTTTAATCTATAAGGATACCAATACTATGAAAAATTAACAAAGCAGAAATTTTGGCAATTAGACAGCAAAGAGGAATTATATATCTAATTATATATTAATTAGACAGAATGAGGAGGTTGACATTGGGTGTCTGGAAATGCCTAAATAAGGAGAGATTCTGGATGGTTTACTACAATGACATGAGCTTCAAAAAGGAATAATATGAAAGTGAGAAAAAGAGAAGTTTCTGGAAATAGCAACAGCTAGCAAGACAGAGAGAGATGCAGGTACCAACAGTGTAAAGGTCTTAGTTCTATGGGCAGGGTACTGTAACATGTGCTATGCTTACTTCATTCTAGAGTATTTTTGCACAAAGTGTTATATATTAAGATCATTAAAGATTTCAGTTGAGTGGCTTGACTCTACATTGTACTTCCTGAGAATCTACATACCTGAAATTTACTTTCAAATGTTGTCTATTACTTCTATTTTAAGGAAAATCAATTTAACCTTGTGGTTATGAAAATCACTTTTTCAATATAAAAACTTCACATCACCTCAGGCAACAGTTAGTGTGTTAATTACTAATATCCACAGAGAATTTAGATCAAATTATACTTATCATCTACATCAATCAAAGTGTGGTTAGTCAGAAGCAGTAAAATTTACAACTACGCTGAGAAGTACTTCTGTTTCATATTTCACCACAGTATCGTAAGGTCACCCAATAAAGAACAAGAGGAGACAACCACTGTTCAATCTCACTTATAATCCAAGTTGATAAATGTATTGATTAAATAAAAGAGCAAGCATCACCTCTTTAGGAATGTTGTGTGAATAATTTTATATATTTGTCATTAAGTGTACAGAGCTTAAATGTAAATGAAACCAAAACAAAACTATAGTATTTGTTGAACTGGAAGAATAAAATAAGCTCCACAGACAGCAAATTTTAAAATGTGAAAGCAATGCATTTCAGTTAATTTTTGCTTTTTTGAAGCTTCCATCAGTAACTAGTCCAAGAGGCATACATAAGAGCGAAAGTCCTACAGTCACCCATAATCAGCACTGTACCCTGGTTGAGTACAAGGAAGAAAAATATTTATTTGAACATCCTGTACATATCACAATATTGAATGAGTGTCAGGGCCCCCCTAATCATTCACACTACATATCTTATCCACACTGGAGATCTACTTCTACCAACTGGGAGGTGTCATCACGCCTTCCTTGTTGCCCCCTGGGTCCTTCTCAACACTATTTTCACATTTCCTCCCATGTCACCTTATCTGTCAGCTTCCACTTCTGTTAGTTTCAGTTTTTCTTAGAACAAATGTTCAAATGTAACAATCCCCAGCATGTGCTCTGCAGTTATTTGTTCACATTTCTATTTGGAAGTCTATTGACTTTGATTGTACCAATACACTTCAAGGAATCTCCCCTTGGATAAAATGCACATTCCAGCTGGGAAGACACCACAGATTTGCTTGTAAACCTCAAACCAGAACAGGGTCTGACACAGTCAGTGCTTAATAATTGTTAAATGAACCTTTAATTGTGTCTTTTTTTTTTTTTTTTTTTTTTTCCTTTTTCTCATCCTTGACTGAGAGATACTACAAAGAGAGTGAAGTTCTTTTCTTCTAACATAACATAGTTTCCACCTTAGGGGAACAAGCAGTTAGCGTAATGGCTATGTCGGTGGACTCCCACATAGTCGACCACGGTTCGCGTCCCGGACCAGGTGGCTTAAAACTCACTCCGGGCGCATGTGCGTGCATGCCCAAGATCCCGAGAGGAGAATGGAGGAGAAGGGATTGCGGCGTGACCATCCCCCCTTGGGGGTGATTTCCCGCTTTCTGTCTCTATGTCTCTCTCTGTCTGTCTGGCGAACGCACGTGCCCTATAGCGAAAAAACCTCTCCAAAAAAAAAAAAAAGAATAGTTTCCACCTTAGGACTTTTGTGCTTGAATTGCTCTTCAGTTTCTTTGCATGCCTGCCTCTTTCTTATCTTTGATTCTAGCCATATATTTATTATCCTGGGAAACTTCAAAGGGAAATACTGGTCATGTGAGTTATAGAGATTATTAAAGCTACCTAATACATCCCATTATCAAGTACCAGGTTTCAAATTGATATTTAAATTATACTCATTGAGTTCTTTTTCTTTTTTATAATTATACTTTCTGTCACAAAGTGTAGCAATCTCTGTATTTATTGGCCTCCTTTGTGTCTAAGAGATTAAGATCTAATAGCTCTAAGTGGTTGACTCCATGAATCATTCTGGCAACATTTTAATCCAATACAGGTTTTCCTCTTCCGCCTGGCAATGTTCTGCATCTCCAGTGCCATTCTTTTCATTACACTTTGTCAATAAATGTGTTCATGAAACATGAATAAATTTTATTATTAGCTTAACAAAAACTTATCACAGATGTAAGATCACTACCAAAAATAGTCTATGAAGTAGATTGCAATAAAATGTGTTTTCTCCTCTCTCTTTTAATTTATGTCCTAATTGCTAATACTTAATGTAAATGAATTAGTTTAGAGAATGACACTAATAATATGTGTGATGATTTTAACTCTAAAATGAACCAGGGAACAATGCAACTTTCCCACCAATATTGTACAAGATATGAAAGCAGATGCCAAGTACATAAATACCTTTGATTTAATGGAGACTTTCATGTGGAATGTTTTCGCTCTATTGTTTGTTTATTAAGTATAAATTAAAAGTAGCTTGGGCCAACCCTTTAGTGTGGTGGTTAAGCGCTGGGAATAGTGAGCCAGGATCCACATAACCAACCATAGTTGGAATCCTGATCCCAGTGCCAGAGTACATACACGTATGTCCAAAATCCTAACGGAATGAAGAAGTGGAAGAAAAAGAACTGTGGCCTGACCATCCCTCCCTGGAGGATGCTTTGTCTCACTCTTATCTCCTTGGTGAGCACTTGCAACACCCTGGCAGTAAAAATAAATAAATAAATAATTTAAATTTATTTAAAATCCACTAAATGAGGTTAAAAAAAGTAAATACTGATTTTCCCCCCTTTGTATGAATGCATCTGTGTATTTAAATAACTTCTAGAAGAAAGGAGCAATACACTTGCTATTTCCAAATTGTACCAACATTATTTTTAAGCAAAACTGAGAAGATAATTGATAGATGGCTTTAATTATTCATGTTTGCTTCAAAACTACACAATAATACTTTTTAAATCAGTGTCGCAAAATATAAAATGTCACAAAGTTTATGGATCAGTGAAGGTAAGTGAATGCTGATTGTGTCTAAGAGGAAGGGTAGAAACTAGAATTGTAAAAATGGGAACCCCGAGAGAAATGGTACTCTTCTATCCAGGGCCAATTTTTAGTTATCATGTTATTTGAAAGAACACGGGGAACTGTTGTGGGCTGCACAGTGTCCTTCTAAAATTTTACGTTGAGGTTCTAAACTCCAGTACCTCATAATGTTACTTTATTTGGAGATAAAGTTTCTAAAGAAGCAATTAAATAAAATTAGGTTATACAGATGGATTTTAATTCAATGAATCAATAGCATGTGCCCTAGTGAGAGGAGATTGAGACAAAAGGAAGATCATGTGAAGACATGAGAAAATAACAGCCATCTAAAGCCAAAGAGCGTAGCCTCAGAACAAACCTGCCCTGCTCACAGCTTTATCTTGGACTTCGAGCCTCCAGAAATCCATAAAAAAAAAATAAAAATAAAAATAAAATAAATTTCTGTTGTTTAAGCCACCCAGTCTGTGGTATTTTATCATGGCAGCCCTAGCAATCTAATAGAGTAACCTGTGGAAGAAAAAACAAATACAGTAACTTATTTATTTATTGAAACATTTTTCATTCCAGGCAATGGTGTGGACACTAGGGAAACAAAATAGCCTAATTTCTAGTTGGTAAAGTGAGTACAGTCGGATTGAGTATATTACCAAGACAAAACAGATCAGTTCAGCTTAGGGATCTACCAGCTAGTAAGTAATATGTTAAAACAGGATAAATTAAAACCTTCCTAGGTGGTGATGAAATCGTTCTGTGTATTGTGGTGGTGATTATACAACTCTTCATGTGGAATACTGTTGTATAGAACTGTACATACACACAATGAGTGTATATAAAAACAGGCAAAGTCCAAAACACAAACAAAAAAAAACTAATTGTATTGCACCAATAGTAATTTGTTGGTGTGATGTACTGTAATTATGCAAGTTGTTGCCATCGGAGGAAATCTGGTGAAGGTTATAAGGAGATCTATGTGCTAGTTTTGGAATTTCCTACAATTAATTATTTTGAAATGCAATGTTTTATTTTTAAAAAATCTCCAGTTTAAAATGACATGTCTTTTGTGTGACTTTTTTTCTTTATGCATAGTGTACTTTGCTCATGGGAAGTAATATAAACTGACACATGAATATAGCAGCCAAAATCACTATAAAAACCAAACATTATACAGAAAAGTATGAGGTCATTTAAACTTTTTCCTTTGTATTCTTTTATCCATGAATGAATAAAATATTTATTTAAAATTTAAACAAGTAGAGGAATTTATTCACCCAGTCATTAGTTTAACAAACATTACTTGAAGCCCACTATATGCTTAGAGTTTTAGTTAATAAACACCATCTGGCCTACTTCTTTGTAATCGTGAAATAGCTAGATGAGAAGAATGATAGCAGGGGAATTTGGAGCACTAAATTTTGACCATAAGGAATTATCGGAAAGGACAAATTAATGGCTGAACACCTAGACATCAGCAAGTTTATAAAGACAGAATCAGCCTCTTCCTGATCAAATAGCATAGCTTAGAACTTGATGGTTCTGTAAATAATATTCCATTTTGATATTTGAATTTTTCATGATAACATAATATAAAGTAATCGCCCAATGAATATTTTATAGTAAATTAAGTCTTATTCCTTTGATAAGAGCAACCAAATGTCCTGAGCCACTGTGATCATCCAGTGATACTTTTACAATTATTTGGAGAGGTTATACATTTTTTCCTTTGTTATCTGTATCAACAGTTATACTACTAAATTCTCTGATTTTGAAAACCTTCTTCTCATCACTTTTGAAGATATTCTCAGAAGATAAATATATTCTATAATATATAGGCATTTACTTTTGTCATTGGTTCATGCTAGTTTAACAGATGACTCGTCTCTTAATAAGGGTTTATTCTTAAGAACACTATTTCAGTAACTAAGAATAATATGAAGCATTCACTATCGGAACTGCTGAACACATTTACAACATGTAGAGGAAATGAAACGTTTTTGAAAGTATAATTATAGAGAATATTTTATTCCTTTTATATTTTGGGATTCTTCCACTTGTTTTGCCTTGAGTTTTTTTTTTTTTTTTAAAAGTGCTTTTGCTCCTGTTCCTTTGGTTGTGTTATAAGCCTTTGGAGATTGACATGCTTTGAGTCATTTACAGGGAAACTAGTATGTGAATTGCAACAGTACGGAGCCAGTTCCCATTTTATTTTTCTGGCCAGTATTTCTGAATTCAATAATATGCAATTATAGTAACTGCTGAAATGAACACTAACTCAATAGAAAAAAAAAAAAGGAAAACAGACTTAATGTTCTTGCATCTGAAAAGTAATTACATAGCCGCATCCAGAAAATAAGAATCACCATGTAAAGAATACCAGGGGTAAGCTAAAGAGGCCTACTGGAAAATTCTATGGCAAGACATAAAGGCTATTTGGACCGTTATGTACAATATAAAGCAGGTCAACGGAAACTATTCAGCATAATGTATCTGTGAAGGTCTCTAAATTGCCTTTTTTTGCAGTTATGTATAGGCTTTCCTAGAAGGCCAATTTGAGCCTGTCATGAAAAGATAGAGGAAACATTTTAAAAAGTATTTTTAGATTAGAAATCTTGCCTCACCTTCATTATCTCTATAACCTGATTCTAGAATTATGGTTACCAAACATGGAAAACTAGTTTCTCCTTTGTGTGGACAGCCTGTGTCAACTTGCAATTGCCCGCACATTTCCTGATCCTTCCAGCACAGATACCAAAATACAAAAGCATCCAACAAATCTCAGCATTCACAGGAAGAACCTGCTCTCACTTCATCAGTTCAGAGGTGAGGAGCAGCTCCCCACTTCATCATGTCCCACTCAGAGACCCACAAGTCCTCCTCACTGCGTTACTTCCATTCTCTGAAAGAAAACAGGCCTTAAGAGAATTCCTTTCCATGAAGTAACGCATCTAACAGAACAGTTATAACATCATTTACTATTAAATATAGCCACAAGAATTTACTAAAATAAAGTTAAGGAAAAACATCAAGCTATTCAGATTAGCAACAACTTGTTGAATTAACCTCAGGTTCTAACCAAAGTCATGTCCTTAATTTGGGGCTATGATGGGCCAGGGAACCAAGATGGCGTAAATCCACTCTACCTTTTATGAATGGAATATTGAACTGTGGAGACATACAGAGTTACCTTACAAATATATATAAATTACACATGCTGAGTCATCTCCATCAATTTGAATTGCTTCCTAAAATCAGTGGAAGCAGACCTCTACCTCAGTAGAACCACTGCCTGATGGAACCTAGAAATATTTTTAAATAATTTATTAAAATTTTTAATTTCTTATTTTTTTTTAATTCACCAGAGAGAGAAAGGGAAAGCGAGAAAGCAAGCCATCAGATCCTAGACTCATACCATGTGGGAGTTCAGCACCTTAACCACCATACCACCTACTGGCTTTGAAACTTAGGCATTTTTATTTGAGATGACTCAGCTGATGATACCTTCACAAATAGATGAAGATACGGTTTTATTTCTGGGTTATCATTATCATTATCCCACTCTAGCTGCATAAATTGAAGTGGAGAGTTTGCCAATGTTCTCTATATTTCTTCCCATGAAGAAATATGTGATAACACTCATTAATAAAATCTTCAAAGACTTATATGTTAGATAAGAAATTATTTTTGACTTCCTCATCAATTACTTGTAAAAATTATTTTATAGATCTCATTTTTTCTACCTGAAAATGCTCATCTGAAATTTTCAGTTTATTCACATAAAGTTATATATGAGTTTCCCAAAAGTTAATGAAAACACATGCATGAGAAAAAAAAAAAAAAAAAAGCAAAAAACTAAACAAAACAAAACAAAACAAAACTATGCCTGAATTTCAGGAAAAAAATTTGCAACAAAAGAAACCCATACTTTAATTCGATTTTTCCACAGAGATATTGAAGTGTCCTTATATAAAACCATTTTAGTCTGTCATTGTGTTGCTAGACAGAAATATCCAAACTGTGTGTTTTATGCATAATAGAGGTTTGTTTGACTTAATTAAGGTGTGTGGGAAACTCGAAATCATGTGGCCAGCCTCTGATCCTAGTAACAACACAGCCAATAGAAGTGACCCATTTTGCAAGAGTGGGGACTCTCTCCCTCCACTAGACAGCACTAATATATTCATAAAGGCAGTGATCCATGATGCATACATGCCCACAAGGCCCCAGATCCCAGAGTCCTGTCATCTCTCAATGCCATTGCATTGGGGACCAAGCTTCAGCATATGAAATTCTGGGGAACAAATCATGTCCAAGCTGTAGCATTCTGAGATCACTTCAAAAAGTTCATGGAAAAATTAAAGTATTTGTTTATTTTGTGCAAAAAAATTTTGAAATTCACACATATTTTCCTAGTATATATTTTGCATGAGATATAAAGATACCTCATACAGTCTTGACCTCCACCTGATTATATTATCCTCTTCTTAATTTTTCAGGATGTTTTTATTTGTAAGTGACCAAAATTTCCAGTATTGTATTATATTTTTCCCTCAACATGTTAGCATTGAATTTTATTGAACAATACCAAAGTTTACTATTCTTTTCAAATTTTTTTATGGGTGTGTTTAAAAAATTTATCTAGATTGAGTTTGTTTTAGATGATGAATTCTGGGATAGCCCTGTAGCACAGTGGTTAAGCACCATGCTTTTGGGGGCTAGATCCCAAAGGAGGACCAAGTTTGAAATTCCTGTCTGGACAGTTTGAAAAACATCCAAGGTGTGTGTGTGTGTGTGTGTGTGTGTGTGTGTATCTGAAATCTTGAAAGGATGGAGAAATGAGGAAGAAAGATAGCTACATAACCATGCTCCATGGAGGAGGGGTGTTCTTTCTCTCTGTCTTGCTCTCTCTTTCTGGTGAGCACATATACTTGTAAAAAAAAAAAAAAAAAAAAGCTTATGTAATATATCTCATTTTGGCATTTAGATGTTAACTTTAAAATTTCTTTTAAAAAAGTTTACACATTTTCAAAGGTTAATTATATCACATATTTAATGCTTCCATTGAAAAACACTAATTTGGATTTTTATTTTCTTCTTGTCCAAGAGTTACTTAGAATAGTGTATTGTTATTTAATGATGAAATACAATTTGGGGTAATAGTTTGTATATTCTTTGAACCTCCATTACAATTTATTCCTCTTTAGTTATGGTTTCAAAGTACAGTTAAAGAAAGAGTTGAGCTTTATCATGCTGGAGAGTCATTACAGAGAGGGAAGCCACAGATGTTGTAGCTGGGACTAAAGACTGTTAGATACTTTTTACTACCGAAGAATTTTTGGTAATTGGGAAAAAAATATGTATCATCAGGTCATGTGTCTTGGGTAAAACATACATGGGAACTTGCCAGATTTTTTTCTATTTAACATTCAAGTTTTGCCCAAAGGCACCTTTTCATGGAGATCGTCAGCAACCTCTTGATTTTTGACATTGCAAACCAACCAAAGTAATAAGCACAAATTTTTAAATTTTATTTTAGGTTTTCGCCTTAGGGCATGTGCACTCACCAGAGACAGAAAGGAAGAGGGAAAGTGAGAGATCAGCTGCCAGGGGGATAGGATAGCTAGGCCTCAATCACTTCTCCTTCATTCTCCTCTTGGGATTCTGGGCACACACGCACACATGCCTGGTGTGATTTTAAAGCCACCTAGTCAGGACTCATATTGGGGTAGGCCATGTGGGATTCCAGTGCCTTAATAACCACACAACCTACTGACCCAATGTTTCACAGTTTTATTTTCTGATTTTCATTCAGTTACTGGGAAAATTCTTGGCATTAGTACAAACTTTAAACAAAAAGGTGGTGATGGGCAAGGGAACAGCTTATGACATGTTGATTAAGGCTGCTGGATCCAGGACCAGCAGTTAGCATAATGGCTATGTTGCTGGACTCCCACGTAGTCAACTGCGGTTCGCCTCCTGGACCCGGTCGCTTAAACTCACACCGGGTGCGTGTGCGTGCGTGCCCAAGATCCCGAGAGGAGAATGGAGGAGAAGGGATTGCGGTGTGGCCATCCCCCTCGGGGGTGATTTTTCGCTTTTTATCTCTCTGTCTCTCTCTTTTCTGTCTGGCGAGTGCACGCGCCCTATAGCGAAAACCTCTCCAAAAAAAAAAAAAAAAATGGCTGCTGGATCCCACGTGAACTACTGCACAGTTAAGATTCTGGACCCAGGGGCTTGATAAACATGCCTGGTGTGTGTACATGCATGCCCAAAATTCTGAAAGGAGAAATAGAGGAGAAAGGTGTGGTATAGCCAGTCTCTCTGTGGGGTGGTTGTGCTTTCTCACTTTCTCTCTTTCCCTGTTTCTCTCCAGCAAGTGCAGGAGCATTTTAACAAATTAAAAAGTAGAAATGAATAAATCAATCAAGAGGGTTTTTAAAAGAATTATTTTATTTAACTTTAATTAATTAATTAATTTTAATTTGACTAAAGAGGAACAAAGCGAGAACAAGACTGAGAGAGAGAGAGAGAGAGAGAGAAAGTGAGAAAGCAAGCCACCAGGTTCAGTACTCGAACCACAGTTGGCCATGTGGGAGTCCAGTACCTTTAACTACTATGTCACCTACCAGTCCCGAAGAGTTTTCAAATACTAAAAATAGGGTTTGGGTAACCTTTACATATGAAGGAGAAAGTATATTTCAATAGATATATCTCTATCTGAACTGTTTAATTACTTTGGCATTTACTTAATGTGATATCATTAATTGAAGTATAGCTAATGTGACTCTTCTGGTCTCTCTATATCATATAGACTAGGATAAAAATATTCTGAAAGAAATTGATTCTATGTGTACCCTCTGCTTTTTTATTATGTTAGGAAGAACTTTTACCTGACATAGAATAACATAGAAAAAGAAAGCTGAAAATACTGAAAACTAATATCGTTTTGGCAATGATAAAGTATTTTTTTTTGAGAGGTTTTTTCGCTATAGGGCACATGCGCTCGCCAGACAGAGAGAGAGAGACATAGAGACAGAAAGCGAGAAATCACCCCCCAGGGGGGATGGTCACGCCGCAATCCCTTCTCCTCCATTCTCCTCTTGGGATCTTAGGCACGCATGCACACGCGCCCGGTGTGTGTTTTAAGCCATCAAGTCCGGGACACGAACCGCGGTCAACTACATGGGAGTCCAGCAACATAGCCATTACGCTAACTGCTGGTCCCCAAGTATTTTTCTATCATGTCCTCAAATGTTCAGTAAACTATAGTTTTAATAACATTGTAGGAGGTAAGTACCTTTTTAAGAGCATTATAATTTTTCTACTTTTAGAATTTTAAACAGAACATATCTAGTGTTACTACTGGTCTTATTTCATATATATGTGCCCTGGTTTCTTTCACAAAACTAAGAATGCTGTTTCGGAGTATATGTTTTTAATGATTTGATTGTGCTTTGCTGCAAAGTGTTCTGTTCTCTCGTTCTTAAGTCCTTCAGCTAATATTAAAGATTACCTAGATCAAATCAAATCAGGATTTTGCACACCCAAACCCAGAGAGATCACTTCAGCAAGATCACCGTTGTTTTCCCTGTTATTGAATCTGCTAATCAGTTCTTAGATTTCCTGTGCTTACCTAATAGTTAATGTTTCTAAAAAAGGGGGCCAGCAGATGGCCTAATACTAACATTGCTGGACTCCCATGTAATTGACTGAGGTTTGAGAACCAGACCCAGTGGCTTAAAATTCACGCCTGGTATATGTGCATGAATGCCCAAAATCCTGAGAGGAGAATAGAAGAGAAGGGATTGCGGCATCACCATCTCCCCTGGGGGATGATTTCTAGCTTTTTGTCTCTTTCTCTCTGCAGCAAGCTCACATGACCTATAGCAAAAATCTCTCTCTCAAAAACAAACAAACAAAACTCTAAGAAAGATAATTATTTAGACAAATATTTCTAGAGGATACAAAATGAAATTCATGTGGGTTATATAAAACTAAAACTGTAGATATAGATGGGAAAGTGAAAGACAAACTTACATTGGTACATCCTCAAACTTTTCTCTATTGCTTCATATCTTTTTCTTTTATTTTCTATCATTTTATGTAAATCAAGTAGATAGACTCGATTCTAAAGATTCTCGAAGAGGGACCAGCAGTTAGCGTAATGGCTATGTCGCTGGACTCCCACATAGTCGACCGCGGTTCGCGTCCCGGACCCGGCGGCTTAAAACTCACGCCAGGCGCATGTGCGTGCATGCCCAAGATCCCGAGAGGAGAATGGAGGAGAAGGGATTGTGGCGTGGCCATCCCCCCGGGGGGGGGGTGATTTCTCGCTTTCTGTCTCTCTGTCTGTCTGGCGAGCGCACGCGCCCTATCGCAAAAACCTCTCCAAAAAAATAAAATAAAAAAATAAAGATTCTCAAAGAAAAAATTAAAATCACCAATTTTTAACTGAGTCATTCAGAATTTTGGAAAACACTAAGAACAATTTTTACAGAGAGGAGTTACTAAGTGAAGTGAAGATGTGGAAGTAATGTAGTATATGGTAAATTTTTAAAAATCAGAGTTCAAATATCAAACTGAAATGATATGAAATACATAAAAATCAATAGGTGATCAAAAATATTGTTGTTGCTTTTAATCTGGCTTGACTTTTTAGCTATTTTTTCTTCAATTGCTGGATGAAAATATTTGCAAGAAAGATTTTGATCTTCACTTCAAAGAAAAGCTATATTTAATAATTCTATGTCATGGGGAAAGTATATGTGCTTTTTATTGTAGAAAATTCTTATAAACGACATGCTCTAAGTTACTACACATTCTTCAGAACCAGTAGAAATCCATTGGACACAATTTTTTAAAGATTAGAGTTATCAGACAGAAGTAATAGTCATTTTTCTTGTCCAAGGTTTCACTCTGAGCAATGATAAAATATGGATGGCCCAGTGGCCTCTAAGTTAAGCCTTGCTATTTATCCAATGCAGACATAATCTTCAGAGTGACACAAGTTATTCGGATTTTTAAAAAGGATTATCAGCTAAAATATGACGGTCATAACTACACTCGGTTCTGTACAATGACTAAAATGTCTGTCATATAGAAAAGCAGTAAAATCACTTTCTGGGGCTTTTGTAAAAGTGAAAACAAAATCTTGCATGTGGTTCAAGCTATAAACTATAATTTAAGGCTTGAAAATGTGTAGGTTAACTCAAAAACAATGACGATTATTATTCATAAGCTAAGGTATTCAATCAAACAGGTACTGTTCACTCGCCCCAATCAATGTAGATAGGACACAAAATTAAAAATCAGACACTGTCTGTAGATCTAAGGAAGCATCTCATTTATAATCGAGTTCTTTTGAAACTTGCAGCCTATCTAACAGAAGCAATTTGGTGCAACATTACAGGAAAAGAATAAAAAATTATTGAGTCTCCTACAGAGAAACAGTAGGAAACTTTTCTAAGCTATTCTTGATTGTTCCATATTCTTGAATATTTGCCCCTGACAAAGGAAACTAGAATATTTTCCAATCTCATATTAATTTTTCCGTGAACCAGTTAAGAGCTAATAAACATCAAATATTACTTCATACTGTTATTAACAGAACTATGGAAAATAAAGTAGCATGTGATTGCTCTCATTTCTATGTATAGAGCATTTTGAAAACTGAAAAATAAAAAAAAAGACCTGCTATGATAAAACAACCTGGATTCAGAAGAATAGGACATGTAAACTACAGGTATTAAGAGCAAACACCCTTTCCCACTTTATTAGTTTTCTAACTTAGGCAGAAAGTCATTGGTGTTACTAGGGAATAGTGAAGATTAAGAAAAAATGTTGCAAACTGTAACTTATAATTGAAAGTGTACTAAGTCATAAAATAATGTTTCTTTGTAGATGTATCTCCTATATACACATACTTCCATTTATACGCATGCACACACAGTCTTCTCTAGAACACAGAAATTTATAAAGTTAGTTTTAAAAGAATTATTTATTTTAATTTTATTTATTATTACTATTTTTTTTTTTAATTTTACCAGAGAGAGGGAAAATGAGAAAGCAAGCTGCCAGGTCTGGGATTTAAACGATTATCAGCAATGTGAGAGTTCGTAACCTTAACCATCATTCCACCTTCCAACCCCTAAAGTTAAATTATTAAAATCATTAAAGTCCCACAATTTCAACAGAAAAATTAGTTGGAAATAAAATGTATGATTTTAAATCTTTTATATTTTTATGTTTCTTTATAGTAGTATAGGTAGTAGTGTATAAAGGATCTTCACATGATATTTAGTGTAATAAATTTTATAGACCAAAAAAGTCTTGTGAGATATATATTATTAATATATATATATATATATATATATATATATATATATATATATATATATATATAAAACCTTATGATGTTTGTGCTTGCTGGAGAGAGATACAGAGACAGAGACAGAGACAGAGACACTGAGAGGGAAAGTGAGGAATCACCCTCCAAGTGGGATGGCCATGCCACAGTTCCTTCTCCTCCATTCTCTTCTTGGGATCTTGGGCATGCACATACACATGTCGGGCATGAGTTTAAAGCTACTAGATCCAGGACTTGAACTGTGGTCAGCCATATGGGAATCCGGTGATGTAACCATTATCCCATCTGCTGGCCCCAGTCTTGTGATAGTTTAAAAAACTAAGCTTTGGGTCATGCTATTTTTCTTACCTATATGACTTAGCACAATTGTGTTATTTGTAGCCCATCTTAAATTGCATCTTTTTGAGCCTTTCCCTGATCAACCTAGAATGCAGTCGTCTCTGCCATCTATGAGCAACGGTAGGTTTCTTAGTCACTCTCAGTGTTTCGTATTCTACTGATATGGAGCCCTTTGTATATTTGTCTTTTTTTCATTTTTTTAACATTTAATTCCTGTGCATTCTTACAGCATGCAGCATGAATATGTTGCCTGTTAGTCTAGTCCAAGACATTCCCGTACACATAATCATCAACAGATATCTTTTCATTTCTGTGTCTGTTAAATGCTTTTTCCTCTTCTGATTTCCCTCCTACCGCTCCCATTACACACCCCCTCCTATACTGCTTCTGGTATCTACAATTGGCACCCCCCCTTCATTTGTACTTTCCAATCTTTCAGTTTCTGCCATAGAATGAAGATATTTGGTATTTATTAAGTGAGGACATACAATGCCTCCCTCTCATAGTCTGGCTTGCTTCATTTAACATTAAATTCTCCATAGTTGTCCACTATGTATCAACTGTCAAGGTCCCATTGCTTTTTATGGCTGAGTAGTATTCCATAGAGTATATATGCCACAGTTTTGCAATCCACTCATCTGCTCTTGGGCATTCGGATTGATTCCATGCCCTAACGATTATGAACAATGCTACGAAAAACATAGATGTACGAGTATTTTCCCAGCTTTTCTGTCCTTTGGGTAGATACCGAGGAATGGAATTATAGGGCCAGGTTCTAGTTCTATCTGCAGGATTTTGAGCAACCTCCTTATTTTTTTCCGTAGTGGTTGTACTAATTTATATTCCCACCAACAGTGTAGGGAAGTTCCCTTTAACTGAAATCTCGCCAGCACTTAAAATTATTTTTAAAATCATAGCCGTTCTGGCTGGAATTAAGTGGTATCTCATTGTGGTTTTGATTTGCATTTTCCTTTTGATAAGAGATGTTGAGTATTTTTTCATAGACTTTTTGGCTGTTCTTATGTCTTCCTTGGAGAATTGTCAGTTCAGCTCATTTGCCCATTGTCTAATTTTTCACTTTAATTTTTTTTTCAGAGAGATTTTGTTCTATAAGGCAGATGTGTTTGCTGCAGATACAAAGAGAGAGAAAGTGAGAAGTCACCCCCTCTGAAGGGAGATTAGCCATGCCACAATCCCTTCTTTTCAAATCTCTTCTCAGGATTTTGGGCACTCATGCACACGTACCCAGTACAAGTTTCAAGCCTCTAGGTCTGTGACTTGAACAACTGTCAGCCATGTGGGAGTCCAACACCACTTCACCATCTGTTGGCCCCCATCATTTGCCCATATTTTAATTGGCTTGATTATTTTTTTGCAAGTAAGCTGTTTCAGTTCCTCGCATATTCTGGTATTTGTCCTTTTTTTACATTGTTAAAGTATATTGGCCTTTATTAATTTACTCATTTATTCAACAATACCCATCTACATTCTGATTACTTTTGTAGACATGGGGGTTACAAAAAAAGAACCAAAGTTGGACTGGATTCAAGAGCTTTTCTCATTACTTTGGGCAAACAATAAAAGAGTATATGTGCCAGTCTGTGAGGGTATAAAGAAAACGAGTAATCGGTGGGTAGGTAAGAATGCTATTTTCTGTTTTATTTCATCGCCTTGTGGAATCAGCTCATATTTGTCCCACTGTGTCTATGTCTCATATTTATTTATAAAACCTTCAGTGTTCCTGATTTTTAGGGAAAATGTCTATAAAAATACCTATTCACAGTGTTTTTCTTCCATAGACAGGAAATATACCTTTCCTGGCCTCCCTCCATTTCTCAATCATTCTCCCATGACAGCATATATAATTTTTCAATTTAGAAAAATGATTGTGAAGTTTGGCTCTGTCCTTTCCTATCCTTTTTCTTGGAAACCACCTTCTGAGAAAGCATACAATCTCTCTTATTCTCAACCACTTGGTAAAAATTCAGTCGCTGTGGGAGAATACCTAGCATGGTTCTATACTGTTATTAACTGAGTGGCTCTGTTTATGTCCAGGGTTTGTTATTAGAAAGAGCACTTGTCTGTATGCATCAGTCTTAAGTGACTACTTTATAATTCATAAATACTACATTCTAGTCCTATTTGTCTAACTCACTTCTTTTATTTTTCAATTCATTTGAAATCCAATGAGAAGAAAGATATTGTTCAAATTCTGTATTTAGAATGTATTCAGAAAGAACATTCACAGGGAAAAAAATGGTGTAGAAAAGAGTAATGATTTCTTTTTAATTTATTATTATTATTTATTCATTCAATTGTTATATATCATTTATATTGTAAATAGACTCTACCCAGCATGATAAACACCTCAGCCCACCCAGTTGAGAACACTATACACAGCACCATCAACAGATAATAAACCATATCTGTGTCCCACAAATATCTTACCTCTCTATGTTTTGACCCAAATTTCCTTTTCTATGCTCTTTTCCTTCCACACTCTTCTTCCGCTTTGTCTCTAGTGTCCATAACAATTTTAAATGTTTTTATGCCCTCTAGTCTTTCAGTCTCTACCATAGAGTGCAGACTGTCGGTATATGTAAAGTGGAGACACACAATGTCTCCTTCATAGACTGACTTGCTTCACTCAGCAACAAATCTTCCAAAATTGGTCCACTTTCTATTGAATTCCAGAGCCTTGGATTTTTTTTAGTATTCCATAGAGTATATGTGCCACACTTTTTCAGTCCATTCAGCTGTTTGTGGACATTTGGGTTGGTTTCATGCCTTAGCAATCATAAATAATGCTGCAATAAATGTAATTGTGCAAGTGCTTTTCCAACTGAGCATCCTCCTGTCCTTTGGGTAGATACCCAGGAGTGGAATTGCTGGATCATGTGGTAGTTCTATTTGAGGTCTTTGAGGAACCTCCATTTTGTTCTCCACAGTGACTGGACCAATTTACATTCCCACCAACAATGTAGCAGAGTTCTCCTTTACCACATCCCCTCCAACACTTATCATTTTTTGGGTTTTTAATTTTCACCATTCTGACTGGGGTTAGGTGGTATGCCATTGTGGCTTTGATTTGCACCTCCCTTATGATGAGGGATGTTGAGCATTTTTATATGCTTTTTGGATGTTTGTATGTCTTACTTAGAGAGTTGTTTATTCAACTCATTTTCCCATCTTTAAAATGGATTAATCCTTTTCTTCTTCTGGGTAAGCTGCTTGAGTTCCCTGTGTATTCTGATTATCAGTTCCTTATCTGAGGCAAAGTTAACAAAAATTCTCTCCCATTTTGAGGGTTGTTGATTCACACTAATTACTGTGTCCTTTGTTGTTCAGAGACTTTTTAATCTGATATACTCCCACCTGTCTATTTTGGTGATTATTGTCTGTGCTTTGGGGGTGGGGGGTCTTGCTTAAGAAGTCTGCCTACCCCAATGTCTCCCAGAGTTTCCGCAATGTTTTCCACCAGTAGTTTTATAGTTTGCAGTCTTAGGTTTAGACCTTTGATCCATTTTGAATTGATGTTTGTTAATGGTGACAGATATGGATTCAGATTTATCTTTGTGCAGATGGATACCCAGTTTTTCCAGCACCATTTGCTAAGGAGGTTTTACTTTTCCCACTGGCTTGACTGGTATCTTCTGTCAAAGATCAGTTGGCTGTATGTTTTGGGGTTTATTTCTGGGGTCTCTACTCTGTTTCATTGGTTCTCATGTTTGTTTTTGTGCCAACATCATGCTGTTTTGATTATCACAGCTTTGTAATACATTTTGCGGTCAGGAATTGAGATGCCACCCACTCCACTCTTCTGGCACAGGATGACTTTGGCAATATGGGGTCTTTTATGATTCCAGACAAATTCTATGATTGTCTTTTCACATCTGTGAAGCTCTCCAGCCAGGGTCCCCCCTTCCAGATCCCAGTGCTAGTCAGGTGGGCAAGTATCTCTCTCCATCTTGTTCTTCTCTGTCCCTTCAAACTTTTTATTTCTCTTTTTGAAAAACTGCTTTCTGCTCCACTTGTGCCTTCCCCTTGCTAATTTGCCTCATCTTCCCTCACTTAGGACAGAGAGGGTCCAGGCATCTCTATCTCTGTCTCTGCTATTCCTTTGCATGGGAAGCAAGTGCACCAGGTGGTTTTGCATTTTTTCACCCAACTTTATTTTCTGTGACTAGATTTCTAGTTTTTTTTTCCCTCCTTTTTTGTTCTAGTTCTTTCCTTCTTTTTTCTTCTTATTTCTGTTTCCTACTTTTTTCTTTTACCTTACTTTTCTGTTTTACTGTTCAGCCCTCACCCACTGCCTAGAGAAGACTAGATACATGGTAGCCAAACATCTGAATATTGTGTTTTAGAGAATTCTTTGTACCTCACTGTAGTGGTTGCCAAAAGAGTGTAATACCCTTCATAAACCTCATTTCAAAACCCCACCTGGAGGAGTTTCTCACACTGGAGGACACAGTAGAAGGGAGAAAATGGGGTAATACTTCTCCATCTCCACCAAGGGAGCACTGTAACTCATCTCCAAGTAGGGAAAAATTAGAGGATATTACCAAAATGTCAGAAAAAGAATTTAGAATATTTATGGTAACAAAACTCTATGAAATGCAGGAGAAAAGAGACATTGAGCTCCAAGAGGTGAGAAAGACATTCCTGGGAACAAGGATCTTGGATCACAGAACATATGGAAAAATTGGGATTTTTCCAGTTATCTGTAATACCAAATAGGAAGAAAACACCTTCAAAAACATATTAGAAAGATGAAGAGACTCCTCTTCAGCAATTCTTATTATCTTCACAAAATACCAACAGATAATTTGTGTTGAGAGAGTGTTCAGGGGGCTCAAGACAGAATTAGAAATCTGGGATCAGCAGATGGCGTAATGGTTATGTCACTGGACACCTATGTAGTTGACTGCAGTTTGAGTCCCAGATTCAGTGACTTTAAACTGCACTATTTGCAATTGCTAAGTCATGGAAACAACCCAAATGCCCATGAACAGATGAATGGATAGAAAAACTGTGGTACATATACTCGATGGAATACTATTCAGCCATAAAAAAAAAAAACACAACAAAACCCTGGCTTTTGACAGGAAGTGGATGAATTTGAAAGGTTTACTGCTGAGTGAAGCAAGTCAGGCTATAAACGAGAGGTATTGTATGTCCCAATTTAGTATATACTGAGTGTCCACACTCTGTGACTGAAACTAATTGACTAAAGCATATAGAAACAATATCCTAGTAAAGCCCTTTGGGGAGTTAGCATGGTCCCCTTGCTCCCTTATTTGAAACTGCAACTTCCTTTAATCACAGTCCTTCCTGTTACACTTTCTTGCTTTATTATTTTTCTCTTTATTACTCTTCATGAGGTACCCTGATTTATGTTTGATTCAGTTACTTAATTTCTCTCTTTAAAAAAAAGTGTATACAACATAGTAGGAGCCAAATAAATATTTGCCACTTGAATAAAAAAAAGCATATAGAAACATAGTATATAGATACAAATACCAGATGTAGTGAGTGTGAAGGAGGAGGGTCTGAGGAAGGACATTTAGAAGAAAAATAGGGAGGCAAAGCATTAATGACACAAAAAAATATGGTATTACCTGTTGCAGATATTTGTAGTTTTATCAACTGTACTAGGGAGAAATGTTCACCTGTTGAAATATCCATCCTGTAAGCCAGATAATAATGTGATTGTATAAAAGAAAATTGAATTAAAAATAAATACAGAAAAAAAGAAAGAAAGAAAGAAAGAAAGAAAGCATTCAATCAGGAAAAGAAAAAAAAAAAAAAAAAAAAAAACTCATCTTGTGGGCATGCCCAAAATCCTGAGAGGAGAATGGAGAATAAGGGATTGTGGTATGGCCATTCTCTCTAGTGGCTGATTTCATGCTTTCCGTTTTTTTTTTTTTTTTTTTTTTTTTTTTTTTTTTTAATGAATGATTTATTTAAATTTATTTATCCGTTCCTTTATTTTAATTTGACCAGAGGAAGGCACAGAGAGAGAGAAGGAAAGTGAGAAAGCAAGCCAGCAGGTCCGGAACGCAAAACCATGGTCAGCCATGTAGGAGTATCCAGTGCCTTAACTAGCATGCCACCTGCTGGCCCCAGATTTCTCGCTTTCTGTCTCTCTGTCTCTCCAGCAAGTGTATGCACCCTACAGCAAAAATCTCTGTAAAGGAAAAAAGAAATTCTGAGCCCAATAAAAAATGTAATACTCAACTGAAAATGGTAGAACAAGATTAAAAGAGCTAAACAAAAAGGAAGAGGCAAAGTAGAATGACCGAGTCAGGTTGTTTTTCTGCTTGAGTTTGTGAATTTAGTGTAAAACTAGTCTCAGCTCTATGAGTTTTCTCAACAATTCTCATTTGTAATGAAATTGACCCAATCCTATCTTTGTGGACTTGTCTTCTCTTTATTTTTTCCTTTCTTTCTCAGTGCCTTATTCTTTCTTCTGTTTATTTTCTCTCTTAGTCAATAATTTCTTACTGCTAATGGACTACTGTATGTGAAAATAGCTGTGCTCCTGATAAACATTTCGATTCAATGTCAGATTTCTTCTGGAAAAGTACTTTCCTTTGAGAGCAAATGTTTCACTTATTGAAGGCTGAATACTTACTCAAGGGTTATGTTGCTGCTTAAATATTACATGGACAGCTGCTAGTCAGTTATATAGAAAATTATTCAGACTGTCATCTGCTATATGCCCAATAAAAGCAAAGTACTTCATCAGAGCATATGATCTTTTAGCAAGTGTTTTATTTAAAATAAATAAAAATTTTAAAAATACTGAGTCAGAATCCATTTACTAAATTAATGATCTCTTGCTGGATTCATCAAACCCTTTAACTTAGTATTAAAACTGAGAGTTAAATACACCTACCTCCAGATGAAACAGAAAAGCGAGATTGTTTACATTGTCACTTCATTTCTCCAGGAAATGTTGCTAAATGAAAATGAACTGTATGTCAATGTAGTGTCGCAATCCATATTTTATTTTAACTAAATAAATAT
Source organism: Tupaia tana (assembly GCA_026018925.1). Lineage (NCBI taxonomy): Eukaryota > Metazoa > Chordata > Mammalia > Scandentia > Tupaiidae > Tupaia > Tupaia tana. The sequence goes on along the minus strand of JAKSZU010000007.1, from coordinate 160,057,219 downwards.
CTTTGGAGACTTTATATGAGAAAAGTTATAGCAGCAAATGTTAAATGTTCGTCAATATCAATTATTATCTTTTCTTCCTTTTAAGATGGTACCCCTTAACTTTCTTATGGGTAGATAAGACATTTCTTATAACTTTTGCAACTCCAGTGATTAAGTTTAGGTCAATGAGAAATGGCAGGAAGTAAAGAATGAAACTTCTTGGTCACAATTTTATTTTTTATTATTTTAGAGAGATTTTTGCTATCAGGTGCATGCACTCGACAAAAAGACAGAGACAAAAACAAACAAACAAAGAAAACAAAACAAAACAAACAAACAAACAGTAAGAGAGAAATCACCCCCCAGTAGGGGATAGTCACGCTGCAATCCCTACTCCTCCATTCTCCTCTCTGGATTTTGGGCATGCACGATTACGTGCCTGGCATGAGTTTTAAGCCACTTGGGACTCAAACCGTGATGGACTATATGGGAGTCCAGCAATGAAACCATTGTGCCATCTGCTAGTCTCCATGGTCACAATTTAAAACCATAAAATTGTGTTCCAATTGTCATAAACTGAGCAGCTGCTCAATGAATACATTTCCTTTTTTTTTTTTTCCCAGCACACACCTCTTTGATATTCCCCAATGCAAATTTTCATCAGGTGTTGCCATGGGACTGCATTCTAGAAAACAGGATGTCAGTGGAAATGAACTGGGCCATGTCCACTACTGCGTTGACAGCTCCCTGAGCTGCTGATTCATGTTTGTTTCCTCTCAACCAACTGGATGAAGATAATTATGACAAGCCTGGAGTTTATATATCAACAAAAATGAAATCACAATGAGGGGGACTGAATCCTTGAAGAACCTCTTGGAAAAGATCAACCCGTTGCACTGGGACACCTGTTTGGGACTTCATGAAAATAAGCAATAAACATCTAGTTACTGATAAGTGAGATCTAGGGGATTATCTTGGAAACTGTAAACTCTGCTCCTAATAGCAGGTCTATGACCTCTCCATAACTTCCCCAGGCTGAAATCTACAGCTGTGTTGGTGAGGCAGCTCCCTTTAAACAATGGAGCAACAGGGTCCTTGTAAACAGCATCATCTGTAATCTAAGACACCCTGGATTGATGTGGGCTGCCTTACCACATCTGCTCTCTTCTTTGAAAAAAGCAGCACATAACTCTTCGGTTTGAGCCACTGTATGTAGAGCCCTGTTCCGTATTTATATCCCAAACCAGTAATTCTCATAACTTAGCTCACACATCAGCATTGACTGAGGGGATATTAGAGAACATTGTTGTTATCTTAGTCTGTTACTGCATTACTAATAGAAATGCCTGAGACTAGGTAATGTATAAAGAAATAGGGGTTTACTGAGTCACAATTTTGGCAGCTAGCAAGTGAGAAGATACAGCCCTGACAGCGTCTGCCTACAGCATGGCCAGTGAAAGCACAGAGGAGGTAGGTGCGTGCAGAGAGGAGTGCTGTGAGCAACTCTTGTTCTTTTATAGCAACCAGCTCGGGAGAGAGCTGGAACCCCTTCTCATGTGAGCTAGAACTCACTGTGTCTAGGGAGATATCATTAATCTGTTTCCAAACAAGTTATCTCCACAACTCAGGCACCATTATCCAGTCACTTCCCACAAGGTCTTACCAGCTCCTGATATCAAATTCTAAAACCTAAAACTTTGGACGGACAAACCATTATGTGAACCGTAAGAGTTGTTAAATGTATATTTCAAAACCCATGTTGGAAAAACAGATTTTAAAATAGCATTGTGGTCGAATATACATATTTCTTATGTGATATTACTTTAGTATATAATCATTGAAATAGGTTTATGCATAAGAAATGAGGTATACATCATAAAATATATCTGCAACACGAAGCATGGTAAACTTAATTTATGCTTTGGTGAAATAGATCTTAGGCACCGTTATTGAAGTGCGCTCTTTCTCCAAAGTAACACACCTTACTTTTACATCAAATATTCAAAAGATTTTAGCCTAGATAGACTTTGAGAGATATGCTAATAATATTAGTAAAATAATACTTTTATATTTTTATATTTAAATACAATTATTTACATTCCATTGCATATGGTCATGTTTATTTTAAGGCAGTTTAAATATTGAGGTAGTCTGAGAGGCAGTGTGAGCATGTATTCATGTCCATGAATAAAGTCAGCCCAATGACATTATGACAGAATGAATTGGCCTAGATAAAAATAAAAACATAAGGGCATTATTCTTAACCCTGGAGTTAACAAATGAGCAAGTCAAATCATATCATTTGTCATTATTTCTTCATTTGTAAAATAACCATATTCCCTGACATGATATATTCACCAAGTTTGTACGAAGAGTGTGGAAATAAATAACTTGCAAAGTGATATGTAAATGTGTCTATTTAGATGGCTGTGCCCATAATTTAAATAAAAGTTCTGTCCAATGAGCATGTGCTTTTCTTATTAAGTCTATTCTAAGGGCCAGCATTTGATGTGGTGATTACGACCCTGGATTCCCACTCAGCCAATTGTGATTCAAGCCCTGAGCTCAGTAGCTTGAAAATCACTCCAGGCATGTGTGTGTACATGCCCAAAATCCCGAGTGGAGAATGGAGAAGGGATTATGGCATGGCCATCCCCCAGGGTGGTGCTTTCTCAGTTTTCCTCTCACTATCTATCTCAGTGAGCACACATGTCCCATGGCAAAAACATCTCAAAAAAAAAAAAAAATCTAGTCATTGATGTAGTTTTGAATATTATCCATTTACCTAGAATAAAATGTAAACTAGTCAAGAATGGAGTTACTTAATGTGCATTTGTACATGTGTATATTTGCTCTCTTATTATACTTTTCTTTGCCCATAAAAAGAGGAAAATAGTGTTTGTAAACATGACAAATCTAAGTATCCAAATAAAAATGCTTATTCCAAAGGAAATGGTTTTCCTTTATAGGCAAATTAAAAACCCAGCTGTGCCAGACATTATGGAAAACATTACATAGCAACTGATTTGTCCACCAATGAATCATCCCAATGAATGGAAGGCAGAATGCTGCAGGTGGCATTTATTTTGACAAACTATGTTTATTAAGGTGGTTGATTTTTTTTTAAATTATGAGTTAAAAAGTTTTAATTTGCTCTGAAATGTTCTCTTTTAGCTAAAAGGTAGGATTTTTCCTTCCTTAATTGACTGTGTTGGATTTTAAAAATTTCTGTAACACAGAGAGAATACATAAATAATAAATATAACACATAGTATTTTAGATAAGAATTCCATGGTGCAAAATGAAAATCTGCAAGCAGGATCCTTTTGACAACAAGAAGTTATCCTTACAAAATATAGATAGATGATGATGATGATGATAGATAGATAGATAGTTAGATAGAGATAGAGATACATATAGAGATAAATATACATATACATGTATGTAGGTATATACTTAGAGATAGATACTGCATCTATACATAGATACATGGATAGAAATATACATATATTGATACATAGAAAAATACACAAAAGATAGATTAATAGATACAGAGAGGTAGTGTAGGTAGATACATAGATACCTAAATAAATGCAGAAAGAGAGAGAGAAAGATAAAGTAATACAGTGAACAGTATTCATCAAACTCCAGTAATAAGTAGGATATTGTTCTGACTGGTAAAAACGCAGTATTGAATAATGCAGAAAAGTCCTTATCCCATATAATGAACAGTCTAATGAAAGGAAAAATAAATATCAAACAAAAAATATGTTTCTAAGACATAATTTTAATATTTTAATTATATATTTCCCACTGACCAAAACTGCAACCCAACTGCATTGCAATGTATCCAATTTATATGGATTCTCTATTGTGTGTCATGTATAAATGTAGAAGTTAGGGATATAGCAGAAAGTAAAACAGTAAGAAAAATCATTTTTCTAATAAAGTTTAAATACTTAGGAGACAGGCAATATTAAAAATTGATAAGTTAAATAGAATATTGCAAGGGGGTAACAGTATAAAGGATAGAATAGTATACAGGATAGGATATAAAGAACATTATAATATTCAATAGGGGAGTTAGACAAGGATGTGCCAAAATGAGACAAATATTGACAGTTGAATAAGTGGATTATGGAAGCTGTTTGGGAGAATATATTTTCTGGAAGATGAAACAAGTAATATGAAAAGCCATAAATAAAATGTTTAGTATTCTCAATTAATAGTAAGGTGATTAAGGTGGAGAGGAATAATTGAAAGAAAGATGGATAGAATAAGATGTTGAAGCCTTAATTCCAGTGTAATGGTATTTGCAGATGGGGTCTTTGCTTTGGGACAAAGTAAGGGGAGATTAAGTCATGAGAGGAGGGTCTGAGTCCAATGGGACTACTGTTTTTATGAACGAGGAAAAATAATCCAGAGTTCTATTGCTCTCTGGGCTAGCACAGAAGGAAGACCATCTGAAGATGCAATAAGAAGGCAGCTGTCCACAAGACAGAAAGAAAAACATCACCAGGAACAAAAGATCAAGGTTTATGCTTTGATCTTGGACTGCTCAGCCTCCAGAACTGTGAGAAACAAATTCCTGAATAGCCTGGGTAGATAATATAATATGGTTGAAGCCATATTGGGTACAGTTTGATACACCATTGTGAAGATGTTACCCTCCATTCTGTATCAGTTACATTGGAAACTCTGGTTGTGGTCAATAGTAATGTAACTGGACTCACATGGGAGAGGTCCTGGGTTTGTATATCAGGACCTCCCTGAGTATCCTGGATACCATACTCTCTGAGTATGTGTGCATACCATATTCATGATCCATGCTGGCTGAGACTGGAGGTAGGTCAGGGCAAGAGGATGTTACTATGGGTGCCAGTCTTCTCTCTCTCATAGAAAAAAATAATAAAAGGAAAACTTTTATTTTTTCTTTTTTTGGAGAGGTTTTCGCTATAGGGCGCGTGCGCTCACCAGACAGACAGAGAGAGACATAGAGACAGAAAGCGAGAAATCACCCCCCAGGGGGGATGGTCACACCGAAATCCCTTTCTCCTCCATTCTCCTCTCGGGATCTTGGGCACGCACGCACACGTGCCCGGCGTGAGTTTTTTAAGCCACCGGGTCCGGGACGCAAACCGCGGTCGACTATGTGGGAGTCCAGCGACATAGCCATTACGCTAACTGCTGGTTCCCATGGGAACCATTGGACCATTCTGACTGTGCTGTTGAAAAAGATCAATATACCTAAAATATATGCTGTGGTTGGGTATGGTTTGTCCCCAAAGGTTCATGTACAGGAAGCTTGGTTTCAAATGTAATAGTGTTGACAGATGGTAGGACATTTAGGAGGCGGGACCTAGTGGGTGGTGTTTGAATCGTGGAGGTAATGATGCTCTCATGAATAGATTAATGCAGTCTCATGGGATGAATGAGTCCTTGCTCTCATGGGAATACATAGATTTCCACAAAAGCATTTCATTATAAAAATAAGATGATCACTGCAGGTCACTTTGTATCTCTTGTACATATCTGCTGACTTTTCTGCTTCCCTCGTCCATATTTTAATGTAGCAATGTGGCCAGATGATGGTTCCAGGCCTACAGACTTTACCGCCACCAGAACTATGAGTCAAGTAAATCTTTATTTTTATTAAATCACCCAAACTCAAACATGTCTGTTTAGCAACATAATAATAGACTAAAACAATATCCAGTTTTCAACAAAAGGTTGATGTATAAAACAACAACAAGCCTGTGCTCATCAACTGATGAAAAGAAAATAAAATGTGACATCTATGTAATATACATTATACACACACACACGAAATAGAATATTATTCAGTCACTGAAAAAAATAAAATCCTGTCCTCCATGTGAAAACTGAGCTGTAAACTTTCAAGGGCCAAACTGTACATTATGTGAATTACATATCTATAAAACAGTTCCTAAAAAAGAGAAAATGTTAAGTGAATAATTGGTGATAGAGACACCACTTTGAAAGTTTTACAGTGAAGAGGAGAGTATTAATGGGACCCAAACTAGAGGGAATAAGGTGATCAGAATTTTGTGTGTGTGTGTTTTTATTGTTGTTTTTAAAGATGACACATTACATGGGAAGGGACAAAAAAGAAATTCATAGAGGATATTATTTTGTTGCTGAAAACAGTTAAGTCTTTTTAACACAGATAATGGTTTTTTAATGATCATGTTAATTGAAAACTTAGCTACTTGCTACTTAAGTGAATATTCATTTTAACCCAGAGTAACTTGAGCAAATAAAATCAAATATATTACTATATATTTCTTCTTGTAACTATAGTTTGCCCTAAAATGAGCTCCCATTCTGTTACATAATCTGGGAATTTGGTTAATTTTATTTGGACTTTTTATTGTCATAAATTCTGGTAAGATTCTTGGGTGTCTAGTTTCAAAACCGAGTAGAGTACCGTAGTTATTGTGCTCCTCATTACTGTTATAAGTATTTTAATTTGGTATTACACAGGTTTAGTGCACAAATTATGATCCCAGGTTTTCTGCTGCTATAATCCTGTTCAAGTTGCTTTATTCCTCTCACCCTCATTTCTCACAATTATTCTTGTCTATAAGCACACTAATATGTATAATGATTGTCAATAGTAACATTACATAAATATATATAGCTAGTAAGTCCTACCCCCTTTTTAATATATTTAAGATATTCTACAGTTTTGATCTCTTTATTCGTAATTTGTGGTTAATACCATATAGAGAACTTTTTTGGTACCTACATGCTCAATCATTTCACTCAAAATCAGTAATTATGAAATAAAAATATACTAGTAGAGAGATGGTAACTTCCATTGTAAATTTTAGCTCTGAATTTACCAGTGGAAAATTTTTAAAAAGGAACTCATTACCAATTCCTTGAGTTGTTCAATACCTTGGAACATTAGCTTAGGTTGAGACAGAAAACTTTAAGTCATTTTTCATTTCCTGAGAGGTATAATTATTGGATTCATTAGCAGGAGTCAAACTGACTGCTGAATTTTTAGTGATTCATATGAAGCAACGAAAATTTGAATAGTTTTCTAGTACCTTCTTGCATAATGCCTGTTTTGTGAACTGAGAAATGATACATACAGGAGAATAAGTTTGTAACTCTAATGGATGTTCTTTTTTAATGCAAAAAGGGTAACCTTAAAATACTTATTAAAGAGATTCGATTCATCACAACAGGTTTGAAAATCTGGTACAATCTGAGTTTTACAAAAAAGCTGATATTAAAGCACTCATTAATCTCTCATCTGAGATGATAGAAATGCCAAAAGTCCTTGAAGTGTGTATTGCCTTTAAAAGTATTACTTATAAAGCTATCCCTCATTTCAAAATATACTTCATGTATCCAAAGTCAGTTTTCTTTTTCTGCCTCTTTATTGCTAGCTAAAAGGAGAGAGAAATTCAAAACTGATTGTTGAACACAGTAAAAAATATTAGTTAATAAATATGTTTATACATATTTTCAAGGATCATTTTTGTTGTTAATATTTACATTAGCTTATTCAAATTTTCATGCACATGCACAGGAACACATTCATTTATATCTGTATTATTTCATTTTTATTCATTCTAAGATGCACAATTGTCCACACTATCACTTTTCTGATATTTTATGATTCTTTTAATAAATGCTTTTAGAGTTGCTGGTTGGTAGGTAACTAGTTGTCATTGCTTGGCATTTTGCTTATATGTTCCTCTTTTCTTCCTTTTTTGTTTTCTTGAGAGATTTATGCTATGGGGCACATGTGTTCTCTGGAGAGACAGAAAGCGAGAAATCACCCCCCAGGGTAGATGGCCACACCACAGTCCCTTCTCCTCCATTCTCCTCTCGGGGTCTTGGGTACACAGACACACTGCCATGAATTTTAAACTAACGGATCTGGGATTTGAACTGAAGTTGACTACATGGGAGTCCAGCAACATAACCATTACACCACCTTCTGGTCCCTGTATGTTTCCCTTTCCATAGCACTAAAGTTATATTACAACATTGTGCCTTAAAAGACAATATTATATTGGTAGGCATTTTTTTATTTCTATTAACACATAAAATAATGATACCTTAGATTAAAGGATACATACAATAAATAAATGCTACACACATTTGATTTTGAACTTATGTCCAAGTGTATTTCCACTCAGCCTAATTTCATTAAAAGGTGGTTTGTATTCATTGTTTCCATTTTCTTTTTTTTTTTTTCTGTCATTGTTTTCATTTTCTTTGTTCCCATTCTTTCTTCAATTTATTTTCTAGGTTTTTGTTCCCTCCTTGCATAAAACTTTCCAGAAATATTTAGCAAGTAACTTTTTAAATAGTTTTTGGGGCCAGCAGGTGGTGTAGTGGTTAAGGCACTGATATCCCAGGTAGTCGACTTCGGTCCAAGTCTGAACCCAGTGCCTTGAACCTTACACCAGGCACGTGTGTGAGTGTGCCCAAAATCCCCAGAAGAGACGAGAGGAGAAAGGACTGCAGCTTGACCATTCCCCATGGGGAGTGATTTCTCACTTTCTATCCTGTCTCTCCTGTGAGTGCACATGCCCTATAGCAAAAATATTTCAAGGAAAAAACAAAACACACAAGAAACAAAACTTAATTTTCATCATTTGTGTCCTTTATGATTTTCAAATACTTGACTATGCTTACCTTCTTAGAATTTTCTCTCTCAGATATTTGGCACTTTTTCAAATACTATCCAATATTTGTTATCATTTCTGCCATATACACTGAAATTTCTTCCTCTTGGCTACATAAGTCTCACTATCTTCTACATTTCTATCTTTGATCTTCTCGTTCAAACTCTACTAATGTCCTTTTAATTTTATCTAATACTCTAGTTTCAAATACCACTGGTTTGATAATGACTCAAATCAGGACATATTTTCAGACATAGGTCATTATAATCAAAGTTCAACTATTCAAAGTTTATTTTATATGTTCCCCTGACAATCTCATCTTCATATCAAACTCCAAATATCTAACATTAAATCATTGTTGTTAACTTATAGTAATTTAAACAATATTTGGAAAGGAACTTGCTTTAATCTGTAGATTTGTCTGATTTCATTCAAGGTGCTATAACAAAGTATCATAAACTGGGTGACTTATAGTCAATAGATGTTTATTTCTCGATATTGGGAGGCTGGATCATCCAAGATCAAGGCTCAAAATGATTCATTTTCTGATTGTGACCCATTTTTCATGGACAGCAGCTTCTTGATACATCTTCACATAGTAGAGAGGGCAAGACAACTTCCTGGGGTCTCTTTTTTTCTTTCTTTCTTTTTTTACATTTAAATTTATTTATTTACATTCATTCACTGTATGTCATTACCACATACGAAATGAAATTTTCCATCCTGAATACACTGTATATAAGGGCACTAATCTCACTCATGAGGTGGCGCCTCAGGATCTAATCATCTCCTAGTGATCTCACCTTCTAATATAACCACGTTAGTGACAAGGATGAAACATGCAAATATTGGGGGAACACATTGAGACTCTGACAATATTCATATTCTATATTTTTATCTACATACCATAATCTACATAGTTCCTTACACCAAATAACTTTGGATACAAACATGGTGTCTCATTCTCTGGTATCCTTATAGTAATTTAATCTCCAGGTTCAGCTAATTTTACCTTCTAACTCTATTTACAATCCTTTCCCCTGTTCTCTATTTCTACTTCCACAATCTTAGTCCAGGTTTTCTTGAACAGTTTTTGGAAAATACCAGTTTTTGGAAAGGCCATTTAGCTGTATCTCCTGGCTCTTCCTCTTTAATTCAGCTATCAGATTGCTTCAAGAGTGATGGCTTGGGGGGACTAGCAGTTAGCATAATGGCTATGTCGCTGGACTCCCATGTAGTTGACAGCGGTTCATGACCCGGACCTAGTGGCTTAAAACTCACACCGGGCGCGTGTGCGTGTGTGCCCGCCCAAGATCCCTAGAGGAGAATGGAGGAGAAGGGATTGTGGCGTAGCCATCCCCCCGGGGGATGATTTCTCGCTTTCTGCCTCTCTCTCTCTCTCTCTCTCTCTCTTTCTGTCTGGTGAGTGCACGCGCCCTATAGCAAAAACCTCTTAAAAAAAAAAAAGACACACACACACACACACAAAGAGTGATGGCTTGGGATTATTCTGAGGGCCTGGTAGTTGAGCTAGCCAGATCCCACAAGGCCAACCATGGTTTGAACCCCTAGACCCAGCAGCTTGAAAAACACACCAAGCACATGTGTGCATGCTAAATCCCAACATAATGAGGACATGGAGGAGAAGGAATTGTGACGTGACTTATGCCCCCATTGAGGAATGCTTTCTCTCTCTCTCTCTTTCTTTGTGGAAAATCCTTTAACCCCTGGCAGAAAAAGGAGGAAAAAAAATAAAGAGAGAGAGTGATAATTCGAAGGAAAAAAATCTAATGACTTCCCTCTTCTGACCTAAGTCCCTTAAGAGTTCTGTTTTCCTTTTGAGAAAGTCTAAACATATTTGGATGCTGTGTCTTGGCCTTGTTTGCATCCACAGGATTGTCAACTAGAACCTGTGTCTCCATGTGATTACTGAATAGTTCTAATCTCTGCCAACTATCATCGTATACTCTTTTTTTTTTTTTTTTAACAATTATAACCTTTTACTTTTTTTGAAAACTGCTATTGTGTAGGGGAGGTTGACCAGTAGCCTGGGACTGCACAACAGGCACCTCCTTATGCCAACTGCAGAGGTCAACCAGTTGTCTGTCTGGAATAAGGTTGACCAGTAGTCTAGCTGTAGGTGGACAAGGGAGTGGAGGTCTTGAGGGTCCTGGTGGTGGGAATCAAAGCACGGGTTGTGCGTGTAGCCACACTTTGGGGCCAGCTGGTGGGATGGTGATTAAGGCACTGGAATCCCATATTATTGACTGTGGTTCAAGTCCAGGACCTGGCAGCTTGTTTTCTCACTTTCTCTCTTTCTCTGTGTCTCTCACTGGTCAAATTTAAAAATAATAATAATAGACACACTTGTCTTAAGCCTGATCTCTTTACACACTGAGTAATATTTAGAGATGTTTGGGTTTATGAACTTTATACTGAAGTGTGGCAGAATATGGCACCCAAAAATATGCCACATTGGCAAAGTGTTCATTTGAGCTAAAAGCACTTAAAAAAAAAAAAAAAAAAAAAAAAAAAAAACAGTAAATACAAGAAGAATGTTCTGACTTCTTTTCTTTGGGAGAGCAGGCAATAAAACTCCTGTTTTAACAGAAAAAAGAAAAATGTCTCCCTATATCAGGTGGAAAGAAACATTCTTATCACCACAGATAGGGAATTGAGGCCAAGAGAAGCTGTACAAACAGACCTTGCTAAAATAACTCTTATCTTCCCTTGGACTTCCCATACATTTAAGCCTTTTCAACATTTGCTCTCTCTGTTCTACCTAGTATAAAAGCATTTATGTTTTTGAAGTTACTTTATGTCTTTACTTCTTTATGAGGGAGCCAATCTCATTTAAAATGTATATTAAATAGCTATGTTTTTCTCCTATTCATCTGTTTTATGCAAATTTCATTCTTAGGCCCACCTGAAAAATTTTGCCTCTCCTAAAATACCTGAATCTGCCTTTTTCCTTCTCTGTACTAAATGTCAACCTTATTAGAAATACCTAGTTGAATGTTTAAAAGATATGAAAACCTAATAAAAAATTGTAATATTCTGATTTAAATAGTCTGTTAAAGTCAAGAATCTTGGTTGTCTACAAACATTTAATGAATGAAATTCAAGAGATTGAAAAGCCTCTCGGAATACATACATAACAGGAATTATATATGTGAGGAAAGAATCCAAAGGTTTGATAAAACACAAAAAAGAACTGTGTCCCAGTGGAAATTTATAATTACGGCTCTAGAAATATAGCTACTAGAACAAACCAAGTTAAAACATAAAATTTCACCCAAGTCTGCTCATATTATTTATTGCTGTAGAGAAAAACATCCTAAAATTAGGTATATTAGCACAATTTATTTTGGCCTTTCCATCACTGTGAGTTAACTGGGCTTCAATGACACAGTTACTATAAGAAAGCAGCAGATTAGAGTCCCTGCAGGGTTTTTTGGGCTGGCCATCCAGGATGGCTTCCTCAGATGGCTGGAAGACTGGGAGATTAGAAAGGGCACCTACAGGAGCCTCTTCATTTAGCTTTGGGTTTCACAGCATGGTTTCTCGGTTCAGAGTGAGTATCCCATGTGTAAATGTCCTGAGACAGGAAACAGAAGCTGCCAGTCCTGTTCAGAATAAACCTGAAAGAAATACAACATCTTTCATTATTAAATTCTGTTCATCGGGGCAATTACAGATCCTACCATTGTCAAAATATGGAGAAGTAAACTCCACCTCTTGAGGGAGGCAGGATATCATTGCAATGAAAAAGAGAGAATGAAATGGGAGATATTACTGTAGCTATTCTTGGAAAACAAAGTCTTCCAAAGTGTTCACAATTAATTGAGAACTTTGGAAAAACTAATTCCCTAGGTAGGTTATTTACACTGGAGCAGAAGATAAAGGAAGAGGAAGACAAAGTGGCAGAAAGGAACTTAATGTGAAATGAGACTGGAAGCAAAAATTGAATCAAGTCAAAACATTTAAAATCTTATAAGTAATATTAAGGAGTCTGCACCTTTTCAAAAATTAATGAATCTTAAGGGTTTTAAGCAGATTGGTGAAATTAAACACACACACACACACACACACACACACACAGAGACACACACACGCACAGACATGAAAGGTCTTTGGAAAGTTCATGGAAACTGATGTGAAAAAACTACAGGGCTGTCCCACAGTGCAGTGATTGAGCATGGTGCATTAGATTCTGGATTCTGGATCCCATATGGCTGACCATGGCTTGAATCCCAGTTCCAGTGGCTTGGGACACATGCTGTGCATATGTGTATGTGTGCCTAGAATCCTGACGGAATGGAGAAGTGGAGAAGGTAGGAATGCAACATAACCATTCTCCATTGAGGAGGTGATCTCTCTCTCTATCTCTCTCTCTCTTCTTCCCTCGCTGTCTCTCATTCTGGCGATTGCACATACCCTCTGACAATAAAAAAAATTAATTATGCATAGATTTCTGAGGCTAGCAGGTGGCATATTGGTTGGGGTGCTGGACTCCCACATGGCCGACCATGGTGCAGGTCCCAGATCAGGTGGCTTGTTTTATCACTTCCCCTCTTTAAAAGAGGGTCTAGAGATGACAGACACAACGCAGCAGAGACAATCTCTTTTTGGTTTGCTTTTTTTCAGAGAGGTTTTTGCTATAGGGCACATGCGCTCACCAGAAAGAGAGAGACAGAGAGACAAAAGGTGAAAAATCACCCCCCAGGGGGATGGCCACACCACAATCCCTTCTCCTCCATTCTCCTCTCAGGATCTTGGGCATGCACGCACACTAGCCCAGTGTGAGTTTAAGCCACTAGATCTGGGACTTGAACCATGGCCAACTACATGAGAGTTCAGTGACATAGCCATTACACCAACAGCTGGTCCCAGACAATCTCTTTTTTGATGATCCTGAAAAAGCAAGTTGCTGTGAGTTCTGCAAATTCATGGACATGAATTCTGTTCTTAATCACGTGAATTCAGGAGAAGACACTCAAGATAAAGAAGATAAAGTTGCTGCAGCCCCAGCCAACTCCTTCATTGCAGTGTTTGGAGACCTGATATTCTGATCCACTGAGAATCCAGTTAAGCTGTGCCCAGATCCCTAACCATTGGAGAATGTGAAATAATAAACATTATTTTAGATCCCTAAGCTTGTGGTAAATTGCTATGCAGCAACAGAAAGTGGACATGTGTGGAATGCGAGTACGTTCAATATCACTGGATAATAAACACAAGATTATTTACTGACAATTGTATGTTTGCTCAGATGTTGCAAATGAATTACAACCCTCAGAATGGGAGACAAGTTTTGTTAACTGTGCCTCATACAAGAGATTGATAACCAGAATACACAGGGAACTCAAGCAGCTTACCCGTAAGAAAATAATTAACCCAATTAAAAGATGGGAAAATGAGCTGAATAAACAACTCTCTAAGGAAGACAACCAAAAAAGCATATAGAAAAAAATGCTCAACATCTCTCATTGTAAGGGTGATGCAGTTCAAAACCACAATGAGATATCACCTAACCTGTAAGAATGGCGAAAAATTAAAAAAAAAAAAATAATAATAATGATAAGTGCTGGAGGGGATGTGGTGAAAGGGGAACACTGTTGGTGGGAGTGTAAATTGCTCCAGCCACTGTGGAGAACAATATGGAGGTTCCTCAAAGACCTTCAAATAGAGCTACCATATAATCCAGCAATTCCAATCCTGGATATCTACACGAAGGGCAGGAGAGCACTCAGTTGGAAAAGCGCTTGCACAACTTTTTATATTGCAGCATTATTCACAACTGCTAAGGCATGGAACCAACCCAAATGTTCACAAACAGATGAATAGATTGAAAAAGTGTGGCACATATACTCCATGGAATACTATTCAGCCATAAAAAACAACAAGGCCCTGGAATTTGATAGAAAGTGGACGAATATGGAAGATTTGTTGATGAGTGAAGCATGTCAGGCTATGAAAGAGAGACATTGTATGTCTCCACTTAACATATACCGACTGTCTGCACTCTGATAAGAGACCAAAAGACCAGACAACATAAAAGTATTAAAAATTGTAATGGACACTAGAGATAAAGTAGAAAGAGTGTGGGAGAGGAAGAGCGTAGGAAATTTGGGGGGGAAATGGAGAGGTAAGACACTTGTGGGACACAGATAAAGGTTTATAATCTGTTGATGAGGATGTGTATGGTGGTCTCAACTGGGCTGGACTGAGGTGTATATCATGCTGGGTAAAGTCTCTTCACAGTCTAAATGATGTATAGCAATTTAATGTATGAATAATAAATAAATAAAAAGAAACACAGTTTGCTTTATGAATTAAAATTAAAATACACATTAACTTTTATGATAAAATATGAGTTTAAATAGTCATATAATATTTGTTAAATTGTGAGACCTGTAAAGATTATGCTTTTTTTTCCCTTCCCTTTAGGTGTTGGGATTGAAAGGATGAATGGAATTCTTCCATCTTCCGTGCCTGAGGCAGTTTGAACTTGATGAGATGTCCTTTTAAATATATTGTTTAAACAGTTAGAAGATAAACCAGTGGCTATTTGAGGTTGCCATGTACCAAGAGCTAATCTAAGAATAGTTTTAGCAGGATATGCTTCATACAGTCAGATTCCTTATTATAAGTAAACTGGTGGTTCCTGGATTTCTGAGTCTCTGTCTTGCTGGAATAAGAATTAATTACGTAGGTTCTTGAGCTACATGATGAATGTGGTATAAACTCTTAAAGACACCTATGGGCTTCTTGATGGCACAAATAGTTTATCTCCACAAATGCATCCTAGTGCTTAAAGGGGGGTTTCTGGGGAAGGTGTATCTGACCATTTGGGGCCCCCAGATACCAAGGCTGGCATGTGTGTCTTCTCCCACATTCCTGGAGAAGGCAGAGGGCAGCCTCATGCAGTATGCCTGTGTTTATTCTGCCCCTCTCAGGAGGCACCCTAGCGTGTGTGCTCCAAGTACACATATTGGGAAGTGCAGATAAGGAACCAAGGCTGGGGGACATAAGAGGCTTTCTCAGGTTCTCTTCACAGCCAGCAGCAATGGCTTCTTGCCTTGATATTTTGCTAATCATAAGAAAAGCTTTGTGTTGAGTAGGAATTGTGATTCATATAGGATTTTTTTTTTAGACAGTTCACCATCTGTGCTAGTGCAGAGGTTTTCTAAGAGTAGAACTCTTTGAAGATAGTTCTTGAAGGTTCATATCTAAATCTTTGCAGTGCCCTTTCAAACATGGATGCACAGATCCTACCATAAGTCTGCCAAATTGGGTGGCTGGTGTTGTGGCAGATATATATAGTTTGGTAAACTTCCCCTAGTAGACACTAGATGCTAAATGCTAGGTTAGAATGACTTTTCAGGTATCAATAAGTTGAAAATTGAAACTTAAAAAAAATCTAATGCAATTACATTAAAACAATAATGGATTTTATTTTGTATTTCCAAATTTTTCATTAAACAAAGTACTTCATATAAGTGAACGTATAGAGAATATGATCTTATTAGTGGTATTTATGAGTCTAGATAGTCATTGTAGAAGATATGACATTGCACATCAAAATGCTTAAAACATTTACACCACACTCTGGCTCACCAATTTTACTTTGAAAAATATATCACAGGGATATAATCATGAGTAATATATCAAACTTTTTTCCTTTTTTTCAAATGGCATTTAATGTTTCTACGCTTTGGCCAGCCTGCAAGCCAGTGGTTGTGGTGGCTGGACCCCAGATGGTCTGAGACTTGAGAAACACACCTGGCATCGTGCACATGTGCCCACCTGAAATATCAAAAGAGGGAGAGATGGAGTAGAAGGGATTGCAGTATGACCATGCTCCATGGAGGATACTTTCTTGTTTCTCTCTCTCTCTCTCTCTCTCTCTCACTCTCTCTCTCTCTCTCTCTCTCAGCTGTGACAAATTAAAAATAAATAAATATAAGTCTTGGGGCTGGCAGGTGGCATGGTGGTTAAGGGTGCTGGACTCCTACATAGCTGACCTCAGTTCAAATCCTAGACCTGGCAGCTTGCTTTCTCACTTTCTCTCTATCTCTATCCCTCTCTCTTTTTCTATCCCTCTATCCCTCACTAGTCAAATTTAAATAAATAAATACATAAACTAATAAACAAACAAAATAAACTTAGAATAATTTAAATAAATACATACATACAAGTCTCTGCTTTAGTCAAGGAAACTATCTCACTTTCTCTCTCACTGTCTCTGTCTCTCCAGAGAGCACACATGCCGCATAGTAAAAACCACAAAAAAAACTTTGCTTTTTAAAAATAAATACTTGAAGTTATGTTTAAAACAAGCTAGTAGCTTTTATTTCCTCTCTTGCATATATTATGTGTACAAAATTAGGGCTGGGAATAAATTCTCATGGTACACAGAAGCTTGAATGTGTCATACGCTAAGGATGTGTTACTCTCTAAGCAATCACTGAATTGAGCCAACTTTTCTGTTTGATTATTTGTTTTTTAATTAGCCTGGTTGATATACTGTCAACAACCTCTTGCCTCTGAAATGGTTTAGTGAGTTCATCTGGGTTTTATTTTAGAAGTTAAAATTTCAAAATTACCTAGGGATTAATTAGCTAGTTCTTTTTTTATTTTTTAATTAGAACATTGCTGCTGATTTTTGGGATAGTGTAGGAAGGTTCTTAGCTGCCTAAGGCCGTATCCAGAATGGTTATGGAGTCAGATTTCCCCAAAGGAGTGCAATTTGGGTATGTATATGTCATGTCAGTAGTTTGTGAGTTCATGAGCAACGAGACAAAAAAGTGAGGATGGGAGTAAACTAGCCCTGCCAAATCTTGTTTGAATATTTTTTTTTAATTCAGTCTAAATGTTTATTTGAAAAATGTTCCTTGATATTTTCAAGTGGAATCTAAAAGCATTTGTTTGGTCATCATGTATCAATTTCCTATCTCGCGTGGAGATAGAAAATAATCTGTAAATACACACACGACAACCATCTATAGAATTGTTGAGGATTGACTGAAATGTTCCCTAAGATTGAATGTCATTTTTATGGCTTCTATAAGAAGAAATGGGTCAATGTGCAAAATTTTAGGTAGGGAATTTTAATCTCTATAAAAGAGAAGTCTTGGGGCCAGCAGGTGGTGTAGTGGTTATGGCACCCACGCCGCCAATCACAGTTCAAGCCCTGAACCCAGCGTCTTAAAATCACACCAGGCACATGCGCATGCATGCCTGAAATCCCAGGAAGAGAATGGAGAAGGGATTGTAGCATGGTCCTCCTCCCTGGGTGCTGATTTCTCACTTTCCATTACTGTCTCTCTCTGTTTCTCTCTGGCAAGTGCACATGCCCTATGGCAAAAGATTTAAAAACAAAAAAGAAATCTTCCAATATGCAAAGCTGTAGAGAAAGAAATTGTGTATTATTGTGACAATTTCTAATTGGAATTTTGCCTAATTATTGGTTTACTAAATTCTGTAAGGTAAAATTTCCTCTTTGTGATGTATATAGTTCTGAGTTTTGACAACTGTGATGTACTTCTTGTTATTTTTCAGCCACTATAATACACGTGTAGTGTTATCTCATTATGGTTTAATTTGCATTTCTTTAATGAATAATAAGGTTGAGATTCTTCATGTCCTTAGTTGCCATTCATATATTTTCTTCAGTGGAGTTTATGTTCAAATATTTTGGCCACTTTTTACTAGTGTTGCTTTCTTGTCATGGAGGTTCAATGATTATTGAAAAATTCTGAATACAAGTCAATTTATTTTTAATTTACTGGAGCACACATGCACTCACTGGAGAAGAGAGAGAAAAAGAGACAGAGAAAAGGAAAGTGAGAAAGCAAGTGGGAAATGGTCACTCCACAATGTCTTCTCTTCCATTTCTCCTTTAGGGACTTTGAGAACACATGTAAGCATGCCTGGTATGTTTTTCATGCTATTGGGTACAGGACTCAAACTGCACATTTGGACATGTGATATCCAGTTGCCTTAACCAGCAAGCCACCGAGTGACCCAAGTCTGTTCTTAAGTATGTTATTTACAACTATTTTCCCATAGCCTATCACTATTTATTCTCTGAACAGTGTAGTTAATATAGCTATGTTTTCATTTTGATAAAGCCAAACTTATCATGATTTTCTTTTCTGGATAGTCATTTTGTCAGTATATCTAAAACCTCTTTGACTAACCCAAGTCAGAAAAATTTCTTCTGTATTTTATACCAAAAGTTTTATAAATTTATGTTTTAGATATGTGATTCAATTTAAGTATTTTTTAATAATTCAAAGGTTATCTTTTAACAGGTAGACATTTTATTTAAATTTTTATTTTATTTTATTTTGGGTTTTTGCGATAGTGTGCATGCACTCGCCAAAGAGACACAAAAAGAAGGAAAGTGAGAAATCACCCCAGAGGGGTATGGCCATAATTCCTTCTTCTCCATTATCCTCTTGGGATTTGGGACACAAATGCTTCTGGCATGACTTTCAAGACACTGGTCTGGAACTCAAACCATGGTCAGCTATATGGGAGTTCTTAACCACCACACCACCTGCTGGCCCCATGGCAACATTTGCTTAAAAATAATTTAATTTTAGGGACCAGCAGTTAGCGTAATGGCTATGTCGCTGGACTCCCACGTAGTCGACTGCGGTTCGAGTCCCGGACCCGGTGGCTTAAACTCACGCCGGGCGCGTGTGCGTGCGTGCCCAAGATCCCAAGAGGAGAATGGAGGAGAAGGGATTGTGGCATGGCCATCCCCCCTGGGGGGTGATTTCCTGCTTTCTATCTCTCTGTCTCTCTCTGTCTGTCTGGCGAGCGCACGCGCCCTATAGCAAAAACCTCTCCAAAAAAAGAAGAAAAATAAATAAATAATTTAATTTTAAAATTCTATTTATTTGACTTATATTTTTGTCAAAAGTCAGTTAACTATATTTCTCTGAGTCTATTTCTGGATTCTCTCTTCTGTTCTATTGACATATATGTTTAACACTACCAATTCTCATTGTCTTGACTGTCTTGCTTATTATACCTTCAGAGCTGGTCTTAAACCAGACACTGTGAGTTCTCCAACTTTTATTTTTTTCTTTTGAAATTATCTTGATTAACCTCATTCCTGTATATATTATAGAATCAGGTTGGTATAGCCCACGAGAAAACTCCACTAATTTTAAAATTAGGATCTCATTGAATTTTGTGGCCCCCAAAAAATTCCACTAATTTTTAAATTAGAATTTCATTGAGTTGAGATTAATTGGCATTTTACTATTATAGAGTCTTTTAATGTAAAGAAATGAGTGTACTTTGCAAAATTTGAAGGGAAATGAAATTAAAGTGCAAGTTTAATTGGATGTGAAAATATTCTGAACACTGTGCATGGTTTTTCATAATCTGCATTTCCCATCACTTCTCAGCTTTTTGGCTAAGGCCAAGTGTAGCATATTATATATTTTTCTGCACTTTTAGAAGACCTCCTCTTAACATCTCTCTTCATTAAATAGATTTTTTTATTCTTTCGTTCATGTTTTATAGTTTTCAGTGTCCAAGTTGTGTGCATATTTGACTTGACTCGCTCCTATTTATTTCATATTGTGTTATAATAAATGTCTCTGTGATGTCAAACTACGTATGCTCACTATTAGTTCATAAAAATGTGATTGAATTTTGTGTTTTGCAAGTTTACTAATTCAGTTATTCATTCTAGTGTAACCAAAGAAGAGAAAAAATACTTACAAAGAAAATAAGAAAAGTAGAACAAAAAAAGCATTTGTGATTACATTTTAATATTTTAAAAATTTTATTTATTATTATTATTTATTTTTTATTTTTGATGAGAGAGAAAGAAAGAAAGAGATAGAAAAGGAACATGAGAAAGCAAGCTTCCAGGTCCAGGACTTGAACAACAGTCAGCTAAGTGGGAGTCCAGCACCTTAACCACCAACCCCTACTTTTTAATTTTTAAGAATTGTAGTTTGGTGTGTGTGTGTGTGTGTGTGTGTGTGTCTTGGTCCATATGTCTTTTGAGTCAGTAAGTTAAGATCAGGATAGCTACTCTCATATACACATACAAGTACATACACACGCACACACAAAATCTTAAAATATATAATATCAAATATGATAAGCATGTGCTTCATTTCCTTCCAAAACTAAGACCTCTGAGTTTTGGGGATAGGGCTTTCTTTGCATTCGTTTTTTTTTGTTTTGTTTTGTTTTGTTTTGTTTTGTTTTTTTGTTTTTTTTTTTTTAGAGGTTCCTGCTATAGTTTGTGTGTGCTCACCAGAAAGAGAAAGACAGAGAGACAGAAAGCAAGAAATCACCCCCCAGAGAAGATGGCCACGCCACATTCCTTTTTCCTCCATTCTTCTCTCAGGATCTTGGGCATGCACTCACACACTCCCAGCTTGAGTCTAAGCCAACATATCCAGTACTCAACAGCTGTCCACATGGAAGACCAGCGATGTAATCATTACGCCATCTGCTGGTCCCGCATTCTATTTTTTTTAGATTAATTTTACATTATACATAAAATGGGTTAAGTCTCTGTTTTTCACTAGCTGTCTTCACTCCTTTGTTTGGTGCTGAAATCTTTGTCTCTGCCATACTCCAGACTTGGTTTCCTTTGAAAACAAAACAAAACAAAGCAAAATGATAAAAGGAAAATAGTGTGGAATATTATGTATGGAACATCTTTACAGGTCAGTCCTAGGAGTGCCAAATATTTTGCCTTTTACACCAAAGTGGATGATGCTAAGTCACATGACCATACTTTACTGCAAATTTGGCTGTACTATGTTGTTTAAACATAGGGGAACAGCAATTAGGTTGAACAGCTTGGTAACCAATCTCATCACCACTAGTGATTTTTATGGTTCATCTTGGATATTGGTATTCCAATAACCAAAATTATAAATTCATAACTTGAGTTTTGGGGTTTTGTCTGTTTCTCAAAACAGTATGCTATAAGCATATACATGAATAAATAGAGTTAAAATTAAAGTAATGCTTTCATTTTCACATAAAATTCTATAGAATATTTGAAACAATCCTACCATATTTATAAGATATGTATCTCTATAAGTTTATAAATTCCTTTCCCTATATGGAGATGTTTAAATTTTTAAATAATAGTATATTTTTGTTTCACTTATTATTTTCCCTTTATTCATGATAGAGTACATGTGTGCATGTGAGAGAGAGAGAGCAAGACAAGGAGAGAGAGAGATGAACACCCTCCCCAGGGTCTGGTCATGTTGCAGTATCCCTCCTCCAGTCCCCCAGCTCATGGGACCTTGTGCACTCTCGTGCCTGACCAGCGCAGTTCTGGCTGACTAACCAGGGGTTGGAACTGCCATGTGGGAACCCCAGCGTGGGGTCTGGCTCCCCTTGGGCAGTGCATGACCATTGCTCCATATAGCCATCCGCATAACAGCACAGGTTTTACAACAAACATGGAATGATTGCCTCTTTCCTACATTTGAATATTTGCTTTGCTAGATATGAGTCTATAACACACAAATATGCACAGTGGGTATATACTTCTATAGTCGTATATGTACATAAATTGGTCCATATCAAATATTTGCATATATGCAAGTTCCTTTTTCCTCAGTTTTGCAATTTTGGGAAATAAAATTGTTAAAGTAGTATAATTTACAATCAAATGTAATTTAGAGGGGCCAGCAGGTGGTGTGGTAAAGTGCTGGATTCCACAGCGTCAACCATGGTTTTAGTTCAGGACCTGGTGAATTGCTTTCTCACTGTCCCTCTCTCTCTCTCTCTGTCTCTCTCTCTCTCTCTCTCTCTCTTTCTTTCTCTGATGAGCAGAGGTGCCTGTAGCAAATTTAAAAATAATAATAATAATAATAAATAAAATAAATAATTCTATAAAACTACATAATTTAAAGCTGTTATTAAGGTTTTGTTAACATGAACCAATAAGCGGATAATAATATATTCAAATATATCCAATCATTGTTTTATGTTTTGCCCATTAAGTAAATTTGGCTCTTTAAGATTAGGTAACAAAGAAAATGTTTCCCAATTTTTCTTTACTTTTTGGTCCTTCATAATAAAAGTAGAGAAAATATCAAGGTAAGAATGAATGGAAATATGGTTTAGTGGTGACTATTAAGTAATTTGGCTTTAAAAAATTTTACCTCAGAACAAAGATTTTATTAATAAAATATTACAAATAATTGAGACATTGCTGATATTACTACAAAGAAATTAAATTACAGCAACTTGACATTAGTAGAACCATTAAATTATTTTTAAAATTATGATAGCAAATAAAATACTTGACATTTATGTCTAACATATTTGTATGCAGTAATCTTGGGGGAGGATAGCAAAGCAGTATCATTTTCAAATTATACGCCATCCAAGATTGGATTTTAATGTATTTCAGAATTACTTAACAATGATGCCAACTACAACTCTGACACAGTAAAAATGTTACATCAACAAGCATTCTATTTGTGTTCCATAATATTTACATTTAGATTTGAATTTTGTTATATTGGTATTTTATTTACACTTTGAGTTATAACACTAATAATACTAGGCTAAATCAAGTTTAGCCTAATTTTATTTTTTTCCAAAGTTTGCTTTTATACCTATTTGCATAATTTCGAGCAAACAGTAATCACAGTAATTCAGCTCTGTATAACCTCCTCTACCATGTCATTCGTGATTGCAGAAAATAAAAATTAACCTTTCCAGGAGCTCAATAGCACAATATAGTCTGCTCTCCTGCAAAAGGTAGCAGGTGTGGCAGTGGGCAGCAGTCATTTGTCAACCTATGAAAACCATACTGGTGGCATCATGGAGAAAATTATGCTAATGCAGAGTAATGCTTCTCAGTGCTATTATTAGCATTCTGCACCAACAGAATGATAATGAGAGCAAAGTCACTTCTGCATTTCCAGACAAATTTTGCTTGGGGTAAAAATTTTTTAGATTCTTTTTTAGATTCTATGAGTGCAGAAAAAAGACACATCAAAGGCACTTAATAAATTGTAAATGAGTTGAATGTAACCTAAAGATGAGTCATAATAAGCTAATGTTGCATTCTCTCATAAATTTATTCATATTTTAAAAATCTAACTTTTTTTCTGTTTGTTTGTTTTAGTTTTACCAGAGGATGCATGCAAAAAAAAGAGAGAGAGATAAAGAAAGAGAGAAAGTGAGAAAGCATCCTCAAGGGTCAGGGTCACACTGTGATTCCTTCTCCTCCATCTGTCTCCCCCATTTTAGGACTTGGGGGTACCATGCATGTAGACCCAGTGTAGTTTTCAAACCGTGGGGTCCTGTACTTGAACTGTGTAGTCATCCACGTGGGATGCAACTGCTTTAACCACCAGGACATGGGCTGGCCCTAAATCTAATAGCTTTTATTTTGCTTGGATGTTTCATAAAACATTTGGGTCCCTTCTTTTATTTGCACATATTTAGGTTTCTTAATAAGTGACATCTTGCTCTTTGTTGTGACTCAAACTCATACCTTGAATTTGAAGCCTGAACCTACCTTAGCAATGTGAATTTCAAAAAGTAAATTAATCTCTCTTGACTTTTAATTTCTTTATCTATTCTAAAAAGAGAATAGTAACTATGTTATGACTTTCATTTTTGAATCTCCAGTGGGTGCATGCATTCTCCAAAGAGAGAAATGGAAAGAAGGAGAGAGAGAGAAACAAAGATAAACAGAGTCAGAGAGGGAGAAAAGTACATCCTAATGAGGAGGGGTCAGGCCACAATTCTTTTCCCTCCATTTCTCTATTGCTGAGATTTTGGGCATGCACACATATGTCTATTGTGTTTTTCAAATCCCTCAAACTGGGATTCAAACCGTGGTCAATCATGTGAGATACGGTTTTCTTAACCATTAGGCAATGGGGCCACCCACTTTATATTAAACTCTCAAAGTAAGGGTTGCTGATACTACATGTACAAAATCACTTAGTGAATTTCAAACCATAATATGTCATTAAAATATAATTAGTACTGGATACCAACAGTATGATCACATCACTGGACTCCCATGTAGTAAACTGCAGTTCGAGTCCTAAACCAGGCAACTTAAAACTCATGCCAGGAGCATGTGCATGCATGCCCAAAATTATGAGAGGAGAATGGAGGAGAAGGGATTGAGGTGCAACATCTCCCCTGAAGGGGTAGTA
Source organism: Tupaia tana (assembly GCA_026018925.1). Lineage (NCBI taxonomy): Eukaryota > Metazoa > Chordata > Mammalia > Scandentia > Tupaiidae > Tupaia > Tupaia tana. The sequence continues at coordinate 160,032,372 of JAKSZU010000007.1, read as the reverse complement.
TCTCACTTTCTGTCTCTCACTGTATCTCTGTCAAGTGCATGTGCCCTATAGCAGAAATCTCTTGAAAAAAACACAAACATACAAATACATATACATATATATATGTATACATACACACACACATATATAATTAAAAAATATTATGTAACAAAAATTAAACTCAATTAATTAAGTAAACATTGCTGAGAACGAGTGTGTAATCTATCATTTAAAAGATCCAAGTACTGATATCTAATTGGCTGTGCATTTTCTGAATAGATCCAAAATCTGTAAATCACTGGGGTACCAAGGAGCAGAATAATCTGCTTAAATGCAGAAGCCTTTCCTTTCCTACTTCTACTTGGCAAAAAATACTAGACATTAAGGACAGCAATGATCACATTCAATAAAAACAAAATGACTGAGCTAAGTAAATGAGTACATGGTAGGATAACTCAACAACAGACAAGAGATCTCCAGTCACGGAGCTAGAAATGGGAGAGTTCGAATTTTCACACAAATTATTGTCCAACTCAAAATGTGTAATTCCTAAGCCTTTGTTGCACAACATTGTAGCCTCTAGAAATCTAATCATCATCAGCAAAATTGTTCTGTTAGAAATAAAGGTGGCTGCAACATTTTCATTACTCTTCCCATTGAGAGCTGGATGCTACTGGACATAATGCTGTGGACATGGATGTAAAAGCATCTATCCATGTTTTGCTTTAGTTTTGGGGGCTAGACCCTCAGAATTGGAATTTCTGGATCATGTGGTAATTCTGTATTTAATTTTTTTAGACATCACAATATCATTTTCCACAGTGACTGTTCCATTTTACATTTTCAACAACAGTGCACAAGAGTTCTGATTTTTCTGTATCCTTACCAACACTTATTATTTTATGTCCTTGACTGTTTTTGATAATAGACATTGTACTAAGTGTGAAATGGTATGTGTTTGAGGTTTTTATTTGCATTTTCCTGGTGATTAGTGATATTGAGCATCATCTCACGTGTTTATTGGCAAATTAATATCTAAACGTTGATATTCACCAAACTTTAGAAGACTATAAATAACTTAAGGTAAAATTTAACTTCAAGTATTGCAGGATCTTTTACACAATTGTAAGTAAAATATGTAACGATTACCCTTGAGTACTGGCTGAAGAGTTCCGAGCCCTTTGTAGAGGAAGGGGGACGCCAAGTGGAGCTCAGTCGTTTCAAGTGGAGTCAGTGAAACTGAAGATGCAGGGATTCTGTCGGAGCTCATCCCGAAAGGACTGCGGAAGGTGTTGAAGCCATTCTGCCTGCCCTGAGCTGTGATGCTGTGATAAACTACCTGAGTTTAGAGAAATACCTGATGGGGTTAAAGGGAGAACTCCTTCAGCTCAGACACAAGAATAGTGCCTGTTCCTATACTTTTGAGCAGAATACCTCATCTGGGTTCATAGGGCAGAAGTAGATTACTGAGAATAAATATTTAAACTAAGCATTATGGTATCATAAGGCTTACAATTAAGCCTCAAAAAGATAAATTGTTTCCTTGTCACTTAACTACATCTTTTAACAAACCTGAAGAATATTTCTAAGAACTAAAAATATTAATACCCAAAAAAGTAAATCTTCTATGTGGAATTCAATAAAAATGATGAGACCTTTAAGAAAACAAAACAAACAACAAGAAGTGTTACCTTTAATTGGAAGGAAAAAAATCAAGTAATGAAACAGACACAGAATTTACAGAGATAAATGATAGAATTAATGCACAAAGACAAAAAAATTATTGTTGTATTCAAAATGCTCAAGAAACCAGAGAAAAGATGCAGCAAGTTACATCAAGACATAGGAGAGATAATAGAGACCCATTTCTAACTTGTAGAGATGAAAACTTCAACATCTGAAATAAAAGAATATGTTAAGTAGTAGGAACACTGAATTGGATATTACACAATGAAAAATTAATGAGTATAAAGACATAGCATTTAAAAATACTCAAAATGAGATGAAAAGAAAAAGAATTTTAAAATGAACAGAGCATCAGGAAGCATCAAGCAGACCAATACGTATAATTGGAGTCTCTGAAGGAAAGAAGAGAAAAGAAGCACAGGAAGAACTATTTGGGGCCAGCCTGTGGCCTGGAGATTAAGGCAAGTGGATCTCACATGCTGACTACGCGGTTCACGTCCCACGCGTGGCATCTGGAGAAACACACCAAGTTCGTGTGTATGTATGACCTACAGGAGGGAGAGGTGGACGGGAAGGAATTGCTGCACTAACCATAGTCCCTGAGGGGTCTTCTCTCCCTTTCCTTCTCTTTCTTTCCCTCTGTCTCTCTCTGCAAGGGCACAAACCCTCTGGCAATAAGTGCTTTAACAAATATTTAAAGAATTAAAAGTTTATTTATTTCTATTTGCAATTAGATACAAACTATAAACCTACAAATCTAAAAAGCTAAGTGAATCTGTATAGAAAAAAAATAAAAAGAAAGCATATCATATTTAAATTGCTATAGAGCTGTAATGGAAAGAAAGATGTTAAAATAAGCCAGAGAAGAAAGGATGCATTTCATACAGAGAAACAAACCTAAATTGGGATGAGAAGAAATTTCTTACCGAAAATAATACAAGCTAAAATAGAGTGAAAGAATAACGTGATGAAAGACAAACAGTTGTTACACCATGATATTTTTAAAAGATATTTTGCCATAGGTCTCATGTGCTCCCTGGAGAGAAAAGACAGAGACAGAGAGAGGGAAAGTAAGAAATCTCCCCCCGGGGGGCATGGCCATTCCCTAATCCCTTCTCCTCCATTCTCTTCCTGGAAAATCTCACTTTCTCTCTCTATTTCTCTCTGCCTCCCAGCAAGCACATACACCTTATTGAAAAGAAAAAACAAAAAAACAAAACTAAAGAAAAATAAAAAATAAAATGATAAAACATACATAAGGAGAATATATATTTGAAAGTCACATATTTAAGAAACAAATTGTACTCAGAATATGTAAGGACCTCTCAAATCTCAACAATTAGATATTGACTTAATTTTTTAAATCAGGCAAAATTTTTGATACTTCACAATGGTTAGCAGATAAGCAAGAAATTTGCTCAGCTACTCCAGATATGGGGCAATGGAAGTTAAAATCACAATAAGATACAAATATGTACTGATTAGCAGAACTAAAACTGAAAAGACTGACCATACCACCAAGTGCTGGCCAAACTATGGATCAGCTATATGATATGCAGAGGGTAAAATGTATTAAATTGTGTACTTCTCAAATTCATTACAGCATGTAAAAGACGATTAAGTAATTTCTAAAAGTTGGTTCCTTATCTAAGGTCTACCTTTGCCTGCTTTCCTTGCATCCAGGTAGAGTCATTTAACTAATTCTAACCATAGACTATAAATAGAAATAATACATGCCATTTTCAGGATGGGATTTTTAAATGACAGATATGCACACTTCATTCCCTCTCTCTCCCTTCCACTAGCTGGAAGCCAAAGAGTCTGAGGCCTAGTGATAAGAAAGAAACCAAGGTTTCTATCAGATGAGCAGCACAGAAACACCATATAAAAGTATTATGTGATGGAGAAGTCAAAGTTATTGTGACAGAAATAAAATGTAATGTGTTAAACAATTAAAATGGAGTATGTGTGTGTATACACACACACAATATATATATTTATATACATATTATAGCCTTTAACATTTATATAACATACACATAACGGAAAGAAAAAAAGTTATAATTGTGTTAATTGAATGGGAATCAACAGTTATTTCTTCTCTTTGGTTATGAAAATAGATTGAGCATTAATTCTTTTTTTTTTTTTTTTTGGAGAGGTTTTTCGCTATAGGACGTGTGCGCTCGCCAGACAGAGAGAGAGAGAGAGACATAGAGACAGAAAGCGAGAAATTACCCCCCAGGGGGGATGGTCACGCCGCAATCCCTTCTCCTCCATTCTCCTCTCGGGATCTTGGGCACGCACGCACACGCGCCCGGCGTGAGTTGTAAGCCACCGGGTCCGAGACGTGAACCGCGGTCGACTACATGGGAGTCCAGCGACATAGCCATTACGCTAACTGCTGGTTCCCAAGCATTAATTCTAAGATAGCTTATAAAAACCCCATATGTATCATAACTATATGTTGTAATACATTAATTATACTAACATAAAAATCAATTTTCTGTGATAAAGAAGTAGGTGAAAACTTTAGCCAAACACTGCAGTTTTTCTGGTCTTATGCACATAAATAGGATGTAGAAAAGAATCAGAATTCAATAAGGTAAAAAACATTTATTTTCTCATTTCCAACTGTCAAATTGAAATTGCATAGCTTATTTCCATGTACAATGCAGTTAAATTAAGCATCCATTTAATTATTCAATGAAAGTGTAATGGAAGATACCCAAGAGTATAAAACGATTTTCAAAAAGGAATATTTTAAAAAAGCAGAAATTTTGATTTTCTAAGACAAATGATTTGATATTTCTCTGTATTCATTTAAGAAATTATGAAATTTCTGTTTTAGGGGTAAATTAAATTAAATATTTTTCACATCCGCCTCTGATGCCAAATAGAAGTGATTCTGAGAAAAACCAGTTTGCAGAAAAAGCTACTACATCATTTTTCTGTTTCTCTTTTGCTTTAGAAGTGGTAATGTTCTAGGTATTTTTATCTAGCTTTTTTTTAGATATTTTAATATATTTTAGATATATTAGAAATTTCAATATCAAACTACTCCAAAGCCTTATTATCTCATCAAAATAATTTTTGAAACTTCTTATTCAGATTTACAAATCTTAAAAGATCTTGCCCTGTCAGCCATTTCGCTTTATAACATATTATTTTCATAATCAACTATTATATTCCAGCCACAATATCCTTCTTCCTGCACTGCTTACATTTCCTCCTTAGAACTTGGGGCTGACTTTTCTCTCTACCCAAAATGCTGACCAACACTATCTTTTTTTTTTTCTTTTGAGAGTTTTTTTGGTTTTTGTTTTGTTCGTTTGTTTGTTTGCTATAGGGTGTGTGCACTCAGCAGAAAAACAGAGAGAGACAGAGAGACAGAAAGAGAGAAATCACCCCCCAGAGGGGATGGCCACACCGCAAATCCTACTCCTCCATTTTCCTCTTGGGATCTTGGGCACGCACGCACACACACTCACCGTGAGTTTAAGCCATCGGGTCCGGGACTCAAACCACAGTCGACTACATGGGAGTCCAGCAATATAGCCATTACGCCAACTGCTGGTCCCAACACCATCTTTTACAGACTGGTTTCATTTCCTCACTAGATCTCAGGCTGTCATTAAGTGTCACTGACTCAGAAAAGAGTCCCTTGAAATTTACCTCTCATCCAGATACATCTTGTTCTCATTTACTGCACATCACTTATCATCACATGATATTTTGAATTGGTGTGATAGAACAGTATCTCTCTCCACCAGGTGAACTCCATAAGAGCAGAATACCTGTCTGTTTTGTGCACTGCTATACTTCAGCATATCGAACCATGTAAATGTTGACATATTAACAAATTAATGACTATGTTTACTACAGGAGAAGTAATAAAATCAATGGCTAGGAAAAGATCTACCAATTAAAGGTTGAAAAAATGATTAATTTATGCAGACATAAAAATTAAACAAAGAAAAATCTTTCATGTTAATGAAAAATATAAAACAACAAGAACTTCTCTATCAGCTTATTTATTCACTTTAGGTTTCTAAAGTATGATGCTAGATATTATGTTGTTTAAAAATAAAGGGAAAATAATGATAAAAACAAGATAGATATAGCAGGGGGTCTTCCAAATGTTCATGGGAAAATGTGTATCATGAAAAAAGCATGTCAATTCTGAGGGGTTTTTGCACCCAAATAAGTTCATATCAACTTGTAGCATGTCAGAATGGGATCTAGTTTGAGGTACCAAGTAGAACAAGACAACCGTTTGTACAGAGTCTCTGTTGCAGCAACATGAATTCTGCTAATATTTAAGCAAGAACAAACATTAAATATATAGTGGATCTTGGGTAGAAAAACAGCAAAATCACTGATATTGTGCTAAATGTTTAGGAGAACCATGTCAGCAAAATAATATCAGCAGTTTACAAATAGATAACTTGTTTGAGGAAATGAGATGATGTTGAATGTAATGCTTTCAATTACAGATCATCCACATCAATTTGCAAGGAAAATATTAACATTGCCTGTGCCCTAATTGGAGAAGATCAACGATTACTAGCAGAAACAATAGCCAACACCATAGACTTCTCAGATGCTTCATCGTCCACAATTCTGACTGAAAACGTAAAGTTGAGCAAACTTGCTCAACCACACTGGTTTTGTACCCAGTTTAACTGCAGACAATAACAGAGCTCTCCATGAAAACTAAACAAGTGATTATGGTTACTTTCAAAACAGAGTTGAGTAGTTGCGACAGAGACTATACATCCCACAAAGCAGAAAATACTCAGCATTTGACCCTTTTTAGAAAGGGTTTACCAAATGCTATCCTAGAATACTCAGCATTGCTGGATTTATAACTTATATCACAACTTTATTGCTGTTTTTCAATGGCTTATATCAGTCACCAGTGTGGTGAATTACCCAGTATTGGTCCATGAGATGTACGAGTGGCTTGAGTATAATGAGAATACTAAAGGTCCCTGAAAGGAAAAGGCTTTTATAAATTAGAGTCATTGGGGGACTGGCAGGTGGTATGGTAGTTAAGATACTGGACTCCTACATGGCCAACCACGACTGGAGTCCCGGAACCTGAGACTTGCTTTCTCACTTTCCCTCTTTCTTTCTCTCTCTCTCTCTGGTCAAATTAAAAAATGATAATATTAAATAAAAATAATTTTAAAAAATAAATACATAAATTAGAGACATGATAAGGAATGAGAGGGGAAAAAGAAAACGCTATCAGGCTATTTGTAGTCTTGTGTCATTTACTCAAGAGTCAACTATGTCTATTTTTCTGCCATAGGGTAGATGTGCTCGCTGGAGAGAGACAAAGAGACAGTGGGAGGAATAATAATATAAAAAAAAAAAAAAAACCACCTCCGAGGGATGGCCTCACTGAAGTCCCTACTCCTCCATTCTCCTCTTGAGATTTTGGACACACACGTGCATGCACCCTGCATAATTTTCCAGCCACCAGGTCCAGGACTCAAACCGTAGTTGGCCATGTGGGAGTCCAGTACCTTAAACTCCACACCATCTGCTGGCCCCCAAAATTTCTATTTTCAATACAGGTGTTGTGCAAATAAATAGCATCTAACTGACTTTCAGAAAAATTTTATTTTCCAGTTTCCAGAGTATTATTTCCATTTCTCTGCACTCTCCCCAATACCAAACACTAAAGAAAAAAACTTTAACCATCTGACTGAAGAAAATTATATTTAATTTTACTTGAATTTTCCTGATAACTAATAGATTTATTTCTTTTAAAAGTGTTTATTAAGCATTTATATTTCCTTTCTGTGGCATGCCTGCTTATATCATTTTATTTTTTTCTGTGGTTGTTTGCTTTCTCTTATTAGTTTGTATGGATTTTAGTTATTCAGTTTGAAAATTCTTTAATAAACACACTATACATGTTGTACTTGTGGGTCAATTTTGTTAAGGGTTCTTCTTCTTTAAAAATAATGTTTGTTTTTATTTTATTCATGTGTGCATACAGAACAGAGAGACACGCTGTGACAGGTTGTATTGTGTGATAGAAATAAGCAGGCAGTCCTGAGATAACAGCAGGACAGCTGCCACATCCATTTCCGCTTATTAGGAGTTTCATCCAGACCCTCTGCAAAAACCCCTTCCTCCCACCTGGATCCTGATGCCAGGAAGGTTGTTATCTTCCCTCCTGCCATCTCGAAATACACACACAGAAATTTAAATTTACCGCTGGGGTGAGATGCCAGGTCAACACCCTTTTTCTCACAATAAACTAATTGGTCAGTTTGCATGCATGATTATGTCATTAAATTCCTCACCTGAGAGAGAAATATGCACGTGCAGGAAAAAGCCCAGGAATCCCAAAAAAATAAGTCAGATACTGTGACAGACCTTTCTCTGCTAAATATTCATTATCAACTCTCAAAGTAAAAATAGTATTTCTGACCCCCATGCCCAGGGCAGTTGTCCTCCTCCGGCACCTGCATCACTTTCTCATATGGGGGTGTATTTCTTTTCTATTAAAAGTCTTTACTTTCATATTAAAACTTCCCTTTTTCTATTTTATACATGTTTGTGGTTTTTTCGTTCTGCATCTCAGGGCAGGTCTGTAATCTTAGAGATCTGGACCTAAAAAACAAGGATTTTACACAATACAGCTCAGTTCTCTAGCATCTCATTTGGGATCCACCCTCTCCTTGAGAACTCTCTTCTTCCTTCCCTCTCCTAATAAACCTCTGCTTGCTTAACTACCTGAATGTCTCTAATTCTTCATGAACTGCAGACAAGAATAGGTGTCCCACTGCAGATACGAGGACCGATCATCCCCACGTCCCCATATCTCTGTGCCAATTCCACTGTAAACTTCTGTTCCTGAACTGCCAGTTTCAAGATCTTAGGCAAGCATGCACATGCTCTGTATGTGTTTAGGTTGGCCTGGGGATCCTAACCCAAGTCAGCCATGTGGCTTCCAGCACTGTAGTTCAGCACCATCAGGTTGGGTCAAGTATATGACTTTTCTATATGGAAATTTTTAAGAATATATAAAATTATTCTCTCTTTGGTGTTTTCTGAGTTAATTTTGTGGTTTATCTTATAGAGGCAGGGGAGAAAGAAAGAAAGACAAACAGGCTCAGTGGTATCTGATGCCACAACCCTCACCCAACCTTTCTGGCCAGCCAGAATCACAAGCACACGTTTATGTCCAGTGATTACAGATCAACCTGGGAACGAAACCCCAGTTTTCATACGCCTTCCATAATTGTAGATCAGTACACCTCTATCACCACAGCTACACCTAATTCTCCTTTTTAAGAAGACTTTCCCAGGACCAACAGCTGACATAATGGCTATGTCGCTGGACTCCCATGTAGTCGACCGCAGCTCAAGTCATGGACCTGGTGGCTTAAACTCATGCCGGGCATGTGTGCCAAGATCCCTAGAAGAGAATGGAGGAAAAAGGATTGTGGCATGGGGTGATTTCTCTCTATCTCTCTGTCTTTCTGGCGAGCACACACACCCTATAGCAAAAACCTCTCCAAAAAAAAAAAAAAAAAGTGAGAGAGAAGACTTTCACATATCAATGTTTTAAAAGTATTCTCTTACACTTTTTTTCTAAAAAAATAAACTTTTAAATATTTAGTGTCTTATTGCTTCAAGATTTTCTGTGTGAATATATAATAAATTAAGTTGATTACCAAGAAATGTCTACTTTTTAGTAATTTGAGGAACATATATTAAAGCAATGTTTGGTTTCTATTCATTACTTGCTCATAGACATCAGACAAATAGCTGTAAGACTTGTTAAGTTGCAAACATTTTTTTTTATCAGTACACATGATACCAGTGATATAAGCATTCTAGTCATTTATAATTCTACTGATATAAAATCTCCTTAGATTGCTAGGGGGTTAAAAAAAAACTTAAAAAATGTTCTAAAATTTCCAGTTCTGTTTAAAAGTGTATGGTCCCACTAAAAGCGTACAGTTTCATTTTGCTGTCATTATTATTTTGTTTTGTTTGTTTCTTATCGCTTGGTACCTTCTAAGTAGTAAAGCAGACAGAGTCCATTTTTGAGATCTGAAGCTTTAGACATGATAACGTTTGAGTGATTACCAGAGCCATCTCCTAGTATCTTCTATTGCTGGCTCCACACATACCTGGAAAAATATACCAAGTGTTCATTTTTTCACTATCAATCATTCTTTAAGAAAATGTGTCAAAGCAGAGCTGCCTGGAGCAACAATCAATCTGGTTACACCATTCCTCCTGCGCCATTGTCCTTTTCTTTGTGGGAGCAGTTCTTAGTCTTCACTCTTACTTCTGTTAAGCAGGTTGTAGCCTGGGGCCAGAAGGTGCCATGGTGTTAAGGTGCTGGACTCTCACATGGTGGACCACAGTTCAATTCCCAGACTCTCTCTCTGGTGAACGTGCATGAAGAGTAACAAATTACAAAATAATACTAATGAAAAATTAAGTTAAATAGTTTTTCTTAAAAAAAAAAAGAAAAAAGGTTTTTCCATCTGCCTTCACCCTTTCAATTGAGCTGGCAGCAAATATACAAGTCCATACCTACCCTCTCATTCACTCCCAAGACATTTTACACAGGGCAGAAGGTATGTTGTCACTCTAGCTTCTTCTCTACTGAACACGATATATCCTACAAACACTGTTTCTGACTTACCCTCTCACAAAAAGTAGACCAAATCTGGTACAATTATACCATCAAAGTTCAAATGTCTCACTCACATACCTATCAGAAGTATTTGGGTTTCTATTGTTTCTGCCACAGAAAAATTTTTGACCCATTTCTGGGGCGGGGTGGGGAGAAGAAGTCTGAATTGTTCTAAAAATTAACTAGAGGGGCTGGCAGGTGGCGTGATGGTGAAAAGCACTGGATTCCCACATGGCCTACTGCAGTTTGAGTCCCGGACCTGGCAGCTTGCTTTTTCACTTTCCCTTTCTCTCTCTCTATGGTCAAATTAAAAAATAATAACAAATAGAATTAAATAAATAAATAAGTAAATCTTTAAAGAAAAAAAATTAACTGGACATATAATGTAGAATTAAACACTCCAACCTTACCCTCATTCCAAAGCAACCACTCTCATATATAAACACCATGTAATCAGGGATACTACTGTTGTCTTCAGGATTTTCTTTTAAGAACACACTCTGTTAGCACAGAAAGCCAATCACTGATGTCCTTGCACCAACACTATATCTTGCCTCACTCTATAGAATTTGCTTCTATTTTTCAGGCCAATCTTTACTTGTGTATCACTTTTAAGGTGGTAAAGTATATAAGAAGTGACTTAATATGCATTCTTTTGATGCTTCAAATGTGTTTCGATGTCAGTTGACATGAAACTTGGGGATCTAGTATGTCTGTAGGAAATGTCGAGTATCCTATCCTTCTCTCATGTTTTCTGGGGAAAGCTTAGTTCTAGATAGACAAAACTCTTCTGTTCTGTTAGACACTTTCTCTCAGCAGTGCTGGTTATTTCATCCCAGATACAAACCATCTTCTTGTTTTATGCACAGTCAGCCATAGAGCAAGTTCAGTCACTTTTTTTTTAATTCAATAAAATCCTACAGACAGTCTGAGTCCCTATTGTTCCAGGTAGATACTACAAATAAGAGAATGGAGAAGAGAATAAAAACTCCATGGGGTAGAAGAACTATTTTTGTCTGTTTTATTCACTGGCATATCCTACATGTCTATAATACCTTAACAGGTACTCGTTGAATGAAAAGGTTAGCCCCTAACCCACACTTGTCATCTGTATGTGAACATCATGCTGCCCCTTTAGCATAATTCTAAATGCACTTTTTAAAAATTATAGGCTGTTTCTGTTGAGCTGTCCTTTTCATTTTAAAGTCTCTCCTTCCCCAATAATCTGTGATTATTAGAATTTCTTGCCTTAGAACCATTTAATACTTTTAGGAGCAGACACAGTCCCAGCTAGGGCCCAGTGGCCAACTAAGAACTATTATTCAAAAGAATAGTGAGAAGATGTATTCTATGAACATAAAGTCACAGTCAACCAGAATTGTCATTGTTCCTTGGCTACCTTTGAAAGGCGGCAGTCAGACAGTCATTGTGGACCCTCACAAAAGTATAAGAATGTTAAATTAGAGGATTCAGAAAGTCAACTAGTCACTGCATTTTAACATTTTAACTGCTGTTAAACCTAAAATAAGCTCGTATTTCAAATCCATCTACTATGGACTTTTTGAAGTCCCTCTTGTAAAATATTATAATCAAGCAAGTGACCTTTACATCATTCTCTCGGCCAGAAGCAAGTCACAGACGCCACCATCCTCACTGGGAGGAGCAGATATGAGGGCACGGACCTCTCAGAGTCTGTCCCCATCAGGTTGCTTGTTACACAACAGAAGTCAATGAACAGAACCAGATAAGAGCATTTACGTTATGAGGACATTGTGACATGGTGATGAGAAGAGATGCTGAGGCTCTGCTGCCTGGGCTGATACCCACATCTACTCCTTGGCTTGGTACTATTGGACAAGTCATCTCACTTCATCATGACCTACCTCGGCAATTCCAATTCCAAGACTTTTTACTTCTGGAAATTCTTATCCAAACAACAACACAAGTCACAATCTACCTCTTGCCGAAAACATAAAAAGAAATGAGATCACAACTTCTGCCAAAACATACTTAACCAGCGTAGAGGAAAAAATAACAACATCTGTCAGAACAACCAAAGGCAAAACACTGCTAGAGCCTCAGGCGACCTTCAGTGACATAGATGCCGAAGTCCTCGAAACATTAAGCTGTACTTAGGGATTCATGCTGTAAGGGAGTATCTGTGTTGGCATAGTCTGCTAGGATTTCTCTCCTGTTTTTTTCTATAAATCTGGTAAGAAACAGCTGAAATTTCAGTGAGTTTCTTCTTATGCTTGTTTCTTATTTTCAGTATCCCAAAAGGCAAGATGTAATAGCTTAAAGATTAAACAGTCTAATGCTAGCAAAGTAATTCTTCCAAAATTGATTCTCCTGTTTAACAGAAAAGTAAAATATACACATGCCTTTATATTACAAATATCATTTATAATATTAGGTCATCGGAAAAGTCACAAAATATTTTTGCATAGAAAAATAGGTCATGACTTTTCAAACGACCCAATATGTATTACTACTTAGATTTGTACATTATATTACCAATTTAGACTGAGTATTAAGTTGCATACATCAAAAGAATATAAAATAAAGCATTATAATCCCTATATTTTTTTCTTTAAACATTTTAATAATTCAAAAGTATTTTAAAATAAGCTTGACATTTCACTATTTTAGAATACTAGTTCACTCATTACAAATGAACAAAAAAAGTGGGAACATAATGGCATCATTTTAATTTATTAACAAGTTTGTGATTCATAGCATGGCTGACATGCTCAGGGAGGTCCCAAGACACGAAGCCAGGACCTTTTACATGTGGGTCTACCCAGTCCCTCTTAGGTATTTCTTGATTTTTTTTCCTAAAGCAAATGTATTTTTCTAGGGTCAGCTGTTACTTCAGCAGTAACTCAAGATTCTGTGGTGCTGGACCCCATAGGAAGGTCTTGGCCTTGTGTCTTTGAGGTCTTCCTGGACAGGTGGGGTGTGTGCATGCCCATGATCTGGGCTGGCTGAGGTGGGGGGGGGTAAGGGGGGTGGATCACAGCATGAAGAGCCTGTGGGGGTGACTCTCTTTTTCGTGGAAGAATAAATAAACTTCTGTAGCATAAACATGCTGATACCCTTAATCCCTCATAATCCATTGACCTACATTCTTTTAATTCCTTGTCATTACTTTAAAATATGTGTTAATAAATAAATAAGTAAAATCACAAGTCTTAATAAATAAATAAGTAAAATCAAAAAGTCATCTAATGAAGACTACTTAAAATGTAACTCTGATTTAATTATTTTAAAAAAGGTTGCTACTAACAAGCAAATATACCTGCACTTAGGTCACTGAAAACTTGTGAGTTGGAAAAAAATAACTTGTATTATCATTAAGATGCTAAGATGTAAGGAGGAGAGAAAGAAAAGCATTGAGTATTAAGCATAATGATCTGCACCTGGTTTCAATCACGACTCTCTTCCTAAGCACCAGTCTTTCTGGAATACTAATTTCATCACTTGCACAGCTGGAACACAATGCTGTTTTCCAGATAGTGGAACATCATGAAGACGACACAAATAGACCACAATAGGACTTTTAAGATCCTACCGTGAAATTTACTGAGGTGCAGGATTCTGTTAAAAAAAAAAAAAAAAAAAAAAAAAATTGGTTTGTTAAGAATGACTTTTTAAAAATTGCCTAGACATAAATATAAAAAAATTGTTACATTGCCTGTCTGAGGTTGATTTACAAGGAGTCTATAAATACAAGAGTGATTACCATCTAAAGCGAGAGCTGTTGCTATTGTCCGAAAATAAGCCTCCCTCTACCGCTCTTGAAGGGTAGAAATTCTGCTACCAAGGGAACAGACTTGATTTCCCACTTATCTTTTAATGACTTCCTGCAGGCAAAAACCTGGAGCCAAAATCCTACTGACATCTGTTTGTTGGTATGGATCTTATTTAGAACCCCAGTACTAGGTAATTATTCATTATTTGTTGGCACGGAGACTGTGCAGCACATAATGTTTTGCAACAGTTAAGCTATAATAAATAAAAAGAATAAACAAAACTCTTCTCCTAAATGCTCATTTATCTAGAGCATCCACAAAACAAACGGTAGAGCATCTAACAATTTATTGCTAGATAGTCACTGCTTAAAGTTCACATTTATCATTAACAACTGCAAGCACATAAACTGTTAGCTTTTTCATTTTAAATCAAGTTTGATATTTTAATGATCAAGGGCACTTTATATTGTAATTTATGCTAATACGTAAGTCATCCTGAGGACTATTTTATTTTATCCTTCTAATATTTATTTTTGAGGCACCATGATTTCACTAAAGAATAATGGGGTTTTGACATAGAAAAATGTAGGTTTGAAACCTAGACCTGATACTGGAAATCTTAAAGAAGTCTCTTAATCTTTCCGAATCTCTTTGCTCATGTGTTATATGGAGATGATGATATTTATCTCAGAGGGTCATGGTGAAGAATAAGTTAACTGACAGAAGTGCATGACATCACATCTTAATAATGCTTTGTTTTGTCCTTAAACTGTCTCTCTGCTTGCTTTGAAGCTTTTAGTTTTAGCATAAATCAATGCAGATCAAATTATATTTAGCATTGAAAGACAATCTAATTTCAAGTCAATTCTATTTCAAGATAAGTATCTTGGCCAAATACATGATTCAAATGTTAGTTAGGCTCTTAAAATGCCAAGGTGATTCAAATATGGACTATGATTCTGTTAGGCTAAAAAATGCACCCCCAAAGATATCAAGACCTGATCTTCAGAAGCTGTAAATATTACCTTATATGACCAAAATAGGGGATTTATTTCAGAATTTGATATGGAAAGAGTATCCCAGATTTTGGAACTGAGCTCTAAATGCTATCACATGTATCCTCATGAGAGAGGCAGAGAGAGCATTGACACAGACAAGAAGACACACAGAGACACAGAGGAAATGTCTGTGCCCACAGAGGCAGCAATTGGTGTGACGTGATGGCAAGCCAATGATTGCCGGAAGCTACTGGAAGTTGAAACAAGTAAAAGATAGATTATCTCTTAGAGCCTAAGATGGGTATATGCACCTACAATATCTTCATTTTGGCCTGGTAGTAAGTTTTGAGCTCCTGACACCCAAAACTATAAGAGAATGTGTTTCTTTTGTTTTATGCCATCAAGTTTGTGGTAATTTATTACAGAATCCCCAGACACTAATACTACATCCTTTGGTATTCTATAGGTAAATGAGATTGACTAACACATGATTCATATTGAAGAGAAGAAGCACTAGATGACCGAAGAGCTAGAACTGTTGAGTCAGAACTCATGAATCTGACATTGTCATGGCCACTGAAGGTCAGGGTGCAGAGTTCACAGGAATGACAAAGACATTCTAGTGGAATGATGCACATGAAAGCAAAAGATGATTAAAAAGGTAGATAGTGTTGAACTTTTTGTGTTTATTTTTATTTCATTCTTTCATAAGAGAGGGAAACAGGTACGTTTGACAGGATCTTGCCATGCTGCACTCCTCCCTTGACCTCCCTGCCAGCCTGGATCACGCATGTTCCCCGCATGTTCAGGGTGGCCCAGGATCCAAGCCAAAGCCTCCTTTGCAGTTCCAATATCTCATAGTCATGCATTTCTGCCTGTGCCACCATGGCTGGGCCAGATTTTGTTTATTTATTTTAGTGTGAACTTCTTCCACTGGATAGAGAAACTTCATGGGGAAAATTGTAATTTTGAGACCTAATAATAAAACTGTAATGTAAACATGTCTTGGAAATTGGAACAAGGCACTTGAATGAATAAATGCATGAAGAAATACAACTTATAGAGATTCTTTAATATCTGAACTTTATATGCTACAGAGACATCTTGTTGATTCTCTTCCTGTAGTACATCTACCCTAAGAGGAAAGTGACTTGTCTAGGGTATGTGGTGGGGTACAAAATAGAGTGGGATGCAGGCTGGTAGAATGCACAGAACGACTTTAAGGGTCATGGATAATGGAGTCTCACAGAAAGCAAAGCAGACAAATTAAAAAGAGGGAGAGATATCCCTTGGCAATATTTGATTAGGAACTCCCAAGTAAAAATAAATTAAAGGAGTGTAAAACTTAATAATTTAGGGGCCACTCCCATATAAAAGTGACTAATAGAGCCAGATCCCATATTATTGACTGGTTTGAATACTGGCCCTGGTAGCTTGAAAGACAGGTTAAAAAAAAATAAATAGAAAAGAAAAGAAAAAAAGCCTGTACTTGGATGGCCCAAATCCCAACAGGATGGAGTAATGGAGGAGAAGGAATTGCAGCATGACCATATCCCACTGGGTGGTGCTTTCTCCCCTTTCCTGTTCTCTCTCCATCTCTCTCTGGTGGGTGTGCATGCACTTTTAAAATTAAAAAAAAGTAAGAAAAATGATTGTTTAACATGCTCACAATGCCTTTCTACAAGTTATGCACAGTGAAAGTCTAATTATAAAGTCATCAATGACATTGACTCTCTTTATAGAGACAAGTTACTCAGAAATTAATTTCTTTTCCCTTAGTGACTCACAGGAAAAAAATATCTTCCCAGGCAAGGTCTTCCTGAGATTGGATTTTAACAGATCCATATTTTACAGAGTTAATGCTATTCTTGTCAGATTCCAGATGATAGGCTACCTCTACTGCCTCCTTGTCTCCTTTCACTTTCTACCATTCTGCCTTATCTCAGTCTGTCTTGTCTGTATTTTGTAAACATGGGGAATCACTCTCAACTTGAGGTTATTGTGGATAATTTTTTTTCCCTTCCAAAATGTCGGCTTTCTCTTGCTTCTGCTGGTGATTGTTAAAAGAGGCAGATTCAGGGGTCAGGTAATGGTGCAGTGGTAACCAACTGGACACACATGGGAAAGGTCCTGGGTCCATGCTGAGACCTCCCTGAGCATCTGGGTCCACATGTGTCTGTGCTCTAGACTGGCAAAGGCTGGGGATAGAGCATGGCATGAGGACACTGTTGGGGGTCCTGTCTCTGTTTTTCTTTCTTTATGAGAGAAGAAATAAATAGATTGGGGAACCAGCAGTTAGTATAATGGCTATGTCGCTGGACTCCCACGTAGTCGACCGCGGTTTGCGTCCCGGACCCGGTGGCTTAAAACTCACGCCGGGCACATGTGCGTGCGTGCCCAAGATCCCGAGAGAAGAATGGAGGAGAAGGGATTGCGGCATGACCATCCCCCGGGGGGGTGATTTCTCGCTTTCTGTCTCTATGTCTCTGTCTGTCTGGCGAGCGCACGTGCCCTATAGTGAAAATCTCTCCAAAAAAAAAAAAAAAAAGAAATAAAAAAATAAAAAAGAAATAAATAGACTGAAAAGAAAGAGCTAGAATCATCTAAGAGGAGATACATGTTCATCCAGTGACTTGTGATGAGATAATCTAAGGTATCTAGATTCATTTTGGGGGGTTTTTCTTGTAAGGACACAGTAGTTATTGATAGTGGAGGTTAGTGTTAAGGAGTCTTATGCTCTGGAGAATTTAGAAGAAAGTAATAGGAAGATTGTCTTCTGGTTATAAAAGAGGATAGGCATCAACTTGACAGGTTTCTTAGGTACATAAATATCTAATCAGTATTGTTTGTAAGATGGAAAATGCATACATAGCAAGTTTGACACACAGAAAGTACTGGCAAAAAAAAAAAAAAAAAAAAAACCTGGAAAATTTCATTACCCTGAAAGACCATAGCTGGAGAAAAAGCAAATTAACTGTGATTCTTACAAATAAGATTATTAGAGAGACAAGGCAAAATGGAAAACTTCTAAAGACAGGATGAGAAATGAACAATTTATAAATTTAGGAAATGTAATAGATGATTGATTTGTCTTAAAATACAAACTAAACCATAAGTGGAGTATAATAAATATATAACTTGTTTGCCAAATTGCATATTTTTTCATTAGTTTCTTTATTCAGAAAGTATACCTATTATAGATACAGGAATTAAGACATTAAGACAGAAATATAGACATGCTTTTGAGAAATCAGTCATCAGCCTCATGAACGGAATTAGTAACCTTATAAAAGAGATGTGAGAGAGCTGTTTGCCCCTTCTGTCCCTCTCCTTGTGTAAGGACAATGGGGAAAGCACCATGGATGAGGCATGGACCCACACTGAAACTGCCAGTGCCTTGATTACTTGATCTTGGCCTTTTCAGCCTTGAGAACATTAAAAAATGTGTATCTATTCTTTATAAATTATCCCAGGTCCAGCAGATGGCACAGTGGTTACGTCGCTGGACTCTCACGTGGTTGACTACAGTTCGAATCCCGGGCCTGACAGCTTCAAACTCATGCCAGGCACATGTGTGTGTGTGTGTGTGTGTGTGTGTGTGTGTGCCCAAAGCCCCAAGAAGACAATGGAGGAGAAGGGATTGTGGCATGGCCATCACCTCTGGGAGTTGATTTCCTGTTTTCTGTTTCTCTGGCAAACGCAAGTGCCCTATAGTGAAAACCTCCCTCAAAATTAAAAAAAAAAAAGATATGATCTAAAGTATTTTGTCATAACAGCAGGAACTAAAACATCTTTCAAGTTTTGTTTACTTCTTGGAAATTTGGAGAATTATTCTTCCAGAAAACAGGAATAAGAAGCTTCCAAACTTCTAATGGGAGTTCCAAGAACATTGAGGTCTAGGTTACAAATGTTTTCCCCCCAAGAGGCTCCTTGACCACATTGCAAAGGTGCCCACCACCTAATGTTTATCACCTAAGCTCCTTGAATTCCAGGATACAGAGAGTAGTAATGCCTTCGCTAGCCCACAAATGTATTGCTATCCTATCCCCTAAAAAAATGTGCATCTACTTGCTTTATATTTGGACAACTAAAAAAGTTCCATCCCAGTGAATATGCTATGCAATGAAGGTGTGTACCCAAGTGACTTGATAGAGTCTGATCTATTGGTCATCAGAAAAGTCACGACGTATCTTTGCATATGAAGAACATGGAAAAATATGTCATGACTTTTCCGATGACCCAGTATAAAAAAAAAGTAGTGTATCTCTCTGATTGCCCCACATATCATTATGAAAATGGAATCTAGAAGATAACGTAAATACAGCTTTATTTAAAAAAAAAAAAAACCTACTACATTTTGGTGTCTTAATTCAAATATTGCAAACATTAACACTAACATGTAGTTAAAAATAACACATAGGAGTGATGATTAGTTTAGATCTGGTTTGTTAGCATAAAAACTAAAATATTTTAAGTATTTCCATAGATTTGTGGTTAAAAAAAAAAAAGACCCTCCTATAAAGATTGAAATGCTTGCTACACTATGAAGGAGAAAAAAGTAAAATTGTCTGTTTGACACTGTTGCCTTCTACCTATTTGGCTCCTTTCAAATACAGCTCATATAAATTTTAAATGAAACTGCTATCAAAAGCTTTTAAGTGGATGGCCCTGTGACACGTGATTAAGCACTATGCAGAGAGAACCAGATCCCATACAGTCAACCACAAGTGGAATCCCAGCCATGGGGCCACCTGCTGGGTGTGTGTGCGCACGTGCCCAGGGGATGGGCTGGAGAAATGGAAGAGAAAGGATTGCAGCATGACCGTGTCCCCATTCATGGTTTACTCTCTCTCTGGCTGGAGTAGAGGCTGACATTTTAAAAAGAATAAATAATAAAAATTTAAGCTGGCCCAGCCTGGCAATAGTATGTAGCAATCTAAACACAGTGCTGGAAGTCACATGATTGAACGCGACTCCTGGCCCCTGGTGAGCTTGAAAACATTCCAGGTGCCTGCACTTATGCCAAGATCCTGACAAGCTGGAAGGCTGGGGAAAGCGGACCATGATGTGACAAGAGCCTGGACAAGGTGCTTCTCTCCCTCTCTGTCTCAGACATGTGCACATGTTCTCTATCATGAACAAAATAAATAAGCTTTGGAAAATGTTTAAGTCATGTAAGATCTTATACAGTTCATACAATTTCTGAGCAACATCGTGTTATAGAACAGCTCTATTTTATTAATCGATAGCAATGTTTTTTGGTATAAAATACCTTTTTAATTATTTTGATTTGAAGATGAACCCAGTGACTTGAATTTTTACATGATTTCCAAAGGTACAAATAAAAGAGACTATTTTTTATTTGTATCAAATGTAAAAGTTATTTATTATTGTTATTATTATTTAATTTCCTATAGGGCACGCAAACTCACCAGGGAGAGAAAGTGGGAAAACAAACCACCGGTTCCAGGACTCAAACTGCGGTCGGCCATGTGAGAGTCCACCGCCTTAACTACCATGTCACCAGCTGACCCCAAAAGAGACTACTGTTTTTAAGAATTACTTAATTTAATTTTTAAATTTATTATTATTTTTTTAATTTGACCAGAGAGAGGCAAAAGGAGAGAGAAAGGGAAAATAAGAAAGCAAGCCATCATGTCCAGGTCTTGAGCCATGGTCGACCATGTGGAAGTCTAATGCCTTAGCCAGCATGCCATCTGCTGGCTCCAAAAAGAGGTTATTTTAAATTACACATAACAGAGGCATTCTCAAGTTAACTTCTTGTGGTGAGAGTTTATTTTGCAGAGTTCGTACAGAGAAAAGAGGAAGCAAAGATCTTCTCTAGGATTCACAGTCATAGGCTTTACTCATTAAACCTCAGTTCAAGCATCAGGTTGACTTCCTGCTTCTGGTGTCACCGCTACCATGACAACCTAGCCCTTGGTTCATCTTGTATATTTCTGCTCCTATGCCCAGCACCAGTTCTACTGCTGTGTTTCTGTGGCTTTCTCTCTGGGTAGTACATTTAGAATCCCCAAACACAGAGGCTGTGACAACTGTGTATTCACTATCAAATACAGATTACTCCTATTCGGTAGGTGTGTGTTTGCTTGTTTGATTTTTGCCTTTGATTTTTTAAGGCATACTGTTTAGTCCAGTTTAAGATTGTTTTTGTTTAAGATGCCAATTCCTGATTAAGGTACTGGTGGAAAGGAATCAGATCCATATGTCAAATTAAAAAACTGAGTGTGAGTTACTTAGAGCTACATAATATGTCTTGTACTTTAGAAATATTAGTCATAAGTGTGGAAGAAATATTTCATGTTGAATATGTTTCCAATTAAATGGTGATTATGAAGAATCTCTTCTAGCAATTGTTACTACCACTGCCATCTTTAAAGAACATTACTTAAGGAAATGTGTGTTGTCTAAGTGTATGCTTCATATTTTAAAAGTATTAAGAACATCTTTGTGAATTGATCATTTTCCTTCATTTTTTCATTTTATTAGTGTTAATAAAAATTTAAATGAAAAACGAATACTTAGCTTTTGTGGAACCCTTGCCATAGCCAATATTCATATTTGCTTATGAAAAAGCTATAACTGTAATAAACCTAATGATTCATAAATAATAGAGAGATTATAAATTTGCACTTACATAAAAGTAAAAATTATTAGAATTCTTAGAAATGGTGATGGAGAAAATTTCTACTACATATGACATCATTATCCCCCAATATCAACTTTGTATTACTGATATTATAGTAATTATATTAAAATAAGTTAATTTCTTCTCTTCACACAAAAAGATTTTTCTTTCTTAGAAATATGTTCTATGAGTCTTTTTGCCCATTCTCTGCTGTTACATTTGATTTCTTAACTAACACAAATATTTCATTCAATTATCTGTGTGTTTACCTTTATCTAGGGCATGCACACACACTCACCCAGCATAAATTTCAAGCTGCCAGGCCCAGGACTCAAACTGTGGTCAGCCGTGTGGGAGTCCAGCATCATGCCACCTGCTAGCCCGATGTTAGCCCATTGTATGCATTATCTCCTCTTCATCTTTATCATTATATCTACTATTCAGAGAAGAAGCTTCTAGAAACTCCTTAATTAGATCAAGATCACACAGCTAAAATCTGGCAAAATTGAGTTGAATCTGATGCAACCTACCTTCCCCACCCACACTTTCAACTCTTGACATTCTTCATCATGCAGGTGATAGCTCCTATTTTAGACTGGATAACTCCTTTTCATTTTACAAGCTCCTCTTTAAAAAAATACTCTTTTTTATAAACTTTTTAGAAATTTTACAAATACATGTGTTTTTTTAAAACTGATTTTCTAGAACTATATATGAAGTAAACTATAAAAGTAAGCTATGCTTTAATGGAACAGAGAACACGAAAAGATTGTAGTCAATAATGATTATGTTAGAAATTTTGTCCACTCTTAAGAGTTTATACAATGTTAAAGTGATTGTTAGGTAACTATATTTGTAAAATATGCTATAAAAAGTAATATAATGACTATATTGCTATTCCATGTATTTATTTTAAATGTAATGCCTTATGGCAAAATATCAAAAGTTTAGAAAAGTCAATTTTTAATTGTATAATATTACTTACTGGGTTTTTGGGATTTTTTGTTTTTTGCTTTTTTGTGTTGTTTGTTTTTAGTTTTTGTCAATAACCCTAGCCTTGGTCCAATCTCATAGCACATTGGCTAAGTGATGTAAATAGAAAGCTAGATCCACATGGTAGGACATGGTTTAAGTCCTGATCTTGGTGGCTAAAAAGGTATACAAGCTGGGTATACATGCGGGTCTGCTACAAATCCTGAAGGGAACTAAGAATGAAGGAAAAAAGATCGTGGCATGATCACACCCCATTATGAAGTTCTTTCTCTCTAGAGAGAGAGCTTGTGTGCCCTTTGGCAATAAAAAAAAAAAAAATTACATTTGAAAAAAAAGTCCTAGCTGCAGAACTAAAAAGTGTGGGAGGTCACCTTTCTGGTGCTGACACCCCCTATCCTTCAATCTATCCAGAAGGAGAGGGAAAACAGAGCCACCTTGCCCCAGCTTACCAGCAAAGCCTCCTGCTGAACCTTGGGTGTGGGAGGAGTAGCTGACTTGGCCCACATGTTGCACACCACCTTAAAGTCTAGTTTTTCTGCTCAGCCCTCAGCCATAAAGACATGAGAAAGTTTTGAGTATATAGGCACCAAAACATCTGAACACAATGAGGCTCTGCAGGAATTCTCTCCTCACTCTCACCCCAGCAAAAAAGCACAGAAATTATTCTGCTTAAGTCTGAGCTTATAACTGCCACCATGGATATCTGCCAACAGCAGTCAAAGGACACTGTCACAGAGCTAATTTACAACAAAAGGAAGCACATATACCCATAGTTACAAAAACTTTCTCCAAAGAAGTAGCAAGAAGTGAATTCCTCACTAGATATCTAAAAATCACAGAACCTCAGAAAATGAGAAAATCAGGAAATACCTCCCCCAAAAGAAACGCAATAACGCCACATCAATAATAAAACAAGAAATCGTAGAAATGTCAGAAAAAGAATTCAGAATGTTTATCATAATTAACTCAATGCGATACAAGATAAAGTATAAGCAATCCCAGGAGATGAGAAAGTCTTTCTATGAATTGAAGGAGAAATTTTTTTAAAGAGATAGACTTTTTGAAAAAGAATCAAACAGAATTTCTGGAATTAAAGAATACAATGCAAAAAATCAAAGCCTCCCTCAAAAATATTAACTACTAATTAGACCATGCAGAAGAAAGAATCTCTGACCTTGAAAACAAAATTTCTGATATAGTTCAAACAACTGAGAAGAATGTAAAAATAACCACAAAAAATTAAAACAACATATAGGAAATCCTAGACATCATTAAGATGGCCAAATAGTCACATAGTGGGTATTCCAGAAGGTGAAGAGATGGTAACAGCTTAGATATTGTATTTATTGATCTATTATTTGAAAACCTTCCTAATTTGGAAAATTTACACAATTAGACTAACAGTGAACTGTTCAACTGAAGAAAAAAATGCAAGAAAGGAAAAGATGGGAAGACATATTTAAAATTCTCAAAGAAAAACAGTTTTATCCAAGAATATTACACCTGGCAAGATTACTTTCAAATGAGAAGTAAAAAGAAAATCATTCTCAGACAAACAAAAGCTGAAAGAATTCATCAACCATAGACCAGACCTTCAGGAAATACTTAAAGGAACACTACACCTGGAAAACAAAAGGGAAATAATGAGAAGCAAGAGAACACAAAATAGGTAGGGAAAAATAAAAGTAAATGACAGTGCAAAGTGTACACATATTGATAATAAACTTGAATACTAATGGATTAAATTATTTGACTAAATGACACAGTTTGGCTCAATGGATGAAAAAATGGAACCCTCCTACATGTTGCTTGTAAGAAACACACTCCATTGATAAAGATAAGCATAGAATGAATGTGAAGGCCCAAAAATAGTCATTTTTTTCAAGAAGAAATCATAAAAACAAGTGCAGGAATTGTGATATTGATATCAGACAAAATAGATTTTAGGATAAAAAGAATAAAAAGAAACAAAGAAGGACATTACACAGATCTAAAAGAATTAATTTACTAAGAAGATTTAACAGTCATAAATATTTATGCACTCAATGGCAGGGCACCCAAATATGTAAAAGGAAGATTACTAGATCTAAAAACAGATAAAGACTGCATCACACTAATTGTTGGAGATTTCAACACCCCACTGTCACCACTAAACAGATCATCCTAAACAAAAAATAACCAAAGACTCATAGAAACTGATACCATAAACCAAAGAGAAATGACAGATATATGTACAGAATTTCACCTAGCAAACAAAAATTACACATTTTCTAATCTCCACATTGAACATTTTCAGACTGACCACATAATAGGAAACAAAACAAGCCTGTATAAATTTAAAAGTATAGAAATTATACCTAGTATCTTTGGATAAAGAGATCACAATGGAATTAAACTTGAAATCAACCACAAAAAGGGCCCTCAAAAATACACAAAAATATGAACGCTAAGCAATTTACTCCTGAATGACTTTCAAACTATTGTAGAAATTAAGACTGAAATCAAAAGATTCACTGGAACCAAGAATAATGAACCCACCACTTCCCATAATCTTTGGGACACAGCCAAAGCAGTCATAAGAGGGAAGTTCATAGCCATTAGTGCTCATAATGAAAAAATAGAAAGGTGGTAAATAAATAACTTAACAGCACATCTTAAGGAACTGGAAAAGCAACAATAGTAACAACAAAATCCTCTTAAAATAAAAGAAGAAAATAAACAGTAAAGATCACAGCTGAAATAAATGAAATAGATAATAAAAGAACTATACAAAATATCAATGAAACAAAAAGCTGTTCTTTTTAGGATAAAATGTATAAAAAGAAACAAGGAAAAAACAAAACTGATAAACTATTAGATAAACTAATCAAGAAAATGGAGAAAAGAAACATACAGATCAAATTAGTAATGAAGCTGATAATACTTAAATCAATATATCAAAAATACATAAAATTGGGACCAGCAGGTGGAATAGTGGTTAAGGTGCTGGACTCTCACATGGTCAACTGTGGTTTGAGTTCCAGACTTGGTGACTTGCAATGCATGCTGGGTGGATGAATTTCAAAGCCTCTTGTCATAAGAGAAATTCAAATTTCCAAATTAAAGTATCATTTAACCCCAGTTAGAACAGTTAGAATTAAAAAAAATAAATAAAGAACAAGTGCTGGCAAGGCTGTGGTGAAAAGGTGACCCTCTTACACTGTTGGTGAGAATGTAAAGTAATACAACCTCCATAGAAAGTATATGGAGTTTCCTCAAAACCCACTATATGACCCAATAATCCCACTCCTTAGTATTTACCCAAAGGGTGGGAAAACACTCAATTGGAAAGATATTTGCACATTCGTATTTATTGCAGCCTTACTAATAATTGCCAAAAAAGAAAAAGAAAAAAAAAAAAAAAACTAAGTGTACTAAAACTGATGACTGGGTTGAATGGTGGAACTACTACAGAATATTACTCAGCTATAAGAAACAATGAGGTCCTGGAACCAGCAGTTAGTGTAATGGCTATGTTGCTGGACTCCCATGTAGTCGACCACGGTTCGAGTCCTGAGCCCAGTGGCTTAAACTCACACCGGGTGCGTGTGCATGCGCGCCCAAGATCCCGAGAGGAGAATGGAGAAGGGATTGTGGCGTGGCCATTCCCCGTGGGGGGTGATTTCTCGCTTTCTGTCTCTCACTGTCTTTCTGGTGAGCACACGTGCCCTATAGCGAAAATCTCTCAAAAAAAAAAAAAAAAAAAAAAAGAAACAATGAGGTCCTATCATTTGACTCAAAGTGGATGGATATAAAAGACTTATTGTTGAATAAAGAAAGACAAACTTTGAAAGACACATATTTTATGTCCCTACTTAATTTGTATTGAGTGTCTGAACTCAATGGCAGAAGTTAAGAGATCTGAAGATGTGATGGTGGAGAGGGTGGGTGTGGATACCAGAGCCTGTGAGGAGAGTAGATGGTAGAGAGTGGGTGGTAGAGGTTGGGTGTGAAGTGGAAGAGAAGGAAACATGGAAAAAATGTGAAGTTTTCTGTAAAAAAACTGTCCTTATTCAAAAATATAATTTACTGAACAACTATGTTTCAATGACAGAGAAAAATGGTCTATGTGTATGGGTACTTCAGCTCCAAACTTAGTTACAAAAGTAACCCAAGTCTAACATTTTAAAGGAGTAACAATGCTCAGACTCCAAAATTGTTCACGTGTATGTGTTAAGAGCTATCCTGAATACTTTCTGGGCCCACAGATAAAAGGCAAAGCCATAGCACAACAGGGAAGAACAATAGTGACGGAAGAAAGCCAGAATTCCTACTTCTCTGGTTGTCCTCATTCCTAGAAGAAAAGGGAAACTGATCAGAAGGTGTGGAAGCTCCTTGAGCCTGGAAAAAAACAGGTAACCTGGTGACTTTCGGATCCTGATCTACCTAAGTGGACTATAGGTTATTTCCATGGCCTTGTGGCCATTTCTTTCACTAGGACTTGCTCCAGGTTAACACTGGAAGAGTTCCAACTACAAATTCAGCTGAGGCCTTGCTACTCTGGAAACTTGGACCACGCTACAGGACTTTGTCACTTTCTAAGGAGGATTTGACTCCAGGAGCAGGCAAAGGACAGATAGAGATCTTTTGAAGTATCCAATCAACTTTAAATAGTCCCACCAGACCTTTCCCAAACATTTTCAACAGATTAAATTGTGCAACAGAAAAATAGTCCTTATGTTCACTCAATGTTTTGTAGTCTGAGCACTCTTACTCCTGAATTTTGAGCTCAACAAATATTTTTATTTTCCCAAAACTCAGAATTTGTCATAAAGTGGTAGCTCTCAAGAATTTTACTATGGACCTATGAAAAGTCTAATTTGAAATTCTAATATGGTCTGTGATTGTTTGTCCAATGCTGTATTTGTTTCCCCAATGCTGTATTTGTTTCCCCTTAGGTAAAAATTGCTACTGGCTTTGTACATAAGGAATAATGAATATATAAAGGGAGCATTTCTGTTAGAAACACTTCCACATATTAGTTGGCTCCACTTGTCTTCATAGTTGAAACACCAAAAGACAGAATCTAGAAGCTACAGGCATATAATTTTAGTAAAAATAAAATAACTGACAGAATTTAAGTTTGGCTCAATAATTTTGTAAACCTCGGGTACAATAAATTGATTATTTCATACATATTGTGCACATATTGAAAGTAAATACCTGGACTTCAACCTCTAGAACTAATTCCTGAGTTTAGTTCTACATCTAGAATTTAAGTACAAGATTTAAATTAGATTCCAATAAATCCAACTAGTATAAGAAATATACTGCTTGTTCTCTTGCTATCTTTCTCTATCCTCTTCTCTTCACCAATATAAACAAGATTATGATGATAATAAATAAATAAATAAATAAATAAATAAGAAATATACTGCTTGTCCTATAGCTAAAGAAATAACCCTCTTAGAAGACAAGACAAGCATAGCTATAATTTTGCATCAAAGTGGTAAGTTTAGGGGCCAGCAGATGGAGTGGTGGTTAAGGGCACTGGACTCCCAGATGGTCGACCATGGTTCCAGTCTCGGACCTAGTGGCTTGCTTTCTCACTTTCTCTCTCTGGTCAATTTAAAATAAATTAATAATAAAATAATTCTTAAAAAAAAAGTGGTAAGTTTAAAAATCAATAAAGAGAATTTACTGGTAACCCAGCCATGATAGTGAACACAGGTTGCTGTTACTTGGCAGGATGAGGCCACATGGGAGGCCTGAGTTTGATTCTCAGACTATCCTAAAGAGCAAGGCATAGTAGTCTTGAGTAGTCCCAGTTAATCAAGAGCCTAAGACAGGAGGCTCACCAAACAGTGAGGACCTGTTTAAAACCATAAACACACATACACACCCTTACACACACATATTTGTTGAAGAGATAGTAGCAATAGATACATAAATCTCTTTCTAAACCAGACTCTGATATAGAAGAAACCATTTTAATAAGGTATTTAGTTCTCTAAACAACCACAGAGAGGTACCAGCAGTCAACATAATGGTTAAGGCACCGGACTCCCACATGGCCAACCATGGTTCAAGTCCCAGACCTAATGGCTTGACACTCATGCTAGGTGTGTGTGCGTGTGTACTGGGTCCTGAAAGGAGAATGGAGGAGAAGGTATTGTGGAGTGGCCGTCCCCCCTGAGGGGCAGTGATTTCTCACTTTCTCTCTCTCTGTCTCTCTGGTGAGTGCACACACCCTATAGCAAAAATCTCTCTCAAGAAAAAAAAAAAAAAAAAAGAAAGAAAATAGCTACAGAGAATTGCCTCTACTTCCCTATGTGGAAGGGAGCCTTTCTCAATGTATGGGGAAGCCAACCTAATGCCTACCTGGTGGGTGGAATTATTAGGCTTATTTATTAGACATGACATTTAAACACAACCCTTGATGTGCTGTAATTGTAGTGTTCCTTGACAGGAGCAAATAGGGGCACAGCTCTGTAATGCAAACCCACAGAGAAGGTTCTGGAACCCTCCCTCAGTATGCCAGCTGTGCGCATGCCCATGAACCAGGACTGGTGGAAGTTGGGATGGATCATACCATTGAGACACTGCCATAGATGCCATCTTTCTTTTTCTTTCTCTCTCTTCTCCTCTAATTCTCTCTCTCTTTTTCCTCTCATGGAAGTAATAAATAAATTTCTTTTTATTAGAGCTGCTTGGACTTCCTTGCTTTAGAAATCTTGAGGGAGTCCTTGATCATCTGTTTTTTATATGATAAAATATTCTTCATTTGGGAATAACTGAATTTACTAAGCCATCACTGAAAGTACATGATACAACAAAGTCTGAGTCATAGAAATCCCCAGAGAAAATTCATACTGCAATGGCAAAAGGACTAGAATAGACTAGTCAATCTTTACATTTTGCTCTACACTGTATGATTTTTTTGTCATGCCTAATATTTCATGATGTCAGAGTATGTAAGAGACTTCTTCCCACTTCTTTTTTAAACTGTAAAAGTAATGCCATAATTGGATTTTGATACTGTTGGTAATTATGAGAGTACTGAGAAGCAAATCACTTCAGAGGGAAAGATAACAACCAGTTTTGTCCAGGAAGCTTGCCCATTAACCAAGCTGGACTTTTCTATCCCTTCTAAGATGGTGGGATATCAGTGGAGGTTTTCTTGTTCTGCTTAGACCTGTTAAATAACGCAAAGAAACATGTCTCCCCAGCGGACGGCTAAGGGAAACCATGCATTAAAATATCTCTGTATTAGAAAATGATTGTTAACCTTAAACTTCATGAAATTTATCTTTTTAGATAATTTTGTGTGTATTCATTAGGGATAGAGCAATAACACATTTTCCTTAGGAGTCAAACAGAATCTTGAATTAAGAATTGTTTTCATGAAATTCATCTCAGAGAAAATGTTTATATTAGTACATCTACATGAACAAAATGCACCAGGTATGCATGCGTGATAAAAATCCTAAAAAGAGGGAGAAACGGAGGGATGGGAGATTGTGGCATTACCATGCCCCAAGGGAAAGGAGGTACTTTCTCTTTCTCTCTCTCTCTCTCTCTCTCTCTCTCTGTCTGTCTTTTTCCTCCTTCCAAATGTATGTGACCCTTGGTAAATTAAAAGGAAAAAATAAAAAAATAAGATAAAGAAGTTCTGGCCGGCCACATGGCAGAGTGGTTACACGCTGTTCATAGGGAGCAGGATCCCATGCACATAACTAACCAAGGCTCAAATAATCCTCGTCTCACTGGATGAGACCAGGATCACATATGCACATGTGCCCAGGATCCTGACGGGAAGGGGGAATGGAGAGAAAAGGACTGTGGCATGACCACACCCCCCACCTGGGGACTCTCTTCTCTTTCTCTTCCTCTTTCTTTCTCTTTCCCTTCCTCTCTTTCTCTCCCTCTCTCTCTCTCTGGTGAGCACACATACCCCCTGGCAATGAAAATTAGATTAAAGAAGCTTGATAAAGAGACGGACAATGCATAGCTCAACAAGTAATGCTAGCAAGTATTCAGGCCTATTTTCAGATTAAATCTGCTGCAAAAGTTTCAACATAAAGTACTGTATCTGAAATCTTAACACATCTTTTATTTCAGCTTGAACTACAGCTAACTGAGTCACTTTTCTCTGATTAAAGGATTAAAGTCTTGGCAACTATCGAGAACTTGTTTGTAAGATGTCAATTTCCAGAATCCAAGAGGTTTTTCTTTTTCTTTTTTTCAGTCTTGCACAACGGAGTATATACAGTACCTAGACAGTTGATAACACATAACAGGCTTAGTCCCCTAATGTTCTTAATAATAATATAATAAAATTAATATTAATATTAAGGTTTGAATAGTTTAGACAAGGGGATAGTAAAGTGTGAGTAATAAAGGATTTCATAAGGCTTCAGAAATTTATCAACATTTTTCTAAAAATATAGCTTACTATGTATGCACTTATTATGCCTTAAAATATGATAAAATGCTGTATTTATATGTTTATATCAATAGAAAACATTAATCATAGTATATTTCTATTTTTGATCATGCATATCTTTATAATTATATATTTTTTCAATAGTTTATTCTTCAAAAGAAGAATAATTCATTAAGAAACTCCTGAAAGTCTCAAATATCGCAATATTTGCATGTTGTCTTAATTTAGATGAATACCTATAGATAGATTTTCAAAATCTTGTGTAAACTAAATAACTTTTCTTGTCAGTATAAAGTCAGTGAATGACTCTGAAGCCGTTCATTTCACTGCTACAAATTGAAGAAAAACAAACTGGCATAAACAGTAATTAAATTTAAGGCAGAGTTCTGCAATACACGTTCAGCTTCTGAAGAATAAGCAGCTGCTAGGAAAATGTGACAATCTCTTCCTCTTAAGAGAGGAGCAGAAAATCTTTTGAGAAGCAGGAAATCACATGAATTTATGAATAAGCTTCCAAAAAAATCTACGGATGAATACACTTTCATTTCAACAAGTAGAAAAAATGTAATCTTGGTTTCTACATAAATGCTATAGAATGTTAGTATTGCCATTAATTTCTTAGAAGTTTTCAGATAGAGAAAAAATTTTCCTAATATTTTAGAAGCTCTGCACCATATTTTATTCTACCTGGCACAAAACACAATCTCAGAAACCACAATATGCAACATAAACTCTAAAACCAATCCTAATGTAGCTCAACGAGTAATGCTAACAAGTACTCAGGCCTATTTTCAGATTAAATCTGCTGCAAAAGTTTCAACAGTAAGAACTAAATCTGAAATCTTAGCACATCTTTTATTTCAGCTTGAACTACAGCTAACTGAGTCACTTTTCTCTGATTAAAGTTTTGGCAACCACCACTGAGAACTTGTTTTTAAGATGTCAATTTCCCAGAATCCAGGAGGTTTTTTGGTTTTTGTTTTGTTTTTTTTCCCGAAGTTCATTCAAAGTTTGACAAATAATGTTTAGATTTCAATTTAAGGGAGAGACAGAGCTGGAAGAACCTATATAAGGTTGGCCACCTCTTCTCATGTTTTTTACTCCTGTTGAAAAACTTGTAAATATAAAAATGATAAAGAGCAGTATACCAAATCGTATTTGACTAGTCCACCTAGTCTACTGTTGGCAACATACATGCAGTCACCTAAATAAAGCAGCATAAATTGGCAGTGAGAGACTTGGTCTTGCAGGCCCCTGGTTTGGCTGAGCAGGAGAGGTGATACCCAGGAACCCAGTCCAGGGAGGAGGTGTTGGCAGGGGCTGGACATGCAGCTGGGTGATTTATGATGAGTAGGAGGTAGGTCGACTCTTACAGATGTGAGTGAGCTGACCAGATAGACTGAGGCAAAGAGAAGGAATGGGATCTGGAAATGGGAGAATGAGGCTCAGGATCATCGGATTGGATGCTTATCACTCATTCCTTGTAAAAAACCTGGAGAGGAGTACTCAGAAGGATACTGAGGTACTTGAGGGGTTACAGGACACAGGGACTCAGATGGTCTCTGATGCATGTGGGAAGGAACCAGAAGGCATTTGCTACTCAACCAATCGTTATACAGGAGTGCAGGTGCCTTGAGGATCTCAAAGGGAAACCATCAAAAGTGCTCCTTCACAGAAGGGAACTGTGATCTCAAGGACAGGTATCAGCAAAAACCAGGAGGGGACGCATTGATTTGGCTATCCCAGGATGATCTGGACAAAGTGGCAAAGTGGGGGTATGGAGAGGGGTAGGGATGTTCTGCTGTCCCAGAAGGAGAGGCAAGCAGCCCAGGCAGATTAGTTCACAACCTAGTGTCATGCTAACATCCTGCTGAGTCCACAAGCCACAGCTATAAATTGCCAAAGTGGCCAACCAGAATCTTGGCCACCGGTGGCTACTTTCTTTACACTGAATGTGTTACAAGGATTGAACCTCCAAATGCAAGGTGTAATTCCATAGTTTTACTAGGCTAAAATAAACTAAAATTAACATTTTAGCCCTTCCCAAGGGAGGAGCCCATGACTGAGAGCTACCATGTCTCCCCAAACCAACTGAGGTAGTACAGCAGAGACAATATCATATCATACCTCTAGGGGGAGAGAAGGACATTACACCCTTCATTCAAGACTTAGTGCAAGCAGGAGTGTTAGGGGTAATTGTCTCCACTGTTAACAGTTTGGTTCCCCAGTAAGAAAGCTAGTGGGGGTGGGCATTTGATGATCAACTGTGCAGACTAAACTCAATGGTAAACCCTCTGGCACCAGTATCCCAGGTAGCATCACAGTGACCAAAAACATTGTTGAGGCCTCCAGCTTATAGGATGCATTCATTGATCGGGGTAATGTGTTCTCCATCCTTTGAAGGGACCAAGATCGGGATCAAATAAACTCCAACCTGCTCCTTAGATTACTAAGATAAGATGTATTCCGCCAGTGAGAAGAAACCCAAGAACTGGACTGGTGCTAACCCCTCCTTAAGGGCTGCATGAATAACACTCTAAGGGGAAAATTGAGCTTATGCCCCCACGCAATTAATGAACCAGAGTGGTGAAAGCTAGTTCTTCTGTATCTGCAAAGGGGCGTGGAATAAGAAAATGAAAAAGGGTGTTGTGAATACACCTGGGATGGGCTGCCGTTAAGGTCCCTCAGCTGTGGTGCAAGAGTGGCACAAGCAGTCCAGGCTCCATCTGCTCTGGGTAGATTTAGTGATCTTTGGGGACTGGCTCACAATGGATCTCAGACTTTGTTTGTCTCTGGCTGTCTATCTGTAATTAACAGAGCCACGTCATATAACTTGTTTGTGTGTGTTCCCGAGTCTCACCAGACTCTGGCAGTTGGTTAAACTGTAGCCCAGGATGCAGTGGGAAAAAGTGCTCAGACTCGTGCACTTGGTGGTTGGCATGGAGATGACCCCTGCTGTCCTCATACAGTGGAGTCCTCCCTCGGGAATGGTCATTACAAACCTTCTCCACAGGATGCCATCACCAAAATAAAGCAGCATGGCTCTGGTCCAGCACAGCATATGCTTCTCAAATATTTCCTATTGTTTTCCCTCTTTTCCAGAAACTACCACTCATTAAAAATGCAGCTCGCGGAGCAGACCCAGTAAATAAGGACTCTGTCTTCGCTAGAAATTCTGTATCCAAGCCTACAACCTTGACTTCACAGATTCCCTGAGATGGTTATTCAGAATGTATTTCTTCTTTATTTATACACTATGAATAGCTGATTTCTCATATGGCAGAAAATGCCCAAGACAAATTTATATAGAGTATTTTGTAAAATCAGAGATGACAACCACAAGAAAAAAAATGGACAAATGAAGATTTTCAGTCTCACACAATCAGGTCAAAGTGATAGCCTAAATTAGCAAAAAGGTATCATTCCAGTTTAGTATATTGTATTTTTAAAAGCAGAGAAGCAGGTATTAAATCATTTATAAATGTTTCTAAAAGTGACTAATTTTTAGATTGTTTTCAATGAAAAATGGGAATTTTTTTTTTACAAAAACAATAAATAAGAATGTTATTTCATCCTTAAGGTTGTTTCTTTTAGAAAGACTTTTGCTACAGGACCAGCAGTTAGCGTAATGGCTATGTCGCTGGACTCCCATGTAGTCGACCATGGTTCGAGTCCCGGACCCGGTGGCTTAAACTCACACCGGGCACGTGTGCTTGTGTGCCCAAGATCCCAAGAGGAGAATGGAGGAGAAGGGACTGTGGTGTGGCCATCCCCCCTGGGGGGTGATTTCTCGCTTTCTATCTCTCTGTCTCTCTGTCTGTCTGGCGAGCGCACGCGCCCTATAGCAAAACCTTCTCAAAAAAACAAAAAAAAAAAACAAAAAAAATCAAAAAACTTTTGCTATAGGGTATGTGCAATCGCTGGAAAGACAGAGAGACAGAAAGTCAGAAATTATCCCCCTAGGGAGGATGGCCACTCTGCAATCCCTTCTCTTCTGTTCTCCACTAGGGATCTTGGGCATGCATGAACATGCACCCAGCATGAGGTTTAAGCCACCAGTCTGGGACTACAACCACGGTCAGCTACGTGGGAGTCCAATGACATAACCATTACGTCATCTGCTGGTCTCTGTAGGTCGGTTTCTTAAGTAGACTGTCAGATATTTAGAGCATGAACAGAATTGTTTCAGTGTCCTCCAGACCACTGACAAGCAATGACATCAATGCCATAGGTTTCCAACTTACATAAGCACTTTAGTCACAAGTCAACAATAAATTGCATGTACTTTATTGAAGGACTTGAAATAAAAAAATAATAATAATTTCCTTGTAATGGGTTATATTTGTAAAAACAACCAAAAAAGCATCTTTGGATATTTCAAATTAAAAATATAAATAATATAAAATAATGGGTGGCACAGAGGTTAAAATGTCAGTATCCCACAAGGCCAACTTCATGGTTTGAGTCCCAGTTCCAGCAATCTGGGTGTGTATGCCTAAGTGCCCAAAACCCTAAAAGGAGAATGGAGGGGGCAGTTTCTCACTTTACTTCTCTCTGTTTGTGTCGCCCTCTGGTGAGTGCAGGTGCCCTATAGCAAAACTAGCACATATATACAAAGTAATGAAAATCACAGAAATAGAGTTTGAATCATTATTGAGATACTCAATATATTTTCTAGTTTAAGTCGATTTGCTCAGAATATAAAGAGAAAAAAAAAGTCATTCCCTTCTTTCCATTTCTCATCTCCTCCTTCCGTCATAGCCTCTACTCTTGTGTGGATCTAGATTAAGCTATTACATCACACGAGCAAGTTAAACCAGCAAACGCATGAATACATAAATTTATCGTAGAACATAAGTGAACCCATATACCATTATGCAAGGCCTTTAACTTTTAAAAACTGTGCGCATAAATTTAAGAGTACCTAAATTTCAAAGCTTAATTAGAAACCTGGATGGCAGAATCAATGACTCAACACTTTATTACTTCTTATTTTCTCTATCATAAAATATTTTTTGCTTTTTACAGTGCCCGATTCAAGAACTAAATTACGGCCCTTCCCCTCTCCCAAAAAGAAAATCACAAAAACTTTAGCCAAGAATTTTAGTGATTGGTTTGATGTTCCCAGAATAAATCAAAGTGAAAAGAAGGTATTGGTTAGTATTGAAGATTTTTTTTTTCCTGCTTCTATTTCCTATAGGAATTTGACCACTGTAAAAGGGATGGGAAAAGAGCAAAGATCTAATCAATAATCCCCATAAACTTCCAAGTCATTTCATTCATATATTTTGGAATATATATTTTATACTTCCATAGAGCTAACACTTTAAAATATAAGGTTATGAGAACTAATAGTCTCAAAATCTCTAGACAACTCAAAGGAGAGAAATGATAATATTCAGATAATTAACTGTTCTATTATATTTTCTGTCCATCAAAAGCAACATATATGTAGCTGCATATTTTTCTTAATTTTGGGGAGGAAATGTGAAGGACATATTCAACATGGGATTATTATACATTTTATACATTGAAGTAAAGAAGAGTCTGCATTGCTTTAAAAAAATCAATGAAACCAAAATAACAAAATGTATGAAAAACATATTCTAAAGTGAAAATAATTTTTGACCTTTTACAACTTGGTTAGATTTGTCAGGATCAGAAGGGATCATTATTCTCAGCATGGTGCCATTTGTATTGCCGAGGGCAGCGTCTAAAGACTTTGTAGAAAGCAATTTTGTCATATTATGTGCTTAAGAAAATTAGTCCTTTGAAATGGAAAAACTTTGGCTTCAGAGTTAACTCTTGGGTGATTGGGATTGTAAATCAAAATCGTATGTGGAAAACAGTAAAAATAATATAACTTCATAAAATGCTATAAACTTGAATGAGTTTCTATTATATGAAAAGTGTTTTGAATAAAACAAAGCTCTATTAAAAAACTTCAGCTTCTGATAATGATCACTAATGACGATAATAAAAATGTTTGCTTCAAGAATTTCCTATTGGACAAGATCTAAAGCAATACAAATTTTCAAGTTATAAGATTATCTGAAAATATCAAGATGCTTAAAATTAATAGTTTACTTCACTAAATTATATAATGATCAAGTTACCAACAATTAGCAATGTGAATTAAAATAAATTTTTAATACAAAGTAAAGATAAGAAAAATATCAAGGAAGATAAATAACTTTCAAAGTTTTTTTTTCCTCTCTCATAATGCAATAATTAAGCCATTAAAATTTTAAAGAAAACACAGGGCCAGCAGGTGGTGTGGTGGTTAAGGCGCTGGACTACCACATGGCTGAGTGTGGTTCAAGTCTCAGATGTGATGACTTCTTTTCTGTTTTCCCTCTCTCTCTCTGGTCAATTTTTTAAAAAAACAGTGATAATAAATAAATTAAATTGTTCTTTAAAAAAATTTAAGAAAAATTTATACATAAATATGTATATCCAGAGGGCCAGTAGATGGCATAACAATTATGTTGCTAGACTCCCACATGGCCAACCACAGTTCAAGTCCCAAACCTGGTAGCTTGGAACTCATGCTGGGCATGTGTGCATGTGTACCCAAGATCCCAGGAGAAGAATGGAGAAGGAATTTCAGTATGACCCTCTCCCCTGGAGGATATCTCACTTTCACTCACTATCTCCATCTCTCTCTGGTGAGCTCATGAACCCCAAAACTTCTCAAATAAATAAATAAATAACACACACATACACACACATCCATGTAACTATATTACATTATATATAAATTATATATATGATATTGTCCATGGAAATAAGCAACTCTGCAGAAATAACTAATGTAGTTTATTTCTAAACAGGAATATGAGTGACCAGACCTAGAGAAAGGTAAATGTCAGGCTGCTCAGTTATAGTGGTTCCTTTTATTTGGTTTTGAGAGCAAAGAAAGGTTTGGAATTAGTGAAAATAATTTTCCCATTGATTTGGCCCAAAAAGGCAGGACATCTGGAAGTGGGGGCTTGTAGATTATAGGTGTGTTTCCTGTGTTTCAGAAAAGGATCAGTAGAGAGTATATTTTAACAAAGATAAGGGGGCTTGTATACAACATAAGAGACTGTCCTGAAGATAGGATATAGAAAGAGTCTTATTATTAAATGGGCCAAAATAGTCTATCAATGTTTGTGGGCATGACTCTGGAAGGGGTTTTCAGAAATAGGAAAAAGCAGTCAGACAGACGTCAATATATTCTATGAATGTAGTTATCACACTGAATGTAAAAGATAAAATTGGAGATAAAGTTTGTATAAATAATGTTTATTAAATGTAAGCTACTGGCCAGTTTTAAAAGAAAGGTTTAACTGAGCTTAAATAAAATTTATTCTATGTCTCTATATATTAGTGAAATACTCTTCCATGGGGACTGTTCTATTTTAATTAGAACTAAATTAGAACTTGGTCTTGGGATAAATTTATTTTAACTTTACATATTTTCAAATTACTATCACATATAAAAGATATTTCGTCTTGAAATACCTGGTATCACAGCAACAAATGGTTTAATAAGTCTATTTTAAGTAAACTGAAACAGGTCAACGGGTCTCTAACAAATAAACACTGAGATGTTTATTGTCTGAATTTAGTATTGTTTTCTCCATGGCAGTGATTATGAATTATCTTCTTTAAAGCCAAAGAGATTGAATAAGTATGTTTTGTATGCCTGATGAACAGTGATTATAATGATATTTTGGAATTTTTTTTTTGGACAACTGATACATTTTAGGATCACTAGGAATAGAAGAATATATTTCATTTTAAATAATAGCTATAGATTTAATAAATTTGTCACCTACAGAATTGAATCTGTAAGTATATTTTGTATAATTATTCGTATAGGTTTTTGACAATGAACTGTATCTTTGTGTCCTACCTTAATTTTAACATATTTAACTTAAACGATGATATTGTTTATTTATGTTTCATCTTCTTAGTTTTTGCACTTCACTGCCTTTAAATATATAGAGAATCACAGATTTGAATTGCCTTAATAGTCTTATATTAATTTCCCTATAGCAAATTAGTTAAGTACATGTATGAAAATAGAATGGTGTTTGGTAGTGTAGCTATAATTACAGGGAGCTGTTACACTATATGGCACATAAATAGGGAAAATATATGACAGTGTTATAATAGTGATAGTACACACACACACACACACACACGCACATATGTGTGTATATATATATATATATATTTGGGAATCTATATGATACTAAATATACATACAAATACACATATCTCCATATATCTATGCACATTATAGTTGACATTTACAAATATTATACATATTTTGTTACAAACTTGTTTATCAAAGATGAATTTTTAGAAAGTCTTCATTCTTATATGCATTATTTTTTATTAATTTCATATTTTTTTCATGCTCAAGAGTCAAGAAAGATTCAAACATGTAAAAATACTCCTGTCATTTTGTTTGTGATCATCACATCTGATTCAAGAAAACATCAAGATAAAAGATAACCAATATTTTGTTGGTCAATGTATTCTAATGAAAAAGAGAAAGGTCAGCTGGCTTAGTTGCCCAGCAGTTGAATGCTAGGCAGAGGATATCAGATCCCACATGACTGACCAGGATTCAAGACCCAGACCAGGCAACTTGAAAAACACACTGGACTCACGTGTGCTCAAGATCTGAACAGGATGAAAAATTAGAGAATAGGAAGGATTGTGGCATTACTATGCCCCATTGCAGAGGAGGGAGGAGATGGTGTACTTTCTCCCTTTCTCCTGAATGCACACTCTGGAAAGAAAGAGAAAAAAATTTAAAAAAGATGTATAAAATTCATTGAAACCTGATCATGAATAACCCAGAAGGATAACTCATTTTGAACAGATCACGAACAGTGATGTGAAATTAAGTCTATGGATAGTACCCTCTCCTATCTACTACATCCAGGAAAAAAATGTGTATGGCCATGATCAGATAGAGATCCCTTTATCCCTCAGAATTGCTCAGAATCACACTGGGGAGCGCTGAGAAAGAGCACCTTTGATGTGTGTGGTAGTTAGATGGGTTTAAAAAGAGGTGTACATGACAGGGAATAAAGAAGTTGATAAATATTTAAAAAAATATTTTAAGCATACTACTTCATTTCAGACTTTAGATTAGGAAATATAATTAGAACAAAACTGAAATCCCAAGCACTAAAAGTAATTTTAAAGAGTCAAAAAAGATATTTTGATCAATGAATCAGAAGTTTTGGTTGTATGTCAGAGAATAACTCTCATGTATAATTGCTCGATTTCCAAAACATGCCAAGTTTGCTTTTATTTTATTTTTTAAGAGAGATTTTCACTATAGGATATGTATACTCAACAAAGAGACAGACAAAAAGTGAGAAATGACCTTCTCCGCCCCCTCCCCCCCCAGGAGAAATGGCCATACTGCAACACTTTCTCCTCCATTCTCCTCCTCTTGGGATTTTGGGCACACCTGCATATGCACCCAGCGTGAATTTTAAGCTGCAGGGTCTGGGACTCAAACTGTGGTTGATTGTGTGAGAGTCTAGCAAAGTAACCCTTATGCCATCTGCTGGTCCCTGTTTTGTTTTGTTCTAAAACTCAGATCAAAAGTACTGAGTCATTCCAAATAACATAAGTAGTTGATGAGGAGCTATCCGGATCAGCAGGAATTCAGCTTCTACATTCTGTACACATATAGTTCAGAAGCTTGGGCTAGAGAGATCAGAAACAAAGTAATTACCTTTCATTATGATACTACTAATGAGGACATAAAGCTTCATATTTCATATGTAGTTTGCCAAGGCCTAAAATATCTAATTGTTAATTTTGAAGAGGAAAGGTATTCTAAATTCTCTAAACTTCAGAGAAAATAGGTTCTCTCACTCACAGTGAAAGGCAGTGTGAAGGGCCACAAGGGTGTGCATTGTGTGTGCTTGTGCATACATTTGAGCATGATAAAAAAAGGTTTGATTTTTAGTTTTCATGGTTATTCTTTTTTTCCCTAACCCTCCTGGTGCTTATTTCTGTGGCACTGGGACAATTACTTAATTTCCTTGCAACACAGTTTTCTTCTAATATGAGGGGGCAGTCTTCAAAAAGTTAATTGAAAATGGGTATCCTAAAACAAAAACTATGTATAGATTTCAATAATTTTTGCACCAGAAGAAATTCAGGCATCAATTCCATTTTCTATGAACTTTTTTGAAGTCCCCTCCTATAGCACTGATAACAACTATTATTCAGTACTGCTGTAGGTATTCATTAATAGGGGTGGAGTCCCTTGCTCAGTGAGGGACATCCAAAAGTACTCAATAAATTCTATCACCTCAACTTAGCAAATTACTGATAATAACTAAAAAAATAAATTTAGGAGATACTCAATTCATAAAACTCAGACAAGAACTATATAATTTGGGCTAGCCCTATAGCCTAGTGATAAATAATATTGGATATACATGACTGACTGTGGTTTGAATCCTGTCAAGGCGACTTGCAAAGTGCTTTGGGCATGTGTGCATGCATGCCCCAAATTTCAACAAGATGAAGAAACAGAAAAGAAGGGATTGCCACGTGACCATGCCCTATTGGGAGGGGCGCTTTCTCTCTCTCCCCCTTTCTCTCTTATCTGTCTGTCTCTTTCTGATCAGTACACATGCCCTCTGGCTATGTGTGTGTGTATATATATATATATATATATATATATATATATATATATATATGTGTGTGTGTGTGTATATATATATATATAATCAATCTACATTTAATGAAATCTCCTTTGTCACTGATTGATCTCAAAAATGATTAGAGAATTATTTCAGAAAGCCATGAATTCTCACGTCAAATGTTTTCTTTACTTTTCATATTTATAGAAAATGCAAGCATTAAAGCAAAATATTGCACAAGAGCTAGTGAAAACATAATGTAAGGCTACATATGATAAAAGCCTACTTTTAAGTTCCATAGGAATTTAGAATATTTAGAGGTGACTTCACAATCTGAGTAGAATGAATGATCCCAGGGAATGGTTTCTATTCCTTTCTTCTGATTTTCTCACCTACATGTAGTCTATTCTAGCCATTAGAAATTATTTCAGTTCTCCCAACATCACAAGTTTTTTTCACAACATGGCCTTCGATTATGCTGGTCTTCTGCTCGGAATGCCTTTCTTTACCATGGGCTGTAAAATACACACACACGGGAGTGTTCTCCCCTCCTAAGGGCTCTGTACACTGTGTACAATGTAATGAACTCACTACACATCAGATACATAATAGCATCTATAGAAAGGATGAATATTCCTCAGAAAAATTCTTTCCTATTTTCAAGATTTCTCAATAAACCTTCCACCTCTTTCTTGGTGAATTCTCTTGTACATTTTTTATGGCCATATGTAGAATTGCATACATTATCCTTTGAGCTTCCAAAACATCCTGTTTGTGATTAACATAAAATTTAAGATCAACAGAGAGTGTTCAGAATTATTATTTTTCTTTGAAGTAATTCTCAAAGCCACAGTTTGTATTATGAGTTCTATATTCTCAGATTCACATCCTCCCTAAAGATAGTACAATGCAAGTGATGTGATCTATGATAGGTCATAATCTTCCTGAAGGAATTAAAATTCACTTCAATGAAACCACATATTTATAATTAGAGTGCAGAAATTTAAATAGGTCAGAAACTCTAGACAGTAAAAATTCCATTGATACCTATTGATTTTGAACATTTGAGATCTCCAGGTATCGTGAATTTCTTAAACTTAAAAGAAACAAAGTAAAATAAACTTATCAGTTGGCAGTCATCAGTTGAGTTATTTAGAGGGAAAAGAAAATTCAAAGATTATAAAAATTTGGCTAGTGGAAGAAAAGTAGCAAAATATGAAAATTAACCATATTAGTATGATGACAAAACTGCTTGAAGTTTATTTTAAGTAGAATTTAAGGTATTACACAACAAATCTTAATGTTTCCTGTATGAGTATTATAATAAGCAGATATAACCTGATGCTTTTCTAGCATAGAAAATTGTGCAAAAGTATTTCATTTTAAATTCCCGTGCTTTAGCACAATTTGCAAATGGACCTATGATTCCCATCTGTAAATTAAAAGTGAGAAGTAAAAACTCATCATGTCTTGAAATCTTGTTATTCTCTTTGTTTTGCTCATAACTTCACATCCCAATTTATTATCATCACCTTCTATTATCAAAACATGTTGGTCAGGGTCTGTCCTCATTGGTTTCAAGGTTTTCTAAAGTGATTTATATCATGTTGACTTCCCGTCTATGAGTTTCACACTTGTCTTTTTCACTTTGACTTTTCTGTACTGTTTACAAAATTGCCTTAAAATAGCCAAAACATCATACTTTCAGAGGATTACTGGGTCTTTCATTACAGCCTATGTTTTCCTTCTGTGAGCTGCAGTTATGTTTTTAACTGTAAATCTGCAGACATGGTAATAGTGAAGAAATAAAAGCAAAGCCAATTATTCATAGAAAATTATCTGTTGTAGACATGAATCTTCGCTTGGAACCTTTCCTAAGTTTTTGCATAAAAATGGCTTCTCTTTTATGGAAAGAAATATTATATTGATAGCTTCAAACCGTAGCAATTTAAAAATCTGTTTAATGCAAAAGTCCTACACTTCATTATTCCTAAATAATTTGCTATTTAATCTATTAGTCTATAAACTCATTTATGCCATTTCCTTTTCTGTTTAAAACTCTAAACTTTAACTCTTACCAAATGTCCTATATCATGTGTATTTTCTGTAATTGGTGCAGTCTGCTATGCAACTGTTAAAATAAAGATGGGATCAACTAATTGGATAATGGTGTTTGATTTAGCTTTTCTTTTTTGTCTCAGGTTAGGGGGGATTGTTTTTTCATTTGGGATGTTTTTGTTTTTTCTCTATTTCGGGTTTTCTGTTATTTTGATTTTATTTTGCTTTGTTTGCATGGAATATTGTAGCTTTGAAAGTAGTTGATGAAACTGAATGGATTTGATATTAATAATTGCAAATGTGTTTATGCTCACTATGAGCTAAATTTGGCCAATCTGGCAAAAATTAGTCCCGTGTAACATGATAATAGATTAATTAGAAATATTTTAAGTGATCACAAAATGGCATACTTGGCAAAACCAAATGTATTAACCGTATCTTTTAAACTAAGTCTTAAATTGTTAAGCAACTGTCACCATTAACAAAAAGAGTATGTTCCCCAAATTATTTATTAACTATATCTTTGAATAACATACCTTGGTTGATACTACCAGTCACTGTATCTTTGAATAATAGCCTGAAAAGAAT
Organism: Tupaia tana; assembly: GCA_026018925.1. Classification (NCBI taxonomy): domain Eukaryota; kingdom Metazoa; phylum Chordata; class Mammalia; order Scandentia; family Tupaiidae; genus Tupaia; species Tupaia tana. Next base: position 159,987,897 of record JAKSZU010000007.1, on the reverse strand, counting down.
TTTACTTCACCTCACATATTCCTGCCTTGAATGTAATATTTCAATATGTGCAAAATTTAGTAAATTTCCATCCTTATACAAAATGCTTAGACGTTCAGGGTTGCATTAGGTAAGGGACTACAATACATGATATGCACTGGCAATTTATGCCACTTTCTGTTATATACATTATATATTATATTATATTTGTTACATTGTATGTAATAGCAATCTCACATATTGAAATTTTTAGCCTGTGAGACTTAACTCGCCACAAACTAATTAGCTATTTCTTAGTTATACTCATTTTTATTATTCTATTATTCTATCAGTCTTAGACACTTTATATGCACTAGTCTAATTTCTTTCTAGAAATAAACACTCTGGTAATATGACTGGAGGATTAAATAAAATAATAAGGCTAAGGGTTTTATATATTATGATAGTCAATAAATGAGATCTTCATTCTGTTCTGTCTCTTTGAGAGTTAAGATGGCGTTGTTTTGGAAAATAAATACTGTGTCTGTCTTCAGTGGCTTTTACACGCTGCTTAAAGAGTTTTCCTTTGGATGATTATCAGATTGATAGGAGAAAAAGCTAGGCTCCTAGTTATTAAAAATGTTGTTATAAATATGTCAGATTGGTTTGAATTTGGAACAAACATGATTGATCAGCTGTGATATATAGTGTAGCGGTGAATTAGCTTGGGTGGTTCAGTGGCAGCTGGTAAAATCAGCTGTGTTCCCTAGTTAGCGTCACAGAAAGAATTGTCATTCCCTTCTTCTGAGTAGTTTGATATAGCAGGTACAGACTGACTACTGCTGGCAATGTTTTCTCTCACCTGACTACAGAAAGAGTTTTGGGCAACATGAGGCTGCTAACGTGAATTCCAATTCTCTTATGTTTTGTGGGGGTTAACATTGCATGAGGCCAACAAATAATCTATTTCCTCACTAAACCCCAAACGAAGGAAGACAGACATCACAGTCAACTAGAAAACCAAATATTAGCATTGTTATTCGTAAATTCAGATTTGGAACATGTGGTTAAAATAAGAGTCACAATGGGATTCTAAATACTTTTATCAGAATTAAACTTCTTTTTTTTTTTAATAGGTTCTTGCCATAGGTTGCATGCACTCACTGGAGGGAGACAGAGAGACAGGGAGGGGGAAAGCGAGAAATCACCCCTAGGTGGGATGGCCATGCTGCAATCTCTTCTCCTGCATTCTCCTCTTGGGATTTTGGGCATGCATGCACATGTACCCAAAATGATTGTCAAGCTGCCATGTCTGGGACTCAAACCATGGTTGGCCATGAGGGAGTCCAGTGCCTTAACCACCATTCCACCTGTTGGTCCCCAGAATTAGATGTTTTGATTGAGTCTGGCAGACCTGGATAATCATTGGCCACTTTTCATAAAGGTAAACAAAACAACTTACATTAAGGCAAAGGGCAGATCAGAAGTCTAGTCTCAGTGGCTCACATTGCTAAGATGCTCTGCAGATTGCAAATCACATGGGAGACCCGGGTTTGAGTCCTTGTCCAACCTAAACGCTGGACATGACAGTGTATGCCAATAATCTCAGCCATTCAGGAAAGCTTAGGCAGAGGATGGCCAGTTTAGTATTGGCCTGGGTAACATAGAGACTGTCTTAAAAAGCCCAGTGTAGTGGCCCTGCTGTAGTCCCAGCTGAGAGACTGAGGCAGGATGAGAGACACATGGTGAAACCCTGTCTGAAAAGAAAGAAGCAGACTAGATTGTTCCCTACTGCCAGGTGCGCAGATCCATGGCTGTGACTGCCCCAGAGTGACCAACACAGCTCACCTCCTTCTCCCAGAGAAGCTATTTTCTATTACTGGGAAGGGCTCTAAGAGGTTGAAGCAAAGTCAAAGGTGTTATGTAGAGCAATGGTTTCAAAGAGGGTCTCCCAACCAGCAGCAACACTCTCCCCTAGGAACTTACTAGAAAGGCAATTTCCCAGGTCCTACCTCAAGACTTTGAATCAGAAACTTGATAGGGTCCAGCAATCTGTTTTAAAATCTGTGTAGGTGATTCCGATGGATGTCAACACTGGAGAACCATTGCATGAAGGAAACCGCGTACATTGACTTTCTATTTCTCTGTAAGAAATTACCAGAAACATATCAGCTTCAAGTAACACCTAGTCTCATCTCACAGGTCTGTAAATTAGAAGTCTAGGTGGGTTCAACTGTTTTCTCTTAGGGTCTTGGAAGGTTCAAATTAATGTTGATGGTTGACCTTTTACCTGAAGGAACTGAAGAATCTGATTCCAGAGTCTTCGATCAGATTTTGTTTTTTTAACAGAACCCATGTCCTTAGATCCATTTCCTACTGACCGTGGCTTTCACGCTCTTGTTTGCTGTTGGCCGAGAGTCACTGACAGCTCTTGGGAGCCGCTCTCAGATCCTTCTCACGTTGCTTTCTCCATCTTCAAAGCGAACAGCAGAATTTCCACTCATGCCAGTCTTTTCCATACTGTCAAGGGATTCTGTCTCTCACTCTCTCTCTCCCTCTCTCATGAAGGAAATAGATAAATATACTTACTAAAAAATTGGGGGAACCAGCAGTTAGCGTAATGGCTATGTCGCTGGACTCCCACGTAGTCGACCGCGGTTCGCGTCTCGGACCCGGTGGCTTACAACTCACGCCGGGCGCGTGTGCGTGCGTGCCCAAGATCCCGAGAGGAGAATGGAGGAGAAGGGATTGCGGCGTGACCATCCCCCCTGGGGGGTGATTTCTCGCTTTCTGTCTCTATGTCTCTCTCTGTCTGGCGAGCGCACGCGCCCTATAGCGAAAAACCTCTCAAAAAAAAAAAAAAATTGGAATCATGGGGCAAATTCTATGACCAAGTTATTGGCATTTAAATATCATTTAATATAAACCATTAGCGGTAACTACGTCTGCAAGAAGGTTTGTGTGCTTTCACCTTTGATCCCAAGAGTCTATGTGGCTCTGAGGTAGAACCAGATTTGCATTTTTGGAACTGGGTTCCTGTGGTTTTGATGCATACCTAGATAGAGAGCGAATCCCGTGCAGGTGGAATAAGAGAGATTCATCGAAAAGGAACGTGATTGCAGAAGATCGCCTGCTTTAATTTTCCCATGTCCTTGTCAAAGCCGAAGCTCATTTTGTATTTTAAGCTCTTAGATTGTGTCAGACCTGGTACCAGGAGTTTTTAATGCCTTTTATCTAATAGTGCTCAAAACAAGCTGCCAGTGTGAGCATCACAAACTCTGCATTACAAATTCATAATCTGTAGTGCAGAGAGATTAAGTATTTTGAAGGATCACAGGGAGAAAGAACGTTAAGTCCAAGGCTGTTAGATTATTTCTGGGATATCTAACTAACCTTTGACAGCAACTTCACATTGGGATCCTCCCCCAAGCCCTGCAGCTAGCTAGGATCAAGAGCAAGCCTGTTAGCCTGCCTGGTGTGTCCGGGTAGATACAGGCCTCCTGCCTGGAGTCTTTCCACGTGGCCTCCAGCATCTCACTGCGGGTTCCTACCTGCACCACAGCAGCTGGGCCTGATGAAAATTTTTTAAACAAAAACTAAAAGTCTCTGGCCTTCTAGAATCATATTATTAACTTAGGAGAAACACTTGTTGAATATTACTTACTTTCCACAAGTTAACGTTTATATTTTTTTCAGCTCCATCCATCACAACTGGTAAGTGAATGGTATTATCTGAAAAGCATCTTTTCCTATAAGGTGACTTCAGGTTGCCGTATCAACTGGCCTAATTGCATTCCAAATTTATCAGTGAGTCATCCCGTACTACTCTAGATCAAGGGAGATCATATTTCTAAGTCTCCATTCATCACTCATACACTAACAGCCCGTTATTACAGGTCTGTCTGCTATGAACAAGACTTTGTTCCCACTACTTTGAATAGACCCCCTGTAGTAATGATTCCACCTCGGCATTAGTCATGTCCTCTCTCAGGAAGATTAATGAGGCTGAGGAGGTGGTGTCATTATGATGCTAAATTATATTTTGCCTGACAGGGGAGGAAAATTCTCTTTTAATAATAATTAAGGAGATAGGTAATGAGAACGAGAAAATGATCGGCTGAAAGTATTTTAAATTCCATTTAGAGAAAATATCCTTAGCAAAAAGGGAGCTATCCTTTTCATCTCTATTCACCGAGTTCTGTTGAAATATAACAGAGTCCATATTAGCAAGTTCGTAGTTCGGTTTAGAAACAAGAAATGCTCTTTCAAGGTACTTCTGAATATTATAGTTTTCTAAACTTTATAACTGGATTGTATCCTAATTGTAAATGAATATTTTTACTGGTTTTATATGTATGGGAATAATTTTAAAGCTGCAAAATATTTGCATAAATGGGTTGGCATTCATTGCCAGTTTTAAATTTTACCACAAAACTAATTGAGAATTATTTATAAAAATCACCACAATAATAATAATAATAAGCTAGTTAAAATAGACTTTAGAAGAATGCTATCCAAAAGAAGTTGAATATCACAGATTAAGATTTCTAGAAGATAATTTAATTGGAAATAATGAAGAGATTTTCCTCTGCTTTAAAGTGAAGAAATAGAAAAGTGGCTATTTAAAAATTCAATTGGGAACCAGCAGTTAGCGTAATGGCTATGTCGCTGGACTCCCACGTAGTCGACCGCGGTTCGAGTCCCGGACCCGGTGGCTTAAAACTCACGCCGGGCGCATGTGCGTGCGTGCCCAAGATCCCGAGAGGAGAATGGAGGAGAAGGGATTGCGGCATGGCCATCCCCCCTGGAGGGTGATTTCTCACTTTCTGTCTCTACGTCTCTCTCTGTCTGTCTGGCGAGCGCACGCACCCTATAGCGAAAATCTCTCTCAAAAAATTAAATTAAATATGGGAGGATAGTGAGTCATTTTTGTTTGTTTGCTTGCTTTTTGTTATAAAGCATGTGTAGGCACCAAAGAGAGATGGGCAGTAAGGGAGAAAGAGAGAGAGAAAGAAGCCCCAGGAGGAGATGGCCAAGCTGTAATACTTTCTCCTCCATTCTCCTCTTGGGACTGTGGACATGTGCACACACACACACACACACTCAGTGTGTTTTTCAAGCCACAGTGTCCAGCATTGGAACTGCTCAGGAGGCCATGTGGGATCAGCTGCCTTAACCCCTGTTGGCCCAAGTCGTTCTTAATACCTTTCCTTTCCTTATTTTCTTCATCGAATTTACAATCACCTGCCAGCTCTTACTAAGCTTACCTCCATCACATCCTTCAAACCATCCAGATCATCCTCTTGATCAAACAAAGAATAATCCAGTTGGTCACTGTCTTGACTAATCTTCATTTGTGTGCCGTTCTCTTGGTGGTACTTCAGTCTTCATATGCACACTCTCTTCTATATATTTGTCCAGTCGCTGAGGTTATTTAACACAGAACTCATCTTGTCTCTGCTCCTAAAACACCCTTTGCTCACATATGACACCATTATCACACATGGTAATTGTGGACTTACTTTCTAGCACCCTACTGGAGGGCAAAGCTGACATTGTGTTCTTCTGGGCATCCCCAGAGTTGTTATAGTAATCACACATTAATTCTTTTTTTTTTTTTTTTTTGGAGAGGTTTTCGCTATAGGGTGCGTGCGCTCGCCAGACAGACAGAGAGAGACATAGAGACAGAAGCGAGAAATCGAGAAATCACCCCCCAGGGGGGATGGTCACGCCGCAATCCCTTCTTCTCCATTCTCCTCTCAGGATCTTGGACACGCATGCACACGTGCCCGGCATGAGTTTTAAGCCACCGGGTCCGGGACGCGAACGGCGGTCGACTACGTGGGAGTCCAGTGACATAGCCATTACGCTAACTGCTGGTTCCCACACATTAATTCTTGAATAAATCAGTTTTTAGCAAATTAATTTGATCACGTATTTCTACCAAGTCAAGGCTATAAAGTGGGTTTACTACTTCTTTTCTTCCCTGTTTATTTTATTCCATTAAAGATACAATTAAAATATGTCATATTTGACTTTTTTAAGTGGATCTAAAGCTTCCAAAGAATTAAAAATAGAGGAATCAGCAGGTGATATAGCGGTTGGTTGAGGTGCTGGAAACCCACATGGACAACTGTGGTTTGAGTTCCAGATCTGGTGGCTTGCTTTCTCACTCTCTCTCTCTCTCTAATGATTATATATGCCCTATAGCAAATTTTAAAACAAATGAATGATAGCAAATAAAATTAAATTAATATTTTTAAAAAAGAAATAAGAATATAAGGGAAAAAGGAGTGACATCAAAGCATTTTATTCAGTGTGCTAAATGAAATTATGTCAAATGATCAGTCTGAAGAAGTATGAGTAACTGTGATGATGGAGCTTCTTCTGTATCACCACTGGTCTAACTATTGTCCTTATGAACTTAGGAGTGTGGACCCTACAAAGCAGTTACTGATACTGTCCTCTCCATTTCGTAGGAGAAAATTGAGGTTTAGAATGTTTGAGCAACTTGCCCAGTCACATAAACAGAAAGGGGCAGAGATGGAAGGCTAACCCCAGGACATAAACCCAGCATCTCTATCTGTAACCACACTCCAGTGTCTCCATCTGGGAGATCCCAAAGATGTATCCCGCGAACAGGGGATATGTGTTCTTTCTTTAGCCTCTGTCCTGAAAATGCTCTGAGGACTTGTGCAAGAGCACCTAACCCTAACCCTAACCCTAACCCTAACCCTAACCCTAACCCTAACCCTAAACCCTAACCCTAACCCTAACCCTAACCCTAACCCTAAATATTCATTAACTAGCTAGCCTTTGATGTCTTCTAGTTCTGCCATAGGTTATTTGTGCAGTAATCATAATTAAATTTAGTTCATTTTAATGCTTAAACAAAAAATAGCAATTTGTAATGAATGACTGTAAGTTTCTGGTTATTCTCCTTCTTTATAGTTATTTACTTTTTCCTCAAATTTACTTAGTCAGGACATGTAAAGACACTTCAACTACCTTATATCCACAGGTAGTTTTTTTTAAAAAGCAAACTAAAGAAATAAAAATAAAAGCACATATACTTAAACCTTTGCCATATCAGTACCCTGCTAAATGTGATAATGTGGCCTAATTTGGGTATTAATTGCCAGAAAGGAAGACAAGATTTAAGAAAAAAAAGAGTTTTTTATACATTTTTGGAACTCATATATATAATGGTTATGCAATATTATTATTCCACTATCATAGATAGAATATTTTTCTTAAACATTCTTACCATTGAGTTTTCTTAAACATTCTTACCATTGAGTTTAAAAGATAAGATTCTAGGGACCAGCAGATGGTGTAGTGGTTACATCACTGGACTCCCATGTTGTCGAATGTGATTCAAATTCTGGAGCCTGCAGCTTAAAACTCACACTGGGCATCTGTGCGTGCATACCAAAATCCTGAGAGGAGAATGGAGGAGAAAAGATTGTGGTGTGTCTATCCCCCAGGAGGTGATTTCTCACTTTCTGTCTCTCTTTCTCTCCAGGGAGCACACGTGCCCTATAGAGAAAAATAAAAGTCTGAAAACAAAGAAAAAAGATAAGATTCTAGATTTAATTTCAGTAATAGTCTGTGTAAAGTGATGTAAGCATTAGCTTTTTAAAAACCCATTTCCAATTACCAAGCAACAGATATTACCCATTTGCATGGGGATTGCTTAAAATGACCAGTTCTGGGTTATAACAGATGTGATTATTGAACCTTATCATTCTGCCATCGACAGAAGTAAGCCAATACCAAGAATTAAAAAGGAGCTTTACTACTTTTTGTTGTGTTCTTTAACGATCAATTGAAGACTTCTTTTTACTTACCTATGAAAGAAAACAGCCTATTGATTTGCCTCACCCATAATAATATGTGCTTAAAATAAAATATCTTTTTGATATAAAAACAATACAGAATGCTGGACAGCTCCAAGTTTCAACTCTCAGCAGGACCCTTTGATAGAAACTTGATCTTGGCCATATCACTCATCCTGTGATGTCTATGACAATGAAGCAATGCAAGGCACCAAGGACACTCAATTGCTGTAGTGTTTCTATTGTTGCTACAATAGTTGTTTGGGGGGTGCTATCTTTTTATATTGATTAACAAAGAGAATATACCTTTGTTCTCGAACTGTGAAGCCAACAGTAGAAGTAATAAAGTCAACCACTTTAGCTCTCTCAGACTTCTGTTTTCTCTCTATGGTTCTTCCTCAGAGTGAGATTAGTCTTTCACCTGATAGCTGGTGTTTGTTCTACATTTCAGACCATTCTCCTACCCACCAATGAAGAATGAGGTTTTTACCTGTGTCCAGAGTGCTCACGGTCGGGTAAATAAACAAATTGAGCTCATTCGGTTTAAGGAAGATTTATACCCTGAAATGGCTTATTAAATTTCTTTTTTACATTTTTCAAAAATTTTTAAAGTCAAAGACAAAAATTATCAAAAGTAGCCATAGGATTAAAGTATTTTTTTCTTTGAGAAAAATAACTTTTCCAATTTTCTAAGCCTTTGTTTTAATTTTAAAAGAGTCACATGCTACTTGTAAAAAGTCCAAAACTCAAAGGGAGGGGTAGAAATATAGGTAGATAGATATAGATAGATGATATAGATAGATAGATAGATAGATAGATAGATAGATGATAGATATAGATAGATAGATAGATAGATAGATAGATAGATAGATAGATAGATAGATAGATATAGATAGAGAGGTAGATAGGTTTTATATATTATTTTGTTACAGAAAACAGGGATAGTTACAACTTTTCCACTCTCAAAGCACTTTCAGGTTATGACTTTGGGGACTATATAGGTTGAGTAATGTTCCCCAAAGACAGACACACCCCAATCACCCAACTTGTGAATGGCACCTTATACGGGAGAAAGCCTTCACAGTCATGATCAAATGAAGGATCTAGAGATGAGATTAACCTGAAATATCTGGATCAACCCTCAGTGCAATCACTGCTTTGGTTCTGAGGACAGATCTCACTGTGTTGCACAAGTTAGCCTTAAACTCAGAATCCTCCTGCCTCAGCCTCCCGCTTAGCCCGGACTACAAGCACCCACCACCATGCTCAGCTGCAACTGTCTTCATAAGAGGAAGAAAGTGAGGAATTTGGCACAAAAGAAGCCAGTATGAAAACTGAGGCACGTTGGCACTCTGACTGTTGGCTTTGAAGGCAGAGGAAGGACCAGAGTATGAAAGACTTTATACCTCTCCGTTCCATATATGCCAAGTGTCTGCACTGCAGAGCAGAACCTGAGTTTGGAAGATATACCGTATCTTAGAGAGGGTAACTGTAGATTCTAGAGATAACAAGGAGAGAGGTAAAACAGGGGTAGGAAATGGAGGGAGAGGGTGGAATGGGGGAAAAAAAAAAAACATTTAATTGACACAGAAATGAAAAGTTACTTGTTGATGATAATGCCTATGGTAATGTCTTTGTCTTGACTGATGTATACCATTTCCATGCTAGAAAAGCAATGCTGTCTACTGTAAAAATATATCATGATTAAATGTGAGTTTAAAAATTAATGTAAAAAAATTCTTTTATATTTAAAAAAAGATGGAGGAAGGGACCCATGAGTCAAGAAATGAAGCACTAGACTTTGCAAAATGCAAGGAAATGGGTGTTTTCCTAGAGTGCAACCCTGCCAACACCTTGATCCCCACCCAGTAAAACTGGTTTCAGATTGTGGATCTTCAGAACTGAATGTTATTTAAAGTAATAATGGGCATTATCTTAAGCCACCAATTTTGTACTAATTTATTATAGAAACCCTGGGAAATGAATGCAGAGACTTATAGGCCTTTGTTGTTTGGTTCTTTATTTTGTTTGGCATTTAATCTGTGATTTGAATGTAGGCCTAGTGGCTGAGAAGCCCTGTTCACTCTCCTCCAGGAATTAGACTTAGAAAGTGTTCCACACGTGGCCATGATATTGATGATGGTGAATATTACAGTAAGCATAACACAAGTGGAAAATCAGAAAGGATGAAATAATGTCTCACCAGGTTAGGGAAATGATTTAAGGAAGTCAGAAACTCATAAAGCAAAAATTCCATTTTGTGTAAGTCTAAAGTGTAACGTAATTTTAAATGTCATGATATAAATTTAATCCTGACAAAATGAGGTGTTGTCTTCTCTCACCAGTTAACTTTCAAAACACGCATAGTGAGAAGAGTGAGAAGGCAGGGTCTCAGGGCCACCTGTGCCTGTAAAGTCAGTGAAAGTCCTTCCTCCTTCACCTGCAGAGTCCTACCTTCTAACTATACGTTTGACTTTGTCTGGTTCCAAGTTTTGCCTATAGGTTCCAGTCTGCTTTAACACAAACACTTTGCCCAAACTTACTTTAGTTCCTAAACTGACGGTTCCAATGAACTATGAGTTTCTGATGACTCTGTTTGAATTTGTCAATGTAACCAAGGGTCTCCTACTTCTGCAGGTTTTCTCTATCGAGTCATTCTGAGAGCAACATGGATCTATTGCTTTCTCATTATGTTAAATAAAAGAATTACTTGTTCATTTTGTGTAAAGTGAGTGTAAGAATAGCACATAATAGAAGCATTTTAATCTTAACATCATGTTTTTTTTTAATCAAACCAATACACATTTGCTACCGACTCAGCTAGATACAGTGATAGATACTGGACTCGCGAAAAAATCACAACCACAGTTAAATGTCTCCTGTGACATAAACACCGTGATGCTTCAGAACTAAGTCTGTCCGATTGGATCGAAGGTTCTTCCTGCCTTCTACTGAAGTGCCTTGTATATAAGAGGTGTCCATTATTTGTTGGGAAAATAAGTGAATAAAAAAGTAGAAGACAAAGGCATACTTTAAGGAGTGAGAAATCTAATTTATTCTATCCTAGAAGAAATGCTTAAGTTGTTGGAAAGAAAATGAACCACTGGAATGACAGATCCAGGTTATAAATTTCCCATGCTCTAGAATGAACTGTTTCACTTTGGGAAATATGTATTTCTGACTCAACTGCAGTTTTGTTACTGTTTTCAATTAACTTTATTCACAGATATTTTGTTTCTCCTCTTGCAAATATGTCATTATAGAGATTAAATACACAAAATTTCCCAGGATATAATAGGTTCGCTATAAGTATTAGCTAATTTGGATCCTAACAGTTTCATAGGCCATCAAAACCTAATAGTAATTCATAATTCTCTATGGGAATTGTTTATATTTTAGAATAATACCCTTTTGGTACATATGTATCAGAATAGACTTTATTATAAAGTCTATCTAGTTACAGGACTGCATTATTTTCACAAATAGTTTTATGATCTAATTTTATACTAATAAAAGATTAAAAATAAAACATAAGAGTAGTTGTAATATATATTGAAGGCCTGAATATCTGGCTTTTTACTTTTAATTTGTTTAAAGTTTATTTCTTTCCTCCTTGAATGGGCAGAGAGAGGTTCTCCCGACAGGGCCCTCATGCCACAATCCACCCCCAGGCTCAGCTATGCTGTACCAGACGCTGCACCCAGCATACTGTGTAAGTGAATGTTGATGTAATGAAGAACTGAGGTGTTGCTGGAATGCGTAAAGTTTTTATCTAACATATCATCAAAATCAATACTTTTATTTTGAAGGTAGAAATGAATATCTGCCCTATTTGGAACAAAAACAGAAATCAGTCGTTTGGGGGAGTTGGGAAATATATCCTTAAGCTTTAGGTTTATTATTTATACCAAAATAACAAAACTTAAGATTGCTTTTTGTTTTTATCAAGTATATTCATTTTCTAAGGGCTGCTCTAAGAAAGTGCTACAACTTAGGTAGCTTAAAATCACAAAAATGTTACTTTCTTACAGTTCTGCCAGTTAGAAGACTGAAAGGGCCATGCCCTTTCTGAAGCGCTAGGGAAATCTATCCACACCCCTCTCTTAGTTTCTAGTGACTGGCAATCCCCAGCTTCCCTTGGTCTGTGGACACATCACTCTGGTCTCTGCCTCCGCTGTCACAAGGCCTAGCTCCCTTTTCGTGTCTGTGTCTATGCGTTCAAAGTTCCGACTCGTTATAAAGACACCAGTCACTGAATTTAGTCCCACTCTGATCCAGCATGACTGCTTCTTACCTAATAACATCTGCAAAGATCCTATTTCCAATCAGATCACATTCACAGATCTTAGGTGGACATAAATTTGGGGGCAGCAATATTCAACACAGTGTACCAGGTCTTTCTGGTCAAAATACAGTCATTTTTTTTGGAGAGGTTTTTGCTATAGGGTGTGTGCACTTGCCAGAGGGACAGACAGAAAATGAGAAATGTGTAAATTATGTAAATTAGATATGTTTTTAAACTGTTGAAGTTGTTTATTCTTATTTGTTTTCTTTTTCCTTGTTTTTAGAGATTTTTGCTCTAAGGTGCATGTGCTTGAGAAAGAGAGAGAGACAGATACAGTGAGAGGTGAAGAATCAAACCCCCACTTCCAGGGAGAGCCCAGGTGGCAACACCACAATACTTTCTCCTCCATTCTCCTCCTGGGATCTTGAGCACACATGCACACATGTGCGGCCTGATTTTCAAACCACTGGGTCCAGGGCTCAAATCATAGTCAGCCATGTGGGAGTCCAGCGACATAACTGATACGTCATCTGCTGGTCCCAAAGTTGTTTTTTCTACTTTTATGTGTTGTTCTAGTGTTTTCTTGGATATTCTTAGAAAATAACTAGATTCCTCTTATTTTTGTAAGTTCATAGTTTTTTACAAACTGTAGCTTTATTTTCCCCCAAAGCTTTTTAATACTGCAGGATTGTCAGGTGATATAAGCATTAGTTTTAGAACATTGATCCATCTCTAAACTAATGGTGCTTTTTAGAGTACTAATCACCAGGTTTCCCACTGAAATCCTATATATTTGTTTGGCTGGTAATGGGTGTGCAATTGGAAATAACATTTTTTTTCAAACATTTCAAGCTATTATTTCTTACTTATTATTGCTTTTTTATTATTTTATTTCTAAAGAAAGGGGGATAAAAATGTAGTAATCCAGCATCAGACTATTTTACTGATTTTAGGAAGATGATAGAAGTAATATTTAGAAAAATCTCATATACTTGTCTGCAGTATTTTTAATGAAATGTTCAGCAGATACACATTAAATTATTTGGGAAAAAAATGTAAGGGCTTTTAAAAGTGTAAAGGCTCTCAAACTAAAATCCTTATTTTGTTATTACTATTTTATTAGAATAAAAGACATTTAATTTAGGTGTATTTTTATATTTCTACTCTTTATTTTAATAAAAAATAGCCTTTAATAAGTTAAATATAAAACCAAATAGGAGAGGAACTTGAATATGTGCATGTTTTAATATATATGTGTATACTCCATGTACACATGATATGTGTGTGTGTGTGTGTATGTGTGTGTCATAACACATATTAGGATGGTATATGCAGAAAGGTATATGCAAATTACGTAGTACAACCATAAAAAAAAAAAAAAAAAAAAACCTGTTTGATACTTGATGTTCAAAGTTGTCCTGTTGCAGGAAGAGGGCATGACAGTATCTAAATAGTGTCCTTTGATTTTTCTCATTTCCATAGTAACTGCTCTACACCTCCTGGTCCCTTGACTGCCCTACAGGTATCTGATATTAGAATTTGCAATTAGTGAGCACAGATAAGCCTCCTGAGCTCTAGCAGTGCCTGACCTGCATTCTGGTTTGAGGTTTGGCTATGACCAAACCTTGGGTCCCTGACCAGCAAGTAGGTACAGAAGTATACACAGGTCACTCTCCTCCATCAGTAATGACCCTCAGGCATATACACCTGCAGCTCACTAACACAGCACTTTTTCAAGCTATGAATGAACTTCTGTGTGTATTTCAGACTACAGACTCTCTTGAAGCTAAACTCAAGACCTCTTTCTGCCGCCTGGGATTGGCCCAACAGTAGACTTCGACCAGGTCAAACCAAGTTTTCTTCTTAGAAATTTTAAGTCGGGAACATCTGTTTTAGGTCTCCTTTATGCTTGCCTGCTTTTAAAGTTACACTCCAGGCTCAGTTCTGAGATGGAAATTGGCAATAGCAGGAGCCCTAACACTGGTCCACGAGACTTTATGAGAAATCCTCAGAGCAAAATATGCTTTGGAATGCAGCACTTTGGGATTTTAGAAAGGTAATTATGTACACGATCTGAAGACTGGGGTGCTCTTTCACTTTTTCTCTCTCTTTCTCTCTGTCTTTCTTTTTCTCTTTTAAGAGGTTTTTGCTATAGGTTGCATGCGCTCAGAAAGAGAGATGGAAAGCAAGAAATCACCCCACAGGGGGGATGGCCACACCGCAATCCCTTCTTCTCCATTCTCCTCTTGGGATCTTGGGCACGCATGCACACACGCCCGGCGTGAGTTTAAGCCACTGGGCGTGGGACTCAAACTGCAGTCGACTACATGGGAGTCCAGCGACGTAGCCATTATGCCATCTGCTGGTTCCTCTCTCTGTCTCTTTTGGGTGAGTGCTTACACTCTATAGAAAATCAAAAATTAACAAAAAATTTCTAGATACAAACCATTTATAGAAGATTTTACTTATAAAAATGACTCATGTGCTATTTACAACTTTATATTTGTCATACACTAAATAGAAAACACTAATTTGTCATTGTTGTATTATTTTGTTTTGCTTGTGTTTTAAGCAAAATCTGTCATTCAGTGACACCACATGGAGACACTTCAATCTAGATTTGTCATTGACATATAAGTCTTTTGCCATGCTAGCCTCTGAATAACACAGAAGTTAACAAAGAATTAAACAATAACAAAAAACACACAAGCCCCAGTGTCAAGGGAAATGAAACAACATGTTGTTCCAAATTCTTTCTCAACCTAAATATTATTAGATAGGCAACAAACATGACTCTGTATTTGAAAGAATTACATGGGAAAACCTACAACTGGTTTCAAGCCTCTATTTTGTCATGAACTAACTACATGTACAAAATATATTTTAAGTCTGTAAAAAATACTATTAACATATCAAATGTATGAGACTTGTGAGAATTAAATATAGTGAATGTATGGGACCAGCAGTTGGCATAATGGCTATGTCACTGGACTCCCATGTAGTTGACCACGGTTCAAGTCCCAGTCCTGATGGCTTAAACTCATGCTGGGCGCATATGCATGTGTGCCCAAGATCCTGAGAGGAGAATGGAGGAGAAGGGATTGCGGTGTGGCCATCCCCCTGGGGGGTGATTTCTTACTTTCTGTCCCTCTGTCTCTCTCTGTCCTTCTGGCAAATGCACACGCCCTATAGCAAAAACCTCTCCAAACAAACAAACAAACAAAAGTGAATTTAAATTGACTGGAAAACAAAAACTGGTTTTAAATATATAAATGTATGTATATATATATGTATGTAAATATATATATAACCAGCTTGTAACTATCAATTTTAAAATTAATATAGGTGAAAATTTCACTGGATGCTAAAGTCCCTGGGTTAAAAGAAAACAAAACATTCAACTATCCAAGTATTACTCTACAGATAATTCATTGCATAGGAGGGAAAATTCCTTTACAATGAAAAAATCACTACCCTAAAACTAGTCAAAAATAGCCTTATTGAGGCAAGATACAATGCTCTGCAAAGTGAACTCACATGGAAAGGTTCTGGGTTCAAATCCAGGGTTCTCCCTGAGTACTCTGGGCATGCATCTCTTGTGATCCAGGCCTGGCTACAGCTGGCGGTGGATGGCAGCGTCCGGCTCTGTGAGCGGTGCTGTTTCTCTGTCCCTCTCCCATTCTGTCTCACTCATGGAAGAAATACAGAAATAATAGACTTCAAAAAATAACTTTGTCTTATCAGTAATGAAACAAACTGATGTTGTGCTAAGGATATAATATCATCTGTGTATTGTTTTTGGAAAAAGATGAATCTAATTATGAGGAGACAGTGAGATACTTTCAAGTTAATGATTGTTCTACAAAACAACTATTCATGACTTTCAATGAAAGACAAGTAATACGGGGTGACCATTTCCAATCTGAAAACCCAAATTCCACAATGCTCCAAAATGCTAAACTTTCTGAGTGCCAATATACACTCAAGTGGAAAATTTCATATTCACGCTCATGGGATAGGTTACAGTCAACATGATGCAATACAAATAATGCTGAGTAAAATTACCGTAAGGCTGTGTATACATGTATGAAGTGTATATACAACATAAATGACATTAGTGTTTACACACAAGCCCTTTCCCTGAGATATCTTATTATGTATGCATAAATACTGCAAAATCTAAAAAAAAAAAAAATCCCAAATCTGAAACACTTCTGTTCCAAGCATTTTGGGTAAGTGTTACTCAATCTGTACAGAAATATGTTAACAATAAATCTATTCAAGAGTTTAAGCAGGACTACATAAGTTTTCATTTTACTCTTCTTTTCAATGGAGGGAATGTGTTTATATATGAATACAACTGTATTTCATGGTTATTGGTGGACTGGTGAAAAGATTTCTATACAACAGAAAACATGGGCTTTCACTATGCTGCTAACAGGGTAGCCTTATCACTTAAGCTTCCTCAGATTCCAGAGATAACTTCAGAGTCATTTTATCTCGAATGTTTCATGAATACAAATACCACATTGGAATTGACTTATACAAGTTCTTGGGGGATAGAAACTAAAAAAAAAGTACATGTGGTTAGCATGGCATAGACACAGCCTCAAACTTAACTAACATATCACAAGGGAGAGCACACGAGAAACTGCTGTGTAGGAATGGGTCACGGGTCCCTAGAACTCTATCTCTGTCTCTGTCTCTGTCTAGCATTTCCCTATTGTATTTCCAATTACTCCCTGTTTCAATATTCTAATTCAACAATTACCTGAACTGACTGGCCTTGTAGTCTAACGGTTAGGGGAGCTGTGTCTCACGTGGCCGACGACATGGCTCAAGGTTAGGCCCCCATGACTTGCAAAACAGACCAGGTATTTGTGTGCATGCCTGAAGTCTTAAATGGAGGAAGAAATAGAAGAGAAGGAATATTGTACTATGACCATGCTGCATTGGGAGCTTCTCTCTCTCTTTTCCTTTTTGCATTAGCACACACACACACTGTCTGGCAATTAAGAAAATATTTTTTTTTAATTATCTGAACAATGACTGGCCACTTTTGTGAAATAATTTTTCAACACAGAATTGCCCACTTACCATAAAATTGAAATTCAAATTTCCAAGGTTTTCATTATTCCCAAGAGTGGATTTTGACAATATGATACTAAGTATTCAGGTAATCAGCACCGAATTTTGAGGTTCATAAAAAATCACTACACTCAACAGACCTTCATGACACTACATAATAGATTGATTTTTAATGTAGCGTAGTGATTAGTCTCAGTGAGTAGAGATTACTGACTATAATTACTTTTGGTGACTTAGAAAAAAATATTATCTATGGTGATTGATTATACTCCCGCTATGTATGTGAGTCAATAATTAAATTAAATTACATTCAAAGCCTGGAGGGATTTTGTGCCATCTTATTCATGCATCATATACTGTTCTTACCTCAGAATTCTTCGGTAATGTTTTGGCCACTCTCATTTTATTTTTATGAACTTATGTAAAATTTTACCTGCTGCTTATTAGCTAGAAGATTTCACATCTAATGTATTATGCTACTGTACATATTCATTTTTGATAGAACATTTCCAAACACTTTTTTTCATTCAAGGGCATTTTATAAAATAAATTTTATTGAGAACAATCTTAGTTTTGGTTTTTTTCCCCCTGAAACTGGGATTATGTCTGTGTTAATTGAATAAACTAATGACTTAATCAGTCTAATTCATTTTCTTGATTCATGTTACAGAGCCTCTGCCTAATATAGAAAACCATATAATTTATTATCTTAAACACATCTACATTCTACATGCTGATATAATGAGCCCAATGTGCTACATTTCCAAATTTATATGTAATCGGGTTGTATAATCACCCTTCATAGACTTTATAAAGAGTCTATTCTCGGGATGAAATTATTGAATTATGAGAAATATTCCAAAATACAGACATGCTTCTGTCTTCTTTCTGGATTCCTTTTCCTAGTTCCTTTCAACCTTAAAAAATGGAAACCACAAAACTTTGACATACCATATATAACCTCTATTAACCTGCCCCCAAAGATGTTTCCACAGAACTACAGAAAACATGTGAAGCTCATATCACATTGGACCAAAGCTCTATGCACTTTCATGTTCCAATACCTTTACTTATGCTTCATTTGATAGCCATGACAGGATCATAAGTTCTTGACCTCCTAATTTTCCAAATAAGTGGAAAGAGTTACTTTTCTGCTTCCTTTGAAGAGACATGCAGGGACCAGCAGATGGCATGGTGGTTAAGGCATTGGACTCCCGTATGGCTGACGATGGTTTGAATTCCTGTGTCTCTGGTGAGTGCATGTGCCCTATGGCAAAAAAACTAAAAAAAAAAAAAAAAAAAAAAAAAAAAAAAAATAGTTGAGAGACATGGACATATGCCTCCCCTGGGCCAGTTAAATTTGAGCATGAGTGTGCTCATTTCAGAAGAGAACTGTAAGAGCTGGTGAATTATTTACTCTAATCTCTTCCTCTGCCATGGTGATGACAGGAGTATGTGTAGAGATGTGTCTCCATCAGCTTAGGTTCCTGAGTGTCTACAATGTGCAGAGTGCCTGTACCAGGCTACTAGACTCAAAGAATTCAACTCACCCACTTGGTTCAAATGAAGCTATTTAATAAAGGAATTACTTAGAGAGGTGAGACCAGGGGTAAGAGTCGTTACCATAAATGCTGAGGTCTCTAGAGACAATAAAGTCTGTTGCTATAGTTTGCGTGTGTCCCCCAAAATTAATGCATTGAAATCTTTTAAACCATTGTAATGGCGTAGAGAGGGTAGAGGCTTAATCCAATCATGGTGTTGAAGGCGGGGCCATTGCAAGGTGATTAGTCATCAGACTCGGGCCCCTATGACCTAATATTCCTGGGTTTATAAAGAGACAGAGACACATACTCTGTGCTTGCTTCAACTCATCGTGTAACACCCCACTCCATTTTATGCACAGCAAGAAGACCCTCCCCAGGTCCTAGACATGGACCTTGGACCTCTAAACCATGAGTTAAATAACCACTATTCTTAAAAATCACTCAGACTCGGGTATTTCTGTTATTAGCAGCACGATGGACTCTATTACCTTATTCCATTTTTGCTTCCATTACAAAATGCCACAGACTAGGTAATTTATAAATGAGGAGGTTCTGGAGTCTGATAGGTCCAGGGTCAAGACACTGGAAGGAGGTTCATTGTCTGGTGAAGGCTGATGTCTGTTTCCAGGATGGTATCTTATTGCCGAGTACTTCACAGAGGAAGAAGGCCATGTCTTGCGTGGTGGAAGGCATGGAAGAGCAAGAGAGAGCTCACGTCAACCTCAACCTTCTCAGAAGTGCACGAATCCCATGCATGAGGCAGGGCTTTCTTGTCCTTTTTATTCTCACATGCACATTGGGTAATTACTTCTCAAAGGCCACACCTCTTGTGATTGAAGTGATGCTGAGTTTCAAACTTACTGAAGTGTGAGTTTCAACATGAATTTTGGAGAAGGGGGCACCATCATTCAAATCACAGCAAGCCCAGAATAGATAAAAGGAGGAAATAGTATTGCTGGATTCCAGTGCCAGCTCAAATTATGTAAAAGAACCCACCCAGCCAGAATGAAGGTCCAGGAGCAGCCAGCGACAGAGACATGACACAGAAGCAAGGAAGGAGAGCAGGGGAAACACCTAAACTCTCTTCTCAACAGCACGATCTCCTTTAAATGCCTCCCGTGGCCCATGCTGAAACAGGAGCCCTTGGTAGGGATCTCAGGTGACACAGGCTTTAGTGTTGAGTTTCTGGAGAAATCAAACCACCAAGACTTGGGGTTTGCATTGCAGTAAAATATGACCTACCCTATGACAATAAAATTGACACAAGAGTGGGGCACTTCCGTTAAACACCTAAAATATGTGGCAACCACTTAGCAATTACCTGGCAGTAGGTGAGGAAATTGCTGTTGGAGACTAGGGAGATCAGAATCTACAAAATGCAGGGGCAAATTATTTGGTACACCTCTGCGTAGAGACTTTAGACATAGATCACATACCTAATAAAGCTGTCACTTTAGGGTGAGTGGCTGGGAAAGTGACTATTGGAGCTCTGTGTTGCTTGCTATTAGCTATTAGCTGTGTTCAGTTAGGTAATACACAAAGAGGTGTGTTCATAAATGAATTACCCAATGTGCACGCGATAATAAAAAGGAAAAGAGAGAGTTTACCTATTGGGGTTCTTTTAAGGTGAAACAAAGCAACTGCCTCTCGGTCCCTAATTTTATAAATTAAAGTGAGAAATGCTTTGTGTGGTAAAGGCTGATTGAAACTTAGCCTTGCGTCAAATAGCAAATTGGGAGTATGGACACCACAACAATTGTTGCACCCTCTGAATGTGGCGGCAGAATAGAATGCATCTAAAAGTGTGCCCAGCAAATCCTGTCACTTAGACAAAATTGGTAGGGGACAAAATAGGGGTGCAGCACTTTCAAATAAGCTGTTGATTTTATTGCAGCGTTGTTTGTTACTGCACAATCACTCCGTCTAGGCGCTACACTGGGAATGCTCTCACTGCTTTGAATACTGTTTGCTTAAAAGCCTCCTAACCATCTGGGTTAAGAGTATCTCATCCCCCATTTGCTCCAAACTCCATTTGTTGTGCTTTTGTATTCTGCAGAGGCTAATAAGATTAAAAAACAAACAAAGGAAGGTATAGTTCCCAGACTTCCTTGCAGTGAGGGTCCCAGATGGGATTAGCTTCTGTCTATCAGATATACCCTGGTAAAAGGAAACAGCACAAAGACACCAAGTTTGCTGGGATGGCTTTACCACGTGGAGGATGTTTCTGGGAAGGTTCTTGTTTGTTTGAGACATATTGTTTGTTTGTATTTGAGTTGCAGCAAGTGCAGTGATTCTCAATAACAGTAGTTAGGAAGTTAGCTTCCTGAGTTTTCACCTTCCTGAATTCTCACTTTCCGGAATATTGTTCCGTTCGCAGAGCCTTGTACGTTTTGTTTTAGGAGTCACTTTTAGAGCTCCAACCTACAATTTACAACTGAAGCAGGCCATTTCAAGGCTCAGCAGGATGGCAGCTGTTTTGAAATGAAGAAAGGCCTCTAAGGAGAACACTCTGACCAAGTGAGGTCTGTTTGAGGAATGGCCAGATGAGAGACCTGGAGTGGGTATTTGAAGAAAAACAGGAATCAGGATAATTGCTCAAAGGAAAGCAATTGGCTTTGGCCGTAGTATGGGATGATCTGCACGTGCTTGTACATTGTATCTATAAATACTGAGCCCATGCTGAGCCTCTGAGACAGTTTGGCAGTGCTTGCTGCCTGTCTTCCTGCAGCCTGTTGCATAAATAAACTCCCTTCTTCTCCAGCCTCTGCCTGTCATTTCACTAACTGCAAGTAGAAGTGGTGCACTTATTTTGCCAGTAACACAATGACTTTGTAAGCATTTAGTTTCTTTTACTAAGCGCCATTCCACTTCTGGGGCCAGCAGGTGGAATGGAAGTTAAAACGGCTGCATCCCACAGGGACAGATGCAGTTGAGTCCCAGACCCAGTGGCTTGAAAATTATTCTGGGCACGTGTACGCGTGCGCCCAAAATCCTGATAGGAGCATGGAGAAGGGACCGTGGCGTGGCCATCCCCTCTGGTGGGTGATTCCTCACTTTCCCTCTCTCTCTGTCTCTCTTTGGCAGGTGCACGCACCCTATAGCAAAAACAAATAAACAAAAATAGGTAGAATGGTTTCTGTTCAACAAATCAACTGTAACAGCTAAATTATTCTTTAAGACCCTCACTAAATAGCATCATAGCACTCTTATTTGTATCTGTATAGACTATTTAAAAACTATTCATTTTCTTAAATTTTAATAAAATTTTTCCATTTACCCACTTTGATTGACTATTTGAGGACTGAAACTCTGCCATACTTACCTTTATCTTTTTTAAAAAACAGTTCTTTCTCGGGGACAGCAGATGGTGTAGCGGTTATGTCACTGGACTCCCACATGGCCGACTGTCGTTAAAGTCTCAGACCCGGTGGCTTGTAAATCATGCCAGGTGCATGTGCATGTGTGCCCTGGGAGGAGAAGAGATTGCAGCGTGGCCATACTCCCTGCGGGAGGGGGTGATTTCTCACTTTCCCTCTCACTGTCTGTTTCTTTGTCTCTCTGGTGAGTACAAGCACCCCAAAGCAAAAACCTCTTAAAAATAATAATTTTTTCTTATCAAGGTATCTGTGCACATATTTTTTTCTTCTTCAGTTTCTTTTTTTATTAATTAATTAATTTATTTATTTTTATATACATTCAATGACATTGTTTAGCTTATGAAGTGAACATTTCAATATGTGCACATATTTTAAGTGACACAGTATACCACATTTTATTAAACAGTAGGACTCAGCAGTTGTTTTTTGTGGCTTGTACTTTTCTTCTTTTCTTTTTTGTTTTTTTTTTTTTTTTCTTTTTTTTTTTTTCAGAGAGGTTTTTTTGCTATAGGATGCATGCACTTGCCAGAAAGACAGAGACAGACAGAAAGACAGAAAGTGAGAAATCACCCCCCCCCCCCCCCCCCCCGAAGGGAGATGGCCACGCCACAATCCCTTCTCCTCCATTCTCCTCTCGGGATCTTGGGCACGCACGCACACGCACCCGGCATGAGTTGAAGTCACTGTGTCTGGGATTCGAACTGTGGTTGACTACATGGGAGTCCAGCAACATAGCCATTACGCTAACTGCTGGTCCTGTAGCTTATACTTTTCTATCTCTGTTCCAGTTATAGAAGGCAATTATTAACTTTCAACACACTCAGCGATTTTCAGTTTTTACTTAATATTTCAAAGGATTACACTTAACCTGCCACATGGGGTCTTCAGACAGTTCATGAAAAATGTGTACAATGGGAGCCAGCAGGTGGCGTGGTGGTGAAGGCACTGGACTTCCACGTGGCCCATGGCAGTTTGAGTCATGGACCTGGTGACCCGCTTGCTCTCTCTCTCTCTCTCTCTGTCTCTCTGGTGAGTGCACATGTCCATTACAAATAAAAAAATAATAATACTAAAATTAAATGAGTAATTCTTTAAATTTTTAAAAAATAAAAATGTGTATTATGAAAAAAGTATGCATGGATTTCTAAAATTGTTTCACCAAAATAAACATGAACTTTAGTCCCACTTTCCCACAACAGTTGAGTCACCTCATATTTTTTTAACATATCAGTTTTAAATATTATTTCCTTAGAGTCATCTAATAGTTTTTATTTTTAATTGGAGAGGGCATGTGCTCTGACCAGAGAGAGACCAAGACATAGAGCAGTTGATGTGGGGGAAGCAGTCCCCCAGGGGTGCGTGGTCACACTGCAGTCCCTTCTCCTACATCCTTCCATCCTGTGGGACTTGGGGCACACACATGTACATGACCAGAGTCTTTTCCAGGCTGCAGGAACCAGTATTCAGACTGTGGTCAGCAGTGTGGGATCCAGTTCCCTTAACCAATAGGCTACCCGGCCAGCTCATAACAGCTCTTTATTCACACCATATGCTGTTTTAGTAAATAATGCCAAGCCCTATTAGAAAGTAGAGACACAGGGGACCAGCAGGTGGCATGGTAGTTGGGTGCTGGACACCCCCACATGACTGAGCACAGTTAGAGAGTCCTGGACCTGATGGCTTGTTTTCTCACTTTTCTCTCTCTCTCTCTCTCTCTCTCTCTCTCTCTCTCTCTCTCTCTCTCTCTCTCTGGTCAAATTTAAAATAAATGAGTAAATAGATAAAATTCAATAAATAATTCTAAAAAAAGAAAATAGAGACACATAAATAAAAAAAGAAAGCAAGAAAGAGAATAAGAATGTGACAGGAGGGAACCAGCAGTTAGCGTGATGGCTATGTCGCTGCACTCCCATGTAGTTGACCACGGTTCACGTCCCGGACCCGGTGGCTTAAAACTCATGCCGGGCATGTGTGCATGCGTGCCCAAGATCCTGAGAGGAGAATGGAGGAGAAGGGATTGCAGTGTGACGATCCCCCCGGGGGTGGGTGATTTCTCGCTTTCTGTCTCTGTGTCTCTCTCTGTCTGTCTGGCGAGCGCACGCACTCTATAGCGAAAACCTCTCCAAAAAAAAAAAAAAAAAAAAAGAATGTGACAGGAAGCAACAACTTTGACAAAAAATAATAACTTACGGTATCAAGATAGCAAAAATCTCTACAGATATTTTTCTCTGCTTTTCATATTGCCAAATGGATCAGAAAACCTTCCAATTTTTTCATTTTCTAGTTTTGTAGCCCTCTTTGGAGGGCGTTTTGTACCAAGCATTACATTTTAATTTTTCTTTTCTATTTTTTGTTTTTTGTTTTAAGAGAGGCTTTTGCTATAGGGCGTGTGCGCTTGCCAGAAAGACAGACAGAGAGAGAGATAGAAAGTGAGAAATAACCACCCCCCCCCAGGGAGGGATGGACACACCGCAATCCCTTCTCCTCCATTCTCCTCTTGGGATCTTGGGCACGCACGCACACGCTTGTCATGAATTTAAGCCACCGGGTCCAGGACTCGAACAGCAGTCGACTACATGGGAGTCCAGCAACATAGCCATTACACTAACTGCTGGTCCCTAACCATTACATATTTCTTGAATCATTCTGTTTTGTCCCTACCTTTTTAAGAAAGAACGTCTGGAGAGAAGCATTTAATTCCTCGCTTTACCTTTTTGTGACAAAATATATCAGATGACTATGGGCAAGGCCTGTCCTGGGAGCTAACGTATATGCTGTTGGGTCATTTTTGTTTGTTCAGTTTGGTTTGTTTTGCTTTGCACGTTCTCTAAGTCTGAAGTTGTACCAAACCTCAGGGCCACTCAGTTTCTCTAAAGAGGAATAGACTCCTTTCGTCTCGTGGAGGCTTAGGCCTGCGTGTTCGACTCTAACACGCCACTGTAGGAGTAGGAAAGGGAGATTCAGGGTCCCGGAGTCAGCCTGCCGGTTTCACCAATTCTTCCGCCCTCTGCCCCTACTCTCTTTCTTACTCTCCACGGTACTCGGCCGACTCACTTCTCTATGATAGCTCCCCTACAGGTGTCAGATCACAGCCTCCTCTACACTATGTGTTTTTCATCTTCTGAAAATATCATGGAATTTGTCTGCTAATTCTTCCTCCATTGTCCTTTTCCCTGTGGATTTATGATTATTTCATCTCTTTGCTAAAATTTCACTGATTTTTTTTTTTGGCAGAGTAAGAATTAGCTGTTTATCTAGCAGCTCTTCCCCTCTCTTATTTCTCTTTATATTCTCAATAATCCGACCTGAACATGGTAATAATTAAATCACCTATTCAATAGGGAATGCGTCTAGGTATTTATAAAGAATAAGCACTCCACATCTGTAGCAGCAAGATATCAAGTCATGAGGGGAAAAGCTACACTTCCTATAGCATTGGTCAAATCCTTCCATTCTTTGGATATCGATTCCATAGGTTAACAATCCTTTATTGGAAACAATTCATTTCTAAAGTCATTTCTAAGATCCCAAACAGTTGACTTGTTTCTCTATGTGCTTGACTTTTAGCAGCTCTCTGTATAGTAGCTTCTCCTTCCTGTCAGCCAAGCTCATCCTCCGTTTTTTTTTTCATCCTCCATTTTTTGACAGCTCTCCACTCTCCTTTCCGCTCTAGGTGTCTGCTACTTTCGTCTTATTATTTATCAAAAATAGTTAAAGTGCTTTATTTCAATACATCAGGAATTTGGGCATTTGTACTCTACTTTGTGTAATTTATAATATTTTCTGTTTTTTTTTTCTCCTTCTGCCCCACCCTCAGTAGATTTAGCTCTTCTTTGCTAAGAACTTGCCTCTTCTACCTAGCTAGCGTTTTACATTCTAATTTATTTTATACATTCAATCATTGTACATCACTACAGCTTGTAAAATTAATCAGCCAACATGAATACACTTTACACCAGTCTACTTGAAGATATCATACACGTTATCTACCTTGTTTTTAAACAGGGAGCACTTAAAACCAGGTCCTGACTCCATTTTTTTTTTTTCACTCTACATTCTTTTCCCTGGTAATCTGACCCATAACTATTGCTTTAAATGCTATCTCTTGAAAATAGCTTCTGAATATATTGTTCCAAGGAGACTAAGACCTCAACAACTGCTTAATCCAGTATCTACAAATAGTTAAATCAAAGTCAACCCAAAGTCAATCCATCCTAAACCAAACTCATCCATCTCTCACAATGTTTCATCCTCACTATTCCGTTTTAATGAATGACTCCACGGTGAATCCATTTGTGTAGACAGTAATCTAGAAGCTGTTCTCAATGCTTCTACTCTCTCCCCTTATATACAATTTGCCATTTAAATGTTTCAAGTGTTCTTCCCAAATATCTCTCAAAGGCATTAATATCATCTACATCAATACCACTTTCAGTCTAAGCCGGGACCACCATCTTCTGCCTGGATGAATATAGATTTATCCCAATTGGCCTCACTAATACTTTCTTCCTCTTCTCCAATGAGTTCTTCACATTGAAAAAAAAGCTATGCATATATGTTTGTCCATTTTAGAAATCACTTCTGTATAGGATGCCTTCTAAAAGCCATCAGTGGGTTATTTTTTTCTCTTGGGGAAAACATCCGTCCCTGGCCTACAAGCCCTGCATGCCCTTCCCAACTATCTGAGCTGGTTACAACACAGTCATAAAAGGAGCTATCGAGCCAGGCTGAGCAGGTGCACATCTAAAACTCCTTCATTCATTAACTGTATAAACTATTGAGAGTATTTTCTTCTCTGAGCCTGTTTTCAGATAAGTTATTAGTTCTACCTACTTTATATAATTATTATGTTTTTGAAAAGGTTTTTGCCATAGGGTGCATGCTCTCAGCAGAGAGAGAGAGACAGAGACAGTGAGAGGGAAAGTGAGAAATCACCTCCCACCCCCCGCAGGGGGATGGTCCTTCATTCTCCTCTTGGAGTTCGGATGCATGCATGCACACCTAGGATGATTTTCAAGCCACTGGGTCTGGGACTTGAATTGCAGTTGGCCATATGGGAGTCTAGCAACTCCCATTCCACTCCATCATCTGTTGGCCCCCATATAATTATTTTTAAAATTGAGCAAGCTAGTACATACAACATACTTCAAACAATGACTTTCCATTTGACATCAATTTACTATCGTATTATTACTATTCACTCTCACCTCGCAGTCTCTGTTGGTAAGCCATAGTGTTGTGTCTGTTTTAGTTGTTCCAATACCTGAGCTGATCACCACTCCAGCATCTGCAAGTGGCTGGTTCTCTACCCAGAATGCCCCCCCACCCCCCCATACATAATTTAATTCTCTCCAACTCCATCTTTAGGCTTCAACTTTCCTGAAAAGTATCTCCTAACATTAACTCAGCCTCCTCCAGTATGCAGTTTTACAACGTGCTACACTTTGATTTACAATGCTCACAGTTTGTAATTAGATATTTTTTTTTAAAAAAAGTATCTTTTCACCCACTGTATCATATTCACTGAGGATATGAAGTGTGTATCTTTTACACCATGTTACACTTAGTATCCATTGCTATTTCCTCTTTCATTTATCCAGAACATTGAAGTGCTTTACTATGTTACACACAACATATGTTGTTGTGTATTAGGAGAAGTTATCTAAAATTGGAAACAAGACAAAGGGATACAGCATGTCCTCTTGCTGTCAGCAGGGGCCTTGTTCACCAGGATCCCCAAAGGTTACTTAATTCCCTTGGAGAATGTGCCTGGGTTAGACCTGATCTTCTCTCTTTGATTAGTGCCTAGAACACGTTACAGAGACACCTTCCAGGTTTCTTAGCAGTTACACAGGGCACACCCAAAGCTGATGATTGATTGCCTTGGAGACTGCTAGCCAGTGTCATATCTAATCACTTCAAAGTATTTCTCATTTTAGTATTTTAAATGTCTTTTTTTTTTCACCCTACATTCAGATTACCTCCTGGTAATCTGATCCATGTCTGTTGCTTTAAATGCTGTCTCTTGAAAATAGTGTCCGAATATATCATTCCAATGAGACTTAGACATCAAGGACAGTTTAATCCAGTATCTACATATGGTTAAATGACAGTCAGCTCAAAGTTGACTTTTAAATATCTACAATGATAGTTTCTAAAATACTCTTTGAATTAGCTTTACTCTCCCTCTGGTCTCCTCAATAAGGAAATAATTTTAGATATTTTATTTTATATATGTATACTAAAAATGTTTTAAGTAATCTTTGGCATTATTAATCGGTCTACTATATTAAATCACTCTTTTGCTAAATAGCCCAGCGGTACCCTGAAAACTACTGGTTCCTCTCACAAACTGTAATAGAATATAAAGAATAGCTTCCCTGACATCATTGTTTTCTAGCAATTATATTACCATGGATTACGTGTATGTGCTATAAAATCAGAAGTGCTTCTATCACAGTTCAGGCCAGGCCTCAACATTATAGCTGTGACTCCTTCACATATTCCAAATTGAATTGTAAATCAGCTGTTGGAAATAGAGGACAGGAAACTTCTCTTTGTTTCACTCTTTAGCTTTTCAACCAGCACATACAATGAAAATCACGAGTGTGTGCAGATGTGCCCCAAATCCCTCGGAGAATGGAGGAAAGGGGACTGCGGTGTGGCATTCACCCTATGGTGCGATTTCTCACTTTCCCTCTGTCTTCCTCTGTCCCCCTCTGGAGAGCACACAGGCCCTATAGCAAAAACCTAATAAATAAATAAATACATAAGTACATAAAAAATAAATATGAAGACAAAACTTTGGAGAGTTTGGGAGGTACCTAGACTTGTCACCATAGCAAAAAGAGGGTGGGAAGTACTTTCTTCCTCATACAATGTGAAAACATGAGGATCTAAAAAAACACTCAGATAACTTAATATGGCTCCCCTTGAGTTCGAGCAAGTAGGTACATTGTTATCTGACTCACTCTTCTAAAAAGCGGAAGACTGGATCACTAGCTGTTATCAGGGCAAATCAAAGACAGAGGTGTCTGAGTTGAATTGGCCTTTTGTTGGGAGCTGATAAGCGTCAATATCTTCATTCTGTTGCTTGTGTGAGCAAATCCTCCAATGACTAGAGCTCCAGGAGTGTTGTAGGCCCACAGCCAGGTGGTATGTTACCACGAAGCAAGGCTTAGGCTAAATTCTTTCTTTTCTTATTGTTCTTTTTAAAATTTATTTATTTTAATTTACATTTTATCACATCTTTACAGTATACATTTCTTTTTCAAACACAAAAACCATGCATGCCAGCCAAGACAAGGGTATTACTATATACATCGTCATCAGCAAATAGCTTCTCATTTTTGTCAGTTAACCATGCTTTTACCCATTTTTTCCTCCCCTCTTCCCTTCCATCCCTTCCATATTCAACTTGTTTTTTCACATTTTATTAATTCACCAAGGGTCTTAAAGTGTGGACAAAGCTAGAATCTAGTGACAAGTGCACTGTAATTTTCTTCTGAAATATTGTTTCTTCCTCTCTCTCCATTCCCCCTTTTACTAAAGAGAGGTACAAACTAACTTATTTGGGGGGAAAAAGGTTAATCTCAATTTGGTCTATTATTTGCACAAAGCCCTATAAGAATTCAATTTCTGATGCAAGGCAACAGATACTATTATATTATCGAATTTATGCAAATAACCATTCTGCCACAAAATAAGAATGCTCACAAATGTTTTCCAATTGCAAAGGGATCAGGAAGGGAGAAAAATTTATGTTTCAATTAGAAGCATTCTTTAACAAATTGCTGAACCCAACAACTCAAAAGAAAACAAAAATCCCTACATCTGGAAGACAAAGCATGGA
Source organism: Tupaia tana (assembly GCA_026018925.1). NCBI lineage: Eukaryota > Metazoa > Chordata > Mammalia > Scandentia > Tupaiidae > Tupaia > Tupaia tana. The sequence continues at coordinate 159,957,955 of JAKSZU010000007.1, read as the reverse complement.
AGAAAATCAGTAATGTCTTAGGAAAAAAGTCATAGAATTCTATTTCACCAGTTCTGTCTCGTGTAATCTCTTTTGTTGAATTTGCAGTGTTACCGTGGTCTGACCTTTCCGTTAACATTCAACTTTATTATCGATATTTCAGAACTTGTCCCTACCATTAAGTTGGCCTTTCTCTCAATCATTTTTTGTTCTTTTATTTGTCTGTTTTTAGTTTTCCTGATATAGTATTCCCTTCATAACTTCTTGAAGAGCTGGTGTGGTGTTGGTAAATTCTTTCAGGTTTTGTTTCTCTGAGAATATTTTTGTCTTTTCTTCCCACATGAAGGATAATCTTGACAGATACAGTATTTTTTGGTTGAAATTGGTTTTCACTTAGCACTTTGAATATATTTTCCTATTCTTTCCTTGCTTGCATTGTTTCCAATGAGAGGTCTGCTGTTAGCCTGATGGGGGGATATCCTTTGAAAGTAACTTGACATTTTTCTCTTGCCAATTTTAGTATCTTATCTCTGCCTCTGGTTTTGGTCAAATTGGCTACGATGTGCCTTGGAGACAATCTTCTTGGGTTGATTCTATGTGGATCTTTTGTATTCCTTGGGTCTGAATATTTAAATGCCTCTCTAGGTTTGGAAAGTTTTTTTCAAGGATTTCATGGAATAGATTATCAATGCCTGATTAGTTTCTTTACCTTCTGGGATACTGATTATACGAATGTTTGGGCATCTAATGGTATCTAGTATTACTCGTATATTATTCTCTCTATTTTTTTGTTATTTTCTCAGACTTTTTAGTAAATTTTTCTAGGTCAGAGGTTCTATCTTTTTTTGGAGAGGTTTTCGCTATAGGGAATGTGCGCTCGCCAGACAGACAGAGAGAGACAGAGAGACAGAAAGCGAGAAATCACCCCCCAGGGGGGATGGTCATGCTGCAATCCCTTCTCCTCCATTCTCCTCTCGGGATCTCCTCGCACATGCACCCGGCGTGAGTTTTAAGCCACCAGGTCTGGGACGCGAACCGCAGTCGACTACGTGGGAGTCCAGCGACATAGCCATTACGCTAACTGCTGGTTCCCATGAGATTTGATCTTCTGTGTGATCTAATCTACTTTTAATATTTTCAAGGGAGGTTTTGATTTCCTGTATTACAGCCTTCATCTCTAACAGTGCCATTTGATTCTTTTTTATGGTGTGTATTTCCTCTTTCAGATCATGGAAGAACTTCCTCACCTCCTGGAACTCATTGTCTCTTTTCTCCTGCATCTTCTGGAGTTAGTTGTTTCTCTTCTCTTGCATCTCTGTTAGTTTTGTCACTATGAGTATCCTAAAATCTTAGTTTGACATTTCCAGGAGTTCCATAGGACTGTCTATGGATAATGAAGGGCTGTTTTTCTTTTTTTTCCCTTGGGGGAGAGATATTTCCTTGATTTCCCATATTTCTTGTGCCTCTTGTGGTGGTGGTTTCTGGTCATCTGATGGATTGTACATTACTTTCTACCTTCTGGCTTTTCTCTGGGTGTTGGACTGGAAGAAGGGGTTTGGGGCAGAGGCTTTTTTCAGTTAAAGGGACAGGGGAAGCTCACCTCAGATGCACATGGATCTGGCTTTTTGCTGGGTGTTGGGCTGGAAAGAGTCTTTTTATTTATTTATTTTTAAGAGAGATTTTTGCTGTAGGGTGCATGTGCTCACCAGAGAGACAGAAAGACAGAAAGCAAGAAATCACTTCCCGGGGGGATGGCCATGCTGCAATCCCTTCTCCATTCTCCTTCTCCTCTTGGTATTTTGGGCATGCATATACACATGCCCAGTGTGAATTTGAAGCCACCAGATCTGAGACTCAAACTACAGCTTAGATTGAATTCTAACAACAACAACAACAACAAAAAAAACAGATTTGCAAACAGATCTTAAACAGTCATTGGACCTGTTGTTGTAGCAGTGTTCAGTTAACCTTATCTAGTAAGAGAGAATTCTCTTTAACATGAAGACATACCGAACTACGTAAAGGTCTGAACCAAGACTTCCCCACTCAGTACAATGTTCGGGTATGAGCTCTCTAGAGCTGGTACAGGGGCTAAGCGGGTTACGAATAAATATGCCTTAATCACTACTCCTCTCAGCAAACAGAAGTTTCCAATTTCCCTTAGGCTGACTATCCATACCTTTTTGCATGTTGAGACAATGATAGTTCAAGAGATTTTAGTTAAAACCAACCTATCACTTGAAAATTAGTTTATGGATTCCTTATTTCTCTCAGTAGAAATGGAAAAAGTTCTCGACTTTCAAGTGCCAACTCACCAACCCTGGAGTGAGCATTCCTGATCAGAATATATTAAGAGCTAACCACGTAGCTATAGGATATAATATGGGTGTATAGTTTTAAAATATCACCTTATGATGCTGAATTATTTTTAAATAATTTACTGACAGCACATGGCCATAGGTTCCATGGGTTTTGCTGGCAACAGCATAGGTCACTTGTTTGCATGGATGGATTGAGATGTAGGCCATGGCCATGTGGAACAGACAGGACGGAGCTGCTCTGTGTTCCCCTGGTGGGACAATTCATGAGAGATTCGCAGAGATGGGGCAGGGTGTGCTGGAGAGCCCTCACTCCACGAGGAGAAGTTGTTCACTTTAACCACGTGGCCCACAGAGAACCCTGAGCTCCTTCACTGCATTATAAATCAAGCGAACACTTTCAGGCCTCACCCCAACACCATTGTGGATTGAAACACTTCTCCTTTGATGGGAAGAGAGTTTCAACTTTAAATGAAGTTCATAATTTTTAGATGAATACACTGGAATGAACAAAATAATTGATGAACTGAGACGCTGTGTGAAAACTGGAAGTTACTTGAGAAGTTTTCTTATCTACACATGACCATCAACATCCTGGGGCTTGCCCTAGTTTTACAAAATGAAGCAAAAGCCAAAGGAGTTGTAAGTGAGGGGTGAGTGGACAGTGCAGATGCAAATAAGATTCTTTGTATGGGCACATACTGAGTCCAATGGTTTCAAGAGAATGATTCCTGTTCCCAATTCTTTCACAGACAAATCACATGGGTGGCTCAGGTTCCATAGCTAAATAGTCAAAAACTACACATTCTTGCATTACAGAAAGCCTTTTGCACTTTCCTTTTCAACATCTTAAGGTCTTTTGGTTTAAATGTCCAAAAGTCTCGTAGGTCACAATTAAGAAAGGGAATATGTCAAATGCAATTGCATACCATATAACGACATTCAATGACCAATCACACATATGTCGTGGACGTATACCCTATGATGTTCACGGAACAATGGCATTGCTTAATCATACATTTCTCTGAACAGATCCTCATTGTAAAGCAACACACGGCTGTATGTCATGACTTCATTTTATTAGACTAATAGCTAAGGAATGGGAATTGCTTTAAACCACCTGGTAACTGGGATGGGCTTTCAGATGACAGTGGCGTGCCATGAAGCATCAGTTCTCTGCACTTGGGGCAGAGGGCAGTGGCAGTGTGACACGTCTCTGGTGAGAAGCCTGGGGCTTCCACGAGGCAGCCTGCCTGAAGCTATGAGTGGTCTCAGAGCTCATGTCAAGAAAATAATAATTGCATGAAGTCCCCAGGTCCAGCTGCTACTGTGAGTTCTGACAGCAGTTTTCTTTCAGGCAGTTCTTTGAAGAAACCTACTATCTCCATGTTTTACTCAGCTGAGAGGATGCCGCAGTACTGCAGACCTAAGTCCTGGGAGTAACTTCTTTGATTTGCATTTCAGTCCCTGAAGAGTCAGCCTCGCTCCTTCAGTTGCCTCTACGGTTCTCTCTCCTGTCATGTCGCCGTCAGTGTGTTCAGCCCCACGTGAGAGGCAAGACTCCTTTCTAGCAGGAAGTATTCCACCAAAGCCAGGGAAGATTTAATCCCCGACTCCATTCTGAGAAGAAGATAATAGAAAACAGTTTACAAACCCTCCATGGAAATAACTGCTTCGTTCAGATTATTCAGAGTGGAACAGCTTCCAAAACAAACTTATTTTCCTATTATTCACAGCCTTTCATATTACAACTTGAAATTAATAAGCTAAGGGAGCAATTCTCTTCCAGAAAATGAAAAAAGGAAAGGCAAAGGAAGTGGGAGAAGCTGAAGCCTCTGTCCTCCTGGTATGTTTTAAGAGGCTTTATTTGCAATGATTCACAATTTCAGATTTTAAATAATGTATCAACTGATTGGCCACATCATGGCATTCTCCAACATACATGCTACCAGTCACCTAAAACATAAAGGCTTCCTCTGGGCTCTAATTCATCTCTAACAATCTTGAAAATGACCATTTTTAATGCTTTAGATTTAAAAGAGTATATTCCGGGGGGGGGGGGGGGGAGGAGGGGAGGAATCTAATTGGAGATAAGATTGAAGATTATGCAGGAATTTGAGTAACATTATAATTTCGTACATTATTAATTAACTTCTCTGTTTGTAGCATCTCCAAACATCCCCTACTTAATATCATTATGAAACTCCAAATTATGGTGCTTTGGCGTGATAAGCACTTTTAAATAAAATGTGGCAGCACTTTTAAATAAAATGTGGCCAGCCCCAGCAGCACACTTAGTAGTGCTGAGGTCACGAGGGGAGGTCCCAGTGCTCATGTCTCCAGGGCTCCCTGTGGTCGCTGGGCAGGCACTTGCATTCCTGTGACCCTGGCTGGCTGGGGCTGGCAGAAGGACCGTGGTGTGAAGACCTTGTTGGGCTGGTGTGTGTGTGTGTGTGTATGTGTGTGTCCATCTGTTGTGGAAAAATAAATATACTTTAAAGATTATATAATTAACTAATTCAAGGAAATTGAAAGGCCTTCGAAGCTTTGTCAGAGTCAAGGAGTTTCTAGACTTCTCTTGGTTCTTCCCTTCTCCACATCCTCATTGCAGGGAGGGGTTCTCCATGACAATCCCTTAGCTGACTAAGAAAACAAACTTAATTCGTATGATTTACCAGAAAAAAAAATTAACACAGGAGAGGAGAAGACACTAAAAGTCACCATGATGAGACAGATTTTCACCTACTCTTATGAGGCAATTCCCAAAGATTAACTGGCAACTTTACTGGTGTAAGACCACCTGGGCTCCCAGCGAACCTTCTCTCCTCTCACCATCCTGTAACTTGTCTGGACTCTCCTTGCCTCTCCCTCATGAGGAGGGCATCTGGCCCGCTGAGTCTCAGACTTTGTGATGACTCCCATGCCAGTTGGTAAATGCACACACCTTTTTCTTCCATTAATTCGCCTATTGTCAGTTCATTTTAATGGCTTTCAGAGGGCCAAGGGGTAAGGTCCTTACTTACCATGCATTCTTCTCCAGGAAATCATGGAATATGCCAGGAGACTTAAGAATTTAGATATTCAAGAAGATTTAAGAAGTTTTGTCAAATAAAAATAGAATCAACGACTTATAGAATATAAGGATCAGATAATGGCACATTAATAGAACAGAATGCTCTGTAAGGCCATTCAACATAGGAAGGTTCTAGGTTTACATCCAGAAACCTCCACATATATGCCTGGCATCTGGGGCTGACTGAAAAACGGAGGGAGTCCCGGGGCTAGTACCCTGTTGGGGTTGCTGTGCTGTATCTCTCTCTCTGTGTCTTTTGTTCATGGAAGAAATGGGTGTGTGTGTGTGTGTGTGTGTGTATGCTATATTTAATGTTTGGTCTTTAATAAATGTACATTAGTTGTTACTGTTCTCAGTGACCTTTTTCTTCAAATCATGATTTGCATCTTAAATACATTCAATAATATATACCTTTATGGGGTGCAATATGAGTTTTTAAAAAATAATGATTTATTTCATTGTATTTGTTATTATTATTATTTAATTTCACCAGAGAGAGAAAGGGAAAGTTAGAAAGCAAGCCACATAGTCCAGGACTCGAACAAGGGTTGGCCATGTGGGAGTCCAGTGCCTCAAACCCCACACCACCTGCCAGCCTCTGGATGGTTTTTTTAAGCATGCATGAGTGTAGAATATCAAATCAAGGATGCACAGATATTCGTTTTCTTCAGCTTTGAGCATGACATTATGTAGTTCTATTAGGGTTTTTCCTTGAAATAAATTGTCCATAGACTTTACTCCGCTGTGGCACACTGTCCTAATAGATTTTTCTCTAGTTACATGTGTTCTTGTGTCCACTAAAAATTTTCTCACTAACCCTGAATCCCAAGAAGCTTCTGGTATCTACCATTACTCTCTCTAGCTCTATACTTCCAAGTCCTTCAGTTTCTACCCTGGAGTGCGGACATGCAGAGAATGCGGAGAGATGTATAGTGCAGGCCTTTCATAGTCTGGCCTATTTCAGTTTACAGTATATCATCTAGCTTCATCCTCTTTGTGTCAAAGAACAAGATTTCATTGTTCGTGGAGGCTAAGTCATATTCTATTGTGTTATATGTACCGTATTTTCCCAATCCATTCATTAGTTTTGGGGCACTTAGATAAAATTCCATGACTACCATGAATACTGCTGCAATAAATGTGAACGTCCAAACACATGTTTCCGATGGAGATTTCTGTCCTCTAGGTACATACATAATAGTGGGCTACCTGAGTCATAGAATAGTTCTATTTTTAGATTAAGAAATGAGTAAAGCAGCAATACTTTTGTGCACATAGAACTTCCAACAGTGACCTGATTCCACCCTGAGTTCAAGTCACCATTGGACTTCAGAATAAGGATGCAGATTGTGAGAGGTCACGGTTGGCGGTTCAGTCCACTCAAGTGCATACTCTACTTCCCAGTTGCTAAAACATTGCCCCAGGGGTTTCACATCAGAGAGAAACCAGCGTTGTCACTGACCACATTTCCTCTGTGTAAGTACAAAGCCTCTACTACCCTTTACAAGGTAATTGAGGTCCATTGTATGGTCTCACTTTGATATCTGTTATTAAATCAGGGATGAGTCCTAAAACTCTTGAAATTTATAGAAAAAGAGTTAGATAAAACAACTTATAATTAGAGCTAAATGGATTGCATACTTTCATACTCAGAATAAATATCAGTGCTAAATGAACTATAAATGCACATTTTTAGATCGATTCGCTGAAAAATGAAAAATGTAAATAATTAGACAAAATTGAATATAGCGTCCAACTAGTACATCTCCAATCAAAATTAATACAGAGTATGCCTTCACTTCAGAGTAAAAGGCTAATTAAGTTTCTTTAAAGGAGACTAAATGTCAACAAAAGCAAATATAAATAAGAATTGAAAATAGGACTGGAATGAACTTTTTCATGAATTTTTAAGATATACAGTAAAAGTGTCTGTGAATATATGTGTGGTGAATAATTGTTAAGAAGAAAGATCTGGGGCCACCAGGTGGCATAGTGGTTAGGACACTGTACCCTTGTGGTCAACATGGTTCGAGTCCTGGACCTGGTGGCTTGTAGGTCACACCAGCCACATGTGTGTGCATACTGAAAATCCCAAAAGGAGGATAGAGGAGAAGAGATTGCAGGATTGCCCTCCTGCCTGGGGAGTGATTTCTTGCTTTCTGTCTCTGTCTTTCTCTGTCTCTCCAGTGAGCACACAGGCTCTATAGCAAAAATTTCTCTAAAAAAGAAAAAAAAAGATGTGACTTCCCTACTTTTCTTTTTCAAAAGAATATATTCAGGAAATTCTATAGATTCCATATTCAAGAAATACGTTGATAAAATGCATGCAAAAAACATGCTGTTATAGGAACCATATTTTTTAGAGAATTGCTCAATAGAAAACTAATAAACAGGAAAATAATTGCAAAAAATATATAGAGCTAATCTTGGAGGTTAGTAATCATGTGATTTTTTTTCCATGAAGACTGAGTTGCTGATATGAAAAGGTCTATATTTGTCTTAAAATAAAACAAGTAAGTACTTATATTAAAACTTGAGAGAAAATCACTTTTTCTTATAGCCTAGTAAATTGCAATCAATACTCTGCTTGCCTAGTCGTCAAGATATTTTTATCAATTTATCTGCAATTACCAAAGAAATATCATGCTGAGGTAATTACATGCTGTTCCCACTTTTAAAAAGTAATGTCTTCGGTATATCTATTGGGCCTGCACAGATTCAAAGGAAATCTAGAGAAACTACTGAGGAAAATGTATTATGCTTTGCAATTTTATTTCTAAGTTATATAGAGTTAAGGACCTAACAGCTAGTTATAAAACAGTCATGTGCATCTACTGGTCTGACTTTTATTACTTTAGCAATATCTCTGTGAAAAGGCCTGTATTGAAAAGATATGTTATTTTACTTCTACTGTGTAAGAAATTTGCTCCTTTCTTTTGTTAATTATAAGTCTTGTCCTCTAGGTCTATATGTTTCCGGTTTATTAGCAGGCACAAGAGAAGATATTATTGTGGGTAACATTTATCAGGCGTTTCCCATATGCTGGCTCCGTTGAAGGATTTTATATGAATTCACTAATTTGATCCACACAAATCTTGGGAGTATATATCCTGTTATCATCTCAGTTTTATAAGTAAGAAAAAACATGGAGATGTCAGTCATGGTCTTGGTTGCAAAGCACGGGAGGAGTAGAGTTTAGTTAGCTCTGAAATCCACATCTGAGCACAAGGCCATATTTCCTCTGTTGTAAAATACCCAGCTGCCTTTCAGACGAATTCTCCAGAGGCTTACAAAAGGTGTTATTATTTAATAACAAAAAAAGTACAAAATTTGAGGCCAGCAGGCGGCGTAGTGGTTATGCACAAGACTCCCACATGGCTGACCACGGTTTGAGTCTCAAACCCAACGACTTGAAAATCACGTGTGTGTGTGTGGCCAAAATCCCAGAAAGACAATGAAGAAGAAGAGATTGCAGCATGGTTATCCTCCCTGGGGTGATTTCTCACTTTCCCTCTCTTTATTTCTCCCTTTCTCTCTCTGGTGAGCACACGTACCCTATGGCAAAATAAATAAATAAATAAATAAATAAATAAATAAATAAATAAATAAAACGCTAAAAAACAAAAATAGTACAAAATTATGGCTAAAGCCAGAATGTTTTAAATAATTTAGGATGCGAAATAAAAGGGCAGGTATCAATAAATCGTTTCTGTTCTTATATAATATGCTAAGATAGTGCCCAAACCTCACTAGAGGTGCACATGTGGAATATCATTTAAAAACATAATATATCAAGAACTTAACATATTCAGATTTTTAGTCCTTTGACGTAATGGCTAAAGCGGGGAGGAAGATGAAGGCATCATCGTCAGGCAAACTACTGTTGGTAATGACTGTGGAATCATCCGTTTGACGCTATAGCAGATTATCGTTTTTAAATTAGAATGCCCTGTGTTTTGCACAAGCTTGTAAAACTGTCCTGTTTTGTAAATAGCATAGTTCTAAGTGTGAGAGCGCCTCTCAGTGGTGGGCAGTTGTTACTATTCCAAAGAGAGAAATACTGACATATTCTAGGAATAACCAAATTTTTATAAGCTAGCCACATTTTTCCCGTGGATTTTCATTTGTTTTTCTCTCAACTCCTAAGTTTTCTCTCCTTTTCTCTATTAAAGGCTGCCGGCCAAGAAAGACAGGCAATACTGTGCAAAGTATTATGTCACTTCTCACTTTCAGAGAAGGCATGATTAATTCTGGATCCTAAGGAGAAATGAGTGACACCATATTTCTTTCATCCTTGTGTCTAAAAACAGATGTATTATTATTCGTGTCCAGAATATGATGAAAACATTTCAGAATGGCCTGAACCAAAGAAGCAGAACCCCTGAGATATTACGTGTATTTATTCGTTTTCCTTCATGCTTATCTTGTAGACGCCACGCTTCATCATCAGACCTAGAGCAAGAGTCTTACCTAGACAAAGGCACCCTGTTTCATCATGACCTGGGAATTGGTGTTTGGTGCTGGAGCGTGGCGTTCACAAGCTAGACAGGTGGGGAGCGAGGATGGATAGAGAGCAGATCAAGAAGAATCAGGAACTCAGCCACACACGCTAAAGGCCACCCAACTGTCAATACTCGTTGCTTCTGACTTGGCGGCGGGTTACTCTGCAGAAGCCAAGGTCCGCTGTCCTGGAGGAAAGCGCTCACTCTGGTCCAGGGGTTAGAGAAGCGCAAAGAGGACCCAGCAGAAGGTGGGGCAGGGGTAGACCTCCACCGCTCCCACCAAGGGGCACCAACAGGAACGACATGGGCGAGCTGCAAAACGCTCCGTTCCGTTTCTCCCTATCTCCCTCTGACTGAAGAACTGGTGTATCCTGCAGATCAACACAGGCCGAGACCTCTGGCTACTTCGAGGAACAAGAGCAGCCAAGTGCAGTTCTCAATTCCGCTCGCTAGAGAGTGCCCTTCAGTGCTGTTTTTCAGACGGATGCCCAAGAGGGGCGGCCATACCAGCTGCTGTGGTTCGAGAGGCCCCTGAGCGCTGTGCAGGTAATCCATAAACCGGAACCAAGCTTTCTCCTGGAAGTGACTACAGGGAACTTCCCGCGGGGTCATACGGGTGGGTTAGGAGTGAGAGATGAACAGCGGGAGCAGGGCGCTCGGCGCGGACCTTTCGCTCAGGCAGCTTACCTGTGTGGTCAGGTGGGTCCAAGCCCGTCCTGTCACTGCACCGCCCTTGGGTAACGCGGCCCTGCTGTGCCCCGACTTCGGGACTAAGCGCCAGGACAGGGCGTGCTGCTAGCATGTGACCTTGGTGGCCCAAGGTTAGGTTTCAGTCTCTATTAAAGCCCGGTATCAAGTCAAAAGCTTAGGACCAGCAGGCGGCGTTGTAGTTAAGGCGTTGGATATTCCCACATGGCGACGGTTTGAGTCCCGGACGTGGTAGCTTGCTTTCTCGTTTTGCCTCTGTCTCTCTGTCTCTCTCTCTCTCTCTCTGATCAAATGTTTTTTAAAAATTAATGAGGGACCAGCAGTTAGCATAATGGCTATGTCGCTGGACTCCCATGTAGCCCACCAGGGTTCGCGTCCTGGACCCGGTTGCTTAAAACTCACCTCGGGCGCATGTGTGTGTGTGTCCAAGATCCCTAGAGGAGAATGGAGAAGAAGGGATTGCGGCATGACCATCCCCCCTGGGGGGGATTTCTCGCATTCTGTCTCTCTGTCTCTCTCTGTCTGTCTGGTGAGCACACGCGCCCTATAGCATAAACTTCTGGAAAAAAATTAAATTGATGAATAAATACAATTTTTTTTTTAAAAAAAGCTGTTTTTCAGATGCTTTGCCGCCTAAGGCTCCATTTAGTATCCCTGTCTGACTAGCATGTCAGGGCTCCGTGGTCTCAGCGGATTGGACAGCGCAGACTGGTTTATCGGAATTCTTTTTTTTTTTATAAACCGCCTTCAAAACCACAGTTTTCTGGAGGAGGAAGGTCATTTGTTAATTGAGTTGGAGTACAGTGCCAAAATGAGAAACTCCATTAGCTGCCAGTGTTGTGTGGCAGCTGAATCGATTTTCTGTAGACACAGAAGTGTCGTATTGTGTAAGTATGCTCTAATTCCTAAGTAATAAAGCAAAGCTCAAATTGGATTTGGAGATGTTTATGAAACTACATCAGGAATTTCAAAATGTCCATCAGCCACTCTGTAAAGATTAGATTGTTTCTGAATTAAAAAATAAAATTACTTCAATCAATTCGTAGTATACCTGGTAATGTGTACTGGGAGTCTTTGGTTAAAAAATAAATAAATAAATAAAATGCTGGAACATAATTGGTGTAATAAGTTCATTAGTTTCAGTAAGTTCAATTCAGGATGATCTCCAGAGGCAAAATATTATGATAGATCACCACACACACACACACACACACACACACACACAGTAACAAACTATGCTACTATATTAATAAATATAACTGATGGGGAAAATTGAAAGGGGAATTGATGATTTAGCCTATAGAAGAGCAGAGTAAAAGAACTATGCGTTTAAAGAAGATGTAGAAATTTCTTTTCCAGTGAATTGAAAAGGAAGAAAGGAATAAAAGAATGGAAAGGAGAAGGAAAGGCTGGGAGGGAGGAAGGAGGAAGAGAGGGGAGGAACAGGAAGGGGAGGAGGGGTGTTCCTTAGCACTGAAGATACCATGCCTGCAAGGCAGAAAGGCAAGAGAAGGGTGTATTGAGATTGTCTCCCATTTTATTTTCATGTATTTAGAATCCATAAACCATACATTTTTATATTCCTCGCTAATATTTAATAGTAGGGTGAAACCTAAATTTTTAATAAGCATATGACCTACTGTTTAAAAAAAAAAATCAACGACAGCTTCATTCTTGTTTGCTTACATCTGTTTCTAACTTGGATAATTCCTCCAGCTTCCCCCTCTGCTCACATACGAGCAAATTAAACAGAAGGTTTAGTCGACATGCTGTTTATTCAAGTTAGCACCTTGTTAAGATACAGTAAATTCACTAATTTATTTGCTGTAGTGAAGACTAACACCTGATTGTGCAGCAGGTTTTATTCTGTTTTGTGAAGAGGTGCAGAAGTAGCCCTCTGCGCTCCTCATGGGACTGGTAGGAACTCCTCCTCCTTTTGTTCAAGTCCCAATTCCCAATTCTTCCTGCTGCGACTTTCACAGCTTTTTACTTGCAGACTCTAGCTTCTTGTCCTCCGGAAACCATCCTCAGCCACTGCGCTGGTGAGCAGGCTCCTTGCAGGAGGACAGATGATTAACGGCGGCTCTCCTGCTGTTCTCAGTCAGCAACCAGCGCAGTATCCAGTTCAACAGATGTTTCTCTTTAGATCTTTAAGAACTATAATTGGGTGGAAAAATAGCGTGTTTCACTTAATTCAATTTACTGCTTGTACTCATTTGATAGAATATTCTTCATTTAAAATCCACATGAATATGTTATTTTGAATAAATGCGCTATAAAGTATATGATTCTGCCCATATGTCAATAAAATATATTACACAATGGTTGATATTAGGAAAGCCAATTTAGCTGAAATCAAGAAACTTCTATTTGAACTTACGCCTAACCCACTTGATGCCAAAGGTCTTGATTTAGTCTAAAGGTCACTAAGAACAATAGCAAGTGCCTCTGGATGACTGCGCTAGCTCTGTATTCTAGCCTAGAATTGAACTCCCAATACATCTGTAACATGCACTTAGCTATATAATGTCGTATACAAGATAATAGCTACACAAAAGGTATGAAGATTTAACTGCCTAATTGTTTCTTGTACAGATAGAGTACCTCCGTTACATGTGAATGTCAATAACTTCTTATAATTTACTTTGTTTGTTTATGAAATTTGCATTTTGTTAGCTAACATCAATAGAAAGACTTATTGAGAAAAGTCAATAAATGTTTAATATATGTGAAAAGATCCAAAGAAGTTATCAACTTGAGAAAGTATTTTTCAAATATGAACCATGACTTTGAAAGTTTTATTGATTCGTGAGAGTGGGTAAACCAGCATAGCCATCAATGTCTCTATTTCACCACTCAGCGTTTATCTGTTGCTGTATTATGTCATGTTTTAATATTTGTCTGAATTTGAGCCAATAGAGTATATTTACTTATCAAAATGCTACATATTTGTCGTCTAGTTGACCTTTTGTGTATGAGAGAGAGAAAAGGTAGGATTGAAAAGGAGAGAGGGTTTTTTTTTTTTTCTTTTTCTTTATTTTAGAGATTTTTGCTTTAGGGCACGTGACACCCTGGAAAGACAGAGAGACAGAAAGTGACAAATCATTACCCAGGGTGGATGGCCATGCCACAGTTTTTTCTCCTTCAGCCTCCTCTTGGAATTTTGGGTATGAATGCACACGTGCCCAGTGTAAGTTTCAATCCACTGGGTCTGGACTCGAACCACCATTGACCATGTGGGAGTCTAGCAATGTAACTGGTACATCATCTGCTAGTCCCAAGAGGGTTTTTATTTATTTATTTGTTTGTTTTGTTTTTGTTTTTGTCTGTTTATTTATATGCGGTAGAGTGTGTGCATTTGCTAGAGACTGAGGGAAAGGGAAAGTGAGAGATCACCCCTCAGAGGGAATGGCCATGCTGTAATTCCTTCTCCTTCGTTCTCTTCTCAAGATTTTGGGCACATGTGCACAAGCACCCAGTATGTTTTTCAAGTCATTAAATCCAGGACTTGAACCACACAGTCAGACATCTGGGATCCAGTGCCTTAACCACTACGCCACCTGCTGGTCCCCAAGAGAGGTATTTGATCAAATCTCATGTCATTATCCTCCTGCCCCAGCCTCCCAGTTAGCTAGAATCTTAGGCATGGCCATCACGTCTCGCCTATTTAGGTTGGGCCAGGAATCGAACCTATGCAACCTCTGCCACACAACAGTGGTGTCTGTGCCATCACAACTGGGCCATAGTTGACAATTTTTAACTAGAAGATTCTATAAATATTTTCTTCTAGATTTTTATTTTGTTAGACATGGATTATCATTCATTGTAGTTTATATATTTTTAATATGAAAATGATGACTATAATAATTATTAAGATTTTAATTTAGAACATAGTAGTTTCTTTACATGTGCAGAACATGTGCTGTTTCTTTGAAATTTTTGGAGTTTAGGCCTAAATCTAACATCCAAGTTTAAATAGCAAAATAATTTAATCTTGGTGTTTTGCTATATGGGGTTGTTATGGTACTAAACATTTACTCTGAAGTATTTCTGGAATAATTATACAATTTTATACAAAACTACTTCTAGAAAAGTTTACAAAATGAGAATTAATATAAATCTAGGGAATCATTATTAATTTTAATTTGCTTCACCATGGAATGGTAAATTTCTGGAAAAAAAAGTCATCTTTTTTAACAAAATGAGGGATATCTGTACATTTGGCATATAATTTTATTTCAATAAAACTTTCTCCTACAAATGAGTCAGTTTGTGGGACATATTATAAAAGCTCAAAACACATGGGAAAGCTATTCTCTCTCTCTCTCTCTCTCTATCTCTATCTCTATCTCTATCTCTCTTTTTCTTTTTAGGGATATTTTTGCTCTAGGGCGCGTATGCCCACTAGAGAGACAGACAGAAAGAAAGCAAGAAATCACCGTCCTCCAGGGGATGCCCACACTTCAATCCCTTCTCCTCTAGTCTCCTCTCAGAATTTTGGGCACACACACATGTACCCAGTGCGAGTTTCAAGCCACCGGGTCTAGGACTCTAACTGCGGTTGACAATACGGGAGTCCAGCAACGTAATTATTACACCATCTGCTTGTCCTGCTATTTTCTATCTCTTAATGCAAGTACAAAGATATGTTTTCTAGGACCATTGGAAGACATATAGTGACAATCTAAATAACTAAGTTTTAATCTTTATGATATTTCATCATTCGAGTTTAACAGGTAGGAGAGGGCATTCCTAAAATACTTCCTCAGAAATGTGGCACATAAATTTTTTATAGTGAAACATCAAAAAGTAGTCTACCAACAAAATACTAAGAAAAATATTACTTAAAATTCTTAAAAACAGTACTCATTTATCAGAATAATAACTTGTGCCATACTTACTTTATCTTATTTTTATTATATCTTCTATGAGAAAGGAAGAGAAAGAAAGACCCAACAAGGTCTGATGCTCTGATCCACACCCAGCTTCACACACTCCGGGATCATGGGCTCACACATGCCCGGTGTCCACAGGAAGGTGTCCAGATGCAAACCAGGAACCTTTCTGCCTGGGTCAGCCTTGCAGACAGTGGTGTTTTCTGCTGCAACACCATCTGGCCCCTATGCGTCTTTCTGATCCTCAAAAAACTACAGTCATAATCCTCTTACAGCTACAACATGCAAACTCCTCAGTCTAAGTCCATGAACCTGAAGACATTCTCAGTTCTCAGTTATGGACAGGTTTTGTTCTGTTCATACCTTACTTCGTAAGTCTCAATTGATCTTATAGTTCACGAATTTGTGAAGGTGTCTTGGACCATCTACCTACTTTGTAATCTTTTCAAGTGTTCTCAGTGATAACAAAGAATTTTGACTGGGTTTGATAGTCAAATCACTCTGTTCATTTCCACTCTTCTTGAAGAGACTGTTCTCTTTCACATAAATTGTATCTCCTCTCCTCTTTCTTCACCCCAGCACTTTATTATTCCATGTGTCCAGTTTAAAAAAATAAAAGGAAACACATAAGGTCAGGAATACCTGCAAAATTGTAACATAAAACCCCAAGATTTATATAGAAGAAATTTATATAATAGAGACCTAGATTCCTAGAGTATGAAAGAATCCTTTCCTCTAATGTTAAAGATCCTATATAATATCCTAAATTCTTTTTCCATTTATGAGGTGTTGTTTGAACAATTCTAGCAATGGGAAAATTCTCTCTTTTATTAAGGATCCCATTTTATATTTAGACAGCTTTAAAATTAGAAAGTTCCACCTGACAGTTATTCATCTTTCCATATAGATCATGAGCAAAGTAGAAATCGAATGTAGCTGACCTCATCGGGATTCTGAATAGGGGCTACCTCCGCTCATTTGAGTACTTTGTATTCCAAATGACTGGACAGAAATATCTGTGCAAGGTTCACTGTCCAAAGTGTTCACATGTAGAAGTATCTACAAACTCTTCCATTTGAAATGTTATACAGATAATAACGTGCTTTCCAGATCACTGAAATCATGCTCTGAAATGAGACTCTGAGCACACAAGAAATTACAAATCTCCTCTCCTCCTCACTAAGGAGGTGAAGAAACTCAGCCCATGTGCCTGCAACTATCATTCTGGTCTGTTCGGGTCCAGATTCTACAGAGCTCTCTATATAGTTTTCATCCTAGTTTGAGTGGTACATAAATAAGTTTGCTTCTTTTTTTTTTTTTTTTTTTTTTTTTTTGAGACGTTTTTGCTATAGGGCGCGTGCGCTCGCCAGACAGACAAAGAGAGACATAGAGACAGAAAGTGAGAAATCACCCCCCAGAGGGGATGGCCACGCCGCAATCCCTTCTCCTCCATTCTCCTCTTGGGATCTTGGGCATGCACGCACACGTGCCCGGCGTGAGTTTTAAGCCACCGGGTCCGGGACGCAAACCGCGGTCGACTACATGGGAGTCCAGCGACATAGCCATTACGCTAGCTGCTGGTTCCCTAAGTTTGCTTCTTTTTAACCAGGTGTGCTAGTCTGCTGTTTTTACCCTTAACTAAAACATAATCTTAAATCGTAATTGTGGTTTTAAGGAACACTTTGACGTGCTCCAATGTGCCTGGCTGGATACTAGCTTTGGTTGAGTAGGGCTGCCTGCCTGGCTCCAATGTGCCTGGCTGGATACTAGCTTTGGTTGAGTAGGGCTGCCTGTCTGGGTACAGGCTGGACACTGGACACTGAAAACGGAAGGAGGGCTGTGCGTTGCATGGGCAAAAAAAATGCTTTTGCAAGGCAAATCAAATCCTGCCAAATTTTTCTTTCATGTTTTCTATTTTTTTATTAATTGTAATTATTATTTATACATTTAATTGCTATACATAATTTAGATTGTAGAGAGACTTTACCCAGCGTGACATACACCTCAGTCCAGCCCAGTTAAGAACATATACACATCCTCGTCAACAAATAATAAACCACATCCACGTCCCACAAATGCCTCACCTCTCCATTTTTTCCCTCAAATTTCCTTTCTTATGCTCTTCCCCTCCCCCACTCTTTCCACTTTGGCTCTAGTGTCCATCACAATTTTTAATGCTTGTATGTTCTCCAGTCTTTCAGTCTCTGCCATAGAGTAATCCTACCAAATTTTGAACTCAAAAAGAGTAACCTGTCTCTTCGGCACTGTGACAATACCCATGTAACAATAAAGACCCCCAAAGACCATTAGCTGAGAAATGATGATGTTTGAGTTTTACAGAGGACCGGACATTTCCACTGAAAGGTCTGTAGCTGGTGTCTGGGTTGGAAGATGTATAGAATGATCAAATACAATTTACATTTGGGGAATTTTTATGTATTTCATCCTGTATTCCTTCCAACCAGGGAATGATTAACTACCATTGTGAAGTATCTGAATTTATATAAACAAAATATATAAAACAGCTACCCTACTCCTAATTTTATGTGTGGCTCAGACGCCTGTCTTAAATATAGTATCAATATTAATTCTTTGCTTTTCTGTTATCTAACCATTATTTTGTTTTGTTTTGTTTTATTGTAATTTGCTGGAGGGCTCGTGCACTTGCTGGAGACAGAAAGACAACAAAGGACAGCGAGAGCACCCTTCGTGGAGGATGGTCACGCTGTAATCCCCTTTCCTCCAATTCTCTCTCCTTTCTGGATTTTGGGCACACGTGCACATATGCCCAGAGTGTTTCTCAAACATGTGGTATATGTATTTAATAGATACATATCTATCAAATGTAGATAGATAGATAGATAGATAGATAGATAGAGATATAGATATCAGATTTATTAGGACAAAAATTATCTATCTCTAGATAGATAATATAGATAAATAGATAGATATAAATTCCTCTGCATATTTCTTTTGCTGTCCTACTCTGTCTTCCATCCATTTTATTTTCCCAGAGGTCCCTACCTTTCCTCTGGTTCCTTACCTGTCCAGAGATTATTTATTCTTAGATATGAACAAAATTCTGCACTTACTAACATCTTCCACTCCATCTGCCCAGTCAAGTTACCTTAAGCAATTTTAATTAACCCAGTTAATAGTTGCTTTCAACCAACAGTCTTGTTAGAAAGGAATTCAATAAATGTGTCCTATGAAAGGATACCACTGATTATGTCTGGATACATTATCTATTGGTAGGAATTTGTATTTTAGCTGAAAGGATGCCTTCACCATCATTACTGTACTTTTAGTTGTTTAAACAATATCTGGGGAAATGGCAGAGGCATTTAGAAAGTGAAGGAAGATACTCAGATCTATCTTGTTACTATCTTAACGTGGAGAACTGGCTGGGTTTTGATTAGTACCAAAGAGAAACACATAAATCTTTGAAATTTAGTCTTAAAAATTTACACAGAATTTTATATAGCTATCAAAATAAATGATAAAAATTTAAGTATGGTTATTTTAGGACAGAATTCTGATGTGAAAACTGTTAGAAGTATAGAGTGTGATGATAAGATCCCAGATGCATGGGGTCTGGGGAAGGCAGAGAGTAGCTTTCCTAGGGAGGAGAGGAATGATTCCAGAACCAAGAATGCATGAAAATGGGGCCAGCACTTCGTCGCATGGTGGTTGGGGTGCTGGACTCCCACGTGGCTGACTGTGGTTCAAGTCCTGAACCTAGTGTCTTGCTTTCTCATCTTCCCTATCTTTGTCTCTCTCTGTTCATATTAAAAATAATAATAATAATAAATAAAATAAATCTAAAAAACTGCATGGAATGGTATATATACCATAGCAAAGCAAAATATGCCATGGACTATTCAAAATATACCCCCTCCCCCAAAAACTAGTAGAACTATTATATAGTGAATTCTCACAACATACGTAATGTTCATTGTAGAAGATAAATATATGTAGGTTTGTGATTTGATAATTAGTTGTGTAACTCTTGAGTATTGGTTAAAAATTTAAAGCCCATATAATCAAACTAGTCAGTGTATAAAAATACTTATAAGTATCAATTACAGAGTGATAAAGAAATACTCATTATTCATACCCTCTGTCTCATTATGATTTAGGTTCAAGAATTAGAATGCCTGCATACGTGAGATGCTGTGAAAAGCCATTTGTTAACTAGTAAAAAAACCAAAATGTAAAAATGATGTATGCAAGGACTGGACAGCGGTTCAGCAGTAGAAAGTCCTGCTCTGCAAGGCTGATCCATGTGGGGAAGGTCTGGATTTGTGTCCAGAGACCTCCGTGAGTGTACTGGGTACCTGTGTGCCCATGGTCTCGGCTGGTGGCTGGCTGAGTTTGGGGGTGGATCATGGAGTCAAGACCCTGCTGGAACGCTTGTTTTTCTGTCTCTCACTTCATTTTGGAAAAAATAATAAAGTTTTTTTTTTTTTCTTTTTAGAGAGATTTCTATTATAGGGTGCATGCACTTGTCAGAGGGATAGAAAATGAGAAGTCACCCCCCCACCCCAAGGGGATGGCCACACCACAATCTCTTCTCCTCCATTTCCTTCCTGGGACTTTGGGTACACACACACACACACACACATACACACACACGGCATGAGTTTTAAGCTGCTGAGTCCAGGACTTGAACTGTGGTTGGCTACATGGGAATCCAGCGACATAACCATTATACCCCATCTGCTGGTCCCATAAACTTAAAAGTTTTAAACATTATGTATACAGGACCAGCAGGTGGCATGGAGGTCAAAGCAGTTGGATCTCACAACTTGGAGGTTAGAGTCCTGGATATGTCAGTTTGAAAAACATGCTGGGCCCAAAACTCCTGAGAGGAGAATGGAGGACCGGGTATTGTGGGATGGCCATGCTCCCACGGAGTGATTTCTCACTCCCCCCTCAACCTCCATCCCTCTCCAGTGAGCACACATGCTCTGTAGTAAAGAAAAAAAAAAAAAAAACTAAAAAAAAATTATTTATGCAAAGGTTAGATTGCTATTAAGCTTGTTACACAAACAAGAAAGACCAATTAGCATATTCTATATTAAGTAAAGGACCAATGGTTCAGCTTCGTCAATAAAGAAAATACCTACTTGTCTACTTGTGACTCTTGTCTTATTCCCTTTATGTCTGTGCCCCTAGAAATGGCACTGCTTTTGATTTATCACGGTTTTAATTGGTCTCCTTGGTGACATGTTCCATATGTTTATGATTCATTTAGTGAAATTTCTCTCTGAATGTACTACGATACTTGAATACTAATTTTTCGACTTTCCTCATCTTTAAATATGTATCATTTCCTTTTCAAAGAAATAGCTAGTATAAAAAAAATCTCCTTTTATCATTTTTGTGAAACGCCTGTCCCCTTTTTGTTCATACCCTTTGCTGAACAGTTGGGAAGATTTCTCAAATGACAAATAAATGCAACATTAACACCCTTAACCTGGGAAATAAATAATTTAGTTTCTCATGCATTTGAAAATGCATTTAAAAATGTGTTTTTTAAATAAAATGTCTAAATGGTTTTTTGTTTTGTTATATTTAAAATAAAAGCCAGTATTAGACAGGATCTGAAGAGTAGAATGATATATAATAATACACCCCCCCCACACACAAACCAGAATGCATCATTAACTTAATAATCATATTTTCTTTAAAAAGATAAGATTTCTTGGGGACCAGCAGGTGGCGTGGTGGTTAAGGCACTGGACATTCCCACATGGCTGACCAGGGTTCAAGCCCTGATTCTGGTGGCTTGCTTTCTCACTTCCTCTCTCTCTCACTCTCACCCTATGTCTCTCTCTGGTCAAATTTAAAAATAAATAAATGAATAAATAAAATAAAATAAATAATTATAAAAAAGATAAGATTTCTTACACATATCTTTTGCATACCTAATGATAGACAAGCTTTCAACTTTACTCATAGTCAGATTAACAATATAAAACCTGGAGCCTGGACCAGTAGTTAGCATAATGGTTATGTTGGTGGACTCCCATGTAGTTGACCGCGGTTTGAGTCCCAGACCTGGTGGCTTAAACTCACACCAGGCTCGTGTGCGTGCGTGCCCAACATCCTGAGAGGAGAATGGAGGAGAAGGGATTGCGGTGTGGCCATCCCCCCTGGGGGGTGATTTCTCGCTTTCTATCTCTCTGTCTCTCTCTGTCTGTCTGGTGAGTGCACGCGCCCTATAGCAAAAACTTCTCCAACAAAAAAAGGAAAAAAAAAAAAAAAAAACCTGGGGCCAGCAGGTGGCATGGTGGTTATAGGAGCTGAACTCCCACATAGCTGACCACAGTTCAAGTCCCGACTCTAGCAACTTGCTTTCTCACTTTCTCTCTCTCTCTCTACCCCCCTCTTTGGTCAAATTAAAAATAAATAAATACATAAATAAAGTTTAATGAAATAATTCTTTAAAAAAATATAAAACCTACGTTAAATTGAACAACTTTTTTTTGTAGTTTATTATTATAGCAAAGGCACAAAGTGGGTCATTTGCTTTTCTCTCAATGGCAAAACTTATTTTCAAGTTTTTCAATTTAGAAAATTTATACAGCTTTGTATTTTCTCTGTTTTTATATTCTGTTGGTCAAAACTGTCATCTAAGATTATATATGAACAGTTCAACTTCAGAAATATTGTGAAGGTCATTTATACAGCAGGCTCTGTCTTGGTTACTCTTCTACAATTCTTTTCCCCAAAGACACTGTTTTATGTTTTTTATATGCACAAAAAATGACTGGTGTCCTGCAGACAGAAAGTCAAAAGTCAGTTTTAAAACTTATGTTGAATTAATTCACTGTCATTATCAGAGACACATAGAAGTAAGAATTAAAAATTCATTATCAGAGCTAGCCTGTAGAACAGTGGTTACAGTGCCTGGGTCCCACAAGGCCACCTTTGTAACCTAAGAAGACGGTATTGCAAGGTGACCACCCTCACATCCCTGCTCTCTGACTGTCTCTGTCTCTCTCTAGCAAGCAGACATGCCCTCTGGCAGAGTGAAAAATCAAAAGCAACAAAAGAAAAATCTTTTTACTTCCTGCTGTGATGTTTTCTTTTTTCTACAACAAAAACAGCAACAAAAAAGGCATTAGGCAATCAATTTAAGCATGACAAAACAGAGCTATTTGTTCTTATAAGTTTGAATTTTGTTTTTCTCTAGGGTAGGTGTGTTTGCCAGAGAGAGACATGGAGACAGAGAGAGAGAGAGAGAGAAAGAGAGAAAGAGAGAGAGAGAAAAACTGAGAAACACCCCTTGGGAAGAGAGATAGCCACTCTAATCCTTCTCCTCTATTCCCCTCTTGGGATTTTGGGCATGCATACACGTGCTCCCAGTGTGATTTTCAAGCCACTGGATCTGGGTCTCAAATCACGTTGGTCCAAGTGGGAGTCCAGTGCCTTCACCATCACACCACCTGCTGGTCTCATCAATAGCATATTTTAATAAAAAGGATCTTCAATGAAAATCTAGTTTCTAGTCTCTTAATTAGCCAACCAAAACATATGAATATGAATGTAGCTTTTGCAAATAGTCTGTGCTCTAACATGCTCTAACAATTTTTGCTCCTATTCTTCCCTATTCTTTGTTGTTTTCCCTGCACATTTTTGGATTTTTTTTCCTGCAATTATTTTAAACACTGATTGCTGTGATTAACTATATAATACAGTAGATATATATTTAATCCCTATCAAATATCTTAGTTATAAAGAATACAAAAATGAAATATGCATGGGCTATCTCCTTTAGCTTTCATAAAACAATTGAGAAAACCAACATCTATGGAGCTCCAAATTTCTCAGCAGTTCAGAGAATTTGGCCCTGCTTCTTTGGCCTTGTGCTGGTGTGTATGGGAGAGCAGCTAGCTTCCACTACAGCCCTCCTTCCTTTACAACATTGACTCATATATTCTAGACAGAGAGAAAGATAAAAGTGTCTATGAGAAATACATTACTACGTCATGGGTCAACGAGCAACACCAATCCCATGGTGAGAACTTGCTCGAGACTGAAGTCTGTTGTCCCCCACAATCCATATGTCCAAATCTTAACCCCATGATGGTATTGGGAGGCAGAGCCTTGTCACAGACAATTAAATTATGAGGGAAGACCCTTCATGATGGGGATTAACGCCCTTATAAGAGACATTCCAGAGAGCTAAGAAGCCTCTTCCACCAGGTGAGAGTGCACACTGAGAAGATGCCATCTATACGGAATGGTCTCCTCACCAGACACCAAATCTGCCAGTGCATTGATTTTGTTTTTTCCAGCCTCCAGCATTGAGCACGTGAAGGATCTAATGCTGAAAGGAAACCAGACACTGTGTACTGACCACTTTGTGAAGCCTTCTGTTTTCCTAGTCTTCATATTGGGTTTGAGCTATCACTTTCCAGTAGATCCATCCAGTTTAAGTAACTCCTCTTAAGAGTATTTGATTCCATGACAAAACTAAGTGCTTTGTAAAATAAAGAAACAAAAGATTATTGAAAATGACTAAATATTTAGTGTACTAGATCATATGTAGTTTATAAAATGGTGAGTTTTTGCATTCAAGGAATATCAGCTTATTTTTGTAGCAGCTGTTGTCTCACTGGAATTTTCTTGATTAATTGTTTTCTACTGAATTTTATCTCAACTAGAAACACTTGAATTTTAGAATTATTTTTGCTCACTATGCAGACTTTATTTGTTAAATCTCTTTTTTTAAATATATAGATGTAGTTTTTAGAGAAGTTTTAAGTTCATAGCCAAATCAAACTGAAGGGGCAGAGATTTCCTATATGTGACTTATCTCCACACATGCAGAGCCTCTGTTCTTTGTCAACACTGCCATGGTGATCGAAACCTTGAAACCCTCCCACCAGGCTGAAGCACTTGCTGTACCTGATGAACATGCATAGACAGGTCATTATCATATGAAGTCAGTAGTTAATACTGTGGACACCCTTATACATTCTATAGGTTGGGACAAAAGTATTTAATGACATGTGTCCACCACTGTAGTAACCTGCAGAGTAACTTCACTGCCCTGAGAGTCCCCTAAATGCTGATATTATTCCTCACTTCACACAAACTCCTGGCTACCACTGATCCTTGTACTGCCTCCGTATTTTGCCTTTCCAGAACCTCATATAGTTGGTATAGATAATACATAGTCTTTTCATATCAGTTTCTTTCACATAATAATATGCAAATGATTCCTCCATGCTTTGTTCATAGCTTGGTAGCTTTTTTCTTTATTTTTTTCCCAGCACTGAATACTGTTCCATTGAGTTTACTATATTTTATCCATTCCCCTACCAAAGGACATCTTGGTTACTTTCAAGTTTTGGTAATTACAAATAAAGTTACTATAAACATTCACTTATAGGGCCAGCAGGTGGTGTGGTGGTTAAGGCACTGGACTCCCAGCAGGGTTCAAGACCCACATCTGACAACTTGCCTTCTCATTTTCATTCTCTCTCTGGTAAATACACATGCCCTATAGCAAATTAAAATAATAATAATAATAAATAAATAAAAGTAAATAAATACTTCTTAAAAATACACTTATAAAGAAATGCTTGACTCCTTTGGTTAACTATCAAGGAGCATGATTAGCTAGATCATATGGAAGAATAAGGCTAGTTATGTAAGAAACCAATTGTTCTGAAGGTTGCAGAACTCTGTGAACATGTTAGAAAACATAGATTGTACATTTTAAATAGGTGTGTTTAAAGATACATGAATCATAACCCAATAAATTTGTTTTTAAAAAGAAAAAAAAACTGTCAAATTGCCCTTCCAAGTAGCTGCACATTTTTGCATTTCCACCAGCAATGAATGAGAGTTTCTGTTATTCCACACCCTGCCAGCGTTGTTTCATTAGAGCCCTTCACCCTCATCTTAAACTGTGCCTACGGAGTCCAGAGAGGGTCCGAATTGCAGCTGAGAACCACGGGAGGACAGCATGTTACATTTGTCAGGCTGTCTCCCATTTCACCATCCCTCACTCTCTCCTGATTAAATGCGATGGATTCCTGAAATGACCCACGATTCTGAAGCTGCAGTTTACCTGCTTCTAGTTGACCTTCCTCCTTACAAGCCAAGGTCTCAGATTTAGATGCCTGATTAAGTCATTCCACATCCATCTTACATTTTAGCTCCTACCATTTTGTCAATAAATCCTCTCTCCTATTTTTTCCTTTTACATTGCAGATGTTAAATAAATATGAACTCCTTTCAGTACCTCCTCTCTGCCTTTTTTGTCAGGAGGAAAAGCGCAGATTGGAGGACCATACATGGACATGGTGACACCCAGAGTCTGCCAAACTGATCCATATGACAAGGTTTCAGATTCAGTTCTTGAGAACTCCAAGAATCCTCTTCTCCATTCTCTACATAAAGAGGAATGCAACCTACAAATTTAAAAGCTTAAGGAGCCTTCTTACAATGTACTCTAAATTTAGCAGCTCAGATAAAAATCATAAATATAGGTCTGGCAAAATATCAATAATTAATGTGATGACATGTAAGTGATTTACTCTTATTAAGTGAAACACATCTTATAAACCAGCATGCCACATCCAGTTCTGTAAGTTAAAAGTGCCAAGACGTATCCTTAATACTTTGCATTCATTATGTGGCTAGTTGAAACTTTGAGAAAAATCACATTGAGAACTTGCTTAGCTTCAGGAAAGTATTGGGGTTAGAAACAAATTACTCAGGGAGGGAATTCTGTGGATACGTTTGCGTTAGACATCTCGTCCCAAGGGCATGATGAACATTAACGAGTACCATTTCTGTCACACTAGCACTACCTTCCACTGCAGTTGAGACTTCTGACAAGCAGAGTCTCCATGCTAGAGCAAACAAACTCCCCAGGCATCTCAGGCTTTCAACAATCTCATCCGGTGTGTTGGATTTCAAAAGAATTTCAATAAATTGGGAAAACCAGGGTGGGATCTCTTCTCCCTACACACTCAACAAACAAGACTCATATAATTGCTAAAGGTGAGGATTCCAGATGATGCTTCCTGCCTGTCGTTTGGTTGTTTTTTTTTTGTTTGAACACCTGTTTTATTCTCAAGTGAAGTAAGTCCGGGAATTCTTGTCTTAGTATTGAAGTTGGACTATCACAACACCAAAAAATGAGCTTTTATTTGTTTTGACTTAATGCACATGATAATAATTTGGGGGAACATAGGACCCAGTTACATTAGGAATTAAAACTTATGTTTTTGTTTCAATACAATGTGGGGAGTAACAGCACTGGGAGTAATATTCACACACTTCACTGTCACGGTCAGCTGATTCACCGTTACCAATACTTGATCCAGGTTAGCAACATATTTTGCTTCAACTCACAAAACGGTTTCCTAGCCCTCTTCCCACAGATATATGCTAATCAATTTTCCTCGCATAGCTGTTTCTCTACAACCTAACCCTGATCGTGTCACTCCTGTCCTTGGCACCTTGATTGTTAAATACTTAACAAATATTTATAGGTACCTAGAGTATTTCAGACATTACTTAAGCACCTAGGAAATAAAACGAAAGGGGACATTGCATTCTACCTTTGCAAATGTTCAGTTCAGTAAGAAATAATTAAGAATGATTATAACTAATTAAATTATCACAAAATACATGGGACATCGTAATTACGATGAGAATATGAGGGTAAAGTATATAATGGTGTGTGTGCATGTAACAGACCCCAGATCGCATCTGTGGATTGAAGGATGATTTATTTAGAGATGGAAATTTAGTTAAGAATTGACTCAGTGAAGGTTTGAGGGAGCAGAAAGCAACTACTTGATAAAGGAAATTATAAAAAATTAACAATAAAAATTTTAAGAGTCACTTTAACCATATAATGAATTATTCACTCTTTGTATGATATAAATAGTTCCTCATCTGATGGATATATGAATCATAATACAGGTATATGCATACATATATGTAAAAGAACGAATGAAATAATAAGTCTTAACATGGGTAATTTGTTGGTATTTATGATTTTATGTGGTCAGAATTCTGGGAGAATATCTCTCTCATCTGTGAGATAGATATTAGAAACAAACAAGATTTAGTATATCAGGAAGACTGGAGAGAAAAGGCAAAAAAAAAAAAAAAATAGACTCAGCTCTATAAGTTTAGTAGCAAACAAGAGTGACCAAACAGGATGATTATCTTAGTTACATTTTATTTTGTTTGTTTGTCGCCCTTTTCATTTCCTCTCTTTTTTCAACTTTTTGAAAATAACTTATCAATCAATTAGTTGCAGTTTAAAACTAATATAATTAACTTAATAACTCAAAGTGTATTTACAGCTAAGTATTTTTTAAATATCCATTTTACTACTTGATTTTTATGCCCAGATGATACATTTGATTATCCATTAAATGTTGATTACTTAATTTTAATGAATATTTTATGGTGCATATGAAGTAATAAATAAAGTTTCAACCTGTTATTGTCAAATTACTTATTATTACATTAATATTTTATACGTTTTTCTAAAAATTTCTACCCTCTCCCATGTGTGTGATTGTCTATTCACAGTCCAGGTTTAATCAAAGAATTCCATACTTGCTTAGAAGGCTATGCAATTCCCCGGTGAACAGTTGCTACAGAAAAACCGGATGGCATAAACTTGACAATTTGAAACACGTGTATAATTTTTGACCACCAATAATTACTTGATCAGATTAATTTTATCTTAGACCTAGTTTTGCATCTGAAAAGCAGATATTCTAAAATTAAACTTCAGAGTTGTTCTGAGGGTAAAGATGCTCTTAAATTACCTGCCATTCTAGAAGTGCTTACTAAATTTGACACAGTGTATGCAGTGGTGGAAAGAAAATCAGAATGGGACACTATGATTTTGCTGTAAATCTTGGAAAAAGCAGTTATTTGCTCTTTGGTTCCTGTACGTAACACAGAGGCAAGGACTTCAAAAATTTCATGGAAAAGTGCAATCGAAGTATATGTTTATTTTATTGCCATTAAATTCTTAAATCATTGTATAGCTCTTTTTTCATAATAAGCATTTTCCATGAATTTTTTTTTCTTAGTTAATTTACCAGATGGTATGTGAGTTCACCAGAGTGGGAGAGAAAGAGGAAGTGACAAAGCACCCCCCCACACACACGTGGAATGGTCAGACTGAAATCTCTCTCCATTTCTCCCTCCTTTCAGGATGTCTGGCACACCCACACATGCGATCCGCTATTTCTCAAGCTGCTTGATCCTAAACTGAAACTGCGCTCTCGGCCATGTGGGATCCAGTCCCCTTAGCCAACACACCACCAGCAGGCTCCCGGAACTTTCCAAAGACCCCATCATTACTCCTGAGATTCTGTCTTCTTATTTATAAAATGGAAAGAATAAAACCCTCCATGTAGTTCCATGAACATCAAATGAGATCATACATGAAGAAAAAGGCAGCAAAACTGACCCGATGTAGCCAGTCCTTTTTAATGCAGTTCTCTAAGAGCTCCTCTCGTGGTGCTGTGAAGGCCCAGGAAACAGCAAACAAAGTCACATCCTGGCCCAAACACAGAGGCTCAATAGCAGTGCAATGCTCTGCCATGCTGGAAGTCATGTGAAAGATAAGGGTTCAGTTCTCAGGTCAATCTTAGATGTTGAGTGGGTGGGCATGATCCTGGCTGACTGGAAAAGTTTGGGGAGAGGAGAAATAATAAAAGAGACCCTGCTGAGAGTGCTTGACTCTCTCTCTCTGTCTCTCTCTCTCTCTCTCCTCTCTTTCTCTCATGAAATAAGTAAATAAACATTTTACTTTTGAGAAGTTTTTACTATAGGGCACGTGTGCTCGCCAGACAGAGAGAGACAGAGAGACAGAAAGCAAGAAATCACCCCCCAGGGAGTTAGCCATGACGCAATCCCTTCTCCTCCATTCTCTCCGGATTTTGGGCATGCACACACATGCACCTGGCATGAGTTTAAGCCACTCGGTCCAGGCCTCGAACCATAGTTGACTACATGGGAGTCCAGCAACATAACCATTACACCAACTGCTGGTCCTGTAAATAAACTTTTTAAAATTATAGTATTCTTTTTTAAAAATTGTTTTACATTTCATTTAATCACATATATCTTTACAATGTATAACATTTCTTTTCCAGCATGCTTACCATGCATATCAGTCAAGACAAAGAGACATTACAGTCCACTCATCATCAGCAGGTGATCCTAAACTGAAACTGCACTCTCAGCTCAGTCATTTTTTTGTCAATAAAATGTACTTTTTTTTCCTTTTTCTTCCCTGTTCCCCTACTTCCTCCCCACCCCCAGTTAAGTGGCAGGATACAAAACCAACGTACAAAAATCTATAGCATTTTTATATACCAACAATGGACAAACTGAGACAGAAATGAAGAAAGAAATCCCATTTACAATCACCACAAAACCAATAAAATATCTAGGAATAAGCCTTACCAAAGACATCAAAGATCTCTACAAGTAAATAAACTTTTAAAACACACACACACACACACACACACACACACACACAAGCATCCCCCACAGGAAGAAAAGAGAGTGCGTCCAAAGGGCCCCATGCTGCACTTTGCTTTGGAGGTGGCTTTCACTGCTATTTCCACTGGTGTGAGCGTGCTATGGTCATGCCTCGGTGGCAGCAAGGGATTGGTTCCAGGACCCCAGGGATGCCAAAGTCCAGGGATGCTCTAGCCCCTCACATAAAATGGCTTAGTTCTTGCAAATGACCGCTTGCACCCTTCCAAATGCTTTAAATCACCCCTAAGATTACTTACATGATCCACTCAGTGTAAAAGCGATGCATATAGTTGTTATACTGTATTGTTTAGGGAATAATGACTAGAAAAAAATCTACATGTTTAACACAGATGCAACCAACCTCTTCCAATAGTTTTGATTATTCTTAGATCAGTGTCAGCAAGATGCATTTCAGAGGGTACCAAGATAAGTATTAGGAAAGTGTTCTTTCAGATAAATCGTTTATGATATCCACTACCCTATGCTTAGCTGGTAGGGCTTCTTAAAATAATATTTTATTCAAGATTAGGAAAGAAACAAAAGACTTAAAAATTGAACTATCTCAAGAATTGGGAATAAATGTCATGTCTGTCATAGTTAATACATGAAGAACCAGGTAAAATAGGTTTACATTGCAATAGAATTTAAATAAATCATTTTACCTACTTGTTTTGTATTACTCACATGTCCCTTTATGAATCTGATTTCTTTCTATAAAATTTCGAGCCTCATTTTAAAAGCTGAAGGTAAACTGGAATGCCTGAGTTTATATAGTGTATAACACTTCCGAATGATATTTTACTGGTCTGTGTAGAATCATGTTAAAATGTAATTAAATTAAAAATACACTGTCACATTATAAAAGTAAACCCCAAACCTTCATAAAATCTGTAGGTATTACAAGAGAATCATAAAATCTGAGGATTCCACAAGTAGATTCTGAGTGTCTCTGTTTCTTGTGATTGTTGGTGTTATAAATAGCAACGACAAAAAAGAGATGGCCTCAACGATTCTATAATTTAGTAAACAAGTCACACACTCTTGCAAACAAATATCGGAGTGAGCAGAAGATGAATTTGGTATTATGAACTATGACAGCATTATGAAGAACATTCAGTAAGTAAATATGAAGAAGTAATAAAGTACATTGGGTGTTGAGACCAGCAGTTGGCATAGTGGCTGTGTCGCTGAACTCCCATGTAGTCGACCATGGTTTGAGTCCCAGGCCTGGTGGTTTAAACAAATGCCAGGCATGTGAGTGTGCATGCCCAAGATCCCGAGAGGAGAGTAGAGGAGAAGGGATTGCAGTGTGGCCATCCCCCTGGGGATGACTTCTTGCTTTCTGTCTCTCCTTCTCTCTCTCTCTCTCTGACCTCTGACTTTCTGGCAAGGACACGTGCCCTTTAGCAAAACTTCTCAAAAAAAAAAAAAAAAAAGCACATTGAGTGTGGACAGTCAGGGCAGATTGTTTTGTAGGAACATTCTGATTAAAAGCTTGGGGGAAAACCAGAATGTTCTAAAAAAAATAAATAAATAAACACAGAATAGGCTAGGGTGTCAAAAATACCCAAGAAGTGGCTGCAGCATTACAATTTGGGGTTTAGTTCACTCGTTATGCACTTAATACACTCAAGGCATTAAGGGTAATGACGCCTTCTTTGCAAACATGATATATGAAATTTGGAATTACGTGCAATATTCTTAGCATATAAAAAATCTCAATCATTTCACAAGGAAAGTAATATTTTAACTCATCCTAGAACATTACTACCATTTCTAGCTAGAGTGTGAAGTATACCAATCTTGAGATGAAATACAAGCAATAGAGTGAAACGATTATGTAGCTCATGCAGGTGGCTTATCAAATACTCTGTTATGGCCAGAAGTTGTAAGGACAGAGTTGCGGAGTTGGAAACAGGGCTGGAGAAAAAGACTGATTCCTGATAAGATGACAAACTAATCCCTTGCTCATAAATGTGGCCTGGATTGTGTAGACAACAGGAACCAGAAATGAGTGAGGGAGGGCTTGAGTGAGCAGTGATAGTGATTTGTGTAAATAAAATTTATTTTCAGTTAATCATAATAGGACAAACAATGTCAGATGATGCATTATCTATCCAGTGCCCTGAAACTCTCAGTGATATATTTCCTCTTAGTAATTTTTAGCACTATCAAATATTATAAGCGTACAAACAACAAAGTGAATAAACTAACTGGAACCCTGCCGCCCATAGGAAAGTGCTCCTTTTCATTATTAGGAAAACACAATTAAAACCACAATGAAATACCACTGCGTATCTCTTAGCAAGGCTACAGTAAGAGACCAACGATGCAAAATTTTGATCAAGAGATAAAGGACATAAAACTTTCATGTACTGTTGGTAAGAATGTAAAACGGAGGGCCAACTGGTGGCATGGTAGTTAAGGCAGTTGGATCCCACGGGGCCCATTAAGTGGGTCAATCCTGGACTGACAGCTTGAAAAACACACTGGGTGCTTGTGCATGTGTGCCTAAAACCCCGAAAGGAGAATGGAGGAGAAGGGATTGCAGCGTTGCCATTTCCCTGGGAGGTGTTTTCTCTCTCTCTCTCTCTCTCTCTCTCTCTCTCTCTCTCTCTCTCTCTCAGTTTCTCTTTCTCTTACTCTCTCTGCCTCTAATGAACACACATGTCCTCTGGCAAATAATACAAAAATATAAAAGAATGTAAAATAGCACAACAGTTTAGGAAAACCCCTCCACGATTTCACAAAATGTTAAATGTACTCTTACTCTCTGATCCAGCCGTGCCGTTTGGACATAAACTTTCATACAACTCTGTCATCACCAAAGCCTGGAAACAACTGAATTTTCCATGAGCAGGTGAATGGATAAGTAAATTGTGTTATATAACTACAAAATATTTCTCAACAATAAGTAGCAATAATCTATTGATGTGCATAACTAGGTAGATGAATCTCAAAACAATTTTGAGTGGAAGAATGCAGAGAAATAGGTTATATACTGTATGATTCCACTTACAAAACTCCTGAAAATGAAGTAGTCTACAGTGATGGAGGGATCTGTGATTGCTGGGAGGAGAAAGGAGGGAGGAGTGGATTGCGTAGAGGCACCAGGAAAGTCTTGGTATGATGTAAACACTCATTGTCCTGATCGTAGGGATGGTTTTACAGTATACACATATGTCAAATGTATATCAAAATGTATATCTTTAATATATGTAATTTATTGTATGCGAAGGACACCTCAATAAAGCTTTAAAATAAAAACTAAATAAAAGTATTTTAAAAATGGGGGCCAGTAGATGGTGTAACGAGTACATCGCTGAACTCTCACGTAGTCGACTACAGTTCAAGTCCCAAACCCTGCGGCTGGAAACATGCTGGGCACATGTGCATATATGTCCAAAATCCCTAGAGGAAAATGGAGGAAGGGATTGCAGCGTGGCTAACCCCGGGTGGGGGGGGAGGGTGATTTCTCACTTTCTCTTTGTCTCTCTCTGTCTTTCTGGTGAGCGCACATGCCCGATAGCAAAAATCTCTCAAAAAAAAAAAATAAATAAAAAACCTTTCCGAATCAATATAAAAAGATACCTAATAAACAAATACGACACTCCACACAAGTCTGTTGCTTCTAAAATAATATTAGAGGAAACTTGATCATTGAAAATAAATGTATTCCACACTCTAGCTCGTAGGCTAAAAGGCTGCAAGAGCTGCAACCTTTGAAACCCCCCGGTACGAATTAGCAACTGGATTCCGCCTCCGAGTTTCCTGGCTGGGCTCGCCCAGGACTCATGTCAATTCCCAAGCAGAAGGTCAGGACGCTCTGCCATGCAACATGCGTTCTCATTACATCTTTATAAACTGTGACATTTGTGAAATGTCAGCATTAGAGAACATTTGAGTGCTTTTTCTTCCTCCTTGACATGTGCCATGAAATACACAACGTAGGATTCGTATGAAGTAAGTGTTTATTGTGACATGCAATAAGTAGTGACGAAATCAGAAGATTTTAAAAAATGTGGTGTGGAACTTGAAGGCGGCTTGAGGTACGGTTCTAGGCTTCCTATGAATATGGATCGCAAGTGTTTAATTTTACCTCAAAATATCTACCAGTTCATTTTCTTGTAGAGTCAGAAGCTACAAGAATCAGTAAAATTCAAATGTAGTTTTCAAATGAAGAAATAGAAATCAAAAAGATATATAATATAAATGTGGAATGAATAGCTCAGCATAAATAATGTTCTCACCATCATAAAAAATGCTTCATAATGATTCCATTTAAAAACTGGATTTCATTAATTTAGTAGTCAAGTAAAATTTTTAACATACTTTATTGAGTTTAAAGGATGTTATTCTGATCTTCACTCAAGATTTAAAGACTTTTTTTTTTTCCAATCGACTGCACATACATTCCAAAGACAGCTGGTAGAAATATACTATATCCTTTCTCATTTCAACTGACATTTACATTTTTCCATACCTTTGGCTTCCATTAGGTTGTAACAACTTACTATTTGCTACCTTATATCCCATTCAGTTTAATTTATTTTGGCGAGTGTGTGGTAAAAATTCCAAATTGTACTCACTATTTTCAGCAGCATTTCAGGCTAGCAGACTAGGGAAGCACGTGTGAATTAATGAAGGACCCACTCCCCAGGACTGGCCAATGGAAGTGACTTGAGGATATACTCTCAGAGTGACACGCAGGTATGTCTAGGAAAAGAAAGGCCTGATTAGGTTTTCAATACGTTGTTAATACTTATTTTATTGTTTGTCTTTTCTTCTGTTATAACTTTTCTAATTGAAGCAATTGCTGCAATTGTTTCTACTGAATAAGTAGCATCTAAAAGATGAATTGGTATTGCTGTTGTTTGTTTAATTCTAAAAGTGAGATGGGGTGATTAGTATCAATGATTTCAGTCATAAGGCTTGTGATTAGATGTAAATACTACTACATGTGACTCACATTGTATTTATACAATATTACTCGAACTGCGTGATAAAAAAATGTTACAAGACATGAATACAGGGGCAAACTCTGGCATCTATTAACCACTAATTACTACAATTGATTTGACTGGAATGTCCAGTTCCTGTTAAAATGGAGAAACTGGTACAATATATTTCTCCTGCTGCACACTGTTAAGAGACTAGAAAATCTTAAAGCAACAAAATTTACAATGTAAGAATATGATCCTTGAAAGAAGGAAAGCTTGTGTTTTCACTGGATTCCTTTTTGGCGAGCACTTTCCAATGCACAATGGAGGGAGATTGAGTCCAGACAACTTATAGTAATTTCACTACAGCTAGGGTGTAAGTCTAGGAAGGAGGCAAGACTATTTGGGTCTGGAGGGACAAGAGTGTGCATAGAACGGTCATCAGGACATCAGCATGGGGATCTCCAGGAGTCCTTAGATAAAACCTGGGTGGTAATACCCAAGGAAAGACTCCATGAGCATGACCAAGAATGACTGCTGAAGACCAGCAGATGGCGTAATGGACTCCCGTCACTGAACTCCCTCATAGTAGACCACAGTTCGAGTCCCAGACCCAGCAGCTTAAAACACATTGGGCACATGTATATGCATGCCCAAAATCCTGAGAGGAGAATGGAGGAGAAGGGATTGAAGTGTGGCCATGCCCCTGGGGTGTGATTTCTTGTTTTCTGTCTCTCTGATGCTCTGTTGAGTACATGTACCCTATAGCAAAAATCTCTCGAAAACAAAACAAAACAAAACAAAAATGGCTATGGTGGATTTGGAAGTGAAATAGATGTAAGAGAGATGACTTACTACAGGGATATATCGGAGTTCCAGTCTAGCCAAAGTAGAGAGATCGTTGTGAACTTTGAAAGGTCACATTGTAATAGGAAAGTAAGAGCCATTCTTTATTACAAAGATGAAACTAAAATAGACCTAAAATAAAATAGTGCATTGATCTTTTCTTTTCCATCTTAGCTGTGTTCCTACTTCAGTCCAATGTTATTTTGTTTCAGATCATTTCATTCTTCGCCATAGCAAAGAACAAGATTAAGCCTGACAGAGTCAAGAGGATTCTGCAGTAATTCATCTGCCAGCCATAATAAATTGTCATATTCTTTAAAGAAAAACAGTATCATTCAGATTCTATAAATATCATTCATGATATCCAGGATATAATAAAAAAATTCAATCTATGTAAATAAGCAGGAAAAAGATGACCCATAGACAAGGAACAAAGCAATGAAAAGAAACAGGCACCAAAGTAAACAAAATGTTGGAATAAGCATGAGCAAATATTTTTAAAATTTTTACAAACATGTCTAAGGACACAAAGGCAAGGATAAGCAGAACAGGTGAATAAATAGGGAATCTTGAGGATATAATGGGAAGTTATGAAGAAAAGCAGGATGGAGCAGAATTGGAAGTATATGATCTGAAATGAAAATGACATTGGACTGAAGTAGGAACATGGTAAGCTGCAAAAGAAAAGATCGACGAACTTGAAGACAAATTAGTAAACATTATGCAACTTAAAGATTGGAGGAAAATACTAAAAGCTTTAGCAAAGTCTCAAATACCTGAGGATATCAAGTAGTAGGAAAATACATGACAAAAATACAAAAGGAGAGGATGGTAACTTTCTTGATTGTTTTAGGTTATATGTTACATAAAATGGTATGTACAGGAACAACTGAAATTGATTCTAACAGATTGAGGATACATATATTGTTATCACTTGAAAAGCAAAGGGAGACTAAGATGAGAAGGTGTAGCTATAAAGCAAATAAAAATACACCCTAATAACTTAAAAGTGTTAACTCGAAAGAATGAAGCAATGAAACAAAAACAAAGAGAGCTAAAATAGAAAACAGATAGAAAAATGGCAGTCATAAATCCAACCACCTCCATAGTTACTATAAAGACAAATGAGCTGAACATTCCAACTACGAGGAAACGATTGCAAGACAAATAAAAAGCAAGACCCAATGCTTGTTACCTAAAATAATACACTTTAAAATAAAAGCACAGATTAAAAATAAAATAGGAGAAACTGTGTCACCCAGGGCCAGCCAGCTCATGGCACAGTGGTTAAAGCCACTGGGTTCCTCATGGCCAACGTGTGATTCAAATCCCAAACTCAGAAGCCTGAGATACACACCAGCATATGTGAGGGCATGCCCAAAGCCATGAAAGGAGAGAGAAATGAAGGAGAAGGGATTATGGCGTGACCATTCTCCATAGGGGGTGGTGAGTGCTTTCTCACTCACTTTCTCTCTTTCTGTCTCTGTCTGATAAGCTCATATAGGCCCTCCTTTGGCAGGCATTAAAAAAAAAAGTCTATAAGGATATATCACCTTGGGGACCAGCAGTTGGTGTAATGGCTATGTCACTGGACTCCCATGTAGTCGATCATGGTTTGAGTCCCGGACCCAATGGCTTAAACTCATGCCAGGTGTGTGTGTGTGCGTGCCCAAGAGCCCAAGAGGAGAACAGAGGAGAAGGGATTGTGGCATGGTCATCCCCCCCGGGGGGTGATTTCTCACTTTCTGTCTCTCTGTCTTTCTGGCGAGCACACATGCCCTATAGCCAAAACCTCTCCAGAATGAATAAATAAACAAAGATATATCACCCAGATAGTAATGAGAAGCTCCTATGGCTATATTAACACCAGGCAAAATAAACTTGAAAGTAAGTGTTATTACCACAGAAATACAGAATCCCTGATGCCTGTGTGGAGCATCCCTAGTATGAACACCTCAGTTTGAATGACACTTGCCATATGAATGAGAAATAAATCTTAATTTTGATAAGCCACTGAGATTTTAATTGTGCTTTTTTTTGTTGTTGTTGCTATAGTTGTACCAGAGGGCACATGTATGCACCAGAGAGACGCACACAGAGAAAAAGAGAGGGAGAGTGAGAAAGTATCCCCCTGGATGAAGGTCACCCTGCAATCCCTTCTCTTCCATCTCTCCTTTCCAGCATTTTGGGCATGCAGGCACGGCACCTGGCCTGTGTCTCAAGTTGCAGTTTCCAGTACTTGAACCACGAAGTCAGCCACGTGGGATCCAGCTACCTTAACCCTTTCCTCCTGCCTGCCTTGTCCCCCTTTTATATACAAGCTAAATTGCTAATCCACTTTAATCAAAATGCCTCCACACTTCACTTCCTCATGCCAAACATTATAGCTAAACAGATACTTAAGAAATACAGTATTTTACTACTTTAAATCCCACTAAGTTTTCCTTATGACCTTCACTTACATAAACCTTTTGATTTCAGCCTCTCTTAATTCTGCTGGTTACATTTTTCTTAAAGCAGATGACTTTACTTGCCATCGGCAAATTCAAGGAAATTCCCATTTTATTTTTCAGGGGTCATACTGTAGCTATACAGAGAATCTCTGATCTCTTTCCTTTCTTAGAGACTCGCGTTTTTCTGTGCACACAATGAACCTCCATTGAATCCTAAGCAGATATAGCACCATATAATAACAACTGCACTTTAAAGAGGGTAAGGGGCACCCCCCCCCATGGTGCAGTAGTAAGGTGCCACTCAAGGGAAGTTGGATTCCACAAGGCAGCTGTAGTTCGAATCCCTGACCAGTCTACCTGAGTCACCTGGGGCAGACAGGCAAAAGGATGCTCTTCTCTCCTCTCACTCTCACTCTGTGTATATACATATGCCCTATCATGAATTTTAAAAACATGAAATTAAAACTGGGGGTGTAGTAGACATTGAGAAAAACCCACTTGCAAACCAGTGCCCATCCCAAAAATAAGGTCTCAACTGGGGTATCCAGGCCTATCATACACTAAGAGTAATAACAGTAACAACAAATCCCAAGCCCATATCAGTCCCTGTAAAATAAAGGCAAGGTCAAAATGATTTGTCTTGGCCTCCAATATCCTACCAAAAAATGTCCAGATTTCCACAATAAAAAAAAAAAAAGCATTACAGGGACCAGCAGATGGTATAATGCTTACGTTGCAGGATTCCCACATAGCCTACCGTGGTTTGAGTCCAGAGCCCAGTGGCTTAAAACTCACACCAGGTACATGTGCATGCATGCCCAAAATCCCAAGAGAAGATGCTGGGGGCATGGCCATCCCTCCTGGGGGTTATTTCTTGCTTTCTGTCTCTCTCTGTCTCTCCAGCAGTTACACACAATCTATACCAAAAATCTCTCTTGGAAAAAAAAAAGCATTGCAAGGACACAAAGCAATCAACAGGACAACAGTAACAGTCATATGTGACTTAGATACCCAACTACAATACCCAACAGTGGGGTTTAAAATAACCATGCTTGCATTTTAACAGCTCAAAGAACAATATTCATGATCACATAAGTACTTTATGCAGAGAGATGAAAATAATAAGAATTAGGTGGCCATGCAAGAAGTTTAAAAAATACATATGATAGTAATGGCTATGTCACTGGACTCCCATATAGTTGACCGAGGCTTGAGTCCCAGACCCGGTGGATTAAACTCACGCCAGGCACAAGTGTATGCATGTCCAAGATCCCAAGAGGAGAATGGAGAAGAAGGGATTTGGGTGTGGCTATCTCCCCCAGGGGGTGATTTCTACTTTCTGTCTCTCTGTCTTTCTTTTTCTAATGAGCGCATGCTCCCTATAGGAAAAAAAAGAAAACAAAACAAAACAAAACAAAACAAAACAAAACAAAAAACAACTCTCCAAAAATAACAAATTAAAATGAAAATATATATGATGACAAGTGATAAAAATGCCTTTGAATAACTCATTACTATCTCAACACAGCTAAGGAAAGAATCAGTGAGCCTGGGGCCAGCAGGTGAATGGTGGTTAAGGCACTGGATCCTGCATGGTCGACCACAGTTTGAGTCCCGGACCTGGTGGTTTGCTTTCTTACTGTCTCTCTCTCCCTCTCTCTCTCTCCCTTTCTCTTTCTCACATCTCTCTCTGGTGAGTGCATGTGCCCTGTAGCAAATTAAAAAATAATAATAATAAATTAAATAAAAACATTTTTAAAAAGAATCAGTGAGCCTGAACATATATTGAAGCTACATAGAGATAATATAGAGATAGAACAATAAAAAATATGCAGACTGAAACAAAGAGAAAAGGGAGGCTCAGAGAGGGAGTCTCTCAACAGTAAACATCCTAACAGGCAGGAAGTGAAAGCTACAAAGAGGCACAGCCTCAATTCTGTCCCATGTTAATTGGCTAAATAGTCAAAATTCTCCCTAAGTTCAAGAGGAAAGAGGAAGACTCCCTCCTTCTCAATGAGGAATAGCCATTGTTGCATTGCATAAGAGCAGGTGGGATGGGAGTTATTGTTGGGGCCATCTATGGGAAAAAAATAATCTGTCACATAAATATTTATTGAATTTCTAGCTTGTACAATAGCTGGATGCCTTAGGATATGTGGCTCCTGAATCTGCTAACCATCTGGAGTGGAGTTTGGCAACAAAAATTCAGATAATGTAATACAAGATAGAATGTGCAAATTTAAGCAAAGAATATAGTACTACAGAGTTTCAGAGGAAATATTCCAGTGGGAAGGAATTGAACAATAAGGTATGCAAGAGTTGTAAGGCAATGCAAGATGACCCTGGAGGTCAGATAAAGTTTTACAGGTGAGAAAGAAGATGGAACATAATAGCAAGTGAATGGTCTATGTTGTGGAAACATGCAGAAAGGAAAAAAGCCTATATGTAGAAAATCCTTCTGGCATCTATGTAAGAAACAAGAACGAACATTGTGTATAGAACACTGCAAGTTTAAAAAGATAGAGAAGTATGTGAGTGTGTTTGGGCCTAAGGAAGGACACGTAAATTTGCATGCAGCAAACCTAAAGCAATATTCTGGGTACCTTATATAAATTGGTGATGTCTTCATAACCATCCTATAAGTTTTAGTACAAACAAGGGAAAGGGAGCTTCTCAAGTTTCAAAAACTTGCTGAAGTCAATATAGTCAATCCATGTCTACTTCTAGAGCCCACATAATACATTTCACCAAGTGCCTCTTCTTTTTTTTTTTTTTGGGGGGGGAGGTTTTCTCTATAGGGCACATGTGCTAGCCAGACAGACAGAGAGAGACATAGAGACAGAAAGCAAGAAATCACCCCCCGGGGGGATGGTCATGCCGCAATCCCTTCTCCTCCATTCTCCTCTCATGATCTTGGGCACGCACGCACACGCGCCCAGCGTGAGTTTTAAGCCACCGGGTCTGGGACGCGAACCACGGTCGACTACGTGGGAATCCAGCGACATAGCTATTACGCTAACTGCTGGTTCCCCAAGTGCCTCTTCTTGAAGGACAGTCTAGTATTTGATTTAGTATTAGGTGGAGATACCCATAAATGTGTGACCAGAAGGCAAATGGTTTCAACTGGGCTGTGGAAAAGTATGAGTAGCTTGAAAAAAAAAAGAAAGAAAACAAACAAAGAAGGCCACTACAACACTCCAGCATAAGATGCGCCAGACCTTACATTACATCCAAACTGAGAATATGGAAAATAGAGACAAAATTTTGTTCCTTAAAAGTTGATTAATTTCTTTTTTTTTTTTTTTTTTTTGGGGAGAGGTTTTTTGCGTGCGCTCGCCAGACAGACAGAGAGTGACATAGAGACAGAAAGCGAGAAATCACCCCCCAGGGGGGATGGTCATGCCGCAATCCCTTCTCCTCCATTCTCCTCTCGGGATCTTGGGCACGCATGCACACGCGCCCAGCGTGAGTTGTAAGCCACCGGGTCCGAGACACGAACCGCGGTCGACTACGTGGGAGTCCAGCGACATAGTCATTACACTAACTGCTGGTTCCCAAAAATTGATTAATTTCTTGAGAGAGAAAGAGAGATGCCCTCAACGGTTTCTGACCATGCCACGATCCTTCCCACAGGGTCCCAGCAGCCAGTATTACAGGCTCATGAGCTCACACAGCATGTTTAGGTCAACCTGGGATCTGAACCTGGACCTCCATGCAGCTCCATGATCACTCTGCAGCACCCCACCATCTGCACCACTATGGGTGGGCCAAGAACAGATTGTAAAGGGCTTGCAGACCGAGCATAAGACTTCCCACTGTGCAGATGTGCGTGAAATATGTGGGAATCAGAGATTCCATGGTTTGACCAGATTAATAGAGTGATTAATGTGTATTTGGTCAGGGAAGGCACGTAAAGATATATTTGATCTCTGAGATATTGATCAAATTTAAAGACTGTATCCCCTGTAAAATAACAACCTCAACAACCAGTATGTGAAAGTGAGATATAATGGCATCACAAAAGAAAAGACATCAGCAATAGCCTTGGATATTAAGAAATGGATACAAAAATTCTGAAAGCTCTGTAGTCTTGGCTACCAAAAGAATGAGAGGCAGGTGGGGTTGCGATTGGCCTGGCTTGCTGTTTGACTATCTACAGAGTTCTGAGTGTTTATAAATGAGCCACTATAAAACCTCCAGCAACATCCAACTGTTTCTCATCTAGACAGGGGCCCTTGATAACGGAAATATTAAAAAGTGAACCTGTGTCACAATTCCAGAGTTTTATAAGTCTATTTCTCTCAAAGAGTGATCTGATATTTTTATGGTAGGCAGACGGTCATTTTTCAATGAAACTCCATTTCTACTTACTGAAAAACAACCTAAATGGGGTAACATTTCTTTCAGATATATCAGCATAATCATTCCCCTTGTGAAATATTGATTCATAAAGTAATACTGTGTTTCTATAGTAATTTTAATTAAAGTCAATATTATATATTAGCTTAATTTTATCTTTACAGCTCTCCTGAGAGGAGGAAAATTACAATATTTTACTCTATTATTTTCATTAAATAAGTGTGGAAAGTGTTACCTTGAAGAATTAATTAACATACCCAAAGTTTTACAGTTATTGTCAGCATAGATATTAAAACTCAAGAATCTCAGAACTCAGAATTGGTGTTATTGCTCTGAAATCGAAGCATTTATTTTGATAGTAATAAAAAATAAGATCATATTTGCCTAAGTTATGTGAGAATCTTTTAATGACAGCATGTAAAATTATAGGAGTAAATGCTAGATCAAGATGTAGCATTAATAAATGAAAAAGTTTTGTTCTCATAACGTATAAGGAGTTGATGCATTGATAGTATGTCACATGTTACAAAGAGACTGTGTAATAAATTGATTAACAAGAGCTTTTGTATCCAAGTTGATGAGTCAACAGTAATTGCCACATGTAGCTTTTTAAATATTTGTAAATGATGACAAAATTTAAGGAAAGTTTTCTGCTCTAGAGCTACTTTAAACAAGCAAAAGTCAAGATATATTTAATATTTTGTGTTTGTGTCTGGAAACAAAAACTGTTTAGACAAGAATGTGTCAGTAGCTCCACTGGTAGTGTTTAAAGGTTAGGCTGCTACATCTTAAAGATGGTACAAACTGATGGGAAAATATGCATATTCCTCAGAAAATTCTGTTACATATCTGGGTATCTTTGATACTAAAGACCCTGGACTAAGTACTTGAAAATCAGAGTTAGTTTAGACAGAGTATCTGGCTTCAGTGAACTTAAAAAATCTAGGAAGGAGCAGCAGACATACATAAATCCTTTTTTTTTTCTTTTCTTTCTTTCTTTTTTTTGTTTTTAAAGGTTTTTGCCTTACGGTTTGCGTGCTCACTGGAGAGAGAGAAAGAAATCACCCCCAGAGGAA
The DNA here is from genome assembly GCA_026018925.1 of Tupaia tana. Lineage (NCBI taxonomy): Eukaryota > Metazoa > Chordata > Mammalia > Scandentia > Tupaiidae > Tupaia > Tupaia tana. Next base: position 159,914,253 of record JAKSZU010000007.1, on the reverse strand, counting down.
ATGACCACACTGCAACCCCTTCTCTGTTCTCCTCCCGGGATCTTGGGCATGCACACACACATGCCAGGTATGAGTTTTAAGCTACCAGACCTGAGACTCGAACTGCGGTCGGCCATGTGGGGGTCCAAAAACATAACCTACTATACCATCTGCTGGCCTCCATGAATCTCTTTTAAACAATAGTAAAATTATTTGGGAAAAAATAAGTTGCATAATTCATGTTATGAGCAATGCATGATCAATATCTGCCAAGACAGTAAGGAAAGTGTTTTGAATCTGACCAATCTTAATTAGGTTAAGGAGAGTAGTAGAAGCTTCCAGACTTTGAAAATACTATGGCGAATATAGAAGATTTGTACACTTTCAGCATATTGGACAGCAAATGAGTAATTATTTAATTAAATATTCAGCAAATACATCGAGCTCTAGATATGTCCCTACTATTATGCTCAGGGCTTTGGATCCAAGAGAACAAGACAGATGTCATGGACTTGTAGAAATGAGTTTTGAAAGGTTAGGGAAGCAGCGACTGCCAGGATCCAGCCTCAGCGGGGGTGGGTTATCTCAATGGAGGCGGCGCGGGAAGGAAAGACTGAGGCCTCGGTGCCTTTTTCATGCACGTCCTCTGTCGGACACCCTCAGAGATTGTTCTCTGAAGAGTGATGACTACTAGGAATTATCGTGCCTTTTTATTGAAAATATGATACATGCAAGTAAATGGGTGAGGGGCTACGTGTTCTAATTATCAGTTCATAAAGTTTTAACAATAGGGATCATAGATTCCATTCAGGGTTGGATTAAGGGTGGGTTTATTACAGTTCAACAATTGTTTGTTTGATATAAGCAGATTTTCCGGAACTTCAAGGAATGCAGTTTCGGAAAACAGCTTCCAGCAAGCAGAGTTAATTATCAGCTGATATTCAGTGGCAGCCATCTTGTGATTACTGAGTACGATGCTAAGAAAAGAAAAATCTCAAGTATAGGTATTAGTTCTTATGGATCTCAATAAAGAATGATACTTATATAGTTTTATAGGGATCTAGAACTTAATTTAAGGAATCCTAATATATCTATCTATTCTAAAGGGGTGAACCTGATGTTCACTTGGTGAGGGTGGGGGTGTCCAGGGTCAGTTTCAGCTTAATCCTATTTTATGTAAAGAAAAGATTATTTTTAAGCTTATGTTAAATGTATCTTGAAGAGCCTTCCAAAGGTCAAGAAGATTATTTCTGCCTAGATAGAACTTCAGCACACCCTCTATTGTGACCGCAGGGATGAAGCATTGTAATTAACAGTAGGTGGTCAGGGCAAAGGGGAGCGGTCCGGGGACTTTTTTCACATACTCAAGATGTTTGAGAGAGCTATGTAAATTTTTTTATAGTAGTATATCAGGGAGTCAGAGGGGGGGTCGCTTCCCAGCAAGGCTACCACAGTCTCTGGAGCATACAACAAGCAGCCTTGCCAACATGCTGAGTCGACCCAAGCTTTGCTTATAGGTTCGGTGCGGGGGGGAGGGGGGGGTGGTGGTGAGGGCATACAACAGCGGCCTTGCCAACATGCTGAGCGGACCAAGGCTGTGTTCAAAGGTCGAAGGCTCAAACAGATCCTGGAGCCCCACTGGGTCGGACTCCTCCAAGCAACGTCTATCCTTATCAGGACCCAAGTTCATTAGAACACTACCACAGTAGGGAAGAGATGTTAGCTACTTGCCTTGCAACTCTGAAATGTTAATTTGCCTAGGAAAAAAAGTAAAAAGTCTTAGTAATTCAAATATTCTATTCGTAGTTACAGAAATTATGAAGAGTGTAGCTATAACTAGAGCTATATGCTAATGGTATTTGCAAACCCTCAGGGTTACTTGAACGTACTGAGGACTCCTTTCCATTCAACTCATTGTATGCGTGTTCAAGATATCAGCCAATACATGGTATGTGCTTTAAAGAAAACATGGCTGAATATTTTGTTGGCATTTTCTTTTACAAGTCCAGATGTGATGATTAGAGTTGGGTGCACAGTTAAGAATACTAATAAATGATTCATTGACTGATTTCTCCAGTTACTGGAGAGAGACAGAGAAGGGGGAGCATGGAGAAAGTACCCCCATGAAGGATGGCCACACCACAATCCCTTCTCCTCCATCACTCCCTCCTTTTGGGATTTTGGGCATGCACACAGCATGTCCCTCAAGCTGCTAGGTCATCTTGAACCACGTAGTTGCCCATGTAGAATCCTGTTGTCTTAACAACCATGCCACCAGTGGCCTGAGGTAGTTTTTAAAGACCAATGTAGGGGCCAGTAGGTGGCCAGAATCCCACAGGGCTGACCACAGTGTGAGTCCTGGATCTGGGGACCTGCTTTCTCATTTTCCCTCTCTTTCTCTCTCTGTCTCTATCTGGTGAGTGCATGTGCCCTAAAGGCAAATTTAAAATAACAATAGAAATAAATAAAATTCAATAATTCAAAAATAAAGACCAGTGTAAACCTGTGAAATGATAATTCATGGTGGTGTCGCAATTGGTTTGAGATCAACCAGCAGCAGGGAGCAGGATCAGAACTGGTGGGTTGCACTGAGAGCTTCACCTTGGTCCTGCTGCCCTGGAAGGGTAGACTCAGGGCACCCATGTCTCAGCCTTCTGTGTGAGAAAATCGTGGGACTGGGCCACAACTTCTGGGGGCTCTGGGACTCAAGGTGACATTTTAAGTCTAAAGACTTGGATGACAGAAAAATAGATATCTCAACTTAATCATCATACTTTAAAAACAGCTGTTAAAATTCATATGACAGTGGCCAAATTATAAGAGAAATGAATGACAGAATGGGAGAAATACTTAAAAATGGATCATCATTCATTTTCCCTTACTATGGAGGGTATTCAACAATGTCTATCTCCTCTCATTAGAATTTTAAAAATTATTTGAAGTTATACTGTTTCTAGAAATACTTTCACCTTTATTTTCCAAAGTTCTTGATATTTGGGTTTTTGTCTACCTATTCATTGTTTTCACTTACGTTTATTTTTTTAATGGTCCTGGTTTCCAAGACCTGATCTACTAAGTTATGTTAATTTTTAGATAATCAAAAGTGTAAAGGAAAGGTCCAGGAGCAGTACTTGTGAAGGAGCTTCAGTGTGTGTGTGCTCTTCCATTACAGCCTCTTGTATTAGAGTTGACATTGAGGCTCCTGCTGCCAGCCAACGGTCCAGCACCCACAATAATCTAACCCAGAGGACCGTCTCCCTAATGTCATTCAAATACCTTCCTCTATACAGATTCTCTAAGGGTTTTAAATCATCTATTAATCCTCATAAAACAAATCAAAGGGAATAGATGAATTCCACTATATAAGCTCAGGGAATAGTTTAGCAACTTGACTAAAGGCACAAAGTTAATCATTGTTATAACCTAATTTGAATCCAAGCGTGTCTGACACCAGAGTCCCCATTCTTTATCTGCCTTTTTGTTTTGTTTAGCTTTGATAATTTAAATAAAAATTGTTCTTTTATTTTTAAAATATATGAAACATACTCATGTTTCAACTTCAAGAGTCTAGACTATGGAAAAGCTGTCTGATAGCCTGTGTCTATCATAAACCAGTTTCTCCCTCTCACAGATGACCAATATTGTCAATTACGTGTGGATATTTCCAGAGATATCCAATGCTTTTAAGGAAAAAAACACAGATGCTCTCTCCTGTCTAATATCAGTTAACTATAATGCAGAAATTACCCCCAAAACTCAGTGTCTTAAAACAATATGCATTTATTATTATACCTCTACAGGGCAGTGGCCTTCTCTGAGCCTCAGCCGGAGGATCTCAGGAGCTGTCACTCATGTGTTTGAGTCAGCTGATGGCTTGGCCAGGACCAGCTCCCTAGAACGGCCTCATTTACAGTCCTGTCTTTGGAAGGCTGTCAGCTGGGCACAGGGGCCACTCAGCCTGCACTTGTTCGCATGACAATGGCAGAGGTCCCAGAAAGAGAACAGAAGCTCACAAGTCTCCTTGAGGAAAACACTCAAGTGCTTTCAGATTTGTCACAATCTATTATTCACAGCAAGTTATCATGCAGTAGAGAAATAGGTCTAGCCTTTTAGCCTCGTGGTTAAGGAAGCCAGGTTCCACATGACTGACCAGTTCAAGTTCTGGTACTGGCAACTTAAAAAACATGCCAGGTGCATGTGTATGTGATCCCCAAACTCCAACAGCATAGAGAAGTGGAAAAGAGATTGTGGTGGAATTATACCCTGTTGGGGGGTGCTTTCTCTCTACATGTGTCTGTCTCTCTGGCTCTCTCTAGTATGCACACATGGTCTCTGACTTGTAGGAGTGATTGTTGCCGTTACTATTATCAACCTAGTCATTCTCAAGCTATACGAAGAATAACATATTTTCCACATCATCCTACATCTTCCCTTTGATGTATTAACGATCATGTAGATCATTTTCTATTAGTTCATAAAAAGCTTCTTAATTGTATTTTATAATTGCATAGTTGTCTATGGCATATGATCATTCATTTCATTCTATGTATTTTGTTTAATAAACATTGTCATCTGTAGTTGTATATATTAGCAAATTAGTCATTTTATACCTGAAAGACCATATCTACAGAGTAAATTTCTAGAAGTTAAATAACTTAATAGAAAGGGATATGCATTTGTAATTTTTACAGATAATGAAAAAAAAAAATTACTCTGGAGCTCATACTAGTTTAAACTAGCCGAAATATGTGTGCACTCTTGGTCCACAACACACACTGTAACTTTTTGGACTATGCAAATGGGATATATAAACAGTAATATTCCAATTTCATTAATAAATAAATGTAGCTGAATATCTTTCCAACTATACTTTCATTCATAGCCTTTGCCTATTTCTTGGTTATTTGTTACCTCGTACCAGTCAATGAATTTACATCTCTAGAAATAAAAAATCTGTGTAGTCTTTTCAACTGCTGGAAAATTGCTGTGAAGGCCCATCATGGAGGCACAGTCAGTAGCAAACTGAATTGTAGTACAGGAAACCTCACTGGCTGACTACAGGCTTGGATACCTGGGTCAACGCATGCCCAAGACCCTGAGCAGCTGGAAAACTGACGAAAGGGAACATCAGTGCGATGAGACCTTGAGGGTTCTGCTCTCTTTCTCTTGCATGCAGATACCTTCTCTCTCTCTCTGATAATTTGTTCTGCTATCAGAAATTATTAGTTAAGTATCTAGATCATCTCAGAGAATAGTATCACTTTAAAAAAATTTGGTTGTAACAATATGCAATAAAAGAACTGCATTTTTTATCCTTCCACTGAGCTAATATGCTATAAAATTTCTTAGCTATTTCCATATCAGAATTTAGTTAGGAGAGATAAATTGTACTAGTTATTTTAAACAGGGAGAATTTAATTTTTTAAGAAAGTTTACTTGGCATAAAGTTATTAACTTAGTAACTGAAAGACAAAAAAAGAATTGGTTGTGGAGGGAGCAATTTCAGGAAGTACTATGACACCCGTATCTGGACAAGCGAAAGCGTCTGGACCTGTTAATTTTAGAAACTTGAACAGGAGGTCCTGGGAGATGAAATGTAGACCTAGAGATGCTGCTTGGCTGGCATTGGCACCTCTGAGTTGGGAGAAGGAGCCCTGAAGGACTGGAAACCGAGCTCTGGGTTGGGAGTGTTTGAGACAGTTGCATCAAGACTGACCCTGCGGGCCCAGCAGATGGCGTAGCAGTTACATGGCTGGACTCTCACATGGCCGACTGTGGTTCGAATCCCAGACTCAGTGGCTTGAAACTCAGGCCAGGTGCCTGTGCATGTATGCCCAAGATCCCAGGAGGAGAGAGGAGGAGAATCCCATGCTGGGACTGGAGAGTAACCATCCTCCTGGGAGGCAATTTCTCACTTTTCCTCTCTCCATCTCTGTCTCTGTCTCTCCAGGAAGTGCAAGCCCCCTACAGCAAAAACCTCTTTTAAAAAAAGACTAGCCCTACAAGCATTAGAAAAACTACAAGCTGGACTCAAAAGATGCTGTGAGAAGATGCTGCTGCTGCTGCCACCACCATGGGTCTGTGTGGAAGGGCTGTGGCTGAGGCAATTCTCCCCGGAACATGAGGCAGGCTAGAAGTAAAGGGGAAAGAATGAGTCCCCAGCCTCCCACACTCCCTCTAGCAGCTTCCATGGATGAAGTTTATCGGGCAGGCTGCTGGCCAAGCCGAAATTTGAACTGCAGAGTCCTAGACTCATTATCACAAAGTAGAATATAGAAGGGCAGATTAGATCTGAGAGATGAAAGCCTGGCAACTAGCACAATGTGTAATACCTTCTCTGTAGTTTATAAAATATACCTGAATACCTGATCCAGAAAAACCTTTCATACAGAATTGTGTGTGTGAGCATGTGTGTATATGCATGCATGCATGGTATGAAATATACATGCATATATATATATATATATATATATATATATATATATCACATGTATAGAGTGTGTGATATATATGTATATATGATTTGAGATATACATATATATGTGTGTGTATATATGTATGTGTGTGTGTGTGTATATATATATAGCATTTATTACAAAGACTCCCCTAGGGTGCAATTTAAAAGCCTTTGTCTTTTTTCTTTGACACAGACCTTTCTTTAACGTTGCACTATCTGTGAATTTATTTTCATTTTGTTTCTTTGGCAATGTTACTGTACCTTTAGTAATCTAATTTAATATTTGAATAAATTGTCTGCTGTCTTACAGCCGCTAGAAAGATTACCAATTATAGCAATAAAACCTTATTGGCCTTAGTAAATGAAAAATGCATTAATATCTGGCTTGCAGCTCTAGATGAGCATCCCGTGTCATTTGAGAAGGAGTCAGCCTATCTGCCATCTGTCGGCGTTGCCCTGCACAGGCTCGTCTTTCTCTGCCACTTCACCTGTGAGCCGAATACTCATAAACGGACTTCTAGGATAGTGGTCTTATGCCGGGCTCCCTTTGCACCAGCATTGGGAAATCCATTTGTCTGACTATCTTAAATCATGCAAATAGGCTTTTTTCAAAACCTTTCACAGTACACTTCTCATCAGGCTCAAGTTAACATCTCTTTTTTGTTTAAATCACATTCCCAGTCACTGAAATTGAAGTAAAACACAAATATTTATGTGTATATGATAAAGCCATTAGTAGAGCAGCAAAAGGAAATGAATTTACACTTAAGTAATTTGAGCGTGATTATTTCACAAGAGCTTAAGCCTTTATAGGCAAAAACAGTCTGAATTCTAATAAAATTGTGTTCAAGGAAAGAAAATTGTAACGAAAGGTTTATAAATGAATCATTGGAAAGAATAATGATATCTTAAAACGAACTTTTTTTTTTTTTTTGTAATTGCCAGAGAGTGTGCATGCTCACCGAGAGCATGAGGTACAGGGAGACGGGAAAGAAAGGGAGAAAGAGAAAGCACCTTCAATGGGGTCTGGAGAAGGTTGCAATTTCTTCTTCATTTCTCTACCTGTTGGACTTGGAGCATGTAGGTACATAGGCCCACTGTGTTTTCAAGCTGCTGGGGCTGGGATTTGAACTATGGTAAGACATGTGCGGTTCAGCTTCCTTAACCATTAGGCCACTGGTCCAACCCTGAAGTAAATCATTCTTAAAGCATAAGTTACTCATTAAGTCTTTTTTATGTGAATACTGACACATAGAAAAGACTGATTAAAATTTAAATACAAGTATTTCACTGTTACATTAAATTTTTTGTTAGCATCTGCCCTCACAACATTTCAGAATTCAAATATACATTACTTTACATTATTTCATCATTCACTTTATAAATATTGCAGATGGCTTAAGATAGAAGGTCATACTCAGGAAATCTGAATAACCTGTATTGTTTTTTAGTGAGTCCTTTACATCGCAATGTTTTCAGTGTTGTAAAGTTGTGCAGCTACATAAAAGTATATTATATGTAGCCAGAGGGTGATGCAGGAGTAAGAGGTGACTTTGCACAGCTGACACACGTGGGAGGATACTGGGTTTGTGTCCAGAGACCTCCCTGTATACGCCAGGTGCATACAAGCCCATGATTTCAGGGTTGGCTAGGGCTGGGGTGGGGGAGTCATCACAGCCAGGCCATGTTGGAGAAGCTGTCATTCTCTGTCTCTCTTGAAAAAAAAATAAAATAAACTTAAAAAAAGATAAAACAAGAGAAATTGTATGAATCAAATCTAATAACCCAAAAACTAAAAAAAATGAGCATTGATCTGAACAGACAGCACTCAAAGGCAGACATACAAATGGCAACAACTATACAAAAAATATTGATCAGTATTTCTTATCAGAAAGGAAATGTAAGTCAAAACCACAATGAGGAATCACTTAATCCCAATTAGAAGGGCTATGATAAAAATAAATAATAATAATAATAATAAACAAAGAATAATGAGTGATGGAGAGGTTGCAAAGAAAAGGGAAAACTTATGCCCTGCTGGTGAAAATATGAACTGGTACAACCACTGTGGAAAACAGGATAGAGGAGGGCCAGCCTATGGCATGGTGGGTAAATGGCTGTATTCTACCTGGCTGACTGCTGGTTGAGTCCCAGGTCCAGAGGCTTAAGAAATCCACCAGGTACATGTGCAACCAAAAACAATGGAGGAAAAGGGATTGCAGCTTGACCATTCCCAATGGAGAGGAGGAGTGCTTTTTTGGTTTCCTTCTCCCTTTCTCACTGTCTCTCTCTGGTAAGTGCATGTGCCCTCTGGAAAATTAAAAAATTAATAATTATAAAAAAATAAACTGTATGGAGGGTCTTCAAAAATCTAAAAATAGAACTGGTGTTTGACTCAGTGATCCCACTCCTGGGTATGTATCCAAAGGACAGGAAATCCCTTTGTCAGAGAGATATTTGCACATCCATATTTATCGTAGCATGATTCACAGTAGCTAAAACATGGACTCCATCTAAGTGCCCAACAACTGATGAATGCATTGAGAAAGCATGGCACAGATAGACGATGGACTACTCCTCAGCCATGAAGGACAAGGATATCCTGTTATTTCAGGCAAAGTGGATGAGTCGAGAGGATATGATGCCAAGTGAAATAAGCCAGACTACGAAAGATAAACACTGTTATGTCCCTGCTTGATATATGCCAAATGTCCTCACTTTGGCATAAAAGTAGAGAGTGTACTGGGAGATACTGGAAGCCAGTATCTGGAGGTGGGGAGTCTGGGAGGAAATAACAATGCAAGGATGCTGTAAGCAAGTGGAGCAGATTGTAAAATGGTAGACCATGGCAGAATGCAGCACGGCATTGGTAATACAATACATGCCTCAAAAAAAACCAAAAAAAAAACCAAAAAACTATTATTGAATATGTGCATGAAAATGTAATAATGTTAAATGCTGAATAAGATGAATATGTTTATATCCTTGATTGGATTATTATACATTACGTTTTGAAAAATCATACTATCCCCCACAAAGATGTACAACTATAGGTAAACCAGAAATCACAATAGATTAGTTCCCTGATAGAAAGATAATGAAAGGTTCTCATGATGCTTAATTTTGTGTGTCAACCTATCTAGGCTAAGAGATAGCAAGACAGCTGGTAAGACATTATTTCTGAGTGTGGTGTATGTCTGTGAAGGCATTTTGGAAAAAGATTAGCATTTGAATCAGTAAACCACGGCTGATCTGCCCTTGCTAATGTGGGTGAGCATCATTTACTCACTTGAAAGCCTAAGAAGAACCAAAGGTGGAAGAAGGGTGAGTTCTCCCTCTGGTTTGAACTGGGGACATCCATTTTATCCTGCCCTCAAACATCAGAGCTCCTGGTTCTGGGACTTTCAGCCTCCAGGACTTACATCAGCAGCTTTTCTGTCTCACAAACCATTTGCCTTGAACTGGCAGTTGCACCACAGATGCTCTTGAATCTCAGGTCTTTGGACTGAGCCTGAATCATGCCGCCAGCTTTCCTAACTCTCTGGCTTTCAAATAACAGATCATGGGTCTTCTTGGCCTCTATAGTCACACGAGCTGATTCCATAATAAATCTCTTTTTATAAACTAACCTATGCTATTAGTTCTCTATCTGATTAATATAGCCTTAGACACAGATATTTAAAAGAATATTTTAAAGAGTGTACAGTAGTATTTAAATTAAAGGGTGAAATTTTGGTTTTTCACTCATAAAGGAAAACCCGATCAGCATGGGGAGAGAGAATCATTTACCTTAAGATTGGAGTTCACAATCTAATAATAACTACTATTTAAGAAATTTGAGACTGTGCTAACACAACCATACAGACAACAATTTAAACTGAGAGGAAAAAATAAAACACAGATCTTTTTTAATTGGTGAGTTTTAATTATGTCACAAATAGACAATCTAATTGCCCTCCCTTATTTTTCCCCCAAAGAATTGTTTATGGTATACAACAGCACTGTTGAGTAACAAATATATCCTTTTACCTATTCTGCAGTATGTTGCTTTTTGTATCCCTAGAGTATGTGTGCGTGCACATGAGTGTGAGAGAGAGAGAGACATCTTCCATATGGTCTGGTCACTGTAATCTCCTTTCTCCAGTTCTCCAGCCCATCCAATTCTGAGCGTCCACATGTGCGGAGTGTACTACAAGCTAAAGGGCCTGGGATTCAAACCACAGTTATCATGGGAGAGGCAGCCTTTCTTGAGCAGTGCCTTCCTGCTGCGCTGTGGGACCAGCTCCTGTTACAGTGTTTTGGTGAGGACTTTCAAAGGACTCTAAACTACAATAGCTTCTATGTTGTGGTAACTGGCCTTCCAGTGGTACCCAGTGACTTTGTGCCCATCTGCAATCCCTTCCCCTACTGAATAGATGGGACTTGCTTAAACAAGGCACTGCAGAGCTAGCCAGGGTCACTTCTAAGGGTAGATCACGAATAAAGGGTTTCCACCTTCAAGGGCCCTTACCTCAGTTTGACTGGGAAAGGTATTGCTGCGGTGTGGGAACACCCATGAGGACTATGGAGAAATCCCACTGCTGAGGAACGGAGGCCTCCTGCCCACAGCCAGGCCAGTGGCTCATCTCAGAAGTGGGACCTGCAGTCCCAGTCATGCTTAAGTTGAGTGCAGCTGCAGACAACATCTTGACAGGCACCTCGTGAGACACCCTGAGCCTGAACCCCCCACCCCAAACTGCTCTTAGAGTTCTAATTCTAACCTGCAGAAGCAATGTAAGATAATAAATATGCAACGTTATTGTAAGCCATTACACTCACTTTGTTAAGCAGCAATAGGTAACTAATACCTTAGTTACAATTAGTTACCTGTTGTATTAGTTACCTGTTGTCATCATTTTTACTTATTGATGCTTAACAAAGTAAAACATAGTGGCATTGCATATGAACCTTTAATCTACCGTTTGGTTAATTTGGGGGGCATCGATAGTAACTGATTCATACGTGTTGGATACTAAACTTGGTCCCTACGACACCTGTGAGTGAAACTCAGAATTCTACTTAAGATTACTTCAAGTCAGTCATAGAAGTTTTTCGTGTCCTTGAAGACTAACTTTAGGGTTATTATAAGGCTGTTCAATAACTGCATATTGAAAAATGAGCCTGAACTTGGGAAACTCTTTCTTCTTAGCCAAAGTCCCAGTGTGCACAAAATAAGAAAGGAGAAAGGGGTTACTTTACAAGCTAATGATGATGATAATCGTAGGTAATCATTAAAGATAGTAGATACAGCAGCGTGATCACTCCAAGTTCAATAAACCAATTTGAATAAACCCTAATGATTCAGTAGTACTCTTGACACATATTTGAAAATAAGAATTCTCTTAGAGAAGGAAACTGGTAAAAAGTCACACACATCAGATGTGATTAGCTGCTTGAGGAATTAATCTTAAGACTGAGTCTACACTAATAATTAAAGAGTTTTAGGAAACGTGAATTTCAATCAAATTGGCATGGATATTAACTTAAAGGGGGGAAATGACTTATTTATTTATCAACTCATCTATTTGTCTATTCATTTACTTAGAATTTTAAAGCAATCTGCAAAATATTGACATTTTTCATTGTGGGGTAGGTACGTAAAATGGTGTTCCATGATGTATCAATGCATCAAGAAGTTCCAAAAAGGAATAAAAACGTGCATCTGAAATATTCTAAAATAAAAACACATAGCATAGTCAAAAGAACAAAGGGCAAGACCCAGCCATGATGGTGCACATGGCTAAGACTCTGTGGTCCACAGCAGGGACCACATGGGAAACCCAGATTCAGTTCCTGAGTGTAGGGGCACAAGCCTATAAACCCAACCACTTCACAGGGATGAGCACAAGGGTTGTATGACCCTGTTTCAAAAAAAAATGGCAAGTGGATTTACAATCAAGAGAGCCTGGCTCTAGCGTTTACTTATGCTTGGAGCAGGGAAAGTGATGCATTCCCTCTGTGCTGCAAACTGTCAGTTCTAAGGTCCTAAGCATCCCAGATTTTGTCTTGATAAAACACAGATGAATCTCCTCACAATAGTACTTCAACAGGTATTTTTTAAAGTAAAATAGAACACATTATTTACATAATAATAGCACTTAGACTTTAAATTTAACATTCTTTTTATTTGATTCTGGAGTTTGTCTTTCAAAGTGATAGTTCAAATGCTCTATTTCAGGTGATTTAAAGAATACCCTGTACTCTGAAACCATCTTAAAACTCCACCTAAAAGCATAGTTATGAAAAACTGTGTCTGATGTTTTAAAAAAGGGATTTTACTCTGGAGAATTTGAACATTTTGGAGAATACTTTTTTCTTCTGTATTCATGATTGAGCACATGAACACATATACGAGTGAAAGAGAAAGAGCCAGCGAAAGAGGGAGGAGCACCCTGCCCAGAGTCCAGTCACACCACGATCTCCTATCTGCAGCCCCCAGCTCAAAAATTCCTGGCACTTGTGCATGTGCCTAACATCATTCAGGCTTACCAGGCAGGGGACTTGAACCACAGTTACCATGTGGGACCTGGCTTATCTCAAACAGCATGTTACCACTATGCCATGGAGCCAGCCCAGAAAATACAACTTATATTCTTACCAAGCTGATATTTTTTGTAACTAATAACCAATGAGCCTTCACTATTTAAAGGTGTCCAACAAAGTCCTAGGACTTTTTTCTAAAATTTACCCAAATGTCAGAAGGAAAATAAAGTCTGGACTAGGTATAAAAACACAAAGAGAGAAACACAATTTTTTTTTTAAAAAACTATGTGGCATGAATGTTGTTCATTCCACATATATGATGAGCTGTAAAAAGAGAAGTTGGGTGCACAGTGGAAGTTTATGAAACAATGCTCAAACTTGGACATCAAGGAGACTGTCCCAGGAGAATTAGAATTAAAGCTGATACCAGAGAAAGAGTATAAGCTAACTAATACATATTGTGTATATCCTCTGTACCAGGCACTGCACTATTTAAATACATAGATGCTCTCATTATTTCTATTTAACAGACAGGGAAATTGAGCCTGTGAACACTTGATAAATTTGCCTGAGTTATTTAACTATTAATTGGTGGTAGCAGGATTCAAATTCAAGTCAATGGGATGTGAGAGCTTTAATTTTTAACCAGTATACAAAAATGTCTTATGGAGGCTAATTGCATGTAGACTAAACAGGTAAAATGAGTGAAGATAATGCTAACACTGATACATAGACTCCAGGAGGGTTGAAAAGACTTCACAGAATGAAGAAATAATAATCTCTACTGTAGGAAGAGAGGGCAGATTGGTCTGAGGTCCTGAACATGGATCATATTGTCAGTCACCTTCATGTTATATTTTTACAGAACATTAAATAGACCTATTGCCTAGCATATCTCACTTACTGGCTTTGTTTTTATACTAAAAATTCTAATAGGCATTTCTATTGCTTAATGTGTTGACCATATCTAATTAAATATACTACTTTCTTTTTTTTTAAGTTGATGGAAATTTTATTTCCAACTTGAATTTTTTAAATTATTTATTATTCTCTCAGGCAAATGTTACTACCTTAGGAAAAAAAAATTAGGTTAAATTTTGAAGAATAGATGGGACCAGCAGATGACATAGTGGTTACATCGCTAGACTCTCACATGGTTGATCTCAGTTTTAGTTCTGGACCTGAGACTTGAAAATCATATCAAGCACATGTGTGTATGTGACCAAGATCCTGAGAGGAGAATGGAGAAGGGATGGTAGTGTAGCCATCCACCCTGAGGGAGGGGGGCAGTTTCTCAATTTCTCTCTGTCTCTCCAGTGAGTGCATGTGCCCTACAGCAAAAAAAAAAAAAAAAAAAAAAAACTCTAAAAAAAAATAAAACAAAATAAAAATAAATTATAAAGAACAGAGCCTAAATGAATAAGTCAGAGGGTGTTGCATTTTGAAGAAAGTAGAAAGATTCAGGATGCAGTATCTCTTTCAAGGAAGTATATCTGAAATGTCATTGTAACTGAAAATGCTGTAAAACAATATAAAGACACAGAACTGGAGATAAGTACAGAGTACTATGGTAGTAAAAATGCAGAAAATGTATACATAAAGGAGAGAAGATGAACAGGTTGAGAACTTGGTCTTGACAGCTTTGACTTTGGTCAATCCCCAAACTAAAAGTAGGTTGAGCCTAGATATAAGCCTAATACAAATTTTTATTGGTTTTGACATATGGTGTGATTAGAAAACTTCCCAGAGTAAACTGTGGCAATTCCAACTTGCATGCATCATTTGATAGAGAAAATGAGTTTCTGTAGATGTAACTAATGTAAAATACATTACATTGTAATGAAGTGTAAGAAGGTAGGTTGATTTTGTAGAACAACACAGAAAGTTTCCACTGACCAAATACCAGCCCAATTAGTAGACATTTACTGAAAGACTATTTAGTAATATGTAAGTGGTAAAAGAGAATTCGTCAAATGAATTGCCTCTGTTTATTGGTAGAACAGTTTCATCGGCAACAGGAAGGACAAAAGGTAAACTGATCATTTAAAACACTGTAGATAATTTAAATCTAAAATGGCAATTAGATGACCCATAATTCAGAGAGAATCATACATTTCATCTTATCCCTCTTGGAAGGCTGGAAAATACAGATTGTTGCCTTCTTCAAAGTATCAGACAAGTAGTCTTCAACTGCACCTTCTCTCTTGTATTCCTTACCAGGCAGAAACCATGTGTCCAATTGCCTGATTGGAGGGATCAGCAAAAGTTCTGAGTACTCACTGATAAGTCTTGGGTCTTCTTTTCCAAGACACAGCCCTCGCTGTTCGGTTTCTAATGTTCCACTGTGAGCGGAGGCTTCATTTCTGCAGTGTCTACACATTTTCAAGCTATTATTCTGGGTACTATCAGAGTGACTGTAAACCTCATCCTCTCCTTGGTTGGGAAAAGGAGGAGAAAGCTGTATTCTGACTATAAATCCAATCCCAGGCTGTTCCTCAAGCCATTTCCACTGGAAATAATCCTAGTAGTTTTATCCCTCTCTGGTTTTGGTTTTATTTTTACTTCAAAGTCAAAATGGAATGGTTGGGATGATTTGATTCATTTGATTGTTTACTTCAGAGATTAAATTTATGATTTTTTTAAAATACATTCATTGGTCTTTGTTGCGTCTACTACGAGGATGAAGACCATTCTCTGCAGCAGCCCATTGACCTTCCAGAGAATGTCGACATCACTCTGAAGGGATGCACGGCTATTGCGAAGGGCCCCAGAGGAACCCTGCAGAGGGACTTCAATCACATCAGTGTAGAGCTCAGTCTCCCTGGAAAGAAAAAGAAGAGGCTGTGGGTTGATAGATGGTAAGAAAATGAAAAGGAACTGGCTACAGTCTGCACTATATGATGTCACATACAGAACAAGATCCAGGGTGTTACAGGACCTCCATTACAAGATGAAGTATGTGCACGCTCGCTTCCCCATCTACATAATTATTCAGGAGAATGAGTCTCTTGTTGAAATCCAAACTTCCTTGGGACAAAAATACATCCAGAGGGTTCAAATGAGACCAGGTATTGCTTGTTCAGTATCTTAAGCCTAGAGAGATGAGTCGATTATTAAAGGCAACGATATTGAACTTGTTTCAAATTCAGCTGCTTTGACACAGCAAACCACAACAGTTAATAATAAGGATATAAGGAAATTCTTGAATGGTCTCTATGTCCTTGAAAAGGGAACAGTTCAGCAGGCTGATGAGTAAAATCTAAGAGTTCTCCAGCTACAGTAACAAACTACAGCCACTATATGATATTTTAAAGAAAATAATGAAAGACGACAATTGATTTAAAACCTTTTCTTAAACTGATTATCTTTTTCCAGCTACTTGACAAGTAAGCAATTCAGGAGTAAACTACTGTGCTAAGAGCAGTACAGAAAGAACAGAGTTCCTGATCAGGAATTTTTTTGTCTAGTAGTTTTTCTCTGCAGGAACAAGTGGCTTGAATCTGGGTTTTGAAGCAATGGTAAGGGTATTTCAGGCAAGAGAAATACAGTACCAGGGAAAGTGGTTGTTCATCACTGGATATAGAAATCAGGGAAGATCCTGAGGCTAATTTCGCCATGGCATGACTTTTTATTTGGTACAGATGTGTCCTAGTCACTTGTAAAGAGACACCTGAGAAGTGGAGCAAAGTAATAGAGCCTTACTACCACCTATAAGATGTAATTCATAACATGATAAACATAATTTTGCCATCCAATGCCTCAGTAATCTGCCCTACTTCAGCTGCACCCTAGATCTTATTTATTTTTTAGTGATCTAATAATCCTTCCATAATCTCTTCATCCCATGTGTCACACCTTAAATGTGATGTGATGCAACCATTCTGGAATATAATTTATTATGGGCTTCTCAAAACACACACACACACCCTCATTTATATCCAGAAAGTTTAGACTGTCTGTGCCTTCTTCTTTCATTTAATTATTTATTTCAGTATTCATCTGCCCCTAGTAAGGTTTATGACAGCAGAATCCTTTCTGCTTTATTCTCTTCTCCATGACCAGGGTCTAGTATTATGCCTGGCATATGGTGGTTCTCAGAAAACATATACATATTTTGGGGGAGAGACGGTCACTACAGGGCCTTGTGCACTTGCCAGAGACAGAGAGAAAGTGAGAAATCACAGCCTGTGTGTTGGCCATGCTGCAATCCTTTCTCTTCCATTCTCCTCTAGCGATTTTAAGTATACACACACACACCCCTGGTGTGAGTTTCACACTTCCATATCTAGGACTGAAACTGAGGTCAGCCATGTGGGAGCCCAGCACCTTGGCCACTATGCCACCTGTTGCCCTAGGAAATATCTTAATCAATGAATTAAACAAACACTTATTGTTTTCACATCCTCTTAATGTGCGGAATACTAAACACTATAGATAGACTTTCAAGAAGCTTGGCATGTTCTATTTCTTCAGAGATTATTTCTTACAGCAACGTGAATGGTAACGCCTTTCACAGGCGAAATGCCCGTTGAATAAAGATGAGAATGTGCTTGTGGTGTTTGTTATCAGAACTGTCTCTGAGATGAGAATGCAAAAACTATGAAAATGTTACTTCCAAAGTTTTTACCTTTATTCCTTTTATTACAGAACCAACGTGCTCATATCATTCCAAGCTGTTTTTTTTTTCTTTTTTTTTTCTATTTTACTAGATTGAATGATCAGTTGGTAACATCCACATTTCAGCAGTCTTTTGGACTTGAAAGCACAAATACCCATCTCTTGTGAGACAAACTTTCCTGCTAAGATGCTTTTCTGCCTTCCTTCCTTCATTCCTGACATGAATAATTCACTCTGTGCCTACACCGTTTACCTTTCTAGGAATATTTATTTATTACAAGTAGTGATATGTATTATGAAGAAAAAGAAATAGCAGAAAGGGGATGAAGTGACAAGCAGAGTGGGTGAAGAGTTGGATATATAAGACGTTTTTCAGATGGGTGGTATTTGAGCAGAAATCTGGAGCAGGGAGGAAGTCGATCATGCCGAAATCTGGACAGAAAATGTACTGAACACAAGAACGAGAGAGTGCAAAGTGCGGAGATGGAAATGTTTGGCGTCGTTAAGGAACAGCAAGGATGGCGGACTGGAACGAGCCACATCAGCTGCTAACCTGAAACAGCCTGTGACGTCGGTGTTCCCTCTCCTTCCTTGATCTCCACTCCCCTGGGCTGTGCCAAGAACGTCCTAAACTCCTTTTTCTTTTTCTTAAGAATATCCTGAGATTCTCTCAGCAGGCCAAAGTAGGATTGAATCAAGCATTTCCAGCTGTGATGATTGTACGTGGCCTTGCAAGGGACTGAGGGACAGGCAGATGTTCCACACAAAGTACCCCTACATCATCAAAGGCGAATTAATTGCTGCAACCACTCAGCTCTGGTTGCTTTAGCTCCCTCAAGTCTTTTCCGGGTTTATTTAGAGTTTGATCATTTAAAATCAAAATGCATCCTGAGATGCGTTTTTTATTATATATCTTTTGAAAGTAGAATCTTGAATATTCTCCCTCAATAGTTCATCCAATCATCCATCCCTTTACTGTTCAGCGAACATGCCAGACACTATACTAGGTACAGGGCGAATGAAGATCAGCTCACCTGGTCACGTATGCCTACCTTACTGCAACAATAGGCCATCCCTAAATTAATGCAACAATATTCTATTCCCGACTCATACTGTTCTCAAAGGTTATTTCGTCCCGAGAATACTGATTTGATCGTATTGTGATCTTGCATAAAACCCTCTCCAGTCTTGCTGTCTTCATAGAAGGAAACCCAAACTCTTCGACACAGCCAAAAGGCCTTTAGAATCTAGCCTTGACCTGGCCTCAGACCTGGGCTCTAGCTCACCCTACCCAACACTACTAATGTCCTATCTCAGTGGTTTTCAACTTTGGTCTACGCAGTGGATTCACCTGGTAGATTTTTAATTCCAGAAAAAATTGAATTGGAATCACTGAGCATTCAGGCTAGGCAACAATACTTACTAAATTTCTATTGCTGCTTCTGTTGGTAGTTTAGCCTAATTTTCAGGTGTACTAATTCAAAATCACTTAAATATCTTTGTGTGTGTGTGTGTGTGTGTGTGTGTGTGTGTGTGTATTGTTGAGGGTGAAAGATAAAATTATTACTCTGAGGTTCCTATATTATTTCTCAAGCATCCATAGGATTCTATGTTCACATGTCCTTTCAGTCTGCCTGGAATACTTTTTTGGAGGGACTTTTTGCTATAGGGCATGTGCACTTGCCAGGAAGACAGAGGGACAGAGAGACAGAAAGTGAGAAATCACCCCCTCAGGGGGGATGGACAAGCCGAAATACCTTCTCTTTCATTCTTCTCCCAGGATCTTGGGAATGCACACACAAATGTCCGTCCAGCGTGACTTTTAAGTCACAGACTCGAGCTGCAGTCAATTATGTCAGAGTCCAGTGATGTAACCAATATGCCATCTGCTAGTCCCTGTTTGTAATACTTTTGTGAACATTCCCAATCTGACATTTTCATTTTTCATATCCAAATGTAGCCAAGGTACATTGGAAACACACTCAATTCTACTGGGCAGTCTGCTTCTACTTTTAAATACCACAGTGCTTTGAGTTTCCCTCGCATAAAACATTGTAGATTACTCGCTCACCAACCTACCTCCTACATTAGTAAATCACCCTTTAGGTCAAAGACCACATTTTTTTTTGTTATTGTTTATTTTTCCCTATTTCTCTTGAGAACTATAAGCAAATGAAATAGAAGGAAAATCAGAAATATAAACTCCTAAGGGATGAGTTCATCAATTTGTTAAATGCTGCTTATAGGTCAAAGAATATGAGGACCAGAAATTGATAATGAGATTTAGCACTGAGGAGGTTATTTGTGAGTTAGGGAAGCAATACAGTGTAGTGGCTGAGAGTATGAACTTTGACGCATCTGCCTATGTTTTAATCCCATCTCCACTTCTTTTCTGCATTATTGTGAGGATTAAATTAGCTACCAATAGTCCTATAAAGTGCCTTTATAGGGGCCAGTAAGTGATGTATGATTAAAGCACTAGACTCCCACACGGCTAACTCAGGTTCAAGTCCCAGATCTGGCGGCTTGCTTTGTCACTTCACTTTCCCTCTTTCTCTCGCTCACCCTCTCTCCTTCTTTCTCTCTCTGGTCAGCACATGTATCCTACAGTGAATTAAATAAATAATTATTTTTAAAAAGGTGTCTTCATAAAGTATGACATTAGTGTAGGCTCTGATTAGTAGTATTTTTACATAAACAGTTTCACTGGCATGAAAAGAATAAAACCCTATTCTTTTAAAAGAGATTTGAAGATTCAGAGGAGAGGAATGAGTATGCATATTTTCATAAGGAATATCACCATCAAGAAAAAGCAGAGAAATTAGCTAATGTGTGTGAGGCCAGCCAGGTTAAAGTTTAGCAGGATTGCAGCCATTTTGAAATTAAGAAAGGCCTCTACTAAAAACAATCTGATCACGTGCTGAGTCATGGGAGGTCTGTTTGGGGAATGGTGAGTTAAGAAACAAGAATGGGGATTTGAAGTGAAACAGGAATCGGGATAATTACTCTGGGGAAAGCGATTGGCTGATTGAGTGCAGTGAAGAATGACTTGCGCCTGCCATGTCTTGCATCTCTAAGTACTGAGAACATGTTCAGTTCTTCGAGACAGTTTGATGGTGTGTGCTGACTGTCTCCCTGTAACCAGTTACAGAAATAAACTCTCTTCCTCTTCACTCTCCTTATTTCATTGACGACTAGAAGAAACAGCTGGACTTGGTTGGCTGGTAACATCTAGAGGGCAATATTAAAACAAAAGGTTTTTTTTCAAGATAAAGAAATAACAATATACTTGTATGCTAATGGGAATGTTTCCATAAGAAAAAAAAGGAAAATTTCTGGTGCAGGAGGAAGTTAGTATAATGAGTAAAATTATGTCCATGAAGAGGTTAAGAAAAACAACAACAACAAGGGCCAGTAGGTGGTGTGGTGGTTAAGGCACTGGACCCCCCACATGGCCAACCACAGTTCAAGTCTCAGATCTTGGTGGCTTGATAATCATGCTGGGCACGTGTGCATGCATTGCCCAGAATTCTAAGAGGAGAACAGAGAAAAATGGATTGTGGCCTGGCTATCCCCCAAGGGGTGATTTCTTACTTTCCCTCTCACTGTCTCTCTCTGCAGAGTGTGCGTGTCCTATGGCAACAATACCTTATATATGATAAAAAAAAGCTAAAGGAAAAAAACACATGGGGAGTGGTGCACTAGTAGCAAGACTGGACTAGAAGTGCAATTTGTTGATCATAAAAGAAAGCAAAGAGAATGTCACAATTCCTAAAAATTTGGGCCCTAGGATTGTATGGAGGGATAGATGGATCATTGGAGAGATGTGGTGAAGACTGTAGAAGTTCTTTTTCAATTGTTCTGTTTTCAGAATGAGTTGGAAGGCAGAATTATCAGCCAAAAGTAGAGGCATGGGTATTTATTTGAGGAGAGTCAGAGATGTAATAGCTTTTTTCAAGAGTAGGAGGAGATGTCAACTAGGGGACCATATTGGAACTTCAGGGAGTGTCATGTCCCCACCTAAGATCCAAGGCCAAACATTGAAAGAGAGACCAGTCTGTGTGTATGTGTGTGTATGTGTGTGTGTGTATGTGTGTGTCCTGCCTCACTCTGCTGCACAGATGCAGGTACAGAGATACCGGAGTTGGAATTAATCAGTATGTTATAGATCCAACAAAAATGCAGGACAAAGTAGAAGAGTTACTGTCATGGCGCCCTTGAATTTGAAGTGGATTAGGAGTCAGTGAGTATGTGAAAGTGAGGGAGGACGACTGGGGGTAGGAGAAATGGGTCATAGGAGCAGCTGGGATTCAAAGCCAGTTAGACATTGGACTTTATGGGATGGAAGCAAGTGTTTATCATTCTTCTTCCTCATACCACGTGCACAGAACTAGCTACATACCACTCATCTATCTTTTCATCATTGCCTCCTTCAGAAAGCTTGCCCTGAGCCCCATAAACCAGTCTGACTGCTCCCTCAGTTAGCTCCTATAACACTCTACACTTACTAATTGTGGCCCATTAACGTCGCTGAAATATCTATCAGATTCATCATATCAGGTCTGACCGTAAGTTGCTTGATGGCAGAATCTGTTTTCTTTACATGGCAAAGTATCCAATAGGAAACAAGCGTTTAAAAACTATTTGGGCGAGCATGAAAAAATGTCTGTGAGTGAATCAATAGTCACGTCTCTGGCTCTGGTAGACAAAATAATGACCTCAGAAGAGATCCACATTTTAATCCCAGAACCAGTGATTATGTTCCCTTCCATCACAGAAGGAACTCTGCAGAATTGATTAAATAAGAAGTAAGGACCTTGAGATACTGGGATTATTGCAGATTACCTGGATGAGTCCAAAATAATCATAAGGGTCTTGGTTTGAGGAAGACGAGGAAATGGAAGCAGAGGCTGGAGGAGTGTGTTAATGGAGGAAAAACCATGAGCCGAGAGATGAGGCAGCCTTTAGAGACTAGACAAGTCAAGGAAAAGGATCCACCTCTGGAGCCTGGGGAAAGGACATAACTTTGCTAACACATTCACTTTTGCCTCTTAAAGCTGATTTCAGATTTCTGACTTCCAGAACTGTAAGATAGTAAATCTGTGTTCTTTTAAACCACTAGACTTGTGGTAATTTGTTATGGCACCATTAAGAAGCTAATATCCACAGTAATTAGGCTGTCCATTCCCTTGGATATCAACAGTACAGTCTTCACCCCTGTGTAGCGGCTGAAGCCATTCCCAGCAGGCGTTATTGGAGTAGGATGAAATTCTATTCCCTCCCAGACACACACTGAGATAACTCTCCTGTCTTTACTATCCCATCATTTGGTCCTCAAGATAGAAAATAAGAGAACTTCAGTAAGATGATGGATAAGTGTGACACACTCATATCTTCCTGTCACGTGTGGTATGATAAGATGATAATAGAAGGCCTGGCATTATAGACATGATTCATTTTTGTGGCAGATAATACTAGATACACTCCCACTCTTACACACATTATAGCAATTTTTATGTGATTTAGCCTCAGAAAGTGCTTGACAAATGACATACAAGTAGATTCAAATTTGAAAAAAAATATTGTCAACCATCTAATAACTTTTTGCACAGTCAGTTGTGAAAGTGACTTACAGTGACAAAAAATATTATACACACTAAAATGTTTAAGCTTTCTGGACATATCATGAATTGTGAGGCAATGGGTATTTTATTTTTGATGCAGCTAAATGCATCTGCAGCTTGATGGCCCTCATAAGTAATAATCTGAATTGCCTATCAGAGGGAAGTGCTAGAGTTATTTACAAAGGAAAAACTAACCCAATAACCTAAGGTGTCACCATTTTATGCACAAAGAAAGTGAATCTGGCAGCAAGAATAATGAAATGAGGTAAGCCACACACTGGACATCTTATATTCCACTTAAAAAAAAACTTTATAAACTATTTCTATGCATCTATAGGTTTACTGCAATAAGTTGCATGCACTGGGTAGATTATCAACCAAAGAGCTGACTACCCATCCTTCTGATGCCTCCAATCACTCTCCCTAAGGTGCTGGTATGACTCTCATGTCTTCTAGAACTTATGCCTCAGGCTGATCAATTCTGAGTTTCCTCCTTCCCTCAATTTCTCTAAAATAAAACTAATTAATTCTATAGAGGTCTCTTATGTCTGTCATCTTTCTGTTGCTTAACCAAACCACTCACTACAAAAGATGTTCTCTATGTAAGTTCTAATTTATTTAGGAGAGGTCATAAGTTTTGTTTTAATTATTGTTATGGTGATTAAACAAAAATCCGTTTTTCTTGCATTTGACCTACGGTTTCTGTTTATATTCAACTCTGTCACAAAAGTTATTTTCCAAATCCTTTCACTTTTCATTTGGACTGTATTCACAATCTTCATTTTCCCGGAAGTCTTAATTATTGCTATATTGAATAATTATGGCTTAAGGGAAGAACATGAATGTTCTGGAAAGAATATAGCCTTGGGAAACAACCTGTGCTATTATTTAGTCGTGAATGCCAAGACAAGGTACTTACCATTCTGAACTTCATTATTCTCCTGGGTAAAATGGATTTCAACAATTTCTGTTAGGAGAAAGACAATTCTGAGTGGCTAGAGGAAGTTCATTAGATAAAATATATTTTAGATATATGAAAGTATTTGATATCACAGATGGCACAGTTGTAACGATATTGGTATAATAAACAGGGAACATACTAGCCAAAACAGTGAGGAGCATCATATTTATTTTTGGCAGCGTCATAGCCTGCAAAAACAACGACCTCACCAGAACTCTAAGCACCCATCTCAGCTGATTCCTTCAGCACTGGAGTACTTAAATGGTTATTTAGAGACCCTTGGAGGCCCTTTGCAGGGGGCCTATGAGGTTAAGGATATTTTAAAATAATACTAAGACATTATTTGTCTTTTTTTACTGTTAGTCTCTTACAAGTGTTTCATGGAATTTTCTGGAAGCTCCTGTAGAGTAAAGGAAGAAAGGAATATGAGACTCTAGCTGTCTGCTAATAAGCCAGTCTTTAAAAGATTTACAAAAGCATAAAACAATGCTACTCCTCTCATAGTTTTTGATAATACAAGTATTTGTTATATAAATGTTATTTATGATAGTTAATATATTATTATTAATCATTTAATAATATTTTAATGTATCAGCTTTAATTTCCTGAGACCATCAAAAAACACAAAAATTGGGACCAACAGTTAGCGTAATGGCTATGTCGCTGGACTCCCATGTAGTCAACTGCAGTTTGCATCCCGGACCCGGTGGCTTAAAACTCACGCCGGGTACGTGTGCGTGCGTGCCCAAGATCCCGAGAGGAGAATGGAGGAGAAGGGATTGCACCGTGGCCATCCCCCCTGGGAGGTATTCTCTCGCTTTCTGTCTCTCTGTCTCTCTCTGTCTGGCGAGCACACGCACCCTATAGCAAAAACCTCTCCCCCCAAAAAAAAATTGGGGGAGTGTCTTCAATAATTTTTACTAGTATAAAGGGGTTCTGAGAAAAAAGGCCCTGGAGCCATGAGTTTAGATCTCCTTCCCTCAGTGGATTGCTCACTCACCCCATTCCATCCGAGTCACTTTGCTATGCTACTGCTTTTTACTGTAACATGAGTTACTCTTGCTCCCTGTGGGTATTGCATAAACCCACCCTTGGGCTTGAATATTTTTAACCATGACAGACACATGCCTGTCTAACGTGGAGAGTTCTTTCTTTGTTTTTAAAGAATTATTTGATTTTATTTATTTATTATTATTTGTTAATTTGAGCAGAGAGAGACAGAAAGAAAAAGGGAAAGTGAGGAAACAAGCTGCTAGGTCCCAGATTTGAACTGCAGTTGACCATGTGGAAGCATCACCACACTACCTGCTGGCCCTCTGATGAGTAAAGTTCTAAAGCAGCAAGCTGTACTTGTTCATTTCAGAACAGGGCATACAGGGTATCCTCAGTCGTACTAAACTAAAGGTCCTCTTCCCTGAATTCAAGCTGAATCTCATACTGTTCATCTCTCGGCAAGCCCTTAAATCCTATCTCAAAGCTTCTTTCTCCAACCAAGCAGGATCTTAGACACTGGAGCCTGTTTCTCCACTCAGCCACTGCACCTAACTTCACCCCAGTTACACCATGGACTTTGACCTTAGCATCTTGTTCTAAGATTCCAGCGTATGGTAGGTCCTTCTTATCAAATCTCTAATCAAATCTTTTGAAAAAGATTTTCTTACATCTATGAACTCATCAAGTCTCCCAAAGACCTTTGATTTCATAACCACTGTGCCCAGCCCTGCCATCTAAGCCAGAGAGACCTTTTTGGAATTTTATATTCTAAAGTTTGGGGTTTTGTGATTGTTTTTAGTTCATCTGTTTGTTTGGGAGAGTGGCATTTCTAGAGCCCATCAATTCAAATTCAGAACTGTGCCCTTCTATATGGCTATATATCACTACGGTGGAAACGCTGTGCTCGTGCATAAAGCACCCTGGGTTCTGAGGACTCGAGATGCGAGGAGACAGTCTAGCCCTGGGCATCAACTGCACCATCCTGCTCCTCCTTTCATTCTGGAATTCCCATGATCCATTCTCTGCGGAGCAGCCATATTGGAAACAACAAATCATTCCTTGAAACTCTCAGATCATGACAAGCAAGGAAAGTCTGAGGAGCTAACAGACACAGGAGACAGAACACACGACACCTGGACAGAACAAACTAAAGAGCATGATGACTAAATTAGGGGGAAATGTGATGAAATCCAAATAGTCTGATGTCTAGCTGGTAGTAATGTGCCAATGTTACTTTTTCTTTTTTGACAAATCTGTCATAGCCTCATACAATATTAATAATAAGAGAAACTGTGGCAGGTTTCTGGAGATTCTGAACTAGCTTTGAAACTTTTCTATAAATCTAGAATTATTCCCAAATAAGAAGTGTGTAAAATATTATCTCTTTCCTTCGAGCCCTTGAATGACTTGCTATTGCCTATATGCTGAAATCCAAACTGTCCTTACAGCTCACAAGGACCCTGCCACCTCTCTCATCCCAGACACTTCACTGCCTTCTCTACTGTCTAACCACTGTCCTTTATTCCCCTCCTGAGTATACCAAAGTCCTCCCACCTCAGATGTCGGCGCCCCTTCTGCAGAGACGGACACCTGGTTCTTCCTCCCGCAGTCTTTATTCACAGGTTTCAGCTTCTTCCTCTGCTTCCCTTTTCCGCCGTATATATAGGGTCCTCCCCGGCCCCACACGCAAGTTCCTTCACCTGTGCGAGGCAAGTCCTGATTGGCTGTAGAAGGAGTTGTTTGTACACGCCTTCCTATGCAGCCAGCAGCGCCATCTTGGCTCGGCGGCCAACAGCAGCGGCCAACACTCAGACACTTCACGTTGGTTATTACTTCTGTTGAACCTTCAAGATCACTCACGGTGATTGCTTTCACCATTTCAGTTTAGTCACCTCTTCAGAGAATCTTTATATAAACTCCCTACTGAGCATTACCGCTTTCCCTTTGAGACACTCAATATCATGTTGCCTTGGTTTGCTTATGTACGCATGTTGGTATGTATGTAGATGATGTTTTATAGAACTGCTCACTGTATGAAATTCAGTCGTTCCTTCTTTCTACCGAATTTACATATATTTTCTGCCTTTCCTAACTCAGATGTAAGCAGAATATATATATATATATATATATATATATATATATATATATATATATATACACACACACACACACACACACATACATACACACACATATAGCCTATGTGCATGAATCTGTGTGTGTGTATGTGTATACGTGTAAGAGAGAGAAAGAGAGAGAGAGATCACCTTCCTCCAGCCCATCAGGACCTAGCATGTTTCCGACTGACTTGTGGAGATCTCATCTGGGTTGGCCAAGAGGCCTCCAGCACTGCAACCCAGTAGGCCATAGTCTGCAGCACCAGGATGGGCCAGACATTGTTTATTTTATTTTATGATATAGAAATGATCCAGTTTTTTATTACTACATAAAAGCCCTAAAGTGACTGGAATAAAACAATTCTATGGGTCTGTGATTTGAAAATTTTGGTCACTTTTTTATAAGCATATTATGATTTATTTAAACTGACTTAAGATAGTAAAAATAAACTAGGGAAAAGGGATCTCAAGACTTCATCTGCAAAATCTGCATATCTATATCTATATTTATATCCCTGTTTGATACATCATTGTTTAAATCAGTGGGTCTATAGTGGGTTTGGTTATATCTTGAAATCAAACCCCAATTTCTAATGGCATGCTTAAATTGCTTATTAGCATCCAATGAATTTTGTTTTAGCTCCAACACAACTTATAAAACACAGAAAAAATAAGATATAAATTCAAACATAATACAATAAAAATTCAACATGCTGAAAGAGCATAAAATTCTGTTCATAATGCACATATTTTAAAATTTTTAAAAAATTGTTTAACGAAACACCAGAAGGAAAAACATCTCTGTTATCTTTATTTCTTCATAAAACAATGACATTTGATATTATGAAATACATCTTAAATTCTGAGCAAAAATTTCTCCAGAAAAGAGAAGGAAGTGAGCATAAATTTTAAGAGATGGTTATGACAGGTGCGCAGTCAACATTAAGTTCCGAAGCAATTTGGATGGAGAACAAATAGCAGTGCTCTGCCCTGCACAGTCCTTCCGAGTTCCTTTAGGGAAATTGATGCGCAGAGAATGAAACCAGGAAAGTAGCACTTGGTCATTAACTGGGAGTTTAGTATTTCATTCCCCAAGCAGCATGCTAGTGTGTTAATCAGCCCCAAAATATATTGATCTTTTACTTTCTGGGCATTTTATTCAATGCTAGTTAGGAACAAGGAATTTTAACCATAAGCAAGACAGATAACTTCCTGGAACTCATAGTCTAATGGGAACATACAGATCAGACAAATCATTTCAAATGATTATTTGGCTAATTCAGACTGTGCGATGTGCTGCAGACAGAATGGATGGGACCAAACATGGGTCTCATTCACCATGGAGAGCTGAGGATCCCGGGGAGCTGCTAGTAAGCTGGGACTTAAAAGCTGAGTAAGAGTTGGCAAGATGGAGGGGGATGAAGAGAAGCCATCTATTTGAACTCCTGGAGATGAGAAAACAGCATGAGATAAGTGAATTTGCAGAAGTCCAGCATCAAGAGGGAAGGGAAGCGTAATGTAAGAAAAGTCTTCAAAAGTGAGCTAGGGCAAAATTATTCCCATGATGCAAAGCCCTTTCAGGTTTTTGGCTCTTGTCTAAAGGTGAGATTATTGGTCTAGGGAATGATGCAATGTAATTGCATTTTACAAATATTTTCCTAGCTGTAATAAGAATGGTTTGGTTGGGGACCAGCAGACGGCATAGTGGTTATATTGCTGGACTCCCACATGGCCGATGGAGGTTTGAGTCCTGGGCCTGGTGGCTTAAAACTCACTCTGGACACATGTGCATGTATGCCCGAAATCTAGAGAGGAGAATGGAGGAGAAGGGATTACAATATGACCATTGTCCCTGAGGAATGACTTCTCATTTGTTGTCTCTGTCTCAGTCTCTCTGGCAAGTGCCCTCACCCTATAGCAAAAAATCTCTCCAAAAAAAAAAAAAAAGAGAATGGTTTGATTGAAAAAATGTATGCAAGAGGGGAGAAAAAGGTGGGGGATGAAAGAAGTAGTCTAAGCAGATTCAGCTGAATCCTGCAAAACTTCTTCCCTAAATAGAAAGTCCTAGGAGAAAAAAAGCCTGAACTGTCGGTCTGCCCTACTACCTTCGTGAAGCCCAAACCCAAAGCAAATTCACATGGATGCACGAGCAGTGTGCTTTGTTTGCCTGTGTTGTTTAAGTCGCTGCTTTGTATTCTGTAAAATGTGTTTTGCGAGATGAGGATGAATTTCAGTTTGAATGACCTGAAATTCAAAGTCTTTCACTCCCTGAAAGTAAAGTTTAACATCAGCTATAATACGAAGACGTTTGAGCATGAAATTTACTCTCTAAAATTACACTATTTGTATTTTTTTTCACAAAACATGTAGTATATTTTATAAAGTTTTACATTTCCAACAACTATTTATTTGTGTGTAATTAATTACAGGATTTACTTTTTTCCCCTTCTTTCTTTTATTTTCTTATTTTTTTTAACATTCTATCACTGTACATCTTTACAGCATATTAGCATTCCTTCTCTCCCACTTTTTCATCAACTATTTTGAATCTTTTCACTAAGGAAGAATATTGTACAATAATGTAGAATAAACTTGAAACTATTTCTCTTTAGATGGTGTGTATGTGTGTGTGTTTGTGTGTGTGAGCGAGAGAGGGAGAGACACAGAGAGAGAGAGAGAGAGAGAGAGAGAGAGTATTGGAAGATTGAGAGGGTGGACATGGCACTAGGAAGGGCATTAAAAAGAAATTTTTAATATTCAGAGTACAATTGTCAATGTAACACACACACACACACACACACACACACACACAGATTCTGAATCCATTGATTGACTAGCTCATTTTGTTTTGTTTTGTTTTTCCAGTATGTTTGAGTCTGAGACTGTCAGAACTTGTCCCCTAGCAATCCCACTGAAGAGTGAGTAACTCCAAGATTATGAAGAGTCCCCTGGCTCAGATCAAGCTCTGTGCTGAACTACTCAAGTCCTGGTAATAAAATACTGGGAATGAAAGAGCTCCCAACTAGCCTTCCACTCAGATGGCATCCTTTGCAACTTTAAATCCCTGGTCAGAATTTTGAGATCCAGAAGCGTGTATTTCTGAGTACCATGTCAAATGGCTCTGCTGTTAGTGCAACTGATGCTGACGCCCTGCGTCTCCTCAGAATAAGCAGCCCTTCCCTCACTAGTTGAAGTGGAGTCTGAGACTGTTTTTTCCATCCACCCAGACAAACTGTAGACCTCACAGCTGTGCGCTCTCCTAGCAGAAGCATGAGTATTTGGATTCTGGAAGAATCAGAGCCTGCTTGTGGATGCACGGTGGGGGTCTACACCAGCCAGCATGTAAAAAGTGTGTTTCTGAGCAGGTAGAGAAGAGCAGCAAGAAGTGACTGAGATTCAGAAACATCAAAGCATGGTCATTTCCCCAGGGTCTGAGGAGAATCCCGCTCCTCCTTGCAAATGCAGCTACAGCGACCTGAGTTGTTGGCAAAAGTCAGAAAGAGGTCTGCAGTATCAGCCACTGGCCTTGGGACTAGACTCTACTCGCCTTCTAAATGACACTTACGAGCTTCCTGGGGGGCACCATTTATTCCTAGACAAGCTGCTGAAGACAGCAAATAAGATAAGCCTAAGACCAGAGATCCTTGTGACTGTTTTTGTAAGGAAAATATTTACATATAAAAGGGCAAATTTATAAACTTCACTAATCGATTCACAGTAGCATGTTTAGAAATATGGAAAAGACATTGGGAAGAAGGTGTGTGCTCCAAGTCTATGGATGCTGGTGGCCACAGTCCTCGAAAATGTATCTCCAGTAACAGAAACTAGGAGTCCTCTGTGTGACTCTTCCATTTCATAGGCACGTGATTGAGATTTGGTTGTTGTCATTGTTATCAGTGACATTAACTAGTTAGTGATAGGGTGGCTAGAAGACTGTGACCTTCTGACTAGGCAACAGAATGGCTCTTATGAGAAAAAGCAAGGGTAAGTCAGTCTGATGAGTCAAAGAAGACACAGATAGGTGGATTCTGATTCCATAGACTCTTTTGCTAAAGCCAATGATAGAGACACTTCGATCCAGCCGGTGGACCACCAGGGACTAGCCTACTCTGGTTTCCCAGTTTGCTGGTAGGAATTATGGGAATACCGTGTGCTTTTAAACCTCACCTGAGTGGTTCATATTCAAATCTCTAAGACGTCCAGAGGAAAGAAATCCTCATGAGCAGAAAATCCACCATGGTGCTTCTAGAAGTGAGACGAAAACACATGTGGTGACCCAAGAGCATCAATCAAGGCTAAACCATACTTTTTCTCCTTTTCTAAAACATTTTACTTTGAGCAAACTTTTGGTTTACAGACCATTTATAGATAGTATGGCATGTTCCCATACATCCTTTACCAAACTTCCCTGAAATGTTAACATCTTACATAACTATATTTATCAAAACTAAGAAATTAATGTTGATACTATTAACTATTAACCCAACGCGTATTTTATTCAGATTTCACTGGTTTTGCCTCTAATTTCCAGAATCGAATCATGAGGACACTACATTGCATTTAAGCCTGCATGTCTCCTTAGTTTCCTCGGGTGTGTGACTACTCGGTCTGCTTTAGTTTGATTGTTTTTATAAGTTTGTCTCTTTTGAAAAGTATTGGTCTTATAGAAAGTCACTCAATTTGCATTTGTCTGTTGTTTGTCATGATTTCATTGGGATTTGCAGTTGAGGAGAGAGTATCCCAGAAGTACCCACGTGACCACTTCATATCCGGGGAATTAACTTGAGTTATTATTGGTGATGTTAGCCTAATCCCTTAATGAGGTGATGTCTGACTTCTGGGTTTCTCCCCTGTTAAGTTATGGTTGCCCACTCCATATTCTATTAGTAGTCCAAAGTGCATCACTAAGTCTATGCCACACTCAATGGGAAGGAACGAAGCTTCACCTCCCGGATGGAAAGAATATCAAAGAATCTGCAGACATATGTTAAAATTAACACAGGAACTAAAAGAGATTTGGGGGGACTTTGTTGGAGCTATGCATATATCCTGCTTCTTTAATATTTTGCCCACTACTTTTAACATTCATCAGTGGGTCTCCCTTGCAGCAATGTTTACTAGAGTATTCTAATGGTGACTTCCTGTGCCCTCCTTCTTTCTATGCTTTTATTTAAATTCTTCTGTAAAATAATGGCTTATCTCTTCTCTCCTACTTACATATTTATAAAATATATTTATTCATTTATAAGATATTTATTTATGGATATTTATTTCATTCTTTGAAGTATAATCCATTACTGTTATTTATTATGTTCAAATAGACCCAGCTTTAGATACTGCGGGCTTTCTCAGTTTGTCTTCTGTGTCATTTTGACACTTTTTTCTATTGTTTTCTGTCACTACAAGATATTGCAAGCTTGTCCTATATTTTTTAATTATGCCAGTCCTAAGATTAGCCATTTCTCCAAAGATTCCTAGCTCTTTTAATTGGAGAATAATATTTAGAAACACAAGTGAAAATTGCATTGCTTCCACTCTTATAGCTAGAAAAAAAATAATGAAAATTGAAAAGTAACTTTTCTTGACCCCATCGGGAAAATTTGATTGTGAAGAAAACGACAAACCTCAAATGCCTATGGAGAGGTGGAGCCTGCAAGGGAAACTGGACCTAAGTATTTTTACATATATCTCATGATGCATTTAATTCTCCTTTAAGTAATACTTCTTAGATAGTGTTAAATATGGTCCAGATGCGGGTGGAGAGGCAGCATACTGTTCCAAGCTGGAGCCTTACAGACCATCGGGTTTCGCTCTGATCGACCTGTGTGTTTTTGCATGTGAGCTCGTGTGCCTGTGATCTGAGCTGGTTGGGAAGGCTGTCGGGAAGAGCATAATGTGAAACTGTTGAGGGTGCTCCCTGCCATGAAAAAAATGAATAAACAATAACGAATGAAGTATTAAATATTCTAAAGTCTTAAATTAACCCTGAAGAGTACAATAAGATCCTTCTCAGTAATTTATGATTTTTTTTTAGTTTTAAGTAATGCAAAAATAAGTTTGTAAAATTTAAAAGGCATTTTATAAGATACAAAGAATCTTGAAGATGTTTATAGAAAATGCATATTATGAAAAACCTATGAAACGTTTTCAAAAATTCTTTGGCACTAAAATAAACTCATATTTTTACTTCCACTGTTTCATGAACTTTTTGAAGTCCCTTTGTGTAATAAGCTACTCATAAAAAGTTTTCTATATTTAGTTTAAAATCTACTCTGGATTTGGTTGAAATGGAAAACTATTTTAAATTGGGCCACAAGATGGTGCTATCACAAAACAATTTCAATGATAAACCACTATGTCTAAATTATTTGTACATCTCTTGGGATTCTTTCCAAGTGGCACCTTTAAATTTTTAACATTCTCATTCGTCAGTACCTTCTTGCAACTTAGTTTATATTCCAAGATCCGCTTCCGATCTATTTTCCTCCCACTGATTGTGGATTACTACCCCACGAAGGAGACCAATCAAACCTGTTTTAGTGAAAACCCTATGCAGTGTTGGTAAAATAATCTTTCAAAAATAAGAAATGACATACTTTTATTCGGATTAGATATTGTTATTTGTCGGTTAATTAACAGAAGAGAGATTTTCTTTCCCTGTAATCACAGGGTCAATTAGTGTCACTGTCACACACAGAGCCAGCATTTGGGGAAATGACAAGCTCAATAACAAGGCAGAAGAATGTTCTCAATGTTTTCATTAATTTGGTCAGGTCCGGCTCCTTCCTCACCATCTGGGTCTCCATGTGTTGAAATCAGGTGGTCTCACTTACAGAGGCAACAAACAATTAAGGACCTTATCCAAGATACACAGGAACCAAGAGGAATCCTTAACGAAGTGTTGTTCCTCACTGAGGTGACATCCCTCACCCTGCATTCTGTTGTTTTGTGTCCGAAGGGCTTGGCTACTAACTGAGTGTGACTGTGTTGTGATGCTCAAAAAAATGCAGCATTACAATGCTGCCACTTGTCTGGAATCTAAGGATAAAGTCTGAAGGTCCGGAGACCCTCCATGTATCATTGAGAGAATAGCAATTTGGGAGTTTGTTGAAGCAGAGACTAAATTGTACTTGAAACTGTAGCGGCTAATGGTCCAAAGATAAAGGCTGACATACTCTGCACTGTAAAGATTCCTCCATTGCAACTTTAGAGAAAAAGATTTCCCAGAGTGTGGAAAGTTATTTTTGCTGTATGTGGTGGTGGAGAGTTTATTCAGGAAGTAAGTTCAGGACGAGAGGTGGGCAAGCGTGTCTCACACTGCTCTCCAGTGGTAGCCGAAGCAGCCATGGGCAGTACCTAAGCCAATGAGCAGGACTACATTCCAGTCACGGTTAGTTACAGAAGTAGGTGGAATCCAACACATCAGAACCAGGCTGGCTCTGTAGCCTAGTGGTTAAGGGAGCTGGATCCCACACATAGCTGACCACGTTTGAATCCCAGCGGGTGCATGTAAGCATGTGCCCCAAATCCCTATGAGATGGAAAAGGAATCAGGACATTACCATGCCCCATTGTGGGGTGCTTTCTCCCTCTCTTCCCACCCCACTGTTCTTAACTAATAAGCATACACCTTCCCTGTCAATTTAAATAAATACATATGTAGAAATCAACTAAACAAAATAAGATTTGTACACTGAAAGCTTATACAATATTGCTGAAAGATGTTAAGGAAGACCTAAACAAATGGAAGGCTATTTTAGGTCCATGGATTAAAAATCTTAATATTGCTCTTTCCGACCATACAAGATGGCAGGTGAAAAAACTGTGAAGCAGGATACTAAGGAGAAGATACCTGAAGCCAAGAAGGCTAATGCCAGGTTAAAAAGGTGACCCCAAGGCTAAAAAGCCCAAGAAAGGGGAAGTCCTATTGCAGTCCTATTCTGGGCATTGGCAGATACTCCCGGTCTGCCATGTATTCCAGGAAGGCCATGTATTAAGAAGAAATACTCGGCCACTAAATCTAGGATTTAAAAGAAAAATGAGAAAGTTCTTGCCACTGTCACAAAACCAGTTGGTGAGGACAAGAATGGTGGGACCAAGGTGGTTAAACTTCACAAAGTGCCTAGGTATTATCCTGCTGAAGATGTGCCTTGAAAGCTGTTATGCCATGGCAAAAACCCTTCAGTCAGCCTGTGAGAAAGCTTCGAGCCAGCATCACTCCTGGAATCATTCTGATCACCCTCATTAGACGCCACAGAGGCAAGAGTGTGGCTTTCCTGAAGCAGTTGTGCAGTGGCTTGCTACCTGTGGCTGGACCTCTGACCCTCAATGGAGTTCCACTGCATAGACACCTCAGAAATCTGTCATCGTTACCTCCACAAAAATTGATATGAGCAAACTAAAAAGCCCCAAACAGCTCTCCGATGCGTACTTTAAGAAAAAGAAGCTGCAGAAGTCCAGACCCCAGGAAGGTGAGACCTTCAGCACAGAAGAGAAATACAGAGGATTCCCACAGAAGGATTACAGAGCAGTGTAAGGTGATCAGAAAGCTGTGCAGTCACAAATTTCACTAAAGTCAAATCTGTTCCTCAGCTCCAGGGCCACCCACAGTCCGTGTTTGACCTCAGAAGTGGAGTTTATCCCCACAAATTGGTATTATAAATTTCTTGCCAAGAATCTAGTTTATTAACTGATCATAAAAAATTGTAATATTGTCAAGATGACAATACACCCCTAATTCATCTATAGAGTTATAGATTCAATGTACTTCCTAACAATATCCCAACTATTGTCAAATAATAAGCTGATTCTAAAATTCGTGTGGAAGTATGAAGGGCCAGAATAGTCAAAACAATTTGGAAAAGAACAAAGTTGGAGGCCTCACCATTCCCAATTTCAAAGTTAATACAAAGCTACAGTAAACAAAACAGTATGGAACTGGCATAGACATAACTATTTCCTGGGAAGAGAATATAGAGACACTGTTCTTGAACTCAAAGCATATTTATATTCCTAATTCCAGATTAACATTATGGGGATTCTTTTCCTCAAGTGTGTATGAAGCATTTTATGAGGCACAGAGCTTAACAAGGCATGGGGCTTATGGGTTCACAATCTCCCAAGGAAAACAGACAACATTCAAGTCGATTTCCATGAGAGTCCAATGTATGAATTCCGTTCCAAAAGTGTCTATAACCCTGATAACCTCCCTTCACAAACTGCTAAGTTAAACCTCTCTCTTGCTCTCTCTCTCTGACACACACATATACAAGTATGTGACCATATTTCAGAAGAGTACAATGAAAATAGTCCTCATATTTTGTTAAAAGTGTTTCTTATATTTAAAGGTCAATACAACTTTTTATTACAATCAAAAAGTACTTTAAATACTAAATTTATTTAACTTACATAATCTTCATCAAAATGCCTATTACACATTCTTCAATTGGAAAATGACAGGTGTTGATTAAATAATATTTAGTCTCAAAAATATTACGTTTCATTTATCTTGATTGCCTCACTCTCTCATCGTCATTTGTCTCGTCACTGATTCAACAAATATTTACTGAGCTATGGCTATGGGCCAATCACAGCTACAGGCACTGAGCATAAAATGTTAGCAAACACAGACATAATCTCTGCTATGAGAGAGTTTACCTAGCAGCGCCTGACAGCACTGAATCAAATTCTGTAAATGTACAATTTCGCCTTAGGCACATGCTAGAAAAGAAAGATATTTGGTACTGCAAAACTTACCCTTGCCAATAAATAATATATTTGAGAAGTGTCTTACATATTTTTACACTTTATAATTCATCTCTGTGTTTCCAATCTCTACTCATACTGATACTTTTTTGGGGGGCAAGGGAAGTTTTTTTGCTGCAGGATGTATGGGCTTGCCAGAAAACAACTGAAAAACACTCCCCAGGGAGGATGGCCACATCCCATTCCCTTCTCTTCTACTCTTCTCTCAGGATTTTGGACACACACGCACACATGCCCAATGTGAGTTTCAAGCCACCAGGTCTGGGACGTGAACCGCAGTCAGCCATAGGGGAGTCCTGCACCCAAATTGCCATGCCACCTGCTGGCCCCCATACTGATACTTTTAAAAATTGCTTCCACGGATAAGCAGATTGCATAATGGTTAGGTCACTGGACTACCATGTAGTCAACACCAGTTCAAGTCATGGACCCGGTGGCTAAAGACTCACACTGGGAGCATGTGCATCCATGCCCAAAATTCTGAAAGGAAAATGGAGGAGAAGGGATTGCAGAGTTGGCC
This sequence comes from Tupaia tana, assembly GCA_026018925.1. Lineage (NCBI taxonomy): Eukaryota > Metazoa > Chordata > Mammalia > Scandentia > Tupaiidae > Tupaia > Tupaia tana. The sequence goes on along the minus strand of JAKSZU010000007.1, from coordinate 159,876,699 downwards.
ATTCTCCCTGGGGGGGTGATTTCTTACTTTCTGTCTCTCTGTCTCTCTCTGTCTCTCCAGCAAGTTCACATGCTCTATAGCAAAAATCTCTCTTAAAAATAAATTGCTGCTGTATAAACTTCCCAAGAAGAAATTTTGTAATGTCAATTTTCTGTACATTTTTAACCTCCCCCTACTCCCCCAAGATAGAGAGAGCCTGTTGTCAAATTACAAATTTTCATCAACTGAACCTCAGCCTTGCTCTCCTCCCCTGTCTCTTATTCCCTTCTCATGCATGGTTTTTGGTTTTGTTTTCATAAAATCAGGGTGTCTTATTGTCTCATAGGTTCTGAAGTTTTCCTTATTTGAAAAGAGGATAATAAAACCTACTACAGACAATCATTAGGATTATTAACTGATGGAATACATATGAAACAATCAGTATAAAACTGGAAATTTATTAATACATTTGCCAACAATGTTGTGTAGAAAATAGCCTCAAAATATAGCAGCTTGGAATGAAAACATTTATTTTGCTCCTTGCTGTGAGCCACTGGGGGCCAGGTGGTCTATGCTGGGTTTTACTCTCAAGCAGCGGGGAGGTTCCAAGTCTGCCCCTGTCTCTCCTTCTTGGACCAGGGGCCTGGGTGGGTCACATGCTTCTCATTGCCTGAGAGAAGAGCAACACAGAAAGTATAATCCCTAAGCATAACCTCAAGCTTCTGCTTGTATTGTGTCTGCTTATATCCAATTGGCCAAAATAAGTCACATGAATAAACATGAAGTCAAGGGGCAGGAAACCATGCTCTGCCTTTAGTGGAAAAAATGACAAAGTTCAGACCGAATGGTATGCATAGAAGAATGGGTGAAAATGAAACCAAAATCCAATCTCTGGCTATAATTCTTAATAATTTTAGAGAAATAAGAATTAGAAAAGGATATACTGGTGTCATTTGCATACCTCATTCCACCTAAAATTGAATTTAAAGAATTATTTTTATAAGCGTTATCAACATTATTACAGATTTTATAAAGCAGAAAGAAGGTTCATGAAAACAATTTCCTGTGATTTGTATTCTCCTTACATGAAGAACAGTTCCTCAAAACCTAATCTGGAGTCTTTGCACTTGTGAAGTTAAGCAAATTTTCATCAATAGAAACTACAGTAATAGTAACAGTTCTTCCTTTTTTTCCCAGCTTTATCAAGGTAAAATTGACAAATAAAACTTGTACATATGTGTGCCATGTGAAATGATAACTATAATAAAGCTGATTAATATATTCATCTTCTTAACAGTTACCTTTTATGTGTGGGTGTGGTGGTGACATAGGGAATGTGAGGGTGCAGGAGTGATCAGGCCCAGCACCCCTAGTTGGACACCAGTTCTTGTCCACAGCTCTTGAAGAATTAGAGGCGTGGACACAGAAAGGGGATAGCGAAGTGGAAAATTTATTGAATGAGAGGGAAGGAAAAGCAGTTCTCAGGAAGAAGGAAAGGGTCCCAGTAAAGGAGTTGCTGAGGAAGAAACTGAGGCAGAGGTTTTTTTGTTGTTGTTGTTGTTGTTGTTTTTTAAGAGTTTCATTTTCTGCCTTAGGGTGTGTGCAATTGCCAGAGAGAGACAGAGAGATAGAGACAGTGAGAGGGAAAGTGAGAAATCATCCCCAGGGGTATGGCCACACCACAATATCTTTTCCTCTGTTCTCTTCCTGGGATTTTAGGTACGCATGCACACATGCCCAGAATAATTTTGAAGCCACCAGATTAGGGACTTAAACTGCAATTGATAATGAGGGAGTCCGTAATGTAACTGCTATGCCATCTGCTGATCCCCAAGGCGGAGGTTTTTTGTTTTTGTTTGTTTGTTTTTTTAATCTCAGTCAGAAAGGGCTTCATCTGGGCTTGTTCTAGGTGGGTCTTACACATGTATTTCCCTCATAGTAGGTGGGGAATGAGCGCACATGCTGGATGGATTCAGTTATTTTCCTAATTTTGGAGTGGATACACAGGTCAGGAGATTTGGAGTGGGTACACAGGTCAGAAGGTTCTTAGTCCAGAAGTTTTGTGCCATAAACACCGTTATCTTATCCTCTCCTTTTCCTGGAATGTGATGGGGCTTGAAAACAAGCCTTTGTTTTAAGTCTAGGTCATGCTATCCAGGTCAATCACCAAGCCACAGCTGCAAACCGTCTCTCCGAAAAGCAGCTAAGTTGCTTTGTCTTCCTCTTAAAATTCAGCCTTTCCATAATTCTATTTGGGGTCTATACCCTATCTATATTCTTCGGGTTCCTGTCTCCTACCTCAGTGAGAAAACTAAGGAATTGCTTCTTAACCACTTTCTCAAGTATACAATATGATATTATGAAATAGAGTCACCGTGCTTTTCGTTGCTGGTAAGACCTGTTTATGTAATAACTGAAAACCTGCACCCTTTGACCAACAGCCTCCACTCCTCCTCCCCGTGGAAACCACCCTCCAACTCTCTGCTTCCAAAAGTTGAATTCCACATAGACACAAGACCATGCAGTTTTTGTCTTCTATGTCTGGCTTATTTCATTTACTATAATGTCCTCCAGCTTCATCCATGTTTTTGCAAATGTTAGGTTTTTTGTATTTTTTAAGGTTGAATAATATTCTGGAGTGTGTATGTGTACATGCATTTTCTTTATCCCTTCATCTGCTAATAGATGCTTAGATTATTTCTATATCTTGAAAGTGTGAAAAATGCTGCTGTGAGCATAGGAGTGTATATATTGCTTTAAAATTGTGATTTTATTTTTTCCTAGACATACACCCAGAAATGGGATTGCTGAGTCATAGTAGTTTTATTTTAAATTTTTGGAGCAACCTCTATACTGCTTTCCTAATGACAGTACCAATTTAAATTCCCACTAACAATATACAAGGCTTTTGATTTCTTCACATTCTCATGAACACTTATCTTCTGACTTCTTGAAAATAGCCACCTTAACAGCTGAGAGGTGATAGCTCATTGTCATTTTATTTTGCACTTTCATGATGATTAGTGACAGTAAGTATCTTCTCTATCCAGTGCCCATTTGCGTGCCTTTGGAAAAAGTATCTAATCGAGTTACTCTCTGTCTGACGTAATCAATTCACATCATGTGTGCCTATCAGAACATCATATTGTGCCTCATATTTGTAGATAATTTTAAATAACATTAATAAGTAATAAAATGGGATATGTATGTGTACACAGTACAATACAATATATTGTGCCTCATATTTGTAGATAATTTTAAATAACATTAATAAGTAATAAAATGGGATATGTATGTGTACACAGTACAATACAATACTATTCAGCCTTTAAAAACAAAGAAATTCTGTCATCTGGGACAATGTGGATGAACTTTCACATTATGCTAAATGAAATAAGCCAGGCAAAGACAAATACTGCATGATCTCACTTATATGTGAAATCTGGAAGAGAAGATATCAGAGAAGTGAAAGGAAAAATGATGGTTAGCCGAGGCTGGAAGTACGTGTGGTGGGAAGATGGAGTGTTGTTGGAGTGTTTGTCGAACAAACGTTCAGAGACACAGAAGAGTTAAGTCTTAATATCTATTGTACAGCTGGGTGACTATAGTCAATAATAAGATACTAGGGCCCCTGGTAGCATAGTGGTGGCACCTGGTAGCACAGCGGTGATGCCACTAGACTTATCTGGGAGGAGCCCTCAGGTCGTATCCTGGGACCTCCTTGGACAGGTAAGGTATTGGCTTGTGCCCATCGGCCAGGCCATCTGGAACTGGGAGTAGATTGTAGCATGAGATCTTCTTAGGGAGTGTTTCTCCCTCTTTCTCTCATGAAAGAAAGAAATGTATGGACTTTTAAAAGGAGGGGAAATAATATATAGTATATTTCAAAATAGCTGAGGGAGTCTATTTCCAAATGTCTCAGCACAAAAATAATAAATGGTTATGTTAATCAGCTCCATTTAATTATTTTACATTGTGTACATACATCACATCACATCATATCCTGTAAATGTGTACAATTATGATTTGTCAATTTGTTTATTCCCTCTTCATCCAATTTCTCAAATTGAGCAAACAGTGCTTGCTTGGTATGGGTGATGAAAGCTGCACTTTTTAATTACGGGTAGATAATCTGTTCATAATCCACTGGCTTCCATTCATCACCCTGTCACAGAAAGAAAAGCTGGTTTCAGTCCATTTGCTAGCCAAGGATAAGTGTCTTCTCACCTCCATACCTCCTTCTTGCCTGATGCACACCTTGCTGAATTCTGAGCCTCCTTTAAGCCTTCATTGCCCTCTAAGCAGAGGGCTTCTCTGCTCATCCCAGACCACGCGCCATGGCCCCCTGACCTAGGGGGTGCAGGAGGCTTGGCTTCCACTGAGGCTCTCCAGGTAAAAGGGAATTCAGGGCCTGTCTGCTCATAGTTCCATAAATGTAAATTGAGAACCTCTTAGTCTACACTTTACCTCTAACCTAGCACTTTGTTCCAAGGGGGTCAGAGAACCTTTCTGCCATCTTTATAAGCTTTCTAGTTACTACCATTTAGAGAGTTGTTTTCTCATCTAGGAGAAAGTTTTAAAACATCATTTTCATCTGACAACTGCATGGTGATATTAGAATTCAAGAACACATTATCTGACAGTTCCGTTTTACAGGGGCTGATCTCTGTTGCACTAAATGTTCCCTCCAGCTTCCCAAGGGGAAGATGAACAAAAAGGTGAAATATATGGGCAGGGGAATGGATTGAGCTGTATCCTGTGTATCACTCTCATGTAAAGGATGTTAAATAGATTAGGAATAAATAAAGCCACCCTGTGCTCTGCTGTTTAGAAATATGAAATATTAAAATTAAAAGCAAAGGCAATCTTCATAAAATTGCAAATGAAATTCTCTTGAGTGAGAGTCATCTTTCTCCAAACATTGTTTTTGCTCTATGTAGTATTTGTACGAACTTCTAACAAAGGCATTGTTTCCAGATCTTAGAAATTATTCTGGCCAAATTCAGTCATTTAGAGTCAGTCAAGATCATGTATATTTTGTATTATTTATTTTAATTGGAAAAAAGCTTACTATCCTTAATAGTCCTTTATCCTTTTTAAAAATTTTTGTCATGTCTGTAAACTGAATTAGTTAAACAACAGTAAAGTGTACTCTTCGTGTGTTTCATTTCTTTAATAAAAGGTATATTTAATTTTTTAAAAAGAGCACTAAAACTATCTGTTAGCTTATTAAACTAGCTAAAACATAAAATATGTTACTTAGGTGACAAGATAACATAACTTTTTATAATTTTTCTTTTAATGTATATGCAATTAAATTTTCTTGCACATACGCGTATTTCTACCTACGGGCAAAAGAATAAAAGAAGAATTAAGGCAGGTGTGAACTGTATTAATTCACCTCACTTGAGTGAGAAAAATATTCCTCTGATCTTTGATATAAACTTGAACATTAAAATATTTAATCCAGTCTGTTCTCTTTTTCACTAACACACTCTTAGAGGAGTGAAATATTTCTACTGGGCCAGCCTGTAACCTAGAGGATAAAGGAGCCGGATCCCACATGGCTGACCACAGTTTGGGTCTCAGCCCTGACAGCGAGGCACCGTAGCGACTGCTCTGCCTCTGGAGAGCCAGGTGTGGTCCTCTCTGACAGGCTCTGATTGCACCTGTGGTAGTGGTGGTGGTAGGGTTCTCTACGCGGAGTGCTTCGTCTCAACTCTTGATCACTGTTCCTTTTACATATGATTCTATATTTCTAAAATAATTCCCTTTATATATATATGTATATATATATATATATATATATATATACACACACACACACACATACATACATACATACATATTATTAATATCTATTCATTAAATATCTTTCTATGGTAAAGAATGATCTTTTGTTTGTTTGTTTTTGAGAGAGAGAGATTTTTGCTATAGGGCGTGTGTGCTCACTGGAAACGTGAAAGAGAGAGACAGAAACCGAGAAATCACCCTCGGAGGGATGGGCATGCCACAATCCTTTCTTTCCAGTCTCCTCTTAGGATCTTGGACATGCTTGCACACAAGTCCGCCTTTAGTTTTAAGCTGCCAGGTCCAGAACTAACACCACAGTGGACTATGTGAGAATCCAGTGACTTAACACCACAGTGGGCTATGTGAGAATCCAGTGATATAACACCACAGTGGACTATGTGAGAATCCAGTGACTTAACACCACAGTGGACTATGTGAGAATCCAGTGATATAACACCACAGTGGACTATGTGAGAGTCCAGTGATATAACACCACAGTGGACTATGTGAGAGTCCAGTGACATAACACCACAGTGGACTATGTGAGAATCCAGTGACTTAACACCACAGTGGACTATGTGAGAATCCAGTGACATAACACCACAGTGGACTATGTGAGAGTCCAGTGATATAACACCACAGTGGACTATGTGAGAATCCAGTGACTTAACACCACAGTGGACTATGTGAGAATCCAGTGATATAACACCACAGTGGACTATGTGAGAGTCCAGTGACATAACACCACAGTGGACTATGTGAGAATCCAGTGATATAACACCACAGTGGACTATGTGAGAATCCAGTGACTTAACACCACAGTGGACTATGTGAGAATCCAGTGATATAACACCACAGTGGACTATGTGAGTGTCCAGTGACATAACACCACAGTGGACTATGTGAGAATCCAGTGACATAACACCACAGTGGACTATGTGAGAATCCAGTGACTTAACACCACAGTGGACTATGTGAGAGTCCAGTGACATAACACCACAGTGGACTATGTGAGAGTCCAGTGACATAACACCACAGTGGACTATGTGAGAGTCCAGTGACATAACACCACAGTGGACTATGTGAGAGTCCAGTGACATAACACCACAGTGGACTATGTGAGAGTCCAGTGACATAACACCACAGTGGACTATGTGAGAGTCCAGTGACATAACACCACAGTGGACTATGTGAGAGTCCAGTGACATAACACCACAGTGGACTATGTGAGAGTCCAGTGACATAACACCACAGTGGACTATGTGAGAGTCCAGTGACATAACACCACAGTGGACTATGTGAGAGTCCAGTGACATAACACCACAGTGGACTATGTGAGAGTCCAGTGACATAACACCACAGTGGACTATGTGAGAGTCCAGTGATATAACACCACAGTGGACTATGTGAGAGTCCAGTGATATAACACCACAGTGGACTATGTGAGAGTCCAGTGACATAACACCACAGTGGACTATGTGAGAGTCCAGTGACATAACACCACAGTGGACTATGTGAGAGTCCAGTGACATAACACCACAGTGGACTATGTGAGAGTCCAGTGATATAACACCACAGTGGACTATGTGAGAGTCCAGTGACTTAACACCACAGTGGACTATGTGAGAGTCCAGTGATATAACACCACAGTGGACTATGTGAGAGTCCAGTGACATAACACCACAGTGGACTATGTGAGAGTCCAGTGACATAACACCACAGTGGACTATGTGAGAATCCAGTGATATAACACCACAGTGGACTATGTGAGAATCCAGTGACATAACACCACAGTGGACTATGTGAGAGTCCAGTGACATAACACCACAGTGGACTATGTGAGAGTCCAGTGACATAACACCACAGTGGACTATGTGAGAGTCCAGTGATATAACACCACAGTAGACTATGTGAGAATCCAGTGATATAACACCACAGTGGACTATGTGAGAATCCAGTGACATAACACCACAGTGGACTATGTGAGAGTCCAGTGACTTAACACCACAGTGGAGTATGTGAGAGTCCAGTGATATAACACCACAGTGGACTATGTGAGAATCCAGTGATATAACACCACAGTGGACTATGTGAGAGTCCAGTGACATAACCGTTACGCCATCTGCTGGTCCCCAGGAGGGCCTTTAAAAGCATTTATACAGTGTGTAATAAACAAGTTGAGAATAAAAACAGATTCATCACCGTCAACGTTTAACATTAGATCATGTTGTGAACCTTCAAAACCGCTCCACTGGTCATTCTGGAAGTACATTCTGATTGTCCGTGATATTTTTTACAGAGAAATACAGTGCTAAAAAAATCTAATTGAGCAAAATTCAGACAACAAAAAGACCTATAAATGAATGAGGATGGAATTTTAAAAAAAACAAAGGTAATCTTTTTTTTTTTGGAGAGGTTTTTGCTATAAGGCGTGTGTGCTTGCCAGACAGGTAGAGAGAGACAGAGAGACAGAAAGCAAGCAATCACCCCCTAGGGGGGATGGTCACGCTGCAATCCCTTCTCCTCCATTCCCCTCTCAGGATCTTGGGCACACACGCGCAGGCGCCCGGCATGAGTTTAAGCCACCGGGTCTGGGACTCGAACCGTGGTCAACTATGTGTGAGTCCAGCGACATAGCCATTACACTAACTACTGGTCCCAAAACAAAGGTGATCTTAACTAAAATTCTCTTTCTTATCAACCAATCTCTTACTGTTCCAATCTTCTAGTATTATTAATACAACTCTTTATATGAAACTGTTTCTGCTCAAATTCTGGGGTGGTTTTTCTTCAAGCTAGACAGTCTGATACAGAATTGGTGCCAGAAGTGTCCCAGGAGCTGGCCTGCCAAGGTGGGATCTTGCTACTGGTTTGATCTTGCCCTTGGACTTGAGCATAGTTCTGACCTCCCCACCAAATTGAAATGAGACACTAGTGCACTGTGGCATGCAGTACCATCACGGTTCCTGGATTATCTCCTGTGATGGAGTGTGATAAAGTAACAGCTAACACACATTTCTCTAGGTGCAGAAGGGGTTCCAGCGCTTCAGGATTCACTGTAATGATAACTACGGTGCAAGACAATCTCTTTTGGGATCGTTTGAAGTGTATGGAATGAAAAATGGCAAGCTCAAGTCCTTCAGGTTGTCAGCTCAGGCTTTGTTGTGGGAAGAAGACAGCTCCTGTGACAGCCTTAGGAAATACCTGTTTTGCAGCTATATGGTTTAAATCGCTAAGAACCGAATGGTAAATTCAGTTTTAGATTGGCGTATTACAGCATCAGCTGGATTCACAGTCCTACCAAATTTCTCATGCATAGATTTGGTTAGGGCGGGATGAAACCTGGAACGTGGAGTGGGAACACCTGGTTCAGTTCAGATGAAACTGACGGTTTTGAATCCCCTTACTCCAAGCCTCGCTTACCAGTGGAAGGAAGGCCTTAACCTTCTGCATTTGAAGCACCTTCTCTTTCCTAGTTTAAAAACTTTAATAGATAGTTGTCTTAAAATTGTAGTGACTAGTTCTGTGTATCAACTAGAGGGTGTTTTGGAGTAAGATTTATATTTAAATCAGTGCCCTTTGAGTGAAGCAGATTGCTCTCCATCATGTAAGCAGGCCTAATTCAATCAGCTGAAGGATGGATTAAACTAAAGACTGCTGTCACCTAGTGTGAAGGGATTCTGCAGAGGTCTTTGGACTTAGACTGCAAACTCTGCTCCCTGGGTCTTCAGCCTGCCTGTCCAACCCAGAGATTTCGGGCTCTTTCTACAGATAGGTGAAGATATTAATATGGATATAAACAACTCCTATTGGTTCTGATTCTCTGAAGAATCCTGAGTAATAGGAAAAGGGACATTTACTTTCCTCAAGACCCATCACAATTACTCCCTGTTTCTTCTTGACCCATAACTATGTCAGATCTCGGCGTGCTCTAAAGAGGTAAGTATAGACTACACTTCTGGAGAAAAGAATGTTGACACTGGAACAAAATGCCAAGACTCGGCTAATATGTATTGACAGAAACCTGGGGAGCAGGTGTGGGAGTGAATTCTAAGGGAGTTAGAGGAAGGAGAATAGAATACAATAGTAGTTCATGCCAAGTTCGTTGGTAAGTGCACTTTTAGAAATGCTGGACTTAACGTCAGGCCATGCAGCTCGGAGAGGCTTGAGCAGCTGACTCACGTGGCTGACTGAAGCTTGAACTCAATGAGATCAAGTGCCTCCGTTTTCCAGGCATGATATGGAATAAATAAAACCATGGCTTAATGAAATCCTAGATGTTTTCAGAACTCACTCTTAATTTAAAGCCTATATACCTTTTAGTTATTACCTCCACACGCTAAATACGGAAGCTTACATTGTGGTATCAATACGCAATAAAACAGTGTCTTAATTAAATCTTAGACTTTACAAAACTAATGCTTGATTTAAAGCCTACATCCCATTTTGTTATTGCAGCCTTACAGTTAATACACAAACTCAGAGTGCTTCCGTATTACCTAATTTGTCTCAAGTATCCATTTCCACTTTGAAGAAGCTATCCCCCCAGCCCTTGTTTTGATATTCTTCTTGCAAAACACACAATATTCTATGTCTCTGAAAGATTTTAACTCTGTTATTAACTAAGCATGTTTATTGATGTCTGAAGATTAATTGCAGTGAAAAAGATTTAATAAACTTCTGAATTAGTGTCACCTTTATATCATTTGGCATGTAATGCATCTTATAATATATTTTCCTGAAGTGGCATCTTTTGATTTGATTTATTTATTGGTCCAGAACACGGTGTTGACAATTTCCTTGCAGATGATGAAATGGGCAATTCTCTCACTTTGTCAGGCTTCTTGGCTTTCGCTATTAAGGATGTAACTTTCGGCAAGCTTCTTAAACTCTATCTGATGCTGTTTGCTAATAGAGTTTCAGGAAGATCTGTATTTATTACTTATCTTGTATTTGAAAACACTTTAAAGTGTTTAATTCTTTTCTTACATAAAATGATTTCATTTATAAGTAAGATCATGGCACAGTTTACTTTGTTCCATTCCTTGATTTGACCATTTTTTTTTCATGCAAATGAATCGTATGGGCTGAGCTGAGAGAGCAATTCTAATTTGAGTAATTCTTATTAGGTACCTAGTCTGTGGGAAACATTAATTTAGGGGGCACTACAATGTTTGCCCAGCAAATTAGATGGCTTTTCATAAATAGAGATGACAAGTAACAGGAAAAACTAAAATATATGTAAAAAGGAGGTATAGTATTATATATAAGGGTTTCAGGGCACTGTAGATGTTAGGGTTTCAGAAAGAGTTTTTAAAAATAAGTCAAATATGTTTAAGAATACCATTGAAAATAATATCAAAATTATGTATGCAATAAATGGAATGAAACTATTGAAATATGAATTCTAGGACTGATCACATGGACTAGTGGTTAAGGGGGTCAGATTCCACAAGGCTGACTACAGTTTGAATCCCAGTCCTGGTGACTTGAAAAGTGCAAAATCCTGGCTGGGTGGAGAAAGGGAGGGGAAAATATTGTAGCGTGACCACACTCTATTCAAGGGTGCTTTCTCCCCATTGCTCTAGCTCTGTCTCTCTACACTGAATGCAAGAACCCTTCAGTTATTAAAAAAGTTTACAAAGTTTCGGGAGCCAGCAGGTGGAGCGGTGGTTAAGGCGTTGGACTCCCACACAAATGACAGCAGTTTGAGTTCCTGGACCTGGAGGCTTGCTGTCTCACTTTTGCTCTCTCTTGGTCTCCTTCTGGTGAGTGCATGTGCCCTGCAGCAAAGTCAAATAATAAATAAAATGAAAAATAAATCATTATTTTTTTAAAAAAGCTTAAAAACTGGCACCAGCAGATGGCATAGTGGATACATTGCTGGACTCCCATGCAGTTGACCCTCCATGATCGAAATGGTGCTCACTAAGTACCTCCTTAAGGTCTCACCACCTCCCAACACCATGAGACTGAGACAAACTTCCCTGAAATGAACCTCTGGGGGACAAACCATTATCCAAACCGTCACAATGCCCTACACAGGTATACCTACACAGGTGTACCTTTTTTTTTTTTTTTTTTTTTTTTTGAGAGGTTTTTGCTATTGGGTGCGTGTGCTCACCAGTCTAATTAAAATTGCTACCTAAAATACCATTCTTTAATTTATACAAAGTTAAATATTCTTCATGTGTTTATGATGGCCTTATTACTTTTCATTACACACTTTCTAATGAAATTATTATATTCTGGAAATTATTATAAGCAACTAAAAATTCTGAATAGAAAAGAACCGATTCTATCAAATAAATTTCTTGGGCTTTTGTGTCATTTGTATTGATTCTATGGAAATCAAGGCACATGATAACTATCAAATCTAAAAATTTAACTTTATCCTATGTATTATATCAAAAGACAAGTATACAAATAAAATATTTGAAATTATTTATTATTTGAAGGTATTGGCGCCTAATGTTATTAACTAGGTGGAGTATAGCTTTAAGGATTTGTTGGATGAAACTAAAGGACACAGATTTCAATCAAGAAATATTGCTTGATCATAAAAGTGTATTAGTTTCTTTGTGTAAATACATTCATTAATAAGACATGATTTACTGCAATTCTATATGTGTTGTTCAAAACTTTAAAATCTCTCCTTTGAAGATGGAGTTTAATTCTCTTTTTCATGCACATGGACTGAACTTAATAACTCATTTTCTAACAAATAGAATAACACGGAAGTGGTAGCATGTGTCTAAAACCAAGATATAAAAGGGATGTGATTGTGTCCTGGCCTCTGTCCAGCTACTGGCTCACTCACTCTGAAGGAAGCCAGCGATCATTCTGAGCATCCCAGGGAAAGAACCACATGCTGGGGACTGAGGCCCTCTGCCAACAACCATGTGAGTGGGCTTGGAGCAGCCAAGTCTTCGGATAACTGTATTGATATTAATATTGATTCTGATATCTTATTGAACCTCATGAAGACTGTTGCTTCATGTGTACTGTTGTTTCCTGAGGAACCCAGCAAAGTTTCCCTCAGATTTCTTACCCTCAGAAACTCTACTAGATAATAAATGTGCATGGTGTTAGGGCACTAAATTAACAGATGAGTAGTTACATACTTTAGTACTCAATATATTTCTTTTATCTGAAAGACACCTAAAATCTTGTGGAAGAGCATCAGTGTGAGATGTTCTGATATATTGTTTCAATCACCGTGTCATAGAGAACTGAAAAACGCGTATAATAGAAATGAAAGGTCTATAATTGTTTCAACATTTCAGATAGGTTTTATACTTACAGGAAGAGACCACATAGACACACACACACACACACACACATACACCACACCATACACACACCAAACCACTCCCCCAACCACACGTATGTATACAGTAAAATTATAGTAAATGCTCAATAGTAAACTGACCATACAGAGCAGGAGTACATGCAGATTATCTGAGAACCAAATTTCTGATCCTCTAATCCTCAGAGACCTGGACAGATCAGAGTAAGCGATAGCCAGGTAATTAATTCTTCCCCTCCGCCATTGTTTAAAGAAGAAAGAAATCGCCGAGGTTTTATGGTCATGAATATTTTCTCTCCCCTTTCACTTTTCTCTTTTGCATGTGTAAATATTAATACTTGGAATAAACAGCTCTCCACTGACAAGTAGATGAAAGTCAGAATTCAGTCTAATTTGAGACTGAACAACAACGTTGCTTAGCGTGTAGGAAAAGTGAGTTCATACTATACCTTTAAGACTTCACAATTAAAAAATGTGCTCTTGTTAGAAGAATAATTTCCCATCCTTATCTTTGTACTAAACTCAGAAGTCCCTAGACACAAGGGGATTAAATCTTTGTCATACAGGAATCATGACGATGTCAGTTAGGGACTGCTGGGTAGGTACAGAATCCCCTCCTGCAGAATTTGATTCAAGAAAGGGGAAATTGAAGGAAAGAAGGAAGGAAAGAGAGAAGGAGGAAGGAAAGAATAAGGAAAGAAGAAAAGAGAGGGAAGGAGCGGGCTAGGAGAGAAAGAAGTAAGGTTAAATGGGAGATCTTGACTTAGTCATATACATTTTTTAGATGTTGAAGAGCCTCATTATAAACTGGAATTTCAAAATTGGATTGAGCTAGCAGATCTGTTGAGATGCTTGTTTGAAGAGTCAATATTACCAGTATCTATGTGTCCTTTCCAAGATCTCTAGAGGTGTGGCCCTGAGATAGATGCGGCTGTTCCTGCTCTGTAGCCAGTTTAGCGTTGCTGAGACTATGTATCCTTGGCTAATTAATCTGAGAAGTTACCATTGTCTTACCGTGTGTGCGTGTGCGCGCACGTGTGTGTGTGTGTGTGTGTGTGTGTTCATGTGTGTGGTCATTTCCAGCAAATACACAATCTATCTGAAATGTTTTAGTCACAGTACAATTCATTGTTGGATCTATTATTTCAATGGCTTTAAATATTAAATGTGAAAATGATTTTTTTGACTGTTTTATCCCTCATAACTCATCTAGTAACTGGGACATAGCAGGTGCTTTAGAAATATATGCTATTGGGACCAGCAGTTAGCGTAATGGCTATGTCGCTGGACTCCCACGTAGTCGACCGCGGTTCGAGTCCCGGACCCGGCGGCTTAAACTCACGCCGGGCGCGTGTGCGTGCGTGCCCAAGATCCCGAGAGGAGAATGGAGGAGAAGGGATTGCGGCGTGGCCATCCCCCCTGGGGGGTGATTTCCTGCTTTCTATCTCTCTGTCTCTCTCTGTCTGTCTGGCGAGCGCACGCGCCCTATAGCAAAAACCTCTCCAAAAAAAAAAAAAATAAAAAAAAAAAAATATGCTATTGGGACCAGCAGTTGGTGTAATGGCTATGTTGCTGGACTCCCATGTAGTCGACCACGGTTCAAGTCCCGGACCTGGTGGCTTAAACTCACGCCGAGCGCGTGTGCATGCGTGCCCAAGATCCTGAGAGGAGAATGGAGGAGAAGGGATTGCAGCATGGCCATCCCCCCGGGGGGTGATTTCTCGCTTTCTGTCTCTCTGTCTCTCTCTGTCTGTCTGGCAAGTGCATGCTCCCTATAGCAAAAACCTGTCCAAAAAAAAAGTTATACATATATATATATATATATATATATACACACACACACATATATATATGCATATACACACACACACACACACACACACACACATATATATATATATGCATTCTTCTCTAGATGTTATTAGGAAATTTAGAGTATTTCATTTTTAATACTACATGGAACAGGTAATTTATAAATATGTCATCGGATACATTATGAAACAAGGATTTCACTTTCCTTTTAACAGATTTTTTCACTTAAATTACCCCAAAGAATGCTCTGTAACTTACGAATTCTCCTTAGATTCCACTTAAAAACCTCACATTTATGTATTAAGACACATGTAAGTCTTATAATAAATTTTTTTTCATATCAGAGCTATGACATGTTTCTACAAATCTTTGTAGAAAGTCAAAGAAAATATAAAAATAAATCAATAAGACTAGATGAGTTATGGATCAATAATGCCTTCAGCATGAATTCTGAAAAGCAATTTTTAATTGGGTCTATTTTAACTCATAACACTTTTACAATATATTTTTCTGTTCATTAGTCAATCCTTTTATGTAACTTGGATTTGCAGAAAGTGTGTATTGGATTGTTATTAATGAAAATGGTAAACAGTTTAATAGCTACTACATTCATTTGTATATTCTGTCAACTATCAAGTTGCCTGTTACCAAGAAGTGCCCCAATTAACTCTAAAGGAAAACACAAGAATGCAAAAGCAAGGTGGGGACCTGATCTGAATTGTACTGTGCCAGGAGTCAAAAGATTCAGTTAGGAGAAATTCAAATCACACAGTTATTTTTCAGTTAAGGATTATGTTGGTTTTTTTTTTTTTTTTTTTTTTTTTTGGAGAGGTTTTTACTGTAGAGCGCGTGCACTCGCCAGACAGACAGAGAGAGACAGAGAGAGAGAAAGTGAGAAATCATCCCCCAGGGGGGATGGCCACGCCGCAATCTCTTCTCTTCCATTCTCCTCTCGGGATCTTGGACACACATGCACAAGCACCCGGCGTGAGTTTAAGCCACCGAGTCCAGGGATTGAACTGCGATCAATTACGTGGGAGTCCAGCGACATAGCCATTACACTAACTGCTGGTCCCAAGGATTATGTTTTTGTTAGTCAAAATAAGCACTATACACAATCAAATGCGGTATGTTAAAACTGAGTATCTTTGAACTAAAGTCTAGTGATGTCTGTCCTACTATATGAAGGTTCAACTAAAAAATAACACTGGAAAACTTCAGAATGGTTTTAGTTCACTTCAATTTTGGGGATACTGAATGTACAACAGTATTACAAGGACAAAGTTTGTTTACATTAGCTCAATTTTCTCTTCCCTGTGTTTTCTACCTTTTTTTAGCCCTATTTATTTTCATCACACTAACAGTAAAGTTAGTTAATGAAATGTAAAATGCTTAATAGATACATAAAGGTAGATAGGAGGTATCAATAAAATAATGATAAATACCCACTTGAATCATTCAGCCCTGCAACACTGGAAGCCATATAGAAGGACAGGGTTTGGTTTCCGGGTTGACCTGTATAGGTTGGGTAGATGTGAGTGTGCCTGTGACCCTGGCTGGCTAGAAAGGCTGGTTGGAGGATCATAGCAAGAGCCCCCATTGTGAGTGCCTGTCTCTCCCTCTCTTCTGATAAATACAATAAACTTGATAAAAAAATAAGCTTAATAAGAGCATAATTCTATGAGATGGTTTCTTTTAAAATAGTTAGATTGTTGGGCTGGTAGATGGCATGAGGTTATGGAGGTTGGATCCGTCATGGTTGACTACATGGTTCGAGTCCTGGACTTGGTATCTTGAAAAAGATACTGGATTATGTGTGTGCATGCCCAGAATCCCAAGAGGAAAATGGAAGAGAAGGGACTGCAGCACGGTCCTCTCTTCTAGGGGATGATTTCTTGCTCTCGCTCTCTCCCTCTCTCTTTCTCTCATCTTTCTCTGGCAAGTACACAAGCCCTATAGCAAACAAACAAACAAAAAATTGTCAAAACAGCATATATTCATAGTGAGATTGCAGAGGAAAGATATCAAGTGAGAACAAAAAGAAATTACAAATAATAGTTAGCTGGGAAAGAGAAGAAAAGCACAGAGATAAAGGCTAAATGTGTAACCTAAAAGAAAGTATAAGAAAATCCCTTTACATTCAGAAGATAGATGTAAAGAAATTAAATTTATAAGGAAAAAGAAAAGTAGAAAACATCACAGAAAAGATGCTATATATACCAATAAATTAATTCCCAAGGTAGAGAATGGGAAAAGCAAAAATTATAAAAATAGAAGAGAAAAAATTTTTATTAGGTACTGAATTTTTTTTTCTAGAGAAAAGCAAAGCAAATCTGCTAACTGAAAAAGCATGCAGTGTTTCATGAAAAAAAGATACATAAGAACAAATATCTGGACATATGCTAGTCCTGTCTCTCTTTTTGAATAAGTAAATAAATACTCATTTTAAAAAACAAAAAAGGAAAAGAAAAATCTTGCTAAAGTGGTTTTTCTCACTGGCAATTAGGATTTATTTCTAGAACCAATCTTAAACAACTGCAGGAAGCTAAATGCTATGTGTGTTGTCACATTTCAAAATTAAAAAAAAATAAAAGACGGGTGGAAATATACAATTTGTTTATATTTAATAATAGGGACTCAATATCTTTATTCATGGGGATTCAAAAGGCACTGAATGTGGTAAATAAAGAAACATAAATGTCAGTATAATATTTAAAGTTCTACTAAAGGAACCAACAGATAACATAGGTAAGATATATCAGGAGATAAAGATGGGGAAAGAAGTTAAGTGTATTCTGCTAGCTTCAGACTTTTCAAAGTTTCCACCAGAAAAACTGTGTTGATTTTTTGCCAGCAAATCTATTTATCAGACCTTCTATAGCATTGGAGAACCTTGCTTTGACAAGACGTGAGCAGTATCTCAGCAGGGAGAAGTCTAATTCTAAGACTTAGATTGGATGACAAAAAGACCTTGGAAGGCAGGGAACTGATGGGATTAGGTAAAGCTTCTGACATAAAACTTTGCAATGTTGGGTAACAATCCTGAAGTATTGATGAGTGGGCCAGTTCCCTGGCTAAGTAAATCTTTTAGATGGGCCCATAAGCTTATCTTCAGTACAATTTCCTGGAGTGAGAATCTAAATCATTTTTACCTAAGGCCAATATTGTTTGACACACAGAAAAAGAAAGCATGTTTCATGCTAGACTTACTTATCACAGAATCAGGAAGCTGTCTTTAGGTTAGAATTTTTAGCAGAGGAATAGAAAAATATACTAGTTTCAGTATTTGGTCTCCTCTTTGGTTGAACATTGATTTCTCATTTGTTTTATGTTTGTATTTATATTATTTTAGAGTTTATTTATTTATTTTTTTCCACGAGCGAGAGAGACAGGGTCAGACAGACAGCAACCTCAGAAGGGTTTGGACATCACAATTCACCCTGCGTTTCTGCCAGCCCTGGGTCATGAGTAAGTACGTGCCGGTGCATACTCAGGAAGTTCTCTGGACTTGAACCTGGAATCTTCACGCAAGACAGCCTCACAGAGCATCACATCTGTCCACTCCACTGCGGGTCCCTTTCATTCATTGTATATATCCTTAGGTTGAAGATAGAGGGTGTGGTGAAGGGGGATGGGGTGGGGGGTACTCTGCTTTACGTGCTCGATCAAGGACAAAAGATGATAAAGACTCTCCCAACAAAGAGACTGGAAAGAAAGTCCTGAGGCTCATGTTCAGGATCTTAAAGTTACCTCTAGGAAGTCGCACATGCTGATGGACAACTGGCCAAACAGTCAGTGGGCCTGAGCAAACCACAAGGAGTTATAAAATGGGAATGCACGTGATTGGACAACTAGCAGGAAATCCCTGTGCCTGTAAGGTGTAGTCCCAGATCAGTTACATTTAATTAGCACACTAAGGATTCCCAGCTGGGTATAATAAAACAAGAAATGGACAAGGTATTTATAGATACAAGTAAGGGAGTAAGTATAGTGATTACGTGAAGAAAATTTCAGCATGGAGGACCCGTCCATGGCATGGTGTTAGGTGGCTGGATCCCAATGTCTGTGTGGTTTGAGTCCTAAACCAGGCAGCTTGAAAAACATGCAGGGTACATGTACGTGCATGCCCGAAACCCGGAAAGAAGGGAGAAAATGGAGACGGGGCTACAGTGTGACCCTCCATTATAGGGGAAGCTTTCTCTTTCTTTTTTTTTTTTTTTAAAAAAATTGCTTATTTAATTTATTCATTTATTATTATTACTATATAAAAATTTTGCTATAGGGCATGTGTGTTCACAAGAGAGAAAGAGAAAGTGAGAAAGCAAGCCACCAGGTCCAGGACTCGAACAGCAGTCGGCCATGTGAGAGTCCAGCACCTTTAACTTCCATGTCACCTGCTGGCCCCAAGGGGGATGTTTTCTCACTTTTCCTCTCTCTGTCTCTCTCCAATAAGTGTATATGCCCTCTGGCACAATTAAAATAAAAGAAATTCAGCATAGAAAAGGAAAAATAGAGGTTAAAGATGGGAGGAGGAATGGCGAATGATAGAAGTTTCTGTGGTAGTGACAAGGGGTTACTGACGTGCATATTTCTAGAGGAAGAAATCTGGAAAGACTGGGGGTCAAACATAGTGGGGAGTTCATATAAACTACAAGAAAAAAGGGGCTAGCCCAATGGCCTAGTGGTTAAGGAAGCCAGATCCCATGTGGCAAGGCATGTGATTCCTGATGGTCTGAGAAACCTGGAAGTTTGAGAAACGTTGCCCCAAATGCTGACAGAATAGAGAAATGGAGGAGGAAGGATTGCTGTGAAATCATGTCCCGGTGGAGGATTCATTCTCCTCTCTCTCTGTTTCTCTCTCTGGCTCTGGTGAGTGCAGGCACATTCTGGCAAATTAAAAAAACAAAACAAAACAAAACAAAAAAAAAACACTACAGGGAAACAATTTGCGTCTCAATAGTCTTCTATAGCACACTGGCACATCAAGTTCTAGCCTTGTTCATTGTCTCAGCAATTTTGCGGCACTGTAAATTGTAGGTAACTGACACGTAAAGTAATTTCTGGTTGGTAGTGATTTATTGATATAACACCTGCCTACCTTCCTCATGTCATAGAAGAAAAATAAATTAACATGTTCATTTTTCTCTTTTTGACAGTCGTGATTTTCTCTCTTTCTGTGGGATTATCTCTTAACAAAAATCAGCTCCCCAAAGCATTTTCATTTACCAATCTTGGAAATTTCCAGGATATGATCTATGATTTGGGGACTTAGTGAATGAGGAATAGTGGAGGGTAAGATCATTTTAGAAAAGGTCATTTTAGAAAAAAATCCAGAAATTGCAGAGTCATAGAGTTGAGAGACGGATCTGCCACATATTGAGATCACCAGGAATTAAACACAGTGTTGGAGAATCTACTAGTACTCCAGGAACTAAAGGTATGAGTTTGGAAGGCACATTCAAATGGATCCAGAAGTTGGAGTGACAGGAGACGGACACCAGCATGTAGTATCAGGCGTATATTAGAGAGGGGAAATGGATGACTGGCCTGGGAATCCTGGCGACAGAGACAGCCAAGAATAAATGACACATGCAGTAGGACTGGACCTCTGACCACCTCCTGAGCAGGATCGGACAGAGCTGAATTTCCCTCCAGAGCCCACCTCACCCTTAGCACAGTGAGACCCTGAAAGAATTCAATGTTTATTATTTCCCAAAGTCAGAAGATCTAGTTGAAATCTTTGAATTTATTTTACTTGATATTACTATCTTGGAACCCCCCAACTAACATATCTCTGACCAAAAAACTTACTTCAGAGTAGTACATTGAAGATGACAGGTGTTATGTTTGTTTGGGTTGCCATGACAATCACCATGAATCTGGTGGCTTAAAATAGCAGAAATCTTCCACTGCTTCAGAGACTGCAAGCCTGAAATCCAGCAATCAGAAGGTCCATTCCTTCCGGAAGCCCCAGGGAGAATCTGCCCAGGCCTCACTCACCCTTAGCTTCAGGTGGGTGCCTGCAAACCTCCTCGTTCCTGTTTTAGCTGCATCACTCCTATCACTGCCTTCCTGTTACCTGGTGTTTTCACTGAGTGTCTTTGTGCCCAAAAATGTCTCTTTGTAAAAGGGCACCAGTCTTATCAGATTTGGAGCCCAACCTAATCCGACATGACTCCATCATAACTTGATTACACGTGCAAGGACTCCATTTCCAAATAGAGTCTGTGTTTATCTTGAAAGCAGATGGCAGTCTGGCCTGGGGAGGGACAAGAACTGACATCAGCTCAACCAAATTTTCATAATTTTCCAGAGACCCACCTGAGCTCCCAAGGGCCTCATGACAAGGTGCTTTTTAGTTCATGAACGCATACAGCTGACCCATAGTCACACAATTTTGGGATGTCCATATTTCCAGCAATTTTTCTCCTACAAAAGTCATTTTCATCTTCATCATCCCAGTTACTGTGGACAGGGACTTTCTGCTCCTGAAAGCCCGTTGGAAGGGGTCCTGACTCCAAGCGCTTGCTCCACATTTATTCCTGTCAGGAATGCATTTTTTCATTTTAAGCAATTCTTTTGCCTCAGGTAGGTGAGAAGTAGATGCAGGCATGGCTTCATTTTTTTTTTTTTTTTTTTTTTTCTGTCTCTCAGAACACCATCCCTGCCACGTTCCAAGACTGGGAAGGTGGTGTTGAGGGACCAATCACCTTTTCAATTGGCCAGGTGTCCCCTTCCCCCACTGCATGCTGTGGTTCAAGGAGCTGCCTCTGCGGGGACAGCTATCTAAGGCAAGATGAGGCCACTTGGACAAGGATGTGTTTAGAGACCGGGTCAATACTGTGTATACAAAATGAATTACTTAGCCTTGATCATGATCTTTATCCTGTAGTGTATTCTACGATGATATTGGAAAAATTACAAAGAAACAATTGATTTCAGACTCAGATGAAAATTGGCTCCTATGTATGATACGAAAGATGTTAAATTACTTCACTAAGTTACTTCAAGGTTATATGAATTTGGTAATTGCTTTGGTGGGTATTTTATATAAAGGAATAAATAAATGGAGGATGTTAGACAATATTGAAAGATTTCAGGGAAACTTGATTCTTTTAATATTGAAAAATTGTTCTAAAAGCCAAGATTATTATGAGGCAGGGCAGATCTTGTCAACATCTTTTCATAATGGTTAAGAAAACTTTTACAAATATCACAGCAACCATTTCAAAATACTAAGCCTTTGCTCATGTAGATTACTAATAACATTCATTGTTTGTTATCCACAGTATGTGGATATCAGTATTTTGGTAAAATTCAAGAAAAAAAAATGGTAGCATGGCTTCCAAATCCCAAAATAAATGTTTAAAAAAATCATTTTATTAGGTAATTTTAATTTTAGTACTAAGAAATGTCACAGCCAGATTGGTAAATAGGTGGGAAATTTCCAATGGACAATTCGTTGGGGCCAGTCAGTGGCATGGTGTGTTAAGGCAGCTGGATCCCACATGGCCAACAGTGCAGTTGGAGTCCTGAATCTGCTTGTTTTGAGAAACATGCCAGGCATGTGTGTGTACATGCCCAAAATCCCAGGAGGAGAATGGAGAGAAGGAATTGTGGTGTGGCTATTCCCCCAGGTGGTGAGTTCTCAGTTTCACTTTCACTGTTTCTGTCTCTCTCCAGAAAAACAACCTGACTTTATTAAAACAAACAAATACTCCTGAAAATGGTACATTCTAAATGATCAAAAAGTCATTATTTTCTCCAGCTAATTTAGGATTTTGAGCTTGCAACAGTGAATCAAAGATAACTATTCTTCCTCTTGCTTCAAATTGGATTTCATCTTGTTTCCCAGTGCAAGGATAAATCTTAATTTCACTAAAATGAGCAAGGAGGATTGCCCACGCTAATTTGCAGGATGCTGAGTGTTTTAAAATAAAGAACTTTTCTCCTTAGGTTGCTGATAATAAATCAAGCACAGCTACTTATTTTTAGCAACATATTTTCCAATGGAAGTGTCAGTCATTTCATAGTCATTTCACAGCATGCTTTTTGTCAGAAACATTAAAAATCAATTAGTTTTAATTACAAAGTGATCATAAGCTATTCTATTTTCAAAATCAAGTCATTTATAGCTTAATCGGCACAAGAATATTTAAAATTGAAGTATTTTTTCGAGTAGTGATTTTTTTCTTTATATTTTATTTCCAGATTTGAATTCAAGGAAAGGTAATCAATATCTCCAGTGTATTTATATTATTGCATTGATTTGGATATCTACATTCCAATGAATGTATATTTATAAAACGTTTTATTCTAAAACTTCAGATCACTTTCGACCAGATAAAAATCAGCCAAGGCGAGACCAGCAGTTGGCATAATAGCTATGTTGCTGGACTCTCACGTAGTCAACTGTGGTTCAAGTCCCGGACCCGGTGGCTTAAACTCACGCTGGGTGCGTGTGTGTGTGTGCCCAAGATCCTGAGAGGAGAATAGAAGAATGGAGAAGGGATTGCGGCATAGTCAACCCCCCTTGTGGGTGATTTCTTGCTTTCTGTCTCTCTGTCTCTCTCTCTCTGGCAAGCAAACACGCCCTATAGCAAAAACCTCTCAAAAAAAAAAAAAAAAAAAAAAAAAAAGGAAAGAAAGAAAGAAAAAGAACTAGACAAGGAAAGCACATGTGCATGCCTGCCCAAAATCCCAAGAGGAGAATGAAGGAGAAGGGATCACAACGTGTGGCCAACCACCCTGGGGGAGTGGTTTCTCACTTTCCCTTTTTCTGTCTCTCTCCAGTGAATGCACTCACCCTATAATAAAAGCCCAAGTAAATAAATAAATACAAAGAATGGAGAAGATCGAAATGAAACCAATATACTCAGAGAACAGCAGAGACGTCCCTGGGCTGCTGCACTGGCAGAACATGCTGGAAATCTGTACCTCGGAAGCAGGGGGCAGTGTCTCTTGTTAGGAGCTCCACTGCAAAACCACCAGTGCTGGTGCTGACTCCTGTGTATGGGGAGCCATTCTCTAGAGAAGCCACCCACACTGCAGGAATCTGGTGTTGAGGTCTCTGTCTACACCACAGGAGTCAATGCTTTGGAGGAGCCAGGCTTCCCTTGGAGTTTTTCTTACCCACTGGTGTTTCCCCATACCCAGGTCAACATATACAGGAGAAAAAAGGTAATCGCAGAGAACCACCATGTGCTTCTCAAGTCCCAGTTCCCTAGTCAGTCTTCCTTCTTTCCACTCTTCGGATTCTTCTTCTGTCTGTGTTATATTTAGTATCTATGGGTTGTAGCTGTACTTTGCAGGTTGAATGGGAGAAAGGTGTCTACTCCACTTCCTGCAATGAAAATCTACTTGACAATTAAAACTATTTTCCTTTTCTCTAGCCAGTGCTTTAAGACCCTTACATGAGTGTATTGGGACACTTCTCTGTTTTGTAAAACCTCTCTCTCTCTCTCTTTTTAAGGTTTTTGCTATAGGGCATGTGTGATCACTAGAGAGAGAGAGAGAGAGAGAGAGAGAGAGAGAGAGAGAGAGAGAGAGAAAAGTGAGAAATCAACCCTCTGGGGGAATGGCCACACTGTAATCCCTTCTCCCCCATTCTCCTTTTGGGATTTTATGCATCATGCACATGCACCCAGCATGAGTTTCAGGCTACCAGGGCTGGACTCAAACCACGCTCTGCCATGTGGGCATCCTGTGCCTTAACCATTATACCACCTGCTGGCCCTGTGATATATTTCTTTATGGCACTTAAATTAGTCTCCCATTGTACCTTTCCTCCTGTCTCTGCCCTTGTTCCTTGCTTTCCCTTTCTCTCCTGCATGTTGCAGTAACTATTCAGAATCTGTTACTCAGAAGACGGTCCAGCTGCGATGGCACATGCTGCTTAGAAGCTTCTCTACAGGCTGGGACCACGTGGGAGGTCCACGTTCAATTTCCAACCCATTCTAAAGACTGAGAACATTGGTGTGGATCAGGAATCCCAATGTCTACTGTGGCTGAGGCAGGAGGGTTGAAGCTCAAGGTTGACCTACGCAGCATAGGTAGAATCCATCTACAAAAATAACACCAATAGTGGCCAGCAGGTGGAATGGTGGTTAAATCCTGGACTCCCACATGGCTGACTGTCTTTGGAATTCCAGACCTGGAATTTTGAGAATCACATTGGGCGTGTGAGCCTGCATGCCTAAAATTCTGAAAGGGGACTGGAGAAGGAACTGCAGCATGGCCATTTCTGCCGGGGAAGGGGTGATTTCTCACTTTCGCCCTCTGTCTCTCTGTGGGGAGTGCACGCACCCTATGGCAAAAACCTAAAAGCAAAGCAAAAAAAAATACTCTCTCTCCCTTCTTCCTTCTTTCTATTTTTTTTTAAAAGAAAATAATAATAATAATAACAATAATTCTACAACTGCTTATTTATAGTCATATTTCCCAATGAGATTATCTCATGTCTATTGGGTTCTAAAATATGAAAGTGACAAATTTTATAGTTTCAAAAAACGTAATTTGACTGAATTAAACACCGATAATTTTCATCATCATAAATAATTTTATTATTTCTTTTAAAGCAATTCAATCTAACTGGTAGCAAAATGGTACATAGACAATAAACAGAACCAACTCCCATAGGTCTACAAGGACTATTACCCATTTTATGTTTCATTTTTATGTGCAAGTATAATTATCTTAAAAAGGCAAGAGATTGTTAAAAGTCTTTTATAAGCATGTTTTCCTTCTTTAAATAAGAGAAAGGCTAGTAAACTACCATTATTTTAGCAAGCTGATATGAATTGTATCGAATATTAAATTTGGACTACTGTTCATAATCAAAAATAATTATTTTTAAATTTATGAAATAAAATTTTTTATTTTATAGGAAATATAATCATATATCCTAGCTTAAAATTTCTAGTCTTGACAATTATCATAATGCAAAAATACTAAACTTCAGATTTTGTGGGGGAATAGAAGATTTGTAAAATTTACATTTATTTCTAAAAATAACGGTAATGGAGTAGAAAGAGTCAACTCAAAGAAACATCATACTTGACTACTGATGTGCAAATACGGAAGTTTATGAAATTTCTTTTTCTTCGTTAGATATATTAATTTAATTCTTTAACAATTTATTTGTGGTTATGTATTTCTCAAATATATTTCACGTGGTAGATACACCTAAACAGGTGTACAATCTTTAACTTTTAAGTCATGTTCCCAATTTTCAGTAGCCTGTCATGAATTCTACTCTACCTGATCAAAGAGTAAAGACAGGCTTTCTTTGTTTCGGGCAAAATTCTCCCTGTTCTTTTTATTCTAAAATGTGGGTAGTATAAAAATACTAAAATAAAAGGCATTTTGTATGCACTAAGCCAAATTACAGAGAATTTGTAATCTATCACATTTTATGTTTTATATTTTTATTTACGAAGAACTATTGGGAGAACATTAGGCATGATCTTTGTTTAAAAAGATCTATTTTTCTTTAAATTGTCTACTTTATTAATAAAAGAAAAGATAAAATGTCCCTTTCCAGTTTCATATAGCCATTTTTTGTTATTGTGTAATTAAAAATTCCACAAAATTAATTTGTAATTAAAACTCAACCCTCAAATTTAGAAATAAATAAATAGACAAAATTTGAAGAAACATATCTTTTTAAATTTACCAATGTCTCTCCCATGGGAATACCTTAATCCACTTCAAACTCCTGGTAAACCACGTATGCACTCTCTTGTATATTTTGGCTTATTTCTGCAGCGGATAAAAACAATACCAGACGACTGATATCATCAAGGGCCAACTATATTTAAATTTATAGCTGCCTAATTCTTTATGATTCACACTAAATATAAAGAAAAAAGATTTCCTAATTTTATTTTATGTTTTTTCATAATTAAAAATGTAGTCATAATACATTATTTTTCAAAATTAAATCTAATTTTTAACACACCCACTTTGAGTGTGATTTTTTTCCCATACCAAAGACATAAGAAGAACCTTTACTATTCTGAAGTGTCTTTGTAGCCTACAAAAGTAAAAATTTGTTTCTTTCAATTTTGAAGTACTTTTCCAATGACATTTACTGTATAGATACATGGAAAATGTTAAAGCTCAAAAGCCTAAAGAAAAGTATTACTGCCTGATTCAAGAAATCTGGTTAATGTTCAATTCTTGGATTAAGTTTAAGTCAACCGATGTCTATTAAGTAGTTTCTTTATGCTAGGCATTCTTTTAGGAGAACAATAAGCATTTGCTTTTTAGTACACTTTTCTTAGCATACAATGTGTGCTAGCCATAAAGTTACCAAAAAGTTCAGATACTCAATATTTCTTTTTGTTTGTTTTAGTTTCTTCGGTGTAATAAAACATGCTATGAACATTTCAAATTCCAAAATGAATATGAATAATATATAAAAAGGCAGACAGAAAAGGTTAAAATGACTTAGGTTTGTGTTCTAAAGTAAACTATGATTCTTGCACAAGTCAGCCAAAGAAGTTGTTGGTTAATGTCTGTGTAAAGAAGACTAGACAATTATGATTAGCTCGATTTTATAAAATAGCAAATTTAAAGAATATAACACATTTTGTTTCTAAGAGGAGCAAGAATCTTCTGTGTCCCTTGTGATACACCAAATATAGTTAGATTTTTAGATCACTTTCATAAAAAGCTAATAAATTTTAAAATTGGCTTCAAACAGTCAGGATTATTGAGAAACAACTAAAGAGCAGATTTAAAACTTTATGTTTTAATTTAGGTTTCAAAATCATTCCACTGATATCTTTCAAATATTAATAGGGGAGTACCAATAAGTAGTACATTATGTTTCAAAATTATCTATACTTCTAAGAGAATAGATTTATTTTGAAGTATGTGAGAACGGAAGATATTCCAATGTAGTTTCTTTTATTCCAACAACCCTTTTGCGGTTTCAAGCATGATTCTCATAAGGGGGGGAAGTCTCTTATTTTCTTCTTATCAAAGTTGAGTTTCTTCCCGAGCGTCTTGACCAGTGGTGTTGCAGATGCTGTTCTTCCTGCTGGGTTCACCGTTGGGAAGGTATGCTAGTGGATCTGGTCGGATTAAGTATCTAATAAAAGAAAACAAAGGAAATAACCTTGCAGTAGTAAATGACACTAAAGATTTCTTCTATGTTATTTGTCCAGTATTCAGGTTATCTACCTTTGTCTAACCCGTGTAACCCTGCTACAGGCTAATTGAGGCCTGTGCAATTTTTGAGGGTTTATATTATTATTTTCAAACCTAAGAAGATTATGATGATGAATGAAGCATCATTATTTTTCAATTAGGATCCATTTCAATACCTCATCTTATCAAAGGTCTCTGATTTACTTGACTATTTTCTTTCTTTATTTATTATCTCTTACTTCCACCATTTTTCTACCAAGGAGGCCTATATCATAGCCATGATACCTCTATTACTTAGCTCTTCTTTGTCTTATTTTTATCACTCATAAACTTAGAATTTCTTTAGATTTTTCAATTTAAGTATCTTATGATTCTATAAAATTAATGATTTAATAAATGTTATGGTGAATGATACACATTGAAATATTTTAATTACCTGGAAAATTACTTATCTAAAATTCAGGGTGTGACATCGTGAATGATTAAGATATAAAAACAATCTCTAATTCATACTACTGAAACACAGAAAAATGCTTACTGCCAAACTCAAACATTTTATTAATGGTCAAACTGGTTTTAAGATAGACGTTTTACTTTAGACTGTCAAGTGATGCGTATCCTCAGCGCTCACTTCTCGAACACTTGTAGGACACGGCACCATCACCTGAAAATACAAAAGTGTCACAGAACCTGACCGCTGCAGAAGACTAGAATATGATTTATGAAGCACATATACAGAGGGAAGAAAATTTCAAACATACACAAAGAAAGAAAAAACAAACAAGCAAGAGAATTAGGAATGCGTTATTGAACTTGAGAATTAGGAGAAGCTTTCCTAACGAGTGTCTTCAGGCTTGAGAGGAAAGAAGCTAGAAGGGCAGCCCCAGGCTTGGACAGTGGGGGCACAGGGTAGGGAAGTTCCTGGGGTAGAATGTGCGTTTGCCTTTAGAAGACACGTTAGACTAGGAAATAGTGGTAGGTAAAGTCAGAAAGAAAGATAGAAACAGTTAATGAAGGAGCTCACATTTCAGGATAAGTTGCTTCAATTCCTTTTTCATTATTACATTATTTTTGCCAGATGATACATGTGCTCACTGAAGAGGAGGAGGAGGTAGAAGAGAAAAAAAAAAAGGAGACGAGAAGGAGAAAAGGAGGAGAAGAAGGAAAAGAGAGAGAGAGAGAGAGAGAGAGAGAGAGAGAGAGAGAGAAAATCACCCCCTAATAAGGCCTGGCCACACTGCAATCTTTTTTCCTCCATTGCTCCATCCTGTCAGGATTTCAGTCACACACGTACATATGCCTGCAATATTTTTTAAGTCACAGTGGTTGGTTTCGAACTTGGTTCTGCCATATGGGCTACAGCTCCCTCTGCAGAGCACTTAACCACTATACTACTGGGGCAGCCTCTTAATTTTAAATCAATTTCTGCTCCAAAGACAGCAGGACGCCACTAAGGGCTTAGAAAGAAGGAAAGTAAATATACACATTGCAGCAGTCCAAGAAAAGTCTTATTCCAGGTACAAATAAAAGTCATCATTCATACTGCTATAATTTTAAGAAGAGATACAAAAAATAAATGGAGAAATTAATTTAAAAATGAGAATTCTAATGAAGATTGTACTTTCTTCATAAATTAAATGGAAAAATAATCATAAAATATAGCCTTTAATGAAAATGAGAAAAAAGGCAATTGAAAACACTGCAGTCTGTTTTCTTCAATCAAATAAAAACTGCAGTCAGTGGACTTGAATCTATTAACTGGACTTTGTTTTCTATGCACAGTGCTTTATAACTAGTCAATAGCATTGCAGATCAATGAAGAAAACTAATAGTGCACATTAAGCTTTTTAACACAATATCATCTAGTGATTTATTGTCTTTGGATTAAATGAATGTTGCCCCTTCATTGAAAATGAACGTTCAAAAATGAAGTTTCAGAAAAATCTAAAAGGTATGAGTATAATCCATTATCCCCTAAATTCATTGATGTAGTGGCAGAGTTCTTTTTCCTATTATTATCACTGCTAAAACTCTGAGTGCAGTAAAGCACATTTCTTAAGCTGTGTTTTTATGTACTACTTGCCATGGTAGACTTTTATTTCATGGTAATTTATCATTGTTCTAGTTCTACTCAAATATAATTATTTCAATGCCACAAATGCAGATCACTGCAATGATGTGAGCAAAAGAGTTTTGTTTGAAGCAGTCAAGCCAATATTTTAGCTTAAAACTAAGAAAAGAGTATCCAAAAGGCAGAAAAATCTCTAAAAATATGTGTTTTACCTATAAGCTTCATAACATACATATTTTACTTACAAGTTTTGAAGGTCTAGCAATTATTTCAAATTATAAATATATATCATTGATGGAAAAACATGTTCATAGATGCAAAAGTTTACAATGTGTTTTTTTCTTAAGATTTTTGTCATAGGGCACATGCACTTGCCAGAGAGAGACAGAGACAAAGAGAAAGTGAGAAATCCCCCTCCCCCAGGGGATAGCCATGCCACAGTCCCTTCTTCTCTGTTAGCCCCTTGGGATTTTGGGCACATGTACATGCACATGTACCTGGCATGATTCTTAAGCTGCTATGTCTGAACCATGATCAGCCATGAAGACCAGCACCTCAGCCACCATGCCACCATGCCACCTGCTGGTCCTAGTCTCTTTTAAACATTGCGGTAAAAGGAATCATGAATTAGCTCAGCTATGGGGGTGCACAGATCATGCCTCCCCTGGGAAGACTGAAGACCACATGGGGGCATGCATGGGTTTGGTTTTAGGGTCAACCTGAGCACCCGGTGCTGTTGCACACACTGTAATCCTAGCTAATCAGGAGGATCACGACATAGCCAGACTCCATCAAAATTACCTCTCTCTGCTGCTTCCTATCTCTCTCTCACAGACAAAGAGATGAAAATATTCATGGGGAATAACTGTATTAGCTTCAAAATCTTGCAATTTATAATGAGGTTTGAATAAATAAATTAATCCTATATATTTAACCCAATAACAATTATTTTAAAAAGGAATTAAGGTTGGTATTAATAGGAGTAGACGGTAGAATTCATAGAAATTTCTAGTGTATGGGGGTTTAAAGTAGCTCTGTTTTAGTATAGTAATATAATAAGTGATGGCTCCAGGATGGGCTGTTGAAAGTCAGATGCATCATAAATGTTTTTCTTTACCTTAAAATTCTCAATAAACATCACCACTGGAAATACTTTTTCACAGTGCCATAAGAACTTTAATACCTTAAATTACTAATCATCTGATCCCTCAAAGTTCCAATATTCCAACCCATATCATCAGATGACGAAGTAGTATTATACTTGCTAGCTTTATACTTCAATCTACAGATATGAAACGTAAAAGCTATGTTAGGCAGCTTCATTTTCAATTTTCAGTTCAGTGACCAAGTCTCACTGTTTGCCTTCATATATACACTTAAATGGGAGGTGGTCTTTACAGTCCATCATTTGGATGCTATGACAGATTTCTGTCTCGTTCACATAGGCTTCCTAACTGGTTTCCTTTTTTCAGATCCACTCTCAACCTAATCCATATACCAATCATTACATTGCTTCCTACAAAACTTAAGAAAAAAATTTTTTAAGAAAAGATTTTTGCTACAGGGTACATCTACTTGCTGGAGAGAAAGAAAACAAGAAATCACCCCTACCCCCAGAGGAGATAGCCATGCAGCAATCCCTTCTCCTCCATTCTCCTCTCAGAATTTTGGGCATGCATGTACACACACCCAGCGTGAGTTTCAAGCTTCTGAGTCCAGGACTCAGACAGTGGTTGGCCATGTGGAAGTCCGCAACGTAACCATTATGCCATCTGCTGGTCCCCCTACAAAACTCCTTTAAAAATATTTGTAACCTTTCCACCCCAGCCAAAAATCTCCCATTAAACTAGAAACACACAAAAGTAGTCTCCTAATTCTTTGTATTTTTACTAGCTTTAGTTCAGAACCACGTACAAGGACTCACTATAAGCTCTGCATCGCAAAAAGTTCTCACTCCTACTAGTCTCTGACCTTTCTAGTCATTTTCTTATTATAGATACAAATATATCCTGTGGACCTATGACCTGCAAAGACTTCTGGATCTCTGGAATTTGTTTTTTGTTATAAACACAATCTGGAGTTAGCTACCAGGGGTAGGATCTCTTGATCAAGCCCAGGATAGGACTATCCACCTCCATAGCAGACTATCGGGATTTTCTGTCCTACGGTTACACTAACAACTGCTAACACGTCTTTTCTAAATTCTTGCTACTTTCTTTCTCATATATGTTTAATGCTGCTCATCACCTATAAGTTAGTTTAAATTATTTTATCATTTAAGGTATTTCCAGAGTCAGATCTAACTTTTGTTTCTAATATCATCTCTCTCTTTTTTTTTTTTTTTTTGAAAGGTTTTTGCTACAGGGCATGTGAGCTCGCCAGAGAGACAGAGAGAAACAGAGAGATAGAAAGTGAGAAATCACCCCCCAGGGGGGGTGGCCACACCACAATCCCTTCTCCTCCATTCTCCTCTCGGGATCTTGGGCACACATGCACATGTGCCCAGCGTGAGTTTAAGCCACTGGGTCTGGGCGACATAGCCATTTCGCCAACTGCTGGTCCCTCTAATGTCATCTTTAACTCCTTAACACTGGAATATGAAAAATCCAAATGCTAGCGAAACTGTCAACTGAAACATTTTAGGTAATTCTTATGTACTGTATTTTCTTAAGCCATTTTTCCTGTTCTGGAATGACTCTATTCTCCACCAAAATAAATCATTTCTTCCTCTCAGAGTCCTTTTTGAGTCTTAAAACATTTGTAATCATGTCAACTCACAAAATTGTCTTCTTCTTTGGATTTAGAAAAGCATTAAGTCACTCAACTGATTATTAACGTATGAGTGACAAAGTCACATTATATATTGATATTAAATTGTTCCTGCTTAAGTTACAGTTTTGAAAATGTAATGAAAATGTAAGCACTTTGAAGTCAGGGAAATATTGCAGTCATCTCTATACTGTATGTTTAGGACAGTGCTAGCATTACTGTACATGCATGATATATTTTTCAGAGAACCAACCTGCTCCCATCAGCCTCTCCTAATAAATGTTTTGATTTCTTTCACTTGTAGGAACTTTAAGGTATTTATAACTATTTATAGATAGGACGAACTATTTCAGATTTTCCTCTGAGTCATTTTCTTATGATTCCATATGCTTTCTCTTATTTCTCCACAATATACATTAGCTCATAGATTCCAGAATTCATGCCATTCCTTCTTCACATTGTGCCCCCTCACTTAAATAATCTTACAATTGTTGTGTAATATTACATCACATACACTTCTTTATTGAAAATGAATGAGGCTTAGACTTTCAAAGCATTTATATCACAAGAATAATGAGTAGTTACAATGGCAGAAAAAAAAATAAAAATAAATTAGCAGTTTAAAAAAATACATGCTGTATGCAAGATCCGAGACTTACACAACATCGTTCAACTCCAGTCGGGTGTCGGGAGATGGGTTAATCAGGATGTACGAGAGGGTACTTTGATGATCATTCATTTCATCTAGGAGATAAATAAATGCCGAGGTTGTTATACTACTTACAGAAAATTACAGGAATTATTTAGACCAGCTTCTGTTCAAACCATATAGCTGTCAATGAGAATGGGCCATAGTTTTACCCACAGTAGGATTGTGTACGTAGGTTTGGCTTTTTCAAATTACTGTCATTGGAAATATTGGACAGGTACTCATTTTCTTGTTTCACTAGACGATAAAAAAAAAGTATCTAATTCTTTTTAGAACAGTTACAGTTATCATCTACTCTTTAAGTACTATGCTGAGAAAGTATTTTTATGAAAGAAAAGGCTGGGCAAGGTGTTTAGTTGGTTTATCATGTCTTATCAATTACAAAAAGTAATTGTGGTTATGGACAGTCATCCTAGAAAGCTGTATTCATATATGCAATTCTTCAAAAATTATCTAGCCACACTGCATTTAGAAAACATGGTGGAGGGACCAGGGGGTGGTGTGGTGGTTAAAGGTGCTGAACTTCCACATGGCCAACTGTGGTTCGAGTCTTGGACCTGGTGTCTTGCTGTCTCACTTTCTCTTTCTCTGTTTCTTTCTGGTAAGTACATGTATCAAATTAAAATAATAATAATAAATGAATAAATTATATTTAAAAAGACACATGATAGAAATGTGTCTAGGAAGGCTAAAGTTGCTAAATATATATGACTTAATTACATGATACGTTTGCTATGACCTACCTAATGTCTTCCCAGAAAGTAAAGAACTTTACAATCCATTATTTGGATGCCGTTACAGATTCCTGTGATTCTTACACCTGCTTCCTAACTGGTTTCCTTTGTTTAGGTCCACTCCCAACCTAATCCATGTACCAATTAATTATATTGATTCCTATTCCATGGAATAGAATTGAGCCATAAGTTTTAAGGAAAGCGTATCATTGAATCACTTGTTTTCCTTCTAAAACAATATTTCTATGTAAAATAAATGACTACCTATACCCTACGGATATTATTAATTCACTCTGAAGACATCCTCAGGCTGCAAGGTTGGAAAGGTGACTTGGAGTTATATAGGGAATCAAAAAAAGTAACAGCTAAGGAGTCTCAACTGTTTACATTTAATGTTTATCAAAAGAGATAAAGCCTTGTGGACATGTACTTCAATAAACATGATTCCTCCCAAGAATAAAGTTTGGAATCTATGAGGCTGTCCAGAAAAGTTCTGCTGCAGAGCCATGCAGAGCCATGCAGAGCCATGCAGAGCCATGCAGAGCCATGCAGAGCCATGCAGAGCCATGCCTCTAATGACTTCACTTAGAGTCGAGAGCGGCTCGATGGAAACACTGATTTTTACAGTTCGATCCAAACGCTAAGACTGCATTTTATGCCAATAGATATATGTCAATACTCAAATAACCACATTAAAATAAAATTAAGTTCTTGTAAGGCCACGTAGCTGGCCCTTGAAAAACAGCTTGCTTTACCATAATATATGTTATTTTCATAAAAGGTTGACCACTGTGTTCATCTGATTGGAAACCCATCACTTGAATATGAAGGACTTACTATTTTCAGTTATGCTGTTTTTAAGTTGTGCCCTAGCTTTAAAGTCTATACACCAAAACTTTATCTTACAAGGCCGAATAACTGAACCCACCATAAGTGTGCCAGTAAAACTCTAATACTCTTAAACTCATCACATGAATATTCAAGTTAACAAAATAGAATTGGCCACTCATCTGTGGGGTAGATACAGAGAATTGTGTCATGGCTTAGTGTAAGGATTGCCAGCAGAAGAGAGAATGCCCAGTAAGCTCTGAATTTCAGATAAATAACTTATACTATTTTTTAGCAAAAACTGTCCCAAATATTGCATGTGACATACGTATAGAACTGAATCATAAGTTTTAAGAGTAGTGATTGTTGAGTAACTTGTTTTTCTTCTAAAACAATATTTCTATGTAAAATAAATGGCTGCCTGCACCCTATTAAATTTATTAATTCACTCTGAAGGCATCCTCAGGCTGCAAGGTTGAAAAGGTGACTTGGAGTTACACAGGGAATCAAAACAAGTAACAACTAAGGAGTCTCAACTGTTTACATTTAATATTTATCAAAAGATATCATTTTTACCAAGAGACACAAATCTTATTTGATGTTTATCTGAAATTCAGATTCCACTGGGAATCTTTTATGTGTATTTGGTGAATTTGGCAATCATACATAGGATAGATGGGGAACTCAACTGATTAGAGCTTGAAATTTCAATGAATATATAATGATGTTTACTTCAAATTAGGTACAATTCCAACTCAAAACATGTACTAGCAAAAGATTAATAGGATTATTTCTCTATATAAACAGCAATTTTCATTCGTGCATGCACTTTGAAAAATTTTGCCCTGGTATGAATTTTCACAACTGCTATGCAAAGGAACAGAGATTGATAGTGCCCCGTGGAAACTGAATCAAAAGACTCTGAACTTTAGAGGGTCTACTAGAAAACCTCCATCTCATCTGCCAGAGTCTAACTCTGTTTCTTATATAAACAACAGCGTTATTGAACTGTGATACAGAAAACACAATTTAACAGGTAACTTCTTAGTCAATATCAATACCCAACCTTTCTCCTTGATTATTAACAGGATGTTGTACTCATTTTTGGTTCTGGAATCAAGCCAAAATCCATTGGTGACCTGGTTTGCCTGTTAAAAATGTAAAAATTGTCTAGATAACTGAGAAATTCCAACAGTAGATATAATTCTTGTGTCAATATTTTGTTCTGCTTAAGTAGTGTGTTGTACTCATCACACAGAAGATATTAACTTTTCTATAGACTATAGAAACTGAAGCAAATGTTCTGCTTATGTGCTCAATTCAATGATTCCACATGACTTAATTAAGACATGGCTAATACCACAGTAAGAGCCTCTTACCCCTTGTTTCTTTCCTCACTCCTGACTGACTTTTACTCAGGTAGAAGGAATGACTTATCTTTTGATTTAGGTTAAAAGAAGTCACTGAGTTCAAAGCCATACTCTCTTCTTCCATGTCTGCCTCAGTATATAGTTTGGGCCTCCTTGCTGTCCACCATGCTGCTTTGGGAAGGCCTGCAGTTCGTTCTCTCTCTCTCTCTCTCTCTCTCTCTTTCTCTGTGACTTTAAGAATTAGGAGATTATTGAGGACCAGCAGGTGGCATGGTGGTTAAGGTGCTGGACACTCCCACATGACCAACCACAGTTCAAGTCCTACACCTGATGGCTTGTTTTTGCACTTTCCCTATCTCTCTCTCCCTGTATGTCTCACTCTGATCAAATTAAAAAATGGATAATAAATGAATAAACAAAAATTAAATAAATTATTCTTTTTAAAAATAAAATAAAATAAAAAAATAAAATCCTATTGTGGTCATACACAAAAGCCATTTTCAACAATAGTTTTCAACTCTATGTCTGGAATTTTTTTCCCATTGATCATTCTCTATGGTTCTTGTTATTTCTTAATTCTGGAGAGGCAAATATTGTAGGTTTGTTGTGTCTTTAAGACTCTATCATAATAATTACCACTGACTATGGCCAAAACATAAGTTAATTAAATAAGGCTGTGTACCAAAAATATAATGCCATATTTACTGAATAAAATAAATTTGCAATACTAAATTTTTCTTCATGAACTATAGAATCAGGACTCCTTTTCCTACGCAATAAAAATATTTCCTATGGGCCTGCTGTGAATATAGTCACTGTGTTCCTGATAACTAACCTCAGAACTCAGCAAAAGGAAAAGCACAATATAATTTTATTTTCATTAAAATTTTTGCTTAATCTTTGGTATAACTATTTTAATGTATTTTTTAAAAGCTGGTAATTTATCTTAATATTTTGTCTACCATTACAGCTACTTACTATTCTTGGGCAAAATCAAAAAGGTACTAGAATATTAATTTTTTTCTTTTTTCCATATTTATTTATATTTAATCACTGTACATCTTTACAGTGTAAATGTTTTTCCTAGCATGAATACAGTGCATGTTTGCCAAGTCAAGACATTACTATATACATTATCATCAACATACAACTTTTCATTTTTGTATTTCTTAAATGTTTTGTTTTTTCCCTGATCCCCTAAACTTTAAAGTAAATTATATAAAATAAAATTTAAAGATTGCTAGTAGTATTTACAAAGAAATTGGGATATACCATTATTCAATCAAAATATTCAGGTAGCAAATATTCTGCTTAGAATGGTTTGAGTAGATGGATCATATTAGAAAGGAAAAGGAATAACTGAATCCTATCCCACAAAATAATTGAGACCTATCCCAAACCAGTGAATTTAACCTGTTTTGTTTTTCATTTCCACGTCGAAGTTTTCATTTTATTTATTTTTTTGCTATAAGGTGTGCATGCTCATCAGAGACAGACAGAGAGAGAGAGAGAGAGAGAGAGAGGGAAAGTGAGAAAGCATCCCCCCAGCCCCCTCGGAGACATGGTCACATCACAATCCCTTCTCCTCTTGGAATTTTGGGCCTGCATACACATGTGCACGGCGCGTTTTTCAAACGTTGAGTCTGGGTCAGCCATGTAGAATCCAACTGCCTTAACTACCATGCCACTGGCTGGCCCCATTTTGAAGTATTTTAAGACAACTTTTGAAGAGGAGAACAAAATTTGAAAAGAAAGCAATCTAAATATTACCTATGTCCGTATAGGTAACCATTAAATAACATTCTTGTTATGGGCTGAATACTGCTACCCACCCCCACCCATTCCTAAACACTGATGTTACCATATTTGGAGAGAAAGCCTTAAGGGGTAATTAAGGCTAATTGAGATCTTTAGAGTTGGGCCTTGATCTAATAGGACTGGTATGTGCTTGCTAGGAATGCATGCACATAAGGGCAAAGGCCACATGAGGACACAGCAGGAAGGCACCGTCTGCAAACAAAGAGGATAGACCTCAGAAGAAACCAACCTTTGGGCATCTTGACTTTAGACTTCCATTCTCCAGAACTGTGAGAAAACAGACTACTATAATCTAAGCCATCCAGTATAGGCTATTTTGCTCTGGCATCCCTACTACTCTAACACAATATTAACACAATATATACCTATTATAGGATATTGAATCAGAGAGACATTTTGTATGGCACAAAGGTATCAGTAGGAAGCTGTTCTGGAGAGACTCTTGAGGCCAGTCCTGTAGCACAGCTATTAAGCACCGAAACTGGATCCCACCTGGCTGAGCAGAGTTCTTTGGATTTGTTTTTAAATAAAATATAATGTTTAGATTTTAACTTCAATGTATTTTGTTTTGTTTTCTCAATTATGAGGATTTCTTTTAGCTAACATGTAGAACATATACCTGGGTCTTCTTTTATTTTTCTTTTTAGATTTTTGCCATAGGGCATGTGTGCTCACTGGAGAAAGAGACAGACAGAGAGGGAAAGTGAGAAATCATCCCCTGGGGGATAACCATGCCAGAATCCCTTCTTCTCCTCCTGGGATTTTGGGCACACATGTAGACGTGACCTGTGGTGAATTTCAAGCTGCCAGGTCTAGGACTCAAACCTTGGTCCACTATGTGGAGGTCCAGAGCCTTAACTACCATGCCACCTGCTGGCTCTATAACTCCCTACTCTTAAATAATGTATCACTTCAAATGTAGTGTAACAACCTTATTACATTTTACATCCATTTCTTCTTGCCATTATTTCATTATTTGAGTTAATTTTTTCATTTTTTGGAAAGATTTTTGCTATTGGGCATGTCTGCTTGCCAGAAAGACAGAGAGACAGAGACAGAAAACAAGAAATCACCCCCCCACTCCCCAGGGGGGAAGGCCACACCGCAATCCTTTCTCCTCCATTCTCCTCTCGGGATCTTGGGTACACATGCACACATGCCCAGCGTGAGTTTAAGCCACTGGGTCCGAGACTCGAACTGTGGTCAACTACATGAAAGTCCAGCTACATAAACATTACGCTAACTGCTGGTCCCCCATTATTTGAGTTATTATTGTCATAATTCTTTTTATATCTGCTATAAAGTTAAAATGTTTGTTATTAGTTTGCTTTAAGCAATAAATTATCTTTTCACATAATAAAAATGTATATTTTTATATTTACCCATATACCTAACATTTCTTTTGTCTAGATTCAAATGCCCACATGCCTCACTTTCTTTTATCATATTTTCATACCACAGATCTACTATTGATGAATCCCCTCAGTATTTGTCCAAACTGTCTTTGCTATCATTTTAGAAAGATATTTATATTGTGTATAGAGATCTAGGTAGACTATTTTTTTCAGAGCTTTAAAGCAGATTTTTACTGTTTTTTTTTCTTTGTCATTGTTGTTGTTGTTTTTGTTTTGCAAAGTTCCTAACAAAAGGTCTGTTGTCACTTTATATATATGTTCCTTGTTCATAAAATGCCTTTTCCTCTGGATCCTTTTGAGTTTTTTGTTTGTTGTTTTATCACCAGATCTTAGCAATTCTATAAGTTGCAAATTGTCATTTTATACACATGTGCATGTGCACACGCACACACCAAACACATTTATGCACACACAAGAAGTCTTTGAAAAAGTCATGGACGACGTACATTAAAATAAACTTGAATTTTAAGTCCATTTTTCATGAACTTCTTGAAGTCCTCTCTTGTGTGTGTGTGTGTGTGTGTGTGTGTGTGTGTGTGTGTGTGTACACACACAGCTTGGATTTTAGTGAGCTTCTTGGCTCTTAAGTAGATTTCTTATCAAATTTGGAAAAATTTTGGCCATTATTTCTTCAAAGATCCATCCTCTTCTCTCTTTCTGGAGTTTCAATTACATATATTTTAGATTATTTGTTATCGATCTATTAGCAACTCAGAAGAAATAGAATCAAAAGCATGCATGCACGCACACACAAATTCTTTCTTTTTATCTGGAACAAATTAGTTTGGAAGAAGAAACATGCAAAAATAGCTAGGAAAATACTGAAAAAGAATGCAGGAGCCTATCACCCTACTAAATATTAAAATATAATATAAAGCCTCTATAATTAAAACAGTGGGTGCTTTTGCCTGAATAGGCAGAAAGACCATGGTAACACAATACAGTCTAGAAATAGACTCAATTACATGTATAAATTAGGGACATAGAAGTCATTGAAGGAGAGGGTGTATTATAATAAGCAATGTTGCATAACTAAATATGAAAAAATAAACTGGAAAAGATTAAAATCTGTCCTCCTGCTCCTTCATGCACCAGGATAAATTCCAAATAGAGCAGATATTTAAGTACACATTGTGAGACCAAATAAGTACTAAAAGAAAACACTGGATAATTTCTCTTTAAATCAAGAAAAAGGAAAACTTCACTATTACTCAAAAATCAATAAGCAATAAGAGAAATGATTTAAAAAATTACCCTCATAACATTAAATAACAAAAGTAAATAAAAAGGACTAAGTATGAAAGAAATACCTGAAATATCTATCTATATCTATATCTATATCTATATCTATATCTATCTCTATATATGCTAATATATTAGGTAGTCAGAAAAGTCATTATGTATTTTTCTATGTTTTTCTATGTAAAAATGTGTCGTGACTTTTCAGACAAGCCAATATGTATATAGAACAGTGTAACTATCCTAATAAATAAGCTTATATACAAGTCTTTAAAACCTGGATACAGAAAGAAATAGTTCACTGAAAAGAGCTCTTAACCATATGAAAAAATGCTCTGCCTCACCATAACTCACTATAGGGCGCGTGCGTTTGCCAGACAGACAGAGAGAGACAGAAAGACAGAAAGTGAGAAATCACCCCCCAGGGGGGATGGTCACGCCCAATCCCTTCTCCTCCATTCTTCTCTCGGGATCTTGGGCATGCACGCACACGCGCCCGGCGTGAGTTTCAAGCCACCGGGTCCGGGACACGAACCACGGTCGACCACATGGGAGTCCAGTGACATAGCCATTACGCTAACCTCTGGTTCCCTACCTCACCATAATTCAAAGGTACATTGAGATACCGCTGATGCCTTGTCCCTTATATTTGCAAAACATAACAAATCTGACAACATATTCTATTGACGAGATTTTGAAAATACAGACTTTCTATGTTTTACTGGCAGAAATACAAAATGGTACAAACCTAAGAAAGAAAGTTTGATAAACTGCAAAATGAAAATATACATTTAATCATCAATCTGATAATCGCACTTTTAGAAGTCCATCCCAATGATGCCCTAGAAAAAATGTTTAAAGATGTGCACATAAATCTGTTCACTGCAGGACTACTTGCAATTGCAAAGGACATAAAGGGCTAGTTAAATTTACAGGTGCATCTGCAGCTGTGAAGAGAAATTAGAACTATTCCGATATTCTAATACTGTTAAGTGAAAGAAGTAACACGAGGAAAAATGAACAGGTCATTTAACATCTACAGTTTAAAATTTATTTTTTAAGTGGATGTACAAACTATAATTTTATTTCTTCCCATGAGGAAAGGAGAAGATTCTGTGATGGAGACCAGAATAGATGTTAAATTTCTTTCAGCCTCCCCTACATTCAACGTTACTGTGAGCTAGGCAGTTTATATAACCATAAGATTAAACTTTAAGAAAGCAATCCCTAAACATTGAAAACAAAGCTGAACCTAATTTTATACCCAATTAGTGGTATAACTACACCAAGTACAACTACTCTAAGCCTTAAAAAGGAGTCATTTTACTATATATTTTTGCTGGGCTATTGCCTCAAGAATGCATAAACAAAAGAAAAATACATGTTTTTAGAAATTATAATGTTAATATTAGCATGAAACTATTATTCTGGGACTGCTTTATGCATACCGTGAAGAAATATAATATGAAATTATAATTCTAACATGTCTATTGTTGACAACCACTAGTCTCATTGTAGGCTAAAAGAAGTATAGATATAATATAGAAAATATTAAACATACACCCTGTATAGCCTGGATTTTAATTTTAAAGATCTTCGCAAACCCAGATATTTTCTCCTCCCTATCATCTGTCTATCATCTATCTATATCTATCTTCCTGTCATCTTTCAGTCTATTCACCTACCTGCCCACCTGCCTATGTATCTATCTATATTTTAGCTCTGTCCACTGAAAAGACCTAGAAACAAAGACAAACCAATAAAATTGAGGACTGCTAAATTGTGATCATGGCCTTAAAACTGTTTTCCAATTAAAAAATAGAGGTACTTGGAGGAATAACTTATTCCAGGTGGGATGATTTGGTCTACATGCAGCAAGGGAAGTTTATCAAAGACAACCGCTGTTAAGAAGAAAGGCCTCCAGAGACCATTTGAAGAGGCTCTCCTACTAGGCAAATTTAGGACAAACTGTGATAAAGAAAAGCAATTAGCTATTATGTAGACTAAGAAAACAGAGAGAAGATCCAATAAGTAAAATCAGAAATGAAAAAAGAAACATTACAAGTAATACCACAGAAATACAAAATATTAGAAGGGACTATTCTGAATAAACTATATGCCAACGAGCTGGAATATCTAGAGGAAATAGATAAATTCCTGGACACATACAATCTGTCAAAACTGAATCTGGAAGAAACAGAAAGCCTGGACAAACCAATAACAAAAAATGGCACTAAATCAATAATAAAAAATCTTCCAACGAAGAAGGGCCCATGACTGGATGACTTCACCACTGAATTTCACAAATCTTTTTAAAAAGACTTGATACTGATTTTTGTCAAATTATTTCAAAAGATTCAAGTAGAGGGAATCCCCTCAAATTCATTTCAGGAGGCCACCATTAACATAATACTAAAAGCAGAAAAGAACGAAACAAACTACAGACCAATCTCCCTGATAAACATAGATACGAAAATCCTAAACTAATACTAGCAAACTGAATTCAACAACACATCCAAAAGATTATACACTATGACCAAGTGGAATTTGTCCCAAGGATGCCAGGATGTTTAACACATGTAAATCAATATTCTGACACATTACACTAATAAAGTGATAGATAAAAACCACATGGTTATATCA
This sequence comes from Tupaia tana, assembly GCA_026018925.1. NCBI lineage: Eukaryota > Metazoa > Chordata > Mammalia > Scandentia > Tupaiidae > Tupaia > Tupaia tana. The sequence goes on along the minus strand of JAKSZU010000007.1, from coordinate 159,833,055 downwards.
ATTGATGCAGATAGTATTAAATAAAATACAACTTTTTTTATGATTAAGCATCTTAGGCCAGCTGGTGGTGTGGTGGGAAAGGGAGATAGCTCTCACGTGGCTGATTACATAGTTTGGAATCTGGACCTGGCAGCTTATAAAACAGGCCTAATGTATATGACTTTCCAAAATCCCCAAAGGAGAAATGGAGAAAGGACTGCAGCACGATGATCTTCCATGAGGGTGTTTTTGCACTTTCTCTCTCTCCCTCTGTCTCTCTGGCAAGTGCACATACTTTCTAAAACTTAAAAATAAATAAATAAATAAATAAATAAATAAATAAATAAATAAATAAATAAATTTAACAAACTAGGTATAAAAGACACACATCACAACACAATTAAGGCTACATATGATAAACCCATAGCTAACATTATATTGATTGAGAAAAAATGGAAAGTTTTTCCTCTACTAACTAGAACAAGACAAGGATGGCCATATTCTCCATTCCTATTCAACATTTTTCTGGAAGTCTTAGCTAAAGCAACTGGGCAAGAGAAAGAAATTAAGGACATCCAGATAGGAAAAGAGAGAGATAAATTGCGCTGATTGCAGATGATATGCTCATATACATAGAAAAATCTAAAGAGTATATTTTTTTTAAAAAAAGAAAAGATAAAAGCAAAAAAACCTGGGGTCAGTAAATTGCAGGATACAGAATAAACATACAAATGTAGTAGATTTCTTGCACATCGATTATTAACTGGATGAACAAGAAATAAAAAAAGAGCAATTTTTAAGTGGTCTTTGCCTTAGAGGTGTATGTGCTTGCTGGAGAGAGAGAGAGAGATGAGAAAGAGAAGGAAAATGAGAAATCACCCCCTGGTGAAGGGCCACTTGCAATCCCTTCTCCTTCATTATCCTCCTGGGATCCTAGCATGTATACATGCACGTGTGCCTGGTGTGAGTTTCAAGCCACCAACTTCAGGATTTGAATTGCAATCGGTCATGTGGGAGTCCAATGACATAATTGCTATGCCATCTGCTGGCCCCCAAAATAGAATTCCAAAACTGGCTCTATGGTCTACTGGTTAAGAGAATTAGATCCCACATGCCAACTGAAGAGTTCAAGTCCTATCCCTCACAGCTTGAGAGACACTCCAAATGTGTGAATGTGTGCTCCAAAACCCCAATAGGAAGGCAAATGGAGAAGAGACTGTACCCATTAGGAGTGGTTTCTCTCTCTTCCTTGCTCTTTCTATGTGCCTCTTTCTGGTGAGCACACACATCTGACAATTAAAAATTTTAACTTATAATAGCAGCAAGGAAAGTAAAATACCTAGGAATAAGTTTAACCAAGGAAGTAAAAAATCTTTACAACAAAACTATGAAATATTGGGTGGGGAAAGTAAAAAGGACACAAAATATGGAAAGGTATCCCTTGTTCATGAATGGAAAAATATTTTTCCAATGTCAATAATACAAAGTGATCTACAGATTCAATGTAATCTCTATTAAAATACTAATGGCATACTTTACAGAAATAGATAAAATGGTAATCATTTTTGCACGAATATAAAAAAGACCCCAAATAGCAAAAGGTAACCTGTGAAAAAAGAACACTGGAAGCATCACAGTACCTGACTTCAAAATACCATAAAGCTATAAAAACCAAACTACACGGTCCTGATACAAAAATAGACACAGTGAAAAACAGAATGGAGGGGGGCAGCAAGTGGAATGGTGGTTGAAGCACTGGACTCCCACATGGCTGACTGCAGTTCTAGTCCTGGACCTGGTGGCTAGCTTTCTCACTTTCCTTCTCTCTCTCTCGATCTCTCTCTGGTACAATTAAATAATAATAATATAATAATAATAAAGAAAATTAAATAAAAATGATTCATAAGAAAAAAAAAACAGAAAAGAATAGAGAATCCAGAAATAAACACAAATGTAATGCCAACTGATTTTTGACAAAAGTCCCAAAAACATTCATTGGGAAAAGAATAGTCTGCTAATAAATGGTTCTTGGAAAACTCAATTAAGATATACAGAAGAAAGAATCTATACCACTATCTTACCAAAAAATAAATAAAAATGAATTAAAGACTTAAACCTCCAAACCATGAAATTATTACAATAAAACAGGGGAAACAATTCGGGACACTGGTTTAGGCAAACATTTTTTAAAAGAAAATCCCCAAAAACACAGGCAACAAGAACAACATGAGACAAATGCAATTCAATCAAACTAAAAAGCTTCTTCTCAGCATAGAAACAATCAACAAAGTGAAGAGACCACTTACAGAGTGGGAAAAAATATCTGCAAGTTGATTATCCAACAAGGGATTACTAACCACAATATACAAGGAACTGAAGCAGCTCACAGAAAAACAAACAAGTAATTTAATTTAAAAATGAGCCAACAATTAGAAAAGAGATCTGTTGAAAGAAGACATATGAATGGCCAATAAATATATGAAAAAAAGTTCAACATCACTAATCACCAGGGAAATGAAATTAAAACTACAATAAGATATTATCTCACCCCAGCTAGAATGGTTATTATCCACCTAAAAAACCAAAATCAAAAACTCAAAGAATAACAAATGCTGGCAAGGTTGTGGAGAAAGAAAATTTTTACACAATGTGGGTGGGACTGTAATTTAGTATAGCCATTATGGAAAACAGTATGCCAATTATTCATTAATATCAAAATTAGGACAACTTCATGATCTAGTAATCCTACTGGGTATATACCCCCCAAAAATGGAAATCAATATGGTGAAGAGATTCTCATGTCTATTGGGGCACTACTCACCATAGCTATGAATGAATAAAGTGTGGTATATATACACAATGAATTATTAATCAGTCATTAAGAAGGAGAAAATTCTGTCAATTATATCTACATGGACAAAATTGCAGGAAATAATGGTAAGTAAAATAAGCCAGGAACTAAAACACAAATATCGTGTGTCTTATTTTTAAGTCAAAGCTTCAACTGCATAGAAGTGGAAAGTGCATCAGTGGATCAGTGGATACCAGAAGCAAGGAAGAGGCAGGGAAGAGGGATGGAAGAATTTGGTTAGCAGATACAAGAGAGCAGGTAGATGAGCAAAATGAGTCCTGAAGTACTGTGACTAGTAGAATATGGTTGATGACGGTTCAATGTACACTTCAAAATAGCTGGAAAAAAGAATTTTAAATGTTCACTGTATAAAATAACAATAAATATTTGGGATCATGGATATGTTTATTGCCTGATTTGACCATTGCACATTGGGTATGTATATTAAAAAACCACACTATACATAATAAACATGTATAACAATTATATGTCAATTAATTTTTTTTTTTTTTTTTTCAGAGAGAGTGAGGTAGGGAAAGTGAGGAATCACTCTCCAGGGAGGATGGCCACACCTCAGTCCCTTCTCCATTCTTCTCTCAGGATTTTGAGTACACATGAACTTGTGCCTGGACTGATCCTCAGGCCACGGGGTCCAGGACTCAAACTGTGCAGTCGGCCATGTGGAATACAGTGCCTTACACCATGCCACCTCTGGCCTCTGTCAATTAAAATTTTTAATTTAAAAAAAGAAAGAAAATAGACTCAGAGAAGTTTGACAATTCAACATATCTACTGATAGATGCTAGAATTTGCTTTCTATAAGTGCAAAGTTCTATTTCTAGTGCCAAGAACAGTGCCCAGCAGTAAGAGGGCAATCCAAAAATATCTGTTGAATGGATGAATTATGTACATTAGGAACAAATGTCTACAGTCCATGATGCATTAGATTCAGTTTTGATTATCGGTACGTTATTAGAGGTGCCAGTTATGTGCTTTTAGAATAAACTGATGGACTTATGGGTTCATAGAATGGAGAGAGATAGGAAACATAAAAAGAGAGAGGAAAAAAAAGATGGATAAAATCAGTTCTTCCTTTCTGTAAGAGTATGAAAATGAAATTAACAAATTATAATAAAAATAAACCATAGAGAATAACTAAATGCAAGGTACCTGTTAGAGGGTTCATTAGCAAAAACTTAATATGTTCTCTGGTGATGCTCCCATTGCAGCCAGCTCCTGCATTTTGGGTCTCTTAAGAGTCAAACTGTTATCTGCGACACTGCTTACAGGACCAGCCTAGGGTTACAATGTTCATGAAAAACAACTGGAACGTGGAAGAGCAAGCATTTACTAGAACTTTTTATAAAAGAAAAAGTAGCCGAATGATACCTAACAGAAGTACATATACATATAGGACTATAATCCTATAAGAAATATACTTATGTTTAATGTCATTAAGTTGGCAGATAGCTATTAGTGAATTTCTAGAATGAGGATCCTTTTTCATTTAATTTGATTTTAATGTAAGACATTAAATGTAGTTATATTAAAATTACTGGTCCCAGATGAGTTCATATTCTCCTTTAGTAACTAAACTATAATTATGAATTTTAACTGCAGGTGGAATCCTGACTCCCACACATTTCAGGTGTATGTCCTTGAGCAAGGTCTTGACCTCCAAAAGTCAAATTCCTGAAGGGTGATGTGAAACACCTACATAATAGGAGTTATAAGGAGTAATGAAAAAATATATAGAAAGCATCTAGTATAGTTCCTGGCACAGAATAGTTCTCAGTATTTTTTTTTTCTGTTCAAAGAAACACAAATAACTTCTCTTAAACTCGAATTCAATAATTAAATTTTATCTCTATGAACACTGTCTCAAATTGAGACTTTTAATAATAAGGATGAGATGAGAGCAAATATTAATCACATTCTATTTTATCCTATTGACATAGTCTTCAGTCCTGGTTAGCCCAAGTTTCATATAAATAAACACCTCTGTATCTATTGTTTTTTTCTATAAACTGGTCAAATTTCTTTTCAAAATAAAATCCATACAGTGATAAATGGCACATTTTAAAGTTACCTTTGCATTTTTTGTTTAAGCTGTATATATTGATAAATGATGTATATGGCAATCACAAATCAAAAAAGGAGACTAAGAATTATTAAGGCAGATTCGTACTACATGAGATAAAGCTAAGCTTCATGATCATTTGAGCTTCAAAATTAAATCATTTGAAGACTATTTTTTCTGGACCATAAGAAAGTACACAAACTTTACAAGAACGTTTTATCTATGGCAGGTACAATTAGTTATTTATCAATACTGCAAATTCATTTTATCCCTAGGATAAGATGTGAGTGTGTGAGTATTTAAGGGGAGCTTTGGAACCAGAGACCTGGATGTAAATCTCAGCTCTGATATTAACAAGCTAATTAGTAAATTATTTGACTTAATTTCTTCATCTCTAAAATGAGAACAGAGGGTCTGCCTCAAAGAGTTTTTGTGAAAATTAAAATTGATATATACCATGTGTAATGGGTTCAGCATGGCACTTAAAGGTCTAAATAAATGCTTTAAAAATGAGCATCTTGTTTTTACTACTATCACTTAAATTTTTGCAGGAGATATGTGTCACTAGTGCCTACAAATGAACCTGTGAAACAAAAATGCAGTTCTTTACTAAATTAAAGCCAACTATTTAACTACTAATGGCAAGAAATCACAAGTCCATATATACAGTAGTTTTAAAGAGCATACCATATCCCACTGTAGAAAGACCCAAGTGTTTCATTCTATTTTTCACAAGTTCAGCAAGCTCTTGTCTTTCTGACCTCCTGTAGAGGTTCAGTCGCTGCTGGGTTATTTTTTCAGCTGTTTTACCAGAGTGTTTTGGACCTTTCCTGCTCAGTCTTCGGGCCCACTGCATGCTCTTTCTCCGCAGTAAAGGATGGTCTGACTGGTCGCTGGAGGTGGAGTTGCGGTGGTTGCTGCGGTGGTGCCCTTGTTCTTTGGAGTCTTTGGTATCTTCCCAGTCTTCTACACTGATAGATATTTGAGACTTTAAAGGAAACAAATATTGGTAGTTAGATATGTTAGGAATAATTATAGCCTGGAGCTGAAGTAATATTTATGTGCTAATATCTTGGGGTAATTAAAGATCTACCTACGAGAGTTTCCACAGAAAGAGCAAAATTGAAAATTTTGATTCTAATTTTCTGTTAAAAATGTTATTAGAAAATGTTTTGTAAACTCATATATGAACCAGATAAAATATCTGCATCCTCTAATATAAGTTTTTGTCAGGACTCAAATATTTTATGCATAAGGGTTTCCTTATCATAAATGACTCAAATACACAGTTGATAAAATAGCAAAAACAAAAAACTAAACATTTTATGTTATTCAAATCAAGTACATATAATGATCTTTTCTATACCTACTATATGTATTTACATTCAATTTAAATAAATATTAGAACATTGTTTTATTTTTTAATTTATAATTTTTTAAGCTTTTTTAATGATTGCTCTTTCTAAAGGTGTTTCTAGAATAAACTTTAAAAATGTGACTCTTTAAAATTCCTTTGTACACCCCAGCAGAAAACAAAAATCTCTTTTCAACTCATGCATTCACTACTCACCACATGAATGCTTTTCTGATTAAAATATTAAAATATTTCAGAAACTATTCTAAGTATTCTAAATGAAAATATGTTGTATTAATAGTACAGATAGTATTTTTTCACCGCAAATGTATTCTAGAATAACAACTGAAACTTAAACCAAGGCCATTCTCCATAGGGGGAAAAACAATGAACAAATTCATAAAATTTATTTTGACTTATTCTTTTACTGCCAATTTTTCTGTTTTTAAAGTAAGAAGCTCTCCTTTGATTAGAGGCCCTTAATAAGTAAAATCTTAACTGTTTCAGAATTGTTGCTTTTCATTCCAGGAAGTCATGAAATGCAACACCAATCAAAGCAGAAAATCTTACTTTCTTAAAACATGCACATGCAAATAAACAGCTTCAAAACTTCTATTTTTTTAACAGCAGCATTCATGAATCTGCTAACTGTGTTTCCCCTCTATGGATGGAAGCTTGAACTTCAGCTATAACATGCATGCATTGCTGAATTTCAAAGAAATAGAATTTAAATTACCAATTTAAGTAAGGTCAGGAAGTAGATCCAATAAAATCCTTTAAAAGTGAATATAAATTATGGAGGCTCAGTCAATGCCTTACACACAATCCAGGAGGCAAGTTATGAAATGATCTCATGCTTAAATTCAACCAAAAATTCAAATATTCATCCACATTTCTGTTTCAAAATAGTACTGTATCAGAATGATATCAAAATGCTTTATTTAGCTTTCATATCTCCATAATGAAAGAAGATTTCATTAATAATTTTAGGAAACATATTTTAGCTATCAGGAACATAACTTGGAAGCATTAGAAGTTGTTAATACCAAGGTTTTGCAGTAACAGCTTAATGAGTCTTTTTATAACATATTTATTTATTTATTTTTATATTTAATTACTGTACATCTTTACAGCACACAAAATGGACTTTCTGGGCATGAGTATCCTGAATATTAACCCAGTTATTCTCATCTACTTGATGATCCAATTGAAAAAAATCCTTTCCTGCAGAGTACAATAAATTAACTCTTGAGTAATATTAAAGAGTATTATAAAGAATATTTAATCATTAGTCGTTAGTTTATATATATTATGTGGTCAAAATGAAAATATGGCAGTAGAGTGATAATTGGACATTTGTTTACAGAGTCTAATCACAATCTTAAAATTATTTGAAATGATCTTTTCATCCCTTTTTCTGGTCATAAGTCTGTATGAGTAATTGATATCCTACAAACATATGGAAATAATAATCTTGCCAGATCAAATACCCAAGATATTATGCTCATATCATGTTACTTGTAATTCAGGTCATAAAACCATACATTAATTTCTTCAGCTTTTCTCTTTTAGAGAGCCACCTCTTCCCCCATTTCATCATAATTGGTGTAATTCAGATCATAAAACCATACATTAATTTCTTCAGCTTTTCTCTTTTAGAGAGCCACCTCTTCCCCCATTTCATAATAATTGGTGTGGCCTCCTGCATCCTTGTTTGGTTGGCTGCAGAACTGTGGATATGGAGGGCTAAACAGACACAAATCTCAATGGCATTTTGGAATGTTCCCAGTTATGTCCCCACAATGGAAGAGCATAACCTTTACAAAAAACAATAACAACAGTCTTACATTTCTATCTCACAGAAATGTTGTAAAATTCATATAACACATTAATATATGAAAAAAATTCATATAACACATTAATATATGAAAAAATGTGTTAACTGTAAACTTCAATATAAAATAATAATAATATCATTAATAATGGATTGTCAAAAAAGTCATGACTTTTTTTCTTAGAGAAAGGTTTTTTGCTATAGGGTGCATGTGCTCACTGGAGAGAGAGAGAGAGAGAGAGAGAGAGAGAGACAGACAGAAAGTGAGCAATCACCCTTTGGGGGCATGGCCACACTGTAATCCCTCCTTCTCCATTTTCCTCTCAGGATCTTGGGCACGAACAAACACATCCCTGGCATGAGTTTTAAGCTACTGAGTTTGGGATTCAAACCGTGGTCAGCTACATGAGAGTCCAGCGACATAACCATTATGCCATATTTTTTTCTATGTAAAAATGCATCATGACTTTTCCCTCAACCCAATATATCCTAATAAGAAATATCTGCAATACCAGTAACATTGGTACCTAAACATTCCATTCCTTGGGTACTATGTGTGTGTGTGTGTGTGTGTGTGTGTGTGTGTTAAAGGAGTTCTACAGATAAAAATACTTTCCTGATGTCTTTTCATCTTTTGGTTGTGGCTCTATTGTGTTTTGAACATAGCATTACGGAACTAGCGTAGTGCTGAGATACACAATGATGCCTTAATTATAGGACCTTTTCCTGATGTTCGAGGTATACTGATAAAGTGTGGAAGCAAGGGTTGAGGACAACAGATGGGGTAGCACTTACATTACTAGACTTATGGACTAAGGTGGTTCGAGTTCTGGACCCGGTGGCTTGAAAGTCACACCGGGAACCTGTGTATGCTTGCCAAGAACTTGGGAGGACAATAGAGGAGAAGGGATTGCAGCGTGGCCGTCCCTCCCAGGGGGTGATTTCTCACTTTCCCTCTCACTGTCTCTGTCTCTCTCTGGAGAGCACACGTGCCATAAGGCAAAACAAAACAAAACAAAACAACGGTTCTGATATTGGATAGACCTGGGTTCAATACCAGTTCTACTAATACAAGCTGGGTATGTGACGTCACGTACTTTAAATTCTCTACAATTACTCCCTCTTTCCTATCTGAACAAAATGGTCATTATCTATTACCTGCCAAGTTTGATGTGAGAAGAGCTGGTGCCTGAAAAGGGCATAATACCTGTGTTAGAAAATGAGCTTTATGGATTAATTAATATTACGGCTCTTGACTGTGTATGAAAGGGCAAGTAAAAGAGAGAAAAGAAAATACATAACTATAAGGGCTATGTACAAATGAGAGGTAAGTATGAAAAAGAGAGGGAAGGACTCATATTTTTGGTATAGTTTTCTATGTAACTGACTACATTTCTATATTAATCAATTCCTGAGGGTAAAGATTCCTTGGTTAAAGTTTGGTGAATCTGAAGAACAGAGAGTCTTAAGGTGAAAGTAGATGTTCTTATTATGCACTGTTTCTATAAATTATTCTTTACTGTTTTTATAGAGGACTCCAACTTTTTAAACTTTTTTATTGTCGAAAGCCTAATATCACCACTAACTTGAAAATTAAGATGTACTACTAAGGTTTAAGAATGAAAAACAAGGGACCAGTGGATAGCAGAATGATTACATCACTGGACTTCCATGTAGTCTACCACAGTTCGAGTCCCAGACCCAGTGGCCTAAAACTCATGCTGGGTGCATGTGCATGCGTGCCCAAGATCCAGAGAGGAGAATGGAGGAAATGGGATTGTGGCATGGCCATCCCCACCCCCAGAGGGCGGGGTGATATTTTTTGCTTTCCGTCTCTCCAGTGAACACATGCGCCCTATAACAAAACTTTCTCTCTAAAAAAAATAAAGTGAAAAAAATGCTTTTGGAAACATTTATATATAGTTTAATAAATAAATGGAAAAAATTATTCCATCAATTTTTATATCAACTTACAATAAGTTTCTAAAAGTTGTACTGTTTCACCTATATTAATCAAGCTTAATATGATTGAAGAAAGGCTAAAATTATCTCTTCAAAAGAGTAAGAGTTGAAAACTTTATGAGAAAGGTTTCTTATGCCTGAAATATCTTGGTTACACTATTGTTTTCAAAAGGGTAGAGAGCATTAGAGTCAATAAATACATCACTCTTTCCCACACTCCACACGCACATACACATCATTATGACTCAATTCCACTTCCACTCAATTTTTTACTGGGCAGTTATTCATGTCATAGGTTATTGAGCAATCTATAGAACAAAGTCGTATTTAAAAATAATCAATTCACCCTGTAGTTTGAAGGTGAGTGTTTGTAATCTGGATTCACGACTCTCTTAGCAACAATTTTATAGGCTCCATAATACTCTAAACTGTGTTATTGGATTTATGGTAGAAGACATTCAAGATCGTCACTGAATAAGATAATAAAAGAAAATTAATTGCTGAGGATGTATTAGTTTAACATTTTTTTAAAAAATTTAAATATAATGCCTTCTGCTAAGGAAAGGTTAAATTATAAGAATATTTGAGACATCACCTAAATTTAAATCCCTATGCATCATGGTTAGTGATCCTAGGTCAGCTGGAAAGTTCTTTATAATGATAATAATTAAATAAAAGGATGGAAAAATATTTGACCTATTTCCAAAGGCTAAGTTTAACATGTTCATGTAATATGTGACCTAAGCAGAGCTATAAAATAGCTTAGTACATTGTATTTGGATTCATTTTGAACATATTTTCAGAATGACAGAGGCAATTGGAATATAATTAATAGTCTAAAAAATGCACATTTGAAATCCAATAACTAAGCTTTATTTTCAACACATCAGATGAACATTTCATGACCTTCAAAAAAAATCACTGAGATCCTTATAAATAGTGAGAATATTTACCCTAGTTTTCATGACAGCAAACCTCCAAGCTTACAAGAATCTAGTAATGGAACTCTAAAATAAATTCCAAAGTCAAATATGCACTTAAAAATTCAGGTTTAGGTGTACCACAGGAGAGTAGAAAAGGTCATTACCAACCTAGTTTATACTTCCAAAAAGAAAAAAAAATAAACAGTAGAGCAAATATTGAATGTGTACAACATAATGAAATGCTCAACATTGAGGATGGTGAATATATTTTTATCTTTTTACGACCTTGATCTGATTTTTTTGTTGGCCAGAGTGTGTGTATGCTCAATAGATAGAGAGGAGAGAGAAAAAGAACCCCCTGGGGGAATGGTCACATCACATCTCTTCTCCATTTCTCCATCCTATAGGGGCTTGGGGCACACACGCACTTGCACCTGGCATGTTTCTCACGCCTCTAGGTCTAGGACTTGACCATACAGGGTCAGTCATATGGGATACTGCTGCCTTAACCATCAGGCAACACAGCCAGCGCTAGGTTTGATTAAATACCAAATGCATGCTTTGAGAAAACTACATTGTACTCTGCAAAGATGGTCAATGATTATATGTAAATGAGAAATTATAATAAGTTTTTAAAAATTCAGGTTCAAATAATAGTATTTTTAAATAATTGGTGCAATAACACAAATGATTTTCATCTCTTGACTTCATGTTCCATATCTGAAAATGAGATATTCATCTATGTGGTCTCTCAGGTATCTTTCAGTTCTGTCTACAGTTCTACGAAACATAATTTTACTCACAGTCGGTGGGACCTCCGTTTCCTCATGATTCCAACTCTACACTTCCAAAAATAAAAATTTATCATATCGAAGTGAAAATATATTCAAGTTTTCTATGTAAGTACTCCACAGATTTATGCTGTTGATGCTACAGTACTAACAGAGCACATCTCATCCTATTTCTTTCTTACTGTCTCTCTCTTTCTGATATTTACCTCTTCTCTCTTTGGTTGTGACCGCTGAAAATTAAAATAAGTTAAAATAAATAAGTAAAATCAGCTTTCCCACATAAGGAGTGGAAGGAAAAGGAAGAGTGTTGGTACTTGAAAGGGTGTCCACAGTCAAATATCAAAAATAAAGTAAGGGCTTATCCTTTGTGACACAGTCAGTAATGTACTGAACTGCAGCGCTGGGAGCCATGTGGTCCACACAGGTTCAGATCTCTCACCTGGTCAACCTGAAACATTCTGGGCATTTTACTTATTTATTTTATTTATTTTAATTTATTTTAATTTTCTCTATAAGGAAAATCACTTATAAATTTCTTTTAGTTGTTCCCCCTTTTTAAAGATTTATTTAATTTTATGTACTATTTTTAATTTGCTATAGGATACATGCGCTTACCAGAGAGAGACAGAGAAAGAGAGGGAAAGTGAGAAAGCAAGCCACCAGATCTGGGACTCGAACTGCAGTCAACCATGTGGGAATCTAGCACCTTAACTACTATGCTAGCTGCTGGCCCTGTTTCCCCTTTTTTATGATCTCTATTTTCTAAACTTACACACTGACTTCAACATGCATGTTCTGAGTGTGTCTAATTAAATCTCTACTTGCTACTTATATTTTGGTCTTTGTGAAATCTGAAACCCAGATAATTTATTTTGGTATTCTTCCTTGCCTTGATTGTGACATTTCCCTGAATTTCAAGAGCTGTCACTCAGAAACAATTGGTTTACAAGGAATTCAATTTCCTAATGCTTTTCTTCTTGCTTTAGGACCTTGAATACTGATGTCATAAAATTGCTAACTTCATGGTGGTTGTCTATCTTTAGATTCACCTATGTTAATAAGAACCAATTGATAAGGGACTTTGTCCTTGTTTCGTTTATCTATTTTTACAAAGAGTTCTAGTGAAGTAATTAAAAAAATATCTAGAAGACAGATCAGATAGATGCCATGTATGTATCTTACTCATTTTCATCACATAGTTAGGAATTTATCGACTCAAGATATGAAGATATTTGGGGCCGGCAGGTGGTGAGGTGGTTAAGGGTGCTGGACTCTCACATGGCTGACTACAGTTCAAGTCCTGGACTTGGAGGCTTACTTTCTCACTTTCCCTCTCTTTCTCTCTCTCTGTCCCTCTCTGGTCAAATTAAAATAAATAAGTAAATAAAGTTAAACTAAAAGGAAAAGTTTAAGACATGAAGACATTTGATTACAATGTTCTTCTCATAACAAATAACCTCATGTTTATTAAAGTTTACTTTTTTTCATGATACAGAGCAGGTGTATGTACAAAAGAGTGAGAGAGAGTGAGCGTGAGAAAAGCACCCATGACAACGTCACACTGTGACTGTCCCCCTAGCCCTCCAGCTCACATGCCCAGAATGTTTCAGGTTGACCAGGTGAGAGATATGAACCTGTGTGGACCACATGGCTCCCAGCGCTGCAGATCAGTACACTACTGACTGTGCCACGAAGGATAAGCCCTTACTTTATTTTTGATATTTGACTGCTGACACCCTTTCAAGTACCAACACTCTTCCTTTTCCTTCCACTCCTTATGTGGGAAAGCTGATTAAAAAGCCTGGATGTGCCCCGCTCACACCACGAAATAATCCTAGCCCATGTCCAGGAACCCACACTCTAGCCCTAACTTCATCCCAGTAAAAATGAAACCAGTTCATTTTCTCTATTCTTTCAAGCCATATTTTGACCTGGTTGGCAGGTTGACTGGCTTACCGAGAAAGCCTCTTGTGCGGTACAGCCTGTGCCACGTCCTCTTGGTGCAGTTGCAATGCCTGAGCCAGACTGTGGATGGGGCAGGGCCCATCCTGTCTGAAGGGTGGTCTCAACACTGGCCACCATAGCGGGGATATTTCATCGGTGGTTGTGCCTATAGGCAAGCACTTTTCGAGTTGTGTTTCAGCCTGTTACCAAGTTTGTATTGGACTGCAACTTTATGCCACAAGTTTGTATTTTGACTGCAACTTTATGCCACATTTTCTGAGTCTTCCCAAGCTTCTTTTTATGTTTAAATGATCTAAGTTGGACATTTTGACAGATGTCATTGAGTGACAGGAATTTGGGAGTGGCTCTGTGTCCTGAGTTTCAGCCCAGACCTGTGTATCTCATACTGGATCACTTGGGTAGGATTCAATAGGAAATATGGCTGATAATAAGCTCAAGAGACTTACTCCTCTCTGACCCTTGGTTGTGAGTCTCACCCAGACATCAGCCCCCATTCCAGTGTGTTCCAGGGAAAGCCTGATGTCCTGGGCCTCATACAATCCACTGGGTGGCTGCTCACAAGTACGATGAGCAGGAACCACATGAAATGCTGAGCTTCACACTCCTACTGCTGGCATCTTTGCCTCTGTAACAACCAAGATCTAGATCCCTAGAGTTCAAAGGAAAAGCACCCATGAGCCCCTTGTGGCATAGCCAAGGGGTTATCTCAAACTCAACTCAAGCCTCGAGTACTTAAAATCTGATAAAGCAACCACCGTCATCCAGGAGGCCCACACTCTGATGATACTACTTCAGATTCTCTGGAGGAGGACGCTTACAAATAAAAGCAGAGTAGAGAAAACACAACGGCAACACAAAAACAACGGATACACCGAGAGGAAACAGAAAACTGGACATACATAGGAGACAAAACACATAAACACGAGAATAGCAACTGCTGGCTGCCGGCTGGGCTCTGTGGATGGCAGAACCTTAGACCGGGACTCAGCACTGAGGCCCGTTATCCCTCGGGAGCAGGAGGCAGCATGCTGCAAGTTTGTCTACTTTTAATAAAAAAAAAAAAAATGATTTTTACAGGAACAAGCCAATCTTAGGCCCTCTGGCAAGTCCCACCTCCAGGAGGGAATGGCTTCCCATAGTCAGCCCTTTAGCCAGATGCTATGGTTCCAGAGCAGGTCACCGCTACCCTGGATTCCTTGGCCACCTAGGGAGCCCTTCAGGGTCAACCAAGTGAACAGTGCATGGATAGCAGCTTCTCCACTTCCTGTGATGAAGCTTGTTGGAGAGCTGCTGCTTTTGATCATCCAAGAGGACATCCCTGACTAAGGACAGGGCTCAAGGATCAGACAACTGGCCAGAATTCAGGGAGTCCCCTCAGCACTGGATACCCTGCATAATAATATGCCCCATTTGCACATTTTTTGTAGGCTCTTGAGCCATTCATCACCTGAGGTCTAGAGTCTGATCCTGCCAATGGCATCAACCACTCTTTCCCCAAGGTTGCCTTCTGTGAGGTAACAAACTGAGAATCTTCTGCCTCATAGATAGACCAAATAAAAATCAAGGCCTAGGGGCCAGTAGGTGGCACAGTGGTTAAGGCTCTGACTCCCACGTGGTCAACTGCAGTCTGAATCCCTGGTCTGGCACCCTGAAATTCATGCTGGGTGTGTGTGCATGCCCAAAATCACGAAAGGAGAATGGAGCAGAAGGGATTGTGGCATGGCCATCCCTCCTGGGAGGTGATTTCTCACTTCTGTCTGGCGAATGCATGCATCCAATAACAAAAATCTCTCAAAAACAAAACTCAGGGTCTCACGTATCCTTACATACATTAAAGCCGCAGTACGGAGCTCACCAAAGCAGGCTCTATTCCCTTTGGAGTTTCAAACATCACTGCTAGAGACCAAGACACACGTTACACTTAGCGCAAGTTAGAGATAAGCCCATAATTTCAGCTTTTATATTTCAATATCCTCTATTGGGAAGTAGTAAGTAATAAACAAATGAGAAATTTAAGAAAAAGGGAATATATAAACAAATAATTACCATGAAGGCCAAGGAAATTGTATTTTTCATTCAAAGGAATGTGTGATTATCTATTATCGACTAGTTCTTACCACAGTTTTTTTTTTTTTTCTCTTTCTAATATACTGGATTGTCAGAAAAGTCATGATGCAATTTTTGTATAGAATAACACATCATGGCTCTCTGACAACCAAAAACATGCTAGACACAGTATCTATTGTTACAGAGACACTGAAGAAGAAAATAAAGTAAAGGTCATTAGTTTATTTAGGGCCCTAGCATCCCTGTGGTAGAAGATTTCAAATGCAGCTTCTATTCACACAGGTATGTTACAGAGGTAATTGATAGCACTGAGAAATAGTCAATTTTCTAAAACAGTAATTTTTGATATTTAAGGTTTAAGATCCTTCTCTAAAGTATTTATAACTCCTGAGTGTGGTATTCAGAAATGTATTCTAAATAATCAAATTGCCTTAATTATATCATCTTCCAACACGGCTCCACCTATGCTAGGAACACAATTGTCAGATGATTTTCATCTCTATATTCATCTACATTCACTATGCAACAATAGAATGTATTAATCTTACTAGACTGTACATTTTATAAATACTATTTTTGTGTCTCAAGATATTTCTTGATCCATCTAATAGTCATTTGATATTGACTATAGCATTCCAAGTTGAATCTAATAGGTTTGAATCAAAATCTGGCCGAAATCAAGATTGTTTAAACATCAGGGGCCGGCAGTTAGCGTAATGGCGGTGTGGCTGGACTCCCATGTAGTCGAGCGCAGTTCGAGTCCCGGACCCGGTGGCTTAAACTCACACCAGGCACGTGTGTGTGCGTGCCCAAGATCCCGAGAGGAGAATGGAGGAGAAGGGATTGCGGCGTGGCCATCCCCCCGGGGGGTGATTTCTCGCTTTCTGTCTCTCTCTCTCTGTCTTTCTGGCAAACGCACGTGCCCTATAGCAAAAACCTCTCCAAAAAAAAAAAATAAATAAAAAGGGAACTAGCAGTTAGCATAATGGCTATGTCGCTGGACTCCCACGTAGTCGACCACGGTTCGCGTCCCGGACCCGGTGGCTTAAAACTCACGCCGGGCGCGTTTGCGTGCGTGCCCAAGATCCCGAGAGGAGAATGGAGGAGAAGGGATTGCGGCGTGACCATCCCCTCTGGGGGGTGATTGCTCGCTTTCTGTCTCTATGTCTCTCTCTCTCTGTCTGGCAAGCGCACGCGCCCTATAGCAAAAACCTCTCCCCCCCCAAAAAAAATGTAAAATTGTTTAATCATCATGAACTTTTGGTTTATGAAAAACTAAAAAGTGATTTTTTTCCTAACCAAATGATTCACTTTGTGGCTACAAATCACAAATGTTAGGACATATTTGCTTTCTACATAAAATGTCCTTTCCAAGTGTCTATGTTTAGTTTTTTATATTTTAATATATGCTTCTATTTGTGTGAAAGAAATATTCTCATATACCTGAACAGCTTTAGACTCCAAACTTGATTGGCAAACAAAAATTAGCAAATAGAAGAACACTATATAAACACACAGGTCCAACCTGTAAAGGTGGTCATATGTTTGTGTTATTAGGCTCACAGGCTCACTGTCACCTTCACAGTACAATTTTCATTTTATCAGTCTCCAGAATTATAGGAATGTCAGCTTAAAGCAGTGTTCCCTATTTAATCCTCACTCTGCCACATGTTGATAAAGCTCAAGTTCACACACAGCTAGTAGAGAGAGGAGCCAATATATAAGCCATATCGTCTGGTTTCAAGGCCTATGCTCATTTGGTCCATCAAAATAATTGGAGAAATGGTTGACTCAGGACCAGGAACAGGACTATCCATAAAGAACAGCTACATGATAGATGGCAAAAATAAGAACTAATCAGATGGTAGCATAATCATTGCTAATAATAAGGACAACAATGATTAATAGTGCTATTGTCATGACTGCTAGGTATTGAGCCTTCTTATGGCTAGGACAGTACCAAGGCTTCATATAAATTATTTCATTTAAACTTTCTAACCAATCTTAGGAGGTTGGCCCTCTTGTTCTCATTTTACAGATGAGAAACTGAAACTAGAACTGTTGAATAAAATGCCCAAGGCAATATTATGATGATAATTCTCATTATTATTATTACCTAGTACATGTGTCTTCCTGACTTCAAAGACTGTGCTGCTAACCAGTATACCATACAAACTTCCAATCTATTCTCTACATACCACCTAGTTAATTACGGGTCACTCCAAAAACATTATGTCCTCCAGAACAGTGGCCCTGAACATCAGAGTGCATGCCATTCTTTACTCTTAGTGCAAATGTCTACTGAAGGGCCATGCTGTACAGGATCACGAGTACTGTCACGTTCCTTCTCTGCTTGAAGAAAATATGCACCGATATTCTGGATAAAGTCCCAGATCTTCTAGCAACTCTGAGAGATTATTATACCTCAGTTCACTAAAAAGTTTCTGAAATAAGATCTGCCTGTACTCTATAATATTTTGTGTCTAATCAGTGCATAGAGGGTGTATAGTTATCAAGGTTCCCCAAGTGAGTGAGGTGAAGAATTTGTTTAATATCAAGCATTTGAAAAGCAAAAGAAGAGTAGTTTTCAATCACTTGAAAAATCATAGTCACATCTTGAAATTTCTGTCATTTTCCTCTTTAGTGAGTACAACATATTAAAAGCTGCATACACCTTACTGTATAGTCTTTATGACATCAAATATCAAGGATGGCTACTGTGTTTTTTTATCATAATGTTTTCCCAAAGCATCAATTTATGCCTTAAATACTGTTTATATTTGCACTGAAATTTTGAAAGATGGACATCTGTTAACTACCCACTATAATTCTTTCTATACAAATAATAAATTTAAGAAAGTAAGCATTAAAATACTGAGGCTTCAGACTTCTAACTATGTTATGTTCATTAACTTTTCACGTAACTAAGACATTTACGTATTTGATATATCAATAATCTTAAACAAAAAGAGCCCAAATTAGATTATTAGCATATAAACATAATTTGAAGACAAGTAAAATTAATTTGTAACCTTATTAGGGACACGTAAGTTCACGAAACATTTATAAGCATTTTTATTTAAATGATTTATTTCATTTTAACATCTAAAATATCAAATTTAATCTTAAAATTCTTTCCTTATAGCATATCTGAATTCATATATTGCACCATTGGGGAAATGAAGACAAACAAAATACTTACTTGTGTGGCTATTTCTCGAGACTGACACAAAAGGAGGGAAAAGAAACACACAAAATACAGTTTAAACAGCAACTAAACAATACATACACAAAACAATCAGCAACAAGGACAAAATAGGACATATACTCACAGAATACATACAATCCACTTACGTGGCTGAGTATATGTAATAGGGCTTTTTCGCACTGTTATATAAAGAATAGCTAATATTTTCAAAGTTTACCAAAGGCGTGTTCTTGTTAGATTGCTTTTTGTTTTGCTAAAATCATCTATGTTTGATAGAAAGAAAAAAAATACAACAAAAGAAATAAAATAATAGTGGATAGTAGCTTATGAAGATACTATAGTCATAAGAAAATGCTGAATTAATGACATTCGATGATCATTATTGGAATTAATATCTGTACTATAATTTTTTTTCCGAGAGGTTTTCGCTATAGGGCACGCGCGCTCACCAGACAGACAGAGAGAGACATAGAGACAGAAAGCGAGAAATCACCCCTCAGGGGGGATGGTCATGCCGCAATCCCTTCTCCTCCATTTTCCTCTCGGGATTTTGGGCATGCATGCACACGCGCCCGGCGTGAGTTTTAAGCCACCGGGTCTGGGACGTGAACCGCGGTCGACTACGTGGGAGTCCAGCGACATAGCCATTACGCTAACTGCTGGTTCCCTCTGTACTATAATTTTTGAAGTTAGATCTTTATAGTAAGAGTCTTACACATAAACGCAATTAGGCTGATAGAAATAGTCTGACCTTTCACATTAACTACGGTGTCTGATTTATCTTTATAGTCAACCTAGAATAGCTAAGTATTTAGGGGTTTAAAAAAATGATATTATCTTACTTTTCAGTTCTAAAGAATAATAGTCTTTTGATTTTAAATATGTAAAATTTTTAATTCTATTTTTTGGTGTAATAACTCAAATCTATTCATTCTCTGGTATTATCTAGTATTACAAATAGGAAAAAATGCAAATTTGACTCGATTATGAGCTCCTTGGAACTATCTCAGTCCTAACACATGACCCAGTGGAATAAATGTTATTCAACTAAATAACATGCACGAATGGGCAACTAGGATATCGGAACTATTCTGTCCTAGTCCTTATTAAAAGAGTTTCATTGATGAGACATTTTAAGAGGTAAAGCTTTTATTTTAGCCATTTATTTTAAAAGTTGCTTTTCATTTTGATAATAAGTTAGTGACTGGCAGAAAGAACTGTCGGTGATTAACTTACTGTGCATATTTTTGAAAACTACAGAATTTACTGACTCTAAAGGTGACAACAATTAAGGTAACACATCCACATATTTATTTCATACCCTATAAAAGATGTTGGTACTTTAATACATTTTAAAATGGCACCCTTTCAGTTTCTAATAAAATGTTTACTAGTTATAGTATACTGGAAGCAAATTTGTCAGTTCACTGGAAAAATGGAAGGAAATGCAGGTCCACTTTTTCTTACTCCAAAACCACAAATACATTTATTAATTCAGATTTTTTTTCAGATTTTGGAAAGATAATATTGTATTATATGATATAATAGACAATACAGTGGGACCTAGGTGACATTTTACAATAAAAACATTAATATTTCTGCTGTGAAAAGCATAAATATTTACTTTAAGTAAACATTATAAATAAGCTCATTACCATTCAGGTGAAGTTTTGCCACCAAACGAGTTTAGTGAGCATGCTGGATTTCAGAGCTATGTATAGAGGGTTGGGGAGAAAAGCATGGTCCCTCAGCCCCCAAGAGGAACAGGAATCCTTGACTTTCCTGTATTTGTTTGTTTCTGAATCAGAGAAACTCAGGTTTGTTAAAAAAAAAAAAAAAAAATCCCTTACGTAGGAACCATGGTAGAAGTTCTACCCTACTGTCCACAGACTGGCTTTCAGCCCCTCCACTGTCTCACTTTACCCTTCCTTTGTGTCTGTCTGACTTCTCTGGCCACCACTCCTTAACCCACCAGAAATAAATGAGGTAGTATTCCAGGCCTTTCATAAATTCCCTCAATTTTGGTTATGAACACTCATTATCATCATTTGTCTTTTCAAAAACGTTTGCTCAAATATGTAATGCTTCCCCCACTCCTACGGCCAAAGCAGTGATAAAACTTACAGTATCTTTTTTTTCCCTCTACACAGAACATGGGAAGATATTTGAGAAAGACTAGGAAATCTGCATCTGCTTTTAAAGTATATTTTCAAATTTCATGAAAAAAAAAAGAAGCAAAACTCAGAGTCTTTATAATAGTTTATCCCTGTTACATACTTACATGAAATATTGATATTTAATAAAATTCTTCATAGAACAGGACAGAATTTAGCACTTAAAGATATAAGCTAAAGACATAATCAATGAATAGATCTATTATCACTACTTTACGCCTGTTAGTCTATCTGTTGTTTTCATTAGTTAAGAATGCTTAGTTTAAAAAGTCAGAATATATTATGATTTGTTTTAAAAAATGGCAGCTCCTATCGTAATCTCTGGTTCTCTCTCTTTTTTTAAAGATATTTTGCTGTATGGCACACGCACTGGCCAGAAAGGCAGAAATCACTAAATTGTCCCCTAGAGGGGATGGCCATGCCACAGTCCCCTCTCCTCCATTCTCTTCTCAGGATTCTGGGCACACATGCACACGTGCCCAGTATGAGTTTCAAGCCACTAGGTCTGGGACTTGAACTGCAGTTAGCCACATGGGAGTCCAGTGCTTTAACTACTAAGCTACTTGCTGGCTCCCACCATAATCTCTCTTATTTTCCTTCAAAGAACCCAGCTACTTTAAAAAAGTCAGAGATATTGGTTACCTCTTTGTTTCTATTTAATGTTCTTGATTAATCTTTCTCTTACTTTCTGCTTTTATCTATAGATTTCTCACTCTGGAAGAAAGGGAGTTAATCATCTTTTCCACATATTTGACTAATTTCTCCACCTCCCATGTTCTCAAAATAGTTCACAATTTTGGCTGAAATGTAATTCAGAACATATTATGACCACATACAATTCAGAGGGAGATGTAGGATACGTGGCTAGGACTCATTTTCTGTGGCTAGTACTCATTATTGATGATGGTGTTATATTCCTAGAGTTAATAACTTGTCATATTTTATTAATTTCCTATATATGTACTTATCAATACACTCATCCTGAACGCTGGCAATCATCTTCTTTATTTTTTCTTGTCTTTAAGGCAGTGAGATGCACCAGGTATTCTTTGATCTCATCTTCCCAAAGAAAGCCCTCTGAAGACTTCTGGCCTGCTCTAGGTTTCCCTTTATGCCTGCTGGTCCTTGCACACCTCTGTCCAAAGGGATTCCTTTGGCCTTATTCTTGTCATCGGCTTTCTTCAAAATGTTCCATTTCCTGAATACGTAATTCCATCCTCAGTTTACTTATTCCCTTTGGAGGGAGTAATTTCCTTAGAAAGCAAGTGTGAGGGGCCAGTAGGTGGTGTCATGGTTAGCGTGCTGGGCTCCACATGGCCAACTGTGGTTTATGTCCTGGACGCAGCAGCTTCAAAACCAAGCAGGGCACATGTGTGTGCATGCCCAAAATCCCAAGAGGAGAAGAGAAGAGAAGGAATTGTGATGTGACCATTTCCCCTCATGGGGTGTGTGGTAATTTCTCACTTTCCCTCTCACTGTTTCTATTTCTCTTCAGCAAGTGCACATGCTCTATGACAAACAACTGAAAAAAATCAAAACTAAACTAAAAACAAAAGCAGGTGTGGAAAAGATGTTTACAGAGAATAATCATACTTAAAATGATTTATTCTACTCTTACATATTTGATTGCACTGGCTGAATATAGAATTCTAGTCTGAAAGTAATATTCTTTAGAACTATTTGTGTGTGTGTATGTGTGTGTGTGTGTGTGTGTGTGTGTGTGGTGGGGGGAATTTAGACAGGGTCTCACTATGACGTGAACCTCCGTCCTCATCACGCCAAGTAGCTAGGACTGCAGGCAGTCGCCGTAACTCCCAGGTTTAGAGTAGACCAGGAATTTAATATGGCCTCCCATGTGGCCTCAGCTTGCTGAGCAGCAGTGTCTACAGCACACAGGATAGCAGCGGAGCCTTTTTAGACTCCTGATGGTGTTGTCCCACTGTCTTCCGGCTTGTGGTCTGCTGCTGAGGAATCCAAAATGGTACCCTGCATGTGTCCTGTCCCACATCCTCTGGCCTCATCTCTCTGGATGCTTTAGTACCTCCTTCTTTCCTTGAGGGTTCAGGAGCTTTATGATGCTATATGTATCTTGACACAAGTTCATTTTACTTCACTGTTGTGGTACTTGGTGACCCTTCGCATTTAAAAGCCAACACATTTCTATTCTATAATTACTACACTGATTTATTCCACTTTGCTGTAGTTAGTCCTTCTGGAAATCGTCTAAGTCACATTCCAGATGTCCCGGATTAGTTCTCTAATTTTATCTTTTCTTTTCTTTCTTTCTTTTTTTTTTTTTTTTTTTTTTTTTTTTTTTTTTTTTTTTTTACCATTTTCTATGTTTTGAATTCTTGCTCTAACTTATCAACAATTTCCACCACTTTTTAAAAAATATTTATTTAATTTTATTCATTATTATTATTTTCTATTTTTACCAGAGAAGAGACAGAGAGAGAGCTAGACGGAAAGTGAGAAAACAAGCTGCCACTCCAGGACTTGAACTACAGTCGGCCACATGGGATTCTAAAGCCTTAAACACTGTGCCACCTGCCAACCCCCTTTCTACTTTATAATGTAAACTTTTTCATTTCTGCTATTATATTTTTAACTCCCCAATATTCTTATCTGAATGTTACTCTATAAATACATTTTTCTGTTTATCTTTCACCCTTGTAATATCTTATATTTCTAATAATGTAATTATAGCTTTTTCAAAATATAATTTTGTTAATGCATTAGATGTTATTCACTCATTTTAAGTGTTAAATTCATATTATTTCAATTGACCAAACTATGCAATCCATCTCTCTAAATCAAGTTCAGATTATTTCCATCATTCCCCAAACTCACTATATCCATTACCTATTAATCACCATTCCCTTGACCACTCCCTGCTTTGGGAAATCATGAATCTCCTTTCCGTCTCTCTACATTTACCTTCTGTGGACATTTCATATAAAAAGAGTCACATGTGGTCTCTACTGTTTGTCTTCTTCCATTTAACTCAATGTTTTGAGCTTTGTTCAAGTTGAAGAAATTGTGAGGGGGCTTCAAAAAGTTCATGGAGAATGTATATTATGAAAACTATGCATAGATTTAAATATTTTTGCACCACAATAAATTCATGCTTTAATTCCAATTTTCCCTGAATTTTTGAAGCCCCCTTTGTAAGTTTTGATTGTCTGTCTGTTTCTTATGGCTAAATAGCATTCCCTTGTATAGACAAATCGCATTTTGTCTCTTTTCACCAGTTGAAGGACATTTGGTTATTTCCACTCTTTGGCTATTACTACTAAATGTTCCTAAGAACATTTGTGTGCAAGTTTTTGTGTGAATATATATTTTTCTCGGGTAAATACCTAGGAGTCAAAGTACTTATTTTTATGTTCTAAAAATTTCTTCTTTCTCAAAAGCCTGTCCCTCCTACACATTATTTTGCTTCCTGTTTATTTCAGTATCTGTATTTCTTGTTAATAGCTTTTATAAGATAACAGGACATTTTTACATGTTTTCTCTTATTTAAGAGTAAGAGACTAATAAAAAACTGAAACTTCTAGGTGAGATTCTTTTTATTGTGAGTTTCATGGAGATCTGGCTGGGTTACTGAACTAGAGAATCTCCCATGTCTGTATTTTTAGGACTTTCCACTTCACATGGTCAGACTCCCCAGGGAAGACTCTTCCCATTTTTCTGCTGAAGGGAAAGCAGACAGAACATGCCTTCTCTGAGCTCCCAAAATTCAGTGTGGTGCTTCTGGCCCTCAACTGTGCCCAGTGGCTCCAGTCTATAGACCATCTCCACAGAAGAAACTTCCAGTATCTGCCAGTGCAGACCAGCCCATAGCTTGGTGGTTAACGCAGCTGAATTCTACATGGCTGACTGCACAGTTCAAATCCTGAACCTAGCAGCTTGGGAAACATGCCAGGAACATGTGGATGTGCACCCAAACTCCCAAAAGAAGGAAAAAATGGAGGAAAAGGGATTAATTATGGTGTGACCCTTCCTCAAGAGGGGTGCTTTCTCTCTCTTGTTCTCACTCTTTCTGGTGGGTACACATGCCCTCTTGCAAAATTTTGAGATACATATATATTTGCAAGTGTGCAGTAAGAGATAGTGGCACATCCTTTTGGGCTGTTGGGGAGAATGGGAATCTGACAGCTATTTAAGCAATATATCAGATTTTATGATTCCCAGTATTAAATGAAGTTTCTAGGACCTGAAATTTGGTGTCTTTATTTCATTAAAATGAAATAAAACTGGCATTTCAGAGAATGATGAGTTATTTTCAAAATTTCAATTTTTTTGAACCATCATGTTTGCAAGAGATGGTAGAACATAAGAGTTAATTTTACATTTCATTTTATCCACTAAAATTTGTATTGTTTTTATATAATTAAAAAATAATGCTTTCTTCTTGACATAAAGCTCTATGTCTTTACCAGATTAAGATTTGACTGACATACTATTTTTTAAAAAGAGAAGATTAACTTCAGGGATATTGACATTAATGGCACTCTTATATCCTGCAAAACCAAAGCTGACAGCACATACTATTTATCATGTTTTCTAAATTCTCTTACATAAAGAAGCATAATGTTTACTTATTCTTTTAAAAAGCAGCCAGGAAAAACTAATCTTTTATAAGACAAACTGTATTCTTTTATGTATCAGATTATAATTGCTATCTAAGTCAACATAGTGCTATTTTTGCCTTAAATGCCAAAAATATAAAACTTGAAGACTCAACCGTAACAGTGTATGTTATGTTAGATATAAAATAACATTAATGTCTTTGCCACTATTAATATATTATGTTGTAAAAATGCTTAACACTCTTATTTTTAATCTTTATTTGTTGTCTCAATTGTTTCTACAATAGGTAGAATATAAAATTGAAATAAAAATATAGGTGTCAAAAGATGAACTGATTTCAATCCAGGCAGATGGGGGTATCATCTTTATTTAACCCAGTTTCCTTTTATCTTCCCAGCGACATTTTTTAAAAATACATATATAAGTCAGGTTTACAAGCATTATTGAGGTGATATTTATTTGAGATGGGCAGAACTGGACAAATGTAGTGATAAACTCCTCAATGACAATACAAATACTCAGTTATCTTTCTTCTACCAAAAAGCAGGGAACACAATGTCTTTTAATAACATGAGATGACTGACATGGATGTGAATTTGACCAGAGGAGGAAATGTACCACGTTCAGATTCACAAGGCAACAATATGTGCTATAAGGAGATGGTATTTGATGAACCACAGTCAAATAAGAAATAGTTTATACGAGTGAATGTTTGCATCTCCACTTTCCATATCCAAATTCCTCTGTGGAAACCTCATCTGCATTGTGAGAGGATTTAGGGGTGGGGCTTTTAGGAGCTATTTAGGTCCTGAGGGCTCCTAATAAAAGAGACCCCAGAGATCTCTCATCTTTCCTACCAGGTGAGGATGCGGTTACAAAAGGACCATCGAAGAACCAGGAAGCAGGACCTCTCCAACACCCCATGAATTATCCATCAAGCACCTTGACCTTGGGTTTCCCAGCTCTCAGAACTGTGAGAATTAAAATGTTCTGTTGTTTAAAAGTCATCCAGGCTACGAACTTTTGTTATAGCAGACTAAGTCTGGACTTAGAATGAACGAAAATAACGCCTAATTACTTCAGTGTGAAAGCACCTGTCTTCTCTTAACCTTTAATCAGATAGTAATTCTGGAGATGGAATATGCTTAAAATTTTAAGTGTATCAGGTTAAACCATCTCATCTATTTAACAGTCAGGTGTGATTCTCCAGTGAGTCAGTCCTGATTGTCTCTGTTTTGGGGTTACCCTTTGTAGTGTGAACAGCAGGGACCACGGACAAACAACAAGGACAAAACAACAACAAACCCCACCCAGGTTCATCACAAGCGACGGCAACAAAGCCCCATTTACCCCTGCTAAAGCTACAGTAAGACATCTCAGAAAAACGGAAGTTTTTCCTGCTGGCATCAATATCTACTACTTATATACATGTCAAACTATAAATTTTGACCAGAAAACAAGTATATATCCCATACAATTTACTTGTCCTATAGAGCTCATCTTTTCTATAAAAAGGTGTGTTGATTTTTTTTTCATCACAAGCTAGTTTAATAATTAAATGGACTACTGAAATGCATATGACTGATCTGAGCCTTATCATTTAATGTTGCATAAATCCAGAAAAAAATATGGGTAACCAAAATATCTTTATAATTTATAACTTTGGGCTATCTGAAGAAGAAAAACAATTCAAGGACATAAGCCTTGAATTAAATAATTTATATTAAATAATTTTATATTAAATAATTTTATGGTTATAAATAGAAGAGCACATTCATCTAAAATCTTTATTTCATAATAGAGTGTAATTTAAAAGGTGATGCTTACTAAGTCTACAAAAATTACTAAGAACCACATGATATGACCCAATCAAAATGTGTATATATTTTTGACTGCAAGCAGTCATCAGAAATTCTTTTTGCATTAACAAATATAGTTTGCTCAATGCATCAGAACCTCATACTGTAGCCAATAAATATTTACTATTATAAACATGTGAAAATATTGAGGTCTCCTCTCAGAAGGCTGACCCTACTCCTGAAGTTTGCTTTTAACTTTAGTGTGGACTTCAACCTAGAGGTTTAAAAAGGGGAATATCAATACTTAGGAACTTCTCTTTGCTTTTCTTCCTGTTGAGGGCTAATAAATGTAGTTGTGGAATACATTGGAAATCTAGGATGGAGGTCCTGAGGGTTTTTCTTATGTGTTTGAAATTCAAGGTTATTTAGAATGGATTTTTTTCCTAAAAATCTAGAACTGACTAATCCTAGGTCTAAAAAAGGGCCCAGCAAGCATAAACTTTAGGATAGATCCTTAGCTAACACTACTTTGTGAAATTCTGACACAGTTTGCTAAAATAAATCATTGGAAAGGATTTTTGCTGAGATGTGACACTACATGCTCAGGTAGCATCCTTTTTTCACTTTCTACACAATTAGCATTTGTCACAAATCCGTTCCCAACATTTTGAATGACCGTATTCCCCAGACTAGAAAACTAAACGAGTATTTTGCTATTTCCAAACCTCTGATGTGGCGAGTTTCTGAGAGTCAGTCCTGTAGATTCCAATGGGAACATCTCCAGTAGAAGAACACAACTTCTGATAAAGTCTGGCGTAAGTTCTGATCCACAAGTCATCCTCTGTGATTTTCATCTAGAGTATGTGGGAATTATTTACATATTAAATGTTTAAAAAGAAAAAACCCAGTGATTATTTTTCAGTCCTTAACAACTGAATTTATTAATATTTTGAAATCTCAGAATAATTATTTCCTGTACTCCATCGACTTCAACTTATTCCAGGACTTCACTCAAACTTAAGGTACCCACGTACTCAATCTGGGGCAATATGACCTTGTATTAGTTCAATGTCAGTACCAACAGGGCACAGGGCACTGGAAAATTGACTAGGAGATGTTATAATACCCGTGGATACTTTTTAAATGTTGCTATCACTGAAGGGTGCTCCTGGCATTTAGTGGATAGAGTCTGCTGATGCTACAAAATATAATGAGACTCCAGTATAAAAAAGATGTATCCTGTCCAAGGTTCTAGTAAAGACCCACACTGAGAAAGCTGCACAGTAGAATGAGCACAGGCCGACAGGCAGAAAGCCTGAGTTCTAGTCCCTCTTCGCTACTTATAAACCTGAACGGTTAACAAATCACGCCACTCAGTACATCTGGACACAGCCCACCCATTGTACTGGTCAGAGTTTACATGAACGTGCTGAAGCATCATCTATGAAACAAGGAGGTTAGATTGCATGATTACTGCTTTCTGAGACAATATGGCCTATGTCAGAACCTGTTGGTCACAAACTGCAGGCTAGGAAAAGAACACTTCTGAATTCTGTTCAGAATGTCTACTTCTAACGATTATTACTAAAAATAATATTTTTCCCCTGATAAAAATGTTCAAGCAATCAATAAAACTCATCTGCAACACTTCAGACATACATTAGAAAAAATAATATGTGGCACAGAAGAGCGGGCCACAGCACATGGTAGATGGATCTCAGAGCCTCTGTAGAACGCTCTTCTGGTCTAGAGATGACTGACTTACGGAACAGAGAAATCCCGATCCCGGAGTTGTGTCCAGTCCCAGCAGAAGTCTGGTGATAGAAATCATATAATCCTTCACAAATGACTGCAATGTAAACAAAATATGCATTTATTGTGAGTACGGATGAGTAGGATAGCTATGAGTCAATATCCGAACACTTCTGAAAGATTACCTCATAACGCATTAGTCCTTCATAAAAAATAAAAATAAAATGGATCTTGTCAATGCTCTAAGTAAACACACACAGTTATGCTGTTCAAAAGGAAATACAGGGACCAGCAGTTAGCGTAATGGCTATGTCGCTGGACTCCCACGTAGTCGACCGCGGTTCAAGTTCCGGACCCGGCGGCTTAAACTCACGCCGGGCGCGTGTGCGTGCGTGCCCAAGATCCCGAGAGGAGAATGGAGGAGAAGGGATTGCGGCGTGGCCATCCCCCCTGGGGGGTGATTTCTCGCTTTCTATCTCTCTGTCTCTCTCTGTCTGTCTGGCGAGCGCACGCGCCCTATAGCAAAAACCTCTCCAAAAAAAGAAAAAAAAAAAAAAAAAAGGAAATACAGAAAATAACTATTGCTTAGAAATATCTTGATATACTTACATTTTATGTCTGCTGTGGTGCATGAAAATAAGACTTTTAGTATTTTTAACAAAATACTGCAAACCAAAATCAAATGGTGGATATTATAAAAACTTGAAGGAATTTAAATTCTGCAATAAAATATTTCAACCATTTTTTTAAAAAAATTAAGCTATGTGGGTAAAATAAATTTATAAGCTACACATATCACTTATTATTGCATATATTTTCTTTGCACAGCACTCCATGCTAAAATGAAGCTTTAAAAAAAAAAAAGGAACCATCATGACTCTTTGGGACAACAGTGCATATCATGATAGAATGTTAGAAAGCCAGAATAAGTCTTTAGAGACAGACCATTTTATTAGTAAGACATTAAAGAATGTGTGATTAAAAAGCATTCATTATGGTTCGAGAAATATTAACAACCTATCAAAAGTTCCACTGAAGAGAAATTATTCTCTAGATTTTACTAAATCTAAAGTCTTCCAATTAGGAGTTTCTAAACACAAGTCACAAAACAGAGTTATGGCTTATGGTCAGCCAAGTTTTTAAAATGCAATAGAATATATTTCAATAAGATAGAAAGCACACAGCAAATTACAAGCAGAAAAGTGTATGATTTTTTTTCAGTTATACACACACACACACACACACACACACACACATATGTATACATAAACACACATGCAGATACGTTTTAGATCGAAATGTAAAATATAATATTCACTCTGTTATAGTTTAAGAACTTTAAAATTATAGTTCTAGGACCAGCAGGTAGTGTGGTGTGATCCCACATGTCCTACTGCAAGATTCAAGTCCTAGACCCAGCAGCTTGAAAAATACGCCAGGAATGTGTGCTATACCCCCAAAATCCCGAGAGGATAATGGATAAGGGACTGCTGTGTGACCATCCTCTGGGGCTGGGGGTGATTTCTCTCTTTCCCTCTTTTTATCTCTCTCTCTCCAGTGAGCACACATCCTATAGCAAAACTAAAAAACAAACAATAATCCTAGTTCACTTTCTGTAGAACCTTCAGAAAACACCCAGCTTCCTGCATGTCTATCAAGAATATAAAATGTGAAGCAAAAAATGAACAGAAAAAAAAAAACTACTGCTTTTCACTTCTATAAAACAGCATTTCTCGTTCTTAATTTATGCATTCGATTTCCTCACGAGATTTTATTTAAACATACGATATTGTGGCTAAAAAATTATCTGCCAACCACTGGTGCATAATAAGCCCCAAATATGTGGCTGCTATTGATATAAAATCTTCAGTTTCAACATGGCTCTTCCAACAAGCCCTGCCCTCCATCCTCCCACTAAAACATTAGAAGTACACGTGTGGGAAGGGTGACGGAGTGGGCAGCCCTGGTTCCTTGAGGACCCAGATAATGTATCTGGAAACTTGGGGACAAAGAGAATATTCATTTCTCTTTGCTGTGTTTGCTTCGGCATGCATCTGGCATAAGCAGATGGTTCCTGACATTGCTTGAGGCATACTCGTGGGCAAAATTAGCCCATAGGCCAGCAGACAAGCTTTAACCATCTTCGGATTAGTATTTTCAGTCAAGTAATTACAGAGAAGAGTACATAAATATAAAGTCAAAAAGAATAGTCACAATAAAATGCTTAAATGCTTAATCTGAGATTAGTGTTATCAAATAAGTTAAAGCTCTATGACGATCTCTTTTCTCTTAGGGAAGTATTTAGAGATTGTCTAATTACTTGAATCAGAGAAATGAAATATTACTACTGTTTATTTTTTTGGCAGAGACAGGAAAGATTATATTTGTGCCAAGAACATCCCTATGAATCTCTTAGTTATGATGAAATGATAATGTTGATTTTGCATTCAGAAACAAACTAAGTGGTTCTGTTATTGTAAAATCTTTTCTGTATTTTCCAAAACAGTCAAAGTTGATAGATACTTAAAATATCCTTGGTTTACCCATTTGCTGACATCAATTTAGCATTTAATGTCACACCTGAAAAAAACGTACACTATGAAGAATTTTGTCTTATTTTTTTCCACCCAGTAGTTTTCCTTCTCATCTTTTTTAAAATTCAGTAATATGCTTGAAGTAATATGCAAAATGTATTAAAATGTCCCAATAAACATGGCAGAAGCTGGCCTTAGAGAAAAGTTTCCATAGATTATTTTTGAAATAGTATTTTTCTTACTCAATATGTTATAGGGGCATTTAAGTCATTAAATACATGAAATAAAATATTGAATTAATTCCCGATCCAGTTTTAAGTGAACACTTCCATGAAACACACTCAATGTATTATTCATTTCAATAAAATCTAAATAAAATGTAACATAACCATTTCAGAGAGAAAAAAAAGTCACAGTCCTACCTGATAGAGAAGTGTGTCTAACATACTGATGCTAAACACCCTCCCAGCAGCAAAAGGCAGCCGAAACATAAAGGCCAAATTAGAACCTCTCTCTCGTTCTTTCTGCACAGAAATTTGAGACAGAAAAATCTATGAACATTCTGTATTTTAGGTATTTAGGCTAGGTAAGTCTTCTTGACATGTGAGAAAAATGTTTCTAAAGCCACATATTCTTTTTGTACAGTTTTTAGCTATTTGTGTGTCATGACTTAAAAGTGCATTTTTAAACTATCCCTTTAATATTCATCACCAAGTTTTCGTCATCAATGAAAACACCTAGTAGTTAAAAATTTATACTTTCACACATTAAATGCGTATTTACTCTTTGTACATGTTTCTGAAAAGCATTTGAGGTGACAAAAGAAACACACAGAATAAAAATGTAAAGAAAAAAAAATCACATAATGTATCATAACACTTAGAAGATTTGCTTTTAAATATTCTTATATATAAGAACAAAAAATGGGCATAGGGGCTTGCTAATATCTGAATGTTCACATATCCTCGAAGTTTCTACTCCTGAAGGTGACAGTATGAGGAAATGGAGCTTTGGGGAGGAGAGTAGGTCATGGGTGTGGAGCCCTCGGGAAGGGGGCTACTGCCCTTACAAAAGAGGCCCTTGTCTCTCCCCCTACACTCCATATACGTTCCAGAAATGGGCCCTCGGGAGACATGGAGTCTGTTGGCACCTTGATCTTGGGCTCAGTCTTCAGAACCGCAATAAATAAATAAACATTATTTGTGTATAAGCCACCCAGCCTACAGTACTTGGTCATAGTAGCCTGAACAGACTAATTGAGGCCTTTCACATCCAGTAGTTTCTAGCATGTTAACATCTTAATTTTATTTCTCCATCTGCCTCTTAAGTTGTGCCAGCCATACCAGTTTGAAACTAAGCATCTATAAGTTACCAAAAAAAAAAAAAAAAAAAAAAAAAAAAAAAAAAAGTGGCATGAGAGCATGTCAAATTTGTTTAAATTTAGAGGGTGTGTCTTAAGAATACAAGTTAAGGGCCAGCCCATAGCCTAGCACTTAAGGAAGCCAAATCCCACATGGCCAGTCATGGTTTAAATCCTGGCTCAGCAGCTTGATATAAAAGCACTCTGGGCCCAAGCACGTTCTTGCCCAAAATCCCAACAGGAGGAAGAAATGGAACAGAAGGGATTGAGTTTGTGACCACACCCACGGAGGGGTGCTTTCTCCCTGTCCCTCTCTCTTTCCCTGTCTCTCTCTGGAGAGCACAATCACCTTCCGCAATTAAAACTAAAAAAAAGAAAAAAAGAACGCAAGTTAAAGGCCGAGACAGTGGTGCAGCAGTAAAGACACAATACTCTACCAGGAATCCCGCCTGGGAAGGTTCCCGGTTCAAGCCTGGAAACCTCCCTGAGGATGCCAGGCATTCCCCTTCCATGATCCAGAGTGGACGGAAGCCAGGGATAGACAGAGCATGGAGACCCTGGTGGTGGTTCTGTCTCTCTCACTCATAAAAGAAATAAATGAACTTATAAAATGCAGGCCACCAGGTGGCATGGCAGTGAGGCAGCTGGATCCCACATGGTCGAATATGTGGTCTGGACCTTGAGAAACATGCCGGGTGCACATGCATGTCTGGTCAAAATACCAAAAGGAGGGAGAAATGAAGACAAAGGGACTGAAGCACAATCATCCCTCATGGAGGAAGATTTTTCACTTTCCCTCTCTCTCTCTCTCACTCTCTCTCTCTCTCTCTGGCAAGTGCACATGCCCTCTGGCAAGTTAAAAGAAAGTGTACAAGTTAAGCTTGAACTTAACAAATGGTATCTTCAACAATGCTAACAAATGAAAAATTAGCCCTCACTTAGTGAGGCCACAGAAGTAAGGCCCTGTTTCTAATGTAGCAAATTTGAAGGCTGCCATGCCCTCCGTTAAGAATGGGTGGGAGGGGACCAGCAGTTAGCGTAATGGCTATGTCGCTGGACTCCCACGTAGTCGACCGTGGTTCGAGCCCCGGACCCGGTAGCTTAAACTCACGCCGGGCGCGTGTGCGTGCGTGCCCAAGATCCCGAGAGGAGAATGGAGGAGAAGGGATTGCGGCGTGATCATCCCCCCTGGGGGGTGATTTCTTGCTTTCTATCTCTCTGTCTCTCTCTGTCTGTCTGGCGAGCGCACGCGCCCTATAGCAAAAACCTCTTCAAATAAAAAAAAAAAAAAAAGAATGGGTGGGAGTACTAGTCAGGATCGGTCTTGGAGATCAACTCAGGCTACTGCTGTTGCTTGTCCTGATGATGGCATGTGAGTGACTTGATTCCTGGGATTTCCTGTTTGAATTGAGACTGGGGCTCACCAGTCGCCAAGCATAGGAGCAAAAGGAGTTTCTTCTAACATATTCATAATGCCTACCTAATCGGGAAGACCGTCCAGATGATAGGATTATCATTATCCTTAGCTGGGATTTAGGGAGAAGACAAAGAGAAGAGTAGGTAAACTATGACTCATCTTTTGTACATGCTCATTATATCACATTCTCTAATTTATTAGCCTCAATGTCGAGGGTGCTTAATCGGAACAACCCATGTAGGTAATTTGGAGACTATCAGAATTAGCTCATCCTATTGTGAGATAGGAATCTGGAGACAAATCTCACTTCTGAAGTATGACAATCATCCTGTAGAGGACAAAGCTATCGGTATCTTAAGACTTTATATGTGTGTGTGTGTGTGTGTGTGTGTGTGTGTGTGTGTGTATACATATATATATATATTTTTTTTTTTTTTTTTAAGAGATTTTTTTTTTCTATAGGGTGTGTTCGCTCACCAGAGAGACAGAAAGTGGCAGAGAGAGAGAAAGTGAGAAATCATCCCCAGGGGATGGCCATGCTTCAATCCCTTCTCCACTCTCCTCTCTGGATTTTGGGCATGCACACACAAGCGCCCACTGTGAGTTTCAAGCCACCAGGTCTGGGACTTGAAGAGTTGTCAGCCATGTGGGCCATAAGCATTACTCCACCTGCTGGTCCTCTTAAGCCCATACTAAAGAAAGTACACAGAATAAAATGCTGAGACCCCTGAGAATATGATATCGAGATCCATAATTGGGTGTGCCCAGTGGGAAATGGCAAGGTTGTTAGGGTTTGCATATGACTTCTCTAGTTTTCTTTCCTAAGATCTTTGATGGATGACTGCTGTTATTGGCCTGTTATTTGTCTAAGCCAAAGACAAACTTCCCTCTTTCACTCCTCAAGCTAACCAGGGGCATGCGACACAAGGCAAAGCATAATTTTATGCTACTGAATTTGTCTTATCCCTTAATTTTTTAGTGATCATTTTTCTCTTTCTCTGATGTCAGATTAAGCTGTAGTAGAACTAAATACATCATGAATTTATTAATATTTAGACAAAAAAAAAGTAGCAGTGACTTAGTGGTGGCACTAGGGAGGCTTAGGTGAGTGCTTCGATGATGATTAAATATGCATGACAGGGTGGGCAGCCTGGGGTGTACAGATGGAGATCCAAAGGAGCTGAGGGCATTTTGCAGATTTCACCATGAAGAGGAAGAGACGGTATCTCACATTGCTTGGAAATCAAGGAGACTGAATACTGAGAAAAGGCTCGATCAGTAATAGAATATGGTTCCAGCCCTAGTCTCCCCTCTACTCTCTCAGCCCAGGACTCCTAAAACCATCTGTTAACTTCTAAGTCTTTCCCAGCTCCAACGAGGAGTTTCAACCTGAATACCACTCTGTGAACTTAATCTCACATTGCACTACAATAAATTCCCATCATGCTGAATGATTTTCTATGTAGTAAATCAGGGTCAAAAATTATTAACTAGTCAATCGGAACATCTTTGACCCCTTCCCTTCCCAGTCTATCCATCAAGTTTCCAAACCCATCACTGATCCATATAATTATCTTTCCATTATTCTTCGTCTACATCCTACTGCTACCACTCTTGTCAGGGCTTAAATCTAATATTAATTTTCCAATTTTAAGATTTTTATCACTGCAAATCATCGTACATGATGCTGTTGATTAATCTTACTGACAATTCTGATAATGTAATTTTTCGTTCATAAATCTAAGTTCAGTCTGCCCTGTGACCACTTTCCTGAATATACCTGGAGAGCAGACAGGCAGGGCTTCGGCAAAAGCAACATTTCTTCATGAAAAGAGCTTGTTCGAAGAGTGTCCTGGCAAATGAGCTTCAATTTATGACAAGTCCAGTGGATCAGAGTGGGTGATCTTGTTGTATAGTGTTTTCTTTTACTCAAATTTCCCTATTAAACAATTTTCTTAAATACATTTCCTAAATCCAGTAAGTTGCCATCTAACTTTAACAATTAACCAATATTTAGAATGTTTTCTATTATTATCCACCTACATTCCCATACTTCAATCCCATTATATAGCACATTTACTTTTCCAAAGAGAAAAAGACCTGTTTTAATTACATTTCCAAGTCATAAATCGTATTTTCAAATACAGAACTTTTTTCAACCTGTAGTGCCTACATTGTTGGAAATGAACTTTCTTCCTAATTCTACACATCTGAATCCTAGTGATAAGTATCATTTTATACAAAAACCACTATTTAAAACTAATTCCACTCCTTAATAAGGTCCTCAAGTATGAACATACTTATTTATTTTTAGATTAATTACTTAAATATCATTGAGGGCCTACTTTATGTAAAGTATCTAGGGATACAGAGTTTCTTTACAGAACTAATGAATTCCTATCGGGGAGATGGAGCAGGCTTCACACTGCAAGGCCACAGGCTGGCCCTCACTTCAGTTCTTCAATAGAGGTTTGAAAATTTTTAAATAGGAGAATGTTCATGTTCTGCAAAGTTCTTTTACTTCGGCATTTCTTTTGACTTATGTACTTAAAGACACCACAGAGATTTCCATTATCGCTTCTAGTACAAACATACACTGTAATTCTTTTCTCAGCATATTTCCTTCCTAGTAGAATTCAGCATTCAACTGAAATTTCACTAGTGATTTCACATTTTCCTAAAATTTACTTATCTAAAAGACCTGAAAGAAATCTGACACTGAAATCCTTATTTAAAGATGCTGGATACTTCACCACACTTGGTCTTACTGATCTTTTCCATTTGGTTTGTCATTATGAACACATAACATTCTTGGAAGAGACTTGTTTCTGGCAAAAATTTTGTTTCCTCTACTCTGAGTCCATCCAGAGCCATATGGAATGAGATGATAACATTAGTGGATATAACAGAACAGTGTGAGAGGTGAAAAATATCAAGAACGGTACTGGCACAAGTTAATAGTATCTCTCCTCTGCTTTTTCAACTATAACTGTTTTGCATTCTTTCCTTCTTCTGTCTGTAACCAATCACCATGTGATCACCAAAACTAGTGGCTTTTCTCAGATTCATCTTACTTGGCCTTTGTCACAGGTTTTGGCAACATGGACTCTAGCTGCTGAATACTGCCTTTCTTTTGACATCACGTTACTGAACTTTCAGACTATTCTTGGACTCATCACACATTTTCTCTCATTTGTCTTCTTCCTAGAATTTCTTTAATAACTATAAGATAAAGTCTTTAGCTAAACTCACCTTCTCTTTTTACAAGACTTCTCTTTTCTTAGTGCTTTACATTTATGCATTGATGTGCATAAGCTGAAGTATATGTGTTTCTTTAAGTATTCATTTTTAAATATAGGTCAAATCTGTAACCCAAAAATTCAAAACTTTTTGAGCAATGACATGGTGCCACAAGTAAAAAGTCCCACACCTGACCTCATGTGATGGGTTATTGTCAAAACATTGCAATATGAAAACACTGCATAATATTACTGTTAGGCTATGTGTATAAGGTGTACATGAAATACAAATGAATTTCTTGTTTAGACTTGGGTCTCATCACCAATAATGCATTATGTATATTAAAATATTTCAAAATATAAAAAATCTGAAACCTGAAACACTTCTGAATTCAAGCTTTGTATGTTTTTATGTGTGTGTGTGTGTGTGTGTGTGTGTGTATCCATGGGTATCATATATTCAGGAATCTATATCTATGTATATGTATATATTTCTATATGTACATGTGTGTATATATTCCCATCCCTTCTTAACTTAATTTATGAAACACTACTTATTACATACTACAACTTAAATAAACTTAAAAATGAATAAATGTATTATCTACCTCAAGAAAGTCACTTCTTTCCCCAAATTCTCTTTTATTTTGATCAACAAAATCACCCCAGCAAACTAGACCAACTCTTTATCATCTCATGACTAATTTACTGAAGTAACTCACAAACTCTTTGCCTTTCTTCCATAGTGTCTCCATTTAGATGAATATAAAAATGCCACATCAGTGACCAGCAGATGGCGTGGTGGTTAAGGGCACTGGACTCCCACATGGTCAACCATAGTTCAAGTCCTGGACCTGGAGGCTTGCCTCCTCACTTTCCCCCCTCTCTCATTCTTTCAC
Organism: Tupaia tana; assembly: GCA_026018925.1. Classification (NCBI taxonomy): domain Eukaryota; kingdom Metazoa; phylum Chordata; class Mammalia; order Scandentia; family Tupaiidae; genus Tupaia; species Tupaia tana. The sequence goes on along the minus strand of JAKSZU010000007.1, from coordinate 159,794,274 downwards.
TCTGTTACTCTCTGGTCAAATAAAAAGAAATAAACAAAGTTAAAATAATAGAAAGAAAGTTTTTAAATGCCACATCAATTTGGTGAAAGCATGTTACAAAAGCACTTGATAAGTTTGGCATTCTTTCATGATAAAAACTCTCAATAATTAGGTATAAGGGGATTGTACTTTAACACAACAAAGTTCATATATTAAAAGACCTCAAGCTAACTCACACTCACTGGTGAAAAATTGTAAGCTCTTCCTCTAAATTTAGGAAAAGGATAAAACTGCCCACTCTCACCACTCCTAATCAAAATCTTACTGGAAGTTCTAGCTAGGGCAATTAGACAAGAAAAAGAAATGAAAGGCATCATCTAAATACAGAAACAAAAAAATGACATTGTCTCTGTTTGCTGATGACATGGTCTTATATATAGAAAACTACAGCGACTTGAAAAAACTGACTTGATAAACAAATTCATTAAACTTGCAGATCACAAAATTAACACAAAAAACCGTTAAATTTCTTTGCACTAACAATGGACTATCTTTAAAAAATGAAATTTATGTTATTCACAATGGCATCAAGAAATAATTAAGGACAAATTTAATCAGGGAAGTAAAAGACTTATATACCAAAAACTGTGAAATACGAACAAAAGAAACTCTAGGTGACACAAATAAATAGAAAGGTATCCTATGTTCATGGATGTAAATACTATTGTTAAAATATCCATACAACTCAAGGATATCTACAGGTTTAATACAATCCCAATTAAAGTTTTAATGTCATATTTTAAGAAATTAGAAAAAAGAATCTAAAATTCTCACACAACTACAAAAGACCTCAAATTGCAAAAGCAATTTTGAGCTAAAGAAATAAAACTGTAAGCAGTACATTATATACTTTGAAATATTTTACAAAACTGTAGTAATAAAAGGAGCATGGTACTGGCATAAAAATAGACACACTGACCCACATAACAGGATAGACAACCCAGAAATAAGCCCACATATTTATCTTCAACTGGTTTTTTATAAAATGTGCCAAGGACAATGGAGAACAAACAGTCTCTTTAATTAGTGGTGTTGAAAAATTTGGATATCCACATGTAGAAAAATGAAACAAGACACTTATCTCTTATCAAAAATAAACTCAAAATGAATGAAAGACTTAAACGTTAAACCTGAAACTTTAAAACCATCAGAAGAAAACTTAGTGAAAACCTCCATGACCCATGACATTAGTCTGGGCAATGATTTCTTTTGATAGCCTCCCAAAACAGACAATAAAGCAAAAATAAACAAATGGAATTGCATCAAACTAAAAAGCTTCTGCACAGCAAAGGGAACAATAACAGAATGAAGGGATAACTCACAGATTGGGAGAAACTGTTTGTAAAACAAACCTGATAAGAGATTGATATTAAAAAAACTATAAGGCACTATAACAACTCAATAAGAAAAAACTAATAACTTAATCAAGAAATGGGCAAAGGACCTAGAAACTCATCTCAAAAGAACAAATACAAATGGCTAATAGGTATATGAAAAGGTGCTCAATATCACTAAATATCAGGGAAATGCAAACTAAATGACAAAAAGCCACTTCACACTTGCTAAAATTAAATGACAAAAAGCCACTTCACACTTGCTAAAATGTCTATTATCAAAAAGATGAAAGATTAGGGAACCAGGAGTTAGCATAATGGCTATGTTGCTGGACTCCCACGTAGTCGACTGTGGTTCGCGTCCCGGACCCGGTGGCTTAAAACTCACGCCAGGCGCGTGTGCGTGTGTGCCCAAGATCCTGAGAGAAGAATGGAAGAGAAGGGATTGTGGTGTGACCATCCCCCCTGGGGGGTGATTTCTCACTTTCTGTCTCTCTGTCTGTCTCTGTCTGTCTGGCGAGCGCACGTGCCCTATAGCGAAAACCTCTCCAAAAAGATGAAAGATTATAAATATTGATTAAGAAACAGGAAACAGAACCCTGGTGCACTATTGGTGGAATGTAAACTAATATGGCTATTATGGAAAACAATTGTGGAGTTTCCTCTTTCCTCAGAAAAATAAAAACAGAATTACCAAATGACCCAGTAATCTCACTTCTAGGTAGAATCTAGTCAGTATGCCAAAGAGATATGTGCACTTTCATGTTTACGGCACATTATTCATAATAGCTAAGCTACAGAAGCAATATAGGTATCCAATATCATCAGACAAATGGATAAAGAAACTATTCTATATATACACAACAAAATACTATTCAGACTTAAAAATCAAGGAAATCTTGTCATTTGCAACAATTTGGGTGAATCTGGAGGCCAATATGGTAAGTCAAATAAGTCAGGCCAGAATGATGAATACCACATGATCTCACTTGAGTGTGAAACCTAAAAAACACTGAACTCATAGTAAAAAATAATGATGGTTACCAGACAGAGTTGGGGGAGGGAGGTAATGGGGGAAAAGTAGATATTGATCAAAGGGTACAAAGTTTCAGGTAGACATAAAGAATTCAATTTAGTGTTCTATTACACTGGAGCATGACTATAATTAATAATGTACAGTTAAAATAGTTAAAAGAGTAGATGTAAATATTTTCAGCACAAGGGACTTGCAGGTGGCATGGTGGTTAAGGAGGCTGGACTCCCACGTGGCTGATAACGGTTTGAGTCCTGGACCTGGTAGCTTGCTTTCTCACATTCCTTCTTTCTCTGTGTCTCTCTCCAGTCAACTTTAAAAAATAAATAAAATAATGACAAGGAAGAAAATTAAATAAAAAATAATTCTAAAAAATATTTTCACCACAAAAATAAATATGAGAGGTGACAGATTTTTAAATTAGTCTGGTATAATTATTCCACATTGCAAACATATATCAAAACATCACATTGTGCCATGTACATATATATATATATATATATAATTATAATTTGTAAATTAAAAAGAAAAGTAAAACAAACAAAACAAAAACAAAGAGAAAAATAAAGGTCATATGATGTGAATATATTCAAGGAAACTTCAAATGGGAAAATGGAAGTAAAGTACAAGTTTATTTTAGTGCAAATAAAATTTCAAATCATGAATGGTTTTTTCATAACATGCATTTTCTATGAACTTTTTGAGGATCTCTTGAGTAAGTCTGTGTGTATTATGGAAGCCTAAGGAGATGAGGATGGTGTCATGGGTGAAGATACATCAGGGTTGGGCCTTGAAAGAGAGGTAAGTTTCAAGCAAAGAGGAAGAAGAAAGGCATTCCATGCTTGATCTTATTACTTTTGCTCTTATATAGAGTAAAGAACTACAATTTTTGTATTATTTAAAGCTAAAATTTGGAGAAATAGCAACCTATAAAACTGTGCTTTTATAACACTGTAAAAATACAGATATATAAAAACTTAAAAATGCATGATGGTGCTTTCTGTATCATTTAATGTTGTTTAAAAGTCGTAACTCATAAAATACAACTCTGATTTTAAAAATCACTAAAATGGGCTTAATTAAAAGAACCCATTATAAGAGAACACCTGAAAATCAAAACAACCGGTAATATATTGGTACTTCACTAAAAAGAGATGAAGAATTAGAATCCTGGGAACCAGCAGTTAGCGTAATGGCTATGTCACTGGACTCTAATGTAGTCGACCGCGGTTCGCGTCCCGGACCCGGTGGCTTAAAACTCACGCCGGGCGTGTGTGCGCGCGTGCCCAAGATCCCAAGAGGAGAATGGAGGAGAAGGGATTGCGGCGTGACCATCCCCCCGGGGGGTGATTTCTCGCTTTCTGTCTCTATGTCTCTCTCTGGCGAGCGCACGCGCCCTATAGCAAAAACCTCTCAAAACAACAACAACAACAACAAAGAAAACAAGAATTAGAATCCTTCCAGATGCCTACAAAAACAGTTGGTAATTCACATGGGGAAATGTTGGAAAAGAGAAGCTTAGAAAATAATCTTGACATGAGCATGAAAGAAATTCCACTCTTTCTACCTAGAATATCATTGTAGAGATTACGTTTTGAGTTAAATTCAAGAGGTTAGTTTTAAGTAAGGAAGGATAAAAATTTAAAGATGATATTCAGATATCTGAGTTTTCAGAAGATAAACAAAGGATTTATAAATTTCTTGTGAAAGGTGCATGACACAAAGTGTTGTCAATGTGAATTACATCATGATTTTGAAAGATTAATAGAAATGCAGATGAATGACTCATTGCGGAGTCTAGGCTATTTCCTTGTTTTGATTTTTGATGATACCTCCACAAGCCTGTGCCATATGTTATACTTTAAAAAGAAACCTGCTTAAATAACTTATAGTCACATGAGCACATGATATATATTTGTTATAGCAATCTTTCCTGATATACATATTTAGTAATGCAACTCCATAAACCAAAATTATTTTCAGTGTAAAGATTGAAATCATATATAAGTATGCCAATGTCTGATTTATTAAAAATAAACTGTTGTAAGTTTAATTTGATGATTTGATAACTGTTTGAAACTCTGAATACGAAATTTAAGAAAATTACATAACCAAATTTAGAAAATATTATGGTTATGGAAATTGTTAAAAAAATGAAATAATAATCAAACATGTCAGAGACCAAAAATTTTACAAAAAGTATTTTGAAATACCAATATTCAATTAATTTAAATTATGATAATAAATAATTATAAACATGGATAAACATATAATAACTAAAATTCTAGATCTTACTACATTACTTGAAGGGATTTGAAAAGATTGTTTACTATAAAATAATATAACAAGTTTACATTTAGAGGAAAAACATATACCTAAAATATTAAATTACTGGAAACAATTTTTGAACCTGTACCTAGTTCATTTAAACTACATAGAACAACAGAATTCAGCATACAACCATTCAGAAAACCCTTCCACAGTTTATCATAAGGAGATATCTTATGGAGAAAGATATTGAAAATTAGCTCGCTCATAACTAAGTGCTCATTGCTCCCATGTAATCAGCTGCTTACTGTATTGGTTCCAGTGTCTTAAAATGCTTTTCTTCATTTTTTTTTTTTTTAATTGTCAAAAGGTACATGTACTCACCAGAGAGAGAAAAGGAGAAAGCACCCTCAAATATAGCATGGCCATGTTGTAATCTTTTCTCCTCCATTTCTCCATAATGTTGGAATTTGGGACACACATGCCCATGCACCGGGAGTGCTTTTCAAGCTACTGGATCTGGACTCCAACTACTGTTGACGAAACGGGATCCAGGTCCCTTAACCACTGGGATGATGGCTAGGCGAGAATGCCCCTTTCTTTCTAGTTTAGCTGTTGATATCATCTGTTACTATTTTAGTTCTCTATCCCTTGAAATGAATGGAGGGATAATTAAGTATACTGTCCTCTCTTTGATTTTAAAATAAAAAAAATAGTGTTGTGCCATGGTAACATAAAACAGAATTAAATAATTAAGGAAATACTTATTAATGTAGAAGGAGAATAAAAAGTCAGTATAAATAAATCTTGTTCAGTGAAATATTCTTTTGATATTTCAAATAGAAAACATACCTGAAATATGGAACCAGCAGTTGTGTAATGGGTATGTCGCTGGACTCCCATGTAGTCGACCATGGTTCAAGTCCCAGACCCGGTGGCTTAAACTCATGCCGGGCAGGTGTGCGTACATGCCCAAGATCCCAAGAAGAGAATGGAGGAGAAGATGTTGTGGCATGACCATCTCCCCTGGGGGATGATTTCTCACTTTCTGTCTCTCTCTGTCTTTCTGGGAAGTGCACACACCCTATAGCAAAAACTTCTCAAAAAAAGAAAATAAACCCAAAATTTAACTTTGTTATCTTGGATGGCATTTTCTTTTTTGTTACTCATAGGCATTTTAAATTTGCTAGTAAATCAAGGAATAAAATGGTGTTGTCATGTGATTGTGTTCCTCCAAAAATTCACACTAATATTTGGTGAGCCTTTTGTGGGGCGTGAGGCTTAATTTAATTATGGTGTTGAAAAGTGAGACCTTTGGGAAATGATTAGGCAGAGTGGGGTCACCACATTTGGATACTTGTGGGTTTGTGAAGAGACACACAGACATGGACACAGACACTCGTGTTGCTGCCGTCACCTTCTGCCATGTTGCACTCAGTAAGAAGACCCTCACAGATGCTAGCACCAAGCTCTTAGGCATCTCAGCCTCCAAAACCATGAGCCAAGTAAACCTCTATTTGCTTAATTATTCAAACTCAGTTATTTCTCTTATTAACAACCGAGTAGATTAGAACAAGTGAATCTGTAAACTCTGTGTGTCTATGTGTGTGTGCACCAGCCCTCTGAAACTGCAACTGCAAATCAAAAGTATTTAAAAAAAAAAAAGATTGCATCTGAAATGAACATGCACAGACATTGTTATTGTACTATTCCCTAGACAGTAGATTACAACAATTTACATGGCATTCCCATTGAGTTAGGTATTATAAATAATCTAGAGGTCATTTAAAGTATGTGGGGACCATATATGTAGGTTACATGTACTATTACAACATTTTATATAAGGAACTTAAAGCAGGACTTGAGGATTTATGAGGGTCCAAAACCAACTCCCAGAGAAGTTAACTAATTGTTGGGCTACCTAAAACTAATAGTTAATTATATTACAATTACTTCATAAAATATTTAACTTTATAAAACTTTAATAATTTCACTTTACCAAATTGTCAGTTATATAAATCCATTACTTTTCTGTATTTAATATCTCAATTGTAATAGTTCTCACGGTTTGATATGTTTTCATCATCACAGTAGACATGTAGCACACATTGTAAGACTATGCAAAATTATACACATTTTCACTTTAAAAAATTGTTATCAATATGTAGTTTATTACTTTTCTAAGGTATATCAGGTACGTTTTTTTTTTTCTTTTTTTAACTTTTTATTTCTTTTTATTTCAATTTCTTTTATACATTCAATCTCATGTTACTTAGTTTACAAAGTGAATATTCCAACATGTGTACATTTCTTTTTGTGTTTTTTTTTTCAATTTATTTATTTGCATTCATTCTCTGAACATCATTACAGCATACAAAATGAGATTTTCCATCCAAATTACACTATATATTGTCTCAATCAAGCACATCAACAAACATGTTATTGTCAGCAAATGATCTTCCATTTCTTGTCTTCTGTATGTTTTGCTTTTTTCCCCCCATCCTAGATTCTCTATCTCTTACCCTCTGCCATCTCCCACTCTCCTCCCACAGTCTCTGGTAACTATGTTTGCTTTCTATACTGTTTTCTCCTCACATTTTATTGTAACGCCAAAGACCCTAATCAATCCAAATACCCTCATAGCAAACACAGGTGATACCCACATTTCCATGAACACAAGTCTTACTTTACGCATCCTATAAAGTAGCACCTAGCTGTGGCTACATATCCTACTGCAGTCATTGAATAGATATATATTTTTTTTCTGAAACTTTTTTTTTTTGTAACTCAATTTACATTCCTTCCCTAAGCTTCATCACAGCATACAAAATGCAATCTCCCATCCAGTACACACTGCATAGTGATACAATCATGCACATTACAAAAAATTTTCCATTACTAGTTCCTAGAATTACTTCCACCCCTCTTTCTGACCCTCTGACTCTTCCCACCCTCCTCTCACACCACCTCCGGTGTCTACAATTGTCCTTCATTCCCTTCCCACCCACGTTGCATTGATCACACAATTTCCTACATAATCTAACTACTTTCAATGGTGAGTTCACTCATTACTACTAAGAAAACCAGTTTTAACTTAACTCAAAGAAATGCCAAGGAACTTTGCTTAAAGCCAGGAAACAAGTTAGGATTCTGTTCAAATGGAAGGTGCATGAACCTATCAGTCTCATGTACGTTTTTTAACATTTAAAGAAAGAATTAGAAACTAATTAGTATTCTCCTCAAATTCTTCTCAGGGCCAATACAAGAACAACAAAAAATTTTCTTACAAATGGGATAAGTAATCTTTCCTAATGAATCTAACCCAGGGCAGACAACAATAAATACCCACTCAACGATTCTAGTACGTGAATTATAAAGAAAACGTAGCTGATGTTATCCAGACATACAAAAAAGACAGACAGGAGTTCTAAGTGACCCCTTTCAGGGACCAGGACGACTGAAGGTTTTCTGCCCAGTCTTTGCCTCCTGTCCCCCAGATCTAGCCAGGTACAGCACCCTCTTTATTCTGTCTGTCTCTCTTCAACTCTCTCTCTTTAATTTGTAAAGATGTATTAACTTAGCTCTCTGATGCTCTTTATCTTGCTAATTCATACCTTTCCTACCTTTTCCCTTCCACCTAGGACAAACCAACTGCCAGTCATCTATATTTGAGTTCTGAGTGGCCCCTTTTGGAAGATGCACTAGTGCGCCGTGATGTTTTCATTTTTGGCTTAATTTTTTTAAATGTTTTTTGTCCTGTTTTTTCTTTGTTTTATTTTTATTTTTTCTTACTTTTCCACTCAGCCTCCACACACTGAGTTTCTAGACAGGTCTCGGGGCATGGTAGCCAAATATCTGCATACTTTCTAGGGTCATATTAATCCTCATATTTCATAGAATCTGTTGCAAAAGGGATAAAAATGGTACTGCTTAGAGATACAGATCACCTCCTCCTGCATGCCTCAGATTTAACTCCAAAAATTAGGAAAAAACTTATTATCTGATGGCCAGAAACCATTGCAGAGGCATGAGAAACGTAAGAAGCCAAGAAAATATCTCTCCATCAAAGGAAAAGAATAACTCCTTATACTCCACAGATAATACAAGGGAACTCATGGCAATGTCAGATAAATAATTTCGAATATTCATACTGACAAAACTAACAGATATGCAAGACAAGAGAGACAATGGAGTCCTCCAGAAGATAAAAGAGAAAAGACACAATGAGTTCCAGGAGCTGAGGAAGTTCTTGAAGGATCTGAAAGAGGAAATACATACCATAAAAAAGAATCAAATGGAATTGTAAGAGATGAAGGCTGTAATACAGGAAATCAAAACCTCTCTTTAAAGTATTAAAAACAGATTAGATTATGCAAAAGATCAAATCTCAGATGTAAAAGATAGAACCTCTGGTCTGGAAAAATTGACCCAGAAGATTGAGTAAAATAACCCCCAAAATGAGAATAACATATGAGTAATACTAGATACCATTAAACACCCAAACATCTGGATAATTGGTATTCCAGAAGGTGAAGAAAATAATAAGGGCATTGATAACGTATTCCATAAAATACTGGGAAAAAACTTTCAAAACCTACAGAGGCATTCAAATATCCAAATTCAAGAAATACAAAGGATCTCACATAGAATCAACCCAAGAAGATCTTCTCCAAGACACAACATAGCCAGATTGACCAAAACCACAAAGACAAGATAGTAAAAGTGACAAAAGAGAAATGTCAAGTTCCTTTCAAAGGATGTCCCATCAGGCTGACATTGAACCTCTCATCAGAAACAATGCAGGCAAGGAAAGAATGGGAAATTATATTCAAAGCGTTAAGTGAAAAATGATTTCAATTAACAATACTATACCCGGCAAGATTATCTTTCATATAGGAAGAAAAGACAAGAACATTCTCAGATAAACAAAACCTGGAAGAATTTGCCAATACCAGACCAGCTCTCCAACAAATGTTGAAGGGAGTGCTATACCAGGAAAACTAAAGTCAGACACACAGAAATAATAATACAAAAAGCAACCAAGAGAATGGCCAACTTGATGGTAGGGACAAGTCTGGAAAAAAATCAATAATTTTGTATGTTAATTTCCAGAATTTAAATGGGAAGATCAGACTACAGTAACACTGAAAATTCAATAGAAGGGAGATTAATTATAGGAAACAAGGAAACTGATCTGATGAAATAGAAATTTACAACTTTTTACTGAAACATTACTGATTTTCTTCTATGCTTTGTTGTCCAGATTTAAGTATTTTTTGTCTTCTCTTGAACTATTGGTTGGTTCATCTACTTACTGTCTGAACTGAATTCTAACCTTTCTCCTGGCTTTAAGTCTGAAACAAAATTCTAACATTTTTTTATTTTGATCTATTAAAACTAATACTGACTTTCTTGAAACTATAAAAATACATTTAAAAAATACCTATTTAATGACTGCAGTAAGCTATATAGCCCCAATTAGGTGCTACTTCATAGTATATTCATTCTATTCACTGAGGTTGATGCCTAAAGTCAGAAATGTGTTCATGGACATGTATATATCAGCTGCGATTGCTATTGAAAATATTTAGATTAATTAAGGTCTTTAGTGAATCAATAAAATGTGAAAAAAAAGGCATGACTATTTGCATGGAAAGCAACTGTAGATACCAGAGACAGTGTGGGGGGAGGGTGGGAAATGGCAGAGGGTGAGAGAGGGAATCAGGAGTCAAAACAAAGAAGCAAGATGTTTAAGAAACAAGAAATAGAAAATTGTTTGTTGATGATAATATGAACGGTAATATCCTTGATTGAGTCAATATACAATGCATTATGAATGGAATATTTCATTTTGTATACTGTAATGATGTACAGTGAATCAATGTAAATAAATAAATTTAAAATAAAGAAAGACAATGTATATTTGGTGTTTTATACACATATGTGTATATTTGTGTGACCCCTCAAATTATAAATTTGTATTTTATTCAATTATGTGACTGTTAGTATGTAGTAAGGCATTTGGTTCATACACAGTAAGTGTTCAGTCAATATTTACTTAAATTTAAATTAAGAATATGCAATATTTTGCCTTCTTGCTTTTAAATAGTGAACATATTGACAAAGTAACTTTGATATTCTTGCCCTTTTTCTCCTAGAAAATATTTCTAATCACTTGTAGAAATCTTTAACATTCTGCTCTACCTGTGACTGTGAAGGCGATGTAACATGCATAGACATGACTATTTGCATTTTTTGACCCAGTCTATTACATTAACTGATAATTCAGCAATTCAGCTCAGTTCTGACTCTAAATACCCAGGTGAACACAGACCCCCACATATTAAGGGGCTCAGTCTTTCAAGATGGTCCCCACTTCAAACACCAGCCGTAAGGCCCAGATGTTCCCAAGCCAACTGCACTCCTGCCCTACCAGTTACAAATCTGGGGCTTCTCATAACCATCTCAGGTTTGGCAATTCACTAAAACACTCACAAGAAACATGAAAACACTGTATCACAGAGTACAGTGAACAGGAGCTGAAAGGTACACAGAGCAAGTCTGGAAGGGCTCTGAGCACTAAAGGTACAGAGACTGTGCAGTGAGGGGGCACCACCCTGCTAGTGTATAGATATGCTCACCAACTGGGCAGCTCTCTGAACCTCAGCTTCCAGAGTTTTTATTGAGGTTTTATTACATAAGTATCATTAATTAAATCAGTAGCCACATGACTTAATTCAATTCCTAATCCCTCTCCCCTGCCTAGAAGAGAGGGGAACAGGGTAGGTCTGAAAGTTTCAATCATATTTTCTTCCCCCTGGTGATCAGTGCTCATCCTAAAGCTATCTAGGGATCCCTCTGTGAGTCACTCTGTTCACATAAAAGGCAGTATAGTTGAAATGCATGAATAACAAAAGACGCTATGATCAGACAAAAAATTCCATGCGTTTTCTAAGCTCTGCCAGGAAGCAGAGTCAAAGATCAAATGTATTTATATTTCTTATACCACACGAGTCAACTCACATTTTCATAACTGTGCTTCTTACATCAGTGTGTAATTATCACATGATTGTACAGTGTAATTATGATCATCACTGGGGAATGGTGATGGTTCAAAAGCAATTTTAAAGGAAGCAGTCTTGAAGCAAATTATGCACATACACAACCATGAACAAAAGGCCTTTTGGTGAAATACATGAAAGCCAGAGAAATAAAATAAGCCTTTAGAAGGGAAATGAGGTGAATAGTTCTCTCTCTTTTTTTTTTTTTTTCTGTTGTTGCCTTCCTTCTCTCTGTTTATTTCCCCTTACCTTCTCTTTCCATATGTAGCCCTTACACTGTATCTGTGATGCCTGCTACATTTTAATGGGAGATATGTCAATGACTTCGAGCATGGGGAGTAACATTGAGAAAAAAACAGTCATAATGGAACTATCTAGGACAAGAATAATGTAAAAAAAAACCAAACACTAGTAAGAAAAGTGAACAACAAAAGAAAGTTCAGATGAAAAGGAAAATGCAAATTAAGCATGATAGCTAGGAACACTTTGATAGACTTTTTAAAGTTGATGAAAGTGTGATATAGTACATATTAAAAAGAATGCTGATTGTATGCAATAATCCATCGCCTGATTCTTCCTAGAAATATAATTTGCCAGCTTCACTTAAATTAGGTATAACTATGTGATTGAGTTCTAGCTAATGACATATACATGTGGTTATTGGTCATAAGAATTTCCACCTTTGGGGACCAGCAGTTAGTGTAATGGCTATGTCCTTGGACTCCCATGTAGTTGACCGCGGTTCGCATCCTGGACCCCGTGGCTTAAAACTCACGCTGGGCGCATGTGCGTGCGTGCCCAAGATCCTGAGAGTAGAATGGAGGGGAAGGGATTACAGCGTGGCCATCCCCCCTGGGGGGTGATTTCTCGCTTTCTGTCTTTCTGTCTCTCTCTGTCTGTCTGGCGAGCGCAGGCACCCTGTAGCGAAAACCTCTCCAAAAAAAAGAAATATAATTAAATAGAAAGGTAGTTGTATTTTCTTTTCTTGTAAGATTTCTTCTTCTTCTTCTTCTTCTTCTTTTTTTTTTTTTTGTTTGAGAGAGTGTGTGTGTGTTTGTGTATCAGGGAGAGAAAGAGGCAAAGAGATGAAGTACCCTCAAATAGGGTCTGGTCAGGCCACAATCCATTTTCTCTCTATTTTTCCATCCTGTAGGATCCTAGGCACATGTACATGTGCCTGGCATGTTTTTGAAGCTACCAGGACCAGGATTCAAACTGTAGTCAGCCATGTGGGATATGGCTCCCTCAACATCGTGCTTTACCACCGTGCCATAGAGGTGGCCCAGATGTATTTTCATACCATCAGTTATTAGTGGCGGGAAAAAACACAGCACTGGTTGGAAATGAACAGTAACCATGTTGTTACTGGCACATGTATTGGTTTGCTAGGACTATCAAAACAGAATACTATCAACCGGGTGGCTCACACCACAGAAATGTATTGCCTTGTAATTCTGGAGGCTGGAAGTCTGGAATCCAGGAGTCCACAAGTTGGTTTCTTCTGAGGACTCGATATGAAGAATCTGTTCCAGGCCTCTCTCCTTACTTTAGCAGGCTGCCTTCTCCCTGTTTTCTCTTCACAATGTTCTCCCTCTGCATCTGTGGATCTCGGTGTCCAAATTTATCCTTTCTATAAAGATGTCGGTGGGCCCTGCAGTAGGGCCACCAAATGGCTTCCTTTGACTGTGATGGTCTCTGTGAACACCCAGCTCCTAATAAGGGTCCATTCTGAGCTACTGGAGGTGGGAACTCCAACACACCGTATTTTGAGGGAGTTGAGACATAACTCCACCATAAGAGCATAGAAGTCTGAAAAGTTTCTATGTATTCATAATAAAATTCTAATTTCAGGAGGTAAAATGGTAATCAATGGATTAAAAAGAATTTTCTATGTTTTTATAGCATCCAAACCATTTACACTCCCCATCCTCTAGCTTCTCTGAATAATTTGGAAAGGTATGGAATTCCTTTCTTTTCTTGGGATAAATCTAGAAGATGTTGAGAGTAAATACCAATCCTAATTACGGGATTTAATTGTGACTACTGAGTCAGTTTAGGCCAGCTTGCCCCTGACACCTATGTGGTTAGAGTGGTGTGGCATAATTGAACTTTTATGTCCTAAACATGACATAAAAGACTTCCCTTACTGCCTTGACTTGATGGCCCTATATGCTTAGAAAAGTTACTTCAACAGTCTTTGGTCCCCCATCGGGAAGCAGAGCATAGTAATGACTTCCTTAGGCCTGAAAGGGGTGAATTAAGGCTCTCTAGCTTAGAGGTGGAAATCAATAACCGAGAGTGTAGCAATGACCTCACAGAAATTAGAACAGTACCTGGCACAAAAAGTATTCAAAGTAAAACTTTCAAGTGAAAGAAAGAATAAAAATAAATAAGATACCATCGTTTTCTCTCTCTCACGGTGTTACAAACGAGGAAAACAGCATAGATTTAACCTATTTTTACATCTATAAGATCGAGTCTGTTTTTTTGTCATTCACATTCTATTCTCCCAGAATGCTGTGATCAATATTTGTATCAATCTGTATCGGTATTTGTGAGTGCAAATCCCATCTTCCCTAAACACAGCCTGGCCACTGAAAATAGAAACCAAACATTTTTGTGCGTGTGACTGTAATTCCACTGTCTCCATTGGCATTATTATCTCTTCTCAACCTTAAGTCTTCACTTTCAAATGCGCTCATTAAATACAATTTCCAGTACTAAATGAATTTTAATCATCCCTTTTCAAGGATCAACAAAGCTCTCTTGAGTTGGCAGTCTCTTACAACCTAAGTAAACAGTAAACCTGGGGGACCAGCAGATGGTGCAATGTTACATCCTGGACTCCCATGTAGTCAATAGCGGTTCTAGTTCCAGACCTAGTGGCTTAAACACATACTTGGCACGTGGGCATGTGCGTGCGTGCCCAAGATCCCGAAAGGAGAATGGAGGGGAAGGAAGTGCAGCATGACCATCCCCCTGGGGGGTGATTTCTTGCTTTCGGTATCTCTGTCTCTCTCTCTCTTTCTGGCGAGGGCAGGGACCCTAAGGCAAAAATCTCTCTTTATAAAACAAAACAAAACAAAACAGAGTAAACCTGGTTTTGTCCCAGGATGTGTTGATCAATAAATCTGGAAAACCAGATTTTAAGAAAGCCTATAACTTTCCTAAGACCTTAAGAATTTTTGGAAACCACAAACCCTCTATAGAACTAATTATATAGCAAAACACTTATAATATCACCAATATAATGGACATTTGTCAGTATATACAGTCTGGTGTGTTGTTAATTCTGTCATGAATCACGTTTTCTGTTATGATTAGTGATGTCAAAAAAATAGTTTCATTGTATTCACTTGTGATATAAACCCATAAATTCACATTTTTAAAAATTAGTAAGTAGGATTTTTACTCCCAATAAGAATTCAAAATGGCATCTTAGTTCTCCTATTATATTTCTTTCCATATATGTATTTATCAATTTTTTCAGAGTACTTAGCCAAATAGTTCATTACAGTTGCATTCATTACAAGGGTCTTACCTTTTCTAGTTTAGAAAGAGCAAGAGAGTAACAGTCCTTAGCTCTGAATTGCATGAATCTCATGTTGGCGGGGTGTGTGAGCTCCGTGATAATACTGAGACTGGAAAACAACCTGCATCAAAAAAAAAATTATTTTTGCATTACACTAATGATCCAACATGGCACTTTTTATAACAACATGTTTATGAGTGATTCCTTAGACTTGGGCATGAAACCATACCCAATTACAACATCAGGCAGTGCCAAATAAAATGCTCTGCACAGGGCAAGAAAAAAGAAACTTTTCCAAAGAATATTCTAACTAACATTTTAACACAATTAAAAAAATAGATTTAGTAATTTGGCTTTTTAGTACACATTGCTTCCTATAATTATGAAAATGCATAACAGAGAAACTCATAAAATTGATTTAAGAAGGTACAAGGTTACTTTACAGGTGATATTGAAGCAGAAATTCCTAAGATTATGCCAACTGGCAAGAATTCCCCATGGTGCACTTCTTATCCACCGCCGTGCTCGCTCTGATGCTGTCTCCCTAGTCCCCCAGTGTATATGACTTTTAAATGTCAATTCTCACCACAATGAACTTCTGAGAAGAAGAAATGTCTCAGTTTCAATAAAATTTCATTTTAGCGTGTTGAGATCGAGGCACTAGTAGTGTTGCAGGCAGGGTCCTGAGAATTTTCCCACGTCCCATCTTTTTCACATCAACTTTTTTATTTAACATGTGTTACCCAACATATAATATATACAAAAGTGCACACATATACACATTCATTCACATAATAGTTTCCCCCTTGAAGAGGAGCAAAATAATACCACAATAAGGCCTTTTCATTTTTGCTCTTGTTGATGATCTGATCCTTAGCTAGGACTTATCATCACTGGTAGCTTTCCGGGTTCAAATATTTCGCGATTCTCTGTAGCAGTCACTTCCTGTGACAATCAGTTTCGTGTCCCCTGCAATGTGTCTTAACTAAGTTATGGTCACTTAAAAGTTCTAAGGGTGGACCCATTCCTTGAGCTCGGGGACTAGAACTCCCTAAAAACACTCAGTCTGTGGCTCAGAAACAAACCAGCCTTTGCGCTGTCATCTGATGCTAGTTGGTTAGTTTGTGCTGTTCCTTCTGAGTGCCTGATTTGGTGCCTTATAAAGAAATGTGCTTTTTTTTTGTTTGTTGCTATAGGGCACATGTGCTTGCCAAAGAGAGAGGCACAGTGAAAAAAATCACCCTTCAGGGAGGATGGCCACACCACAATCTCTTCTCCTCTAGTCTCCGCTCAAGGTTTTGGGCACGCACACACACATGCTCTGTGTCTTTTTCAAGCTGCCAGGTCCTGGGTTTGAACTGTGCACTCAACCACATAGGGCCCAGCTGCCTTCACCACCACACCATCTGGCGAGTAAGAAATGTGCTTCTCTTTTTTTTTTTTTTTGGAGAGGTTTTTCGCTATAGGGTGCGTGCGCTCGCCAGACAGACAGAGAGAGACATAGAGACAGAAAGCGAGAAATCACCCCCCAGGGGGGATGGTCACGCCGCAATCCCTTCTCCTCCATTCTCCTCTCGGGATCCTGGGCACGCACGCACACGCGCCCGGCGTGGGTTGTAAGCCACCGGGTCCGAGACGCGAACCGCGGTCGACTACGTGGGAGTCCAGCGACATAGCCATTATGCTAACTGCTGGTTCCCGAAATGTGCTTCTCTTAAGGTGAAAGTCTCATCCCTTGTCAGGACTACAAAAGAGCCTGCCTCTCACTCAGCAAACTACAGCGGTATATTCTGGCCTGTGGCCTTCCCTGCTCAATGGCCTCTGTGCTGCTTCCTCTGAGCTGCAGTCCCCATTCTAGTTAAGACACTAAGACATTCTTTAAAACTTGTTCACAGTTATCCATGAAACGTGACTGCCCTCGTGGCTACCTCAATGGACTTTATTTGGGCCTTACCTAATCAAGGCCTTTGAGAAGTATCAGGTCAGCTGTTTTGAATTCCACCCTTCGTGCTATGAAGAAATGTAGCCAGTGCCCTATGCTTAATCTTCATTTGGAGAACAATCACTGTATTTCTTGATCAAGATAACTATTAGTGAGCGTGACTGATTTTGAACCCCAACCATTACTAAAGATAGTCTTAATTCCAATTGAGATGACCTTTTAAAAATACTTTGAAGTCAGACTCATTCTCCACTTTGGCTCCCTTGTCTCTGGTTTATCCTGCCTATTCCACCACACCCTGCCCTGCACTCTGGTCAGTTTTATCCGTACTGTCTCTCTTACTAAAGCATGGCATCTAGAAAGGCGAACTTTTCCCTGAGAGTGACCAGCACTGCCCTGTGTATTCCTTTAACTAATGAAACGGTTAAAATAAATAATTTCGTAATTCTTATGCATTTGAAGTATATAGCTTAGTAGAAAACAATCTTGAAGAGGCCACCCTATGGCTAGTCGTTAAGGAAACCAGATCCCACATGGCCCACTGTGAAGTTCAAATCATGCCCTTGTGATTTGAAAAGCACACAGGCACATGTGCAGGAGAGCCCTAAATTCCAACAGGAAGAAGACATGAAGAAGAAGGGATTGTGGCATGACCACACCTCTTTGGGGAGATTTCTCCCTGCATCTCTCCAGCAAGAACACATGCTCTCTAATGATTAAAGAGATAATCTATATTGCACATACTTTCTATTACCAGCTCTATTCTTTTCAATTAAAAGTTACCAGTGATAGTAAATAAATGTTCTTTCTGTGCTTTTTTCTTCCTTCTTTCGTCATTTCTTTTTCTTTTTTCTTTCTTTCCTTGTTTTCTTCCCCCCCCCCCCCCCCCCAGAATTCTTTGAGAATTAGAAGAGTGGTCCAATTGGAAAATATAAATATCATTTGACTATTGGGCCAGTGAACCCCATCTGGTAGACCTAGCTAAGGCCACCAACTGTCTAAACCCATACCATCTGGGAGTTTCAAACATTTTTATTTAAGAAAGATTTTTAAAATATCCATGGCATTTAAGATATTTACAATAATATGGGTTTTCACAGACCATATTCCCTAATCTGTGACAATTGAAACTAAAATGAATAAATATGAATATCAAAATAGGGCAAAACACATAAAGCGTCACAGCATCAGTAAATCAATATATCCTGTATCCATGCTCTGAATTTCTAAAAAGGACAACTAACTGACCTGTTAGTTTCTTTGTTTGTCTTTTGGAAGGGTAAGAAATATCCATAATATGAAAACATCCGAAATTTACAAAGCACTATTCTAAGTGTCATCCGTGTGCTAACCCATACACTTCCTATCAAGTGGAAACCTTGTTCTGTGTTTCCATCTTTCCTTCTCTGGGAGGAGTTGGAGCACGTGGCTCAGCCCTGGTCCATCTTTTCAGCGTCTTAGACTCACGATGCCGCGTACCGGGAATGAGGTGAGCTCGGCCCTGCAGGACAAGTCTCCAGGTCGACCAGCTGATGCCTGAGCACGGTTCTCAGAGCAGGTTGACGAAGCCTGCTATGACCATGCTCCAGGGGCACCTCCTCCTGCCTCCTATTGTGATCACCGTCAGCCTGCCATTTTTAGATCTTGATAGTTTCCAACATGTGTGGGGAACCGAGAGGGTTCCCTTACCTCTTCAAAACACTGACAACTACTCTCGGTTTACCTGTAACTCTTAGCTTACACAGTAGGAAACTGAGGCACGGATAGACACTAAGACATGGTCGAGAGAGCATCCTAGTAGGTAGCAGAGCCTGGCTCCCACCCTGTCATTCAGGTCCTAAAGCCTTCCCTTACTATTATAATAAAAAGGATTATCAAAAAGAAAACTCAAATGATCTAAATAACAAATTATTAAAACTCTCTGGTAACACATTGGGTTTCATACATTAAAAAATCAACTCTTGAGACCAGCAGATGGCGTAATGGTTATGTCACTAGACTCCCATGTACTCAAACTTGGTTTAAGTCCTGGACCCGGTAGCTTAAAACTCACGTGTGTGTGCCCAAAATCCTGAGAGGAGAATGGAGAAGGGATTATGGAGTGGTCATGCCCCAGGGGAGTGATTTCTCACTTTCTGTCTCTCTGTCTCTCTCTGTCTCTCTCTGTCTCTCTGGCAAGCACATGCGCCCTATAACATAAATCTCTCTCTAAAACGTCAACTCTATTGGGGCTGGCAGAAGGCGTGGTGGTTAAGGCACTGGATTCCTACATGGCTGACAGCAGTTCAAGTCCTGGACCTGGCAGCTAGCTTTCTCTCTCTCTCTCTCTGGTCAAACTGAAATATAAAAATAATAATACATAAGTTTAAATAAATAATTCTTAAGAAATAAACTCAATTTGAAAAATAAAACATTTTGTAAATTCTAACCCCTAAAAAATGATTATTACATCAACCATAAATTTATTATTGCTATTTATATATATTGAGGACAATATTTAATGTCTGATTCAACAAATAATCACCCACTGTTTACTGTGAGGAAACTCTGGCCTACAGGAGATGTAGAGATGTCTAAAGTGAGATCTCTGTCTTTAAACACTATACGCTAATAGAGGAAATAGGAAAAATTTGTACATTATAAGGCTGTGGATGTTTTTCTAGGAGTGATAAACTGTGGCTGGCTGAATACTCCTCAATTGTGTGGCACTAAGACAGTAGTGAAAGAACAGCTTTTTGAAGAATACCCAGGACAGATAAAGCCAAAGAAATAATTCAGTAGGAAAAAGTCACTATAGACTAATAACAATTTATTTCATCTTTGAAACATTTTCATTTTCTCTGAGAACTATGGCTTCATATATATATATATATAATATATATAGATATAGATATATGTGATATATATCTATATCTATATCTATATATATATATATATTATATATATATATCATTATTTTCACTTTGAATGAGTGTGTGATTGCTTGGATTCTTTTGTTTATAATCCTTCCCTAACACATTGTATCTGCTAGAAAGTGACACGTATTTGTAGCTAGATATATCTGAGGGCTTAGTGAGAGTGAGTGAAAATATGATTGAGTTGCCTAATCACTGTATTTGAGTGACTTCTAGAGCTGAAATTAGATAGGACAACGAAACGTCTGTGAGCTGAGCCTGCCCTTTCTGCTCCACAGAAATGAACCTACACTACTGTGTTATTTTAAGCTGAAATGCTGAATGCATTAGCTAAGGCTGCCACCTAGTGAAATTCTAGAAGAAAATTCTAAAGCTTACAAGAGGGGACTTTACAAAATTTGTGGGAAATGGAATTAAAATACAAGTTATTTTGGTGCTAATGATTTTTGAAATCTATGCACAGTTTTTCATAATATGCATGTTCGTGAATTTGTAATGATCCCTTTTATACTGAAGAGTACACTTTATAGAGTATTAACTTGTATATAATTATGTTTACAAATTTTGTTGTCTAATATAGTTATATATCTTTAAAATACTAATATAAATCTATTTCTAGTCCTTATTAGGAGCTAAATACATTTTAAATATAGAAAACTGTAGAAATGAAATAACATTATAAATCTCTTTTCCATAGGTACTAGTATAATAAAGCGATATTGATATTAAAAAGTAATACATTTATTTAAAACTTTCCTACTTTACTTTATGTGCTGACTCATTGATGTAAGTATAACTGTAGGAATGTGCAAAATATTTATGGGGTAATTCTCTTCCTGCATTAATTTATCCAATAAATATCTTTGACATGCCCAGTTTTGGTAACCAATATAAAGATGAAAAACATACCATACACTCTATTTCTAAAACTACTGGGAGAACTGTGAAACTAACCACCTTTGTATCTTCAAGTAAAACAAAGGTCTGAACATCTGGATATGTTCTAGAAAATCTTTTTTTTTTGGGGGGGAGAGGTTTTTGCTATAGGACATGTGCGCTCGCCGAAAAGACAGAGAGACACAGAGACAGAAAGCGAGAAATCACCCCCCGGAGGGATGGCCACGCCACAATCCCTTCTCCTCCATTGTCCTCTCGGGAATATTGGGCACGCACGCATGCACACACACGCGCTCGGCATGAGTTTAAGCCACCCGATCTGGGACTCAAACCGCAGTCAGCTACATGGGAGTCCAGCGACATAGCCATTATACTAACTGCTGGTCCCTGTTCTAGAAAATCTTTATGATAGTTTAATCAGAATATTTACTCACTGCGCTAGCATGTGACATTATACATTCTGATCTTTCATGATGGCTAGAAATGATGTTTTTGAACAAGGAATATATGTTAATATCTAGATATACAGACACAGATGCATGAAATATCAGTTCTGGACTACAATTGAGTACCAACACTAAAAGGCACATATGCATGTATTTAATCTCTCATAAATAATTTTAAAACATTTTAGCTAGTCTGAATTAGTAACAAATAAAAGTATGCTAAATAGCACATATCTCGCATATTTAAGATCTTTATCTATGTAAACCATAGCCAATTAAATATTCTATGTAAGGAAATCACTCTTACATTTATATGTATTGAGTGTTTTAATTATTTACTTATGTTTATGGTCATTTTCCACACGCACATGCATACTATTTCCTCAACGAGACTATGACTTCTTATGCCAACAGAAAAAAAAATATGTATTTTTTTTAATTTGCACTTTTTTGGGGGGAAAAACTGCAAAAGCTTTGCCCATATGTGTGCTTTCCAGAGAAAGAGAGAGAGAAAGTGAGAAAAATAACCCCCCAGCAGGGACGAACATGCTTCAATCCTTTCTTCTCCATTCTCCACTTGGGATTTTTGAGCACACACCACATGTACCCTGCATGAGTTTCAATCCACTGGGTCTGTGACTCAAACCATGGTCGGCCATGTGGGAGTCCACTGCCTTAACCACCACGCCACCTGCTGGCCCCTTAACTTGCACTTTTACCTATGCTGTTTTAGCCCCGGCAGTGCACACATCTCTAACTGCTGTGCTTTCACCGAGTCCTTCTTTCTCCAAAACCATTCTCCACGTTTTACCTAAAGTAAACTTTTTGAATTTCTCTATCCTTCAATGATTTCCTGTTATTCTTAAATTAAAAACCAATTTGGGACCCGCAGATAGCATAAGGGTTACACTGCTGGACTCCCATGTAGTCGACTGGGTTCAGCTTAAACTCACGCTGGGCACATGTGCGTGCGTGACCAAAATCCCGAGAGGAGGATCGAGGAAAGGAATTGCAGTATGGCATCCCACCCTGGGGGGTGATTTCTCACTTTCTGTCTCTCTGTCTCTCTCTATCTCTCCGGTGAGCACACGTGCCCTATAGCAAAAATCTTTCTTCAAAATAATTAATAACAAATTTATTGACATACTCGATAAAGCTATGAATATTCTGACCTCATTCCAGTCTCAAATCACATCAGCTTTTCCCTGCTCTACTCCTTGGAGTATGCTCCCTTCTTGGTATCTCAGAGCTTTGGACAGGCTGCCCCCATCTGGAAGGCTCTACCCATCTTTGCTCACCTAGCCTCTATTCACCTTGCACGAAAAAGATCATTAATCCCTCAGGGAGACATTCCCTAAACCATAGGACTAGAACAGATTCTCGTTCTGGATCTATGTAACAGTCTGTTATCAGTAATAGTTACACTGAAAGGTCTCTAGTTAAATCTTTAAATGAATGGATTCATACCTCCCCTGCTAGCCCCTTAGCAGCCTAAGGCCATGAACTGTCTCCCTCATGCATCGATGAAACTGTGGGTATAGTTCCTACCCTTACTAGGTGCTTAGTAAATCTGCAGGCCAAAAGCATTACATTAAGGAATCACAATTACAGTCCTTGTAGAGGCCATCCTGTTCTGTTACAGATTTAGTGCAGGAATTGCTTTATTCCATGCATGGCCTATTTGAATATTTCCACTAACAGTGTTCATTATCTCACAAGTCTGGTCAGCTAAATTTTAGAGGGAAAAAAAGCAAAAATAACAAAATCTTTGTAATTAAAACAACATCAACCCAAAAGAACTTATCGACTGACTCACTCCCAGAACTTTGTCATACAAATGTCACATCTATTTCATTCTGGATCCATTTGCACTGAATGTTATTCTGTGTGCTCTCCAGAAATGTTGCCTCTCAATTCCTGGAGGAAGCTTTCTCACCCCCCTGTTCTGATGACACCCAGGTTGCAGGCCTGTGATGAGCTAGTGTGGTTCTCCCAATATCATGTTCTCTCCTAGTAAAATGAGAATAATAATTGTTAAAAGATAAATAACCCAGCCAATTTACTAGAGTAGAGTTTTAACTGAGTAAATCTTAACGTGATTGAAATTGGGCGGTTGTCCCTGGACTTCCAGACAAGTTTGGCTAGCCTTCTGGTCAACTCAGTATTTAAGTTCCAGAAAAGGGAAAATGATGTACAAAAACAAAAGTGAAGGAATGGATAGAGAAACAATTGGATTGGTTATGGTGGGTGGTAGGGTGCACCCAAAAGATGGGCTTTCTGTGATTGACTGAAGCGTGGCTAGTGTGATTGGCTGTAACTTAGTAACAAGCTTGGGTAAAGGGCCTAACATGTATAATTCCGGCCTATCCACAGGAATTCAAGTGTGGGAGTACAGGGGCCATTTTAGGCCAACATAGTTCATTTTAACATGATACATGCCATTGGCATGCCAAACATTTTGGAGGCATTTCGATAGGTCATTCTGACATAGACATTTTGAAAAGTTGTTTTTCATTCAGGGCGCTTTTTAATTTAGTTTAGAAATGAATACTTGTTTGTAAAAATGTGAAAGTGCGATATTTTCAAAATTCGATGCGTGTCCCGTTAGAAAAAACTTTAGCAAAGGAAATTTAAAATTGAAAGTGAAGACGTGTTTTTCTTTCCATTTAGAAATTGATCAGAATTTCACTTTTTAGCAGGTCTTTTTCTGTGGGAAGACTGACTTGAGTGTTTTCTTAGATGTGTAAATGAAAGCCCTCAGGCACTTGGGAGAGAGAAAGGTATAAGAGCATTTGGCCTGAGGAAGACCTCCTCTCTTTGATATTCAGAAACGGTCCCAGGGGAGTTGGTAAATTAACTGCTCAGGATTCCAGGAGTCTGCTCTACGTAAAGGAGTAGAGATCCCCTATTCCTCTGGGGAATCCGAGGTTGTCCCAGAGCAAGCTAGCTAAGGTAAAGGGCCATTGAAAACCCATGGAGGAAAACCCACCGTGAGAGAAGGAACAAGTCAGGTGAGTGATGAACAAAGATCCGTCAGTGTTCTGGTGAGAGTGCTCACACTCCCTCTGGCTCCAAGTGTGACTGAGGCTGGGCCCAGCCATTTTCGGCACAGACCTCGGGAGTTAAAATTGGGTCTGCTATGTTCGAGGCCCTGGATTTTGAAGACGGAGCTCTTGTGATAGAGTCTCTGGAAGAAATGGCATCTCTGCCTGCAGGAGTCTTGCAGGAGCTGAACCAGAAAATGCATGATTGTCACAGTAGATTGAAAGGAGGCAAACTATACCACCTCAAATACACTAGTTTGCTATAAGGGTACTTTTGTGTCAAAGGCAAGTGAAAAGAAGCAGATATGAAAGCTCTCAGGGTCAGTAGGTGGCATAGTGTTAAGGCACTGGACTCCTACATGGCCGAATGCTGATTGAGCCCTGGACCCGGCAGCTTGAAACTCACGCCAGGCACGTGTGCATGCATGCCCAAAATCCCAAGAGGAGAATGTAGGAGAAGGAAATGCAGCGTGGCCATCCTTTTTCTTGGGGGAAGTCATCCTTTTGTTGTCTCTCTTTGTCTCTCTGGTAAGCACACACACCCTTATAGCAAAAGTCACTCTCAAAAAAAGAAAAAAGAAAAGCAGCTCTCTGCCTCCCCACGCTGCTTGAAAACAGAGCATAAGTTTACTAAGGTGTCTCTCTGCTCCTCTCTATTAGAAAGAAGAAAAGTTTAAACACCTAAGATGACTTTATAACATTAGGAGCCTAGCGGTTACCCCAGAGGAATCTACGTAACAAACCTTGCTAAATAGCCTCTGTCCACTATTAATTTCCCAGATATTTCCCTTCCCATAACTACTACCCTAGAGCACAAAAGTCCTTTTCCTTGGTCTTGGTACTTCTCTAAAAATATATTGCTCTTTATTGAAGATACTGTACAGGTCAGAGGATAAGCTTCTCCACCTCACCCCCAGGTCCCCCCATCCCTGTCTTTTCTTTTCTAGTTACAGGAGTGACACACGTCGATAAATTTGTTTCTCTTTTGCCAAGCTATCTTTTTCATTTCATTAATCTATTTCCTTAATCTGCTACCAAAAAGGTAAAAAATTATCTCTCCTTCCCTACATTGAGTTGTGAAACTCAGTATTCGACTACACAACCTTGTTTTAAGTTACAGATGGAAAGGGATTCTCCGCATGCCCTCCACTGTCTTCCAACCACACTTCCCATCCCTATCCCCAACCCCCTGCAAAAACACACACTGCCAGCAAATTAATACAATTCTCTAGGTTTCGGTCCTTTTAGTCCGAATAGCCCTGAGGGGCTGTAGCGAAAACGGAGGCAGGGTGGTTTCATCTGGCTCCCTCACTTCCTATCTTATCATGTTTGAAGGTCACAGGATAAACACCTTATATTATTACTTGTACTGCACTCCTGTGCTCGGTATGCAATTATGGCTGCTGTTTTACACCACTGCATGTAACGTGCATGTGCGTGTGTGACAGTTTGTCTATGGCAACGAGTCACTATTGTCTGCAGCCCCTTTAGGAGAAAGGGGGCACCTGGTTCAGCTGGCTAGTCCTGCTTGCTGGGTCTTGGTTCTGCGAGCTCAGCCCTGGCGGCCTTAGCACTGCCAGACTCAGCTCCGTGGTGTGAGCTCTGAGAGGGAGGAGGTGCTCCGGGAGCACTTGCCATGTGTGTTATAAGTGCTGAGAGGAAGGAAGAGCTCTGCAAACTCCCTGAACTCAGTCGACAACCAACATGACATCAGTGCCTCCCACCTTCTTCTAACTCCCCGTGACTGTTTAGCCCACCCTTTGGAGGAGGAAAGAACCTTGCAAAACAGGGTCTTTGAATCAAAATACCTGTATAAAAATGAAATGTCATAATAACCATGGAAAACAACACAGGCCCAACAGCTACATCATCACTTTGCTAAAATAAAATGTAGCATCACCTCATATAAAGGAGTAACATACATAAATCTTTCTTTACCTAATATTAGACATGCAGATACTGGGTAAATCACAAGGTTTGATTGCTTTTTGTCCCTAGAAACAAACTAGTAAATCAAATAAAATATTGCATCTAACTTCTGGCCCTAATAAACCTAATAATACCACCATGATGTCTGTGTCCATGTATCCCTTTTGTGACCGCCGTATTTAGAAGGATCAACTTGAGGAGGTATTCGTTCATCACACAGCAGCTGCCAATGAACACCCGTGTTCTCTGCCTCAGGCACTGCTGAAATCACCGCACACAGCCACTCGACAACTTCACTTGGCAGCAAGATGCAAAGTACTGCGGACACATTCAGACTGTCTAGATGAAAGTAAGACTTTAGACTTCTGAACTCTTGTGGAACAGATAATCCATCAATACTAAATGGATGACACTTTTGATGTCTATAATTTACTTTAAAATATTCCAGAATAAATCGTGTAATAGGCACATGTGTTGGTTTTTGTTAAACTCAGGAGCAACCAGCAGTCGATGTCACTACCCAGTGTGGCTCATTTCGGTTTTTAAACACAGTTCCCACAAGTATCACAAGCCTTCCCAACAAGCCAATTAGAAGCAGGCTTTCGGCTGAAGATGTTCACGGTATTCATCGACATAAGAGGACTGGCTGAGATAGAGAGTCTAGTCCCTCTTGCATAGTTGTATAGTCAATGCGTGAGGATTTAGTTCTCTCATGGAGGGGCCCAAGACTTTAATCCTAAATAATCTGGCATTCAGCCACTCTGCCTGGATTTCTGGTTGTGTTGTGCTAACTGACAAGGGTAAGTGGATCCTACCTCCGGAATGGTATCTGCCTCTAGGGAATTTCATGCAAGGTGGTGAGTGAAGAACCTAAAATGACAGAAAACTGGGAGCAAGAAAAAAAGGGAAAAGAGAGTTGAGAACAGTGGCAGCCTGTAACGGATCCTCGGTAGTAATCCATTGAGGGTTTCAGCTCAGAAGTGATCATGAGAGATGGAATTTAATCTGGATCCCAAGGGAAGAGACACTCTCTGATGGCTAGGGTCCGAGAAAAGGTAATGGGATCAGTGGACGACAGGTTCCATTGTGGTCAAAGGGCTATTCAGAGTGGGAAGTAGTAGAAGAAACTAGCAAATAAATCATGGTACTCAAAGTTGAGTACCAGAAACAGAGAATATGGAGGGTACAATTACTCATAGTTCAAGGGGAAGGCTGTGAAAATGAGCATGGGTGGCTAAGGTAATATATAGAAAAGCTCATGTCTTTAAGATGGTTGATATCATTAAGAATTACAGTAGAATCAGGTTTGTCAAAAGTCATAGTAAATTAGGAACTAAAATTTCAAGGAATGCAGAAGAGTGACTCAAAGGTTGGTAACTGACTGTCCCCATGAAATAAAACTCCCAAGGCTGCAAGATTCTGGCCATTTATCTATATAAGTGATGTTTCTTATATCAGAGGTACTTATAGATGTCTAAGTATCTTTTTTTATTATGTAAGACTAGTCTAGATTAACACACATAGATTTATTTATATGATTAATAGCTTATAAATTATTCCAGTAATAAAGTGAATCAGCTGAATATAATCCAAAGTGAGTCAACTGCATGATTTGCCTCTCGAATGTATTTACAGGAAGAATTTTCCCTGGGGGCCAGTCCAGGGTACAATGATTAAGTGTTATACATTGGGAGCCATATCCCATAAGCTGACTGCAGTGGGAAGCCCAGCAGCCCCTTAAGCTTAAAAAACATGCTTGGGAACCAGCAGTTGGCGTAATGACTATGTCGCTGGACTCCCAGGCAGTCGACTGCAGTCTGAGTCCCAGACCCCGTGGCTTAAACTCACTCAGGGTGCATGTGCGTGTGTGGCCAAGACCCTGAGAAGAGAATGGAGAAGGGAGAGTGGTGTGGTCATCTCCCCTGGGGGGGGGGGGGGCTGATTTCTCGCTCTCTGTCTCTCTGTCTCTGTCTTTCTGGCGAGAGCACGCGCCCTATAGCTAAAACCTCCCCCCCCCCCCCCAAAAAAAAATGCTTGGCACGTGTGTGTGTGTGTGTGTGTGTGTGTGTGTGTGTGTCCCAAATCCTGATGAGAAGGAGAAAGGAAAAAAAAAGTACTGCAGCATGACCATGCATTAGGGGTTCTCTCTCTCCCCCTCTCTCTCTCTCAAGTGTACACACCCTAAAATAAAAGAATAAGGATTTTATCTTTGAATATTTGTACTAAAACATACTGAAAACAGAAGTCATTGTTCATTCATTCATTCGGCCATTCATTCATTCAACACGTGGTGGTAATCTCAGCCAGGCACTCAGGGAAGGGCAGCCTCTGTACAGACAGTTACCGTGTGTGTATCTACCCTTAATTACTCAGTTAGTCTGGTAAGTTAGTCAGTTTTAAATGATTAATTAGGGCCTTTGTACCTCTCAGAAAAACAGGTATTGTTATTATCTTGAAATCAAAATAATTTATTCAGAAAACATATAATAAAAATAAAATTAATAAAAACTTCACTAGAACAGAAAATAAAAAAAAAAACAGTAAGTGGAAAATAAAATACCATTTAAGTAAAAAAACCCAGGATCCTCTCCTGCTAAAACTGTAGTTAGCTTTTGCTAAGCCTGGAATCAAAAAATATGATTTATTTTATTCACTGGCTATAAACCTCATCCCTGAATTGACTTTGTACCCTGTAATTTCCTTTTTATTCAAGAGAGAAAAAAAATATATATATTTGTCAAATTTTAAACATGTCCTATATTACCTTTAAACGTACTATTTAATACAACTCCATAAGAAGTCAGCTATATTCTGGGTGAGTTGCTGCATTATAATAGTTTCAGAGTGAGCAGTCCTTCTGGAACAAGAGGTTCTTATGCAAATTCAGGGTAGATTTTCCAGGTGATGTGACAGATTCTTCACATGCCTGATCTCTACCTTAACACTGCAAGGTGGCTGATTCTTTTCCACAGAATTTAAGATGAGTTTCAATGAGCTTAGTGAACACACTGAAGGTCACACAGTTAGTACATGGCTGCTGGAGCCTCCGGGAGGGAACCCGAGACAGAGGAAGTGCGCTGATACACAGCTCAAGGCCCATGGCTTTCCCACTCAGCCATCGCTAGTAAATATAATAACTAATACTTATCAAGCAATTAAAAATTACTAAGCATGTACTTAAGGCATTATACGATTTTAATCTTCTGATTAAGACAATGAAGCTTACAGAAGGAAAGTTGTTAGCGTGAGATCATATTGAAAATATTCACCTGGGGCTCACATCTAGGCTCTAACTGAATTTAATTTTCAAATTATTTTATTTTATTTTATTTGTCATAGGGATGTGCACATGCCAGAGAGAGATAGAGAAAGAGGACAAGTGAGAAATCACCCCCAGGGAAGAGAACCACACCAGACTTCCTTCTCCATTCTCTGCTGTTTTGGGGACGCGCGCACACTGGCCTGGCGTGTTTTTCAGGCCGTCAGGTACAGATTGGAATTGCAGAATGGGTCACATGGGATCCAGCCACCTTAACCTCCATGCCACCTCCTGGCCTGGCCCTACCTGGTCTTTGAATTCTAACTATGAACTGAGATAACCAGCCTCCACGTGGGTTGCTCTATGATAGGAAGATGTAAAGGTAGAGTGTGAGAGCAGATGACGACAGAGCTGAGGTTGTTTCACTGACTTTCACAATTTCGCAGTTGACGTAGTAATGCTAGGCTTCTGCAAGACTCAGAAACCTGAAATAATGAAACATCTTTCTGAAGTTTACATTTTCAGGTCATTTTAGGGAGAATCATTCCAAGTGACATAGCTGCTTTGATTTATGGATGATGTTGACTTTGCCAATAGCATGGACTATCTTTCATCTGGTCTATTCCTTCTTACCCAAAGATGACCCATATGGGGACTTAGATCTGCCTAAGTTTAATTAATGAAAGACAGAGAAAAAGTGAGGCTAAGTTTATGACTTTGCTCCTTCCATGGGTAGAATGGATATTCACAGCCTTGAAATCTCTCAGCCTTAGTTACTACATATCTAAATACCTACCTTTGGCCACTGCTAGGCAAAACTAAAACAAAATTAGAGCATGTCACTATCACAGCTGCTACTGCATACAACTTTTCAGATTAGGAAAATATCTGAGAAAACAGACATATCGTTCTATTTAAG
The DNA here is from genome assembly GCA_026018925.1 of Tupaia tana. Lineage (NCBI taxonomy): Eukaryota > Metazoa > Chordata > Mammalia > Scandentia > Tupaiidae > Tupaia > Tupaia tana. The sequence continues at coordinate 159,763,656 of JAKSZU010000007.1, read as the reverse complement.
AGTATTACCGATTACAGATCTGATATTAAAGTGTTCGCTTTATGTAGTGCCCCTTGTCTTCAAAGAGTTAATGAAAAATGTGTATTCGGAAAACAATTATGCAAGAATTTCAAAAACGATTTAGCGCCAAAATGAACCCATCCTTTAATTCTATTTTCCTACAAGTTTTGAAGCACCATCATATTAGGGGCTAAGTATTTATTTTATAATCAAATAGACACACGAAGGATGATCAAGTCAGTGTGTTTCCTGTTCATCCCTCACACAGAATTTAGATTTAAATACGTCACACATTTGGCATGAGCCAGCAACAAGGCCGGCATTTACCTGAAAAGTGTCTGCACGTTGACGATGGTCTTGGCGTCGGCCATGTAGTCCTCCTCGGCACTCATGGTGCTCTCTTTGTCCACAACCACCATGTTGGCAGCAAAAGTCACCCCACACCTGAGTAGATCATCTAGGCTTTGATAAAAACCAAGAGAGAGAAACAGTTTCAGTAAATCACACTGCTAGAATCAGTGCTGAAACTTACCTAGCCCCTGTTTCTATAGGCTGCCCTCATCCACTGGTGGCATTTACAGGATGTGTGCAGGTGGATATTAATGGGAATTGGGATACCCATATTATCTACTGATAGAAAACAATTTTGATTTGGGGTCCTATACATTCCATTAGATTTCAACTGTTTCAAAGCACATGTGCTAAGGACTTTTAATTAATGATATTTTAATGATACAAAGAAACATGGAAAACACCCATTTTTGCAATCACATAGAAATGGAGCATGTTAGAGCTTTGTTTTTACAGTTAACATGATAATTCAAAGACACAACATGGCATTTTTTATTTCCCAGGTGCTTTTGGTAAGAGTAGAAATGGAGCATTACTATATTAATTTAAATGGTCAAGCCTAATAAAAATAAAAACAGTAAATGTTTAAAGATCTATAATTTATGTAAGAGCTAAGCGTTTTATATAAATTGTTGTACACAGCCAAGAGCAAGTGAAATACATAAATGCCCGTTTTATTCAAGCCTACTATTTAGCTAGCCCAAGTATTTGAGCAATTGATTGAAAAACCTGGCTTCTCTCTCTGTGTGAAGTAATTGCTAAACGAGGATACAAACACCTATGAGCTACAATAGAATCCATCTTCCCTCCTATACCTGACCAAGAAAGCTTACTTCACATTCTCCCAATGAAACAAAGTGTTTACTATTACAGTTGAAACAGGGAAATGATTATTCTCGTTGCTTCTGCTTCATACAAATTAGAAAAATAGGACTGAGTTGGATGAGGGAGACTGAATTTGAATAAGTACAAGAGTGTTCTGGGTAGAGTTGATTGAAGGCAGATAAGAGGAGATAGGTTCATTGATTTTTACATCTTCTGATTTAAAATAGGAAACTCAAAACTCAAGGAACGGCAGTTCCTCTTAGACTTTTACATTGATGAGTCATAATTTATTAACCTTTCCAAGTGTAGACTGATTGAGTTGGCCAAGTCTCCTAGAGGAAATTAATTTAATTCTATGGGAAGGTGGGAGGTAGGAGGTTATGTGGTGAGAGTATTACCAAAACCTTGAACCCAAACCCCCCAGGAGGAGCTCCCTGCCAAAAAAAATACTTTATTGATTCAGGAAAAATATTCAGTGGCAAATATTTTTTGGCTGGAACTGTGGAATGATATTATTGAATGTTATTCTAAATAAATTCCCTACAGTGAAAGGAATGGGATCATAACATCCAACCAATACGATTATGTTCAAGTTTAAATCTCTAGGAAGACTGGGGCCAACAGATGGCATAGCAGTTACATCTCCGGACTCCCACATGGCTGACCACAGTTCGAGTCTCAGACCTTGTGGCTTGAAATTCACAATGGGTGCGTGTGCATGCCCAAGATTCCAGGAGAAGAATGGAGAAGGGATTGCAGCATGGCCATCCTCCCAGAGGGTGATTTCTCACTTGCCCTCTCACTGTCTGTGTGTGCATGTCTCCTTCTGGAGAACACATGTGCCCTAAGGCAAAAACCTTTACCGCCCCCCCCCCAAAAAAAAATCACTAGGAAGACTTAGATTTCCTTGCAAATAGGAAATTCAGAATAATTATTCTTATGTTTAGTGAGATATATTTTAAAAAGAAAGGGATAAACCAGTGAATGTGATATGGTCTCTGATAGACCATCAAAATGATACCTAAGTCATAGGTCTTCAAATCATCTTATCCTAATTTTAAATCACTGTCTCCTGTTTTAATTCCACCTTTTTTTTTCTTTTCCATTAAGAAATATCATTATTATAATATTTATATAGGAAAAGGGAAATAAAAGGCAGTAAAAAGTAAGAGTGACTGGATAAGGATATACAGATAGAAATGAGGATAAGAAAGAGGAATATTTAATCAGCAACAATCTAATAAAGCTGACATTAATACCTAATAAAACTTTCATCTTGAGAGTATCTGTGCTGAGTAGCTAACAGCTATTATACTCCTATGTATCAGTTAATTTAACCTTTAAAATAAAAGCTGTTACAGTTTACACAGAACCTTGGCAAAGAATTTTAGTAGTGATAATTAAGTACGAGGTTAGAGAAAATATATGAAATTAGAATGATATTGCTAAACCATGTAGAAGATTTTTGTTCTTGTGTTTAACTCAAAATTATGCTTTTTTCATTTGTTTAATAATGCATTTCATCTTTTATATAATGCCTCCCCCATCCCATCTATAAGACCATTGCCTTTTTCTTCAGTTTAGGTGCTTTACACAGTTTGGCCACCAGGTGGCTGTCCAACAAAGTCAGTCTGGATGGAAAAAAGTTAGAGATAATCTAACTGAAGAGGACTCCCTTTTTATTCTCCTGAAAGACCTCTTTTTCCAAGGACTAGAATGTGACACCTATTAGTGTGACAGTGTCTGCGAGGGATTTTGAAGAAAGTTTTCTGTTATTGTTGTTTTTAAGGAAATTTTCGAACGTAAGGAAAAGAGAATTTTGCAGGGATCCTCCATGGCTCCATTCCCCAGATTCAATAACTATCAACTCGTAGTCAACCCTGCTCCATCTCTACCTCTAGGAATTAGATGTTCTCAGTGCTTCTTTTCCATTCCAAAAATACTTACACAAGGAAGAATCCACTTCATACTTTATATCAGGAAGGAAAATGGGAAGATTATTTTTCATCTTTTACATATACTGCTTTTCTAATGAATTTTAATAGAACATTTTCATTGAAAGTAACATTATTGGTTATAAAATACCCAATATACATAGCATTTCGACAGTAATTATAGTATTTATAAGTATACTTTAGTTAGTTGGTTAGCATTATGATAACTAATAATATGAATTACAATAATGTAGAATGCAGGCTAAATATATTTTAGTCTGGTTGGCCTTTAATGTACCTATAACTAGTAAATATGTTCAGAACCATAGCATTATTTTTAACATCTACAGACTGACATGTAAGAATTAGTGTTGAAAGTTCTCAATTAAATTTCTCAAATGGTAAATTTAGGCATTTTCCCCACAAAGGCTCTGGCTGACTTTTCTTTTTTTCTTTTTTAAATGGAAAATGTTTTCTAATCTTATATTTATTATTCAATATTAGTTTTGGTCCTTCATTTTTATTTAATGTCACCATGATGCATACATAAGAATTTCGTTTTAATACTAGTGCGTTATACACAATAACCTTTTAATTAGCAAATATTTTAGAAAAATTATAGACTCAGATATATGACTACAATAAAGAAAACACTTCAATTTATAAATCTAAGTTAAAGCGAGCATTTTTACATTGTTTTGAAGGTTTCTGGGACCTATGGTAACGGTATCAATTCATCACAAATTACATATTAAGGTTTTCTCCATCACTGTATCAATAGCAATAATGCTGTTTTTATAGATGACACAAAATTGGAATAGCTAGAGAAGCTGAGCAAAACTGACAAAACTGACATGCAGCAAGATTTGCTTTAATTGAACAACAGACTACAGCTTAGGAAGTTTCATACAAGATGTATAACACAAGAACATAAGCTCTACATGCAAAACAATTCATATTTGCAATACTGACATAGCAAATTACACTCATCATGCAGTAACAAGGCACGGCACATGACAAACCACAGGACACTACACTAGTTAGTGTGCCAAAGACTTTGTCACCTACTTGTCAATAGAGCCCACCATGTAGTAAACCATTGGAAACCAACAGATTGCATCCAGAAAATGCATATCTGGCCTAAGTAGCAGATGGGTTACAAAATGAAACACAACGTCACTACAGTGGCAGCACTTCTAGGGAAAGGAAGTAAGTTGACTTAGTAACAATGAAGTCTTAAGTGCCTTTGCTTTTAACATGCTTTAGAAAATGTCATTTATACTTACTGTAAATCATACAATGCCCTTAGAATCATGAAAATATATTTCAGCTTCCTCAATCAGAAACATTATGGCATACTTCTATGAGAATGCTAAACTGATATTCTTAATTATAACTTAAGAGTCTTATCAATGAATTTAAAAGCCACTGATACAGAAAAGGCCCTGTAAAATGAACAGCTAATGTTTTTTTCTTAGAAGACCTAAAAAAGAGATACTAATGTCTATTAAAAGCAACCTTCTCTAAATTGCAACATGGCCTATAACATATCGACATATCAGATAAACAGTGTATGCACCCATGCAAATATGTATTTTATAGTTACAATAGAAGCAATTCTCCTTTAAGTTTATTGATTTAGTCCATCTACGTTGTTGAGCAAACACTAATTATGACTGAAATCTTTATTCGTATGAATGCTTGAAAAAGGGCCACAAACCTGAAAGCTTCTTTGAAAATAATTGATCATATTCATTTTACAAAGTTATCAATTAATTCATGAATTTATTCACTCAGCATCTAGGTATCCATAAAAATTATATTTAATCAGCATTTTAATATACTCTGGCACATGTAAAAATATTTATTTGTAAGAAATACAGTTTTTTAAATTTTAGGCAAATGCACACAGTTAAACTATATGTTCTAATCTGAAAAATAATGGATTGCACTTGGGAGTAAGAACTTGGGAACATTCATAGAGGTGATATTTAATTGGGGGTGATGAACGGTACACAGGAATTTGCCCAATATAAGAGAAGAAAACTGACATTCTGGGCCAAGGAAATTATAGCACCTACAACTTTCCCTACAACTTCCCAGGTAGATCAACCCCTCTCCTCTCTGACTTATTTCCTTCCTGTTGATTATCTTTCTATCTCTCTATGCTTTAAGAAAAGGAATGTTTATACAATGAAGCATAAAAAAGAAAATTTGTAAATTTCAGTCATGTCTAATTCTGTCATAAATACTTCTTTACAATGTGCACGCAATCTTCCAAATCTTTACAAATTGCCGTAACATCTGCATTGTGATGGCCTGGTTCAGCCTTACATGAATTCAGCTAGCTGTGTTACAGGTAAATCAAGTCCCCTGAACCCCCAGAAATATACAATCATGAAACATTTCTAGTGCAAGGGTTCTATTATGCGTTCTTTTTGCAAAATTCAATTTTATATAACAGATAAATTCACCCACAACTGCTGTTTGAAAACATGGTATGAAAGCAAACCAGAAATGTACAGAATAAATCAACTGTGTATTCACATGTACTGTATCAGTGCATTTAAGTAAGTTGGCAGCACTGTTGATGACACCAACCTGCTCAGTAACTGAGTAATCTAAATGATATCAGGGGCTCTTAACAGACTAATCAGTTAGTCATTGGGAGACAATTAATTGGCAAGCATAAACTTTACATTGAGAAGCATTACTATTGAGAAACACTAAACAAAAACATAAAACATTCATAAAAAAATAGATGTTCCTTTTTTTTTTTAAGAGAGAGATTCTTGCTATATGGCACATGCACTTGCTAGAGAGACAGAAAGCAAGAAATCACCCCTAATGGGGTATGGTCACACTGCAATCCCTTGTCCTCCATTCTACTTGGGATCTGGGGCATGCACGCACACACGTCTGGTGTGAGTTTTAAGCTGCCAGATCCAGGATTCAAAATGTGGTCAATTACATGTGAGTCCAGCGACGTAACCATTATGCCACCTGCTGATCCCTAGAAGTTCCTTTCTTACATTACATCATCAAGGTACAGATAAAGAATTGAATGCAGAGAAAAAAATAAAACCAGTAATACAACAGCATTAAATGTATAAAGGGTTTTTTTTTTAAAGATCTGATTGCTAAATAGTGAAGGCCTATCTATGTTACAAATTACATTAAGAAAAAAATAATTGACTCATTTAACCACATAGCTCATGACAAAATATTAACATACAAGAAACACAAATGTCAAAAAATTGTCACTTAGAATGTACAGACCAAATTTATCTAATATATAAGGAAATATTTCAAATCATGACAGGAAAGTAGATCTAGGCAGAATAAATATGCGAGTGCCAAAACAAAGCAAAAGGAAGCAGGTTGAAACTAGTAAAAAGTGAAAAAAAAAATCAACATACACGAAAATTAACTGATGTTAATAAACAAAAGAAAAATTAGAACATTTATTCATTAAAGTCTAACTGTAGTTCTGCTAAGGAATATGACTACGTATGAGCCTAAAACTTTGTCTCTTCATAAGATACTCATAATAATAATTGGATTATATGTACACATTAAATACCTATAGCTAGTGATGGCTAAACAGTGTAAAGGTTTGTGAATTTGCAGGGATGTACAAATTCAAGACTACTAAGTCTTTCTATTGAATTAATAACCATAAAATATTTAAGTTCTTTATTTCAAATTCAAGAAATAAATACAGGGACCAGCAGGTGGTGTAACGGTTAGGTTGCTGGACTCCCACACAGTCAACAGCGGTTCAAATCCTAGACCCAGTGGCTTAAAACTCACACCAGACATGTGTGCGAGCCCAAGATTCTGACAGGAGAATGGAGGAGAAAGGATTGCGGCATTGCCACCCCCCTGAGGGATGATTTCTCACTTTCTGTCTCCGTGTCTCTCCAGCGAGCACATGCAGCCTATAGCAAAAGGCTCTTTAAAAAAATGTAGTATGTGTTTATGAGCAGTTTATAATAACTTGTTAAGATAAATTTTCTAATCATATTACAAATCAAGAAAACGGGCCCCAGAGATATTGAATAACATGTAACAGGCCTATTAAGAGGGTAAGTCTAGATCTTATATCAGATTTGTAGGGGTCCAAATTTTAAATTTAATAAGGACACTAATATATGAGGCATTCTATCATTTTTAAAACAAAGGGGAACTAAAGTTTACTTTGGCACTACATGTGAAAGAAGACCAATTCAATAAATGGATGTTAGAAACAATACTTTGGTAAAAAATTAAGTGACTGGATCTTGCACTTTGCGTAGCTTTATGTAACATATTCCAGCTCTTGGCTTGCTTTTCTATTTCTCATGTGAAATGGTGCTATCAGATGACTGGATGACCTTTAAGATTGGGCGGTAATCAAAATATTTAAAATCAGTACGGCAAACAGACCCACAGAACAGATGGCCAACCAATCAAAACTGACACCAGCTCTCATGAACCTGTACCAAGTGAAAGATGTTTTTCAATATGACTGAGTTTTATTTAATTACCATTTGAGATCTAGAAGTCTTTCTATTTGGAAACATTGTGAATATGTATTTTGGCTTATTATGTGTGTGAATATTATAAGTTTAATTTACATTTTAAAACTCCATACTTGCTTGGGACATCTGTTATTATTTAATTCTGTTATATTGAATTAATTGGTCTTTCAACTAAATTTCTGAAATAGCTGTGTGCTAAATATTATTTTCAGCAATGCTCATGTGAATTTAAAATAAAACCTAAATCCCCAAATGAACTAATAATTGAAGAAGTATATAAAAATTCTAATATGGAAATATTTTTAAAAAGAAAGCATCATATTTCTTTGTAATATGGTAGGATAAATTGCAAAATACTAGCTATTTCAGAGTAACAGGCATTTCATTGTTTAAAAAGGGAAATAAAAGGATTGCATAAAACTTCCTGGAACATTATTTATTGGTATTTAGTTTTGGTTTCCTCCTTTTCTACCAAAGGAGTAGAAGAGAATAAATAAAAATGTTAGACACCACTTTCGGGAAATACACAGAAAGCTAATAGATTTTGCAGCATGCACTTTTAACTGAATCCTTTGAAATAAAGTCAAACCCCACAAGAATCATCTAACTAATAGCATGTGAATAGAGGGATTCCCAAATGTAAGCCATTAGGAAGGCCAACGGGATTTTTTAAAAGCAGTTACTTGAAACTAAAATGTATTCTTGTTCTTAAAAATAATTTCTGAACAGCATACACACACACACACACACAGAGACACACACACAAATACACACACACACACGCCTGTAAATTAGGCAAGATCATATACCTGAAAGAACAATGAACTAGAAATTACTTAGAAGGTTCTAATTCTAGAATTGGCCTTGGAAAAGGACATTTAACTCGACTGGGTCTGTTTTACAGCCTGTGAAATAAGAGAAAACAGTGGACCTTAACCACATGTCCTTCAGTTTACTCAACTGTTCTCACTGTAATAAGAGGAGGGTGATGACTAGCACAATGCCTGACATGTAGGGCACGCTCAGTACTTAGTTACTGTTATGACTAGAGAGTGGAGGTGACACAGACTGACTTTATTAAATACTTCTTATGGTTTCACTTAGACAAACTATTTTCTGGTAAAAGTCACTTCTATATTTAAAAATAGTGACTCATTTTTTAGTAATTAAGATTTTCCAAAATTGACCAAATTCAGGAATTAAGTCTATACAATCACTTGATTATAATACTAACAAGTCGATAAATTATTCAGTATTTGGAGACGCTGGTAATCCGTTTATTCGAAATCAAACAGAAAGGGACTAATAAGGTTACAGTTACTCTGCAATCTACATAAGGTACGCAGTTACAACTCTGGTCACTTGCTCTGAGATAATGAGGTAGAAAAGGTGACTTGGTCATGCTGAGATGGGGTTACTTAGCAAGACTGGAGACTGAAAAGAAGAGTTTAATCTCTGTCTCTAGAGTGAACTCCACTCCCAAAGACAAAAAAAAAAAAAAAAAAAAAAAAAAAAAAAACTGATTTTTTGGGAAGGTTTACACAGGGCAAGAAACTGTATCCTGAAATAAGGTACAAGGAGCCACGGTTTTCAACCAAGCGCTCCCAGAGAGATGCTTTAAATTCTGCTCCATTTTTTCCTTCTCAAGCCTCTTAACTCCTGTTCTGTAATATGGGGGCCTGAGTTAATCCTGGCTGGGGTTGCTCTAAGGGCCATGAGTTTGTAAATACCCCTTTTCAATCCAATCCCCAGGGCAGTGACCACATCATAAACAATTTAAATGCACAAAGAGAATTGAACCCTGTTGTGCTCTGAAACTTTCAACCAGAGAAGCTTCGAAATTAGGACCTTAGAGTTACTCTCCCCCACTCTACTGCCCTAGCCAGGCCACAGCTGTTATGGCTCTACATTTTGTTTTAAAAAACTTTTATTTCCTCTAACATTGGGGTTCTGTTGCCCCATCTTTACTTACCCTAAATGTGCTTCAAGTTTCCTTAGTTGCTAAAGAGGTTTCAATAATAAATAATAATAATATTTGAGCCATAGAACCTGAAGTTTCTTCAACTGAAAATTCTACAGATGTGTTCAATTTTTAAAGAGGATTATCTGGGACCAGCAATTGGCGTAATGGCTATGTCACTGGACTCCCATGTAGTTGACCGTGGTTCGAGTCCCAGACCTGGCGGCTTAAACTCACGCCGGGCATGTGTGCATGCGTGCCCAAGATCCCAAAAGGAGAATGGAGGAGAAAGGGACTGCGGCATGGCCATCCCCTCTGGGGGTGGGGGTGATGATTTCTTGCTTTCTGTCTGTCTTTCTGGTGAGTGCACATGCCCTATAGCAAAACCTCTCCAAAAATAAAAATAAATAAATAAATAAAATAATAATAATAAAGTGGATTACCAGTGTGATGATGATGCTAAGATGTAACAAATGAACATTTTGACATTGGTATATCCAGAATAAACAATATCATAATGTTCTTATGTCAGAGAGATTCATGCTCTAAGACATTTCACAAGATCATTTTTGAATGACAGGCAAGGCAACAGAATTTGGCCTCATTTGGTTTATCTTGAAACTTATATCCCTTCAGAATCGATGAGGAGTGGAAGGGAGAATCCTAAAATGTGGTATTGATCGAAGGGCCACCTGCTACTAATTTCCAATCACAGATAGGGATATTCTAATGTTAGAATAAAACAGTTCTGACTATTTCATGCAGCGACCTACACTTTTACTTGCCTAAGAACTGTAAAATGCTTATGGCAGTCTTATTTAACAAAAGTAAATCAATCCCACCTTTTAAAAAGAAATATACGTGGTAAAGTGTTATTCCTTCTATATTCCATTAGAGAATGTATGTTTTGACATAATAACTGATGATGACAACTAGCAGATGGCGTAATGATTACATTGCTGGACTCCCACATGGCCAACCGTGGTTCAAGTCCTGGCCCCAGTAGCTTGAAAATTATGCTGGTTGGGACCAGCAGATGGCATAATGGTTATGTCACTGGACTACCATGTATTTAACTGTGTTTCGAGTCCTGGACCCCGTGGTTTGAAACTCACATCAGGTACCTGTGCATGCATGCCCAAGATACTGAGAAAAGACTGAAAGAGAAGGGACTGTGATGTGGCCACTCCCCTGGGTGGGGGCGTTGATTTTTCACTCTCACTGTCTCCGTCTCTCTATCTCTGGCGAGCGCATGCACCCTAACGCAAAAACCTCTTAAAATAAATACATACATAAATTTTAAAAAACTGATGATTATGCTTCATGGTATAACATACACAAATGAGTTGGGAAATGCTTCTCTGATAATTAATGGTCTTTTAGGATAAAATTGTCCTGTTTTGGCAGAGATCTTTTTCAGGCGAGTTGATTAATTTAAAGAAAATTGCAGTAATTATTTCAGTGGCCTGTTTCCCATGGTATTGTGAGTAGATGACCACTTGCAAAATAGTTTTAAATACAATTTCTGGAGTATTCCAATGACGTTGTAACTAGTATTTGTAAAATTTGACCATATTCCATTTTTTTTAATCACAGCATAGAATGTATCTCCCAATGAACAGTATACCATAAAGTATCTGATTTCAAATACTAACAGCAAATTAAAGTAAATTATTTTTGTGTCCCTAATATAATATTAAAAACTATCTCATTTGTGTATTTTGAAATATACTTACGGGTTGTCCAATAGCAGCACTATGGGATTGAGTTCTTTCTTTGGTCTATAATATGCCCTGAGAGGAACAATAAAATTATACAATCCATTTCCAGCTGTTTCAGCTGCAACTATAATTAGTTTATTTTTGAATCCATAGGCTTTTGCATCCTCATAGTAGTTATGCTGGCAACTCTAGAGAAGAAAAAAATTATACAAAGAAATGCCACTTTTAGGCTGCACTAAAGTATGGTGAAAACACTTCATATATATGGAAATGTAAAATTAGTCTAACAAAGGAAATCCTTGTTTTGTAACAGACTGAAAGTAGCTACATTTTTCTGGGATCAGTTCTCCATCCTACAACAGGGACGGGAGGTGTGCCCGGACAAAACCAATGACCTACAGAGAAGTGAAGAGTCAACAGTGTATGTGGGCATATGTCCTTCTGTAAGCTAAAACTTGCTGTTTGATGACGGCCAGTTGATATATGTAACTGGATATATATATATATATATATATATATATATATATATATATTTTAATTATCTACCTCTGACTTTTATTTTTAAAAATATAGTAATGTTATTAAATAGCCTCAGCCCTAGTACTGACTATCTAAAATAATGAATTATGAAAGAAAACAGAAAACAAAAACTCTTAACTGTCTAAATGCATAGCTGAGCTGGTTAGATAATGATGCAAATACTCAAAAGTGAAATAATAATAATAACAAGAGAAATAGGAACAACACATTACTGAAGCTCCTTATTGGCCTGAGAGTATTTTCTATTCCCTGGGAATCTAGAATTTTGCTGGAATTAGCATTTTCAAATCGAGTCTGTTTTAAGTTAAATTAGCTACATGGAGAACTTCTTTGATGTTCTGCACTTTTGCTTTTATATATCTCCACATGGATTTCTGTTTATTTATTTGGGTTGAGATTAGTTAGTTCTCTGTGGATTCATCACCTATGGAATAGTCGTTGCTATTATTCCTTAATAAAAAAAAAGTATTACAAAACACTGGTGGGAATAAGGCACCACGAGTAAACAGAAACAATAAATAAGATAATTAGACCCAAATACTACAGATTTTTGCTCTTATAAGATTCAGAATATAAAAATGAGCATGTTTAATTATGTTTAAAGAAAAAAAAGCACTTAAACATAAACAAATAGTAAGGTTTATTTAAATATCCAAGTAAAATGTCAGAAAATCATTTTCTATATATCTTCTAGAACTAATAAAAGGTTATTTGAAATACCCAAGTAGATGTTTAAAAATTGTATGTTTCTATATATCTTTTAGAACAGGATTACTCAAAAGATGATTCAAATCGCATGTATGTTGTAGATAAACTAGGATGGAAAAAATTAAAGGCTTAGAAGAAAGGATGAGAACATCTAACATATACTTGTTAAGAATAACTGAAATAGAGATAAGAAAGAACCAGGAAGAAGTCTTAGACAGACATATATTAATTGAGGATTTTTGGGAAGTGATGAGAAACTCAAATCCTCAGATTCAGGAAACTCAGTGACTACTAATACAAATAAATGAAGAGAAGTACAATCACATCCATCAGAATGAGAGAGAGAAAAAGAGAGAGACACAGAGAAAGAGAAAGAGAGAAAGTACCTGTGAGGAGCGACAATTAGGAAGACAGCTGCCTTTTCCATAGTAACTTGGAAGAAAGGCAGAATAGTCTTTAAAGTGCTGAAAGACAAAAAAACTAACAGCCTAGAATTGAACATCAAGCAAAGCTATTTTTAATAATGAAGACAAAATAGAAACATTTCAAGGGAAACCATAAAACTATAATTGAAAGAATTCACCACCAACAGACTCTCCTTAAATGAATTTCTAAAGGCTGTAACATAAAACATAGGAAAATAAATCCAGAAGGAAAGTATAAGCAAAAAAGGAGAAGAGAGAAGGAAGAAAACAGTAAAGAATGAGGGCAACGAGTATGCACTGAAAACGTGCTTGGAGAACTAAGAATAGAAGCAGTCACTGAAGCCATATGGGAAAATATGGTCATTCAGAAAGAGGTCATGGAAAGAGAAGAGCAATGGGTTAATATCAGGATCATTAAGAACTTCAATACGTATGAGATACATGAAGGGGAAAAAAATGACTTTCCATAAGTTTTAGAAGTTAGCTCAATTAGTAAGGAAAAACCAGTAGAGGGAATTAATGGTGATAAAATCAAGTCAGGACACCAGAATGGATTGGAGAACATGGTCCTAACTCAACACACTTCCCACGGTGGAATTAACTGTATGATCCCATCCATAATTCCAGGGTGAGCATTTGTTTATGGAGAAGATCACCTCCTACCAACTAGAGCTACCTAAGTAATTCAAAATTCCAGGCATCATCCATCAGTTGGCAATACCCAGAAACTTTGCTTTATTAATATGGTAAAGAAATAGTTAATACTCTTTTGGCTTTAAAAGACCTTCTATTGTTCCCCTACCAATCTTTGAAAACTTAGCCTTTCAACTAGATCAGATTTCCTGTGGGCAGACAAATACGATCCACTCTTTGGTCTTTGCAGACTTAGTCATAAGAAAAATTACTTTTGGAAGGGGTCAGTGTAGGTGAAGCACCTGAAATTTAGAATTTATTAACATTACCCAAAACACACAACTAGTCAGAAATATTGATGCTTCAGAATATTAAAGTAAAATAAGAACTGTAAAAAAAAGAAGTCAAAAAGCCTTGAGAAATGGAATTGTCCATCTCCATGAGCCGAGAGGAATATTTAGGAGCAATGGCAAAGATTCAGAAAGCAACTGCAGGGAGATAAAGGCAGAAATTGTCTAACATTTTGTTTATTTTATTACTCAAGAATTCAGCCACAGTCAAAATTTATGTGTATCATATGAAGAAAAAATAGCAAGAATACTAAATAAAATGTAGAAAATATCTAATCAGTTAAGTTTCTGGCACTGTGATATAATCCCTCTAAGAGCCCTATACAGTTCATATTAAAATCACATCTGTTTTACACAGAAGAAAACTATAGTTTACTGGGGAAGTGTGATGTCCAAATGTACAACTTGTAAATGGAGAGTTGGGATTTTAATTCTAACTCCAAACTTTAGAGTGAACAAAGAACTCCCTGGCTAGAATTAGCAATGCATTTTAATCCCTAGTAGGAATGTCGGGTACTTCTTTTCTAGTTTCTTATTCTTCAGGAGGATAAACCCATACAGGTCAAGCTCAAATTCTAGGATTCTTAGAATTATTCTGTTTGGACAGCTTCTCTAGACATCTGGGCAGGGGAGGTATTAGGCAAGGCAATGAAACTTGCTCCCAGCCTAGTCATAAAGGAAGCTGCATGCCTACATGGGTGCTAGCTCATTCATCACACCAAAGGATTCCACAATGATATTAAAAGAAAAAAGAGAAAATAAATAATTCACCTTCGGCCCAAGAGATTTTGGGGAAACTCTGGATGTGAGAGTGCATAGGTTTGGGAGCCTGGCACCTCTACTTTCTTTTTTAAAACACAACTAGCTGATCTAGTTGGTTAATTTAGTAGAAAGGTAAGTCCTTTGGGTAATATCTAGTGCAAAGAAGTAAAATTGACCAATTTATGTAATCAGATTTAATTGGAAAAGATAATATCCTTTAAACATAGTTTAGTTGAAATACTGTACAAGTTATTTAAATATATATCATTGTAATGCCACAATTTTATGTTTGGGGAATAAAATAGTAAAAAGGGCCTCACCTTGTCTAATCTTAAGCAGCAAAATGGCACTTTTTCATGAAGGAGATGACAAAAAGTGGGTGAACTTCCTATGTACGGAGAGTATGGTGGGTAGCCTTTAGCATACCTGCAAAATAAGAGGAAATATTATGCCTGGATAAGGTGTACAGAATTGGAAGATTAAGCAATGGTCATGTTCTCTGTCTTGATAAAATGAGAGTCAATAACTTTATGTTAGAATTTTATTTTGTAAGGAGACCATAAAGAACAAGAGTAGGCAAACTACAGTCCAGAGATCAAACCTGGCCTATCACATGGCTATTTTGCAACTAAGAAAGATTTTTATATTTTTTAAATGGTTGAAATTTTTTTAAAATTTGATGTCATGTGAAAATTATATGAAGTTCAAACAATTTACTAGCTGTTTCTTTCTAGAAAAGGTTTGCCAACCCTTGGAAAATTTAGATATATTTTTAGTAATGTTAATTTTTACAAAATACGTTTAAAGTAAAATAGGTTATGATTCCTTCAATAATCATTGGACATTAACGCATAACCAAAAGGGAGCAAATGATTAACTAGTTACAGATAGAATTTTTCTGAAATCATGCATGAAATATTATCAGAGACAGTTTGTCTGCCAAATTAAAAAAAAAGTCTATATATTTTGATTGCAAAGATGTTCAAAATGGGACTTTTAAATGTAACAGCATAATTAAAATTTAGGAAATATTAAAATTAAGAAACAGCATAAGTAAAAATTAGGAGATGAGAAATAGTTTAGTGAAAGCCATCTTCCTTGATGTTTATCTCATTAAGAATTTCAATATGTACAAGTTCATTGAAAGAAATAAAAGTACTACTAAGAGTAATTCAATGGAATGCTTAACCTGTACAAAAAATTGTAATCAGTACTTTTTCCTCTATTATCTCAGCTAATCTTCACTTAATACTATAAGGTAGTAATATTACCCAGTTAACAGATTTTAAAAAATTGCAAGCCATATTGTTTCATCAAAGTTACTTGTACACAGCCAGTGGCAGGTGGAACTAGCATGACAAACAAAATCTTCCATACTCCACAGTCAAGGCCATAAGCCACTACACTTTCCTCCAAAAATGGTGATATAAGATGGGCTTAAGAGGTGTGAACACGCTCTGTGGAAGGCTGATATGAGATTAAAACTGTAGAGATTAGTAATGTATTACTACAAAAGTGTAGAAAAGGACTATACATCTTTTACTCAAATATTTTAAATAGTATTGATGCATACTGTTTTGTTTTGTTTTAGAGGTTTTTGCTATAGGGCCCGTGTGCTCGCCAGAATGACAGAGAGACAGAAAGCGAGAAATCATCCCCCAGGAGATATGGCAACACCACAATCCCTTCCCCTCCATTCTCCTCTCGGGATCTTCGGCATGCACACACATGTGCCCGGTTTGAGTTTAAGCCAGCAGGTCTGAGACTTGAATGGCAGTCAACTACATGGGAGTCCAGTGAAATAGCCATTACGCCAACTGCTGGTCCCTAATGCATATTGTTTAAAACAGGCTGATAAAAGCTAAGATCAGCAAGGAAAGTTTAATAGAGGAGGCTGCAGTTACATGTCATTGATTCACTTACTGAACTTCAATATGGACGTGAATAAAGGAGACAAAAGGTAGAAAGATTAATATTACAAGAAGACCACTGTAAAAACACAGTGTGTGTCCTGGGAATATGAATTGATATATATCTCTCCTTAAGGATAAAGGATGATTTAGAGGAAAAATTAATCTAGAAATATATTCTGAAGTCAGAAACTTGAGCCTTGAGACCAGCAGGTGGTGTTATCGTTACATCGCTGGATCCCATGTAGTCAAGCACAGTTCAAGTTCCAGACCTAGAGGCTTAAAACTCACACTGGGCACATGCGTTTGTGTTCAAAATCCCGAGAAGAGAATGGAGGATTGCAGTGCGGCCATCCCTCCGAGGTGTGATTTCTTGCTTTCTATCTCTCTGTCCGGCGAGCACGCTCACCCTATAGCAAAAAATCTCCAAAAAAGGCAAAAAGAAACTTCAGACCTTAGAATGTTCTGCAGACAAGAGAGATACTGCCTAATAAAGGGGGATGTTGATAGAAAAATATAGAAATGAGTCTTGAATGTCTGTAAGGTAAGAACATTAGCTCCTTATCTATTGGTAAGGGACCTTAAGACATTCATTATGGATCTTACAGCAAAACCCAATAATCTTCCATCTTAGAGTATCTAAACATACTCTAAGTTTGAAGAAATTTCTTCATCTGGTGTAGCTTCATCTTCTGATTGGTCACTTAGAAGATCGCATGTCTGAATCGATGATGTATCCGCAACCTCTAAAACAGGAGCAATACTAGGTCTTCTTAAATCTTTGCTTCCCTCTGTAGGAAGAGACAGGGTAGGGCCACTTGCTGACCTACAACTTGTGTCTTGCAAGTCTATAGCCACAGTACCTAAAACAATGAAACATAAAAACCCATCAAGGCATTTACTGTCTATATGACATATTGATTACTTAATGATCAAAGATAAATGAAATATAATCAGCATAATCAAGAAATTTTATATGCATTATATATGCCTTTAGTGCTTAAAGTTTTCTTTCTTTTTCATGTGGACCTTTCCCTGGATAGAATTCTGCATGGGCCAGTCCTGTAGATTAGTAGTTAAGGAAGGTGGACCCCACATGGCCGACCACAGTTCAAATCTCAGCCCTGAGAACTTGAAAAAAACTCACTAGGCACATGTGCACATGTGCCTAAGATCTCAGTGGGATGGAGAAATGGAGAAGGGATTGCGGCATGACCATGTCCCATTTAGGGATGCATTCCTCTTCTCCCTCTCTTCATCTTTTTTTGGTGAGCTCAGCTCTCTGGCAATAAATAAAAAAGAAAAAAAAAGAAAGAAATTATGTACATTTTTGTACAAAAGTATATTTGCAAAGTGTTGCATTATAGTACAAAACTTGAGATTTACAAAATCCTGACATATGTAGGAACTTAAGTGAAAAAGCATACCCTGCTGTTTCAATTTGTGTTTTCTTAAATTTGGAAATTTGTTGGCTATTTTTATTTTATGTATTTCTCACTGTGTCTTCTCTCTTCCTTTCTATTGAGCTATTTTTAATTGATTTGTGATCATTTAATTTGATTTTAATATTAGAACCACTAATATTTTATTTATTAAATGAATATTTCTTGATGTCACAAATGCCACACTCAGGGAACAATATATTAGGCACCTGAGATATGTGGAGGAGACAGACAAGGTCCCTACACATATGAACTGTATCTGTAAAATAACCAACTAGACAAGTAAACTAATAGGGTAATTTTAGATAATCATAAAATAGCATGCAAACACAAAAGAGAACAGAATGACAAATGATGGCATTAGGGAGATGTGGGGGAATGGATTTTTCATAGGTGGGAAAGAAGGCCATTATGAATTTAAGACATTGGATTTTTCACCTGAAAGACAATAGGAAACACACAAGTCATGAAAGTGACTTACTGGAGGCAGTAAGAATAACAAATCCAAATAACTTAAGAATATTGAATACTGAAGGAATAGATAAGTGGAAGAAATTAACTTTGTAATTTTTAAAAATGTTTGCCAGAGGCTATGTGTACTTGCTAGAGTGACAGAGAAAGAAAAAGAGCGACAGAGAAAGCACTCCCCAGTGGAGTGTGGTCACACCGCAATCTCTTCTCCTCCATTCTCCATCCTGTTGGGATTTGGGGCATGCACATTCATGCACTTTCAACCACTAGGTCATGGGCCTGGATTATCCCTTTGTAATTTTAATTAGAATTTAAAAATTAATTTAAACATCAATTAATGGAAAATTCATCTCTCTCTCCTGTGGGGAAAATAAAACCTAATCAATGAAGGCCATCATACCATTTTCACTCACTTCACTAATGCACACAAGCAGACCTGGTCATCCTATCAAAGTCCTCCATCATTTCTTTGTCCCATTCTTGGAAGCAACTATTTAAGATTCTCTTTCCTTCAAATTCTGACCTTTCAACTTCTTCCTCATTATAATAACATGAGTTTTAAGGTGGAAAAAAACGCTAATGGATTTTATCATCGCTTTTCTCATAGCATAAAAAGAGCTCAGCAATTAATTTCTAATAATGTTTTGAAGGAGACTACAAGTTATTATAAAGGAAAAGGTAGAAAGAATGCTTCTGAGTGTGAGATTGGTAGAGACAAGACTCAAAATTGATGAGTAAGTTTCCGAGGCTGGTATCTCTTCATATATACAATATTTTCTGTACTGTGGATAAAGATTAAAGGAGGTTGGTAACCTGTAGTCAGTGGAGTCTTCTACGAGGAGACATAAGTCTATCTGAAATAGCTCTGTTGCCCAAAAACACAGGAACAAGGACTCAGCGGTTCCAGTATCCAAGCAAAGGTAATCATGGTGGCCATCAGAAACTAGAGATGGCTTCTCGCTTTCCAATTTTTGGTAGCATAAATACAGTTAATGCATAATCTAGTCTACGTTTGGTGGGGAGATGGGTTTCTAGAGGTTATGAGATTAAGTTGTCAATTAAGCAGGTGAGTAGATTTGACTTATTTTAATTTTATAAATTTAATTTATAAAAATGAAGGAAAGCCATATTATATGATTTCTATCCAAGTTTGTGAATTAAAATTCATACTTAATATACTTGATATTTAATATACTTAAGTATTGTACTTAATATTTCATAGTCAAATTCATGCTTTGCCTCACTGCAGCTGACCATGGTGTCTACTTCAGGGAGAAAAGAGAACTTATCACAGAACTTTTTCAAGTGCCTCTCTTAACACAAGCAAAATTGAGAACTTCAGGAAACTTTTCTTTCCTTAGTTTTGCTTACAAAGAAACAGATGTATCTCCCTTTATGTAAAACTAATCCTTACTCTTATGCTGTAGATTAAATTCCCTTCTGTTCCTAAGTGATCTGTATACCACTTCCTCCCTAACTCCATATCCCAACCAACAACTTCTTTACAATTTCCCTACCTAAGACAGGTGACCTTCTTAAAAGGGATGTGCACACAGGAATTGTACTTGTACTTCTCAGTTATTTTGTCAACCTTGAT
This sequence comes from Tupaia tana, assembly GCA_026018925.1. Lineage (NCBI taxonomy): Eukaryota > Metazoa > Chordata > Mammalia > Scandentia > Tupaiidae > Tupaia > Tupaia tana. Next base: position 159,743,504 of record JAKSZU010000007.1, on the reverse strand, counting down.
GTCTGGCATCAGGCTGGGCTTGGGATATGATCTCAAGTTAGATTTCAACAGGGAAGACCAAAGAGAAAAAGTGGTTTATATTACAGAAAAGCTCTTATTTGAGGCTTCCTTTTCCCAAATAAAAACTGGGTCCTCCAAGCTAGCACTCTGCAGGGAGCTCTCTGCCGACTTTTTCCCATCTCCCTGATACTTCATGTTGGTAGGCTACAGAAATCTGTCCTTTGATGTATTCCTTTTCCTGTCAGTTCTCATTTCTTCAATCATCTCAATGTTCAGTCTAATGGCTTTAAATACATAACCTCCGGAATCCAACATTGAGCTTTTCAGATGCATCTGTCTCCTGGGACCTAGACTCGTACATTTCCCTTCCTGTTTACATCTTCCTCTGGATTTAATAGAATTTGGTGACTTATGAGGTATGAGAGGAGACGATGGTGAGGGTTAGAACTATGAGTTTACAAACTGAAGGGTACAAGTTTCATCTAGCTTCTAGTTAAAAAAAAAGAAAAAGAAAACCCAGAATTGATATTGAATAAGGGCAGTGATTGGTTCAACTTGAATATGCTGTGTTGGTGTTTCCTGAAGGACAGCCAGTTAGAAATAACCAGTAGGCAGCTGAACATATTGTTGTGAAGACAAATTTATGCTGATGGCTTAGGCACACGGATCATGTTTCTAGAGGACAGAAGAATCCATGAGAGCAGACATGACCCCTCTGGGAAAATGGATGTGCACAATACAGAGAGGGTTTCAGGAAGAACACGGTCAGGATGTCACGTGTAGTGAGGATGGTCCCTGGGTCCAGTGACACGGAGGAGAGTTGAGATGGACTATGCAGTCAGCCATGTAAGATCCAGATCCCTTAACTACTGAGCAATAGAGCTGGCCTGAAAGAACTTATATTACTTAAAAGATTTTTAAGTAATAAAAATTTTTCTTGCCATAGAAATGAGATATTTGCTGGTTTGAGGTGGTTTGGTGGCAAAATTTTAAGAAAATTCTTATTCTTTCTGAATCAAATCTTCTTCCTTCCTTTCTTTTCTATATCATAGGACTCAAGTTCATAGAGAGAATGAGATGGGAGATACAAAGATAGTTCTGACACAAATGATTGGAGAATACTTGAAATGGCCCCGCTGACAACTGGATAGAGAACTTACAAGACAAACACAGAAGTGTTAGGTGCTTTTAGTGTAATCAGAAACACAAAATCATTATTGTATACATTTTTATATCTTACTTGTTTACCAACCTAATTGCTTAGGAATTTTGCTCTGTATACCTAAGTATGCCTAGTTTATTACATACACACGTTTGAAATTTGACATTGGAATATTTATAAAATTAAAGTGTATTTATTACTTTTTAAAGAAAAAAGTAGTATTTCCAAACCTTTTTTATACCTACCCATGCTGGCAATGATGCTATGTACAGGTAATCTGGATGGTCCATGATAAAATGACTTTGACACATTGTTTTTTCTTTGCTGATCTTGATTCTTAAATGCTGAATTCTCTTCTTTGGTAATATTAATATAAAAACATATGTCTGTAGAATTCATAGTGTATCGAGGACCTGGATTCAGCAAAATGTTTTTATTATCTTCCCTCCTAATACCAATCAAGCAGACCCCAAACCTTAATTTAGAAAAGAAAAGAAGAGTATAAATATTGTAATTTAGCAAAGGTCTTAGTATTTCTTTTTTTATAGTTAAACATGTAAGAAAATTAGTAAATAGTTAAGACAAAGCAAGGTTAAAACTCCAAGTCACAGCATTTTAAGCTTAAAAGAACCCTACAAATTCAAGATCCTTGTGTTTACAGGAAAAGAAACAATGTTTTCAGCATGTTTTAAAATCAATGCAGTATATATATATATATATATATATATATATATATATATATATATATGAAAGAATAGGAGAAAAACATCAGAATGTATATCATATAGTAAAGATAACATTTTTAATAAATTATTACGAAAATACTTTGGTCAAAAAATATAAACAGTATTTCTTAGTTAGGTCAAAAAGTAAGAAAATACTATTGGCCAAAAGGGAACAAAGAAATTTATCTGAGGTCACATTAGTAAAAACCAGAGTCCCTGAATTTCTTTTAATACTGTTTCTATCATATTTGGTTTATTTGAATTTAAAGAAAAATATTTTTTAAAGTTCTAGATATGCAGCTTAATTAGAAAAAAAAATCTTTGAATGTAACAGCCTGCTTAATTTTTATATGCTTTTTAGATAAAAAATTTTTGCTACAGGGCACATGTACTTGCCAGAGAGAGAGGGAGAGAAAGTGAGAAAGCACCCTACCAGAGGGAATGGCCAGGCTTTAATCCCTTCTCCTCTATTCTCTTGTTGGGACTTCGGGCAGAAACATGCTCCTTGTATGTCTACCAAACCCTGGTTCTGGACTTGAACTGCCAATTGGCCATATAGGTTCCAGCCACCTTATCTACCAAGAAACTGGAAAGTAGTTTTGTTTAGTTTTTAACCTATTTCTCTGATCAAAGTAAGTGATACCAATTGGTTTTATTTTAATGTATAGTATTATTATTACTTCATTTAAATTTTTATCCAACACCTTAAAATTTAGATTCATAAAGAAGATTAATTTTCATATGTGTGAATTCTTAATAAATTAAAATATAGGGACCAGCAGTTGGCATAATGGCTATATTGCTGGACTCCCATGTAGTCGACCGTGGTTCGAGTTCTGGACCCAGTGGCTTAAAATCACACCGTGTGTGTGTGTGTGTGTGTGCCCAAGATCCCGAGAGGAGAATGGAGAAGAAGGGATTATGGCATGGTCATCCCCCCCGGGGAGGGTGACTTCACACTTTCTGTCTCTCTGTCTTTCTGGCGAGCACACACACCCTATAGCAAAAACCTCTCCAAAAAAAGAATTAAAATATTTAAAAATGAGAGTTTAAAACTTTCTAAAGTAAATATTCCCACTAAATTATAATTTATTCCAGATAACCATAACTCATAGCGAACATACAGAGACTAGAGTTCAAGCATTTCAACATTCATGTAAAAAAACCCAGAATACTGGAAACATGGAACACCAATATAGATTCTATTTTAGAAAGTGGAATCACTTCTTAGCCTTTCGGTTAAGATCTGACCGATTGACTGACAGTTTAATTCTTCTCTTGAAGCAAAAACATACTTTTTGTGAGCATGGAAAGAGGCATATGTAAAACTCTTTCCTTCATATTCAGCAAAAAATGTACTTTCTTCCAAGACAATGTGGTAGACTTCGTTCCCAGAGCATCTACCGTACATCTTCTGCCACTGTTCTGGTGACTGCTGGCCTTCTCTGCAACACAAGCACACACACATACACACACACACAAAGAAAAACAGTGAATGTGGTTAAAAAACACTAGTCACACAGCTGTTTTCCAGCTGTGCAAACTGGCAAGTGCAGTTCAGAGACTATCTGCATGGTACTCTGAACTCTGCATGATGACATGCCATGCAGAACCCTTACAAAAATTTTTAATTTAATACTATAAATATGAGCTTGAGACATGGCAGTTTTCTAGAAAGTGGGAGTGTTTCAAGATAACGGCTGATGAAAGCACTTATTGTGATGATGGGTCAATAAGATACAGCATTCAATTTTTAGTCCCTCTTGAGTTATATCTTGTCATGCACACTGTATATACAACATTCATTTTATAGTGTCCACAATGTGGCCAGGTTGTCTCATTTATAATACTTGTTTGGCCCCTGTATGTATAGAATTTTGTTTTGTGTGTCCATTTCAATTTACGAGTTTGTTTTCACAGAAAATACACTCTTATTTAAATTGCTATCTATGTCCTAGCAATGGCTTTCTTCTTGTTGTTAGCAGTCAAGAAAATGCGCCTTGTGATAAAAGGGTCTTTGCACTGAATGTTTGATAACCCCCCACCCAACTGTATGTTGAAACCCTAATCCCAATGTGATGGCATTTGGTGGTGGGATCTTTTGGGAGGTAGTTAGGTGATAAAGGTAAAGCCTTTATGAATGGGATTAGTGCCCTTACAAAAAGAAGCCAAAAGGCTAGCTAGCTTTCCTCCCATTAGGCAAAAACAGCTTAATGAGAAATCAGCAATGTACAACCCAGAAAAGGCCCTAACCAGGACCCAACCATGTTCAACTTTTCAGTGATTCTTTTTTTGTTTGTTTCTTTTTTAATTTTTTAAAAATTTATTAACATTTAATCACATGAATTTATAGTATACATTTCTCTTTTTTTCTTTTTATATATTTACCTTTTCTTCCCCCTATTTCTCAGCCTCTGCCAATTCTAACCCTCCTCCCACACTATCTCATGTGTCCACAGTTGTTTTCCATTCCTTTTTTTCTCCCACATTTTATTGATTCACAGAATTTCTTAAATAATCTAACTACCTTCAATAGTAAGCTCAGCTGATATATTCATATCTATGAATACATGTCTGACTTTAGGCATGGAACACTGAATAGAAAGAATGTACTATAAGGTAGCACCTAGCTGATCCTATATAGCTTACTACGGTCATTAAGTAGGTATTATTAAATATATTTTTTTAATTTCAAGAAAAGCAGTTTTAGCTTTAATAAATCAAAGAAATGCTAAGAAACTTTGCTTAAAACTTAAAGCCAGGAAACAGGTTAGAATTCTGTTCAAATAGTAGGTACATGAACCTAATGGTAGCTCAAGACAGGACAAAAATCCTTAAAACCGGAAAAGAAAGCCTAGAAAAAAATCAGTAATGTTTTAGTCAAAAGTCACAAAATTCTATTTCACCAGTTCAGTCTCATGTACTTAATCTATCTTCTCTTGTGGTTCGATCTTCTCAATTAAATTCTGGGATATAATATTCAACTCCAGACTTGCCCACATGAGTAAGTTGGCCATTCTTTTAGTTTTTTAACTCTTATTTCTGTGTGACTGTATTTCATTTTCCTGGTATATCACTCTCTTGAGAACTTCTTGGAGATTTGGTCTAGAGTTGGTAAATCCTTTCAGGTTTCCTTTATCTGAGAATGTTCTTGTCTTGTCTTCCCATATGAAGGGTAATCTTGCCACATACAGTATTCTTGGTTGCAATTGCTTTTCCCTTAACATTTTGAATATATTTTCCCATTCTTTCCTCACTCGCGTTGTTTCCGATGAGAGATCCACTCTCAGCCTGATGGGATATCCTTTGTAGGTAACTTGACATTTCTCTCTTGCCAATCTTAGTATCTTTTCTTTGTCTGTGGTTTTGGTTAATCTGGCTATAATGTGTCTTGAAGAAGATCTTCTTGGGTTGATTCTATTTGGGGTCCTTTGTGTTTCTTGGGACTGGATCTTTGAATGCCTCTCTAGGTTTGGAAAATTTTCTTCCAGGATTTCATGGAATATATTGTCAATGTCTTATGAGTCTCTTCCCTTTCTGGGATACCAATTATCTGGATGTTTGAACATTTGATGGTATCTAGTATTTCCCATATATTATTATCATTTTTTCTGGCAATTTTCTCAGTCTTTGTGTTGGATTTTTCTAGGACAGTGATTCTATCTTCTACATCTGAGATTCAATTTTTGGTATAATCTAGTCTGCTTTTAATACTTACAAAGGAGGTTTTGACGTCCTGTATTATAGCCTTCATCTCTAACAGGTCAGTGATTTTTTATCTCTTCTGTAAAAATCAGCATCAGTCTCATAGGATTGAAGCAAATCAGATAACACACAAACACAAAATCACTTAAAAATATTGATTGGGATGCTAACACTCAGAAAATTTAGCTGCCATTCTTATTTTGCCATTATAATTTCCTCATTGCCAAGTTTTGAATCACTTCAGTATGTCTAGTCAATTAGCTTCCAGAACTGAGAGAGTAAATAAATCTAAGTTATCTATAATCTGTCTGTGGTAATTTATACTAGCAGCCTTGATTGACTAAGACAGTCTCCAAAAAAATATTCCGTGCAAAAAGTGCAGCTTCTTTTGTTCTGGAATGTTCTTCTTTGGCTCATTTTCTTTGGCTTTAGAAATATATTAAAAATCCATTTTATGAGAAACTTATAATAGATATTTAAATTGCTCCTTTTCCTCTTTTATTACAGCAAATTCATTCACATTTGCTGGATAAAGCTTAGGAACTACAAAAAAATAAGCACATCCTAGAAAGAAAATGATTATATAAAAATCAAAATATTTCATCATAAACTCTGTAGATTTTCAATGAATGAAAACAGATGACTAGTCTTAGCTGCCATGCTTCAGATTTAAAAAGTCATTTTAAAATCTGACTATTGTCTAAATTATTAGGGAGCTAATTTATCAACATTTTCTAGGTGTCAATAAGCTTTTAAAAATCATACATATTTTCAACATGTTTCACTTGAACCTCATTTTTTTTAGAGATTTTTGCCATAGGAAGTGTGTGCTTATTGGAGAGACACAGAGACAGAAAGCAAGAAATTACCACCCCAGGGGGTGGTCATGCCACAAAAACTACTCCATTCTCCTTTTAGGATTATAAGCATATATGCACATGTGCCCAGTGTGAGTTTTAAGCCGCCGGATATTGGACTCAAACCACAGTCGACTGTGTGGGAGCCAAGCGATATAACCATTACGTCATCCTCTGGTCCCGAGCCTCATTTCTTAAGTGTGTTTGAAAGCCAGGAGCCTAAACCCTGAATTCTGATTCCTTGATCTGTACTCTAACACTGAGCTATTCCGTGAATTATTTAACTTCTCAGTGATTCTTTTTCTCTTCCATAAAAATAAGCATCAGCCTCATAGGATTAGAGAAAAACAGGTAACACAAACACAAAATCACTTAGAAAATATTGATTGGATGCTAGCACTCAGAAAATTTAGCAGCCATTATTATTTTGCCATTATAACTTCCTCATTGCCAAGTTGCGAGTCACTTCAATATGTCTAGTTAATCTACTAAACAATAATGCTCTCAAAAACTTTACTTGCGTTTCCATGATGTTACTATATTTTTGTAAATAGGAAAAAAAAATAGGACACACTTTTGACTATTGATCGCATTTACCTTCCTCTAACCACTACTTCCAGAGGACGATTGGCCCTTTCCTTTTGGCAAACAAAAATAAAGTTATCCTTCTTACGTATCACACTACAATATGTTGAGATGGTACTTGGCAAAAATATAACTCATCTGAAAGAATGGAGATGTAAGAGAAGGTGCCAGTAATTCACCAGAATTTGTTTGAAATCCATAAAGCAACATGGGGTCAAATAATTGCCATGCAAGAGTTCTAAAAGCTATTCAAGGAAATCATAGATCTAATTCCAGAAGCTGAAATGGGAACACAGTGTGGTAACTTGGAAGGAAACAGAAATAGATTGTGTTAGACACGGACAATTCAGATGAATTCCCTTCAGTCATTTGCTTGTTGCCTTACTATTTTGTATTGGCACTTTTCACTTCAGCAAGCATCATTTCTTTAGGATTTTTTTCTTGGGATCTTTTTTCTTTTTTTAATGATTTCATTAAAAGCCTCCAACAGGTAACTAAGAATTTTAGGTTCAGTTCATTGTAAATACATACATTTTTCTTTTCTCAGCTCTTGTTATTTTCTTGAGGATGCTAGACATTAGTAATTCCATCTAATACTGATGTCTAGTTCACACTCATTAATTTCTACATAAAATTCATTAAGCACCAGTAAAGGGCAGGAAAAGGTTTAGATCCAAAGACAATGACATTTAACTTAAAAGGAAAAATGCTTTAGCTCATGGAGTGCCTAGTCGGGGAGAACTAACAATAAACAAGAGAAATAAACAAATTATGGGTGTGTTGGAAGTGATTAGTAGGTGGTAGGGAGACAAATAAAGCAGGGAGGACCTAGCATTTTGGTAGGTAGTCTGGAATGTAAACACTGGTTGAGGAAGGCCTCGTGACAGGAAGACATTTGAATAAAAATCTTAAAGAGGGTGAGAAAAGTGAACATAGATCTGGGAGAAGACCACCGTGAACAGAAACAGCAATAAGCACTTGTTCGAGACTGAGGAAGCCTGGCGTGGCCAAGGAAAAGTAAGGGAGCCAACCAGGCAGACATTGAGAGAGGAGGAGAAAATGTGGCCAGGGAGGGAGTTGGCCAAGAAAAAGGATAATGGAGGGCTTTGGAAGATTTTGAAATGGTCTTGCGATACCTTGGCAGCCACAGCAGGACATCAAAGAGAACACAAAAGGACCTGACATGTTTTACAAAAATTCCTCTAGTCATTTTGTTGAAATAGATTGGAAAAAGGGCAGTGACCTGTGAGAAGTTTGTGGAAATAATACCACATGGTGATGGTTTGCACCAAGTTAGATCTGGGTGGGTTCTGAAGGTGGACCTGAAAGGATTTCCTGATGAAAGGAGGAAAAAAATATACTTATACTATGCTTAAATACCCATATCCATCAGAAATATGGAGAGATAAATGAGCAAATATCCATGTAGATAACAGTGAAAATCCAAGTGCCTGTGCTTACAAAACAACACGGGGGTAATTCTGGCTATAAAATGTTATGTAAGTGTCTCCAGACTCAGCATTGTATTATAGTTAACTGGGGAAGGAGGGAAGTCAGCCAGAGATGGCACACATGGGGCTATGCAACATCTGGAATGCTTATGCTTTAAATATCGAATGTGGGACAAGTAGGTGGTGTGGTAGTTGAGGCACTGGACTACCCCACTTAGACCACAGTTCAGGTCTGGATCTGGAGACTTGCTTTCTCACTCTCTCTCTTTCTCTCTCTCTCTCTCTCTCTTGTGAGTGCATGTGCCCTATAGCAAATTAAAAAATAAGAAGAAGAATAAAAAAAGATTAAATAAATAATTCCTTTTTAAAGATCTGGAATGTTAGCTACATGGATAATATTCTTATACTTTGACTATCTCTAATAGTTTCTAATTAATAAAAAATAAAATGCATCTGGGCTGGTTTTGTGACTTAGTAGTTAAGGCAGCTAAATCCCACGTGGCTGACTGTGTAGTTCTAGTCCCAGCCCAGCTTCCCGGGAAACATGTCAGACACATGTATGCCCCCAGATCCCCCCCAAAACAAGAGAGATGGAGGGGGAGGGAGGGGAAGAGATTGCCCTTACTACCTCCCATGGTATGTGTGGGGCGTCCTCCCTCTCTCTCCAGAGGGTATGTGCCTTTGGGCAACAAACAAAAAGAAAAACACATCACAGAAAGGGAGGGAAATGGCTGGTAGTAATAATTTAAAATTAAAAAAAAAATATTTTTCACTAATACTTTACTGTATTTTAAAGCAACATTGTAGGCTACATTATTTATGCCAGAGCAGCCCTCTCAACCAATTACCAATTTTTTTAAGAATTATTTATTTAATTTACTTCATTCATTTATTTATTGTTAATTTGACCAGAGAGAAAAAGAGAGAAAGAGAAAGGGAAAGTGAGAAAGCAAGCCACCAGGTCCAAGACTCAAACTGCAGTCAGCCATGTGGGAGTCCAATGCCTTAACCACCATGCCTTCTGTTGGCCCTGTCTACTTACCAATATCTTAAGACTAATATTTTATTTAGGCAGAAAGTAAACATTTTCCCTTCCTCCAAGAAGAAATGTGTCAAATTTCATTTTTCCAACTATCTATTCAGTTATTCAGTTTACTAAATAATCCATCTTTTTAATAACCAATTTAAAATAAATCCTTTAGGGGCCAGTGGTTGGTGTGTTGGTGAAGGTTCTGGACACCCACATGACCAACCATGGTTCTAATCCTGGACCTGGTGGCTTGCTATCTCACTTTCCTTCTCTCTCTGTCCCTCTCTAGTCAAATTTTAAAATAATAATAAAATAAAATAATTCTTAAAAAAAAAACTCCTTTATCAAATACCAGACTCCTAATTATACATGCCTGTACTGGGATTTTCTGCTCTGTTAAATTGATTCCTCTCTATCAATTCACCAAAATCACAGTATCCAATTATTGTATCTATAAAATACTTTTAAATATATAAGGTATCTCCTCATTATTATTCTCCTTCAAAAGTTTCCTTCCTGGTCTGGTTTCTGCCTTTTTTCCATGAACCTAAGATCTGTTAATCTGTTTCAATAGTGCTGGTAATATGGTTGCTGAGATGGCTTTAAACTTATAGATTTGGGTGAAATCAGTATCTTTATATCAGCATGTTCCAGGTGTTAATTACATGTTCACTTCTGTCATAGCCTCTTACCCGACATACCAATCCTCAGCAGAATGTAAACATCAGAACCCCTACGTCCCACTGATCGGATTTCTGTGAGATTTCCAGTGACCAGAACATTCTTCATGGCCAGTGAATGTTCAGAACATATGTGTTTAGTGCAAGCACTGTATCTCCCTGCACTCTGTGAGACACCTGCTATCATCCCCATTTCATAAATCAAGAAACGGAGGCTCACTGGCATCAGTGATCCTTGCCAGTCAGAGCAGGTCATAGAATTCGACCCAGGCCATCTGCCCCAGGAGGCTGTAGCTTGCTCGGGAATTTCCGTTCTGCACAACCCTGATTTTCAGTGTGAACTCCACAGTTGTCTCATGCCCTTTGTTCAGGTTACTGGACAACCAGCAAAAGTTTCTTGTCTTTATTAGAATGCAGGACATTAAGTGTCCGGTTGATCTGTAAAAAACCTTCATTTGTTCTCAATTTAGCATCCTATCCTAATTTTCTACTTTTCTTCACAATGTTCCTTTTTTATGTCTGGGTAGACTTAATTCAAGATTGCTTCTGAATGAGACAGAAATAATTACATAAATAAATACTAGTATTTTTCCTGACTTCTTATACAAGATAATCCTTAATCACCCAAGTATTTCTTGACTTCACTCATTTGTTTATCCCTTTCTCCAACATCAATATTTAGACCTTTAAAATAGTCCTAACTCGCTTCCTTGCCTCCAATAAATACCCTTAAAAATCCATCTATGGTGCTGTGACATGAGCGAGTTCCTAAAATCTCAAATCACTTCAGGTTACCCTCTTGTTAAAAATGCTTAAAGGTCTTCCTCCCTCCCGTTTATCAGGTTAAACATTTTCTGTCATGAGTACAAGCCCTCCTGACCTATTCTATGGCTGGCTTTCAACTTCCATCTATTTGTTCTGCTTTCTTTCTTTCAAGTGCTTCAGCCATAAGCAGGCTTTAATCTCCCTTGAACAAGACCCTGGCACTTGCATACAGACTATTCACCAATACTGTTTATTCTGCCTCTTAAAGTCTACTCCTTTGTCGACCCTCAGCCTAATCATTACTTCCTGCACCTTGCAGTAAAGTCCTTTTCCTTTCACAACATTAAATTGTATTAATTATTCCTTCACGTCTTGCTTCCCTGTTAAATCAGCTCACGAGGAAAAAGATCATGTCTTGTTTACCACTGTATCCCCAAGACCTGACATCATTCTGACATGGAGTAAGTGCATAATAAATGTTTTGTTAAATGAACAAAGAATAATCTAACAATGTTCTTTATGCTCAATTACTAAATGTTCCGCTTTTCTAATTATATAATTTCTCCTTCACCAGAATAATTTTCCAGGTCTAACCAATTACTTTCCCTAGGATGAATTTGCCATTAGCACTTTTTAAAAAAAACCCACTGAGTTTCATAATCACTAATGGGCATAAAATGAATTTAATACTACACCACCTGAATGTTATAATTAGGTAGAAAATAACAGCAGGAAAAACACAAAAGATTTTAGGGGTAAAATGCACAGAATGGAAAACTTTAACCTTGAAGGACACCCCACTCTATAAAGCAGTCTTTCGTTTTTCTCATACTTTTTAGGTTGCTTTACTACACATTAACCAGTATCTGAACAGTAATAAATCTTTCCTAACCAGGATTTATGTCCACCTCTGTATTCAAAATAATTGTCAGCTACTACTGTTTGTAAAGATGTTAGTAGAAAAGTAAAGAAAAAATAAAAATACGAAAATGAAGCATTCTATTAAGGAAAATAAGTGGGGCACAGAATAACGACACAGGCTTGATATTGGAAAGACCCCTTAGGTGGTTTTCTCCTGGAAAGAAAGATGCCTGCTGTAGAATTCATGCACCCCATATCATGGCCATAATGGCCCTAGAAAAATGTTGATAAGATCGCCTAGAAGCTTGTATCTGTTATTCTCTACATTTTAAACCTTAAACAAATGTCTTTGTGAGAAAAAGAAAAAAGAATTTTAACAAGGACATTGTAAGAAAAAGTGCTGAAGAATTGCTTAGAGGAAAGGCAAACACACAAGTCCAGTGAAATAAATAATGAACTACTGCCAAGACCTTGTAGCCTTCAGCCATCAATTTCAAATCTCCCCTTCCTATCTTAAAATAACATTTTGTGCAGATTCCATTTCTTTCAAATTGTGCTCGAGTTTTATTAAGATCAATCCCAGGCCCATCCAATTTGAAGCCCCTATCTCCCCAGGGCAAGCTTACTCTCCCTGGGCTACTGCCGGTCTCTGGATGAACTCCGAGGTCATCAGTGTCCTTCATAAAGAAAATGACCAAACACTGGCTGGCTTGCAGAGACATGGAAATGCTCTGTGGGGAATAAAGAGGCGTGCCTCTGTACACCATCGCTGGTGAACAAGAAAGTCTCTCTTACTCTCTCTGTGTGCTTCTGAGTGGTCCATCCCATAACCTCTAGCTTCAAGGCTTTCCTAACTTACCTTTCTACTTTACCCTTAAGAAGGGTAATACAGGGGACCAGCTGTTAACGTAATGGTTATATCGCTGGACTTCCAGGTAGTCGACCGCAGTTCGAGTCTCGGACCCAGTGGCTTAAACTCATGCCGGGCGCATGTGCGTGCGTGCCCAAGATCCCGAGAGGAGCATGGAGGAGAAGGGATTGCGGAGTGGTCACCGCCCCCCCCGGGGGGTGATTTCTCGCTTTCTGTCTCTCTCTGTCTTTCTGGCGAATGCACACACCCTATAGCAAAAACCTCTCCAAAAAAAAAAAAAAAAAAAAAAAAAGAAGGGTAGTAGTAAGACAGCTCCTGCCTTTTGAAGCTATCATCTCTGCTGCTGAAGAAACTCACTCGTGGGGATATGGGCTGATCTACAGCTCTCATTGATCATTGTTGTGTCAATCTCCTTTGTCATCCTCATGGTCAAATAATCACAGAAAATTACATAAGCAGGTATCTCAAGTGTCTAACTGGAGACGGAGATTCTAGTTCTCACTTCTAGCAAACACCCAATCTCTGTGAGTAATAAGTAGTTATTATCTGTTCCAGAGAGTGAGAGAGAGAGAGAGAGAGAAAGAGTAAGAGAGAAGTACCCTGGATAAGGTCTCCTCACACGACCCTCTTTCCCTAGCCCTCCAGCTCCTCAGCATCCTGGATGCCCATGCACATGCCTGCATGTTTTAAGTGACCAAGGATTTAGGTGGATCCAAACCTGTGACCACCATTGGCTTCAGCCTTACAGGGCTCTTGCGTTACTGCCGCACCAACCAATCGGGCCAGCACTCGGTAATCCTTTGGCCCTCGCCTCACTTGGTTTGGGGTGCATGCAAAGGCACTGTGCTCCTCTACTTGTCTCCCTCTCTGATCAAGGGTGAGAAGATTAGAAAACGGGATTCTGGACTCTTCTTTGTCCTCAGTCCACCAATCCTGGGACAACATGAAAGTTGCCAACCTAATAGGGATTGGCTTAAAAACATTAAAAATATTAAACATTATTCTATTCTGTTTATTATTCCCGAGTCAGAAATATGATGAGTTCCAGTTGGCTTCTGGATTTTGCATAAATCTATTTTGACAATGGATTTTATTTTCCTTACAAACACATGTTGCACATTCCTCATTAGCCCATGACCACACCTTAAAGGCAAATGGGTATTTAATGACAGAGAGCAACTGAACTTACCCACCAGCCCCCTGAGCTTCAGCTAGGTCGACCAAGTGGAGCAGCCTATTGCCAACAAGCACTTGACTCAGCTCTTTGCAGAAATGTATTGTGATGCAGACCTCTGAATGCAGTAAAAGAACTTGATAGAATTTTGGCTTACAAGTTGCCCCACATAATATTTTCCCAAAAGGAGAAACAGAGAAGTTCTCTTCAGTTTCTTGTTCTAGATATGACATACTAAAATCTTATTATATTACATCTCTGTTACTATTTTACAAATATGCTGAACTACCCTAATCAATATTACAGTTTGCATTTTTTAAAAAATAGCATAGGGCCAGCCAGTGGTATGATGGTTAAGGTGGCTGGATCTCACATGGCCGACTGCACGGCTCAAGTCCCAGACCTGGCAGCTGACCCAGTGGCTTGACAAAAATGCTTGGAATATGTGTGCATGCCCCAGAAACCAAAACAAGGGAGAGATGGAGAAGAGGAGACTGCAGGGTGACCATCCCCACGATAGTGCTTTCTTACTTCCCCCCTCTCTCTCTTTCTCACCTTCTCTTTCTCTGGCAAGTACACTTGCCATCTGGCAAATTGAAAAAAAAAAATACATATCATAAAACCTTGTTCTACTGGCAACTTCTTATTTTTTTAAAAAATAAAGCTGTGTATTTTTGTGAAGTTCATACAAATAGATATGAGTAAGTAAAATTGGATTTTTAATCTACATATTTTCTTTATGCATATAGAAGGTCATTCTGCTGAGAGCAAACTGTTGTGAAGTGTGACCTTTAAATTTGTAAATTGTAATCATTTTCAGGAATCCACTTGTTTCATAACATTGTTTGTTATTTTAAACTCCTCTGCATTGTAACTGTTGGATTTGGTCTTACTAGCACATTTTGTTCTCTTTGATCCTAAAGAATGTTGTTAAATAGAGGATAATCAGTTTCAAATTCACCAAAATTCAAACATTGTCATACTAGTTGTTTTATATACTTATTTTTATTATCAAACCAAATTCTTTTTTTACCAATGGGAATGAAAAGCATCTTGTCATAAGATACAATATTTTTATATAAAATCCATTCTTCACTATGTAATAGAAGTGGATCTTACTTATGAACTTTTTGCCTTAGAGAAAAAGATGTCATTTAAGTTTATACTTGGAAAAAAAAATAGGTTAAATAAATTTTTCCTTATTGAAGCTCTATTTTAAAACTTAGAATATTTATTTATTACCTCCCTGTACTGGAATGATTGAAAGTAGATTTTAAGAGTCTAAAACAAGGCCTAGCCATAGACGTATGGGTAGTAGAACACTGCTCTGCCGTGCTTGAACCACATGGAAGACCAGGGTCTGAGCTCCGGGTAGACCTGAAACACAAGAGGCACCCATGTGAACCGTGATCCTACCTGCCTGGAAGGCTGGAGGGATCTCTCAGCACAATAAGAGCCTGTCAAACATGACTGTTTCTCTCTCAAGAAATAAAAATAAATTTATAACTTTACCGTTACTGTCAACGCAAGGAACCTATAGATTGCATTTTAAATAATCGTAGAATACCACTGCAAATCAAAGAAGTAATTTGGACCAATTGCAGCCTTTGTCATTGAAAACATAATTCTAATTTATGAGATAGGAGGTCCATTGAGATACGTAGAAGTTTCCAAAACAGATGAGGTTACAAAATAAGCAGCTACAACATAACCTGGGATCAGCATCTATTCTTGCTAGTCTGAAGATGCGATTGATTTACAGATGTATGGTTATTTTATCTAGGATTTTTGAAGCCTCCAACACTGGAATTCGAACTGTGCTGTTGACCATGTGGGATCTAGCTCCCTTGACACCAGGTTATGTGACCAGTGCTGCATTCCAACTCTTGAATGTCAGAACTTCCCCAAGTTCATTATTTTTAAAGAATTATATATTGATTTTATTTATTATTGTTATTTTTATTTTGAATTTGACCAGAGGGAAACACAGAGAGAGAGACAGAAGGAAAATGAGAAAGCAAGCCACCAGGTCCAGAACTCAAACTGCAGTTGGCCATGTGGGAATCCAGTGTTTTAGCCACCACTTCACCTGCTGGCCTCCTCTCCAATTTTTATATCATCAGGCACTGAAATAGAAATCTGAGTCTTAAGAGTGAAAGTTGCAGGACAAAATATAGAGGATGATAATCAATTTTCTACCACTAGATGGAACCAGGAAACTGTTCTCAAGATGGACAAAGTTCCTGTTGAAAGCAGAAAGAATAGAGAAATGCTACATCGTTTTCAAACATTATTAACAGTGAACATGAACAATGAACACTATTTTGAAAGCAATCTATTTCAATAGGAAATGAAAAAGTTCAAGTGTTAAGTCTGAAAGATTGATTGTACATGAAGTTGGAAAAAATTTACTATACTTGAAGTTGCTTTGGTCCTTCAATAACTCCAATGAGGGTTTCAGTATCCACTTAATTTAAGAATAAGCAGCCTATCATCCCAAATTTTTTTGATAAAAACATCTAAAATTCTGTTTAGATTTTTCACTTACCTTTCAAATGGTCCAATGAGAAAGGAAATGTACTTGTTATAGTGAAACGGAATCCTCAGCTGTTTAACTCCTTTATTAGATGAATCATATGCCACTGGTTGTAAAGTGTTCCAGTTCAGCATTAATAAAAAGGGATAGCCAAAATGTGCTATCCCACTTTCTCAGATTGCAGCCTGCTTGCTTACCGAATACCATATGCTTAGCTTCTGTTTAAGTGCTCCATGTCCTCGTGCATTTATATTACATTGCTATATCTGTACTTTTATCTAGGGCATCATTGTGAATTTTTCCAAGTAATATTCTGTACGTTTTAACATTCAGGGTTATATTAATTTGAGAATCTCCTATTACTGTTATTTACAGTTTATCATTTGCTTATGTTTTTGCCCTTTTAATAATAATTGCAACTGGAAATTCTTTGCTGCCTTTCCATGCTGCCATTTGGTTTATTCTCAAGAGTGCACGGTCTTCCCATAGCTAAAAGGTATCTTTATTAATAAAATAAGTCCACTAGGGGAAATTTATAACACATGTCAAATCTATATAAAAATAATGCTTATATCACATGCCACCCTGCACTGATCATATGTTCATTTGTATTTTTCACCTTGCCTTACATGTATGGACACATGATTATTATTTATGGAATAAATAAATGAATGGCCAAATCATACTAATATTTTAGCTCTTAATTAAATTCTATCTTTAGCATTTTGCCTTATTCATAGCTTATAAATTTTTAAAATATTTATTTTGATTTTATTTATCATTACTGTTTTAATTTGTTATAGAGTAGGTGTGCTCATCAGAGATAGACACATACACACGCAGAGAAAGCAAGAGAGAGAGAGAGAAGGAAAGTGAGAAAGCAAGCTGCCAGGTCCAAGACTCAAACAGTGATGCCATGGCCAGGTGGGAGTTTAGCACACCAACCACCATGCCTCCTGCTGACCCCCATAACTTATAAATTTGGACCAATTTTTAAAAAATACTTGCTTCCAACTGCTGAGCTGAATTCAAAGAGTTTTAAAGTATCTCTTACTAATAATATGTTATTAAACTTTACTTCTCTATTATACATATCATGCTATGAAAAAAGAAAAAAAGGAATTATCTCACAAGGGAGTCACCCAGGCTACTCATGTAATCACTTTGCTATTTTAATCTCTCTTTTGCTGTGCTTTGCAATTCCAATGTCTACAGGACAAGCTTAGGAATGCAAATATGTGAACTAGGTCATGTGAAACAGTGGGGAACACTCCTGGTTGTGGTTAAGTGGTTGTTGCATGCTCCTGAATAGGCAAATTCCAAGAAAACAATTCAAAAGAAAAAACTGTTTCCACTATGTCAATGCCCAAATGAAACTGTTTTCTAGTAGAATTTGTTCCATTTGTTCTTAGGTTGCAACTCTAGATCTGTTAGTTCCTTTTAAATTTTACATAACATAGTTAAAAGTCTGTTCCACTGGTGTAGACTGTCTTTAACTTTCCATTTTAGAAACTGAGAATAAAACCCTCTACGCTCTTCCCTTCCACATGTCCTCCCTAATTTACTCCCCCCAGTTCTATTTCCTACATAGTTAAACATTGTTGAAGTTCTTAAATATTTGTATTTTGTTTACTAACAACAAGTAAGTGTATGGCTGCAGGAAGCAAAAAAACAGAGAACCTATGAGCATTGATTACATCATCATGAGTATTGCAAGAGAGTTCACCGAAGAGTCCAATGGAGTGCTAAAGCAATAAGGCCTTCTCCAGAATGTTCTAATGATTTCTCTTTATTTACTGATTATATTTTGCTCAGTATGATGGCACATTTTAATTTGTTTTATTATAGTTTATTGTTGTTGTTTGCTTGTTTATAATTGCCTTTATTTTTTTTCCAATCAGGAGAAAAAAATAGATGTTATTTGTTACCACATTCCGCTCTGTATGTTGCTTTTAATTTATGCCAGTTTCCTACTGAGACTCAATGTCTAACCTTTAAAATTCAGACCCCTTCTTACTTTTAGGAATCACTGTTCCAGATGTGGTGCAGACACAGTAGCTGGGTCCCACCATTCAGACACAAATGTAGTTACTTTGGAGTTGAGCTAAATGAGGAAATTTCGCAGGCAAGGGGCATCCATTTTGCTACAGTAAGATGGCTGCAGAGATGGTAAGGTCCTAGGAATTTTTAGAGGCCCAACTTCCCCTCTCTGGTTAGTTGTTTGGTGTAGAATTAGTATTGATCATGCAAACTTAGCCTACACAGAAACTAACTTTCTTGTGCTCGCCATGATTTTGAGAGCTATCCATATTCCTTTATTAATCTCTTAAAAGCTTGCTAAAAATGTAGTCTTGTCTAAAATTTAAGACCTCTGATTAATACTGACATCCCCCCCACTTTAACTACAAGTTTTTGTTTTAAGAAATTTTTGCCATAGGATGTGTACACTTGCAAGGAGAGACAGAGACAAAGAGAGAAAAAGTGAGAAATTACCCCCTAAGGAGTTGGCCACACCAGAATCCCTTCTCCATTCTCTTCTCAGGATTTTGGGCATGCACAAGTGCCCAGCATGAGTCTCAAGTCTCTGGGTCTGGGACATGAACTTCAGTCAGCCATGTGGGAGTCCAGCTGCCTAACCACTCTTCCACCTACTAACCACTTTACAAGTTTTATTTAGTTTTCTTTACCAAGCATGCTTTGTAATTTGGCTCTGAGGGGAGTGTTTTTGTTTTTGTTTTCTTCATTATGATGATTCACAGTCTGGAGACACTGTAAATTTAAAGATTTAATTCTCTCTTCTTTTAAAATTTCTTACTTTCCATTTTCTCTATCTTCTCTTTGTGAAAATGGAACTTCAACTAAATCAAATATTTTATCTTCTAGATTGATTTCTTGCACATCTAATGTTTATAATCATATACTCCATCTCTGCATTTTTTATCTGTGATTCCCAAGATTTCTATGAGATTATATTTTTATTCATTTTTTAAATTTCTGCAACCACTTCTCTTATTTCAAAAGTCTTCCTTATTTTTTATTTTTCCACCACAACTCCTGTTCTTTTGGGATTTTCTCCAAAATAATTACTATTATAAGTTATTCTGTATATTTGTATCTATTATGCCCTTTCCCTCTCTTAAGATATGAGAAGTTTCTCTAAAATCAGTCAATAGATATTTAACTTAAAAACTCTGAAAAATAAAATTTCTTCAAACTAGAAAATATCTATAGCATTGTATTAATTTAAACAACCTTTATCATCCTTTCACAATCCTTCAGTATTCTGAACATATTATTTATGCCTTTCTAATATATATTTAAATATCTTGTTAATGTATATTTGTTCTTATTTAGTAAGACTCTGTTTAAGTATATATATATATATATATATATATATGACATATATATATATGACATATATATATATTTGACATACATATATATTTGACATATATATATATATATATATATATATATATATATTTAACTCTCCTTGCAAAAATTATAATCTTTGATTTAAAAAAGAAATCTTGACAACATGGATAGGACACAGCTTTCCCTACAGACCCAAAGTAATCCCAGTATAAATACATAGAGGTAGTTTCTGTCCTTCGAATAGCTCCCACTCATTTCATCCTGCCTGATAATTTTCAGAAAATAACAAGAGCCATATTTCAAAATTTTGAGTATGAGATATAGGGATCCTAAATGGATTCCTTTATCTTTGACTGTGATTTGTTAAGTGGCAGATTTCTCTACTGTGAGCAAGAAGGGAACAGGCTGTTTGGCTGGGGGCCTCCTCAATGACAGATTATAAAGGGCTGGGCCCCCATTCCAAATGACCTGTAAGCAAATACTTCAGACAGATCCTTGAAATTCTTTCAGGAAATATTTTATTTGTCCCATTGGCAAATGTCTGACCAGACTTACTTGCAGGGAAATTATTCCTTCTTATTTTAAGAATCTTGTATCCCAGAGTCCCATTGGGGTCTGGCATTTTTATCCTGCTCCATCACCCTCTATGCATATTTTGGGGTTAGGTTTTCAGCAGAAAGCATTCCTTTTTACTTCCCATCCCAGAAACTCATTGAATCCCTATATCCCTTCCACTTCTCTGGAAGGTTATGGTTTATTATTGTTATTATTAGTTTTTAGAGAGATTTTTGCTATAGTGCTCACCAGAGAGACAGAAAGCAAGACATCACCCCCCAGGGGGTTAGCCCTGCCACAATCCCTTCTCCTCCAGTCTTCTCTTGGCATCTTGGGCATGCATGGATACATGCCTGGTGTGGTTTTTGTTTGTTTGGGTTTTTTTAAAGAATTATTTTATTTAACTTTATTTATCCATTTATTTAAATTTGACCAGAGAGAGACAGAATGAGAGAGAAAGAGAGAGAAAGAAAGCCAGCCAGCAGGTCCAGGACTCAAAATGCGGTCGACCATGTGGGAGTCCAGCACCCCTAACCTGCGGGCTCCCTGGCGTGAGTTTTAAGCTGCTAGGTCTGGGACTTGAACCATGGTCAACTAACATGGGAGTCCAGCATCATAACCATTATACCATCTGCTGGTCCCAAAAGGTTATGATTATTTGTCATTACTTCAATGAAAGTCTCATGAAAAAGAGGAAATAAATGCGTATGTCTCATAAGCTACTTTGTGTTTTTTATTGTTGTTGTTTTTAATTTGCTTGAGGGTGCGTGCACTCACCAGAATGAGACAGATAGAGAGGGAAAGTGAGAAAGTACCCTCTATAGGGGATGGTCACACTGCGATCTCTTCTCCACTTTTCCCTCCTTTCAGGATATTAGGCATGCACATATCTCTGGCATGTTTCTCAAGTTGCTGTGTCCAGGACTCTAACCATGCAGTTTGCCATGTGGGATGAAGCTGCTTGCACACCACTCCAATGGCTGACCTCATAAACTACTAAGAACCAGAGGCCTCCAGGAATCATCCTCAGATAACCCTGTATTTCATTGATTTAACTTTTTTACAATAATTATTTCCTTCATGAGCTACAGAGAGGGACAGAGAAAGATGGGGAGAGAGAAAGAGGGAGAGAGAGAAAGAGAAGGAGCACCCCCAACAGGGTCTCCATGCTGTGATCCACCCCCAGTGTTAGTCAGTCCCAGACCAAGAACATGTGAGTATCTGGCATATTCAAGGAGGACTCCAGATGTGAACCCAGAACCTTACCACGTGGGCCAGCCTCACAGTCTCACACGTTCCTGCTTGCTGTGCTACCATCTGGCCCAGTTACTACTGCTTATTGAGCACCTACATTGTGGCAAACAGCACAGAAAGCACACAAATAAGCAAGGCATGTTTCTACCCTGAATGGAATTACGACCTAGTGAGTTGGAAAAAATAAACACAGAAAAGGCTCATAATGCATGCGCTGGCAGAATATAATAAAATTCTTTATGAGTTCACATTCTATGTGAGGAATTCCTTAAATCAGGGAGTTAAAAAAGGAGATAAAACTTTGATTTAGCAAAATCTATGAAGGTGCAAGAAATGAATGCAAGGCAGAGGGAACAACATTTTAAAAAAATGCAGAAGGCGGAAACCACAAAGTATATTTAGGTTCATGTTATTTGAAGAACATACTATACAAGAGAATCATGAGAGATAAAGGTATAAAAATAAATTAGTACTAGAGCAGAGAGAGCCTTAAAGAAATAGAACTATTTAGATCTAATTGGATAATGTACACTCAGCTATTAAAGGCTTTCTAAGCAGAAGAACAATATCCAGATTTCTGAAAATATGTTTAATAGACCGTTTTTCCAGGCAGTGTTTTAATAAGTGTGCTTAGAAAAACCTCTTTATGGTAGTTAAATAGGTTTTTAGATATACCTAATAAAATATCCTTTTGAGCAGATTTTTGGCACACATTAGTTTTTTTTGTTTGGTGTTGCTGGTTTTTTGTTTGTTGTTTGTTTGCTTGCTATAGGGCATGTGTGCTCATTGAAGAGACAGACACAGACAGAAAGCAAGAAATCGCCCCCAGGGGAGATGGCCTTGCTGAAATTCCTTCTCCTCCATTCTCTTCTTGAGATTTGGGGCATACAAAATCTGGCATGAGTTACAAACTGCTGGGTCTGGGGCTCAAACCGCGGTGGGGACATGAGAGATCAGTGCCTTAATCACTACCTGCTGGGTCCCACACATTAGCTTTTATGAAAAATAAATAAACAAATAAAAGCAAGTTTAAGAGGCCTATCATTTCCCTTTCCTGTGGTTACTTCTATCCTGACTTCCAGTCTTATAATAGATTGTTTTATTTTGTTTTGGCCAAGAGAGAAATAGAGAAAAGACCACCAGGGGTATACAGACAGTATCATCTTTCTTAATTTGCACAATCAAAGAATGAACTTCTATGGAATCAGTCCAGTAGAACTCATGATGTCCCCCCACACCTGCCAGCTGTGGTGGGCTGAAGTATGGTCCCCACAGTTCACACGGTGAGCCTCACACCTAGTCTGTGAGAAAGCAGTCACATTGGGAGACAGGGACTCATAAGAGGTGATTAAGTTAAATGAGATCTCTAGGGTGAGCCCTCATCTAAAGAAACCGGTGTCCTCATAAGAGGAAATTTAGGCACACCAAAAGACAGCACAGGGTCTATCATGTCAGGCAGTAGAGACACTGCTACCAAATGCTGGAGACTGTGAAGGAAGGATCTCGGTGGGAGCCCTGGGTCCTCCCCCAAACCAGGCGCTGATAATGCTGGCAGGGCTGGGGCAGGGGGAATCACAGCGTGAAGACCTATCAGGGATGCCTGCTCCATCTCTCCAAAGAGGTAAGTGAATAAACATTAAAAAAAAAAAAAAAAAAGATACCAGGGACGTGGGTGCACAGAGGAAATACCATGTGAAGACGGAGGAGCAGGCGGCTATCTGCAAGCCAAGATGAGAGCTTGCAGGAGAAACCAAACATTGCTCTAGGACTTCCAGCCTCCAGAACTGTGAGAAAATACATTTCTGTTGTGTAAGTGGGTGATCACTGGTATTTTTAGGTAGCCTGAGCAGAGGAATATTATAGCCAAGGAAATCCATAGAATTTGGGGCAGAGTAGTGCAAAGTGGAAGAGTTTGAGAAAAGCTGGTGTGAACACTTGTGTAGTTCCTTCAAATTCAGACACATGGTGGAAAGGAAGAGAAAGATATAGGGCAAAAATATGAAAAAGGCCTTTGCAGAGTCTGGACATCTGCACAGAAAGGTCCGTGCTCCTTCCTGGCTGCTGTCAGCTGAGCACTTGCCTATTTCAGAAGCAGCAGGAGAAAGGACTGGTTGATGTGGAGGGAGGAGAAGCAGTGTCCCCATCATGCATACCCACAGAGAGGAAGAGGGCTTGAGAATTGCCAAAGAGTTCTCATGAGCCATTAATGAGCAAATGTGGACGCCCCAAAGGTCATTGAGGGAGTCCGCGGAGACATCGGAACAAGGACTGGTCAGTCAGTCAGGATGACTGAGAGGTGGCTCGACCCCAGTGGACCACCCACAAGAATGTTCTGTGGGGTGATAAGGTGGGCAGATGTGTGACCACAGAGCAATCAGTGTTAGGCACTGTGGTGAAGGCCTGCCAGGAAGCTAGCCAGAAGGTGACATCGGCTACAAGCAGTAGGCAATCCTGACAGCTGTGCTGTCTACCCGAGAAGCATATGAGACCACAAAGAAGTTTGAGGCCATTATACCGACTGTCACTGCCTTGGGCGAAGGACATTTCTTCACAGCCACGCTGGCGGTGTAACCATTAGGGGTGGGAAGGAGATGCGGGGTTTGGACAGAAGCCTGTTAATACTTTCAAATCTGAGTAAAACTATTGACAAACACACGTTACTCTATTCATGGAAGCAGAGGCTCAGATTTAAAAAACTTATATCCAATTAAGTTCAAGTTGTATACCCCAAGTGACTTACAGAAATTAAAACTTTAAAATGCATGTGTGCGTGCATGTGTGCGTATGTGTGTGTGTTTCACTCTAGAGGGAAGTCACTGTGCTTCTCATCCTCTTTGGTGCTTTATTTCATCCACCTACAGAAGGAGGTGTCTGAACTAGATTTGCGAGATTACAAAATACAGTCAGTCCTCTGTCACGGTTTTTGAGTGTGAAACTTCCAAGGAGCTAAAGATAGCTCACTGGAGCATGCTCCCCCACCTCCTTTTCTCTCCTTTTCTCACAGTCAGGGTGGTAATTATAATCCCTATTACTTTTAAGAAACTTTTTCCCTCTCCCACATGGCAGCTGATTCCCTGGGGTTTCTGTGACCAGTACAGGATTAAAGGGAGAAAAGGTCTCTCCATCTCTATCTCCTTCCTTGCTTCCCTCCATTGTGGTGTTTCTTGGTCCCTTTTCTGATTAAACGACACTAGATTTTCTCTTTCTCATCTCACAGTGTGTAACACTGGAGAATCAGTGGGTGCTGGTATAGCAGACAAGGAGAGTCTCGTGGATAATTTTCATTAAGGTCACTGACTTAAAATAATGATCAGAGAAACTCTGGACGCCTCTGTTTGGTGCGGTCCAGATCCTCAGAGTTCTGATTAGAATTTGGGTCCAAGGCAGTAGGCTATAACGAAACACTGCTTTGGCCACCATTTGCCTTGGTATTTGGGTTCTCACAACTATATATTTTGTTAATGATCTTGCTGAAAGAAGTCTTCTAGTCAAAATAACATCTGAAATTTTTTAAAGAATTATTTCATTTTATTTATCATTATTGTTATTTTTTTAATTTGACCACAGCAAGACACAGTGAGAGAGAGAGAGAGGGAGAGAGAGAGAGAGAAAGCGAGAAAGCAAGCCACCATGTCCAGGACTTGAACCGTAGACATCATGCCTTTAACCACCATGCGACCTACCAGCCCCGACATCTGAAAATATTTTAAACACACTCAAATTAATTTGGCTAACCTATTTCAAAATAAAATTTTAATCCCTCAATCTATTCTTGTCTTTCACTACCTTGACATTTTGAAGAGTATGGGTCAATTATTTTGTAGAATGCCCTCAATATGGGTGTGCCCGATGTTTCATCATGATTAGAAAATGTTGGCAGGAATAGCAAGGAAGCTATTTTCTGCCTTTCTTAATACATTATAAAGAAGTTATGTGCTTCACATTGATGTTTCTATTTATTGGCAATATTTATTTTGTTCCCTCAAGTAAGGTGCTGTTTGTCAAGTTTCTCCCCTGTGACATTAACAATGCTTCCCTTCATGGTCGTTAGATCTCTTGAGGGGATATGTCCAGGTGACACAACTGAAATAAGATCTAGACCCACTTACAGGTAGATAGGGTAAGGGCCCCAAAAAGAAGTCACTGTATTTTATTCTTTTCAATGCAGTCTCTGTGTTTTTCCTCTGTGGTCTAGTTAATGTACAATATATACCCCTTTTACTCTGTGTTTTTCCTCTACGGTCTAGTTAATGTACAATATATACCCTTTTTTCTTGTCTCTAAAGAATTTATGACTCTTCACTAATAAGGCAAGAGATAGGGATATTGAGCATATAGACGGGATAAGGCCAAGATGGAGTCATCATAGCTGAGTTTTCACGACCAAAAGCAGGTTGCAGTGAGACTCAAATCAACTATAGCTAAGGGCAACAGCTTCTTTTGGGTCGTCGGGAAAGTCATGACACGTTTTTGTGAAGAAAAACAGAAAAATATGTCACGATTTCCCCAATGACCTAATATTTAATAACTATTTTCTAATAAGAAGTACAGAAAACTATCATCTGCTCACCCTACAAAGAATAGGGTAATATATTTCTCAGACTACATGTAACTATTTTCTTTCTTTCTTTCTTCTTCTTCTTTTTTTTTTTTTTTTTGGAGAGGTTTTTGCTATAGGGCATGTGTGCTCCCCAGAAAGACAGAGAAAGACAGAGAGGCAGAAAATAAGAAATCACCCCCAGGGGATATGGCCATGCTGCAATTCCTTCTCCTCCATTCTCCTCTTGGGACCTTGGGCATGCACACACAAAATGTGCCCGGAGTGAGTTTAAGACACCAGGTCCAAGACTCAAACCCACTAAGACCCACTTCCTTATCAGAAAGCCAGACCACTGCTCAAGCCACCAAATAAAAACCCCTCGCTTCCAGCTCCTCTTCAGCAAACCATTTGGGCCCCCATTCATTTCGCTGGAAGCTTTTTCTCCTTCCCTAGTAAACTCTTCTTTGCTCTCCTTTCTGTGTCCTTGTCTCTCACTCTTCATCATGCAGGACAAAAGCCAGCACAAGTGTTGGGTCTGACTGTCTGGCACTCCTGCGTCACAGTTATCCTGGTTCTCCTCAAATTTCACCTACTAATATCAGCACCTCTGGAACCCTATTGCTTTAAGTGACTGAATTAATGTTTTTCTCCTTCATTCTACTTTTATTCATTGGGATTCTTCAATGTGAGGGCAAGGTGGCACCCACCCTATGGAATTCTTCAATGTAAAAAAGCTACCCACCTCCTCTCTAATTTTTTATTATATTTTCATATCAGCATGAATTTTTGGCTATTTCTTTTATTTGATGAGTTAAAATATAATGTTATCATTATTATTATTATTATTTTTACTCAAATTGTTCCATCTTGGTCCATAAGGAACTCCTTCAGGTTGGTTCTTGTGTCATTTTGACAAAGTTTCACACAGCCTGAGCAATTCCTTACTTTCTAGCACCATAAGACTCCCCTAGCTCATCTTGTATTTTCTCTGCCCCAGTCCTGGAATCACCCAATACTCCCAGGAAACTAGTTTCTTTCATTGGAGAAATGAAATACAGTAAGCAAGATTTGAGTATTAAGCATGCTGATTGCTATTGGGGAGTCACTGTTTCCAGGCTGTCTAAGAGACACAGCCAGGAATTATGTAACATAAACACATGGACACGCATCTACAGTTCTGTAACTTTTGGTATACATGCATTAAACATCATGAGTTTATGCTGATTCCAACCTCACCCACAAGAACTGTCACAAATTAGAGAAGGCTAAAGAGAAATAACAACTAAATGCAAAGCAGGATCTTGGATAGTTTCTGGAACAGAAAACAGCCATTAATGGAAAAACCAATGAAATTCAAATAAGGTAGGTAATTTAATCTAAGTATTGTGCTAATGTTAAATTCTCATTTTGATAATTGCACTTTAATGATGAAAGTGTAAATATTAGAGGAAGCACTATGAGACTGTACCATTTTTGCAACTTTTCTGTAAATCTAGAATTAGGTCAAATAAAATAGTAAAAAAAGAAAAAGTCATTAAAACATAACATTTCACCTAGGATTTCCCAATCTTCCTTAAGTATATAATTTTATTTTTTAGGGAAAGGATTAACATCCATCCAAAAATGTTGATTATGTCTTGGAACACAAATTTGGCAACTGTATAACATAACGGAGCCACTATTTATACACCACACACACAAATTAATTACACTGCATTTTGGTTTAATGTGTTCCTACTGAGGTTGGAGATTTCACAAAACTATTAAGTAATTTCTGCTGAATAATTACTTGAGAAAGCCTAAAACTTACCCACATTTGAATGTTCATAACAGAAACTTGAACAAGATCACCCCTCTATAACTTCACAAACACATTGCACCTGATTAAAGGTATAATGAAATTTTGAAAACTAAGCAAAAAAAGTGAATCAGGTATTCTTTTTATTTTCTATTTTAAAATACAGCAATTAGAAAACAACAACAAAAAATTAACCACTAGTATTAATAAGTTAATTTTCATTTCACAAAGAGCACTGTGTAGCTCCCAGATCTTCTGTTAGAATCCACTGATGAAAATAAAATACTTGCCCAATAAGGTAGTAAAGGGCTTCTTATGAAATAATCACTCTTAAGGAGCATAATCACTCAATTGCAACTTTCAAAAAATGATTTTTATAAAATACAAATCAGTTTTGCTTCCTTCTAACATATAGTTATAGGATATGGCATTTTAATTTTTATATTTTTTATTCACTTAAAATACTTACATATAGGGACCAGTAGGTGATGTAATTAAGGTGCTGGACCCTCCCACATGGCTGACCACAGTTCGAGTCCTGGACCTAGTGGCTTGCTTTCTTACTTTCCCTCTCTCTCTCTGGTCAAATTAAAGATAAATGAATAAATAAATGAAATGAGGTAAGTAAGTCTTTAAAAAACACTTACATAGGGACCAGCAGTTAGCGTAATGGCTATGTCGCTGGACTCCCACGTAGTCGACCGCGGTTCGAGTCCCGGACCCGGTGGCTTAAACTCACGCCGGGCGCGTGTGCGTGCGTGCCCAAGATCCCGAGAGGAGAATGGAGGAGAAGGGATTGCGGCGTGGCCATCCCCCCTGGGGGGTGATTTCCTGCTTTCTGTCTCTCTGTCTCTCTCTGTCTGTCTGGCGAGCGCACGCGCCCTATAGCAAAAACCTCTCAAAAAAAAAAAAAAAAAAACAAAACAAAAAAAAAAAAAAACACTTACATAGATATCTCTATCATACAGTACTTCATTTGTATTTGAAGGCTTCTCTTTTTGGTCACATAAATAAAAATAATTTCAACATATTCTTGTATTAATGTGTTACCATTTTCTAACTTTACTGACAAGTATTATTTGCTTACTCTTATAAAACTTAGGCATTATTTTCTTTGACTCACATCTTTTTGTGTTGCTGGAAGGCATATGGACTTGCCAGAGAAAAAGAAAGAGAAAGAAGCTGAGAAAACACTCCTCATGAGGGATAGCCATGCTTCAATCCCTTCTCCTCCATCTTTCCCTCCTTTTGGGATTTTAGGCACAAATGCCTACTTGCCCAGCATGTTTTTCAAGTCTCCAGGTCTGGGACTTGAACTGCACAGTCTGCCATGTGGGATCCAGCCACCTTAACCACCATGCCACTACTAATCTTTTTTAATTTTAAGTCTTCTGCCACATTTTCAAATAATTTCATCTCATCTAAGTTTCCTCCAATAATTTAATCTTAGATAAATTCTTCTTTCATACCAGAGTTTACTCCTTCACCTCCAGACTATATACTGGACAAAATTTTGAGAGTCTTATAGCATAGAGATAACATGTCCAAAATAAAAATCTTCACTGTACATGGTCTTCCATATTATAGTAAATCACAATTCTGTATTTCTGATTGTTCAGTCCAAAATCTGCAATCATCCTAGACTTTGTTCTTTCTGTTCCATCTTGCATCCAGTCAAAACTCTTCCCAATACCTTTAAAACTATACATGGAACCAGCCCACTCCTACCCTTATCCTAGACCTTACTTATGAGACACTAAATTCCTTGGCTTAGGTTATTCCTATAGTCTTGTGATTGGTTTCCTGCTTTTGCTCAACCAAGAAGCCTAACCATTTTTTCTCTATTTCAAGTCTCAACCCTCTTCTGCTCAGAACCTTCTAATGATTTCTCACCTTTGCACGAGAGTCACAACATCCACACAATGGCCTGGAAGACCCTATGTGATCTGGCCCACTATTTCTCTTCAAGTCATACCTTTTACACCTTTCCCTTCCATCATCCTGTTCTAGATCCCTTAGAGTATTTGTTGTTCCTCAAATCATCAGATGTGCTTGTGTATCAGTCGTTGCTTTTACTTCTCCCTAGAAATCTCCTAAGTCAGATATCTGTGTGGTCACTACCTTAACTTGCTCAGGTGATCAAACATAACCCCTTGGTGAGATCGTACATGACTATCATTTAAACTAGACACACTGATACATCCTTGCATGCCCCTTTGTTCTCTCCTTTATTTTTCTTCATTAACACTATTTGCTTCTAAAACATTATATTTATTTTACTTACTTAGATTTCTTTATTATCTATCTCTCCAGGGAGAGATAAAAGCTCCCAGGGCCAGTAGGTGGCATGGTGGTTAAGGCGGTGGACTCCCGTGTGATCAACTGTTATTTGAGTCCGAGACACAGCAGCTTGAAACATGCTGGGGGGCATGTGTATACATGCCCAAAATCCTGAGAGGAGAACGGAGGAAAAGGGATTGCAGCGTGGCCGTTACTCTTTGCGGGGTGATTTCTTACTTGTTATCTCTCTGTCTCTCTGGTGAGCACGTGTACCCTATAGCAAAAATATCTCTGAAAATAAAAATAAATAAATAAATAAATAATAGCTTGCTGAACGCAGAAATGTAACCGTGGTTTAGCTGTTACATCTACAACTCCTGGGATTGTTCAATTACATAGAAAACTTTCAATAAATAATCATTAAATAAATGAATAAAAAATGGATTCAGTAAAAAGTATTATCTTAATGTCCCATATAAAATGCTTGAGAATTAAGTAGAGTATATAATTGGCTAAATGTTAGTTAGGTCTGTGGTTAGTGAGTCAACCATTTCATTTCTGTCTGCCAAAACTGGTGTGTTTTCCTCTATTCCACATTTCCTCCCAGAATTTATGAGTTCCGTTTACAGCGTGAACATTATGAACCAGAGGGAATTTTGCTTGCTGTTAGAACATGTGGTTCCTAAACAGTTTGATTTTAGTTGCTACTCTACTGAAAGAAGTTTCTGAATCATACATTTTAAAATAATAATATGCCTGATTTTTTTTTTGCAAAGATAATATTACAAATTCAGGTAAATGACTACCAAATAATATTACAACTGCACTACTGATAGACTTAATATTTTCTCATTTTAATAGTGCCAAATTTGCATCACCACATTTGAGCTCTCTTGTTAATGACCAACAATGACCATGACAACTCACATATTAACTTAGGCAATCATAGTATCTATATGATTCAGTATACCCCCTGCTAAGATTCTTTCCTCAACATTTCTGTGCAAAATATCTTTGGATTTCTATTTTAATTTCTATGATATATAATGTAATGATTTTTTTTTTTTTAATTTAGAACCAGAACATGGTGTAGTAGTAATTTTGCTGAACTCCCACGTGGCCAATTGCAGTTTGAGTTCCAGATCCAGTGGCTTCAAACTTGTGCCAGGCACATATACATGCATGCCCAAAATCCAGGGAGGAGAATGGAGAAGAAGGGATTGTGGCATAGCCATCCCCACTGGGGGGGGAGATTCCTCACTTTCTGTCTCTCTGTCTGTCTCTCTCTCTCTCTGTCTCTCTGGCAAGCACACATGCCCTATAGCAAAAACCTCTTTTAAAAAAAATTAAACATTCAATTCTAATACAAGATTTTTTAAAGAATAATTTATTTTTATTTGTTATTATCATTATTATTTTTAATTTGATCAGAGAGAGAGAGAGAGAGAGAAAGGGAAAGTGAGAAAGCAAGCTGCCAGGTCTAGGAATGAAAATGTGGTTGGCCATGGGAGAGTTCAGCATCTTAACCACTGTGCCACCTGCCAGCTCCAAACACTCAATTCCAAAGAAGTATGTATATGTTTGTCTGTATGTAAATGTGTACAAATATACATGGTAAAATTTAAAAATAGTTATATTGCTTACAAATATAACTAAAATCAAGCCCACATTTAATATGTAAAATATAGCTGTATCCTTAATGCAAAATTAGCAAACACAGCTTTAACACTATAATTTTTAATGGTAATTACTACTCTGTGACAGAATGATAGAAACTTGGCTACTCCAAATGTTTCGTACACCACTCCTCCTTTGCCTCTCTCTACTGAAGATGCTAGAAATTTATAATACTTGACATATCAGATTGCTTGAGATGATCCATACCATGTGACATGGTTCTGCCCAATTAGATGAAACAGCGATGAGTGGACTTCCTGACACACTTTAAATAGCCGTGCTGGCGACAGCTCCTTCTAGAACAGCCTGGAGCAGAGCAGGCATGTTGTGATTACAAGTACTGAATCTTGAGGCTTAAGGCACACAGGCTATGGGTGTTCGAATAAAACAAAAACTTAAAGAAAAAGGTACTTTGACAGCATTGTTGAGTCAGACATTGACCCTGGATGTGCAACTCCAGACTTTTTAATGTGTTAAATAAATACCAACTCCTACTTTTAGTCAGATACTATGTTATATGGGACAAGGGCACATTTTAAAGTAATGTAGAATTTTGTATGAATAAAATTACTTTGAGTCACCCCTGTTCTCATTCATTGTTTTCTTTGGGGGGGGGGGCAGTGTTTGCTATAGGGCATGTATCGTCCCATGGAGAGACAGAGAGAGAGAAAGAGAAGAGAGAGGGAAAGTGAGAAATCATCCCTGAGGGGTGGGGAGACGGCCATGCCCCAATCTCTTCTGCTTTCAGGATTTGGGCGCGCACAAACACCTGCCTGACGTGATTTTCAAGCTGCCGGGTGGGGAGCTCAAACCCTGGTTGGCCATGTAGGAGTCCAGTGCCTTAACCAGTATGTGTCCCACCCCATCCTTCACTCATTGCTTTCTAAGAAGTAAACCATTTTTTCCTTACCAGCCAGAGAGATTTTAGACACTCTCTGGAGCCCATCTGTTACTCCCTCACTTCATTTTCAATCTCTTTCTCTTTAATAGTACCTTGCAAATTAAATTTACCATCCCCTATCTGTTCACCTTTTCTCAAAATAAGAAAGTCTCCATTGTGCAAATGTTTTTTCCATAGAGATCTCCAGAAACCGGTGGCGTACTAATTACCTGCTCAGTCAACGCACTCTAAAAACACCTACATTTTTAAATGCCCTAGTCTTTTTTGAAATCTTTACTCCTTTTTACTCCATTACACTATAATATATTTGCTTTGCTTTTCTTTGTTCTGTTTCCTCCAAGTAATAAATTGCCCAGGAAAATCTTAAACTGTCATTTCTCCCAAATCCCCACTACTCCTATTTGCATCTCGAGCAGCCTGACTGGCACAATCCCTACTCAGGAGCTAGGAGTGGTAGCAATTCCCACCATCATCATACCTGTATTAAAAAGCAAATATATTAAATATCACACTCATTTTTCCCTTCTTCCAAACTATGTATTTCATAATTTTCAACTTTCTAGACTCAAAGTGTAAGGATATTTTCTCACTTCTACACTCGCATTTAAGCAAAGGCCAAGTACATTCTTAATTTATGTTAATTCTTTTATTCCCCCATTGATTATTACTAAGACCAAAAGTAATACTTGTTGGATGGAACTAAGTAGATATTTTCATAAAAGTAAACTGAAAGAAAAAGGAAAAGAAAGTGAATTGCTAAAAGTCTTAAATTTTGATATGGATGAAATGTCATCAAGATGGGTCAGTTGAACTTCTATATGAACTAGCGTGATCATTTGACATTTCTTGTTGAAAGGATCACAATCCATGCAACAGCTGTCAGTAATTTTCTTTTCTTTTTTTTTTTTTTTTAAGGTTTTTGCCATAGGATTTGTGCCTTGCTGAAAAGGAGAAAGACAGAGAAAGACAGTGGGAGGGGGAGTGGGAAATCTCCCCCACCCACCATCAGGAGGAAATGGCTATGCAGGAATCTTTTCTTCTCCATTCTCTTCCCAGCAATTCGGTTACACATGCACTTTTACACATCTTTCTTTTTTTTATTTCATTTTCTTTTATACATTCAATCACATTATTTAGCTTACAAAATGAATATTTCAACAGGTGAAAATTTCTCCCTAGTCCAGTTGATAAAACTATCAAAGTATCTTCAGCAGATAATACCACATTTCTTTATCCCATTAATGCTCTGCCTCTCTATTTTTCTTCCTAATGTCCTTCCTCAGACTCGACTCTTTCACACACACTATATCTGGTATTTATATCCATTTACTGTGTTTCTATATCCTTTAGTCAGTTTCTGTCATAGTGTGGACACTCAGTATATATTAAGTGGAGACATACAATGTCTCT
Source organism: Tupaia tana (assembly GCA_026018925.1). NCBI lineage: Eukaryota > Metazoa > Chordata > Mammalia > Scandentia > Tupaiidae > Tupaia > Tupaia tana. The sequence continues at coordinate 159,709,312 of JAKSZU010000007.1, read as the reverse complement.
CCTTCATAGCCTGGCTTGCTTCACTCAGCAGTAAATCTACCATATTCTTCCACTTTCTGTCAAAAGCCAGGGTTTGGTTTGGTTTGGTTTGGTTTGGTTTTTGTTTTTGTTTTTTTTTTTTTTTTTTTTTTTTTTTTTTTTTTTTTTTTTTTTTTTTTTTTTTTTTTTTTGGCTGAATAGTATTCCATAGAGTAAATGTGCCACAGTTTTTCAATCCCTTCATCTGTTCATGGGCATTTGGGTTGGTTCCATATCTTAGCAATTGTGAATAGTGCCGCAATAAACATCGATGTGCAAGCACTTTTCCAATTAAGAATTATTCTGTCCTTTGGGTAGCTACCAAGGAGTGGGATTGCTGGATCATATGGCTGTAGATTTTTGAGGAATCTCCAAATTGTTCTCCACAGTGGCTGGACCAATTTACATTCCCACCAGTAGTGTAAGAGAGTTCTCCTTTCACCACATCCCTGCCAGAACTTATCATTTTTTGTTTTTTAATCTTAGTCATTCTGACTGGAGTTAGGTTGTATCTCATTGTTGTTTTGATTTGCATTTCCCTTAAAATGAGAGATGTTGAACATTTTTTCATATGCCTTTTGGCTTATTCATATATCATCTTTCGAGAGTGTTTTCTTTCTTTTTTTTGGGAGAGATTTTCGCTCTAGGGAGCGTGCGCTCACCAGACTGACAGAGAGAGACATAGAGACAGAAAGCGAGAAATCACCCCCCAGGGGGGATGGCCATGCCGCAATCCCTTCTCCTCCATTCTCCTCTCGGGATCTTGGGCACGCATGCACACGCACCTGGCGTGAGTTTTAAGCCACCGGGTCCGGGACGCGAACTGCGGTCAACTACGTGGGAGTCCAGCGACATAGCCATTACGCTCACTGCTGGTTCCCTAGAGAGTGTTTTCAACATTTCATGATCCCATCTTTTAGTAGGGCTGATCATCTTTTTTCAGAACAGCTGCTTGAGTTCTTTGTATACTCTGGTTATCAGTCCCTTATCTGACACATAACTTACAAAAATATTTTCCCATTCTGAGGGCTGTCGATTCACTCTAATTACTGTGTCTTTTGCCATGCTGAAACATCTTAGTCTGATGTAATCCTACTTGTCTATTTTGGGGATTATCGATTGTGCTTTGGAGGTCTTATTTAAGAAGTCTTTGCCTACCCTAATGTCTCCCAGATTTTCCCCAGTGTTTTCCAGGAGCAGTTTTATAGTTTGAGGACTTAGATTTAGATCTTTGATCTACCTTGACTTGATTTTCATCAAAGGTGAGAGTTAGGGGTTCAGATTCATCTTTCTGCAGGTGGAAATCCAGTTTTTCCAGCACCATTTCCTGAAGAGGTTTTCATTTTCACACTGGATTGACTGGTACCCATTGTCAAAAATCAGTTGACTGTATGTTTGGGAATTTATTTCTGGGGACTCTAATCTGTTCCATTGGTCCACAGGCCTGTTTCTGTGCCAGTACCATGCTGTTTTGATTACCACATCTTTGTAGTATATTTTTGAGTCAGGGAGGGAGATGCTGCCCACTCCACTCTTCTTGTGCAGAACTCCTTTGGGAATATGGGGTCTTTTATGATTCTAGACAAATTTTATGACTGTCTTTTCTAGATCTGTGAAAAATGTATCTGGTACTTTGATTGGCATTGCATTTAATATGTAGATTAATTTGGGTAGAATTGTCATTTTGATTATATTAATACTTCCAATGCAGGAACATGGGCTATCCTTCCACTTTTTTGTGTCATTTGTCAATTTCTTTTTTTTAGCTTCTCAAAGTTTTCCTTGTGGAGGTTTTCAACTTCTTTGGTTAGATTTATTCCTAAGTAACTTATTCTTTTTGTGGCTATGGTAAATGGAATAACTTTTTTCAGTCTGCTTGTTGTTCGTATATAGAAATGCTATAGATTTTTGTATATTGATTTTGTATCCTGCAACTTAACTGTATTCATGTATTACTTCCAGAAATTTTTTTCATGGAAACCATTAGGTCTTCTAAGTATACAATCATGTCATCTGCAAATAGTTTCACTGCTTCTTTTCCTACTTGAATGCCTTTTATCTTTTCCTATTTTCTGAATGTATTGGAGAGGACTTCCAGTACTATATTGAAAAGGATTGGAGAAAGTGCCTTCTACCTGTTTTTAGTGGAAAAGCTTTCAGCTTTTCTCCATTCAGGATGTTGTTTGTTATAAGTTTTTTATGGATAGCTTTTATTGTATTGAGAAGTGACTCTTCTATGCTGATATTGCTGAGAGTCTTGATCATGAATGGATCTTGTATCTTATCAAGTGTTTTTTCTGCATCAATTGACATGACCTAAAGATTCTCAACAAGATACTAGCAAGTGGTATCCAACAACTTATTTAAAAACATTATACATCATGATCAGTTGGGCTTTATTCCAGGAATGCAAGGTTGGTTCAACATATGCAAAACCATAAATGTATTATACCCATCTTACTTTCAAGCCGTCAGGTCCAAGACTCAATCCAGGATTCGCCATGTGGGAATCCAGTGCCTTAACCACTATACCACTTGCTGGTCCCACTGTCAGTAACATTTGTTTATATACATTTGCCTTTTTATCAAGATTTCCAAATCAATAAAAATTCTAGTTTAATTAGTAAGACATGCCACTGTCAAAAGTGCTGAATATTCAATGTTAACTAAGTTCACAGACCTGAAAATTGAGGGGGAAGCATTCTGTAGCGTTAAAATACAAGACACACTTTCAATGAATAAAAGAAACAGTTGTTTGAAGTAATCTAAAAGCTACTTTATGACATAGATTGACTAACACTGGAATGAGTATATTAGCATGCAAGAAAAGAAATTACAGGCCAGCTGGTGGTGTAGTAGTTATTGTGGCTGGATCCCACATGGCCCATGGCACAGTTTGTCTGGGACCTGGAGGACTGAAAAACACAGAGCATGTGTGTGTACATAAACCAAATTCTAAGATAATGGAGGAGAGAGCACTGGGGCATAGCCATCTACTGGGGGATGATTTCTCACTATCTCTCTCTCTTCCCCTCTGGAGAGCATATGTACCCTATGGTAAAACTCTGAAAAAAAAAAAAAAAGTGTAGGGGTCAGCAAATAGCATAGCAGTTAGTCGCTGGACTCCCATGTGGCCAATTATGGTTCAAGTCCTGTACCCACTGGCTTGAAAATCACACCAAGTGCATGTGTGTGCATGCCCCAAATACCAAAAGGAGAATGGAGAAGAAGGGATTGCAGTGTGGCCATCTCCCCTGGAGGGTGATTTCTTTCTTTCTTTCTTTCTTTCTTTCTTTTTTTTTTTTTTTTTTTTTTTTTTAAGAGGTTTTTGCTATAGTGCGCGTGCGCTCGCCAGACAGAGAGAGACAGAGAGACAGAAAGTGAGAAATCACCCCCCAGGGGTGATGGCCATGCCACAATCCCTTCTCCTTCGTTCTCCTCTCAGGATCCTGGGAACACACGCACACGCACCCGGCGTGAGTTTTAAACCACCTGGTCCAGGATGCGAACCGCGGTCGATTACGTGGGATTCCAACGACATAGTCATTACGCTAAATGCTGACCCCCTCCCCTGGAGGGTGATTTCTCACTTTCCCTCTCACTGTCTCTGACTGTTCTCTCTTGCAAGTATACCTGCCCTAAGGCAATAATCTCTGAAAAGAAAAAAAAGTATAAGATCATAAGAAGGTTAATCAGCTGTTTGAGCTGTATTAGTCTGAGTACTGGCTAAGTTGCTAGAAAAGTTCCAAAATACAAAGTAAACAATAAATGTGTATCTAGAGTATATCAAGAACTCATAATTCAATAATAAAAACATTAAATAAAAAGTTAAAAAAGTGGGCTAATATGGAAACATAAATAGCCAAAGTAATCTTTAGCAAAAAGAAAAAAGTCATCACACTACCTGACTTCAAAATATACTACAAGCAATAGTAACCAAAGCAGCATGTACTAGAGTAGAAATAGACACATATATCAATAGAACAGAACAAAGAACCCAGAAATAAACCCACAGAGTTACAGCCAACTGATTTTCAACAAAAGCGCCAAGAAAACACACTGGAAAAAGGTCAGTTTCTGTAGTAAATGAGCTGAAAAAACTAAATACCCACACACAGAAGAATAAAAAGATAGACCTGTATCATTCAGCAATTACAAAAATCCACTCAAAAATGGGATAAAGACTTAAATACAAGACACAAAACAACTGGAAAAAAAAAAAAAAAAACAGAGGAAATACATTATGACATTGGTCTGAACATTCATCTTTTTGGATGAAATCTCAAAAGCACATGTGACAAAAGCAAAAATAGATAAATGAGATTAAATCAAATTAAAAATAAAAACTTTTCACAGAAAAGGAAACAACTAACAGAATGAAGAGACAACTACAGGAATGGGAGAAAATATTTGCAAAATATTTGCCATGCTAATGGTGAAGGGTTAATATTCAGAATGTGTAAGGAACTTAATAATAAGAAAACAACTCAAATTTAAAACAAGCAAAATACATGAACAGACCTTTCTCAAAAAAAGACTAATGGCCAATGGATGTATGAAAAAATGTTCAACATTGCTGGTCATGAATATCAAAATCTCAATGAGATATCACCTTACTCCAGTTAGAATGGCTATTATCAAAAATACAATGCATAATACATGGTGGCAAAGCTGTTAAAAAAGGGGAACTCTCACACATTGTTGGTGGGAATGTAAATTAGTACAGTCATTATAGAAAATATTATGTAAGTTCCTCAAAAAAAATAGAATTACCATATGAACCAGCAAACTCATTACTAATAATTATGAATTACTATAATTTATCATTATAAATCCAAAAGAAATCATTATGTTGAAGGCGTATGTATTCTCATATATACTTCATCAGTATTCACAAATGAAGTCAGTCTAAGTGTCCATCAACAGATAAATGATAAAGAAAATGTGATACACACACACAAATAGAATACTATTCAACTGTTAAAAAAAAAAAAAAAAAAAAAAAATGAAATGCTGCTGTTTCCACCAACATAGATGGACTTGAAAATCTTTATGTTAAGTGAAATAAGTCAGGCACAAGAAACCAATACTGCATAATCTAACTCATTTATAGAATGTAATAAAGTTTATGTCAGGTCAGCTCCATGGCACAGTGGTCGAGCATTGTGCAGAGGAAATAGATCCCACATGAGTGACGAGAGAGAGAGAGAGAGAGAGAGAGAGAGAGAGAGAGAGAGAAAACAACATTTATTTATTTATTTATTTATTTATTTATTTATTTATTTGGAGAGGTTTTTGCTATAGGGTGCATTTGCTCGCCAGAAAGACAGAGAGACAAGAGAGACAGAAAGTGAGAAATCACCAAGGAGAGATGGCCACGCTGCAATCCCTTCTCCTCCATTCTCCTCATGGGATCTTGGGTATGCACACACATGCACCTGGCGTGAGTTTAAGCCACCAGATCCAGCACTCAAACCGCAGTCGACTATGTGGGAGTCCAGTGACATAGCCATTTCGCCATCTGCTGGTCCCACAACAACATTTCTTTTTTAATAAGGCAAAAATCCATTGGAGCATATTGGCAAAAATCTTATTCTAAATATCACTGACCTTGGTTTGTTTTGTTTTGTTTTTTACTTTTTTCTTTTTTTAGTTTGCTATATGTATATGCACTCACCAGAGCAACAGAGAGACAGAAAAGAAAAATAAGAAATCACTCCCTAGGGGATGACCACACCTTAATTCCTTCTGCTCTGCTCTCCTCTCAGGATTTCCGCACATTTACACATGAGGCCTGCTTTTCAAGCTGCTGCTTCCAAGACACGAACCATGCAGTTAGCCATGTGGAATTTGGTTATCTTAAGTGCCATACCACCTGCTGGCTCTGAAATTCTTTTTTGTATGTTAAGTACAATTTTTCAACCAAGCAATGTTGCATGTCAATAAATAATAGGAGACTTCAAAAAGTTCAAAAAATATAAAATTAAAGTATAAGCTTATTTTAGTGCAAAATTAAAAAAAAATACATGTATACTTTATTCATAATAAGCCTTTACCTTAAACTTTTTGAAGATCCTGTGTACTTTTCAGGAGCTGTACATTGTAATTTATTTTCAGTCTCTGAGTACTGAACTGGGTTAATGTTGATGAGTCTTATCCTATTATTTGTATATACAACAATGAAACTGGACTATATTATAGTTGCATGGTTCTATGGCGAACATGCCATGGCAAAATTATTAACTCATATGATGAGTTCTACTCATTTAAAATTAATTGGCAACAAAATAATTTTGTAGCATTTTATTTAATTGCATCAAAATACTGAGTACTTTCTATAAACAAACAAAAATGTACAGCATCGATAGATTCCTATTCAGAAATTTGAGAAAATTGCTTCTGAGAAATTCTTACTGTCCCAGCAGAATGGAAATGCAATTAGAGGTATAATAAATGAAATTTACTTTAAATATCACTCAGCATTTACTGTTTTTAAATTAACAACTTACTCCAACCAGTATTAAATCCCAAGAAAGAATTTTCCTTTTTTTCTGGATTTATTTGGCTTGGCGCTTCACTCAAATATCAATTATCTTATTAAATTGAAATAAATAATCATAACTACAAGCAGACAGTATAATTTACTTAGAAAATCAAGATTTTGTCTGAAATAACAAGTTAGGAGTATGAAAAGGTATGAAAGGCAGTACATTTGTCTCTTTAAAGTGACTGATCACTGCTTTTATTGCTCTTGTTCAACCAACTCAGAACAACTTCAGTATTTTATGAAACTCGAATAACAATAAAAAGAGTTCAAGTGAGATGACTTTTCCCCATTTACCTTGAAATGTGTATAAAAGTGATCTATACTGCTTAACTAATATTACACAACTACTTTGTTTTCATTCTTTAATAATTAGACAGTTATAATGTTGAGATCACTTTGTAGATAATACTCAAAGATAAAATTCAAGTAAAAGAAAAAAACTGGCCTTAAGATCTTATAGTAGTGACTGTCAAAATACTTTTTTTTAAAGTTTCATTTGCGACATAAATATAAATCTCGAAAAGAGAAGCCATGACCTAACATGAGATCTAACAAACGACGTAGATATTTAGAATTTAGTATGCAATCAATTATCTCAAGATTACTGTGAAAATATAGCAATTCACGTCAATTTTCTATGTGCCTTAGACCCCTTGCCACAGACCTATCTACCTAACTATCTGTTTATCCATCTATGTGATAAAGACAACTCACACAAATACAATTACAGGTATACATCTGGCCATATACTGAGGCTTACCATGTTTCTAAATCACATAACTACACTTATTTTTTAAAATATAATTTAAAATGTTATCTTAAAGAAAAAATATACTTACTGCCCTCTAGAGGTATGAACCAGTAGTGTAATAAGTGTAGATGTTGCTGGGCATATACAGTTTAAAGCTAACATGGCGTATTTAAACTCTTCTTCACAAACAACATGATCTGTTTGAAATAAAATAGGTAAATTAGAATAATTTACCTTGGGAAAGTAATAGTTTTAAATATGAAAAATAAAACATAGTGAATAAAACTGAAAAGGTCTCAATATAAACATACTGTTTTAGATGTTTTCTTACATGTGCAATTTTTTTTCCCCAGGAAGTATATTTTGTAAGAGAGAGGATGACAATATGGAATCGTGATTGAGAGAGTGGGAATTTAGTACTAATTTCATTTTTAACAAAATCTGTGACTTGTGGTAAAATGCTTAATCTTCTTATGTCTCATCTATACAAGAAAGTGAGTTTTCATGTTTGAGGTGCAGTTTAGAAAAATATATAAAAAATTTTAAAAGGTTCTTCCAATCATACTATCGTGTGAAATACAACAGCGTTGATTTAAAACACTATTAATGTAACAAATCCATAAAACTATCATATCAATCAGTAAAAATTGAGGCAAAATAAATTTAAATTGTACTTTAACTTCTAGATCTAAGACTCATAAATTCAAAAGATGATAGAGTTCAGTCAGGAAAGATATAAATTACAACTGAAATTCAAGGACATAAAAATGACAGAGCATGCTTGAGACTACAGCATGAGGGGAAGGGGCAGGTCACATCTAGAGGGGATGAAACTGCTCGAAGTGTGATGTCATTGGGGAAAGTCATGATGTATTTTTCTGTTTCTCTATGCAAAAATGTGTCACGACTTTCCTGGCGACCCAATGTATTACTGTCATGCAGAAATGAGATCCTAGATGCCAAACAGTCAATTTTCTACAAGTCATTTTTACAGAAGTGATTAAAGTATTACCTATTTTGAGAACAACAAAACAAAAAACATAATTCCCCATCCTAAGTAAGCAACTATACCTGGTATTGAAAATAAAGACAATGCTTAAAGTTCTAAGAAAATATATATTCTTAGTTCTAGCTAAATTAAGGAATAGAAGGTTGAATTTTCAAGGGAGCAAGATCTGCTAAATGAATACATACATCAATTTATGGAGAAATAGCATTGGGGTACGTGAGAAATGGTTTAGCAAATGCCCCAGACAAACGTCTAGACCTTAGTCCTGGTTTTATGATGACTTATCAGGAACAAGACCCCATTACTTTTTCTTTTGCTGTCATTTTATTATTATTATTTTCACTTTCTCTTTCATGTTTTATGAAAAAAAGCTGTATATTATAGCTACATCCCAGGATGAACTCTCAAAAGTATCAAAGACTGGGCCAGCCTGTGTCATGACGGTTAAGGTGGATGGGTCCCAAATTGCCGACTGTGTAGTTTGAGTCCCAGAACCAGAGGTTCAAGAAACCTGTCAGGCTCATGAATGTGTGACCAAAATCTCAAAAGGAGAGAGAAATGAAGGAAAAGGGATTGTGATGTGATCATTCCCCAGGATGGGGTGTTTCCTCTCTCTCTTTCTTCCTCCCCTCACCTTCTGTGAAAATACACATTCTGCAAAATTTAAAGAAGGAAATATCGAAGATCTCTCAATACTCTCAATCTCTCACCCTCTCTCTCTCTTGTTCTCTTTGCTTGAAAATATAATAATCTTTAAGGAAAATTGATATTTACTCTTTTACTGAAAAACAAAGAGGATTTTTAAATCTAATTTTAAATGGGACAAGTGTACAGAATATTTACAAAAGAAACATGTCTTTAAACCACCATTTCAATTTATCTTAAAATAATTTTTGAAAGTGTATTCCCAATCTGTGAAAAGAAAGTAACAAAACTGCTAAGTGCCCAATGTTATTACTTTGGAATCATATGATAGCAACACAGAGAGGACCCATACATTAATTGCAAACTAAAATTTGGGACATAGGATTTAAGAAAAATATGTACATTTATTATAAGACAGAATTTAAAAATTCCAAGGAAATTTGGAAGGTATGGTTATCAAATATAGAATGCCACATGCATCAATTAATTTTTGCTTACTATAATGCTCAAACCATATTTCTTCCAGTAAAGGGACATGAGAAATACATGGTATAGGTTTGATAACTCTGAAAATATCCCATCTTATTTTCCCTTAATATTAGTTGTTTGGAAATTCATGACGCATTTTTGCCCAGAAAAATACGTCATAACTTTTCTGATGACCCAATAGCTATAAAAGAAAAAAAAAAAAAAAAGGCTCTCCTCCCTTTCCTTTTTTTTTCAATGAATGTGTGTATCTGAGTTTAGGGGGGGATGCCTGTGGGAGGCTGGGGTTCCACTGGCTTGCTTTTCAAAACTGGCCCTAATCAGTGGGAAGTGAAGAAAGTCTTTTTTACATATGCCCTTTTTCTACAGTTAGGGAAAAGCTATGCAGTGCCCATTAGTCCTTTGCATTAACAGCATATATGCTACTAATAAGGTCAACAACTTTGCACATAAAATAGAAGTATGGTTTGCACTGTTATAGAATATACTGAATTAGATGGAAACACACTTACGTAGAAATTAAAGAAACCATTTACTTTATTGCATTTAGCATTGTATGAGTATTTAACGCACATTTGGCGTCAGTCAGTCTTTGTAGCTGGTGCATACTTACTGGTGGCAGATCTCTCGTTTCCATTGTACTTTTTATGGACAGTCAAACCTGAGCATTACAAATTAAAATACATGCTTCTTTATTATTACCCCGTTTCTCCTAGGTATTACTTCCTGTTTCTGCTAGGTATTACAATTAATTACTTCAAATGTATGTGTTTAGACAGTTATGTTTATTCTGAATTTCATTCCAAAGTAGAAATAGAAGTGTTCAAAATATTCATTTTGAAAAGGGGGAAGTGGATCACTGAAAGCCACTCTTATAGCTAAATGAGTTAATCTATAATTATGAAATTCCTCGTTAGATAAAAAGTTAAATCAGTATGTTTTCCTTATAAAACTCTATTAATCTCTATGGGTGGCAGATAGAGGTATAGGGATATGATAAAATATCCAAATGAGTGATAATCTTCATTTGCAACCATTACAGAGAGTTAAAAGTTAACCTGCAAAGTAGAATTGATTATATTTCTACATCTGTATTCTCAGATCCAAATCCATTCTTTCTCTTGAGACTTTATTAAACACTTATCACTAACCCTTCACCTGAATTTTAAAACTGAAAATAGTATTTCATATGACCTTGCTCCTTATTTCCCAGTGCCTTATAATAGCATTGGAAAATGCACAGTTTATTGATCATACCTTTCACTCTATCTCTTTTTTAAAGTCATCTCCCTCTCTTCTTCTCTCTCTCTTTCCCACTGCACTCTTACTACACACAGGTTCCCATCTCTAGTCAGAATTCTGAAGGGTCAGATTTCAGAAGAAAACACTTTTTTTTTTATTTTTCAGGATTTAAAAAGGCAATAGGCTTCATCTATCAGGCCCTACGTAATACATCCAATGGGTAATCTGTTCTTTAAAACACTGCTTTTTTTGTTGTTGTTAGAGAGATTTTTGCTATAGGGCACATGTGCTTGCCAGAGAAATGGAGACAGAGAGACAGTAAGCAAGAAATCACCCCCTGAGGGGGATGGCCACACCACAGTCCTTTTTCCTCCATTCTTGTCTTGAAATTTGGGGCACACACACACACACACACACACACACACACACACACCCAGTCTGAGTTTTAAGCTGCTGGGTCAAGGACTCGAACTACGATTGACTATATTGGGGTACAGCATTATACCATCTGCTGGTCCCCAAAACACTGTTACTTCTGCATGTAGCTGCATGAATGCTTGTACTAAGTGGAGACACATTATGAGGGATTGTGGACTGCTTGTAAAACTCAGATAGTCTAACCAAAGTAAATGCCAACAGCTTCCCTGTCAGTCTTCCTGTCTTCCACCCATTCAGCATTGCACCTATCTATCATCCTTTTAAATGCATGCTGTCTAAAACAGCAGCCACTAGCCATATGTGGCTTTTTAATTTTAAGTAAATTACCATTAAATAGGAAAGGTCAGTTCTTCCATCACACTAGTCACATTTCTCAAGTTCAAGAACAATTTTGGTTCCTGGCTGCAGTACTGGGCAGTACACACAGTCACTTTCATTCTCACCAGTTATTCTGCTGGCCTGTGCTCTTGGATCTGCCTGAGGGGTTAATGACATCCCATAAATACTAAAAGATACACAAGGCAAATTTCAAAGTCCTTAGAACCATCCATAGCTAGAATTTGGGGAACATGCCACCTTTCCTAGGTCCCTTCTCAGACACGTTGGTGCTGAAACTGTTCACCCATAATGACAGGGAGAGGAGGCAGAACACGTGAGTGTAAATGTGGACTGGTAGGTCGATGTGTTGGTGGGAGCTTAGGAAAGTTTCATTTTCTTCCAATGGTTCTATTATTTTTTTGAGTAAAACAGGTGGAGATGATGATCATCGATTATATTGTAGGTTATCTTTCACTTGATTGTTGTGTTGCCTTCAGCCACATTAAAGTGTAGGGACACTAACACCCATGGAGGGTTAGATTTAGCTTGGGGTGACTTTAAACAAACAAGTCCAGCAAAAGGGAAGAGGCTAAGTAATTGAGGGGGAACTGAAGGCATGTAAAATGGAGTCATGGTATTCAAAAAGGCTAAGAAGGGAAGACAGGACCTGTGTGTATAAATGACAGTGAAAATTTACTAGGATCAAGGATTATGGTCAAAAGATAGTTGCCGCTCTACATTAGAGGGTGTGAACTAGAAGGGTGGGAAGTGGTGGTCAGAGAGAAAGATACTCAGATTCGAGATGACAGAGGGGTCACATTTCTTGTTAATGACAGGACCAGACTATGACACTGGAAATAGTTGCTCTGATAGGATGGTGGGCAAGACCACTAAAAGAAGGAAATTAAAGAAATATGAGCCTAGGGCATTGAAAGAATAATTTTCATAACTATAAGTATCATTAAGTATAATGAAGCAGTCTTTGAGAAAGTGACAGTGAGCTAGAAAATTGAGCGTATTTTCAGATATTTACATTTCCTTTTGGAGATATTTCAAACTATAAACTGCCTATTTTATCAAATAATTTTCTAATATAAATAGAAGACTAAATCATATAAAACTTAGGTATTATAAAAATGCATAATACAGAAATATACCCATGAAAGAAACTGTTAAGTTCCCCTACAATTCATTTTTCCCTCTATGCAGAAAACACATTTAAAGATATTCTAGAATGGGTGGGTAGAAAGTGCAAGAACCCTAATGCGTATACATTGTACACCTTTCTCATTCTATTCAGCTATTCATGGAAAGATGTTCCAAGATTAAGAGTTGATCACTTTGTAAGCCAAGAGAGAAGGGAACAGAACACTCTTAACTAGGACATTGATGGCTTACAAAATGAAGAGTCCGGGAATCTTGGATACATGAAAATCCCCAAAAAGTGAACTGTACCCTAAATAATGAGATGAGACTTTCTTTCAGAGTTTTCATCAGAAAGAAGTCTCAGTCAGACCAATAAAGCCAGACCTACCTACGGCGAAGATGAGATTAAAGTATTGCACTGCCTTCCCACCCAGATGTGTTGTCTCAGCTGATGCTAACAAGGCCGCCATCGCAGCCACGAGGGAGCTCTGGGGAGGCAATGAGTGCCGGTAAACAAGCCAGGCTTACAAGAGTTCTCAGAAAAGAACCTCGAGCATAGCTACAGACACATGGCAAGGACTGGAAGAAATCATCCAATTTCAACTTCAGAAATAGTTCAGAGAAAAGTGAACAAGGGGCCACGCACATGAAGAGACAACAGAGTTTTGCTAGACGAGCAGAACCAGGCTTTGACCAGGGGCTTGCTCTGGTGCCCTGGAAGCCCCTGCATTCACGTGCACAGGACCTGCTATGGACCAATGACTGTTGTGTCTCTCTCATTACTCCCTTTTCAAAATATCAGCATGTTATTCTAGTTACCTTGCTCTACTGCTATATACCCATACTGGGTGGTGGTACTGTAATTGGGGCCTGCTTAGATAGACTGACTCCATCTTGTTAAAATCAAAATGGTTTCTCTCAGTCTGATAATAGTTGGCGATTTCTCCCAGGAACTCCATGGACATGAACAGCCAACCCAGAGCTGAAACAATGAGAAATGCTCTGCCCCAGCAACAGCTGAAACTCCTGTCTTGATAAATCATTTGGCTGCACTCCTTAGCTAAGTCTGAAATGCCTGTCTCAAAGACTAATTACTCATTTGTGCCCTCAGCTAAAAATCAACCTGCTCTATGCTTTTCTACAGATAACTGTAAGATCTAAGCATCCCTCTCCCCTATTAAAGCACCTGTAAGTTGGCTGACCCATCAATGATATGCTTACATGTCTTCCCAGCATGGCCACACTGTAATCAATTCTCCTTTCCTCTCTCAACAACAATTTGGCATGTCTCTGTTGAGCAGCAAGGGGTCAGACCTCTTTAGGTTCATGGACTAGGGAGGTGGAGCCCCTTGTATGGCAATAGCAGTGGGTTTAGTTGGCAAAAGTGTTAGCCTACACGTTGCCAGAGCATGGGGAGCCATACCTAGATCTGACTGTGTATTATCCAGATAATGGGAGGTGTTCACACTGCAATTGTTTCCTTCATTTCTCCATCCTGTCAAGACTGAGCATGCACACACATGTGCCTGGCATGTTTTTCAGACCTACAGGGTCAAGATTTAAATTTGGTTGACCATGTAGGATTCTGCTCCCTTAATCACCAGGACATGCAATGGTCCTTTGAACTGGATGCAGTATTTGATTGAACTCTGGAGTATTTTTCATAAGAAATAGATGAGTATCTTCAACATTTTGGGGGTGGGGGGAGATTGTTGCTATAAGGCACATATACTTGCTGGAGAGACAGAGAGAAAAAGTGAGAAATCATTCCCCAGGGAGGATGGCTACACTGCAATCCCTTCTCCATTCTCCTCTTGGGATTTTGGGCACACATATATACATGCCAGGTATGAGTTTCGAGTCACCAGGTTTGGGACTCAAACCACAGTTGGCCATGGGAGAGTATAGCACCTTAACCACTACACTAACTACTAGTCTCCAACATATTTTTTAAATGAATATTTGCACTACATTTGGTGGATGAAGGTTGTAACTGACAAACTACTCTCTCCAAATCCCATTCTCTTTTTCTTCCTTTTAGTAGTAAAGGTTCTTGTTTTCTATCATCCACTCCCTGCTCCCTTTTAAACAGATATGACCACATGACTAGGGTTTGTCTAACAGAAAATGTGCAGAAACGAGCAAGTTTTGTATTTTTTTGGAGATTAAACCACTTTACCTATTTGCTTTCCTTCTTGCTGGTGAGACCATATATGTCGCAAAAATCCAGCTTAGATTACACAAACAAGATAATTTTTTATCAAATATCAACTCTGTCTTTTTCTTATGGCTTAATTTCTCTCCCTTGTTGAAAAAAGCTTTCCCTGTTCCAAAATCATATGCATTTCATCTTATATTTCCTTCTGATCCTTTTAAAGTTCTGTTTTGAATAAGATCTTCCTCCTCTGTCACTGGTTGATAAAGCATAAACCCACAAGATCCAATGGGTCATGGCCATGTGCCAGGCCATAGGCAAGTTTTTTGATCCTTCTGAGTCTATTCTTCTAGAATATGAAGAACAATAGTATTTATCTTAGAGGATTTTCTGAGGAAAAGTGCAGACAATGAATGTGAAATGCTAGCTAGCAGTTTAAACGAGTATTACATGTCACCACAGTCATGCATTTATTAAGATTAAAAAGATAGATTTTTTTTAAATTATCTTAAAACAGTGCTAATCATAAACAATAGAACATAAATCCATTGTTGTTAGGTAATGAAATCGTGATCTCATTTCTGTATGAATACTTATGTGTACCCCAGTATGTATGTCCAAATAATCACAGAAAACAGTCTCAAACTGTTCACAGTAACTCCCTCAACAGGTGGGAAAAAGGTTTGGAGGAATATGACTTTTCAAATAGCATTTATTATGTAAGACTCTTGCCTTCATTATTGTCACTGCTATTTTTATCACTTTTCACTGGGAAGCCTTTAAAATAAACAATTACAATTAAAGATAGAAATTGATAGATGAATCAAAATGATTTTTAAGTCCCTTTTACTTTACAGGAAATGATATCAATAATTACTTTGTAGAAAAGTCTGCATCACAGCGTTTTCTGAGCTCTTGTTCGATTTAGAGGCCTGGAAGCTTCTCCTTGCAGTTGCTAGGAAACGGTCTTTGGAAAGCAGTAAACAGTGGAAAGTACACTGAACCAAGCTAGTCCTGGGTTTTCATTTACAGACATCAAATATATTTAAAAAAAAAAAGATTTTTAAACAGAAACACAAGCTAAGGTTAATTTAAAAAACTAAATGTTATCCTTTTGTATTTTATGAGGAAAAAGTTTATTACATAGACCAAATGAATAAATTGCATTATAAAATCTTTCACATACCTTTTGCTTATTGGATTTTGTTCACAAGAGTTAGTGGGTTGATTGCTATGAAAACTGCCTATTTTTCTTAGATGAAGAATAGATCATCTCTAACAAGTGAGTTTTATTTTGATGTTGTTGCTTTAATCAATAAAATAACCAATCTATGAGAAAGAGAGAGTGCATGTCTGTGCATATGTACACTTTAGAGACTTCTGCCAATTCAAGAATTGTGAGGCATTTAACCATGAGTAGCTAAGAATAAATTTAAGTAAACCTTTAAAGCTATTTAGTTTAACGAAACCTAAATATAACACTTATTAAATATACAAAATCCAACCCAGTTTGAAATTGGCACTATTCTGTAAAACAGACTTATTTCACTTCAGTAAAACTGAGTGCAAAAAGCATGTTTTTGTTCTGTTTAATTGCTCACATATTTATTAAATGCGGTAATGTTTTTTGAATGTATCATACTAATTAAATGCTCAAAGAGGAGTCAAAGTTCCTGCATCCTAGAACAAAACAGTTTGAATTCTACTACCACCTCTTTCTCTTATACCTCTCAGAAAAACCTAGCAGTCTTAATATTTTTCAAAATATTTTTTAAATTACTGTCCTCAGAACTCTAATTTCTTTAGGTTCAAATCAAAAGTATTCTTTTCTTACTAGCTTATGATAGTTTACAGTTATCAATTAATAACTAATACTATAATAATTCCAATGATATTTCAGTTGTAATGATAATGATACATGTGTGGATACATATTTATATATATATATATATATATATATATATATATAAATATACACATATATATTTGACGTTATTATTAAATTTTACAGAAGGTTTATGATATATTTTGTGTTAAACAGTTTTCAGATAAGGAATCAAGTGTTTAGAGAGGGAAAGTAACTTGCCTAATTCTATTATTTATTTACATTCAAACTGTCTACAAAAAACCTTATAAAACTTATACAACTTTAAAATTGATAACTAAGCACTTAAAACAGGGTGTGACATAGTCTAGCAGTTTGCTCTCTTCTGAAACTCCTTAAAGATCACCAACTACCAACTGATCAGTAAGTGGCTGAAGCAGCCATTAAGTTGATCTGAGGACTGAGAAAATACAACCAGCGGTTTACCCACCATGCAATACGGAAAACTGAAGGTAAAGTCGGCAAGTTTGGTTTTGAAGTCAGTTTCACTCCTTTCAAACACACATACACACAAAACAGTCGTAGTTGAACTAAAATGATTGAGTGACTGATTCAAAAACGTTTAAAGATCTCCAGGAGATGTATGAACAGCAAATAAATACTGTAATAAATGTTAAAAAAGAAATATATGCAGATGAACTAAGTACATATAAAAGGATGTAACCACTATCCCACAGCATAACCCACCTGCAATTTTCTTAAAAACAAATCGAAGATGTAGAAAGACATCAAAGTGTAGATATAAATGAACAAAGAAAGATTTGAGATAAAAATACAAGGTTGTTGAGAGGGTAAGAGGCAAGGGGATTCAGCATACAGATGAAAAGGAAATACTTCAGTTCTAACAGAACAAAAGCAGGAAGCTGTAAGTGGAAATAAACATTTGGGAACTACGGTGGCAAGTATTTGAGGAAATTTTTATGTATTGGTTCCTGCTGGGATTTTGGGCAGGTATGTATGCACATGTGCCTAGCATGACTTTTCAAGCCACCAGGGCTGGGACTTGAACCATGGTTGACTATGTGGGAGTCCAGCGCCTTAACCACCACATCACTGCTGGCCACTACACCTACCTTTTTTTTTTTTTTTTTTTTTTTTGAGAGGTTTTCACTATAGGGCGCATACACTCGCCAGACAGACAGAGAGAGACATAGAGACAGAAAGCGAGAAATCACCCCCAGGGGGGATGGCCACGCCGCAATCCCTTCTCCTTCATTCTCCTCTCAGGATCTTGGGCACGCACGCACACGCGTCCGGCATGAGTTTTAAGCCACCGGGTTTGGGACGCGAACCGCGTTCGACTACGTGGGAGTCCAGCGACATAGCCATTACGCTAACTGCTGGTTCCCACTACCCCTATTTTTTAAATTGCTATATTTTCATTCCTTATTGGAAGCTGAGCTAACATTCTGAAGAAAGAAGTAGCTATTACAGATTCATCCATTTTAGTCTTTATGATTTATTATGCCAAACAGCGTGATGGCTTAAGTGTGAACTTCGCATTAATAAAAATAATTATATTAAAATATTAAATGAGAGGTCTATGGGTTATAAAGTGAAGCAAAATACCAGTTGTACATATTCATAAATTTAAAAACATTACCTTTTACCAAAAATAATATTCCAGTTCACATAAACAAATTAATACAGTCTACACAAACATAAACCCTACTTGTAATTAAATGAACAACATGTTCTATGATTAGATGTAACCACTCAGAAATTCTATTATAGCATTAATTATGCTTGAGCATTTGGACATTGTGGTAAGCACGAGAAAATGCAAATATTTATAAATAAATTTAAAACAAATATCACCAACAAATACTAGCTGGTTTTACATATCCTTTTATTAAAATGACATAAAATTTTATGCACATGAATATCATTAGTAAAATTGCTACTCTAAGAAATTTTATATCTTGTTTACTTCATTTGTATTATCATTTTAATGTAATTTCTAGGGCCACTTGTGGTATGGTGGTCAAGGGGCTGGACTTCCACATGAGTAACTGTGGTTTGAGTCCCAGACCTGGAGGCTTGCTTTCTCATTTTCTCTGTCTCTTTCTCTGTCTCTTTCTCTGTCTCTCTCTGGTGAGCATATGTGTTCTGTAGCAAATTTTAAAAAATAATAATGAGTAATTTAATAATTGTAAATGTATATAACTTCTAATAATGATTTATAGTTTGATAGTACTGAATAACACATGTACATTACATTTCATGTATGCTTTCTCACATGACTAGATATTTTACTTCTTTCTGTATCTATTTTTATAATAAATAAAATTATACTGGTATCTTTTTACTTAAGTTTTCTATGCAACTTAGGTCAATCGGTGTATTTGTGCAAACAGATGTCTTCCTCCTCTTTGGATTTCTGCATATGTATTTTTTCTCTTGTTTTTATTTTTATTTATTTAATGATTTATCTTTGCTATATTCTATAAGACATAATGGACCTAGGTTCTCAATCAAGCAATTGTCAACACAACCTCCAGAGTAGCATTTTAAAATGACATTCCGCTAGAAAACACTTCAGCACCTTCCTTTATCCACAAGTATTTTCCAAAATCCTTTTTTTAAAGAATTATTTATTTAACTTTATTTATTATCATTGTTTTTAATTTGCTTTAGGGAACATGCACTCACCAGACAGAGAAACAGGGAAAGAGAGAGAGAAAAAAAGTAAGACAGCTGCCAGGTCCAAGGCCCGAAACACGGTCGGCCACATGGGAGTCCAGAGCCTAAAACAATATGCCACCTGTTGGCCTCTCAAAATTCTTAAAGTGGATTATAAACTTTTTTATCTTGTCACTTCCTATTTTTTAACCCAAGTTCCTGCTCTCCTTTATCTCCTTGTAGCCACATTAAGTATTTTTTCAGTTCCTGGAAATTCAAGATACTATTTTCTACCTCAGTTTCTTATGTTCGCACTCAGGAATCACACATATCTTCATTCATGTAATGGAATTAATTCGTTCCTGTGTGAGTGTATACCTTACATGCTCTCCCTCCCTGATCCATCCCAAATCCATCTATCATATCTCTATAGCCTCCTGTTTTAGGTTCTCCTTGACAACTGCATTTTTTCTTGTTAAATCATCATACAAACATTTACTTATTGAACACCATTAGAACCCTATTAGAAGGTAAGCTTGTAGAGAGTATGAAAGTCCCATCAAGTAACACTAAAATTCCTTTTTCAATTCATAGGTTTTTTTTTTTTTTTTTTTTCCTTTTTCTTTTTCCTTCTTGCCATAGGGCATGTTTGTGCACTGGAGAAAGACAGAGAAAAACAGAGAGAGGGAAAGTGAGAATTCACCCTCCAAGAGAATGGGCATGCTGCAATCACTTCTTCTCCATTCCCTTCTTGGGATTTGTGGCATGCACACAGATACAAGTCTGGTGTGATTTTCAAGTCATTGGTCTGGGACTCGAACTGTGGTTGACCATGTTAGAATCTAGTGTCTTAACCACCACACTACCTACAAGCACCCTCAGGTTCCATTTCCTCTTTGTCACTACATCTTTTCCTTGGTTTGTTTGTTTTCTTATTAATAAATTGTAGGATATAAATTCTTTATATATATATACACACACACACACACACACACACACACACCTATATATATATACACACACACACATATATATATATATATATATATATATATATATATACACATATAGTGTAATATATATATATATATATATGGTATAAATTTTATTAAAACATCTGTTGCAAATAATTTCATACTAGTCTGGGGCTTGCCTGTTTTTGAACGGTGTCTTGTAAAGAGTAAAAGGTGTAGGGAACCAGCAGTTAGCGTAATGGCTATGTCGCTGGACTCCCACGTAGTCGACCGCGGTTCGCGTCTCGGACCCGGTGGCTTACAACTCACGCCAGGCGCGTGTGCGTGCGTGCCCAAGATCCCGAGAGGAGAATGGAGGAGAAGGGATTGCGGTGTGACCATCCCCCTGGGGGGTGATTTCTTGCTTTCTGTCTCTATGTCTCTCTCTGTCTGTCTGGCGAGCGTACGCGCCCTATAGCGAAAAACCTCTCCAAAAAAAAAAAAAAAAAAAGAGTAAAAGGTGTAGATGAAGGTCAATTTATCCTTTTATTTATTTTTTCTTTTATGGTTTGAGGCTTTGGGCTTAGATATTTTTTTAATCACAGCTAAGAAATATTTGCTATCCATGAAAATAGTTTCTTATGTGTTTTTCTAGGTATTTTGTGGCTTTACCTTTTTATACTTAAGTCCACTATTTTAAGTTAATATTTACAATATAATAAGGCTCAAGGTATAAATATATGTATACACATATTCTCCAAAAGGCTATTCAGTTGATACAGAACTATTCATTGAAGACGAGGTAAATACCTTGATATGGCTGTTGAAAGTACCTTGGAAATATATAGCTGGATTTACTTTCGACTGTATTCTATTCAATGAATCTATCTATCAGTATAATTCCATGCTGTCTTAAATACTTTGGCATAGGAGTAAACCTTTAAACCAGGTACTATAAGTTTTCTGACATGAATCTTCATTTTCACAGTTGTTACAGCTATTAAAGTTTCTTTATGGTTTTAATATCAGTGTTAGAGTCAAATTAACTTTTCAAAGAGCCTGATATTTTAATTAAAATATTTATCAGCCCCATAGATTAATTTAGATATAATTAAATTAACATGTTAACAATATTGAGTCATCCAACCCACAGGAATAGTATACTTCTGAGTTTATTTAGGTATTCATAAGTTTCCCTAAGTAATATTGTTTCATTGTATAAGACTTGTACAAATTTACTAAATTTTCCCCTAGGTTTTTCATATTTTTGATGCAACTATAAGGATTAGAATAAACCTAAATATCTAATTTATGATTAGAAGTACAGATGGTCCCTGACTTATGATAGTTCAACTTAAGATCTTTTATTGTCATGATGATACAAAAGTGATACTCAATAAAAACTGTACTTTAAACTAGTAGTTGAAATGCATTTTTGTGTTACAGTATTTTCAAATTACAATAAATTTATCTGCATGTAGCCTTACTGTAAATCAAGGAGCATGTGTATAAAAAAATACCTGATTTGTGTATAAGTAAGATCTTTTTGATCTTCCCAAACCATGCATTAGTTCTACCAGCTTTATTCTAGATTCACCACCATTTTAATAGAACTGTTTATTTAGCTCATGAATACACTTTTACTAATTCTTTTCCAATACATATTCTTTATTACTTTTTCTTGCCTTATTGCACAGGCCAGGGAATTCAGTACAATAGTGAACAGTAGTGACGGTAGACATCTTTTACTTGTTTTCAATAATAGAGTCACATAGTAAGTATCATGAAAACAATATTAGCTGCTTTCTAATTCTAGTGCGTATAAGGTTGTTTTTTTTTTCCACAAATGCATACTGATCTTTTTCAAATGTTCTTATTACACTTATTGAAGTCATCATTTAATTTATTTTCTCCCTTAATGTACTGATATGGTAAACTACTCTGATTTTCCAATCTTATGTGACCTTTGTAGCCATGGGATAAACCACACTTGGTCACACTGTGTTTTTTTCTATATGTTATTGAATTTGATTTGCTATTGCTTTGTTAAAGATTTTTGCATTTTTGTTATAGCAAGTACCAATTTGTAATTTTTTTTTCTCATGTTGTCTTTGTTTCGTTTTGGCCTAATCAAATAAAGTTGGCCATGTGAAATTGATAGGAAATTTTTCACTGTTCTTTTATTTTCTGGAAGTCAGAGACAAGTTCTATTTCTGCTAATTACTATTGCTTAGAATCTCCTGTTTTTCAAAGTCAGGACAAGTTTTATTTCTGTTAATTATTATTGCTTAGAATCTCCTTCTCATTGACAAGTCTAGTATTGATTTGACAATAGCCAGTGTTAAATGTTACTTTATATGATGATTACATTTTGTTTTCTTTATTTAAAATGTGCTTCATTCAGGTAGTATCAGTTTATACCTTAAAGCTCTGTTTTTTTTAGTTGTTGTTTGTTTGTTTGTTTGTTTTTAAGCTTTGCAAGAGCAATATTTACAGGCCTAGGATGGCCTCCAAAATTCTTGGCTCCTGTGTATACATCCTGAATGTGGGCAATGCATGTGGATATGATAGGATTATACTCCTGTAATTAAGTTACAACATATAACAAAGATAATTCAGTTGAGTCTGAGTTATTAGAAAAGGAAATTATCATTGGTGGGCTTTGATCTTAAAAGAGGGACTGGCCCTATCTGAAAGAAAAAATGCAAAGCTACAACAGATGCTATGTTGCTGGACTTGAAGAAGCAAACTGTGATGTTGAAGAGGGAGCCATGTGGCAGAGTCGAGAGCAGCTTCTAGAAGGAGGAAATTCAGTTCCACATCTGCAAAGAACTGAAACCCACCACCAACCAATGAGTCTGAAAGACCTCAGGCCTCAGGTAAGATTTTAGACCCATCATTCTATCTTCACTGCAGACTAGTGAGTTTCTGACAGAAGACTCAGATAACCCATTCCTGGACTCCTTACCCACAGAAATTGAGAGGCATTAAATTTACAGTGCTCTAGGGACCAGCAGTTAGCATAATGGCTATGTTGCTGGACTCCCATGTAGTCGACTGCGGTTCGCATCCCGGACCTGGTGGCTTAAAACTCACGGCGCGTGTGCATGCGTGCCCAAGATCCTGAGAGGAGAATGGAGGAGAAGGGATTGCGGCGTGGCCATCCCCCTGGGGGGTGATTTCTCGCTTTCTGTCTCTCTGTCTGGCGAGCGCACGCGCCCTATAGCAAAAACCTCTCCCCCCCAAAAAAAAAAAAATTTACAGTGCTCTAAGCTGGAGAGTGAGTTAGTGATAATTGTTTATGCATTAAGAGAAAACAAATCCCGATGTATTTAGAGTTTAGAAAAGCTGTTACTCCATAGTTAGTTTAACCTTACTAGCAAAGCATGTGTCTCATAAGATTTCAAATGCCCTGGCTAAACCTAAAGTTCTCTTCACTATATGTTATCAGAGCATGAATGTCTTCTCTCCCTGGTGAGCTCTCAAAATTACTGTTTATGAATCGTCAGTTGTTTTCAACCTATTTCTTGAAAGTTTCATTTTATGCATGTGCAACCTATACTCAGAAAAAATGGCAGACAGCCTTATTTAGATTTCTGGTGTCCTTTTTCTATGTTCTTTTTCAAACAATTTCCTGTATTTGGCATACTTTTTATTTTACCAAATTATGGCACGGCTTTTTTTTTTAACATTCTTAATGGATATTTTATGCTCTTTAAACTTTCATATCATAAAACATAGTAATAAGATGCTATGAGCCAGGCGCTGTGGTATCACTGGAAATATAAAGCACTTAAGAAAAACATATTCTACTATTAAAAAGATAGCTAAGCAACTCCAAACCAATTAGTTAGTCACATGCTGTAATAAAATTCATATTAAATATAAGGACATATGAAATAAAGAAGAGTTAGTTGCAAAGACCAAATAAAACGATTTCTCACTCTCCTTTGGGTCCCACAGGCAATTGATTATTAAGTCTACCAAATACATATGAAATGTTACACACAACTGTTCTCATTCTTAATTTTCATTATCACCATTAGGATCCATCTCGCAGTATCTCTCACCTGAACAACTATCAGAGCTTCCTAAACAATTGTCCCTATGAGGTTCTTCTAGTTCTATCTATTGCACTTAACATTTCCCTACAGGTACTCTGTTGTCTAGTTAGAATTTTATCTTTACCTAATACTTTTATTACTCTCCCATTACTTATTCAAGAAAATCAAATTCCTTTATTTCAAGAAAGAGAGATAAGTACCCTCATCAAGATCTTCACATCATGATACGCCCAGTCCCAGCCAACCCCAGGCAGCCCAGATTATGTGTCCTGCATGGAAGGGAGGTCTTGGGACACCAACCAGGGTCTTGCTATGTGTCTATCTTCAAAGATCATTATATTACTACTGCACCACTGGCTGGCCCTGGTGATGCTAATATTAAGCTCTCATTTCTTTGAGGCTAAAAATTATATTTTAGGAGACTCTTTTCAAAGTAAAGGCAATTACTGAAGGGGTGGGAGGCTTATATTAAATCTAGAAAATCTTACCAATTTATTGCGGGTCCAACAGGCTGATCTAATTCATCAAGCAATACCCACTGAGATTATAGCATAATTGGAACCATGAGTTTTGATATAATATGAAGGGTGACAAGGGAAGAAAACAATAAAGAGGCTGCAATTGAAGGGCCAGCAGGTGGTGTAATGGTTAAGGCACTGGACTCCCACATGGCTGACTGTGGTTTGAGTCCCAGACCAGGTTGCTTGAAACATGTCAGGCACATGTATGTGCATGCCCAAAATTCCAAGTGGAGAATGGAGGAGAAGGGACTGTGGCCATCCCACCGGGGAGTAGTTTCTCACTTTCTCTCTGTTTCTCTCTGCATCACCAACAAACATACACACTCTATAGTGAAAATATCTCTTAAAAAAAAAAGAGGTTGCAATTTGCAATTGAAGCTCTATGTAGGAAAAATAGGCTCAAGTGGGCTCACATTCTTGGGCAGAGAGTAAAAGCCATTGGCTCACACATTTCTAAAGGGTGAGTGGCCAAGGGAAAAACGAAAAGCTGACACTGGAATAGAGAGGTAGTCCATCTTACTTACCATGTATCACTAGGGCCTAGGACAGCAATTTGTTCACAGTAGGACTCAATAAAATGTTTTGAATTAGTAAACGAGAGTGCAAGAGGACATGGTTGTGTTTTTCAGAAAAAATATCAAGGAACTACTTTACAGATTGAAGATCATGAGTCTAGGATATGACAAGAATATGTTTGGCACTTCCAAAGACAGAAGAATGATTCTACCCTGTTGTTCAGGACTATGTTGAGTGTTTGAGAAATATGCAAATAAATAAATTAATAGAGAAAAGCACAAGGATGCTTTGAATTAATGAAATTACAAGTGGTCCACAGGAGAACAGCTTGAAGTCCTCAATGTTCAACATGAATTTAATCAAATGTCAAAGACAATAAATAAGAAAGCTGGCTTGACTATTTCTTTTCTTTTTCTTTCTTTCTTTTTTTCCTTTTCTTTTGTTTTCTTTCTTTCTTTCTTTGTCTTTTTTTTTTTTTCTTAGAATTTTTGCTCTAGGGTGCATGCACTTGCTGAAGACAGAGAGTAACAGAAAGACAGAGAGTGAGAATCAGCCCTGGTGGGGATGGCCACACTACAATCCCTTTTCCATTCTCTTCTCAGGATTCTGGGCACACATGCACATGCATCCAGTGTGAGTTTCAGGCCTCCAGGTCTTGGACTTGGACCACAGTTGGCCATGTGGGAATCCTGCAATATCACCATTATACTATCTGCTGGTCCCCTGTTCATGAAAGATTTTGTTAAAACAACATCCAAGAGCATATTTTACCTAAAATACATTCAATGTTAATTATTTGCATGCAATGGACCATGGTTCTGTAAGACATTAATTAGGTGACACTATAGGTCATGAAAGGAATAGGAGAACTCTCTGCACCAATTGTACTACTCTTCTACACATCTAAAACTATTTCAACACAAATTTTAAAGAAGGGAATAAAAGTAAATGCAATAAAAATACATTTTTGATTTAACACTTAACTAAACATCACAATTTTCAGGACAATTTGGGGACAATTGTCAATGTTAGAATATGAACCATATCCATAGAATCACTGCTAATCCCTTTAAAGGTAACGTTAATGTGGGTTTGTAGCAGAACATCCTTATTCTTAGAAGAAACATGCTGAAATGAAAATGTGTACTGTGAGCATGCTTCTGTGACTCTGTGTGTGTGTGTGTGTGTGTGTGTGTGTGTGTGTGTGTATGTGTACAGAGAGAAGATTAAGCAAAGCTAGGAAAATGTGATCAGCTGAATGTAGATGTAAGGTCTTCATTGTATAACTGTTTTGAACAGTGTAAGTCTGATTTTTTTTTTCCAAATATAGTAAGAAGGACAAAAAGCCTTAAAGACTCTCCAGATAGTTCTGGTTTTGAACGTGGCCTTATGCTTCTGACGATCTCCAAAGTAATGCAAAAATCAAAGAGAAAACACTTCCATCCAAACAACTGAGAATTTTTAAAGATTTGATATTTTACATTTTTAAAATGTAGAAATTAAAAGTATTATGTTCATAAGTAGATTGCAAAAATGAAGCATGAAATGATGTTTATGTGGGTGTTACATGGAAAACGAAGAAATCATTCAGCATGAAAAACTCACACTTCACCATTTGGAGAAAGTCAAGCCTGCACATCCATATGTTATTTAGAAACAGCTAAGATAATTTCCAATATTTATATTGCTTAGAAATATTTTCCCACTCACTTTCTTGGGTAGGAAAAAGTGAGGCATTAGAATGTCTGCTGTTTTAGTAAAAAATAAATGGTGGTTAAGCAGAGAGTAAACCACCTTTTTTTTAGTCAAATCATTTCTCCAAGGTGTGTGTGTGTGTGTGTGTGTCTAGTATTTAAACTATTATTTTTATAATGGTAATTATACTAATTATTATAAAATATATATGTATACAATATTGTCAATAATATTGCTAAAAACAAATTTACTTTTCCTTGGACTTTTAACTTCTTGTTGTATTTAGAAAGTTTCTTGTTTTGTTTTGTTTCATTTGTGTTTTACTTGCTAAAACAACTAACTCCTACTGTTCTCATATAGTGATTCATTCTTCTAAGCGTACTTGAATTGTGAAGTAGAAAATATTTCATTCACTCAACAGTTTGCTATTGAGATTTGATTTGTCGTTTCATTCATAAACTATACTCAAATTCTGTTATGTATGAAACACTGTAATGGAAGCTTGGAAAATAAAATTCATAGATAATTCAAAGTTTCATTTGCTAATTGATCTTTACATTCTTCACTCCCACTTGGGGGGTGAAATTCACCAATTTTATTTTATGTCTTCTTATATCCGTTAATGGGAATCTATCAGAGAACTTATTAGTTGAAAGAAAATTATATGAGAAAGCAAAGAAAACCAAATATTCACAAATGATATAATACTTTATTGGGGACCAGAAATAGAGTGTTTACCTAAATTTAGCTATTAATTTTTCCTCTAGCATGAATTCAGCTCTCACTGATTTTCTGGGTAATATCACCTGGCTAGGAGACAAACGGTAAACTTCTTTTAGCAAAACTGATTAACTAGAGAGCACGGTTTATTCTTTAAGTTCACCTAAGTCTTTTTAAAAAAGGAGTTCTCAG
Source organism: Tupaia tana (assembly GCA_026018925.1). NCBI lineage: Eukaryota > Metazoa > Chordata > Mammalia > Scandentia > Tupaiidae > Tupaia > Tupaia tana. The sequence continues at coordinate 159,681,389 of JAKSZU010000007.1, read as the reverse complement.
TAAAGTATTTAATTTTTCCTTCCTTGTTTTAGCTTTTTGTATTTGTTCTTATTATTATTTTAGTGAGGGTGGGTGTGCATACGTGTTTAATTTTGGAATGAAGAATGGAAGAAAATCATGCATATACTGGGTTGTTGCAAAAGTCATGATGTATTTTTTCATGTTTTTCTATGACCCAGTATTTAAAAATAATGTATTATACATAAATCACATGAGCTAGATTTTAGTCGATTAATTTTTTAATTATTCAATTTTATTTATTATTATAATTTTTTAGTTTGTCATGGGCATGTGCACTCAACAGAGAGAGAGAGTGTGAGAGAGAGGGAGAGCACGAAAAATGTCTCCAGGTCTGGCACTCGAGCCACAGTCAATCATGGAGTCTAACACTTAGTCGCCACACCACCTGCTGGCCCCAAGTCTGATTATATTTTGAGCTATAGAGACATGTCTGAAAATGGAAGTACTTAGTTGATTGCCCTTTTCATAATGGTTTTGAAAATATTGGGAATCAGTTTATGAAGGGCTCAGCAACATGAAGGTGTAATTTTTTTTCTAGGTAAACCTCAGAGAGACCTTACTAGAACTACTAGTCCCACAATAGGTTAACAGAATATAAAATATTTTAAAAAATACATTTTAGGGCCAGCAGATGGGATAGTGGTTAAGGCACTGGACCCTCACATGGCTAACTGTGTTCGAGTCCCAGACCCAGAAGCTTGACAATCATGCCAGGCACGTGTATGTGGATGCCCAAGATCCCAGGAGGAAAAGGGAGAGCAGCATGGCCATTTCCCTCCCAGGGGGTGATTTCTCACGTCCCCTCTCCCTCCCTCTCTCTCTCTCTGCCTCTGTCTCTCTTTGGCAAACACAGGTGCCCTATGGCAAAAATCTAAAGTTAAAAACATATTAGTCATAGCTAGGAAACTCTGCCTCTATCCCTGCAATATGTCTCAGCACCAATTGCCACTTCTTGAAAAAATGTGCTATTGGTAAAAAATGTTTCTCACTGAAAAAGAGATTTAATATAACCAGTCATAACCAACAAGATTTAATATAACCAAAGCAACAAACATTAACATTTGACTTCGGGGACATAAAAGTTGACAGGCGATTATTCACAAGAAACGATCCTTGAAAAATGAAGATATTGTAAAAGAACATTGGCACCTGTCTACTAGAAAAAGGAAAGCAGGGAGTTTAGGCTGACATTGGAGGGAGGAAGAGAGAGTTGCCAGTTATAATTCATAATGGCAACCACCGTTGCACATATGCTGGCGATACGGAAAGCAGCAGTGAGTGTGTAGTTAAAACGTGCGATTATCTGGAAAAAGATAAAAATGGAGTGTTCTGAAATAGCCTTGGTTGGCTGAAGGGCTGAATCCAACTTGGCTGACTATGTGGTTCAAGTCTCCAACCTGGCAGCTTGAAAAACACCCAAGCCGTGCATGTGTACATGCTCAAAACCCTGAGGGGAGAACAGAAGAGGGGATTGTGGCGTGACCATCCTCCTCCGGGGATGATTTCTCACGTTCCCTATCCTCTCTCTGGTGAGTACATTTGCCCGATATAAACAAATAAATAAAGATAAAATAAAATAAAATAAATAAAAATAAAAAAGATGAAGAAGCAGAAAAGAAAATAGCCTGAATGAGTGAGGATGATGGCACTGTGACGAGGGTTGTGGTAGTGAATAGGCTAAGATAGGGAAGAAGGGTCACTTACAGGCAGGACGACAGAATAAGTGCAGAGGACCTAAGACTAACTCGGGTTTTTGCTTGAGTTCTGAGTAGATGATACTGGGAAAAATGGGTGTGAAACAGCAACGGTTGTCAGACGTTTTAATTTTGAAATGGCTATCAGAAACCTAATAGGACATATTGACTATGTGGCTGGAGACACAAGATAGAAGTCTGTAGTGAATATTAAAGTGTAGATTTACTTCTGGAAATCACAAAACTGGATGTGATCCCCTAAGGGAAAACTCTAAAGGGAGAAAAGAAAATTCTTCTGAATTGGAATTTGATGACATGTGCACAATGGCAATTTTATTACTTGCTTTCTAATGTGTATTCCTTTCATTATTTTTTTTCGGTCTAACTGCACCCCCCAATGGGGTGTGGTCTCTCCACAGTCCCTCCTCCTTCATTTCTCCACCCTACCAAGATTTGGGGCATGTGCCATACACATGCTTGGCATATTATTCCAGCTGCCAGACATTATTGGCCATGTGGGATCTAGTCCCCTCCCCTTAACCAGTAGGCAGCACGGCCAGCCCACATGCTTCTCTTTTTTAAATTGTGAATGGATGTTTAATTCTCTTTTTCTGCATCTACTGAAATGATGAGATGATTAGTCTCCTTTAAAATAATAATTTATAGGTCCAGGGGCCAGCAGGTGGTGTGGGGTGGTTAAGGCACTGGACACTCCCACATGGCTGACCACAGTTCAAGTCCTGAATCTGGTGGTTTGCTTTCTCTCTCTCTCTCTCTCTCTCTCTCTCTCTCTATGTCTCCCTTTGGTCCAATCAAATGAATGAATAAATAAAATTAGATAATTCTATAAAAAACATAATAATGTACAGTTTCAACTTGGTGATATAATTGTTCACAAATACATTATTTGATTTGTCTTGTTAACATATTTAATACAATTATGTCAACCAACTGAATTTGTCTCTGTCATCTCTGGTACTGTCCTTGACTTTCGTATTAAGGATATGTTCATCCCATACAGTGAGTTAGGGAGGTATCTTTCTTTTTCTGGTCTTGGGGAAATGTGGGTAAGCTCAGAATTATGTGTTTTGAATCTTCATCATAAGCTGTTTGTAATGCATCGTGGGCTTGCCTCAGTTACCCTTCCTGGAAACAATTTTAAGACAAATTTGTTATGAGGATCAGAAACAGGCACTCAAGATACTAATGAAAACAATCACTTTGACAGGTATCTATCACTTACTGGTAGCTGGTTTTCTTCCATTTTTTGTTTTACTTTGTTTTTTAAATCATACAACTCTATGAGGCTGTTTATTTTATCAACTCCTTTTACAAATGGAAAATCTCAAGCTTAGACAAACAGAGAAGCCTGAGGCCATGTATTTAATATACAGTAGAAGAAAGATTTCACCAAAAAAGTCCTATTCCAGAATTTGCAATTTTAGTCACTATATTTTGACAAATTTATTATAAAAATGACAAACTTCTTGGGACCAGCAGTTGGTGTAATGGCTTTTTTGCCGGACTCCCATGTGGTCGACTGTGGTTCGAGTCCTGGACCCAGTGGCTGAAACTCATGCTGGGCGCATGTGCATGTGTGCCCAAGATTCCGAGAGGAGAATGGAGGAGAAGGGATTGTGGCGTGGCCATCCCCCCCACCGGGGGATGATTTCTTGCTTTCTGTCTCTCTCCCTCTCTGTCTATCCGGTGAGCACACTCGTCCTATACCAAAAACCACTCCACCACCACTCCCCCAAAAAAGACAAACTTCTGACAGCAAAATTTGATTCTCTATGAGAAACATTTGAGTTCCTTTTCTTTGGAAATTTGTGGTGGTAAGAATTTGGATTATATACCTATATAGACAATTTATTATTATTATTATTATTTTTAGTTTTGCCATAGGTCATGAGTGCTCACCAGAGATAGGGAAAGTGAGAAAACAACCTCCAGGAGAAGGGATGGACACACTGTAATACCTTCTCCTACATTCACCACTAGGGACTTCGGGCATGCACACACATGTGCTTGGAGTGATATTCAAGCCACTGGGTCCAGGACTCAAACTGTGGATAAACATGTGAGAATCCAGCACCTTACCCTCCACACCATTTGCTGGCCCTGGAGTATTTTTATTACTACATGAATGAATATAACTTGTGGTAAACTTGAGTTTGTATTCAGAAATCTCTTATTATAACTATTATTCCAAGTATTTTATCTACCTGTTTATCTCTAAGCTCATTATTTTTCCCTTCTCCTCTACTTATTACTGAGTAAGGAATGGATATTCTGTTGTGAAAATTATATCCATATAGACTTTCCCTCTTTGGGGCTGATCAAAGTGCAGATATCTTTTCTTTTTTTCCTTTTTTTTTTCCTGGAGAGATTTTTGCTATAGGACACGTGCACTCGTTAGAAAGACAGAGACAGAGTCACCCCCTAGGGGGATGGCCACGCCGCAACCCCTTCTCCTCCATTCTCCTCTCTGAATCCTGGGCTCTCACACACACGTGCTTGGCGTGAGTTTAAGCCACCGGGTCTGGGACTCAATCGTGGTGACCACATAGGAGTCCAGTGACATAGCCATTATGCCAACTGCTGGTCCCAGAAATTTATTTTAACTATAATTAATAGGGTAATAATTCACACAATTATTCATGCAAGTAATAGTATAATATATCTACTAACTTACTTTAAGGAATGCATATAGTCATTTTGTTCAGGAAATAGAGATTCATAAAGTTATGAATTGTAAGTGGGCATAAAGTAATAGTTCCTAGATTGCTATAGTGCTTTTGTTTTCTAATATTTCATTTATTTATAAATTGAATTTAAAATTTCTTTATTTCCTGCATCTTTTAAAAACATGGATTTACTCTCAAAAACTTAAAAATTATCATCATGGTAGGATTTCCACAATTTATAGGAAATTAAAGTAACTATTTAGGTAAATGAAAAAAGAAATCTCACTGGTTATTTGTAAAACTTAGAATTGTGCTTATTTAATACTCATGACAATAAAAGGACAGGAATAAAATTAACAACAAATAACTATGATTTAAAATTAAAGCAATGATCATTTCATCACTAACAATAATAGTTATCTGCTCCCTAACAACCTCAAGACTCAGTAACATAAAATAACCATGATTCAATTTCTCAGAATTCTGCGGGTCAGTGTGATTCCTTGGCTGGCTGGTAGGTTTAAGTTGGGAGACGGATAGGTTCGGTACTGGGATGGATAAGCCTCATTTCCCATGTGATTTTCCTCCATATAAAGTGTGAGCCAGCCTTCTCTACACGGGGGTCGTTGGGCAGTGCTGCAATAAAGGCTTAGCTTCTGAAGTCATACAGAGTAATTCTGTTACACTCTCTTCGTCCAAGCAAGTCTCAGGGCAAGCCCATATTCAAGGGGTGGGGAAACTGATGTCACCTCTTAATGGAAAAAAAAAGCTGCAATGTCACATCACAACAGGACCGAGACACAGAGAACATGGTTGCTCGGGGACCATTATTTTAACAATCTACCACACAAACTCAGTAACAGCTTGATACGCTGTCTGTTGAAAGGTAAAATCCATAATCTTTTTAACCTCATGCTGAGATATAAAATACATTATTTTTGTTTGAGAGTCTCATATATCACCCCAAACTCTTTTTATAGCATTTTAACAAAACCAGGGTGTTTTCACTCTTTCATAATATAAAAAGAGCTCCTTGAGATGTTGTAATCTCAGTCATAAAAGAATGAAAACACTACTAAAAGGAATTTCAAAAGGTGTCAAAATGAGAAATACTGGAAAAAACGATTGCGATAACATCTTTAAATAACTCTTTGCTTTGACGGCTTTATCAAAATAATGGCTAAATAAGAATCTGTAAAAGGATCAATGTAGATAGTCTCTGGAAATTTTGTGTGTAGAAGTAGACTGTTTTGGGGAGGTTGATCTATCTGTGGGGAGCATATTTATGGTTTGGTAAAGAAGGGAGAAAGAATGGAAGTCTGCTCAGAATTTTCATCATGACACACTCAAAGTTATAAACTGTCTTACCAAAGTCCATGATGTTTTTGGTTTGTTTGTTAAGTTTTTGGCACTTTCCCTCACCAAAGAGAGACAGAGAGAGAAAGAAAGTGAGAAAGTAAACCCCCTACACACACAGAGGATGGCTATGCTGCAATCTCTTCTCCTCCATACTCCTCTCAGGATTTTGGGTACACACACACACACACACACACACGCACACCCCCAGGGTGATTTCCCAAGTTGCTGGGTCGAGGACTAGAGCCATCAGTGGGCCATGTGATATCCAGCCAGACCAACCACCACACTAGAGGCTAGCCCAAAGTCCATGCTGTTTTAAGATCCAGATTTGTTTCCCGTTTCTTGAATGTCTACTATGTTTCAGACATTATTTATTTAATCCAGACTACTAACCCTAACCAATGGAACAAATGCAGCATATACACGATGGCCTTTGGCTAAGAGATGGAAATTCGGGGGTCTCAAAGTCATATTTTATCACTTTGTCTAGTGCTCATGTCGTTTCTGCCAACCTAAATATTTCTTATCACAGCAAGTCCTAACTGGGTATAACGAAAAGGTTTCCAAATATATTCTTTTAGCTAAATAATAATAAAAAGTAGGACAAAGTCAATTATAAAAGTCTAAAAAAATTAGATAAATAATCGGCATTTACTGAATGATAATTATACACCCCCTCCCCACACACACACACACAGATAGTATAAGTACTTGGAAAAATCATGATATACTTTTCCGGTTTTCTATGCAAAAATGAGTTATGACTTTTCCAATGACCCAATAGAGGGAGTACTTTATGTGTATTTTTAAAATTTAAAATTCACAAATACCTATTGTCATTTTTAATGTTCAGTTTGGGAAATAGGCTTAGACAAGTTCTGGCTACATCTTGGACCACTTAAATCATAATCTCTGTGATCAGCACTTTAACGATCCTCCAAAGAGACAGTAATAGGCAGTTAGGAGTGAGAGCCACGATACGTTTTTTGCTATTACAGTTTTTAGAACAAATTAATGATGTAGAAGGTTAGAAGATTTAAGAAATCTTGAACAGACAGAACAGCAACAATTTCATGATTTCATGATCACTATTTAAAAATTTCTCAGTGTTTACAATTTGTCACTTTTATAGTATATACAAATAGTTAAGTATTTTAATTTTAATATATGTGAGCACATCTTCTGAAGGAAATATTTTCTGCAACACATTACTGAAATGGCTTACATTTTAATGACTTCTGGAGTGTTACACTAAAAGACGAATGTAACAGAAAACACAACAAGGTCATTGTGTTTGGAGGAAAAAACATGGACATAAATTACTGCCTAAATCAAAATGAGTTCTTTTCTCCAACAGAAGCATTTAAGAAAAAGATCAAGTATCCTTTTACTGCTCTATTTCCTAACAGTTCAAAGCATAATCTCATGTGACCAATTATTTTAAAAGCAATGTCTCCAAAAAGAAACTCTCACATGGATCGTTTTTTCTTGAATTCTTTTCAAAGTTTACCCCAAAATTAAATCTATTTAAATAGACCTGAATGCATTTTAATATATTACCATATTGCTTGGTAAGCTTATAGGCATAATAAATAATACATTGCAAAATATCATCTATGTGTAAACCTAAGAATAAATGAATAGCACTTGACGTCTGTGGCTATATTATGTATGAATCGACCATTACTAATCTATTTAGGTTTATTAAGGTATCCAGCAAATTCAGCAGCTAAACTCCCCATGTTATTTTTAAAACGTAAAGACTCATCCCAAAATATTATCTTGTCACATACTAAAATTAAGAAATCCTCTTATAACAAGTCGACAATAAGAAGGAAATCCTTTCTGTTGTGTTGAACCATGAGTATATTAAGTTGCCACTAAATTCTAAGACATAACTCTTCAGTTACAATAGGAGTCTGAGGAAATTTAAGGGATCTACGTCAAGATAAAACTTACCAGCAAATTTGATATGGAACTTATTTTCAGGCTTTAAAATCTGGACATACAAAGGGCAGTTTGGAGCAAAATCTTTTACAGCCCATGCTCTCAAAATTGTTTGATGATCCTGAAATGATAATAAAAAAATCAAGATATTATAAGCTAAATTTAAAAATTTAGGTCATATAAAGTAAAAGCCACATCCACATTAATAATTAGACAAAACAATTTACTGTGAGGACTTACTGTTAAAAATACTTATTTCTACAAAAAGAGGGGAACACTACCTAATGTAATCAGTGCTGATTACCAGAATTTAGAAAATGAGTAGAGACTCAGGGAAGAAGCTAGACAAACTGAAAAAATAATTTGTTGAAAAATTCCTGCAGGTCATAAGCCTTTAGAAATGAGGAACAATTACGATCAATCGTTTATAATGGGAACTTCCATGGAGTGGGTTGGCCTGTGGCCTGATGGTTAAGGAGGGTGGACAACGCATTGTTTCTTGGCTAACCTCCAAACCATGCGTGCATGAGCAAGAATAAGTACAAACTGAATATTGAACCACTGCCAACTTCAAGGGTGGTGAAATTTGCATTTTGAGTTGAACCAAATTAACTGCCTGCTAAAATAAGAATACCAACCCTCTGGAGAAATACAAGAGAATTGAAGTTTCTACAACAAACAACATCCAAATATAATCACTTGAAATATGAAGTGCCAGGAAAATGTGACTTATTCTCATGAAAACCAATCAAACAAAATGATAACAGATAGTCTATATGGGAGAAGATACTTGACAAGATACTTGATGCTACTATAACTAAATTTAATAAGCTAATGAAAACAGGCTTCAAACAAATTAAAAAGAAAATTTCCAGTGGAATGATCAAAAATATATTAAAAATTAAATAAACTAACGCTTATACAAAGAATGATCATTGAGCTTTGAAGTAGAACGGAGGCGACAGACGGAAAAGTCAGTGAACTTCATCATAAATCAATAGAATTTACCCAATTTGAAAAGGAAGGAAGAAGAGTTCAGGCACTTATATACGAATATAAAAGGACTCTCAAAAAGAATCCAATTATATCATAAAACAAAAGAGCTTTTAAAAGTGAAGACATGACTTGAAGAAATAAAGAAAACTTGACAATTTTGTGAAAGACATATATTTTATAAGGCCTAGGAGTTCTGTAAACTCCAAACTACTTAAACAAAAAGATAAGTATACCTGGTCACAATGTATTCACACTGCTGAAATATAAGATAAAGACAAAATCTCCATAGCCCCCACAGAAAAAGTCATCTGACCAAGCACTTTCAGCAGAAATTATGGAAGCAAGGCAACAATCGAGAAATACCTTAAAATTCACAATGAAAGAACTAACAAACATTGAAACCAGATTTTATATCTTGGGAAGAATCCTTCAAAAAGGAAGGTGCAATAAAGGACTTTTAAAACATAGCCCACCCTGTAGCACAGCAGTAGGAAACTGGAGCCCACATGGCCAACCAAGGTTTGAGACCTGGGTTCAGCAGTATGAACAATACATATTGAGCACATGCCCAGCATCCTAATGGGATGGAGAACTGGAGGAAAAAAAAGTGCAGTGTGGGACGAGCAGTTAGCGTAATGGCTATGTCGCTGGACTCCCACGTAAGTCGACCGCGGTTCGAGTCCCGAACCCAGCGGCTTAAACTCACGCCGGGCGTGTGTGCGTGCGTGCCCAAGATCCCGAGAGGAGAATGGAGGAGAAGGGATTGCGGCGTGGCCATCCCCCCTGGGGGGTGATTTCCTGCTTTCTATCTCTCTGTCTCTCTCTGTCTGTCTGGTGAGCACACGCGCCCTGTAGCAAAAACCTCTCCAAAAAAAGAAAAAAAAAAAAAAAAAAAGTGCAGTGTGATCAGGCCCCCTAAAGGGCAGTGAAACTATGTGATGTAGAGACATATCATTATGTGTTTGTTAAAACCTACAGAATACAAAAAAAAAAGATATTGCTAAAGTAAAGGATGGGTCTTAGTTAATGTATTAATGCAGTTCATCAATTTTAACAAAGGTACAAAGCTAATGGAAGATGTTAAAATTTGGACAATGGTACGGAGGGAGGAATACAAAATCCTTGTATTTTTGTCCAACTTTTCCGTAAACCTAAAACTGCTAATAATGATAATAATAGTATCTATTTAATTAAATAAATAAGTAGGAAAAGCATGAGCCTTAGTTACAAACCCTGGCCTTAAATCGTCACTCTAGAGTTTATAAACTACACGACGAGAGAAAAGTTATTACAGGAAGCCAGCTAGTGGTACAGTGGTGAATGCAAGGCTCAGTGAGGCTGACTTCTATGGGAAGGTTCCTGGTTCATGTACAGAGACTGCCTTGGAAACAGCAAGCATGCACATCATGTCTGTGATGTGGTGCTGAGAGGGGCTGGTGCATCTTAATGTTAAGACCCTGTTAGGGATGCCTGTTTCTCTCTCTCTCTCTGCATGTGTGTGTGTGTGTGTGTGTGTGTGTGTGTGTGTGTGTGTATGTGTGTGTTTCTCATTCATGGAAGAATCTTCAAAGTAATTACAGATTTTATTCTTAGGAAGGTTTCCTTGTTGCTGTAAAAGGGATGGGTACAGCTTGCTATTTTATTTTACCTGACCTTTGGCGACATCTGACTTGTAGACCACTGGCTCCCTGGCAAGTTCTCCTTTGGCTCATCTAACGTCATGCCCTCGATGGTCCTTGGCAATCTTATCCCAGACTGAACTTATCTTCCTGCAGTAAACACTCCTTTGCACAGAGGATACTACTAGATCCTTTGGCTCAACTCCTTTGTCTTGTTTATACTTTTACAGTTGAACATTTTTTTCAGTCCTCAGACCTCACTGATTACGCCTTCTAAATACTGTTCTAATATGTCCACTTATCTCCAGCCCTAGGGCCACCACCGAGGCCAAACAGTTATCACTTCTGACCTGGAGTAAGAGCAATAGCCTCCCAGCTAGACAATCTCAAGCTTTCTATTTTTTTTTTCACTACTCCTGATTCTTATCAAATGTAGTAGCCTTTCAAACTAAAATCTATCTGTTGTACTTGGATGGTTAAAGTCCTCCAGTGGTTTTGTGGTTTTATTACTCTTGACATCAAACTTAAACTTCTTAACAAGACTTACAACACACTTTATTAAACTGTCCTCCAATTCCTTCCTCTGCACTGTGTTCTTCATTCTGATGATAATGCACACTCTGCGTTCTCCAGCCTCCAGCATTTCTGACAGGGAACCATTAGTACAGAACATCTTTTCCTGGCTAACCACTATCTATGCCACTGATGTATGGAGCCTTTTCTTTCTTTACAGGCAGGTGCCTGTAAACTAATAGCCCATGCCAGCTGGTCTCACCAGATTTTATATTTGCCCTCTCGAACTGCTAGCCTCACCTATTTTTTAGAATTTTTAAAATATTGATCCTCTTTAAACTGTTAGCTCCATAAGCTCAAGGGCTAGGTCTACCTTTTGCTCATTCTACCTTAGGCTCACCCCTGCACCTAACATTCTTTTGTACTTCACAGTTGAGTAAGAGAATCATTTACTTCATAGGAATATCATGAGGCCTAGATGAGATTATATGAAGAGCATCAGGTACACTCGTACTTAGTAAATATTTCAACTCAATTGGTGAGCAGATGAGATGAATTACTTATTCTAAAGCCCCATAAATCTTCCTCGTCCCATTCATAATTTATGCTCTATAAGATAGAACAAGATCAATAACCCTGCAAGTAGATCATTAGCTAAAGGAAAAAAGAGCAGTATACTATGAAATAATTGTCACATGGAAAACAGAAAAGAAACCTTTTCCCAATACAGATAATAAACCCAACACAGAAACAAAATTTTTAGGCATTCATTTTAAAAGTGGAGAAAGAAACTGATTTTTCTTTTTCTTTCCTGGCTGACAAACGGTGACCCATCCTTAAATCAGATATTCCATATTCCTAAATAAAGGTATCAACTGGAATAACCTCCAAACAAACAAGCTAGAACAGAAAGGAAGGTAACATGGAGTGTTATCAGGTCATCTAGGTGTCTATCGTACTGTGAAAACATGTCACTTAAAGTCAGTTTGCCTGAAAATCAAATCAGCGAAGAATACCTCCATCAAATTCAACACCTACAACCTGCAGTATCTAAAAATTATTTACTGATATTCTAAGGACATAAACTATACTATTTTCCTACTTAGGAAATTGTTTTACTGAAATCTAAATGATCTGAAAAGAACTGAATTTATTTATTTATTTATTTATTTATTTATTTATTTACTTACTTACTTAGGCTAGAGGAAGTGTGCACTTGCCAAGAGGCTGAGACAGAGGCCGAGAGAGAAAGGACCCCATGATGGATGTGGTCACGTCGCAATCCTGTCTCCTCCACTTCACACACACATGCACAACCACATGGCTGGTGTGGTTTTTAAGCCACCGTGGCTGAGAGGCTGAGATTCAAGTCGCTTGATTGACCATTTGGGATTCAGCTCCCTTAATTTCTCGGCCTTGGGGATAGCTCCAGATCTAAGATATTTTTGATGACCTTTGATACATGGGTTATTGGCCACCCAGCCATGATATTATCAAATGGATCTGTTATCCAGAAAATGGTGAGATATTGGTCTAACCTAAGGCCATTTTCAACCCAATTTTCAATTTATAAAATTTGTCTGCAGCACTCAGCAAATAATACACTTAGGCTTTATAGTTTGAGTATATTTCACTAGTGTACCTATTGATATATTCTGTTTTAAGACTGTCAATGTATAAAGTAAAATTGCATTAGAAAAATTTAAATAACATAACATATTTGTTCATAACATACAGGCAACTGAACAAAGTAGTCACAAACATATAAAATAGTAAAAATCTCTATCAGCAATTAGTTGACTTAATTTTATGCCTAAATTAAGGAACTAGTACAGCTATTGTAATTGATTTGTAAACTATATCTTTACATTATGCTTTCTATTTGATATATATTTATTAAATATATAAAATCAATTAAAAGGTGTCTTAAATAAAATATTTGGAAAGAAAGCACATAAGCAAAAACCCTATCAGATATAAAATTAAAATGTTGCTGGATTTTGAATAGCTGACTATTAGAAAGTTAAAAAAAAAATCTGGCTAATTAATTTTAGTCAAATTAAACTACATTAAACTATATATTTCACCCACACCAATAGGTTCAGGTATGACTCAATCTTCATGAAAAATCTGTTAGAATCAAGAAAAGAATGAAGGAAGTCCTGTCCTTGAGTTCTGCACCTCAGTAACAAAACGCATGTAGCTTTTATTATAATTTTATCTTTCTATTAGTTTAAGCAATAGGGATTTTGCAATGTATCTGGGACTAAAAGATTGCCTGGGTTTCAGTTTTAGGATTATGTGTACTTCCTTGTTCTTTCCAATGATCTTTCAGGATTACACTCCTCCTTTGATTCTCATTCTGTGGTTGAGAGAGCACCACCTCTTAACAGATACTTACTGACAAAAACCTGCATTCTTGATGAATCACAAGATAGAACACATTCCTAGAATTTTGCCAGAAATTCTAGAGAATTTGAGAAACAGATCAGCTGTATCACCAGTTTAAAAGTTTGCTTTCTGGTTTTCTGAGTAGAGAATCCAATTTTATTTTGTGCTTTCCTTCTGAATGCTGTAGCTAAAGCAGGCCAGCTCAAGGGTTAGCAGGACTGCAGCCATTTTGAAATTAAGAAAGGCATCGAAGGAGAACAATCTGACTATTGCTGAGTCATAGAGTTTCCTGCTTGAGGAATGAACAGATGAGAAACCAGAAATGGGTATTTGAAGTAATACAGGAATCAGAAGTAATTACTCAAAGGAAAGCGAGTGACTCTGATGGTGGGGAGGAATGATTCGCAAATGTTAGTATCTTGTTTCTATAAAAACTGAGCTCATCCTGAGTTGTTCAGGTAGTTTGATGGTGCTTGGTGCTTGTTTCCCTGTAACTGGTTACAGACATAAACTCCCTTCTCCAGCCTCTGCCTCTTGTTTCACTGACTGTGAGATGCAACCAAACTTAATTGGCTTAATTAGCCCGTAACAAAACTTTACATAGTTTCCTAGTACTTGGTCTGAATGCAACAATTCATGGAGAACTCTACACTCCTTAACCTGTGTGTTTTACTTAAACCTCTTCTCAAGTTTTGAAGAAAGCTTTCCTCAACTCCAAATCCAATTCTAGATCTTAATTCTCTTACATCTTTCCTGATCTATTCGCTCTGTTTAACAAGGTTATCATCACACTGTTCTAAAACTTGACAAAACCCATTGGTGTACAAATGTCAAATGCATAATAATATGATTCATATAGAGAACAGGTATCTTGAAAGCTTGCAACTGAAGTCCAGTGACTGTCCAATCTGTAAAGAAGTTACAAGAGATACTTTTGGACATATTTAAAAATGAGTTGATCTTGAGGTATCTTTTAAAGTTTAAAACTTTGTAATTTTATGAATTAACAAGAAAAATCTTTTTGAGAACAGGTTATTAACCACTGGATTGAATAAAATAGAATAAAATAAAATAAAATAAAAGTACAAGATCTCCCTAAAGAATTTCAGGCACATTTTATTAAAAAATGACACAGAACAAGTGATTATGACTTAAGTATTTCAAAGCCGGACATGGAACTACTTTAAAACAAAACAAATTTAGAGGAAAAATTAATAAAGCTTACACTGAAAACATTTTATTTCAGCTCTTTCTCAAGCTATCTGAAAAGGTCGTGCGGGGCAATTACTGTCCGATGGCTTAGAGATTATTTGCTTTCTTTTGTAAGACTTCCATATGTTCACTAATGTATGTAGTAATCAGAAAAATTTCAAAGTCTTTGACATTTAAGAGGAGAGTAAAAAGTGTGAAATAAATTAATTTTTTTCTAAGTTACAACTTAGTCTTTGGAGTCAGATGAGTAAGGTGGTCTTAAAGTTTCTAATTAAATGTTAGACAGGTTTCTATCTCACTATAGGCTCTGATCTCCCTTTTATTAGACCATTTATTTGCTTTGTCCCTTTGAGACTAAATCTTTCTGTAGCTTACCAATCTTTCTCAAAGTCCTGGGAGCCTCTCTCTCTCTCTCCCTCTCTCTCTCTCTCTCCTGATAATCTCAGCCACTAAGAAAACAGAAACAATCAAGTTCTATCATGTTGGACCACACACAGTGGCTTCTGTATCTATGTATTTCATTTGTTTGTTAAAATATATGTGCATTTCACATGGTAGATATCCTATCTTCTGCACTTGATCACAGCCTATCTTGTGCATTTTATTATTTTAATTCTAATTTTACTCTTTCCTTCTTTACTCATTTTATTCTCTATGCTATTTCCTTTAGCACAAATATTTGTTAAAAATTTTCCCCACTAAATTATTTTTAAAAAGTAAAAAGCAAAGCTTTCATTTATCAAACATTACCCAACAGTTACTGCTCAATTTCTTCACTCCAATTTACAGAAAATACTTTGAAAGTCCATAATTGCTGCCTCCAATTTCACTTTGTAATTGAACTTTACATCTTTTCTATTATAAAAATTTAAAACTATGATTTTTTTCTCTCTAGACTTTGTTACAGCTACATTCCGTAAAGTTTGAGATGTTACATTTTCATCATAATTCAATTAAAATACTTCTAATTCTCCTTATTTCATTTTCTACCCATGGGTTATTTAGGGATGTACTGCTTTATTTTTAAATATCTGAGTATATTCTAGCTGTGTTTTTATTATTTATTGCCATCATAGTCTAAACATATACTGTAAGTTTCTAATTCTTCTAATTTTTCTATTTATTTTATAGTTCAGAATATGATCTGCCTCTAAATGTCCCATATGCCTTCAAAGAATCTGCACTGCAGTTTTGTTTGTTTTGTTTAGAGAGATTTTTTGCTATAGTGCGTATGTACTTGACAGAGAGACAGAGACCTACAGAGAGACAGAAAGCAAGAAATCACCCCTCCAGGGGGCATGGCCATTCTGCAATCCCTTCTCCATTTTCCTCTAAGGATCTTGGGCACGCACACACAAATGCCCACTGTTGAGTTTTAAGTCACCGGGTCTGGAACTTGAACTGCAGTTGACTATGTGAGAGTCTAGCAATGTAACCATTATGCCATCTGCCAGTCTCTGCACTGCAGTTTTGAGCGTAATGTTCTGCATGTCAAGTAGATCTAGTTGGTGCTAGTGCATTCAAGTTCATTATAACTCTACTGGTTCCCAGTCTACTTGTTCTATGAACCACTGAGAGGCATGTTGAAAATTCTAAAAATATCATTAATAAGACTATATTAACCAAAGTGACTTTTTCTTCCCTCTTCCTGTTCTGTTATTTTATGCTCATGTATTTTTAGGTTTTATTAAAAGGTACATATATACGAGTATTATGTCTTCTTGATGGACTCTTTCATTACTCTCAAATATTCCTCACAATCTTTAGTAAGATTTTTTATCCATGAAGTTCTCTTTGCTTAATATAGCCATGTTAGCGCATGTATGATTAGTATTTGCAGAGTACCTCTTTTTCATGCTCTCACTTATTACTTAACTGTGCACTTTTTTAAATAAACTTTTGTGAGCAGTATTTAATCTAGCCTTCTTTTATTTATCAAATGATTTATGAAAATTATTGTCTTTATGGATCAGTAGATGGCATAATGGTTATATCACTGAACTCCCACATAGTTGACTGCGGTTCGAGTCCTGGTGGCTTAAAACATGCTGGGTGTGTATGTGTGCGTGTAAAAATTCTTGAGGAGAATGCAGCATGGCCATCACCCTTGAGGAGTGATTTCTTCCTTTCTCTCTTTCTCTCTCTCTCACTCTCTCTGGCAAGTGCACACACCCCATAGTAAAAATCTCTCTTTTAAAAACACTGCCTTTAATGAGTGAATTTAGTCCATTTATAACAAATATGGCTATTGATATACTATTTAAGTCTACTATTTTGCTACTTGTTTTCTATTCATTCCATCTATTTTTTGCCCTCCTTTTCTTCTTTTGCACTAAGCAAATATTTTTAATATTCCATATAATCTTTTTTAAAGAATTATTTATTTTGATTTTATTTGCTATTATTATTTTTAATTTGCAATAGGGCATGTGCACTCACCAGAGAGAGACACAGAGAAAGGGAAAATGAGAATGTAAGCCACCAGGTACCATGGTTAGCCACGTGGAAGTCCAGTGACTTAATCACCATGCACCTGCCGGCCCCTCCATTTAACCTTGTAGAGTTATTCTGTTTATTGGAGGTCACAGTTTATAACATACAGCATTATTTATTACACACTTCTTTCAAATAATGCATAAAGTGTAAGTGTTTTATTATAGTGACAATATATTTTCCATTGTTCTATTTACTGTGCCTTTAATGTCATTCATTTTACTTGTACATTTGTTATAAATCCTATAATTATTGGGTTTTTTTTCCCTAGCAATAAATTACATTCAAAACAAATTTGAAGTCACTTATTTTTACCTACATATTTATCATTTCTGTCCCTCTTTATTTAACTGTGTAAGTGTAGATTCTCATAAAACATCCACGTGATCACTGGGTCCTCAAAAAACAGTATGTGCACAGCCACACAACGAAGTGTCTTTATTGAGTTCAACATTTAGAGTCAATCAATAGATAGTGAAACAGATTTAATATAGGTTACGGAAAAACAGGCAAATAATATCAGTCTTCAAATGGGAAAGTGTTAAGTGAAAAAGACTAAAATTGGAAAATGGGGACTGAAAGGTAAAAAAAGGAAGAGGGAAGCAAGTGCCATTTTCTTACAAGCCAAGGGTTAAAAATAATTAGTTGTTTAGTGGATATGAAGTGAATATAGTTTTTTTGAAGGACAGCAAGGAGGACCGAGAGTTTATGGCTAAAACCAGGTGTGTGTGTGTGTGTGTGCGCGCGCACGCGCACGTGTGTGTGTAAAATGTTATTCTGACTATAATTTTTAAACAATGAAACCACTTTTATTAACCAACGTGTGTGCCATTTGTACAGTAACTATTAGCACCCTTAGGAAATAGTATGTGGTAAAGGAAGGGGTTTAGAGGTCAGACTGACCGCGGTAGGACCCAGACTCTGTACTCAGGGAGATCTAAGTAGCATATCTGAGCCTCGGTTCTCTTGTTTATGAAATTATTGTGGTGAACAGTATATGACATAATGTGTATAAAATGCCTGATCATGAAAACTACCCAATAAATGTCAAAATCATTTGATTCCTTCTTTTCCACTTTTTATTCAAATAACTTGAAAAGCTGAGCAAAATACATACATGGATAGTAGACAAGTTGACCAAAGCTCCAATCCTATAGAAATATCCTATATTTTGTAGAAGATTAATGTTATTCTACTCTAAATCTTCAAATATTATCACTTTATTGAAAAAATAAGCACTTTCTTTAAAAAGCACATACCATGTGCTTCATTCTTTTTACATACAATTCATCTAGAATAATCGGAAAGGATCTCAGTGAAGTGACACCAGTTTTTTTGGCTTCATGTCATTGTTGTTATAGAAAGTGTGTGCTCACCAGAGCAAGAGAGGTGGGAGAAGTCATTCCCAAAGGGGATGGTCACATCACAATCCCTTCTCAACCATTCTTGAGATTTTGAGCACACACACACATGTACCCAGTGTGTTTTTCATGTCAGAGGATCTGAGACTTAAACCATGCAGCTAGCCACGGGGGGATATACCTGCTTTCACCAACATGCCACTGGCTGGCTCCAACACTTGATGATTTTTTTAAAACTGATTTTTGGGGAACCAGCAGTTAGTGTAATGGCCATGTCGCTGGACTCCCATGTAGTCGACCATGGTTCGCGTCCCGGACCCGGTGGCTTAAAACTCACACTGGGTGCATGTGCATGCGTGCCCAAGATCCCGAGAGGAGAATGGAGGAGAAGGGATTGCGGCGTGACCATCCCCCCTGGGGGGTGATTTCTCGCTTTCTTTCTCTATGTCTCTCTCTGTCTGTCTGGTGAGCGCATGTGCCCTATAGTGAAAAACCTCTCAAAAAAATTTAAAAAAACTGATTTTTGTCACTCCATATAAGAAGAAGAACTTACTGACTCACTTGCTATGGCACTTTTTAATTCAGGATATTTCTTACCTATTTTCTAAACAAGAACATACAATTTTATATACACATTTATTTTTATGAAATATTGTTAATTCCAAAGCAGGTTAGTTTGTAGTGCTTATTATTTTTTTATTTTGATGTTATTCAGAATTCTGCCACCTTCTGATAAGAAAAATGCACACTAGAATTTGTAGAGTGTTGCCTGGTTACAAAACTGTTATTAAAACAATTAAAGAATATATTAATTTAATTTTGTACAATTGACAATAATAACTGAATATACACTTCAGAAATAGTGTATAATCAACATTTTTCAAATGTTGTATAAGGGAAAATAATGTAAAAAGAAAATTTTCATGTCAGGATGATTTAGAACCATAAGGAGGAAAAAATCCCTTCAAAATTAGGCCTACTATAAAAAATCGAACTATAAAGATTTTAAATTGCAGTTTCTTTTTACATCCAGCAGGTTATCCTGATTCAAGTATTTGTAGATATGGTCACAAAAATGCTGCCCCTTTCACCTATTCAAAATAAATTTAAAAATATCCCATCTAGTAAAAACATTTTAAAATTTAGGTGTCTTCCTTAATAAATCATAAACATATCACACATGAATTTCATATAGTTATCCTCAGAACTGAAGCTAAAGGAAGGGAAAAAAGTGCCTAGTTTTATGTATTTAACAAATACCTCTCCAAGGTTGAATGGAATTGACTTCATATTTTTTTTCTCTCTTTAAAACAAAGCAATTCTTTTTTTCTTTTTCCCCTTAACTGTGACAGTGAAATACAAGCCTACATGTTTATTCTCATTATCGAACAGTGGTTTCAACAGGCTGTTTTGTTCGTTCATTTGTTGTTCATGGCAGAGGGCATGAGAGGCAGAAAGAGAGAGAAAGCATCCTTGAATCAGGGGCCTGGTCACACCATCACTCTCTTTCTTCCAATTCTCCATTCCATCAGAACCCTGGGCATACATATGTGTGCGGGGCATGAAGTTCACCCACATGGCTGGAACTGAAACCCTGGTCAGCCATGTGGAATTCGCCCTCCTTTATTCAGCACCTAACCACTGCCCTATGGGGCCAGCCCAGACACAGTGTTTAACCCACACCATCGAGTATGTATCCTAGGAATGAACTTTGCCTCTCTACCACTTGTAGGATAGAGAGACTGTCACTGGAGAATCCTTTATCGTTTTTCCATGTAGTCCAATTTAAGTAATGAACTTGTTTAATATTTAAGGATCCCTGACAGTCCTGAGCCAGGTGGAATATATGTCAGATAAGAATAAATCAAAATCCCAGGTTTCCTGGCTTTCCCAAGACACTCAGTGTGCACTGGGAGCATGTGAAATGTCAGTGATGAAGACCTGACCATAAAAAGGGTAACCCCATAGCATGCTAAAAGGAAGATCTTGAAGATCTAAATGAAGATATAAGAAAAGTTTACTGCACGTGAATGATTAAATTATAACAGAACCAAGTAATCACAAAGGAAGAAGTACTTATTCTCTTCATCAACCTAACTCCTAGACAGAACAATTTACTTGTAGAGATGACTAAACTAATTGGTCTGGGTCAAGCCTTCAAGTACCCACTACTTCAAGTAGTCACTAGGAAAAGACATGAACAAAACAAGTCGACTTTTCCACAGCTGCAAACTCTAGAAATGATGTACTTATAGCCTTGGGGAACAAAAGAACAAAGATTTCAACTCTCCAGGTTGGATTTAAGCCAAATTCTAGAGGCGGGGAGGTGTGGATTGTGGGACCTGTCTAATCATCCTTTTTGGAGGACATGATGAGTGCTGTCTGCATCAGCCACCGTGCCAGATGCTTCCTAAGAATGGTACATGACTTGGGACAATGTCTGTTATCAAACAATATGGCATTCTCCATGTTAATATTGTAGCTAATTAGCATAATATGTAATTCATCTAGATTGCTACACAAATCTTTATTTGGATCAGAGTGCGTGTGTCTGTGTGTGTGCATTTGGCTATAAAAGTTCTCAGAATCATGTGGTAGATACACCTCACGTTCTGTTAAGGTGACATGCTTGGTCCCCGGATCCTTAACTACATGTAATGTCTCTGAGATGAGGGTATCTCTGGATCAAATTCTGTCCAATAAGTAGACCTCTTTTACCATAACTGGAGAAGTGACCAGCAATGGAGATGTGGAGGGCTCAGGAATCCACTCTCTTCAGGTCTTTTCATTACTAAGGTGCATATGTAGTCCTACACACAACCTACTTGTAGGGCCTCTTCCTGAGACTTCAGAGGTCACATTGCAGAAAGCAGCCTACTTGTGAGTTGTATCCTCTCTCAACCTACATTTTAAATTCCTCTCATCTTTCAGCCTGGTTGCCACTCATCCATGTGCTTTCAAAATTCCTGTGGTCTCATCTACCAAACCCTTTCTTCTTATGAGTGTAAATATTTTTATTCATTTTCTGTCTATTTAGTAGAGCGTTAGATGAAAATGTGAATCATTTGTTTAACTGAAAGCTCCCAAGCTCACCTTGTAAAGAGTTCTCGAGAAGACATGATGTTTTATTTCCTAATGCTTATACCTCCCTTGTTACACAAAGCCTACAAGTATTTTAAAACCAAGTTACCACTCGAGAGACACAAGATTCACAATTATGTAAGTCAAATGATTGCAGAAACAGCCCAAACTCATTTCTTTCATACACCTGCTTGGGGTACCTACTATGCAGAACCTATCGAGAAACTACAGTAGTGCTTATGTGAACTGAGGAGGGTCTGGCCTGAAGAAGGGCAGTAACTGTGGAAAAGCAGACGAGCAGATAGATTTTTAAAAGCACGTATTTTACAAGGGAACATTGTACAAATTTTCCCATCATTTCTTGGAATATGTCACTGTATTAGTTTGTCTGGGTGTAGACAGCTGTCTTGGGGTTCACACAGCATTCTCTTATACATAGATCCCTCTCCAAATCTTTGCTTATCTCAAGGACACCAGTCATGTTGGCTCAGTGCCTCCCACCCATGGCCTCATTATCACCTGACTACCTCTCAGGAACCTCTGTACGAATAAGTTTACATTTGGAGGTACTGGCAGTCAGGACTTCAGTTCAACCCACAGCTGTACTCTTAAATGAAGGATGAAAAAGTTGGCTTAAAATTTTTAAAAATGAGTAAGAAGTGTAGGTAAATTAGAGTGAGGACAATACAGTGCCTATCACATTCAGGACTTACAGTCCAAATCGATGTAACAGAGCGTGCCTGTAACACGCTCGAAAATAAAACAACCCATATCTCTGAAGACCTAATGCACAGTTTGCCTTTTCCCTGGTCATCAGAGAAGCCACCAATTGCTCTTGTTAATTTGTGCACCACAGATGTGGCTAGAGATAGCTTCAATGGCTTAGAAATGCAGGAGGTAACAGTACTTCTGCAGCATAAAATAATGAAGCGTTTTTTAAAATAATAAAATTAAAGCATTTAGGGACCAGCAGTTTGTATAATGGCTATGTCGCTGGACTCCCATGTAGCCAACGAGGGTTCGGGTCCCGGGCACGGTGGCTTAAACTCACGCCGGGCATGTGTGGGTATGTGCCCAAGATCCCAAGAGGAGAATGGAGGAGAAGGGATTCCAGCATGGCCATCCCCACTGGGGGGTGATTTCTCGCTTTCTGTCTCTCTGTCTCTGTCTGTCTTCCTGGCAAGCACATGTACCCTATAGCAAAAACCTCTCAAAAAAAAAAAAAAATTAAAGCATTTAATATTGGGTCATTGGAAACGTTATGATGTATTTTTGCAAAGAAAAACACAGAAAAATATGTCATGACTTTTCCGGTGACCTAACAGAAGTTATAATTTGGTGATTTATACTATTTAATTAGGTCATAAGTTTATTGAACTTTACACCTAAAAAAAATAAAATACATCACAGAGATCACATAAACCAAAGGTTACCAAACGATGTGTTTCAGAATCACCTAGGAGCTCGTTAAAATATATAATTTCCCAGGCAAGTAGGAGGCATGATGGGTAGGGTGGTGGATCCCAAATGGCTGACAGCATGGTTTGAGTCCAGACCCAGTGGCCTGAAAAACATTCCTATAAACAACACGCCAGGCACAAATGCATGCATGACCAAAATCCCAAGGGGAGAATGGATGAAAAGGGGTTGGAGTGTGGCCATTTTCCCAGGGGGTATTTCTTACTTTCCTTCTCTCACTGTCTCTTTCCCTTTCCAGAGAGCTCACATGCCCTATGGTTAAAAAAAAATGTGTGTGTGTGTGTGTGTGTGTGTGTGTGTGTATGTGTGTGTATCTATACATATATCTATAGAAATGTATATGTATAGAGAGAGATGATATACAATGTGTATCTATATATACAATGTATATACAATGCATATCTATATTCCAATGTATACATAATGAATATCTATATATACAATTTCCAAATCCCTACCTCAGATATCTTGGATAGAAGTTTCACCAGTGCCTACTTTTTAGAAATTTTCTAGTTCATTCTAATAAACACTGCCTAATCCATGTGCCTTGTTTTAGGAGTGAGGAAATTGAGGGCACTTTAAAATATCAATATATAGGACATCTTTAAATAAAAATGGCTGAGTTCTGTTTATATCTGACCCCCCCTCACTTTGATCAACTGAAAACCAGAGGATGACAGAAAGTATTTCAAACACACTTCTGTTGATGGAGTGATGCAACCATTCTTACGTTACAAGAGAGAGATCTAAGAAGTAGTTGCTTCCTTTTAGGAAAATTCTAAGGTCACCAAATATTTAGTGCTGGCAATTTTTCAAAAACTGAATGAAAACAAATTTTTCCTGAAGTGGAAAGCACAACTTACTAAAGGAGAGTTTAGAAACTTACAGATGAGGTCCTATCCACTTCACATCGGCTACTCAGAATAAAACAGGCCTCCGCATCATCCATCCTAAACACAGGCAGAAAAGTAAAATCATCACACTCTGAAATATCTGCACTTGTCTGAAAATAGACTTTCAATGCTTATCCTATGTACTGTACCTAAAGTACACATAGATTATAAGCTCAAATGAAAGTTGAATTTCTAGCAGGTCATGAGTGTATCTGACTCTGAACCAAAATTCTGTTGTTGGGATGGCTGTTTAACTCAACAGTTTATGACAGAAGAAAACACAAAAAGGCTGAACTTTATTCTCTTTTATGACTCTATATTTTCACATATACTTTGAATAAATTGAGAAGGTTGTATAGTAGCTTTTATTTTATGACTAATTACATTAAAAGAGGAAACAGAGCTACTCAGTATCCAAAAAGCAGACTCTACTAAATATTCATACTTCCTAGAGTTGATTCATCATCTCATTCCACATCACTTACTCTCATGGAAATAGTCTGTATTTCTAAAATTTAGTGATAAACAGCATGTTTTTGTGCTTGATAGATAATGTTTTAAAAGCATAAGAATGTGTATTTTCAAAATAAGGACTGATTTATCTTTCTGGTACACTCTGATAAATAAACACTTTCCAAAAAAAATATTTTCTATGGAGAGGAAAGATAAGGGTTCATGAAATCAGACCAAACCAAATAGTTCTAGAAAAAAATGTTGAACCATGGTATTAAGATAATATGAGTATTGGATAACATTTTCCAAACTTTATTTTCAACAAAGCAGAGGAGAATGGAGGAAAAAAGGACTGCAGTGTGGCCATCCCCCCTGGTGGGTGATTTCTCTTTTTCTGTCTCTCTGTCTCTCTCTGCCTTTTCTGGCAAGCGCACATGCTCTATAGCATAAACCTCTAAAAAAAAAAAAAAAAAAAAAAAAAAAAAAAAAACTCATGCAACTGACCTTTGCAACTTGTGTGGAGAACAACTTCTTGTTCCTTGCATGGAGAATTGTGTTGAAGAATGTATTAGTTAAAATTAAATCCCAAATGTTTTATATGAAATCAGGACCAGAAACAAACAGAAATGGGTAGTCTGTCACTCTTGCTTCTTTCTTAACCCAGTTTTTCGGGTATTTGCAGCCGAGTACCTCACTCTTATCTTCCTTTTCTTCCCTCTCTTTCTTTTATATTCTCACAGAGGAATGCTTCTTGTAAATGTAATAGCTTTTGCTAAGAAATCATTTTTACATCAATTAATGATAAAGTAGTTATGTTAATCCTGAATAGTAACTTCCTTAGATAGTAATAACTAATACTAATAACTCAGATTAACTTGTTAGACAGAAAAAGCCTCCATTTATCACATAAATTCATATTGAATATGATATGGCATCATTCATGCTTAATGTGCGATGAGCCTAACTTTACTACAATCAGTTAAGTACATTGATTATTTCCACAGTGAATATAACGATCCAGATCACATGAGTATCTAAGCAACTGCTCTTCTAGAGCAACCAAATAATCAATATTGATAACAAATAATAAAGACCTAGAGGCAGGGTTTACTTGAGGTGCTGGAGAAAACTGATGGCTTGGAAAACAGTAAGCTATGCAATGACAATATCTAAGAAGTATTTAACCACTCAAAGTACTAATCTAGTCTCAGAGAAGCTAAGTTTTCCAATTATGTCCCATTCATTATTTCTTGGTCATTTCTAATGACATTTTTTCTTGCACAAATTAAGGCGCTGAAAAAAAAACCTGGTTAAATTAACTTTATTACACTGTTCATAAGTCAAAAGTAATATCAGAATTCCAAACTAGGTATCTAGTCTCACTTGCAGGATTAAGCAGCAGAAAGGATCTTGAGATTCAGTTTCACAAAGACTTTTACTTTCCTTCTGTTCTTTTTCATCATCTTCCATACAAACATGAATACACAAATAGAAAATATACACAAACATGCATGTGTGCACACACGCACACACACACGTGCGCGCACACACACACATACACACACCACCCAGAAAGAGAAAATTCTTTAAAACGCTATAAAATTCAGTAAGAACACTTTTATATCCAAATGGGGATATAGAACAGCTTCAAATTAAACAGGACAACACGTTTAAAAAATAGCTTTAAAAGATCAGAAAACATGGTGCAAAACCGCTTCTCCTGAAGGCCTCAAGTGGCTTCTGAAACTAAGAATGTTTTGGAGAAACCCAGATTCCCTGGTGTCCATAGTCTGCCCAACCACAGTGGGCACACGTGGTATCACCTCATCCCAATGACACATGTTTCAGACAAGCTGTCACATGCACAGCAAGAAGAGGGTAGCTAAGAGCTGGCACCTTTCTGATTCCTCTAGCCCTGAGGGACTCTTGCCTCCGACCAAGGGCAACACAAGTGCTGTTTGCCCAGGATATATTGCAATCTCTATAAAACTTGAACCCTGACTCACACTGTTTTGATACCTCACATAATGTTTAGTCTAATATTATTATTTGTGGAAGAAAACCAGAATTCTGAGACCTAGAAACCACTGTCACAGCGAGTCTGGATCTCTGGCACTTAGGCTAATTAGACCACGCTGCACTCCTTGTGCTGCGCTGACACAATCTGCTGAACATCTCTGCCCTGAGACAGCATGGGAAAGAGGAGCAAACATGCTGATTTTATATTTTTAACCATTCAATTTGACCAGCAGTGGCACTAGAACAAAATTTCACTACAGTGAAACGTATTTAATGAAACACATTTTGTAACACTGAAAATCCCCAAACTTTGAAGAAGAAAAAAAGATTTTAAAGCATTCAAAACTGCAAGCTACAAGATGAAAAAGCAGACAAGGATACCTACTTTGCTCTCAAGAGGTCTTGGTCTTTCAGGGCTGAACCTTGAAGGTAGATAACTCTTTGGGACCACATTGGAATCTGCAGAACCCTTCGAACCTGCACATCCATTTCAGTGGGACACAAAATCACCACATAATAATCCTGACCAAAACAAAACGGGCAATTAGATAGAAACCATCACGCATGGAGCTAGCAGATGGCATAGCAGTTATGTTACTGGACTCCTACACGGCAGAAAGTAGCTTGAGTCCTAGACCTGGTGGCTTAAAAATCATACTGGGCACATGTGTGTACATGCCCAAGATCCCAGGAGGAGAATGCAGGAGAGGAAACTGAGCCATGGCCATCCCCCATGGAAGGTGATTTCCCACCTTCCCGCTCACTGTCTCTGTCTCTCTCTCTGGCAAGCACACATGCCCTAAGGTTAAAACCTCTTTAAAAAATAAAAAGAAAGAAAGAAAGAAAGAAAGAAAGAAAGAAAGAAAGAAAGAAAGAAAGAAAGAAAGAAAAGAAAAGAAAAGAAAAGAAAAGAAAAGAAAAGAAAAGAAAAGAAAAGAAAAGAAAAAGAAAAAGAAACCTTAACACAAAGTGTTAACATTAAAGCAGCTAAGAAAAGGTACCTGAGATATCTAAGAAAATCTTGAAATATAATAAAACTGAAATAAACTCTTGTGATAAATAAAGGTCACATTTAACACATGGGTAGATATTATGTAACATTACATTATAATAAAGACACCTGGTACATAAAAATATTTACTCAATACATTCATCCTGACCTAGTTCAATCTTATTAGGACCATAAAAGGAAGACAATCAGTGATTATATTTGGTGCCTTCGTCCAGCCTATATTTTCAGTTATGACTACATACTGATCCTAAAATAGACACAATTACAAGCAGAAGTTTAAGTATAAGGTCATAGTTTGAGTTGTTACTTTTAAAATCAATACTACAATAGTGATTTATATCATTAGTAATATTATTATGAACTGATAATTTCTAATAATTTCTGATAAGTATTTGAATGGCTAAATATTCATTAAAATATTGAAAATACTGACAGAGTAAATAAAAGAGTTGGAGATCAAACTGTTTCAATATATAATATGCTTCTTTGAAGAAAATACAACAATATTCTGAGTGATGAACCAGTTTAAAACAACTAATGCACAGAAATTAAAATTCTCTGGTAAATACTCACTATTTTATTGTTCTAAAATACATTTAGTGAGAAATTTGAAATTTTTTTTTGGAGAGGTTTTCGCTATAGGGCGCGTGCGCTCGCCAGACAGACAGAGAGACATAGAGACAGAAAGTGAGAAATCACCCTCCAGGGGGGATGGTCATGCCGCAATCCCTTCTCCTCCATTCTCCTCTTGGGATCTTGCACACGCACACACACGCGCCCGGCGTGACTTTTTTAAGCCACCGGGTCCAGGACGTGAACCACGGTCGACTACGTGGGAGTCCAGCGACATAGCCATTAACGCTAACTGCTGGTTCCCAGAAATTTGAAAATTTTTAAATATTCTCTATATCAAGGGACCAGCAAATGATATAATGGTTATTTTGCTGAATTCCCAGCGGTTGATGTAGTCGACTATGGTTCAAGCCCTGGACCCTGTGGCTTAAAACTCACATCAGGCGTGTGTGTGTACATGCCCAAAATATCGAGAAGAGAATGGAGAAGGGATTATGGCATGGCCATCCACCCTTGGGGATGACTTCATACTTTCTGTCTCTCTGGCAATCACATACACCCTATGACAAAAATCTCTCTTAAAAAAAAATTCTCTATATTGATGCTAGAAATAGCTAATTACTGTAGGGTCAAACTTTTCCTGAAAATAGATTTTCTTCATGGATTATAATGAACAAACTGGGAATTATTTATATGAATAATAAAAAATCCAATAAGTAAATGAATGCAAATTATCTCAATAGATAAGGCAAATTAATTACGTGAAAACAAAAGAATGTTATATAATTTTAGCACAACTTATAAATTAGGTTTTTGAAAATACAAAAATGCAGTATTCAGAAAGGTTTCTAAAATATTCATGAATCAATGTTTTCACTTTTGTTTCCTTAGGGAGGGATAATTCAATATACTCAGCACTGTCTTGATCTCTGGAATTACTCAATCCCTTGACACAAATTCACTGAGGAAATAGAAGACCATCACATATCTTTGTTTTCTGGACTGGATTAAGTGCTTTAAGTGGGAAAGTTACGTCCTAAATCTACACTGGCCCAATACCATGGGAAGAGAAAGAAGTGTCTAAGGATTTTTATCTGCCCAGACAGGTAAAAGAGATTTTTTTGAATTCATGTCATTAATTCAACTACCTAATATCCATTTCTTTTTGTTATTTATTGCTACTATAAATGGGACCTAGCTACAGTCCAGGAAACAAAAAGAAAAATGAAACTTCCAGACTGTCACATTTCCATTCGTAATGCTCAATGTAATTTTGCAGTATTCAAGTGAGCAGATGATACTGAAATGACTTCTTCATTGTTTTATTGCATATGATGTTAAAATTCACTTTCATAAAAAAAATATGCTTTGCCCAGGGAGGAAAAAGGCAATTTAATTCAAAGAAAATCTTTCTTTGTAGCATTAACAAAATTCCATCTGTCTTTAGTATAGGTGCAGAACACAAAATACTGTATATTCCCCCAGCATTTTTTCCTATGTTCCTGGTTATATTTGTAGTTCTTCATTTATGCTTTCTAAACGTGAGTGTGTAAACCAAAACCCTTCAGTACGCAGGTTGCACCACACATTAATTGACTTTGCCAACATGTTAGTAGGTACGATCCAGAATAGTGCACAATATAATTCAAATGTACCTGGAGTCTTGGATGAGCATAGAATTCATTTAAAAAATCCATAAGTAAATCGATCTTCAGTGAGCTGACGCACAGAACAACATGCTTTTCAGTTTGAGCTCTATGTCGACTGTAGTTTCCACCTGACTTTTGTCTCTCCATCCATAAATAGGCCAGTTGTTCGAACTGCAATGTTTTTTCCACATGCAAATAAAAACGCCAGACGTGAAAATAAAGATCAATTCAGTAAATCTACTGTCTATGAGGTATGTATAATTCCTTAAACAGAACTCATTGCAAATGCCTCCTAGGAGCATGAGGTCTCTAAGGAAACATATAAACATGATTTTGTTATTGTATCATAACCGTCCACTCAGAGGTTTGTTCCTCTGCTTTATGTGCAGTGCAGATATGATTGCTATGGGTGGAGTGAAAGAGAAAAGCTTCATTGACACTTCTCCATATTCTCCTTTTTTTTTTAGAGTTTATTTTTTGCTATAGAGTGTGTGTGCTCATCAGAGAGAAAGAGAGAGACAGAAAGTGAGAAATCATCCCTCCCATCCCCGAGGGGATGGCCACATTGCAATCCCTGCTCCTCTATTCTCCTTTCAGGATACTGGGGGCACACACACACACACACACACACACACACACACACACAAGCCCAGAGTGAGTTTTAAGCTGCCAGGTCTGGAACTCGAATCATGGTCAACTATGTGGGAGTTCACTAATGTAACCATTATGCCATCTGCTGATCCCTCTCCATACTCTTTTATCAAGTCCCACCCACACACCATGCAATGGGAATACCCCTCACGCTGATACCAAGGCCTCATTCTACCTCTACAATAGCCAGAACCAGAGTGATGTGGAGTGTGCAAGGAAGGAATGCCAAGAAGGCAGACACACATAGCTGGACAGGATTGGGAAGGGCATCTCTGGACCCACACTAAACGTGATCGCATACACCTTGGCCAGCTGTGGAATGGAGCTCGTCCTTGGACATGCATTTCCTATATCCTGTTTGCTCATACGTGTGCACCCAAAGCTCATCGAAGAAAAGGGTTGAAGAAGGGCTGGGCACTGGAAATGTAAGCACGAGGAAATTACAGTTTAAATATGGGCATGTTGAACATTAAATGCTTATGAATGAAAACTATCATTGGAAATTATTAGCAATAAAAATTTACCAGCAGGTGACCTGGTACTTGGAGCTCTGGACTCCCAAATGGTCAACCGTAGTTCAAGTCCTGGACCTGGCAGCTTGCTATCTCATTTTCTCTCTTTCTTTCTTTCTCTCTGTGTCTCTTCCTGGTGAGTGCATGTGCCCTACCACAAGTTAAAAAAAATAAAGTAAAAATAAACTAATAAATAAAACAAGATAAATAATTCTAATAAAAACAAAAGGGTTGGAGAGTACATCTACGTATCTTTAGTCCCAATTTATCTCTCTGTCCTTTTGTAACCTCCCTATTTTTCACTCCCTAGTATGCCGCATATACTTATATATCATGTACTGACTCCGTTGTAGTGGACCTACATACATAACCAATTTGATTCAGTAAGGTAAGTGGCTTTTAGGTTTATTTCCAAGAATCAAGAGAAATCAACCCTTTTAAGCTTGTTTCCTTAATGAATAACCCTACAACTATAACGATGCTATCTTGGGGCCAGCAAGTGGCATAGTGGATAAGGTACGGATCTCCCACATGGCCTACTACTGTGTGATTCCTGGACCTGGCGGATGGAAACACACCAGGCATGTGTGCATGTGTGCCCAAAATCCCGAGAGGAGAATGGAGAAGAGGTTGCAGCATGGCCATCCATCCCGGGGGATTATTTTTTGCTTTCTGTCTCTCTTTCTCTCTTGATATCTCCAGTGAGTACACATGCCTTAAAGCAAAAAATCTCTTTCAAATAAAAATACTATTAGCTTGTGAATAATTTAGTTCAATAGCCTTTATTTAGAAAAAGCATCTTGAAGAATTCAAATGAGATACGTACAATCAGTTGTAACTGGAGGGGAAAAATATATATAAATAGACATTTCTGAAATAATATAAATAATTAATTAAATGTTATAGCATGTGATAATGTAGTGACAGTTAGATAAATAAGCCACCCCACATTTCTTTTTTTTTTTTTTTTTTTTGGAGAGGTTTTTGCTATAGGGCACGTGCGTCCACCAGAAAGAGAGACAGAAAGCGAGAAATCACCCCCCCCCAGGGGGATGGTCACGCCGCAATCCCTTCTCCTCCATTCTCCTCTTGGGATCTTGGGCATGCATGCCTACGTGCCTGGCATGAGTTTAAGTCACTGGGTCCAGGACTCGAACAGCGGTAGACTACATGGGAGTTCAGCGACATAACCATTACGCTAACTGCTGGTCCCACTACACCACATTTCTACTACATACAGAAGACTCCATTCGATGAGGGCTTAAACATTTAATTTAATATGGTTATATTTACCTGTATAGGTAGGACCACAAGAGCAACACAGATCATGGCAACAACAAAGAGCTTGGAAGACCATGTTTCAGGGGTGACATCCCCAAAGCCCACAGTAGAAAATGTCACGATGCAGAAATAAAGGGAGTCAAAGAGATTCAGCTTCTTCCCGATTCGTTCCAGATGTTGGATGCCACAAATGCTAAAAAAAAAATATGTATGAAAATTAAATTTTTCAATTTAGAAACATTATTTCTTATCATTATTCTTTTGAAAGCCAAATTTCATTTCATAAAACCATTTAATAGTTAGATTCATGGGCTGTCGCATGTTTAAGGGAACTGGGTCCCACGTGGCCAAATAGAGTTCAAATCTCTGCCCCAAGCAGCTTGAAATACATGTCAGCTGTCTGCACTCTATGGTAGAAACTGAAATATTAGAAGATATAGTAGCATGGAAAATGGTTACGGATATTGGAGACAGTGTGGGAGAAGGATGGGAGAGAGTGAGAGGAAAAGAATCAAGGAGAAAAATAATGAGGGAAGACATTTAGAGGACAAAGAAATGAAGGATTCTCTGCTAATGACAATGTGTATGATGTCTTTGGACTGGTGTGAAGTGTATTCGTGTTGGGTAATTCATTTTACAAGCTGTAGTAATGTACAATGATTGAATGTAGAAAAAAAGTAGAATAATAACAGAAACTTTTTAAAATTAAAAAATATATATCAGGCACAGGTGTGCACATAAGCATGCCTAAATACTGACAGGATGGAGAAGAAAGGATTGCTGCATGACTACACCCCAGGACAGGATCCTTTCTCTCCCTCTCCTTCCATCTCAGTTTCTGATGAGCACATGTGCCCTCTGGTAATTAAAAATAAACACCTGGACACTGATATTTTACAATGTTTTCCAAGAAAAATACAATTTTTAAGTTTTCTTCCTACCATAACCAAATATAATCTTATTTGGATTGCCAGCTAAAAATGGTAGCCAAAATATTGCAAGGTACATTTTAATAACTTGTGAAATGAATAGACTGCATTTCACAGGTGACATGCAATGACAATGAATACATTTCAAGGAAACCTACAGAACAAAAATTGCTACTACATCGAATTCCTGTCAAAATATCAAAAGCTTTTATTTTACTTATTTCTTCAGGGAGAAAGAAAGAGAGAGAGAATAAGAAAAAGAGAGAGAGAAAGAAAGAGACACAGCACTCCAAATAGAATCTTGATGCCATAATCCATCCCCAGCATCTGCCAGAGCCAGAGCATAGCACGTGCTTGCCTAGTGTACTAAGAGATACCTGAACAGAAACCCGAGGTCTTCCCAGGTGTCAGCCTCCCAGAGCATCATCTGTTACCACTGTGCATTGCTGGGTACCTTGTTTTGTTTTTAATTTTGAAAGAAGAGAGTGTATAAACATATACCCACACTTAGTAAAAGGTGTGAGGAATGAACCAAAGCTTTTTCAATGTTTGTTTTTTCCAAAATTCATGTCAAAATGTAATCGCCTGTAACGAACAGAATGAATAGGGGGAACCTTTGACAGGTGGTTAGGTCACGAGGGGTCAACCACAATGACTGGACTAATACTCATCATGTGAGTGTGTTCACTATAACAAGAGTGGGTTTGCCCTCACTTTCTCTCTGATATGTGCTCTCTCTGTCTTTGTCCTTTCACCATGTAATACCTTCTACCAGGCTATAACACAACAAAAAAGAATTTTGCCAGATGCCAGCACCTACATAATGTACTTTCCTGCTTCCAGAACTATGTAGGCTGGAAAGTACAATCATTCTAAAATGATTGAATTTATTGTGAGCCAATAAACTGTTCATTATAAATTACCCAGTCTTAAGTATTCTGTGACAGCAGCTCAAATTAATAAAGACACCAAGTGACTCTTACAAAGGAGTTCTTAAGTGGATCCATCAATTGTACAAAGCTACTGACAGTGTGAAAGTAATGAAGCAGCACACAAATTGTTAGAAAATGTCCCCAAAATAGAATGGTTAAAATGGCATTAAAAATAGTATTGCTACTACTTTAAAAAACTAAATCAAAACAAACATTTAAATAAAAGAAAGTCAGACCATAAATGATAGCCACATTGTGTAACACTGGAGGGAGATATAAGATTTGTAACATAAAAGTCGATGTATAGTTGGTACGGTTTGAGTGTGTATGTCCCCTACAAATTTCATGGTGAAATTTAAATCCCTAATCCAACAGTATTAAGCTGTGGGACTTTAGAAGGTGCTCAACAGTGAAGATAGGCCCTCATGAATTATATTAGCAACCTTATAAAAAAGGTTGAGAGAAAGTAGGAAGGCCCTTTTTTGCTCTCCCACCTTCTGTCATGTGAGAACACTGCAACACAACACCATCTTAGAAGTAAACGGAAGACCCTCACTAGACTTCACATTTGGGGCATCTGATCTTGAACTTCCCAAGCACCAGAAATGTGAGAAATAAATTTCTGTTGTTTATAAATTACCCAATCTCGGGTATTTTTGTTATAGCAGTACAAATTATAGGTCAGATCTATTTCCTTCTCTGTTTATAACTCTCAATGCACTTTTTATCTCTCTCAGGATAAAATTCAAAAGCCCTGGCCCTCCTCTGACTTCACCTCCTAAGACCATCTCGAACTCACAGCTCTATAGTTTTACGACCTGCTCTTCCACAAACATGCTATCTCTGCATCCAACTTGGTTCTCAAATTCTTCTCTCGGATTTATAATAGCCATTTCAAGGTTCACATGTCTAATCTGAACCCTAAACTACCTCACTAAACTGGCTCTTCTCACATGTCTTATCTATGAGAGTGGAGGTCTGTTAGGGCAGAGTCATTTACATTCTTTATCAATGTTGCCTAAAACCTAAAATAGTGTCAGTCACAGAGTAATGTTCATTAATACCTGCTGAATGAATGAATCAGGATCTGAACATAAAATATATAGATCTCTATTGCCGATATTCAAACCACAAAGCCATCAATCCTGTTTAGCAATAAAGATAATAAACGAAAGGGACCAACAGGTAGCAGAGTGGTTAAAGTGTGGGATCCCACATGGCTGACGAAACTGTCAGTTTGAAAACCACACTGAACACGTGTGTTTTCATGCCCAAATTTCCAAAAAGAGAATGGAGGAGAAGGGATGGCAGTGTGGAAATCCCCCCCAGGAGGTGATTTCTCATTTTCCCTCTCTCTGCCTCTCTCTCTCCGGCAAGTTAAAGTACAATAATACTTATCTAATTTCTGTGTTTACTGTGGAAATTTACACAATTAAGTAGTAAAACTAAATAATTCTGAGGCAGTGAAATGAGACCCCCTAGTACAACACACAAATATCAACTCAAAATGATTGTGTTCAAGTTATGACATGTAAATCTTTAAATCTTTAAGTCTTATATGTAAGAATTAAACTGTGAAACCCCTAGAAGAAAACATAGGACAAAGGATTCTTGACATTTTGGAGATGATTTCCTGAATTAGACACCAAAAGCACAGATAACAAAACCACAAATAGACCAAGCAGAACCTCATTAAACTAAAAAGCTTCTGCACAACAAATGAAACATCCAACAGAGTGAAAAGGCAACCAAGGAATGGGAGAAAAATATTCACAAATTATCTATCTGATAAGGAATTAGTTTATAAAACTTATAATAATGTCTTACAACTCAATAGCAAAAAGAAAATAAAAGGACAAATAATAACACTTACATGAAGTATCTAAAATAGCAAGATAAGTAAGTGCTAGCGAACTTTTGTACTACATAGTACTTACTGTTAACAGCACAGTATTATGCACTTTAAAATATATTATCTAGCTAATTCTCATAGTATTCCTACCACATACATATACACACACGACTTACAAAAGAACACAAGGAAAGTTTGGAGAGGATGAATATGTTTAGTGCCTTGACTCTGGTGATGGTTTCACAAGAGTATGCATATGTCAAATTCATCAAAATATATACATTAAACATGTAAAATTTTTCAGTATTAAAGTATACACATACATACTTCTTTTTCAAAGAAAATCAGATGCAATATTCCATAATCTATTGACTATTCCACTCCTACTCAACATCCTTTAAAAACTTCACATACAAAAGCAAACAAATCATTCTGCTCTCACTAGTAATCAACATTTATAACTCCAGCATCTGTTTCCATTAACAATACTTAACTAATATAAATAAAAAATATGGAAATTTTAAGCGCATTTGATTGATTTATTGAAACTCATTCTGCTTATACAATGTACAGGTAAACTACATAACTAAAACTTGTATTTTAGTAAAACAAATTAAATATTAAAATATAAGATAAATTTACTTAGTTTTCACTACATTCTAAACTTCCGATATCACTAAAATATTTTAGAAGTTTTTTTTGTTTTTGTTTTGTTCTTTTTTTAGAGAGATTTTTGCTATAGGGTACATGCACTTGCCGGAAAGAGAAAGGCAGGAAACAAGAAATCACTGCCTCCCCCTGGAGGGAGTATGGCCACACTGCAATCCTTTCTCCTCCATTCTCCTCTTGTGATTTGGACACGCCCACAAATGTGCCCAGTGTGAGTTTTAACAGGTGGGTCCAGGACTCAAACCACAGTTGGCCATGTGGAAGACCAACAACGTAACCATTACACCATCTGCTGGTCCCAGAGTGTTTGAATGATTTAATTGATTTTGCTATAACTTTTACTAATCAAATGTCTGACCTGTAATCCCATTCATGTCACTCTTGGTAAATGCTGCATACTCTAACAGTACATTCAATCAGATCAGTGCATGCTACATAACATTCAGACAAGTATTTAGGTAATGTCTTATAGGAAAAAAGCAAATTACTCTCAATATTAGAGAGATTGACCAGTAATCGCTAGTCAATCTAGACTCCTGTACTGTCACTTCAACATTAATCTTTGTATCAATGTCCCTTTTGCTCTCTTATATTTATTTTTCCTTAAATCACCTTTCTCGAAGAGTTGAAATAGTTCAAAAGGGAACTCTGCAGTAATGGCTTTGTACTAACTTACCAAATTTGAAAGGTGGAATATTCACACTACTTTAGGAAAAAAGACTTTCAAACCTCATAAACTCTGAAAAATTAGATTTAAGAAGTGTTCTAAAAGTTACTGGTTCCAAGTTTTAATTTTACACAAATGAACATTAAGAATGGAGATGTTTAATAAAAAGAGAGCAAATTACTTGCATTCATATCATTTGGCCATAGCTTGATGTTCTGATACTCACTATGGAATATCTGCATGTGGCTTATGGAGAATGCTCAGTGTACATGCTGATGTACTCCATATTATTTTGTTTACAGGGGACACAACTGGGAATGTCTTTAAGATAAGAAACATATAAAAACTTATTTTATGGCATTGTGATATTCAAATAAAATATATAATTAGATAGTTCATATAAATTATCTCTTTAAAAAATAATTCAACCAGGGACAGCAGGTGGTGGTGGTGTGGTGAAGGCACTGAATTCCCACATGGCCGACTGTGGTTCAAGTCCCCCATCTTGTGGCTTGCTTTCTCATTTTATCTCTCTCTCTCTGTCTGTCTGTCTCTGATGATCACCCATGCTCTACAGCAAATTAAAATAATAATAGCATAATGGCTATGTCACTGGACTCCCACATAGTCAACCGCGGCTCGAGTCCTGGACCCGGTGGCTTAAAACTCATGCCAGGCGCGTGTGCGTGTGTGCCCAAGATCCCAAGAGGAGAATGGAGGAGAAGGGATTGCAGCATGGCCATCCCCCCCAGGGGGTGATTTCTCGCTTTCTGTCTGTCTGGTGAGCGCACGTGCCCTATAGCAAAAACCTCTCAAAAAAATAAATAAATAAAATAAAATAACAGTAAAAATGCAATAATTACTTAAAAAATAATAATTCAACTAGTTTTAGGAAGGAATGTAAGCAAATGTGTCTTTGGGATAGCACATCCACAAAGAGTTTATGGTTACTTTATCATATAATTATTCGAGTCAAGAGGGTTTTAGTATTTAAGACATCTTTGGTCTGCATTATTACAAACATTAATATTTCAATTTTTTGCCTACCGCCATAAATCCTACAACATGCTTTATAAGGACAAAATGTTATTTAGTGACTAGAATGCATTTTAATGTAATATGCTATTTTATTCAATTTATGGATGTCTTTGGAGCTGTTTTTAAATGAAAATTGCCTCTTCTCCCTCATCAAAACTGATTAATTTAGTTATTATTTTGTGTCTGTACCCAATAGTAATTTGAATGATGGGCACAGATTTTCTGATAAACTAAATTCAAGAGTGTGTTCAAACACAGAACTTTCATAACCAAAATATTCTATTTTGTCTTATCATAAAGACACATCATTTCATTCAGTTAAGACCAAGTTAAGCTACTTAAATTATATCATAAATTAAAGTGGCAGAAGAATTTAATAATACAGCATTTAAAAATGAATAATCACAGTTGGTGAATGTTAGCAAACAATTTGTTATCTTTCTATTTTCTTGTAAACAAATTTAAAATTCCTTACTAAGCAGCAATATAGACAGATGATAGATTATTTTTTTAAATAAAAGTTTGCTAAAAATGCATGGCTTTAATGGGTATCTAATTTAAAATAATTTATCCAAACATTTTTAATTAAATAATGTATCACAATTTTAAAATTAATGCAGTATCACATGTTCTGTATGTCTTTTTTGCCTAATGTACATCAAAGTTGCTCAGATTTATTTATATTGATTGGCTCTGAAATGAAAGTTGCAAACAAATATAATCACTTCTCTTACAAAATATCTAAAAAATTTAAATAAAAATTTATGGGGCCTGCAGGTGGTGTGGTGTGAAGACTCCGGATCCCATATGGCTGACTCCATGGTTTGAGTCCCAGACACAACGACTTGAAAAACACACCAGGCACATATACATACATACAGAATTCTGAGAGAAGGGATTGCAGTATGGCAACCCCCCAGGGGGTGATTTCTCACATTCCTTCTCTCTTTGTCTCTCTCTGATGCATGAACATGCCCTATAGCAAATATATATAAAACTAATAAGTGACATGAAATTTTAATTAAGTTTTTCAAAATGGAAAAAAACTAACCTAGATATAAAAGTTATTCACATTTATTCATACAAATAAATTCATTGTTTGTTTACTAGTGGCAAGTATTGTGCTGAATGTTCAGATGCAACTACAAACAGGACAAATTATTTCACGCTGGCCTACATATCAAAGGGTCTTTAAAATCTAAAATGTATGATTAACACCTTGACTGTTTTAACAGTACTACCAATAACACCATACATTAATAATCAAACATTTTTTTCCTTTGCTCAATGCGAGGTAAATTACTTAAGCTTTTTAAATTTCATGCTCCTCAACTAAATGGTAAATGTAATAATATTAACTTCTTCATTGACTATTATGAAAATTAAATGAGCTAATGCTCCATGAAATGCCTGGCACATAACAGTGTTCCATGAATTCAATAGTAATTTTGTTATTTATTTCCAGTCGAAGCATAAAAGCAACAGAAGCATAAAAAATGAATCAAAGATAAGGACAGAATATACACACAAATGTGTCCCAAAGTTTTTGTTTCTTATGAAAAACAAAATAAATGTTATTATGTACTAAATGTTATCTAGTTTTCTCTTTATAGAAAGAGTGGTGAAAAGAAAACAGTATATATTCCTCTTCCTAGGAATATGCTAACAGGATTATCAACTGCAGAAAATCATCCATGGATTAATAAGTAACTATACTCTTCTCCAATCCTTTCTTTTTTCTTTTTTTTTTTTTTTTGAGAGGTTTTTGCTATAGGGCGTGTGAACTCACCAAGAAGACAGAGAGAGACAGAGAGACAGAAAGCAAGAAATCACCCCCCCCCCCCAGGTGGGATGGCCACACCACAATCCCTTCACCTCCATTCTCCTCTCCAGATCTTGGGCACGCACGCACATGTGCCCAGTATGAGTTTAGCCACCGGGTCTGGGACTCTGGGACTCGAACCATGGTCAGCTACATGGGGGTCCAGTGATATAGCCAGTACGCCAACTGCTGGTCCTCTCCAATCCATTCTCAAAGCTGCAAGTCCCATCTGCTATGAAAGTGTAAATCTGAGAGGTCTTCAAAAAGTTCATAAAAAGCATATATCATGGAAAAACTGTGGATAGACTTTATGTTTGTAACAAAAAAAGAAAAAACCTGTACTTTAATTCCATTTTCCCAAAAACTTCTGAAGTCCCCTCATATGAGTGATTATGGAAGGCTACAAAAAGAAAAAAAAAAAATGTTGGCAATCTGCAAAGTAAATCCATAATCTGTAACTACTTAGAAAGAGCAGTCATGCCAAGATCAGTAGACCTTTGGAAGGTTCACTGTCGTCATTTACAGAAACTGACATGTAATTCTTGGAAAAGCAGTAGGGAAAAAAAGATTAAGTTCTATTTCTGGGCTAAAATGTCAATATCAGGCTAGTGAACCTGTTTTAAAGGATTACTTATCACTGAGATTACTTGAATGAAAGAATTGCACTTGTCATGATAAAGTAGACAACTGCATGTCCTATATATGTGTGTGTGTGTATATATACACATATATATACATATATAGGTATGTATATATATATACACATATATATATATATGTGTATATATATGTATATGTATATGTATATATACACACACACATATATACTTCACCAGGCAATGTTATAAATAAATACAATATATTAAGATTTAAATACTCAAATAGTAATAGTTTGAAAACTAATCTTAATAAGATTTTCTTTTTTAATATTAGCTTACACATACACTAGCCTCACTATAAACATTTAATAGATATTTAATTTTACATAACATGGATTTTGTAATTTATGAACATTAAATATCCCTTTTTTTTGAAATCACATGCACTTAGAAACCCAAGAATTCCCACCATGTACATATTAATCTTTTTTGCGTATCTCTGAAATTTCAAAACTAATTCACATAACCATTTCTGCTTAATGTAATTCACTTTACATAATTATGCAATTGTGTTCATGGCTATGTTAAAGAACACTGTCACAGAATTAATATCCTTTAGAAATTTTATCAAGGTATTCTTGCAGCTTTTCTGAAACTAAAATAAATATGTACTTAAATTATGTAGATTACAAGACAACTATGTCCTTAAATGCTTGTTCAAAACTTGATTACCATCAATGCACAACAGAAAAAACAGAAATGTCCTTGGGAATTTCACATACTCTCATCATTCCACAATCAATATGAATAGGACATGGAGTGTAGAATTAAAAACTAAAACCATACAAAAGACACATAGTTTTTTTAGTGCTCATTTAGCTTACAACCAGTATTTATTGATATTCCAATATCACCTATGGAAATTAGGCAATAAAGGCAATGAGTAAGAATGACATAAAGTAAGAAACATTAGGATGACCAGCAGATCATATAGTGGTTATGTCACTGGACTCCCACACATTCCCACAGAGTCAACCACAGTTCGAGTCCTGGACATGGCAACTTGAAACTCATGCTAGGCACATGTGCATGCATGCCCCAAACCCCTAGAGAATGGAGGAGAAGGAATTGTGGCATGGCCATCCTCCCTAGGGGCTCATTTCCCACTTTCTATCTCTCTGTCTCTCTGGTGAGTGCACGCACCCTATAGCAAAAAATCTCTACAAAATAAAAAAGAATTAAAACAAATTAGGAAAAACTTTTCAGGTGGAATGAGTACACTCTTTGATGTTAAACACTTTAATTAAATGAATTCATATTGTCCATTACTGATCCTATATATTTCTTTTAACAAAATTACATTACATTTATTACATTTATTTATTTATTACATTTCCTCTTCTTTCCATCCTTCTGATTTAAAAAC
This sequence comes from Tupaia tana, assembly GCA_026018925.1. Classification (NCBI taxonomy): domain Eukaryota; kingdom Metazoa; phylum Chordata; class Mammalia; order Scandentia; family Tupaiidae; genus Tupaia; species Tupaia tana. The sequence continues at coordinate 159,639,559 of JAKSZU010000007.1, read as the reverse complement.
CAATAAAAGCATCTACCGAACAGTCTTTGCAAAGTTTTCATAAACTCATCAGTCTACAGGTCATTACTATTACAGTGTCTGAAGTAAGTAGTGCTCTTGTATTCATTATAGAGAGGATCCAGCTTTTAATCATGCAGAATTTTGTTCTGTTTGAAGTTGTTAGGTTACATGTTACACTGAGGATGTACTGATATGCATCCTCAAACATTTATTAAAAAATATGTATTCCATAAACTAAAATGTATTTCCCACTATGAAGTATAAAAGAAACAGAAAAATAAAGTGATAAGGTAATAGAATAAGAGAGATAATTAACAGATTAAGCCAGGCGAGAATAGGAGACAAACCATTATAATCAAAGGCAATTACATGGTATAGTTAAGAATCAAATAAAATCATAATCATGTTCTTGAAATTGCCATGCTAGGAAACTTCAATGTTAAGCAATTAAACACTTTTTGGGAAAGACAGGCATTCTGCTGTATCTCCTACAGAAAATAACCATCACTATTATCACATATAGTAACTCTAGATGATGGAATAGTGATTTTCATGTTTTTAAACAAATAAGAATGATAAGATAGTGAATAAAGGCAATGTGATATTTAATCACTTAATATTCCTACTAATGAATTGAAATATTTTAAAATTAGCTCTTCTTGATTCTTGGAAAATGGAAGATGTTCCTCTCTTGAGCTCCAGTTAAGTGCTGGCCGCTGCACTTTTGCTCTGTTGTAGAGCACTGCAGCTGAGAAGGTTCTGCACCACGTGTGCACCGTTCATTGAGTGCCATGAAGCTAAAGGCACAGTACTAAGTACTGGCAAAGAGAATGATTGTAAAAACCATATGACTGCTTCCTCAGTGGGATGTAGACTTTAATAAAAGAGAGAAAATGATGACAAATATAAATATATAAAGCCTCCTCAGAGCCATGGTGGCCTATGACAGAAGAATTTGACCTATGGAACTAGGTTAGGTTTCCACCAGGGTTTCCATTTCCTTAGGACATGAGGAAATGATACCTCACATAAAAAGGGTAGTTCAGACTCTATTTTGCAGAGAAGAAAGGCAGATAATTCTAGATGAAGGAATTAGCAAGATGGAGGAAGTAAAACAAAACAACAATTTAAAAAAAAAAAAAAAAAAAAAACAGAACTCCTGGCAGAGGCAAAAAAAAAAAAAAAAAAAATCAAGCATATGAAACATAAGAAAGTACTTGATGGTACAAGAAATTTAGAGCAAACAAAGGAGTTTCATACACATCCCAAGACACACAAAATATTTCAACAAGCATTTTAAGTATGTATTTCACAAAGGTCCTTTGGTTGCCATGACATAAATGGTTTGTGATAGTCAGAAGGATATAGAGAAACCACTTGCATGGCTGTCACTATGAAGAGGTTAGAAAGTTTAGATAAACAAGGTGGTAACTATGAGGGACAGAAGTGGATAGATGTGCAGCATGCTGGGATTTGATGATGGTGTATCATGTAACAGAACAGGCAGTGCCAAGAATGATGCCGAGATATCTGGATTACCCAAAAGAATGGGTAGTAATTGTTATTTCAGAGATGTGGACAATCTGGGGAAGAACTATCATAAATTTTCTTTTCCACATATTTAGTTTGCGGAATCTAAAGAAAATGTCACAGAAAACAGTTGGATGTAAGGGTTGAAATTAAAGGCATAGAAACTGACTTTTTTTATCTTTTCAAAATTGGCAAGTTCTTCTATGGACACCTTTGTAACCTCCAATGTAAAGAAGCAAAGCTGAGGCTTCAGCTTGAGTCCCCCTTCTCCTCCAATAACCTTACTGCCAATCAATAGATGAGATTCTGCCATGTAGCATGCTGACGAACCCCTGTTCTGTAAGTCGTAAGAGGTTCTTGTTCTCTGTCTCTTCACGTAGATCAACAAACACATTGAAAGAAAGGTTCATACCACAGAAAATGTAAAATCTATTAAGGACAGGTTCAGCTAACGCACTTGTGGAACAGGTGACAGAATCCTCATTAAGTAGAACCAGATTTGAAAAAGTCTCTAGACCTGAAGGATCACTTTCCTAAGGGGTTTGGCTACTGTATTTGCCATGTTCCTATAATCCAATTATGCAAGGGCAGAGAAACTAAACAATCTTTCTTGCCAACCACATGCCTTGGACAATATTTCTAATTTCCCTTGTGTTAATTTGTAAGGATTCTGGCATAGATTTATTGATTCCTGAAACTGGTGGTTCCTGATTAGAATTCTTCACATACTTCGTGTCCATACCTAGGTCTTACCTTGTATAGGGATAAATATACCACACTATCCACGCTGATATAGTGAGGGATTACAGACAATATGACTAAAATATGGGATGTGCTCCTAGGAGGAAAATATAAAATGAAATGATAAGGATCTGAGGAACTACATCATTTAATGATGAGTTATAGAAAAAGATATGCTTGTAAAGGACATAAAGGAGTGTGTGTGTGTGTGTGTGTGTGTGTGTGTGTGTATGCCCATGGAGTGTCAGTGGGTGCAGCATGTGGGTGTGCACCACCTATCTACATGCACACTCATGACCTTTAGGCCTATATAAATGTTTCTTCATGTAAACTATTCTGACTTTAATATTGAAAAGAACGTATGTAGGCATTGGAATCTAACAGCAATAACAGAAATCCTTTGTAACTATATCTGCTTCCTTCCTAGGAACTGGAGAATAGGGAAAAGATAAATAGGTCTAAGGACAAAGTTTTCCTTTTTTGCTGAGATTTAACATTCAAAACCAAACAAACAAACAAAGCACAAAACCTGCTCTGCTTCCTCTTTATTTGCATTTCCTCTTCCTCATTGTTAGTTTACTTAAAGAAGAACAAGGATCCTAGATAGGCAAAGATTCAAAATCATGATCAGCCCAAGATAATTAGTACTGGTTACAAAAAAAAAAGGAATTTTGCATAAACACTCAACTACAAAGAGCATAACTCTAAGGCTGGCCTCATAGCCTAGTGGTTAAGTAAGCCAGATTCCACATGGCCTCAGTTCAAATCTTGGCCCTGGTGGCTTGGAAACATACACTGGGCACATGTGCATGCATGTTCAAAATCCCAACAGGAAGGAAAAATGGAAAAGAGACTGCAGTATGACCATGCCTTCCTTCTCCCTCTCCCTCTCCCTCTCCCCTCTCTCTCTCTCTCTCTCTCTCTCTCTCTCTCTCTCTCTCTCTGACAATAAATAAATGAATAAGTGAATTTATTAAAAAGCATGACTACAGTGCAACGTGGCTAAAGAACAGACTTTAGCATAGGGTAGCGAAAGAGAGATGACACCACTGAAGTAAACAGGGACAAATGATAAATTATTTTATATACAACAGCAAAGCAAAGGCATTATCTTGAAGACCGAAGGCACAAATTTTAAACCAGAAAATGAAATCATTCAGGGAGCGTTTGAGCGCATTAATAAAGGTCCCCTGATAGACTGAGTGCCGAGTGCTTGCCCAAAGCAGCAACTCGACTGACACCAGACTGTTAGTCACAGGCTGGAAGTCACTCAGACTCCATCCACGCAAATCATCCAAGTGAGGTTACAACTCTGCCTGGAGGAAACGATAGATGCAAAGTCTCTAAATTCAGTCCTAAAGCATTTTCTAAGTTATGAGCCCTTATTTCTCTACAATTTACTTTTTGTTCTTGTCATGTCTGAATTTATTTTACTTCTCTGATTCAGTTCTTAAAAGTAAAACAGATACTAAGAACTGTATAAAAACATTAGCTTATACAAAATGAATACCATTAGATGTTTAAAAATACATTCACATTTAGATGGTAAAAATGAAATGTACACACAGTCCAATTCCCTTCAGAAAAAGTCTGATTTATCAATGCATGTATTTTTTACCATCAAGAAGTTAGTGAGATGAATACTCAATTTAAAAACCCTTGCGCATATAAAATATGAAATGGGATCAAGAAAGTATCTGTAATTTAAGTTGATTTATATTCATGTAACATGTTCTCACAATAATATCTTAATAGTTACTACCTCATGATAAAACCAAGTAGTCTCTAGTCAACATTGTCTGGAAATAAAATAAAGTACAAAATAAGGCTTTTACTTATTCTGTTAGAAATGGTCCAAATTTAGTCATGAAAATAAAAGAGAAAATAGAGCCTAGCATATTTACTTTGTAAGCTGTGTAAATTACTCTCATATAGAAAGTGATTTTTAATTTTTTGTAATCATTTATTTGAATGCAATTCTTTTTCCCATAGGGCACATGCACTCACCAGAGAGAGAGAAATGGAGAGAGAGGGGGAAAGTAAGAAATCATCCCCTCCCCCTCCCTGAGGGAATGGCCACAATCCCTTCTCCATCCAAAAATCTGGGGCATGTATACACACGTGCCCAGCATGATTTTCAAGCCACCAAATTTGAGACTTGAAATGCACAGTCATGTAGGATCCAATGTTTTAACCTCTACACTACCTGCTGGTCCCTTGAATCCAATTTTTAAAGTGTAATATTGAAATGTCATTTTTATCAACAGAGAAATGTTTTTACAATGGCAGCACTTTTATTTTCATGGTATTTAATCTCTGCTTAAAATGCACTGAAAAACGTGTCCCTTCTAAGAGATGGTCAAAGAACTTACATATATTAGAGTATAACATTCACAGATAATTTTCTAACATGTAACTATAACCAAACGTGAATAGCAACACTCTTGAGAAGTGACCAGTTCACTTGATCATTCAACTAATATTTCTATCAATAGCAATATTCAACCATTTGTAAGCTAATGTCAACTATGTCATACCTATGTACAGTGGTCTCTTAGCTAAGTAATTCTTTTTCACTGGAAATTACAATGTTTTCCTGATCAATGATATTTGTTCAAAGAGCAGTTTCAGCAGGTCAATGACACATTCGAAACCAAAGTAATTTACTGGAAAGCCCGACGGGTGTTAACATTTACGGAATAAACATTGCTCTTAAGGCTTTAATTTTTAGCAAATGTGTTTTACCGTATCAAACTATTTAAACTCAGAGAGAGTAAACTAGGTATTCCTAAGCAAGCAAGAGACTACCATTCAAAAAAAAATCTTTATTAAACAGTCAAAAGATAGCTTTTTTAAGACATCCAATATACAGGGCATATTTGCTATTTCTTTTTTTTTTTTTTTTTTTTCTCCTCATCATGAGACTCATTCAGCTCAAAATCCCATTTAATGTACATTATGTTAATAGCATCCATTTGTCCACATTCTCAGCAGTTGTCAACGCTGCGGAACCACAGAGCCTAGATGACACTGCAGGAAATGTCCGGGAAAGCCAGGGAACAGGCTCACTGAGAGCTGATCTGAGTCCGCTCCTCCTAACAAAAGCAGCATCTTAAGGCCGAAAGGTGAAAACTTGACGGAGGGTCTCTCTACACATATGAAATGGCACTAGGGAGACACCACAATTTTTCATCAGTTCCCCTCAACTGGGTAGAAGCCAAATAACATAAGCCTTCTCTGAGAAATTTTTGAAATGTGACAGTCTTCATTTCCAAGAGAAATCAAATAGAAGAAAGCCAGTTACCTCAGAGAACTTTCTAGGCACTGTGATCTAAATCCTCCTCTGCATGGAAAGGAAACTGAATTTACTATCTTGTGAACTAAATGACTAACTGAGATGACTGTTCCAAATCAGTGAAATCTGACTAAGCTATGTGGTCTTTCCTAAGCAAAAAATGTGTCTATGGCAGCTTCCACTTAAAGAAAAGACTCACTGAACATCAACTCTTTTACTACAACCTGTCTTTACCCACATGAAATGTAAATTGTAAATCTCTAAAACCTTCTTTTTTTTTTTTTTTTTTTTTTTTTTTTTTTAAAGAAACAATGCCTCCTGATGTGGCCAATGCTAGCCACAAACTTAGGATCCATCTGCCTCAAAGGCTTACCCTGTAGTGGATATGGAGTCTGAATGGTTTAATATTCTGCTGTTGTTATAGAGTACATGGGCTTGCAGAGAGAGATGGAAACAAAGAAAGTGAGCAAGCACTTCCCAAGGAAAATAGCCACACCACAATCCCTTCTCCTCCAGTCTCCTCTCAGGATTTTGGGCATGCATGCACACATCCCCCTTGTGACTGACACTTCTTTTCAATACTTATGGTAAGATGTAAAACATGGCTAGTATCAGAAAAAACAGTATTTGAAAAATTTGTTTTTAATCATGTAGGATATACTTAGACTTAAAATGATTGTTTGACTATTTTTTTTTACTCTCAATCCAATTTTTTCCCAAACTCTGTATCATTTCTGAAACATATTTGGCATAAGTAAAAGAAAAAGTAATTTTCTGATGGAGACAAATGATAGTAGATGAAACAAGGCTGACAACTTGCAGAGCAACTGGTGGTAGACAGTATGGCAGGAGTTTTAAGAGTCTTAATTGAGTTGTCAAGGAAAGTTTCTTTAAGGATTTGACATATTAGCTGAGACCTAAAAAAAAGCCGAAAGCTAAGTGACAAATATGTGAGGCAGAAGGAGCACTTAGTTCAAAACCTGCAAATCAGGGATCATCATCATACCATCAAGAAACAGAAAGAAAGTTGCAGTGAGGTGAGAAAGCCTAATGCCAAAGTACCATGTACACTGAGGACGGAGAATCAGTCTGGACTGGAGCAGGAAAAGACTTGTAAGTATTATCTGTCCAAGATATTTTTTTTATAGTTTTATCAACTGGATTAGGGAGAAATGTTCACATGTTGAAATATTCACTTTGTAAGCTAAATAATGTGATTGAATGTACAAAAGAAAATGAAATAAAAAATGCAAATTAAAAAAAGAAAAGACTTGTAAGTACTTTGTTCATTCACTCTACGTGTACTGGAAAACCAATGGAAGTTCTTAAACTTGCAAACATATTCTTACTGCTCTGTGAAAATATATGGCAAGAGAGGAAGGATGTTAGCCAGAGACCAGATCAGTCAAACCAGAGACATTGGTTGCATGACAGGAGGAGTGACAGTGCAGACAGAGGGCGACAGAGAGATTTTAGAAGTGCACCAATAGAGTGGTGAAAGGATTGGATGCTCAGTGCAGACAAGAGAGGACTCCAAACACTGTTTTGTTTTTCGTTTTGTTTTGTTTTGCTTTGTTTTTCACTTCTTTGTTGGACTCAGTGAATAGTACAATAACTGATATAAAAGGCAGAGGGAAAAGAAAATTTCCTGAAAAGAGTAGAATCAAGAATGTTGCTTTGTACTGCTGAAGTTAGTGGCTTATAGGAGGTCCTGGAAGACACGGGCATCTATGAGCCTACTGACGGGGGCAGAAAAGGCAGGTTACTGAGTGCAAGAGCCATAGTCACCTTCTCTAGCTCTTACCAAAGACTGCAAAGAGAATGATGCTCAGAAATATCAGATAATGGTGCTAATGATCCTGCCACTCCAGTTTTTCATTTATCTCCTAAGACAAAGTTGAACCTTATAAAACACTAATCTGAACTGCAACATGCTGCGCATGAAAGGACTGATTTTAGACTGGTGTTAAGGTTTCATATGCGTAGAAAGATGACCAAACCCAGGCACATTCCTGGTTGTCCACCTACTTAAAAAAGGCTTAACTCCGTGCTACTTGTCTTCTTGATATATTTGAGGTTAACAGTCCGTAAATCGTAGGGTCATAGGGCTGTTATAAGAAGAAATGAGACAATGCCATTAAGGCTTAAACTAATAGGCAAGATGCCAATACTATCTGTGCATTAAGAAATGCTTATGACACTTATTGTGCTTCTCCATTTCGTAATTACATATAAGAGCTTTATGTCACCTTACTTACAGAAAGAAATTCCTGAGTTCTGCAAGGATAGAAGCAATTCCATGGAGGAACATGCACTTTTTTTTTTTTTCTGATAATGACAACTAAGTAAAATTACATAATTCTTCCATCTCAGCTACATGGAAACTTTATAAAAGCTTTACAACTTAATCCCTACTGTATCGATTTGTCTTTCTTCTATGTCTATTATGATTACTTCATTTCATGTTTATTTTAAAAGCTGTGTCAGGGTCAGCACATGGTATACTGGTTACATCACTGGATTCCCACATGCCTGACTGGTGGCTTGAAACTCAAATCGGGTACATGTGCGCACATCCCCAAGATTCCAGGAGGAGAACAGGAGAGAGTGGATTATGGCATGGCCATCCTCCTTGCAGGGTGATTTCTCACTTTCCCTTTGACTGTCTCTATCTCTCTCTCTCTCTGGTGAGCACTCGTACCCTAAGGCAAAAACCTCTTAAAAAAAAAAAAAAAAAACTGTGTCAATTCTTCTATTGAAGTTCATACTTCATATTAAAGTTTTGCTAACCTAGGACTCTTCTCCCTAAATTATGCACTAGAAAAGACCACTTTATATTTGAATAGCATTTTATAACTTACAAAATGCTTTTATAGAAATTATCTTGATCCTGAGACCAGCAGTTGGTGTAATGGCTATATTGCTGGACTCCCATGTAGTCAAACTCGGTTCCAGTCCCAGACCTGGTGGCTTAAACTCATGCCAGGCCCATGTGTGTGCATGCCCAAGATCCAGAGAGGAGAATGGAGAAGGGATTGCAGCGTGGCCATCCCCACTTGGGGGTTATTTCTCACTTCTTATCTCTTTGTCTTTCTCTGTCTTTCTGGCAAGATTACACGTCCTATAGCAAAAATCTCTCCTAAATAAATAAATAAATAAATAAATAAATAAATAAATAAATATTGATCTTTGTGGTTCTCAGTCCTGTTTGAATTTATAATATTAAAATAGAAAAGCCTTAAAAACAAACAAACAAACAAACAAAAAGTTCCTGAAGAGGAAAGTTAAACTATTAGGGGGATATTTGGCTTGAGGAAAAGAAGACTGAGTGCTCTCAACAGTCAATATAAAAGATCATTAAAAAGCAGGGAAGTGAAAATGGTTTTTTACCTTCACAGTAGAGATACTAGAGGGAACAAGCTTATGAAATTCAAATGAGATATTTAGAACATCCTAAAATCAATTTGCTAGCAAATCAGGAGCCTAAAAATAAAGTCCAAAAAATGTATATACTAAGACATAAAGGTCTATAATAAATATAATTCAATGGACTAACAGAGAGGAACCATAAAAAGAATATCAAGTGTCCAAGGAAAAAGAAAAGTCAGGAATATTCTACATAATTAAAGAAAGTGAAAAATATTCTATATAATAGTTGCAAAGCAAAACGTAACCAAAAGTTAATATAACCCTGGGGCAGTAAATAACATCACTTTAAACGATGAATTTAGAAAAGGAGACAATGCTAAAATGAGTCTCTAAACACCTAAAAAATCAAAATACTTTAAAATAGGTTGGCAAAGATTCTTGTCAAGATAAAGGGTAAAGGACAGTATGATGAAAAGATTTAGAGAATTTATGAATAGGAAATGATAAGAAAAACAGCAATAAATCAAGATCCTGAGTATGAGGACTCTAAAACACAGCTGAAATACAGAAGTGTCCAAGCGATTGAAGAAGTTAGGTAACAAAAGAGGTATGAAGAAGGGAAAGGCAGGATAAAAAAATGGGGAAGAATTTTAAGTGAGAAAAAACAGAGTTTATGGTATTTTTAAAAGATGCATGAATTCAGTATGGATGGCGGAAAATGCTTTTATAATAATAAAAATGTACTACCAAAGCTCTGACGTTGAGTGTGGTTTAAAATAGACAGCCATCTGGGTTGGAGGGTATAGAAAGGGATATGTTTGGAAAAGTAGAAAAGAAGAGAATATTCTCAGACCCATTTTAGTAATTTGATTCTTTGTTAAAAATCCTCTGCTACAATATATTTTTATCAAGTTCTCATTACATTTCCACTTACTTCTCCTTTGTGTATCTGATGGCCAAGTTTTTGGACACAGAACTGAATGAAGATCATAGCTCTTTATGAAGTGTGCTGTTTATTCTCATGAATTTCCTTTACTACCCACCGAGGTCTACATTTTACTTTGTCTTCATCAGAGATTCCACTGCATCGTTGACTACAGAGCTCTCTTCTAAACACTTCCTTTAACGATCACCCATGTATTGATGACGATCTGATTCATGTGCTTGGTCCCAACCCTTCTCCTGATCTCCTGGCTCCCAGAGCTACCTGACTGTCTAAAGGATTTTCTTCCTCTTTCTGTTCCCTTCCACTTCCCATCCTCATACATGGCACCACTCTTCATCCATTTTCCCAGAATATGAATCTCAAAGTCGAGTTTAATGTTTTTTCTTCTCACCCCTTATCCAATTTATCAGCAAAACGGTGTCACTTCAGGGCCAGCAGGGGGCATGAAGGTTAAGGCACTGAATCCCACATAGTCAGATTTGTGGTTTGACTCCCAGACCCAGCAGCTTGAGAATCACGCTGGGTGCATATGCTTGCATGCCCAAAACCCCAAGAGGAAAGTTGAGGATTTGTTACCTTCCCTCTCTGCAATGCAAGTCTCTCTCTCTCTCTCTCTCTCTCTCTCTCTCTCTCTCTCTCTGGCAAACATGCATGCCCTCTATCTAACAAAAACTGAAAAAAAAAAAGAAAGAAAAAAAAAATCAGATGTCACTTCTGTCTTCAGGATAGCCTGTAAATCTAGCCACTGCCCACTTCCCCGCTGCATCTAGCTACTGTTAGCTCCTTCTCAGAATCCCTTAAGAGCCCTCCACCCTGTGTGTCTACTTGGCCCTTCCGGGCCCAGGGCTCATTCTCCACACAATGGTCGAGCATTTGTGTTAGAACAGCCATTCGATCATGTTCCTCAGATGAAGTAAAGCCTCCCCCAGAGCCTCTGCACTGACAGCTCCAGTTCCTGCTAGTTCTTTCCCCAGCAATGAGGGGTTCGCATCCTCCATTTACTTCCCCATTGAAGCCCAGTTGTTCAGTGAGAATTTCCTGAACACCATCCTGAGCCCATCTGCTTCCACCCTCATCTCAGATTTAATTTCAGTTTTTTATTAACTGATATTATATGTTTAAGTTTTGTCATTCTCCCCAAGTTCAATGCAAACAGGACTTTGGATCATTTTAATTACTGCTCTAGTACCTAAAAAAAACTCAAAATTATGTTAGGTGAATTACTAAATATAGGCATTGTCAGTCCTCTTTTTTTTGTTTGCATTTTCTTGCAAACTTTCTTTTCACCTTTAATATACTTCTTACAAACAGCATTAATCTTTGACTAAATCTGACACTTTTTTCTAATAGTATAATTTAGTCTCATCATATGTGGGATGATGTGGATACTTATATATTTGATTTTGTTGTTTGAACATTGTTGGGGTTTTTGCCAGGTGCTGAGTGCTTGTGCTCTCCAGAGAGAGAGAGAGATAAGAGACAGAGAGGGAAAGTGAGAAATCACCCCCATGGGGGATGGCCACTCCAAAATCCCTTTTCTTCCATTCTCCTCTGGGAATTTTTGGGGGATACACCTGCACATGCACCAAGCATGATTTTCAAACAGTTGGGTCTAAGATTCAAACCACGGATTTGGCCATGTGGAATCCAATGCCTTAATCTCTCCTCCATCTGCTGGCTATAAAAATTATTTTAATTATTGTTTTCTTTTACTTTATTGTTATTCCTTTTTCCCTTATTTTTGTGGATTTGATCAAGGAGAGCTTCCTTTCTTAACAAACACATTATAAATTCTCTCAAATGAATCTTTGGAATGCTATTACACTTTTCCTACTTCCCTTCTGCCATTACTTAGGTTTGCTCAAATAATTTAGTTTATATATATATATATATTTTTTTTTTGAGAGGTTTTTGCTGTAGGGTGCGTGCACTCACCAGACAGACAGAAACAGAGAGATAGAAAGCAAGAAATCACTCCCCAGGGGGATGGCCACGCCGCAATCCCTTCTCCTCCATTCTCCTCTCGGGATCTTGGGCACGCACGCACATGCGCCCAGCGTGAGTTTAAGCCACCGGGTCCCGGACTCAAACCTCAGTCGACTAAGTGGGAGTCCAGCGACATAGCCATTACGCTAACTGCTGGTCCCTCAAATAATTTAGTTTTTTAGTTCAAGACAGTTATTGGAATTGTCTAACAGACAAGATTCCACATAGCATGTTATTACCCAATAAAGTAACATCCACATAGATTGAAATCCACACAGACTGAAGAGGCCTCTTTTTCTTTGTAATAATGTCTTTAATCTCTGTGAGATTTTAAAAAGTCATGTAAAGCACTGCATGTTGCTAGTAACCACACCACTCCCAGCTCCTTCCACACTGCTATTTCCTTGTTAGAACCTGTCTAAAATGTGAATCCTGAGAAACTCTGAAATCTAATGACTCACCTTGACATGAAAGACAATGATGATTACTGTCACCATGCCTCCCATTCTACCTTAGTCACCCCCAAATCTAAAATCACACATTGCAACCCAGACCATTGTCCATTTTATAGCTCTCTGACCCCTCCAATATGACCTTCTCTCTCTCCTCAGTCTCCTTTCACATAGATGATCCACCAACAACCTGCGTGCAGGCAATCTTGTTTGTTCTCAGTTCCAGATCTGCTTTTCCATGCTCAGTTATGGGTTGTAAACTGTATCTGCCAACTAAAATTTCCCACTCCCTTGTCATCTGAGTTCAGGTTAGCTTCTGCACAGAGGCGCTGTTGGCAGACTGGATACAGAAAGGAGTGTACTAGTCAGGGTTCTCCAGAGGAACAGCAGCAACGTGCTCACATCTATATAAAGAGGCTTACGATGGGGAATTGGCTCGGGCAGTTCTGGAGGCGGGTAAACCCAAAACACACAGGGTGGGCCAGTGGTGCAGGAGACTGGGAAGAACCAGTGTCGCAGATGGAGTCTGAAGTCGGTGTGCCCTGTGTCTGGGTAGGGTGCGTCTCTGTTTTATTCAGGCCTTCCACTGATGAGGTCCAGCCTCGTCACGAGAGCAATCTGCTTTACTGGTAAAGTGTTACTCTCACCAAAAACGGCCTCACAGAAACATCCAGAATGTTTGATTGAGTATCTGGGGACCTTGTGGCCCAAACTGACCAAAGAAATGAACCATCACAGGAAGCGAGAGGCTGTTGTGCCGCCTGTTCTTGCATCTTGCGGCCTCTTAGGCGACAGCGGTGTGGGTGTCCTAGGGAGGCTTCCACTCAGCAGCAGGGAGGCATTCCAGCAGCTGCAGCCAACCTGTGCTCAGCTCCGGCTCTAACCACAGAAGAGGTGTGCCAGAAGCCTCTGCACCGTGGCACCTCAGGATGTGGGCTCAGGAGATGGCAGCCACGGTGACAGGTGCCTCTGAATCGCAGGATCCTCCAAAGGCAGTGATCAGGTGGTTTCTGGATTCTTGGGAGGAAGCAGCACAGTCCCAACTTCATTTTCACATTCATCCCTTCAGTTTAGAGAAGGACAACCTCCTTATCATTTCAGTTCCTTGAGAACTTCCGATAGTTTTGCAACCAGCCCCCCCTTTTGATATACAGATTTGCATTCCCTGGCTGGATACATCCTCGTGTCTTAGATCATGCCACCTCTTAGCACCTCCTAAGAGATCATTCAAGTGTCTCCCAAATGTTACTTCTTGGAGCTTTCTTTTTTAGTTTTTGCTATAGGATGCCTGCACTCACCAAAGAGAGACAGAAAGAGTGAAAGTGAGAAATCCTCCTTGTCCCCCTCCCCCCAGTTATTTCTACCTTCCTACATTCTATTCCTTTTTCTACATTCACTTGGGATTTGGGGTATGCACACACACACACACACACACACACACACACACACACCCCTGGTATGATTTGTAAGTCACTGAGTCCGGGACTTGAACCACAGAATCAGCCATGTGGGATCCAATTGCTTTAACCTCTACACCACCTGCTGGCCTACTTAAAGCCTTCTTTACCAAATTATGTAGAATTATACCTCCTACCCTTTCCTGCACATTTACTCTAGTTTATTTTTCATAGTTGTCAGCATTCAACAGAAGAGAGTACATGTTTTTGATTTGTCTCCCATCTCTGCTTACCCTCAACTATAAAATAAGTATTTGAAAACAGTAACCTTGTCCACCTGCCCACTTCTCTACTTTTTAGCCCCTGAAAGGGTTCTGGAATATAATCATTTTTCAATAAATATTGCTTAAATAAACCTAAGACACAATTCATGGCTCACCTGGCAGTGTCTCTTCTCTCATCCTCTTTTCCTATTTTATTAATAACTCTTCCCTGAGAACTCTCCCAGATGGAGTGTGTACGCCCTTCATTCTTATATTTCCTAGAATAGCTCTCCCACTTAGAGAGATAAGTATGGGATGGCTGATTTCAGTTCTTTCCTCTCATGTCTATAAATATTTTCCCACCATCTTGGAATTTCCAATACAGCAGATGAAGTGGTTGTTGCAAATGCATGGTTTTCCTTCCAAAATGTGTTCCTTTCTAGAGGCTGGCAGGAGGCATGGTGGCTAAGAGCACTAGCCTGCCACACGGACCTGACCACAGTTTGGGTCCCAGACCAGGAGGCTTGCTTTCTCACTTTTCTTCTCTCTCTCTCTCTCTCTCTCTCTCTCTCTCTCGCTCTGTCCCTCTATGGTCAAATTAAAATAAATCAATAAAGTTAAATAATTCTTTTTTAAAAATTGTTCATTTCTATTGCTGCTATAAAAAAAAAAATGACCACCATCTTAGCATTTAAAGTAGCACAAGTTTATTTTCTCACAGTGCTGGGAGTCTGAAGTCCAGATGGGCTCAGTTGGCTTAACTACACAGACTCACAACGAGACACAGGCCCTGGAGGGAAATCTGCTTCCAGCTCATTCAGGTCGTGGGCATTTCAGTTCCCTCTGATTTCTGGACTAAGGTCCCTTCCCTCCACTCATGGCCAAAAGTCAATTTTGGCCTCTGGTAGCCTCATGCATTTTCTCACTTGGGGTCACCCTCAGAGTCAAAGCCGGAAATGGTGGGCCAGGTTTATTTCATGCTTCAAATTCCTCCCACTTTCCCTTCTGCCTTATCTCTCTTCAAGGTTCATCTATCTGCTCCTACCCACAGTTTTTATTCTTTAAGGGTTCAAACCTAAAGCAAAAGTAAGCAATAATAATAATGGGTTTTCAGAAAAGTTATGATGCATTTTTCTGTTTTTCTATGCAAAAAATATGTTGTGACTTTTCGGACAACCCAATAACAAATAAAATAAATAATTATTTTTTTAAAAGATTAGACAGGAAAAAAAAAATTAGACAGGAGCCACCTGGGTAATCCATGATAATTGCCCTACTTGAATGTCAGTAATCTTAATTACCCTGCAAAGACCCTTTTGCCATCTAATGTAACTTTCTTTATTTTTTTTAAGAGGTTTTTGCTATAGGGCCCGTGTGCTTGCCAGAAAGACAGAGAGACAGAAAGCGAGAAATCACCCCCCAGGGGGATGCCCACGCCGCAATCCCTTCTCCTCTTGGGATCCTGGGCATGCACATACACGCACCTGGCGTGAGTTTAAGCCACCAGGTCCGGGTCTCAAACCGCAGTCAACTACATGGGAGTCCAGCCACATAACCATTATGCCAAGTGCTGGTCCCGCTAAGGTAGCTTTTTACAGGTTCATTTTTTCACAGGTTCCAGGGATTAGAAATATGGACATCTTTGGGGGCCAATCTACTATACCTATCTATTGTAAGCAGACAGAACATAACTTATAAGTAAATAACCTATTGTTTTCTTATAGAAGTTTGAACAAGTTTCCCTTTGTCCTTGAGGTTAAAAATATTTAGCAGAATATCCCAAGATACATTTTTTTCTCAGATTTTAATCTTCAGGCTTATGTCTTTCTTCAACATGACATACCTTTTCTTCTATTATTCATTGACTTATTATCTTTCCTCTATCTTTTGCTTTTTTTCTTACTGACACCTATAGCATTGATCAGGTATTCCTGATAGACCCTCCAAATTCCCCGCTGTGTTCTATTTCCTTGAGCCAGTTTATTTCATTAGGAATCAATCAAAATTACTGTATGTATTCCCTACTTTGGTTGCTGGTCCTGTTAGGTGAGTGATTTCCTTTTATCTCCTCATTGAGTAGGAGAATGCAAACCTAAAGAAAATGGAGAGGTCTTTGCTCCTGACAGTCAACGGACAACCCAGTGAGGAGGCATTCATTACAAGAAAATGTCTCTGTTCAGATCACTTGTCCAGTTTTAAATTAGATTATTTGGATTTTTGCTGCCACATTGTCTGTGTTCCTTGAATATTCTGGTGTTTAACCCTGTGCCAGATGTACAGTTCGAAAATACTTTCTGCCATTCTCTATACTGTCTCTTCACTCTGATTATTTCTTTACTGCAAAAGATTTTTAGTTCCATATATTCCCATTTTTCCATTTTTTGCTTTTTTGCCCATGCTTCTGAGGTCATATTCAAGAAGTCTTTGCCCAGCCCAATGTCCTAAAGCATTTCTCCTATATTTTCTGCTAGTAGTTTCATAGTTTGGAGTCTGATGTTTAAGTTTTTAATCCGTCTGTGGTTGTTTTGTATACATGGGCAGAGATAGAGTTCGTATAGGATGAGAGATTTAACATGTATTTCAGAATAGCTGAAAAAGAGGATTTTGAATGCTCCCAATGCAAAGTAATGATACATGCTTGAGACAATAGATATGCTAATTACTCTGACTTAATCATTACACATTATACTCAAGTACTGAAAGAAATCACTCTATCCCCCATAAATATGTAAAATTATTGTGTTGATTAAAAATGAGGTATTGTTTTAAATTTTTTAAAAAAAGAAAAAAAGAAACCTTTCTGGACACTGCTTTTTTCAAACTTTCCCCCCTCAGTAGGTGGAAAGGCCTCATCAAACTCTTTAGCTCTTTCTAAAGATTTGAAGCCAGGCAGACTGGCTGAATTCACTCCAGACAATGTCCACCTTCCATGGACCTCCATGCTTAAACGATTCCTGGATCTGACTCATTCCATCCTCCCTCAAGTGCATGTGCTCCAGCCTCAGACTCATACACTTCTCAAGTGGCAGAAAATGCTCCATGGTTTTGTTTGTTTGTTTTTTGGAACTTTTTTTTTTTTAATTTGCATACAATCATTACATTTGTACAGAATGGGTACAGAATGGTCTGTAAAAGCATGTATATACAGTGTGCATTAACCAAATAGATATAAACATATTCACCACCTTCAACAGTTAACATTATGTTGTGAACATTCAAAACCCACTCAGATGATTCTGCAAGTAAGTGTGACTTGTCTATGATGTTTTATTGCTCTGCCTCAGGAGGCATGGACAGGTAGACTCTGGTCCTGGGAGTAGAGGAGGAAAAGGACGTGTCAAGCAGGCCAGCTCCTGAGTCTTATACACTTTGCCACGTCTTAGCGTTTTTTTTGTTGTTTTTTTTTTTTAGGTTTTTGCTATACGGCACGTGCACTTGTCAGAGAAAGAGAGAGACAAAGAGACAGTGAAAAGGAAAGTGAAAAATCACCCTCTGGGGGGATGGCCATGCCACAATCCCTTCTCCTCCATTATCATCTCAGGATTTTGGGTGCGCATGCACCCAGAGTGATTTTCAAGTCACCAGGTCTGGGACTCGAACTGTAGTTGGCCATGTGAGAGTCAAGCATCCTAACCACTCCCCACCAGCTGGCCACAATGTCTTAACTTTTTTGTACCTCACTTTAAGTAGAGCAATCCTCTTTGGATTACATATCCTCATTACCAATTTTATCTACACGATTGGTTTATTAGCCAGACCACTTTTTGTTTTTAACTTTAGCTAATTTTATATTGGATGGTTGATTCCAGGCATTCACATTGTCTGTGTAGTGTAAGAAACCATAGGATTCTGCTTGCACCATTGTGTGCTTTGTACTGTTGTCATAGAGTTTACTCTACCACATGCCTCCTCTTCTGAGCATCAAATACCTTTCTTGAGTAGTTCCAGATATTCTGTCTCCTTTTATAGACGTTAAAGCACCCTTACCAATCTCAAAGTCTTAACTTGGAGTTCCTATTTCATCCCATATCTCCCCCTGTAACATGCTAATAGATAAATTACTAAATAAAATTATTTTACTTTGTTGTTCGTAATCGCTTTGTTCAAGCCATTATTAAAATACTTATTCTACTACAAAGTTTTCCCAAAACATCATAAGATTCTTAAGGTCACAGAGCAAAATGTTTTTCTCTGTCAGCATAATTTTATCAGAGACTTAACAAGTATTGGATGGACATCTACTGAATTACAGAGACACATCAGAAACTTCTTACAGAAAAATTACCTGAAAGCCCTGGTGACAGTAGGTACGATGCAAACAGAATATATCTGAGTGTTTGAGTATGGGTGCTTATTCAGAAAGATACAACTTAAAACTGTCTTTTTATCTCCCAGCTGATGAGATTGATTTCTCAACTGATACCTCCAATCAAAAAGTATCGGTTCCCAACAAAATTAATTTTTACTCCAAACTCCAATATATGCAATATTTATCCAACACGCATTTACTATATATGTTCTCTAGGCTGCCTAAAGATAAACTCGATATTCAAAAAAAGATGTAGACTAGCCAATTTAGAAAAGAATTGTGTAATATGATTCTCAGGCAAGCATTATCCCCACCTCCACAAAAAAACAAAACACGATTTTGCACTAACAGTTAAAACATAATGATAGTAATGTACTGGTTCATGCAATGACTTCTCTACTACTTGCTGTTTATGCATTAATTCAATGATTTTCACAACAACCCTAGATGATATTATTAGTCATATATTGCAAATTTTAAACTGGACTTAGAGCAGTTCAATAAGGTGAATTTATAGTCAATTAACTCACAGAAAAGGCATAGTATTAATCCAAGACTATATGGTTCCAAAGTTTACGATCTTTACCATTATATAATACCAAAGGACAAGCACACCCACAAGCTGACAAAATAACTCTCTGGAGTCACATTGGTGTGACAAGTTATCACTAAGATGGACACTGACAACGTCTGCAAATGATAGAAAATAAGATAACTATTAAGAGCAAGCTGGATTAAATGCACAGGGTAAATGAAAGCAGTTGAGCACAAACTGAAATGCAGTGTTTATTACTGATTGTCAAACTGTTTATCTGTATCCTCAGCGTTCACCTGCCCTGACCTAGAGAAGACCGCACTGGCCTGCTGCTTGATGACACACCGATTCAGGGCAGGGACAGAACAGGACCCTCATCAGTGCAAAGATGCAGAATTAGCAGTGGGAGCCTGGGCAGTTAGGAGGTTTACGGAAGGAGTCACAGCAAGCTCCAGATGCAGGAAATGCAGCTAAACAGGTTCAGGGGAAGACTTACCACCTCAGACCCCACCTTCGCCCCAACCTGCAGCTGGGTCAAATCTAGGCTATTACAATGTTATTGATATATTTTGTTCATATATATGAAGTAAATATATAGATACGTGATATTCTAATTCCTATGGGAGTGACTGCTTCATGAAAAGGCAATTTTAAATATTTTTAGAGAGATTTTTGCCGTAGGTCATGTGTGCTTCCTGGAGAGACAGAGAGAGGCAAAGTGAGAAGTCACCCTCCAAGATGGATGGCCATACTTCAATCCCTTCTCCTTCTCTCTCCCGGGATTTGGGCACGCATGTACACGCACCCAGCACGAATTTCAATCTGCCAGGCGCAGGACTCAAACTACGTTCAACCATGTGGGAATATAGCACCTTAATCACTACACCACCTACTGGCCCTAACAAGGCAATATTAAAAGCTAGAAAATAATATAGACATAGAAAAATTATTCTGAATAAGCATATATTTTGAGTATTGAAATTTTCAAATGAATAACATTTATTTTTATACATAATATTTCTTTTTCAAAAAGCTTCAATGTTAGGTTAAGTTTTTTGGAAAATTGCATTTAATTTTTAAAACATTTCAAGGTAATCTCATGATGAATGCTGAATTTGAATTGAGAGTCTGCTGTGAGGTTTGCTTTTTTAAAAATATTCGTAAATGCTATGTTTGATATAAATCCATACAAGATTACTTCAGTGTTAACAAAATTCTGAAAAAAAATTTTTGAACATTTAATTAGGATTTAAAATACAGACTCTCCTGCCACCCTCTTTAAACTATCTGAAACATCGTGATTGATTTGTTTATTTAAATAAGCCCTAATATACAATAACAAAGGCACATTAATTACTAACCACTTACTCTGTGCTTTTCAAAGTTTGCTTCTTTTAAAATGTTAACTATGCATTTTGAAATATAAGCTTTTAAAACTTTGGCCTGGTTTATAAAGAAAACATTAATTTGAATGAAAGGAAATATTGAGACTATAAACTTTTCACCACCTGGTAAATGTCAATTTGTACAACAAAATGTTTTCAGAGAAAGAAAGTCACATGACAGAAATAAATAACCCTAAATATCCACGCACTCCCTATGAATCCCATTGCTGTGCACAGTTACTAGAAAAACTTAATTAGCAATGGTATTCTGTGCTGAAAGCATCCAGCACTTTGATTTCATGCCTGTAATTCAAACATTAGCATTCAAATCAGCCCACGACTTGCACTTTGGTATTTATTGGGTGAATACCAATTAAATTGTTCCAAATAATCATTTTCATTTCCTGTAGAGTATCAGCCTAACACCTAATATTCCCAAGGAACAAGGTAATGTGAGATGTTGGGATTTTACATTTTCTAGGGGGACACTTTTATTTTTTGAAGTAATAATAAATCTAGTTTTTATACTGCTAAAATAAATTTCTCATTCTCCTTCCTGGGCATTGTCTTTTTCTATGCAAGAGAAGTTAATGAATGGTGCCATAAACCATAAATTGAGAGTGAAAAAAACACTGCAATTTAACAATTCATGAAAAGTGATCATCCTCCACCTGATAAACTTGATTCAAAAGCACGCATTTTCTTAATTTCAAAATAATAGAAGATAAGCAGATTTTAAGGACAGGATCAGGATTTAGATGAGAGTAAAAATAAAATTGTTAAAAATAGTTAAAGAACAAGAAGAAAACTCAAAAAAATCTTAAATGATGGGAAGAGATAAATACGATGGCACATTTATGACAATGCTCTGGTATTTACACCGATTCGTTTCCTTGTTCAACCTAGAGTTGACAGTTTCAGTCATTTTATTACAGTATTCTCTCACAAATTCTAAAATTAAGAGAAAAGAAGACAAAGTGCTCAAGGCATGACTTCAGAAGTTACAGGGAGACAAAATTAACAGCCAGGTCCTTTTCATGAGGCATGTGTACACAATTTATAAAACTTATTTCAAAGTGTATTTGTTATTATTAAAAAGTTGTTAAAGTTTTACTCCCCAGTTACACCCTTTGTCAGGAGCAGCCATGGGATGGATTGCAGCATGGCTATCTCCCCTGGGGTGGAGGGTGCTTTCTCTCTTACTCTCTCACTGTCTCTCTCTGGTGAGCACACATGCCCTGTAGCAAATTAAATAATAAAAAAAAAAAAAAAAAAGAAAGAAAAGATTCCTTTCCATGACCTCACGCAAGTTAAATGAAAAAAGAAGGAATAACTATAAAAAGAAGAGATTTAAAGAAACATTAACATATATTTTTAAATGCTTAGCTTACAACATATTTAAGTATCTCTAATTGATAAAGATTGCGTTAATCCAGAATGTTACCGTTTATCAACTACAAATGTGTATTAAACACAAATAGTTTCCCCCACCACCATCTGAGTCACCGGGCATAAAATAGAAAGACACATTGAGTCCATGAACCATTATATATTTCACAATTTTCTTGAATGCTGAGGAAGCATAAAGCTTGGGCATCTCCTGTAACTCAGGGAGAAAGATTCCTGGATAAGCTATAACCTAAAGGGTGAAACATGATGGGTCAGTAGGAGAGAAGAAGATGGGGAATTTGAATTGTTAAAACACTTAATATGAGAATCATTTGACAAAGGGGTAAATTAATTACACAAATCATACTGACTGTTATATTTTGCATTTTGTGTTCATTAATTTTTTCCCTTTTACTCCATTCCCTAACTTGAGTGACTTCATCATTTCAAAGGAGAGCAGCGGGACTGCAGCCATTTTGAAATGAAAAAGGCCTCTAAGGAGAGCAATATGACCAGATAGGAGCCATGGGGAGACCTGTTTGAGGAACGGTCAGATGAGAAACCAGGAGAGAATATTGGAAATAAAACAGGAATCAAGATTATTACTCATAGAAAACCAACGGACTTTAACTGCTCGGAGTGAGAAACCATTTTCACATGCTTGTATCCTGTATCTATAAATACTGAGGCATGTTGAACTTTTCAAAACAGTATGGTGGTGTTTGCGGTCCCCCTGTAACCTGGATCCAGAAATAAACTCCTTTTTTCTCTAGTCTCTGCCTCTTTTTTCGCTGACCTCAAGTAGAAGCAGCGGGTCTTAATTTGCCAGTAACAGTTTGTTTTTAAAAATTATACACATCCATTATGAAAACACAAATCTTAGCCAAAAAATAAAAGAGAAAGTTAAGAAAAACATACATACGTCTATATTCCATGTAGTCATTTAACATATTCTCACGTATATAAAAATATAAAATGATACTGAGATAGATGAATAGGCAAATAAAAATAATGTTGCTAAATTGGAGTCATATTTATGTGATTTTATCTGAAAGTGTTATATTTATTTTTCCTAAAATAAAACAATAAAAAGATGAAATGTTTGCTGAGTTAAAGGTAATTAATTCACACCAAAGATAACAATGACTGGGACCAACAGTTAGAGGAATGGCTATGTCGCTGAACACCCATGTAGTCGAACGTGGTTCGAGTCCCAGACCCTGTGGCTTAAACTCACGCCGGGCGCATGTGTGTGCATGCCCAAGATCCCGAGAGGAGACTAGAGAAGAAGGGATTGTGGCATAGCCATCTCCCCTGGGGGGTGATTTCTCACTTTCTATTTCTCTGTCTCTCTCTGTCTTTCTGGTGAGAGCATGCGCCCTATAGCAAAAACCTCTCAAAAACAATAAAAAAAAAAAAGAGAGATAACAATGACTGAAATATTCTTCAAATCACTAATCAAAAATATTTTCAAATTAACAGGCTGTCATCTTAATGTCTTTCATTAACTTAATTCAACTTGAAACAATAATTTAAAACTGCAATTCAAGAAGAGCTCATTCATGTCATAGTTTCTAAATGTATTCCCTTTGGGGACTATCAGCTGATAGCTCTTACCTTTGTAGAACTACCTTGGCTAGTACAAAACTGGTGTCAGGGAGCTACTCCTCCAGAACTTTTTCTGTAAGGACCCTTAGGAGCCACGGTCCTTGGCTGGTCTGGTATGATAACTTTGGCTTTCCCTGGCTCCTTTACCCTATCATATAACTGAAGACCTTCCTTAGCCAGTGAGTCTAAACCACTGAAAATTAAAATGGCATCTGTCTTTGCCTGGCTAAGTCATTCAACTGTGCTCCTCTGTACAAAAGGTAGTGTAGAAATGAGGAGCTATTACATATATAATTGCTCTTCATATTCTATTTTTTTCTTTTCCTTTTCTATTTTTGGATTATATCATTAATAATATATGGGTATTATTATGCCCTAAATTCTTGCATGTATGAAACTAATTCCTTTGTACAAAAAGTCTTTTTTTTTTCTTTTTTTTTTCCTGTGATTTGCAGCTTAGGGCATGGGAAATTGGTGGGCATTTAAGAAACATCTTCTTAGCTGTTTCTTTTAGTAAATTTCTTAACTATTTTGTACCTTGACTTATTTATATATAAAATTAGAAAAACAATACAATTTTTCTTATAGATTTTTAGAAACTACTTAATAGATATGAAGAACTCAGAAAAATGCGTGATACACAGCAGTGTCAACTATTACTCTCAGGATTTGCATGTTTGAAAATGATCCATTATAGTAATGGTTCAAAAAATAACTTACTTGCTATTAAATTTTAGGTCAAAAACACATTTCTTAGAGACTTAATAATAATTCCATTATTATTCATAATTTTTAACCAGATGATATTTTTAAACAACAAATAAATGAATTTATTTTCTGCTGAAATAAGACTGAGAAAGTGAACTGAATTTTTTAAGACTGAACTAAAATAAGAATTATCTGTTAACTAACTCTTTAAGTCATGACTATGAAATATGAAAATATATAAACATGCATATGAATTCACACCAATTCAAATGTTTGAAACAAAACCAATGCAAAATTAGTCTATCAGGGCAAAATTAGAAACACCAAATGCATTACAAATTATAGTACTTAATATTGGTTGTAATATGTTTGATAATTGAGGGAAAGTCATGCACTTAATTCCCGGATGTACCAGCTTACTCTGCTTTGTTTCAGAGACGCGGGATGAATCACAATTCCCAGCTGTCTTGGAAGTATGCATTATTGATCAGGGAGGGGTACCCAGCCAACGTGTGGACAGAGGAGTTCAGTTCCATGGCAATGACAGGAGAAATGCCGAGCACATCCCCTACAGAGTGGTCAGCAGCTTCATCTTTATTTCAGTTTGGCACTGAGCACGTGCCACTTGCAGACAGATGCTTAATGGTAGTTCTTTCTAATATTAACACTGATGAAAAGAAGACACATTCTAAAACTATATAGCAACTTTCTAAAACAGGTATATTTAAGGTAATAAGATTTACGAACACAGCCAATTCATCCGAATATCAGTTCCTGAATCTTTCGGACTCAAATGATGATGTATACATTCAAAGTCCTGATTTGCAAAAGCACTATAGTCTTGTCCTCTGATATACTGGGTCATTGAGAAAATCATGATGCATTTTTGCATTAAAAAAAAAAAAAAAAAAAAAACAGAAAAATGTGTCATGACTTTCCTGACTACCAATAATATAACCGCAATTAATTATATAGCTAATTTTATGACCCAATGTTATTTAAAAACAAACAAAAAAACCCTGTATAGAGCCAGCAGGTGGCATGGTGGGTCCCACACAGCCGACTGCCCAGTTGAATCCAGGACCCAACAGCTTGAAAAACATGCTGGATGTTTGTGCGTGTGTGCTCAAAATTCTAAAAGCACACTAGAGGAGAAGGGACCGTGACATGGCCATCCCACCTGGGAGATGATTTTCCACTTTCTCTCCCTCCCTGTCGCTCTCCCTCACTGTCTTTCCCCAGCAAGCACATACCTTATAGCAAAATTTTAAAAATAAAAATAAGTACACATAAAATAAAATACATAAATATACATACATACATATATTTCTGAAGTAGAATTTTTTATAGGTCAGGTAGGGAAAATATTAGTTTGATGTATGACTTACTATTTAGAAAGTGGGTCAAAAATGTTGGAATCTTTATCCTTTCGAGAAATACTCCTAAATAGTCTAAAAATACTTTTAACTTTTATCTTTACAAAGCAGTCACTCCTCTCTAGCCTGCTACCTAAATCTTTCACCTACTCACCATCCCCCGGGTTTTACCTGCCATGTTATTCTAAGATCAGATAAAGAAACTCCAACCGAAGTGAGACTGGAGGCATGAGCGTGCTATGATATGTGTTCATAAAACTAAAAGTGCATGTACTGAGGGAGAGAGATGGTACCGTAATCTTTCACTTAGGAGATAACTAGAGGAAACAAGCATTTGAAATATGTAGGAAGTGTGGGAAACCTGAATACATTGCAGTGGAGAAAACTGTTTTCTCACATTTCCTGTTAAATATATTTTTAGGCACAGTGGTTCAGCTTTATAGAATTATTAATAGGTGAATATACCTACATATTTTAGAGTAAATTAGTTTTTGTGGCTTCCCATAAGAATTCAATCACCTTGCATAAAACAGGTAGTTGAAATGGAAAAGAAAATAAATTTTTTAGAGTTTCATTCCATATGCCATGTCTTTGCTAGATAGATACCTTATAAACATATCTAATTTAACGCTCATCTTAAATCAATTTCATAGGATGATTAAGATTATCCTGGAAAAAAGTTATCCAAGCTCTCCAAACAACTGATATACCTACAGATTTTCATCGCTACAGCCCCAGAGACTTCTCACTGTTCTACCACATCCAGCTCATCTTTTTTCCATGACAGTACAATATTTGGATAGGTATACTGTTATCCGGCTATACTACCCTTTTGTAGGCCTCCTTTACACCACACGTGGTCATATAACCAAGCTTCCAGACTAAATAATGCTTGCAAATTCTAGACTGCATCTTATTTTCCTAGAATTAGGATATAATGGCAAGAACCGAGCAATCAACTTGAACCATAAGATAGAAATCAAGCTTTAGGATCGGCAAATGACAGAATGGTTAGGTCACTGGACTAACATGTAGTTGACTGTGGTTCAAGTCCCAGACCTGGTGGCTTAAAACACATACCAGGCGCATATGTGTGTGCGCAAAATCCCAAGAGGATGGAGGAGAAGGGATTGGGGCATGGCCAACCCCTGGGGAGTGATTTCTCACTTTCAGTCTCTCTCTTTTTCTCTCCATTGAGCGCATGTACCTTATGGCAAAAATCTCTCTAAAAAGAAAAAAAGAAACCAAGTTTTCAGAATGGTAGAAAACTAGGTATAAGGAAGCATTGCCTCCTGCAGTTTCAAGCTGGTATCAAGTTGGTATACTGGTCCTGGACAGGCTACCTACACACGTCCATTTGTTTATGTTGCTGTGTTTTTATGCATATTCATATTTTATAATGTGTTCATTTGCTGTACGTTTGTGTATATTTGTAATTTACATTGTGTGTGGTGTAACTCTTTACTAAAACAGCTATATTATGTCTAACACGCTACTTTATTTCTTAGTAGATAATTGTACTTTGATAGTGAATTTAACCAAGACATTCTATTTTACTATGATGATTGTGATTTACGAAAACATTTTGCTTGTCATGCTAAGGAAGAATACACAAGGAAATCAAATCTTAGTTTCTCTATTCTAAATGTTATGATTTAAAAACATATTACGATACAAGTTATTACTATACATGTTACTGTCATGTGATGAAAAATAATATTTTATGTAGTTACAATTAATTGTACATAACTGTTACATATCAAGAGACATATCCACATACTGGTGACAGTTGTAACGTCAGATGATATCTATCAAAACTACCACTCAATTGTCTAAGACAGAAAGAAACACACGCTTCAACAAAAACAGCAACTGTAATAGCAAATAAAACAATTAACAAAATGTTCAATGATTAATAAATTACATATGGGCTAGCAGGTGGCATGGTGGTTTAGGTGCTGGATACTCCCACATGGAATAAATGAATGAATAAATAAAATTAAATAAATAATTATTTTAGAAAATAACAGAATAAATTACATACTAGACATTTCACATAGATAATGAAAACCCTTTCACTAGAACTGTTGCATCCTTTGCATAAGAAAATGGCAAAATGTGTCTTTTTACTCCCTAAAAAAATAAAAACTACCGGGCCAGCAGGTGGTGTGGTGGTTAAAGCACTGGAACCTACCCAGCCAACTCAGGTTAAAGTCCTAGGTCTACCATCTTGAAAAACATTCAGGGCACATATTCCTGCATGCCCCAAACTCCCAGCGGAGTAGAGAACAGATTGCTGTGTAGCCATTCCCCCCTTGTGGGTCATTTCTCATTTTCTCTCTTTCTGGGTCTGTGTCTCTGTCTCCCTCTGGCAAGCACACGCAGAAAAGGAAAATTACCTCCCCCAAAAGAAATACTAGGCAGAAAACTAGAATAAACAGAAAGCTCACTAGAGATCATGATAAGGATGCCTGAAAAGAAAAAGTACTCCCAATTGTTATTATGTAAAAATAATTTGTCCCCTTATTTGGTATTAACATTTCAATATGCTTTCTATAAATTAACTTTAGCTGATTCCAGAAATCATTAATTTTAGTTTTTTTAATATTCTAGCAACTGAAATTTTATTATAGGCATGCCATACATAGATGCAATTTTTTAATTTTAAGTACTTTTCCTTGAGATGAGAAAATTCTTGAATTACTCAAAAAATGTCGTTGTACTAAAAGTAAGAATTTATAGTGACTTTAGAAAGGAAGGTATTATTGTCGGTGTTTCTTATCTGTGTAGTTATTTATTAGATGAGTCATAAATTTTTTTGTGAAAGGTCAAAAACAATCTAAAAGATGAATTGGCATTGTGTCCATCTTAGAGGGCTATTTTACATTTAAAAGCATTAAAACCTGAATTTTTTTAGTATAAAAGTATGGATAAAACATATTTTAAATCCATTCATTCAACAGAGACATCAACCGTATAGTACTAACAAAAAGTAGCTGTCACACTTCTGTGTCTATATTTACATACATACATTATGGGCACATTTTTATGTAGTTCAGTGGTACCAGGGTATGTGTGTATTCTTCCATTTTTGACTTCCTAATTAGCTGTTTCTCTTTCTCAATGGGGTAGAATCCAGGTCACAGCACAATTACACATAATACCGAAACTCTTGAAAAACACAATTATTCTACGTCATTTTTTTTTTTTCACATGTTTTGTTCTGTCATTAAGGATCTGCACAAATTCACTGGTGCAGTGCACCATTTTGCATTGGATCACTCTATAATTATTAAAGGCTGACCTTGTGAAAGGGGAAATAACTGTTTTATAATAAAGCAATGCACTGGGTCTTGCCTGGCACTCTCTGGAGATCTGCCCTTGCGCTCCGCCTGATTGCACACTGAACACCGCACAGCTAGGCGGGGGTGATAGGCAATGACAGTTTCCCCGACAGTGTGTCTACACTGAAAGAATAGGGCATCTCTGTGTCAGTGGTCTGAAGGGAAAACTATTGTTTGGCAACTATGGCACACTGTACAAATTCTTGTGATGTGGCTGTTTTTGGCACTTGGGAAATGTCAGAATTGCAGTAAAATGTCAATACCAAATGATACACGGGCTTTCCTGTTTCATTTGTAAGAGCAAAGGAAGGATTTTACTTTTACTTCAATAGGTAGATAACCCACTACAGTTTCTGGTTAATATATTTATTTTTAGTCAACTACTAATTAAAATAGCTTACACAGATTGGATATTCCTTATCCAAAATACTTGGGACCAGATTTCACATTTTTTTCAGATTTTGGAATATATTCATATACATAATGAGATATCTTGTGAATGCCAAGTCTAAAAACAAAATTCAATTATGTTTCATATATACCTTATACACATAGCTTGAAGGCAATTTTAGACAATATTTTTGTATTGCAACATTTTGGCTGCAACCCATGACATGAAGTCATTTGTGGAATTTTCCACTTGTGCTATTATGTTGTGTTCGGAATGTTTTAAATTTCTGGGTATTTCAAATTTTAAAATTTTGAAATAGGAATGCTCAGTTATAATATGGTTTTCCTTAGAAGCTACAAGTAAATGAAACATAATAAAAAATGCCAATATGTCCAATCTTACCAGGTGAAGATAAGGCATAGTAATGTAGATATTAAAATCAAAACTTGATTAAACATTGCAGACTGTGTACGCTGAATGGCTCTGTGCAGATCGTTCTAAAATAATACAGAAAAAATATAGTAAATGTTAATAAATACTAAATATGAGTTTGATTATATTTGTTATTATGCATTACATTTCAACTATTCTCTGCCTACTCAGTATTTAAATTTTAAATGGACATAACATTATATTTTTGTTTTTGTCTAAATCTAAATATAACTTCATAATTCATGTTACAAAGACAATACTATGGGGAAACTACCAAAGCACTAATTTCTTTTTCTTTTTTTCTTTCTTTTAGAGAGATTTTTGCTATAGAATACATATGCTCACGAGACAGAGAGAGAGAAAGAGAGAGACAGAGAAAGTGAGAAATCATCCCCCCAGGGGAATGCCCACATCTCAATCCCTTCTCCTCCATTCTCCTCTCAGGATTTTGGGCACACATGCACATGTACCCAGCATAAGTTTTAAGCCACTGAGTCCTGGATTCAGACCGCAGTCGATTATGTGGGAGTCCACCAACATAACCATTACACCATCTGTTGGTCTTGGGCACTAGATTTCATTTTACATGACTTACGGATATCTGAATCAAACCTCTTCATAGTAAACAAGACGGTGTGTGGAAATAAAAATTTCAAAAGATCACAAAGTGTTCAATTATAGAGGCAGCAATAACTGAAAAAACTACAATCAAAGCTCAGTATCAGCAAAAATAACATGAATGCGGCAAAAAAAAATTAATCATGAAGAAAAGTTATCAGCCAATTAACAGTTTTTTTCCCCAAAGTGTGACTTAATTAGTACTGAAGGAGATGAGCATTTAATGTACACTTTTTCCCTTCCAAATGGGAAGTGGTACAAAATATTTACATTTAGTTTTTAAGATACAAAATATGAGCATTAACATATGATACCACTCATGTAATTTTTTAAAAGAATTATTTATTTAATTTTATTTATTGTTATTATTCAATTTGACCAGAAAGAGAAAGAGGGGAAGTGAGAAAGCAGGCTGCCAGGGCCAGGAATCAAACTGTCATCGGCCACATGGGAGTCTAGCACCTCAATCACCATGCCACCTGCTGGCCCCTCCACTCATGTAATTTCTTATAAATTTCTGGGAGGCAATTTGGTAATATAGTTGAAAACTCTGAAATATGTCTCTTTAGTTTCATATGTTCATTTGTTCATTTATTCAGTATTTACTCCATAACATAATTTCTAAAATTTAACCATGTGAAAATCCTCAGAAATGAGCACCAATATTTATGTGTGTTTATAATGAGATTATTTTTATTCCATTTATTTATTTGTTCTTACATTTTTCCACAAACATTTACTTTGCATAACAAAAAATTTTTGCTCATACTCCTTTGTTTTTGACAGTTAATAAACTGTAGAAATTTCAGAATACTGAATTTTAAAGATAATGTTCAAAATATTTCTTATAATTTTATATGTTTTGTCTGTGACTCTATAACAACAGAGACCGTATGATTTTAAATATTATTGAGAAAATATTTACATGTCAACTACTCAAATTGTTGAAAAGCAAATGCCCACCACACTAGTCTCACATAAACCTTCTCAATTCAGCCCTGACTACCAAGTATTCTGTAATACACCATCTGATAGCAAAGATCAGTCTCTTTTTCTTCCTTCAAAGTTTTTCTCAAAGGACCAGCAGTTGGCGTAATGGCTATGTCGCTGGACTCTCACATAGTTGACTGTGGTTTGAGTCCCGGACCCGGTGGTTTAAACTCACACTGGGTGCATGTGCGTGCGTGCCCAAGATCCCGAGGGGAGAATGGAGGAGAAGGGACTGCGACGTGGCCATCCTCCCTGGGGGGTGATTTCTCGCTTTCTGTCTCTCTGTCTCTCTCTGTCTGTCTGGCGAGTGCACGCGCCCTATAGCAAAAAAAAAAAAAAAAAAAAAAAAAAAAAAACCTCTCCAAAAAAAAAAGTCTTTCTCAAGATAATCCTCTGGTGTGGTTGCTCTTTTGCAATCTCTACTGATTACAATGTTGGGCTGGGAAAGTCCAGGTTATTTTACATTATAAATTCTTTCATATATCTTCTCTAATCCTCTCTACCAGGCAGAACTATTTATGGTGCCAGGCCGTCTTTCCAAAAGCTTTTGTTGGCTTACTTGAGATCCACCTTAGTTCCATAGTTTTCTGATTAATCTTTACATATGACATTCCAGTCAAAGCCCTGTCCAATAATGAGTATTTCCAATTTCTGATTCAATGCAAAAAGCATTATTGAACTTACGCAAATAACCCTTCTGCCACAAAATAAGAATAGTCCCAAATATTTCCAATTCAAGAGGGGCCAGAAAGGAAAAAACGTTTATGTTTCCATTTAAATAAACAAACAAGAAAAATATTTTAACAAACTGCTGAACCCATCAACAACTCAAAAGGAAGTAAAATGTTTAAATTGGGAAAACAAAGCATAGTAAAAAAAAAAAAAAGAAAAGAAAAGAAAAGAAAGAAAGAAATCAGCAATGTTTTATTCAAAAGTCATAAAATTCTATTTCACCATTTCGGTCTTATGTTCAAACTCTCTTCTGTTGAATATGCAGTGTTACTGTGGTCCAATCTTTCTGTTTAAATCCTGGAAGTTTACATTCAACGTTATTATTGATATTTTTAGTCCCTAGCATTAAATAGGTCATTTTCTTGGGTTCCTTTTGTTCTCTTATTTCTGTATGTATCTTTAGTTTTCCTGGTGGAGCACCCCTTTCAGAACTTCTTGAAGAGTGGGTCTGCTATTGGCAAATTCTTTCAGGTCTTGTTTATCTGAGAATGTTTTTAGCCTTTCCACATGAAAGAAAATCTTGCCAGGTATTCTTGGTTGAAACTGTTTTTCACTTGACACTTTGAATGTATTTTCCCATTCTTTCCTTGCTCACATTGCTTCTAATGCGAAGTCTGAGTTTAACCTAACTGGGTAACCTTTGTAAGTAACCTAATGTTTCTCTCTCGCCAATTTTAGTATCTTGTCTGTCTGTAGATTTGGCCTGTCTGGCCATGATGTGCCTTTGAGAAGATCTTCTTGGGCTGATTCTATTAGGGGTCCTCTGAATTTCTTGGGTCTGGATATTTGAAAGCCCCTCTAGATTTGGAAAGTTTTCTTCCAAGATTTCATGGAATAGATTATCAATGCCCTTAATTTCCTCACCTTCTGGGATACCGATTATCCGGATGTTGGGACACTTAATGCTGCCTAGTATTTCTTGTATAGTATTCTCATGTTTTTGGGTTATTTTCACAATTTTTTGGTTGTTTTTCCTAGATCAGAGGTTTTACCTTCAACATCTGAGATTCGATTTTCTTCATGGACTAATCTGTTTTTAAAACTTTTGAGCAAGGTTTTGATTTCCTTAATAGCATCCTTCATTTCTTATTGCTCCATTTGATTCTTTTTCATGGTGTGTATTTTCTCTTTCAGATCATGGAAGAACTTCAACACCTCCTGGAACTTGTCTCTTTTCTCCTGCATCTTCTGAAGTTCATTATCTCTCAGCTCTTGCATCTCGTTTAGTTTTGTCACTATGAATATTCTGAATTCTCTATCAGACATTTCCATGAGATCTACTGTACTGTCTGTGAATGATGAGGTATTGTTGTTTTCCCTTATGGGAGAGATATTTTCTAGATGTCTCATGTTTCTCGTGCCTCTGCGGTTGTTTCTTGTCATTCTCTTACAAAATCTATCCTCCACTGTGCTTCACAATGTGGCATCCACAGAAAGGTTAGGAGTTCAAATTTATAAAAAGAAATTTTTTCATTAAAGCATGAGGTTCAATAAGCAACGAGGATTTCAATGACTCTAACAGCATTCAGATGCTTGACTACCGTGCACATAGGCCTATCTAGACATTCAGTGTGTGGAGAGTGAAGCTCGTATGAGAATTTTGGGAGTCTTATAATAAGATTTTAATACATATATAAATAATGAATGTTTATCATTTTCAAATCAACTTAAATGTACAATACAAAAATGGCTAAATAAATTAACAAATGTCTATATAGCAGATTTAGACAGATCCACATAAAATTATTTGAAGGGACCAGCAGTTAGCATAATGGCTATATCGCTGGACTCCTATGTAGTCGACTGCGGTTCGAGTCCCAGACCCACTGGCTTAAACTCATACCAGGCACGTGTGCGTGTGTGCTCAAGATCTCGAGAGAAGAATGGAGGAGAAGGGATTGCGGCATGGCCGTTACCCCTGGGGAGGGGGTGATTCCTTGCTTTCTGTCTCTCTGTCTCTCTGTCTTTCAGGCAAGCACACGTTCCCTATTGCAAAAACCTCTCCAAAAAAAAAAAAAAAGATTTGAAGAGGAATATATCATAACACAGGTACTTATCCACTTCATATACTAAATGGCAAAAAAATGCAATTATAAAATTTCAAATATAAAACATATGCAATTAAGTTTTATGCATATGTGTATATGTCTTTGCATAAAAATATTAGAATGACATGTTATTACTAAACTTTATATGATATACTTGTGGATTTTTATAATCTTTTATATTTTTCTGTTCATCTCAAATTTTTATGATAAACTTTTAACAGTTTTAAAATAAGAATAGCATGAGCCAATTTCGCCAGTAGAAGTAGTCAATGAGCATTATTTTTTCTTTCTCTACCAACTCATTTAAACAGGAGTTAGGAAAATAAATGACCGAGCTGATCACATCACATTTCATCTCTCATGATCCCTTAGTTTTTTTATTGCAGCAGTATTCATGAGCAGAAATTAAAAAAAAATAAGCATCCAGTGAGAGAAAGAGAAGCAAAGAAAATAAATCCTAAATTAATATTGCAAAACAGTTCACTCACTCAGTGATTGATAATGGCTCATGTCTTGGTCTCGGTCATTTATTCCAACAACTAAGAGCATAGTAATTACAAAGTGGTTTCTTTTTTTCCTGTTATATTTTTTCATTAGCAATTAAAGCAATCAACATTTAGTCAAAGAACTATTCTTTGGGGCAATTAAGACAGCCCAGTGTTTCTGCAAACCATTCCACATGTCACATTCTCCCACCCTTTGGCCATGGATTTTCCTGGGAGTCCAGTGGTTACTAGACATAAACATTCATCTGGTTGTGAATACTCAAGTGTTCTCTAAATATGCCTTCCAGCCAAAACCTGTCAGAATGTTTTTTAAAAGGTCATTTAAATAAAAAGCAAGTTTGCCTTCAAATAAGTATAACTTGCAACGAAGTAATATGGATAATATTGAGTCTTTACTATATGTATGCCAAATACAATTTTAAAGACACACATTTTGGTATACACACATGTATATACCCATACATATGTTTATATAGGATCATCTAATTTTCACAGCTCACTTGTAATGTTGGTGCTTCTATTTTCTTTTTGCCCCAGTAGATATTAGCAGAGAAGTCAAATGATTTTCCCACTGGATATTTAGCATACAGTGGACTCCTACTGACTAAACAGCATTTGTCTTACAGCTGGCTTGTAAGTGTTAGAGCCTGTAGTAAACCCATTTTGGTCATAATTATAAACCATTCATTCCAAACAAGGTCAGCCTTGGACAAAATGTAACTGAGATACCACACTGAGTTCTGCATCTCTTAATCTATCTCCTGTTTCCCTTTCTCCCTCTAATACCATACTCATGACCCAACTCAATCAAATCTAAATGATTTGCTCAAAACGAGGAGTTTCCAGCTCCCATATAAGGCCTTGCAAAACTCCACAGATTTTCATGTAATATGAGACTACCTACAATTAAGAGCAGTTTAACAAAATAACCTCTCTGAATCCTTAAAGCCAGGGGCCCTATTAGACATCAACAGATTATCTTAAAGGAAAGAGTATTTCTATTTGTAAAATTGATTCACTAGTCAGAACAGTTCAAATAGCAGTTAGGTTTTGGTTTGCTGATTGAAAAAGTAGGAATCATTTTTGTACTTGTTATAGGGCCTTACCCATATTGTGGATAGTTACTTGACAGTATGGATATATCACAAATCTTCATTCCTATTAGGCTACAATCAGGTTACTTAAGGTCTAGTAACTTACAAATTTGTAGTACATAGCACATTACTTATTAACAGTATTTTACAGAAATATCCCTCATAAAAATAAACATTTAAATTTTTATTTATTAAGATATTAATACTAAGTTAATGTTTAAAAATGAAACGTGAAAATTTAATCATAACTAAATTATTTTTTTAAGAGGTTTTTGTTTTAGGGCATGCTGGAGAGAGAGAGAAAGAGAGACAGAGAAAGTGAGAAATCACCCCTCAAAGGGGGTGGCCATATTACAATCCCTCTATTCTCCTCCCAGGATCTTGCGCATGCATGCACATGTGCCTGGCATGATTTTCAAGCCACTGAGCCCAGGACTCGAACCATGGTCAGTCATATGGTAAGCAATGTAACTGCTATACCATCTACTAATCCCACTAAATAAATTTCAATAGTATGAGTTTATGTTTTATACAGAATCAGAAAGTACAAGACCAGACGCCAAATTATCTTTTCTCTCTGTTTAATCTGAATGTCAAAATTAAGTAAAAAATTGTCAGTGGTTTAACTTTTTTTTATTTTCACTTCACTTTTATACTTACAATCATATTTTCCAGGGCGTGTTTGGCAAGCCAACAGTTTAGAAACACTGGGACAAATAGATTCCGTAAGGAAGGCCAGAATATCTGGAAAACAAACCAAAACTACACTTTTATCTCAAAGCAAAACATCATATCCAGCAGATTGAAAATAACTATAAAGAAGAAAAAAGTTAGTAAAGGCAATGTAATAATTGAAAGCATGACAAATACTTTAAACTCATTATTAATGTTATATAAAGAACAGCTATAATGATCTTTACATGCATTGTCTGAGTCTTAGGGAAATCACTGCATAAACAAACAAGAAAAGAAACAATAAGCTCTTGGGGCCAGCGTTGGTGTGATGGTTAAGGTGCTGGACACTCCCACATGGCTGACCAGGGTTCGAGTCCTGGACCTGGTGGCTTGCTTTCTCACTTCCTCTCTCTCTCACTCTCACCCTCTGTCTCTCTCGGGTCTAATTAAAAAATCAATGAATGAATAAATAAATAATAAAATAAATAATTATTTAAAAAAAGAAACAATAAGCTCTCAGTACATGTCCGATATTACTATTCTAACTCTGTCATTACATATCATTACATTTTTTAGCAAGATGGTTTATAATAGCCACAGGCTCTCTCTTACCCGAACCTCGAGGTGGAAAGTAGAATCAAGGAGACAACCTGTTTTTTTATAACAGAACCACTTACTCCACCTGGCTTAAACTATTTTAAATGACATTGGGGAACTACGTTCAACTGGAATTATAATTAGTCAGCTAACTCAAATTAAAGTAATTGTCAGAAGTGAGCAACAGCTTTAGATAATATCCCCTTTTTTTCAAAATTTCTCCCAAAAAATTTCAATTAAGTGCTACACAGTACAATCCCAACGATAATGACAGTAATAGTCCTGTCAAATTTAGGTTAGAACCTAATTTTGCAGACAAAAATAGTGCTGGGTTTCAGTCATGAAACTTCCCTTGAACAGACAGATCGTCATTGCAGAATTGGTGCTATATAGTATTTCAATAAAGAGGCAAATTTCTGGTTTTCTGGCTCCTGGCAACCTGACTAAAGAGAGAATTAGACTTACTAAATCCCCTGAGTAAACTGGAGATAAAATACGTTCTTAGTGTGAGAAACCTTTATAAACACTCAGTTCTAATCGGTTTCTGTTTTTAAAATATATTTATGTATATAACATAAAGATGAAATTGAATAACTTCTTGTCTTTTCAGGCAGTACAAACATTTGCTCAAATGGCACCTCCAGACATATATAATATTTCTAAGAAACATTTTATTTTGTTATTGTGCTAAATCTCATTAGTTTTCACTGACTTACGCGATCCAGTTAACCAATGGACAGTATTATTTTTTTCAGTACCATGATTCTAACCAAAGTCTGAATCCATTTACCTTTGCAATTTCATTATTTAGAAGCACTTAGATTTAAAGACTAAGTCTAATAACAAAATGATTTTTTTTAAAATATTCTTTTAGGACTTACCGAGATAATGAAGGGAACTGCATTAATTATTTCCAGGATGAAAGGTATTCGTAAAATTTGTTCCCAGATGTTGCCCTTCCAAGAAAAAAAAATGAACAAAAAATGAAAGTCATTTATACTGAATTCTATTAAAAGGAAGTAAAAGAGAGCACTAGAAATTTCTCTAGCAATAAGGATGCTTACATTAACAAAATACTGATGCAAGGATGACTCTCAGAAATCATTTTTCTAAGAGTAATTGTGCTGTCGTATCTGTAGTAAGTTTAAGAAGTAAATGTTCATAGTAACCCATGAATATTGCAAGCAACATTTTAATCATATAATATGTCATGGTAGAAAAATCATTTTATTGTAAAAAAATGAAATACACTAATAAAACCTACAGAATCTATTAAAAAGTCACTCAATCTTAATGTTTTACTATAATAATAATATTCACCAACTGTAAAGCATATCAAATAGTCTGTAAAGCACACATGCTTATTAACAATCATTGGTCTTAATATTGTTTTTTCCTTTAATAGAACTTAAAAGAAGGGCTTTTTCATCTCCAAACCCATGAAATAGAACAATATTAATCATAACTAAATAAATAATTTGTAAGGCCAGTGCAAAAGGAAAACATAGCGCTTCTAGTAAAAAATTTTTTTTACAGTTTTAAAGAGGTGACATCAGAACATTAATTGAAGCCCTTCTTGTTGTGTAGCCCCATGCAACTGCCAAGGTTACATGTCAATTAAGCTGCCCTGGTACTGACAGGTCATCCCTAAAACTTTATTGAATGGTGTCCAATGATGAAGAACTCAAAATTTCCTAAGGCAGGTCCTACTTCTAGGAAGAGATACATATATGATTAGAAAAGTGATTAGAGGGACCAGCAGATGGCATAATGGTTATGTTGCTAGACTCCCACTTAGTCAACCTTGGTTCGAGTCCCAGACCCAGTGGCTTAAAACTCATGCTGGGCACGTATGCATGCTTGCATGCCCAAAATCTTAAGGAGAAGGGATGGCAGCAGGCAATGCCCTCTGGGGAGTAATTTTTCGCTTTCTGTCTCTCTGTCTGTCTCCCTCTCCATCGAATGCATGTGCCTTATAGTAAAAAAAAAAAAATTCTCTAAAAAAGAAAAGTGGTTAGAAATCTAGCTTCTTGGATTGTCCAATTTTTTTTATTGCCTAAAAAATTGAAAGTCTTTTTCTTTTATTATTTATTTATTTATTTAAGTTTGGGCATAGGCTTTCTGTGTTCACCAGAGAGACAGAAAAAGACAGAAAGAGCAAAAATGAGAAATCACCCTCCCCCCAAGTGGAGACCATACGTTAATCCCTTCTCCATTCTCCTCTTGGGATTCTGAGCACACACACACACACACACACACACACACCCATTGTGATTTTCAGGCAGCTGAATCCAGGACTCAAACCATGTGGGAATCCAGAGCTTTAATCACCATGCCACCTGCTGGCCCTTGGAAATCTTTTAATTTTCCTTGTGGCCCCAAAGATTTAAAGCAGTACAGTGATGCAAATCCTTCCACATTCCAAAGCAAGGTTCTAGATCTGCATTGTCCTTGCGCTAAGATATTAAGTAACAGGGTTTGTCAGCCTTAGTTCCCCACCCTTCTACAGGCTATGAACACAGTGGCAGAACAGAAAGCAGGTGGAAGAAAGTGCAGTGGTCAAAACCTCACTGAATAGAGATGACACAGGTGCTGGGGTACTTCTCTTATATCTTGAGCTAAGTGAAGAGGCTTCAGGAAACCTCTTAAAGAGCTTGACTCAGACATAAAGACTATGTCTTACTAATGCTTAAAGCATTTAAAACTGAGGAAAGCAAAGAAATAGAGCTCGGGTGAGAGCAAACAACGGGACCAGCAGGTGGAGTGGTGGTTAAGGCACTGGACCCTCACATGGTCAACCATAGTTCAAGTCCCAGATCTGGCAGCATGAAATTCATGACAGTTGTGTGTGCATGCCTGACAAAAATCTTGAGAGTAGACTGAAGGAGAGAGGATTGTGGTGTGGCCATTCCCCTGGGGGGTGATTTCTTGCTTTCTGTCTCTTTATCTCTCTGGCAAGAGCAACTTATACAACTTATAGCAAAAATCTTTCTCAAAAAAAAAAAAAAAAAAAAAGCAAGCTACAGTTCTCAATTCTCCAACTGTATGACAGAGATGCCTGTTTTCTAAGAACCAAATATAAACCCTAAAAAAATAGAACCTATGACCATTTTCAAACGTCTTACACTCAAAATGACTATTCCTTGGAGATGAAACAGACATGGAACTAGAAGCCCAGGGTCAGAGTCCTAGAGTCCAGACTCCAGGAATCTCCAACCAAAGGTTTTCACAGGCCAGAAAGGATTGCAAGGGTTCTTGTTCTTATACCCACCTTGAGTAATTTCATCTACACTTTAACTTCAACATAAGGCAATATTACACTGATGGCTTTAATATCATATCTCTAGCCCAGATCAATATTTTGTCTCTCAGATTCTGATTTGGATCAACTGTCTGGTCAATGACCTCATGCTAATGTTTCAAAAGTGGCTGGAGAAACTTTTTCACACACTACCCAAGTGTCATTTATCAACAAGTGCTACTGATTTATAAATAGATCTTGAGATTTTCTAGTCTTCATTCCAGCTTGATTCCCACTCTTGACTAATGACCAGGTTAGAAAATGCTAACTAGCCTTTATCCCTTCATTTTGCCCCAATTCACCCACCACACTGCTACTACTCCTCTGCACCTCACCCCACCCCTACCCACCGTCTCTAAAATGCTTGAACTAGTCACTTACACAACACAGAGGAAAACTCTGTCACAACCCACAAGGTACTAGCTCATCTGACTCCTGGGGTCTCCCCCCCACTTATTTTAAAGACCATTCTTTCCGTATGCCTTAGGATATATACCTTAATATATGCTTTTGAATATCACTCTTCAAGAGGCTTGGAAAATATTAGTTTTATGTTTCTAGCCTAGCCATGATTTAGAAACAGAGGAATCTCAGTGTCTTTTAAAATTTGTTATGTGGTTTTTGTTTTTCAAAAACAAAAACAAACAAACAAAATCCCTTCCAAATTGTTTTGGGAAAATAGAATTCACAGGCAGAACACCTGTCCATTATTTGCTCATGAAATAAAACCATGGGGAAAAAAAGAGGCTTGGAAAATCTTCACCCTTTTTTCTAACTTCAGTTTGGAAATGATGTTAATTCATGCACTCCTTTCAGCTCTCAACTTAGGATCTTACGAGTTTTTTGACTTCCCTCATCCTCTCATCAGATACAATCTAGACAAGATCTGACCCACATTAGGCCTTTAGATTTTCCATCAGTTTCCTCCACATCACTTTTTTAGTGTATATAAACACACTATGTACATGTAACTTTACATGTTGAATGCCATGAGGGCAGAGTTAGCACCTGTGTAGGTTGGGCTCATATGTTCTGTTCCCAGCACAGTGGTCTATCGTATGAAACTTCTAAATAAAAACTTACTACATGTGTCAACCATGCTATTACTGATATGTAGCATGTATGTGCATGTGCACAGGTGTTTGTGTGCTGTGGCAAGTGAATGAACTTCCTATTGAAGACTAATTTTCATGATCTAAAATTATTCAGTAAGAACAACATTCTTATTACTGAAAACAAATGCATATCTTTTCAGTAATATTTATTATAATTAGTTCCAAGATCTCAGGATGTCATCTGAAATAAGAACATACACTTATAAAATATTTCTCCTAAAAATAGCTAATGAAAATAATAGTAGAAAGGATCCACAGAGGGGCCAGCAGATGGCCAAGTGGTTATGTCACCGAACTCTCCCATGGCTGATCACAGATCAAGTCTCAGGCCTGGTGGCTTAAAAATCACACTAGGCACATGTGCGTACATGCCCAAGATCCCAAGATGAGAATGGAGGAAAAAAGATGGCGGCATGGCCTGGGGGATGATTTCTCACTGTCTCTATGTATGTGTGTGTGTCTCCCCAGCAAGTGCACATGCCCTAAGGCAAAAACCTCTACAAAAAGAAAGGATGCACACATTTCATTGGCCATTAGGAAGTACACACAAATCAACATCATTCGGGAGTATACATATGCCTGTAACATAAAAATTCACAGGAAAAAATGCAATGAAGACAACAAGGAGAGCAGGCCAGTATCCAATATCACTATGTAGAGAACTATGAAGTGAAACCCAAAAGGCAAGCACAATGTCTTTCAAAATTATATTAAATAGTTCTTTTATTTCATCTTGTGTTCATGAAGGAGATAAAAGTATCAATTTCTTTAAAAAATGTTAGTTTCTTGTAAAAATAGTCTCTAAATAGTAACTGTATCTGTTCTAAGTTTGTAATGTTCTCTCTGTTCCTCTTGTGACAGAGTTCAATAAAATGTAAATAAACCTTAGTCCAAACACTTTACATTTAGCATAGACATATCATTATGCAATCAATCAAAGTGCAGAAAAATATTAGGCTTTCATTTTTATCATCAAGGAGAGTGGAAATTTGAAGCTATTCTAGGTAACTCTTGGAGTATTTTAAAAATTACATGAGTTACGGAAATTTAGCTGTTGTTAGACCACACTGGGCCACAAGACCTTTTACAAATGCTTTGTTATTAAATGTGAAAAATATCTTCATTTAAAATAGTTAATGAAAAGGCCTGATAACCTGTCTTTTTTGAATGGGTTTAAAATAGTGTAGTAACATTTTGGAAGTCTTATTTTGTAGTTCTAAACATAAGCTCAGCACTATTTCCAAGGCGTGGTCAGCGGAATCAACAGTAGCGAGGAGTATCCAGGAGCCCTAGAATGAATCCTTTGTTCTTTCCCAGAAATAAGCCATTTAGCTGCTACATTTTCCAAAATGAGAGCTTTTTATAAAGTAATTATAGGACAAAGAATTGCAGATTTAACAAAAGGCTCCTAGGTGTGATGAATTTGTGTTTGCAGAGGTTTAGAAACCATGCTTTGGTTTGCATTTGTTTCCTTTTGATTTAATGAATGTGTACATAAATAAAGTTCTATTTTGAAAGCAGTGGATCAAGAATTAGAGGGTATTTATGGTGACAGAAGAATAAGAACTTTGGTGTCGAGCAATTACTTTGGTAGTGTTGCCAACTAGCTATAGACATGAATGGAATGATGATTAAGGCACAGACCTGCACTTCTGTATGACAGAAAACAAAGTCAGTTGATGTCATGGATTTTAATTCATTACCTGCTAATAGCCTCATCATATACTTTAAGAGCTTTTTCTGATTCTCCTTTAAGTCATCAGTCTTTGGTGTTCAAAACTTACAGTCTCCCTGAGAGTTTAAACTGGTTTAATTACTAAAGATTAAGTCATGCTGGGACCAGCAGCTGGCGTAATGGCTATGTAGCTGGACTTCTATGTAGTCGACCACAGCTCGAGTCCCAGACACGGTGGCTTAAACTCACGCCATACACGTGTGTGTACATGCCCAAGATCCCCGGAGGAGAATGGATTGTGGCATGGTCATCCCTCCTGGGGGGTGACTTCTTGCTTTCTGTCTCTCTCTATCTTTCTGGCGAGCGTACATGCCCTATAGCAAAAACCTTCCCCCCCCAAAAAAAATGAAAAAAAAAATGAAATTATGCTTATTTTAGACTGTAAAATTTCAAGAAGTACAATGTGCTTGCAAGATAGTGTATTTATCCTCCATATTGGAGATATATATATATAAAATTTGTGTATAGATACACATGTAAACACATAATGAGGAAAACACGTGTTGATTTGCTATGAATATTGGCATATCACAAGTCTAAGGATTACAGAACAATAGTAGGGATGGATATAATTGTTGAAGCAATGCCATATCCATTTCTGCATGCCTGTCTATTATTTTTCTTAAAAATCTAATTTAAAAGAAGGAGGACATTTTGGACTCTGCTATCTAATTCTGCCTTGTTTATGGGTCCTAAACAGTTCCCTATTACTGAATTTAATCAGTCCAAAAAAAAAAAAAAAAAATCATTCAACACTCCACTGAAGGTCAAAAGAGTTCATGAATTTGACAAAATATATGAGAGAAGAAAGAAGATAATTAACTGTAAAATGTCCTGCTGTCACATAACTTCTATCCTTCTGTTTCCCCTGTTAGAAACCTACCTCTCCTCCATGTAAAGCATGAAAGTTTAGGGCAGCTGGGATGGAAATATGACATCTCATCTGTTACAGCTCTGCACCTAGGTCTTACAATGCTCTGCTCCCGTTCTATAAATGGTCGGAAGTAATTAATTAAAAATGGCATCATCATATGATTGCAATGGAAAATTATCTGAATCTGTGTGTGTGTTTTCAATGA
The DNA here is from genome assembly GCA_026018925.1 of Tupaia tana. NCBI lineage: Eukaryota > Metazoa > Chordata > Mammalia > Scandentia > Tupaiidae > Tupaia > Tupaia tana. The sequence goes on along the minus strand of JAKSZU010000007.1, from coordinate 159,595,613 downwards.
CTTTTTAAATTAGGGCCAAAGGTTTTATTTGCAAAGCAACAAAGTTAATTACATATTCCTCTCCAGCTAGAAACTGCAACAAACACATGCACAAATTCAGACCAATACTATGGCCATGTTATGTATCTGTTCCTACTCTTGTACTAGGACAAAGATTAGAACTGATTTACTCCCCAAAAAAGGAACATGCCTAAATATTTTAATACATCACTTTTTTATATATTACTTGCAACATGCATCGCATAGTTTCATACTAAGGAACTTAGAAGATAAAATACAGTGTAGTCATTTATATGCTTTTGTTTCGTTTTTGTATTTTGAGGTATCCAAAATCCAGATTTGTCAATGAGAACATTTTACAAAGTATTTTTTTGGACAAGGACATATTCTAAAAAATGAATATACGACTTTCAGTATCTTAGCCTATAATGACTATATTGACCTAGTACTTTCTAGGTAACATAGGAGGTGTGACCATGTGTAAGCTCTTTCATTTCCTCCTAAACCTTTGAAATCTTTTACACACCACTTTCCATCTTCTGTACTCTCAGAAGAAAATGGAGACTTTCCAAAGCTAATCATTAAGCCTCAGACTCTTATCCCAGCTTATTCTTTCTATAAAATTTGTTTCACCCAACATATTTCTCTCTTCCCTTTTATTGTCTTTCCTTTTTTAAACAATGCAGATGTTTGTCAGCATTAGAAAGTTGTTCTTTTTTCATCTGCTCATTCTAAGGAGCGCCTACCCCAGCAAGTATTCTTCCTTGAATACTTTTTTTAAACTTCTTTTTTTCTTTCATGAGAGACAGAGAGCTATAGAAAGAAACAGGGACCCTCAACAGTCTTGCCACAGTGCAATCCCACCTCCCCCAATCCGTCCAGCCAGCCAGGATCAGACCCCAGGTTGACCGTGGTTCCTAATTGCAGTCCTTCCTGTGGCTCCAGCATTACAGAACAGCACTTCCCTGCCTGCACCAGTGTCTAGGCTTTCCCCCTAGCAACTTTTACTCTCAGTTGTAACCCATTGAAACTCATCTCTGGTAGGTGAATAGCAAATAATCTCCTAAATTCTAAACCCACTGATTTTTTTTCTCAAGCTTCTTATACTTGCCATAGTTTACATGCTTCCATAAAATTCATGTCTTCCTTAGATACAGCTTACATTCTATTTCTATTGGTAAATACTTAATCAACCCAGTTATATTTTAGAAATCTCCCATTCTTTTTATTCTACATTATGTTATTAATCAGTCTTACCTTAGAAATTGATATTATTTTCTTTAGATGTTAATGAGAATTAAGAAGAAAAACATAAAAACAGAGGAAAAGGTAAGAGTCTGTAAAAACTTCCTGCTCTAAATTTAGGATTTAAAAATATTCTGAAGAATACCAGCTTAAAAACTCCATGTTTAAAACGTGAGAAGGAAATTGATAAGAGCTTAAGCAAAAAATAACTTGGCATATACTGTTGAGATAGCAGATGAACAAAACTGTTAACAGAAATTAGTGACCATTATGAACTCGACCATTCCAATAACTTTCTGACTCCGTCGTCTCTCTCTGTCCTCTCTGACTCTATTTTTTTTCCTCTGAAACCCACAATACAAGCATCTCCATCAACGGAGCCTTAGCCTCTACCTTGATGATTATCCCATGTGCGAGAAACTCTCATTAATTTTCTCTAACAACTCTGCGGAAAGGATTGCCAAATCTTTTTTTTTAAAGAATTATTTCATTTTAATTTTATTTATTCATTAATTTAATTTGACCAGAGAGAGAGAAACACACAGACAGAGAGTGAGAAAGAGGAAAAGGGAGGAAGCAAGTCACCGGGTCCAGGATTTGAACCTTGGTCAGTCATGTGAGAGTGTCCAGAGCCTTAACCACCACACCACTTGCTGACCCCAGGACTGCCAAATCTTAATAATATAATCTGTCTCTTTTGAAAGTTCCAGATCTTCATTCTCAATTGTGTGGATGTCATTTCTACCTCTTTGCATATACCAACAGCTAAATTCATCATCTTCAAAACCAATTCTATTCTAAATCTATTTGAACACCAAGCTGACTTTTTTTCTGATGTAATTGTTTCTTACTATTACTGCCATATAAATTGAATATATGGGTTCCCCTTTTCATCATCTCTCTCAACCAATCAGTTGATGATTTCTCTAGCCTCTACCTTCTTAATCCATTTTTCACCAAATCTGGCAATTCCTTTCTCCCAGTTGGTTGTTCTCTCATGTTGCAGAATGCCCTAATTTTAATTACTGAATTCTCATGTTCGTCACTTCCCATAAACTTCCCATTACATGTTGCCATACAAGGTCCCATAGTTTACTCAAACTTAAGTATTTATTATTCCTCCGATTTTTATGCACATCCTTCCCTTGATGCTTTGTTTAACTCTATGGACGCTCATTGTCCTCTGTCAACTTCTCTTAGCAAAATCCCTGCAATTGGAGGGCTCTGCTGAGGCGGTGAATACTTGCTCTTCACCCCAGGGCAACTCTCTGAACCTCTGTCCTACTTTACCTGCTCCTCACTGAAATAGCCTATCACATCCTGCCTTGTATTTTTATTCCCTGTACAACAACTCCTTCCCCTTCTAGATCACCAGCTCATTGAGAAAAAGCATGCAAAATGTGGAGCTCTTCATTCAATGAGTATTTCTTTTACTATGTTAGCTAACCACAGCTTCACCCAAATTAAGATAATCATTAAATTAAGACAAATTCTAACAGACATGTTTTTGCTCTGTCAATAATTTTTGTACAGGAGACAAAAAGGGGTTAAGAATGATAATAAACCAGGCCATTCCATTTGTTCACCTCACTATACGCATGCATAAAACGTGTAAGTACCACCACAGGAACCAATGAAGTATTTGTAAGTCACTAAGGAAAACATTACTATATTACAACAATTTTTCATGATGCACTAAGGAGGCTCAAAATAATTAAAGTAGTTTCAGAGGAGCCTACCTTATCCTCAAGTATGAATGAGAAGAGGAACAGTGGGTACACACTAACAACATGTTCTACCAGCAGAAATCTGCTAAGGAAATACTTACCTTGTAACTGAGATAACCAAGTAGTATTGTTTCAAATAGACTTATCAATGCCACTGAAACCTAAAATGCAAATTGTAATCTATTAGAAAAAGCAATAAAATTTAAATATGTATCAATGATTATGCTATAAACTTTATATGTGTGCATATGTGCATATGTGTGTTTATATAAATGATAGATACATACATGATATAGGAAGCATTAGTGGCACTTCAATTACTGTAAGTTAGGCTGCAGCCATAGTCTGTACTCTCTTCTCCCCGTACTACAGCTTAGTTTTTACAATTTCTGATATTTTTTATTTCAATGTTAAGGTGTGATTAGAGCAATCAGACTGGCTGCAGTTCACATGATCAATAAAGAGAGCTTCTGTGTGTGTGTGTATGTGTGTTTGTTCCTATCACATAATCATATGTAACTGCCTTGCCACAAATCATCTCTATCTAAATCAGTATCTCCCTTTAGACAATGCAGAAAATAAAAGAACACAGACATTAATTCCAAAGACACTCAATTCTATTATTCACCAGAAACAAAATGAAATGGCAACATCCTTAAACACTAAACAAAGTAGACCATGTCATTACTTCATCATTCTTTGGATTTTATTTTAATTAACTCCATAATTAATTCCTTTAATACAGCTGGAAACGCCATCCTTGTTAGACCAGGTTAGGACAAGGGACTTTTTTATTTTTTGAAATGCTTTGCTATTAAATGTGGAAAAATACCTTTCTTTAAAATAGTTAATTAAAATGTCCTCCTAAACAAGCTTCTAACCTTCTCTGTGTTCTCTATTTCATATATATATATATTATATATATATAATTTCTACAGTTCAACTACCAATAAGCTATACTATCATAGCCACAGAAAAAGCAACAAGTCCTTTAAATTATAAGCACCCATGCTTTTTTCTCAATTTACATAGGGTTAGATGATCTCTAGAACATTTTTAGTATAAGTTATTCAAAATGTTATTTGGAAATATGTATCTTTATTATTTTTAAACGCTACTATAAAAAGCAACTGGAATACATCAAAATATACTTCAAAACAATATATACTTATTCATAAAAACATTAAGTTATTTTAAATGTGTATTTCATTGAAGAGTACTTTGGAAATCTAGCTCAAAGATTTAAAAACTAGTTTTTAAATACACACTTAAATATTTGAAAAGGTTATTTGTGTATCAAAGTGTCATTGCAACAAGTCCATATCATAAAAAGCAACTTGACCAACAGAACATGACATATCTGGACACAGTCAAAACTTCATAGTGATGATCACAATGCATGCATACTTAAAAATTATTGTCCCATATAAAATGTACAAACTTCACACTCATCATGACTTTAAAAGGAAACCAGGGGCCAGCAGGTAGGGTAGTGGATTCCAACATGGCCAACGATGGTTCAAGTCCTGGACCTGGTAGGTAGTTTGCTATTTTGCTTTCTCTCTCCCCCCCCCACACACACCCCCCACACACACATACTCTTGTTCTCGCTCTGCCTCTATATGGTCAAATTAAAATAAATAAAGTTAAATAAATTAATCCTTAAAAAAAATTAAAAGAAAATCAAACATTTTAAATGAAGAGATTTGAAACTGTGCTCATAAGTAATGAGTCCCAAAGTCTTTTTATTTCCTCCAGACCCAAACATCTTGCAACCTCCAATACTTTTTTATGTTAATTATTCTATTTTCCCAATTAATTTATTTTCTTAAAAAGTAACAGAAAATATAAAGAATCTACAGGAGGTAAACATAAGTATAGGAAATAATATGTTGTAAAAATCTGCTGGGCACAAACCCCAACAAGAAAAGGAGCAAAAAGAGGTGTATGTATATGTATACAGGAACCACTTCAGTAATGTAACAGATAAGAAACACTTCAGTAATGTAATTCAGATAAGCTGTCCTCGCTCATATTTTTTTTTACTCTTTCTTAAGAACTCCTTTTATGCTAAGACATACTTTCTTGTTTATTTACAAAATTATCTGCTTGAGAACTAAGCTCTTATCAGTGGTGATTGGTATGAGCCATTCATTCACTTGACAATTGTTTATTGGAACTCTACCTTGTTCCAGTCACTGAGGGCATCAGGTCAAAAGCAAACACAGTTACAGCTTCAATTAACACTAAAGGAAATATAAAATAGGAATACCTAATGTACTTGAGGAAGCTTGTGGAGCCTTAACATACTGGTTTACTTTTTTTAACCACAAGCTTAAAAGCTATCTGAAATCTAATCCTGATCACCAGGAAATTATCAAAAACGGGATTATAGGGCTCAGGCAGAGAGGAAAAAAGAAATAAAAATATTAGTCTAGGATATACATGGAGATAAGTAGGAATACAAAGTCAGTTTGAATATCTACAGTTTTCTTTCCAATAGCATTTGACTGTGAAATATGAATAAAGCAAAAAATATAGAAATAATACAAAATTATACATAACCTGTAAGCCCCATAGTGGTAGACTTCTGTTCACCCAAAAGATATGAGACCTATGAAAAGAATGATGCGATGTTAGCTTTTAAAATGTGAAAAATCCATTCACTTTTAAAATTTAATTAAGTTTGAAATAATAAATAATGTTAGCATAAAGACATTAAATTTCAAAATTAAAATTAGAAAAATGTTTCTATTTTCTTTTAGCCAATATCCATCTCTATTTTAGCAAAGAATCCATTTTAATTTTGCTTTTAGCCACTGCTAACTAATGAATAAAAATATGATGGGCCATTATTTTAAGATTAATATGTCAGGGGACCAACAGTTAGCATAATGGCTATGTCACTGAACTCCCATGTAGTCGAATGCGGTTTGAGTCCCGGGCCCAGTGGCTTAAACTCACGCCAGGTGCGTATGCGTGCGTGCCCAAGATCCCGAGAGGAGACTGGAGGAGAAGGGATTGTGGCATGGCCATCCTCCCTGGGGGTTGATTTCTCGCTTTCTAACTCTCTATCTCTCTCTGTCTTTGTGGCATATGCATGCGCCCTATAGCAAAAACCTCTTAAAAAAAAAAAAAGATTAATATGTCAGGGCAAAAAAAGTTTAAACCTTTTTTACTAGTCTGTACTGCAAAGTCAATTCAGGGTTTTCTGTAAACTCTAAGATTTAGTTATTTTGAAAGGTGTAAATATTTTCACAATACCCACTTAACAGTATAAATAAAGTCAGTAATAGTATAGAGCACAGTAGTATTTCAGATCTGGATTTTTACAAAATAATTAACATACTAAAAAAAAAAAAAAAACTAGGATGGTGGAACATTAAGTGAGATAAGTAAGTGATTGTACTTAAATCTCTCAAAATTATCTTTTCTGATGTTACAGATTGGCCCTATAACCTAATGGTTAAGGGAGCTAGAGCCCATGTGGCTGATTATAGTTCGAATCCCAGACCCATAGTTTGAAAAACATATTGGGTATATATGTGTGCATGCCCCAAATCCCAGCAAGATGAAGAAAAAAGTACAGGGACTGTGGTGTGACCAAGCCCCATTGGAAGTACTGTTTCTTTCTCTCCTCCTCCTCCTCCTCTCTCTCTCTCTGTTCAGTCATGTGCCCTTTGGCAATTAAAAAAAATACTTGTATACTCTGCAAGAACACCATAATACTTTTAATGTCCCACCAATTATAATTTTCCAGTATTTACACCTTTCCCTATCTACATCATTTGTGTACTGCTGATTCAAATGGGAGTCATTTATAGCTACACCCTGAACCCTGTTTGGGAAAAGGTAAAAAATAAATGACATTATCCTGCCTTGAAAAATGCTAATTTAAACAAACAAACAAACAAACAAAAACCTTCTCACTCTCGACTGTCATGAAACATGAGAGACATCCCATAAAGTATTAAATGCATTTTTAAATGCTTACATCATTTTCTTTTTTAGTAAAATGTTAAACAATAATGAAGAGCAATAAACTCCAAAACTCTTGTTCTAAAAATAATGGCAAAATTTCAAAAGATTATTCAAAGAAACTACCTAGCATATTAGAATAAACTACTCTGGAGTTCCATGTAGAAGTCACATAGAAGTCTAACTGATATCTTAGACCACTGCTCCAAACCAAACCTGGGCTCTCTCTCCCCAGTACTGGGCCTCTCAGCTTTTCACAACTCAGAAAATGGCACCAAATTTTATCATGTTTGACCATCCAAAAACTTGGGCATCCTCTTACCTTCCTTGTTTGCATCTATAAATACTTAATTCATTAATAACGATACCTTTTCAATTCTTCCATCCACTTCTCTTTATCTCTATCACTAACACCACCTACTAAGCTACCTATTTTTTACCATCGAACTCTTAAAAAACAAAGGAGACCCTCCACTGCCTTTTGCCTACTACAATTTTTCTCCAGATTGCAACTACACTGATTATTTCAAAGTACACTGTGATCACATCACAACATTGCATGTTAGCTTTGCACTATTTTAAGGAAAAAGACCAAAACTCCTGTCTCGGTCTTTATCTTAGATTTACTCAAGTGTAAGTGCACTTTCCTACTTGAAACCCTTTTCGCATGCTCTTCCCTCACGCTAGAGCTTTCAGCTCAACCCCATATTTCTCAAAGAAACCTTCCCTGAGGATTTCACAGGATCAATATTGTCAGTTAACCTCTTAGGCCATGTCACGCACTACTCATCTCCATTAAAACTTTATATGTATTTATAAACTTATTTCTGCTATGGCTGTCTCCTCACAAAATTAAGAGTTCCATAAAATCAAATAATATGCCTATTGTACTTGCCATTATAAACTCACTGCCTTGCCAAGCATGTGTGTACAAAACAGTAGGCAGGCGAGACAAATGATGGATGGTGCCGTGATGGCCAAGACTGGGCTGACGACGTCAGCCACGCAGTCCCACCCACGCCATGTCTTCCACAGTCTCCATAATTTGGTCTCATTTGAGAAATCAGACCAAAAATGGTGCATCAGAATAAAAAGTAAAAATTGGGACTATAGGCCTAGTTTTTGTAGGTAGAAAAATTATGTGCTTTAAAAACAACTAAATTGTTAAGTAGATAGCAATCCCTGGAAAAATGATAAAATAAACTGCTAACCACTAGTCTATGAGCACTTAGAAAGGGAAATGAAGAATTAATATAGATTTACTAAAATCCAGTCAAATAATGGCATTTTCATTGGTTTTGTATGTCATCTTGGTAGGCCGTGGACATCAGAGGAAATTTAAATTTTAATAAGATTTTGTTAAAAGATATTTTTTCTTGGACAATACGTGTCATATGAAATAGGTTTCATCATCCATAGGAAACATTTCTAGATATCTCAAAAACTATCTTTTCTTTGACAGGAAGGATCGTCAAACTCATGAAAAACACACATTATGAAAAAACTATGCGTGGATTTAAAAAACTTTGTATCAAAGTAAATACATATTTTAATTCCATTTTCCAGGAACTTTTTGAATAACCCTTTTATTTAACAAATGACTTTAATCTTATTGACAAAAAAGAACTAGGAGGAAACTAAACATGTAAAGGAGTATTTATTGTAGTAATACTTATAGCAGGAAAATAACAGGAATGTATCTGCACACCCAGCAACACGGGAATTAAAGTACAGCAGCAACAGCAGTTGTAGCCAAAATACCATAAATTAAAAAAAAGTCATCAACGAATATTGCCCTAGTCATACCAGAATGTATGTGTTATGTATATAAATAATTTGTACATGATTATTCTTTAAAACACTAAAAATACTTATTTCTTGGTGTTATAATCTCAGAAAAAATGTTCTTTTTCTTCTTTGTAATTAATATGTATTTATGTGGTAATAAGCCAGAGCCATTTGTTAAATCATAAAGTATAAAAAATTTTCCCTTTTTAAAATATAAAATATTAAAATAAAACAATGAAAGAAAATGAATATATGTCATACAGTTATTTTGAATTAGGCTGGCCTACAGATAACATTTATCTATGAAGCATGATCATGAAAACTCCAAGAACCACATCACACAATGGCAGGCTCTGTGTCAAGAAGGTATGGTGATGTGACTGATTGTTGCATGAGAGCTGAGTACGCCATACAAGTAAACTGAGTGTCATTTTTTGGCCAAGAATTTTAAACGTGTCAGTACCTTCTTCATGCTCATCTGCTCTTTTGGAAAACTGGATACAAAGAACTCAGACTTAGAACAAGATGTGGCTACAATGCAAGTTGTATATGCAAGCCAGTGTAATTATTATTATATAGTAAGTATAATTATTACACTTAGCATGTTACGGGAAGTGTGTGTGCATGTGTAAAGAACCACACTAACTACAAATAGCAGTGTTAGACTCTGTAGTGAACAAAGTAAGTATCTTGAATTTTCGAGATTATGTATTAGCGTACACGGTGCTCTAATACATAGCTACATACACAGCTACTTTGTTTTTCTTTATCTGTAATTTGGTGTTTAATTTAAGTCTTATGATAACATAATTTACAAATTTGTGCTGATGGCATATCTCCTCTACTTTCATCCTTCTAATAAATTAGCAAGAGCACCATTACCAATCATATATACAGTGGTTCTTCAGGGTCAATGTGGTTTTGAACAGCTGTCTAAAGACAATCCTGAAATATAACTTAGTCTGACATAGAAAATAGAATTCAAAGGTAAAATTTAACTTGCTACTAAATCTTATCACACTGACTTTCAAAAGTATCTGGCCTTACAAGTCATTTGTGAAATATGTAAAGTGTTACAAATTCTTTATTTAACAGTATACACAAACTTCACTAAAATGTCTTTCAATAAGTAAAAGGCAGTGTTTTGGATACAGGGAATTCTAATTAGACTAGCATAGTTAGGACCAAATATATAAAGTAAACATCACTACCTCATCTTCAGTCCTTGCCTTTAACAGGTTAATGAACACAAAATAAAACACAGGTGAGTCTGCTTGGTTTTGAGGAATGAAGGGATTTCTCCAGTATTTATATATTCATTTAAGCAGTTACACATAAGCCTAAATTTAAAAAAAAAAAAATCCCCAGTGGGTTTTGAGATGGCTTTCACCATCTTTATAGAAAGTTGAGCATCACTAATGAATTACCAATTATATCTTGGGAAAGGGCAAATAGTGATAGCATTTATTGAACTGAAATTACTATCAAAATTTTAAAAGCCCAACAATATTCATTTAACCACAAGCCAGTCTTACTTAAATCAGAACTAACAGAAATATCCCGTTGGCCATTCATGATCTGAGTTCTGGTGTAGGAGATCAATTAAACTATGGTACACATAAAAAAGGTGAGATATTTCTGTTTTGTCACAAATAAGGCAGTGGCCTCCTTTTGTTCATTAGTAGCTTTTTTTGAGATAAGCTATCAACTCTGCTCTTTCTGACTTTTAATGCCAGCAAAGATCATTTTTGTTCCAGGGATGTACTTCTTGGGATTCTCCAAACACCCCATCAGTGTAGCCTCTTCCCAGGTGATCCCTTGTTCTTGTTGGCATCTGTGTAAGAGAATCCAGGGACCTGACCTGTCTTCTGCCCAAATAGACCACGGAGATTTAGGCCAGTCTCGTGCTCACCTCCCTTTTCCAGGGTGTGGCACTGGGCACACTTCTGAACAAGAATCTTCTTGCCTTTCCCAACATCACCCATTTTTAATTCTCTCTTTTGTCACTGAGCATACTAGGGTTCCCACTCAGATGCCATGCATTCCGCTTTCTCACATGGTGCTACCTTAATTCATATATTGGGTGGTCAGAAAGTCATTGACACATTTTTGCATAGAAAGACAGAAAAAATATGTCATAACTTTCCCAAAGACTTAATAGTACAACATATATGAAAAAAATCTACATATCCATTTTCAGAGGTCATCAATGCTTAAAAGATAGTACCAACATTCCATTTCTTCTCTTAATAGTTTTTACACTAGGAAGAAATGTGGGGTTTTTTTGTTTTGTTTTGTTTTGGAGAGGTTTTCGCTATAGAGTGCGTGCGCTCACCAGACAGACAGAGAGAGACAGAGAGACAGAAAGCAAGAAATCACCCCCCAGGGGGGATGGCTACGCCGCAATTCCTTCTCCTCCATTCTCCTCTCGGGATCTTGGGAACGCACGCACACGCGCCCAGCGTGAGTTTTAAGCCACTGGGTCCGGGATGCGAACCGCGGTCGACTACGTGGGAGTCCAGCGACATAGCCATTATGCTAACTGCTGGTCCCATGAAATGTTTTTTAAACTTGAATGTCATCTGAACACACTGGTTGCTAAATTAGGCACCAATTCTTAAATGCAAATTCAAATACCAAAAAAAAGTACCTTTTTTCCTTTAGTTTTCCAATTAGTTTTATTTTGGCAGTCTCTTCTTCCACCCCTCATTCAAAGAGGCACAGCACTGAATCGCTGAGGACTAGAACTGGGACTGTATACTTGCCTCCCTGAGTTGTCCCCACAGGCACAATGTCCCACCCTCCCACTACAACCTTAGCAATCAAGTTTTTATCAGCAGGACATGTGGGAGGAGAAGGACATTAGAACTAAGGAATCTTTCCTTGGTACCTACTGCACCCCAATTCCTCTGGGCCTGCATCCCTCTCTGCCTTTCATTGCCCTCTTCCTCAAAGGGGTTTGAGAAGAGGAGGAGAGCAGTCAATTCCCAGTGTCCAAGGTTGGGACAGATGCTGGCATTGTGCTACATCAGAGGAGGGCTACATCAGACTAAGAAATGAACATAGTCAGCTGTCCCTATTCAACCCATCTACCTCCCACCCCCTTCTCCTACTTCTGCCTGAACAGGCAACTGAGCCTCAGACTTCTGAAGAGTTTCCTTCCTCCTCTCTCTCAGCTCTGTCCTCATTGTTGTGTCCATCACTTGACTAATAACCACCCCAACAATCTAACAGGGCAAATAAATGCCTGAGTTTCGACATAGGGAAGAGCCGTGGGCATCAGCAGGCCACAAGTCAATGAGGATGACTCATCTTTCAATGCGATTCATAAACTCCTTGCCGCAAGTGTGCTTCTTCTGGTAATGCCTTCAAACCATTTACTACATGGGCCGTGTATGTCCCATACATTTACAGTACAATTCTCATTTCCTTCAGCTGGCTTAGATTCCTAGGTGGGGCTTTAAAATAAAGCAAAACAGCACAGAATATCTGCAGCTTTATCATGTCAGAAGTTCTAATTAAATAAATCTCTTCGCTGGATTAGTCTCATTAATTTAAAATAGAGCCTGTGCCCATAAAGGCCACTTCTGTTTTTCATTAACCAATACTGCATTGACAATGGGAACTAAACAGAACCTTGTATTCAAAATGGAACCATAAGTTAGTTAGGTCTTTAATTATGGTAATCTGATTTTTCAAATGTATATCCTCTATAATTATGGCTAAATATTCTTAGTAATATTACATAGAAGTTAATTGTAGGAAACTTTGTTCCTCTTAATGTTTTCAAATAATGGAATTTGACTCTGCTATCACCCACTAGTGCCCTTTTACCCTGAGGAGGATTGTATCATGCCTCATTGCTATGTTTCAGGTCTCTCTAGCGTGCATTTCATTTATAAATCACCAAGTTTTACAAACATTTCTGAAGTGATTGTAGAAGGAGTCATTACGGGAACCATTTTTAATGAGGTAGAGACAGAAAACTGTAACAAATGGAGTAGGCACTGAGATCTCTACCCAGTGGTGCTGAATGATCGTCATTATACCATACCAACAAAACCATTGAACTTAATCCCATTAATTCAGCAACATTTAATGACCCACCAAGCCCTGTACTAAATATGAAGTATAAACATGGCAAATGCAACATGGTCCTTGCCTTTGGTGAGCTCACAGGACAGAGAAGAACTGGAAAATCAGAGACAATATATTAGGCATTGCGAGAGAATTAAGTGAAGGGATGCCCAAAGAGTTGCCAGAAGACATTCCTAACTCAGAGCAGAACTGGGGCTACAGGACATGAGCCTGCTAAGAGTTTCGGATTAAATGTTAGCTAAGAAATTGTTATCCTGGAGATCTGAGATCTTGAAACAAGTCAGATTGTGTGGGGCAAGAACAGGAAAAAGTTCCAAAAAGAAGGAGTAGAATAAGCAAAGGCCCAGAGACAAGGGAGAGCCAAGTGTGCACAAGTTGCTTCAAACAGTCCAGCAGCACTGGGGTAGAGGCTGTGGCAGTGAGGCCAGCTGAGCAAAAGTTAGATTCAAAAGCAAATGAATTGGGACCAGCAGATGGCATAATGGCTATGTTGCTGGAATCCCACACAGTCGACCACAGTTTGAGTTCCAGACCCTGTGGCTTAAACTCACACTGGTCACGAGTGCGTGTACATCCACAATCCTAAGAGGAGAATGGAGGAGAAGGGATTACAGCATGGCCATTCCCCCTGGGAGATGATTTCCTGTTTTGTCTCTATCTTTCTGAGGAGCACACACGCGCTATAGCAAAAACCTCTCTTAAATAAATAAATAATAAATAAAATAAAAGCAAGTGCATTGACTCACTTATGCATTCATTCACTCAGCATAGAAGTATCTGCTGCCTAATTTGTGGCTATTTAGGGAATTCAAACAATGATCTGGGCCCCCATGGAATATTTATTCTAACAGTCACAGAATACACAGAAAACATAAAACATGGCAGAGATATGTAAAAGAAACAGAAGCTCTAGGGACCAGCAGATGGCAAAATGGTTACGCTGCTGGACTCCCATGTGGTTGGCCACAGTTCAAGACCCAGACCCAGCAGCGTAAAACTCATACTGGGTGCCTGTGTGTGTATGTGCCCAAAATTCCAACAGGAGAATGGAGGAGAAGTGATTGCAGTGTGGTCATCCCCAGGGGAGGTGATTTTGTGCATAGTCCCTATAGCAAAAATCTCTCTAAAACATACATAAGTAAATGAAGTCACTGGATACAAACTAAGAAGTATTCAAGGAAGTTTTATAAGGGTGTTACAATGTCTTTAAAATTTTTCTTGTAAGGATTTTGCCATAGGGCACATATACTTGCCAGAGAGTATATGACTGGAACACACAAAGTATTCAATGAAAATATAGTGAAATATACCTAATTGTATTTCATTAAATAATTTTATTAAGACTTATCACAAAGATGATTACATAATAAAACTTTGCTTATTCATTTTTTAACTTATTTCCAAACCTTTGAATAAATGCAGAATCATTTTCACTCTCTAAACAAGCTGAAGAGTAACAAATCCATTTAAATGTGTATTATAAGCGCACTTTCCATTTTACTTTGATCTTTTTATTTTATTTTTAAAATTTTCCTAGGGCAAACTGCCACATGGAAAAAAATTATATGGAAGTTAGCTATCAAACTTAAGTTTTCTCCTTTGAAAATTACTGCAAATTTAGCAGACTGGATGGGGTCTAGGAGGATGCTGAGATAAAAAAGCATGCATGTGTGCATCCACCAGTTCCCTTACCTACTTCTAACAAAGAACAGAGCCTACCTAGGGAAGTCCATAAATGAATAGAAATACAACTTAATAAAAGCAATATGAATGAAAAATAAGTTAAAACAAATCAATTAATCAATGTCACTTAACTCAAATAAGATAATTACACAGGCTGAAACAGACTTGAAATAGTTATGCATCCCAGTATACGCTAAAGTGTTTCCAGTCAAGAGCAATAATTGCAGAGTAACTGAAAAGATCAACAAAGCCTGAAAACAGAGTCAACCTTTGGGGAGTAGATGTAAATTAAGAACATAAAGGTAATCAGGACTTAAAGACTAACTCATTTTATACAATTGTAAGGGCATTTCAAAAAGTTCGTGGAAAGTGGACTAGCAGGTGGTATAGTGGTTATGGTGATGGACTCCCACAGGGCTGACTGCGCTTGAGCTCCAAACCCTGCAGCTTAAAGCTCATGCTAGGTGAGTGTGTGTGTCTCTGTGTGTGTGTGTGTGTGTGTGTGTGTGTGCACGTGCACACAACCAAAATCCCAAAAGGAGAATAGAGGAGAAAAGATTGCAACATGGCCATCCCCCCAGTGGTGATTTCTGACTTTGTCTCTCACTGCCTCTCTGTGTCTCTATCCAGCAAGCGCATGCACCCTATGGCAAAAGTCTTAAAAAAGAACAAGTGTATAGAAGAGGCCAGTAGGTGGTATGGAGGTCGAGGTGCTAGACCTCCACATAGCTGAGCACAGTTGAGTCCAGAACCTGGAGGCTTGCTTTCTCACTTTCCCTCTTTTTCTCTTCCTTCTCTCTCTGTTGAGCACACATGCTTTATAGCAAACTAAAAGATAATAATAATAATAAAATTATTTTTTCTAATTCACAGAAAAATGGAATCAAAGTGCAAGATTCTTTTGGCACAAAAATAATTGGAATCCGTGCATAATTTGTTCCTCAATACACATTTTCTATGACTACTGGGGAGAGCTGCTTGTACTTAGAGCACTTTAACAAGAAAATCTGTATAAGTCAGAATCCAGTATTAACATTAGGCGAGTGGAGAAACCACAAAGAAGTTTACAAAGGATCTACAAGATTATAATCATGCAGTATCTGAAAACCACATCAATATAATTTGTGATGAAGACCTAAAATGTCCTTGAAAAAATTAATTTTATATACCATCTTTAAAAATCTAATCGAATTCAAAATAATCAAAAGAGTTTTGTTAAGATCAAAGATACCTTACCATTCATTTCCTTGTGAAGGGTTTTCTAGTAGTACTCGGATGATGTATAATAAGCAGCTTAATAATTTGAGAGAAAAATTGAACAGGCGTATTCTCAGACCTTTAAAGAAACAACAAAAGTTTGATTTTCATTCAAATGTAGCACACAAGAGACCAAAAAGAATTGTCAAAAACATCAACTTTAAGTACAGTACTTAAATTGTATTTAGAAACTACAATACTATAATTGCCTGAACTCTCTGAAGTTCTTGGTAGCTGAATTTTAATGACCTGAATATTGAAACAAAAAGTGAGTTAGACACAATGTACGAATTGCAATGACACTGAGCAGGAGCTGCTGCGGGAACATCAAGGTTGAGACACTCAGCAGTTGTAATATTTATGTCCAAGCAAGGTGGATTCAAGGATGCTTACAGATGTAAGCACTTCCTCTATCCATGGATTTTAAGACCAAGTTTAGCCAGCTAGCAATTCTAGCTGCTTACCAATTGGCAGAATAAGATAGAAATTTTGTATGTTGAGAGCACCTAACAGATTTTATTATAGAGAAATTGTAATTATATTTACATAATTGTATGTTATACAGAATGTTAATGATATAGTTATAGTATGTATATTATAATTACAGTGAAATTGTAATAGTATATTCTGAAAAACACATACACATACGTTCTATCTCTGACTCTCTTTCATTCACTCACACACACACACACACACACACACACACATATATACACTCCACATTTTGAGTTTGACCAATTGAACCTTATTTTTAACTAAGTTAAACACCAAGGTTAAAATTTTGTGAACCTCCAACGGCCATGTAGGCATCTTTTAAACTGTGCAAGTCCCAACTATGCAGCCTGTAATTCTTAATGATGATGAAGAAGCATAATTAAGACTAAGGAAAACATGCGTAAGTCTGATTACTGGGACCATTACCTTTCCTACAATTACCCGGTGGTATCTGATTCATGCCTTATAATTAAAATTTTGAGAAAGGCCTTCCTATAATTATTACTTAATAAAATCTGGAACTCAAATGTCACTTGTATTTTTTAACTCTGCTGTATATGAGTGTACTTGTGATAACATTTCTTAACTGTAAAAAGGTTAATGCTTATTAATTGTGTAATTTTTTTCCCTAGGCTTTCCTATTAAAATGCTGAGTACATGTTATGGGTTAGCTTCTTTATAAAATCCTTTGAATTATTAATGAAATTGCTCTCGTTTTATAGAAATGGGTCTCCTCCAATGACTGCTTAGTCAAAAGCTGACAGCTGGTGAAAGATTCAAACAATGCAGCCATCTTTTCTGGCCTGGAAAGATAGTATTGCTATTATTAAAATCAAGAAAACCTTCTATTCAGACGATGTGGTCCATTTAGGAAATATCTATTGATGGGGCTTCCTTGGAAATGCTAAACTACCAGGTTAGAAAGGCAGCTAGCCTTCCATTGAGAATATATGACCAGTGAGACTTAAATTTGGAAATAGTCCCTATAGTCAGTATTTGGATAATCCCCAAGGGCCAGGCCTCTTTCTTTGAACTCTACCTACAGAGATTACTTTGGACCACCTCAAGAGAACTGAGGTGGCCAAAATTCGCAGGCTTAAACCAATCTAATGTAGACCTCTTCATTTCTCATTGACATCTGAAACAATAATCATGTGAAAAATAAACACATTGGCTTATTAAATAGGGCTTTTTAAAAATATGTGGTACTGGGGCCAGCAGATAGCGTAGCAGTTACATCACTGAACTCCCACATGACTGTCTGCAGTTGGCAGTTCAAGACCCAGACCCGATAGCTTGAAAATCACACTGGGCATGTGT
Organism: Tupaia tana; assembly: GCA_026018925.1. Classification (NCBI taxonomy): domain Eukaryota; kingdom Metazoa; phylum Chordata; class Mammalia; order Scandentia; family Tupaiidae; genus Tupaia; species Tupaia tana. The sequence goes on along the minus strand of JAKSZU010000007.1, from coordinate 159,578,022 downwards.
GTGTGTGTGTGTGTGTGTGTGTGTGTGTGTGTGCGTGTCCAAGATCCTGGGAGGAGAATGGAAAAGAAGGGATTATGGCATGGCCATCCTCCCTGGGGTGAGGGGTGATTTCTGACTTTCCCTCTCTCACTGTCTCTGTTTTACTGGACAGTGCATGTACCCTAAGGCAAAAACTTTATTTATTGATTTGTTTGTTCGTTTGCTTGTTTGTTTGTTTATATATATGGTATTACAGGGATGCAACAATTATCACTGACCATCTTTCTACCTGGAGCAAGCTTATAATTTCACATCCTTCTGAAGTTCTAAGATTTCCCAAATTTTCCCAGAGAAAAGAATCACTTGGATATTAAGCTCTGAGGCTCACCCTACACTTCCTGATTGAAAATCTCCAGGTGAAGGATCATAGGAATCTGTGTACTTCAGAGGGCTCTGAGCAGCCCTCATTGTTAGGCAGCTTCAGGAAGTACTAAGCTCTTCTTTCACTAAATGGGACAATTACTCCCCGCTGTGGCCAGGCAGAATTACCAGAGCCTCTCAAGACACAGTTTTAAATATACCTCACTTTTTAACTGTGAGGACCCCTTATTTAAATTATGATTGTTTAAATTAACCTCAATGTTTCAACTAACCCAGAGTGTCCACTCAGAAGTCTTATTGATGTGGGAATTGGAGAATTAAAAGTGTCCAGGAGGCATTAACACCACTGCATGTAACATCTACAGTTTTGTAAATTTTTACTGCCTGGGAGACAAGATTACCAGCTTCATTCTTCTACTATAGAAAGTCTATTACAGAATATTCCACAGCTGAAAATTTAAGTAAATATGTACAAACACATAGAGAGGAGAATGAAATAAATGACTTACTTGATCTCTGGTTTTTAATAAAAAATAATTTTAGTCTTTCTTTAAATGTGTTTTCATTCATATAGAATTCAACTTGCACCCTGTGAACAAAAAATAAAACATACATATTTATGCACAGTCAATCATACTTTTGTCTTTATAAAGACAAATGTATAAAACCAATTTTGGTATTCTCTAATTACTGTAAGAGAAAATAAAATAAATTATTTAATTTAATACATTATGTTTGTGAGTGAATTCCTTGTTGCAGCAAATGAGAACTGAGTAAAATACTTTTGGAAAGAAGAAGTTACTTTCTAATTTTAAAGATACAGTCAATTTAAATATTATATGTAGCAAATTCAATTACCTGTATAACTGAACATAATGACTAGTCAAAGATTCGAACAATGCAGCCATCTTTTCTGGTATATTTCAAACAGCAATAGGTTCAAAGTCTTCAGTATGTATAATGAAATAAGTTTAAATCAAGGCTTTCCAAATTACATTCCCATGATATCAACCGGATGCTTGAAAAATTAAGTTTGGTCAACACTCAGATCTACTGATTTAGAATCTTTAGAAGCAAGGCCTGAAAAATCTATTGTTAGCAAGTTTTTCCCTCCACCTAGAGACTGAGAAACCATATCATATAACAGTTCACTTCATTTATATATTTAGGCTCATGTTAAACTATATAGAGACCAGGGACCTGCCAGTGGCATGGTGGTTAAGACAGTGGGATCTCAAATGGAAGAGTGCACCAAGTCCCAGTCCAATGGCTTGAAAAAACACACAGGCACATGTGTGTACATGCCCAAAATACAGAGAGGAGGATAGAAGAAAAGGGATTGTGGCATGGCCATCTTACCCCCTGGTAGGGGTGATTTCTCTCTCTCTCTCTCTCTCTCTCTCTCTCTCCCTCTCTCTCTCTCTCCGGTGAGTACACACATCCTATAGCAAAAACTAACAAACAAAAAAGAAAGATAACAAAAGAGAGAAAATAAAAAAAGAGAGATAAGCAAAGGGGTAGCAGTGTCTAATAATAATGGTAAAGTTACCACGAATATATTATAAAGCAGACAATTAATGAATTAAATATTATAAATTTAATCTACTAGAAAATAATTATCAATAGTCTAGAAAAAGTACCATTCTAATAAATTCATTTGCCTTTCTCTAATTCTAGCAACCTGTCTCTCATGTGATAGGACATAATTAATATTTTCAAAATACTTAGTGAAAATAATAATTCAGTGCATGGTGACTTGTTAATGATCACCAATTTTCTTAATTAGTTGGGATTTCAAAGATAGGAAAGAAAACATTTTAATGTCTACACAAACAAAGATTTAATTTCATTTTTCTAATATATTTTGAAGACGTAGGCTATATAAATAGACACTTTTCGTTTTTGTCTTTATTTGCAAGCATACGTATGAGAGAAAACCAGAAAAAAAAATAATTGCTGTATGAAGATGCCCATGTATTAGAGAAATACCTCACCCCTACATTGTCCTATAATCTCTCTACCCTATATTATACATGAAGAACTATGAATAGTTAAGAAGCCATCTCTAGTGTCACAAAAGCAAAAAGGACTTATTTTTGTCAATCACACACCAAATTTTAGGTGTGATATATACTAAAAGACTGAAATATTCTCTAATTTTGATCTCTTCTCCCCAAAGAAAACATTCCTATCCACAATGTTTATAGTTCCTTTTTATCATTTTCTCTTTCATCTTCATCTTATGTATAAAATGGGGCAGAAGGAGAAGAAAGCAAGACTCTCTTTACTTAATCATTTTTCCAGAAAGAGGCCATAATATTTGCAGTTCCAGATGCACGCCTGTGTGCATGCCCACACCCACACATGTACATACTCGCATATACAAAGTCCATGCGCTCTCCCAAATACACAAAACTGCATCAGTATCTTGAAAATCCACCAGTGGATCTGTTTCCCTTGTTTATCAAATGAAAAGTCAGTTCATTTTAAATAAAGTAACTGTAATACAGATATCAAACTAAATTAGTTGAAATTTGTTATGGATACGAAAGTAAATTTGAGAGGACATATGGCTATTACACGAGTAATTCAGCAAAGGCCATGCAGATTTGCTTCCTAGAATGATCAAATTTGTAAGAATCTGAGTCCATTCTTCAGATAATATCTGGAGTTCAGTACTGGGCACATAACAGAGAAGCATTTTTCAACTAAAATGAGATCTAAAGCTTTACCCAAAATAATGAGGGATCTGGACAACACATCGCATGAGGAAAAATAAAAGGAGCTAGAAAGGATTTGTAAGTATAAAGAGTTAGGAGTCACACATGGCTGTCTAACTAGTGAAGTGGCCAACATTATAAAATAGGGTGAGTCATGATGGGATGCCTATTGAATAGAACTTTTATGATAGAGAAATCTGAGAACCGTGGATGAGAATTCCCAACTACAAAATGGCCATCACTGTGAAATTAAAGTGGAGAGCTCCCCAAATATGCACGAATATGCCAAAGACTGGGAAATGGCTCAACATAAAATTAGGATCATTTTATGACATTTACCTTAATACAATAATTGCTACAGCAATCATTTCTAGTTGTTATCTTCTTTTGAAATATATTCTCATTGTTCAATAGTGTTGTTTTTATATCAGTCAACAACATTTCTTGTATTACTGGGTAAATCTTATACACTCTTTGTGACTTTTATCTCTGCATGGTTTATAATTTTGGTTGCTAGTTTTTAAACGTTTTGTTCTAATCTTTAACTCCAATATTGTAAATAGCTACCATGTTGGACTCCCTCCTATATAGTCACTATTTTTACATTTATTTGGGCTTTCTGGGCCAACAATCGTGTCATCTGGAAATATTCTCCAATACTTCTATTTATATTTTATTCTTCTTACTTTAGTACTCCAACTAGCACATATATACTATGGAATATTACTCAGCTATAAGAAACAATGATATCCAATGGTTGATTCAAAGTGGATAAATATAGGAGACTTAACATTGAGCAAAGTGAGCCAGACTTTGAAAGATACACACTGTATATCCCCCCTCAATTTGTATCAAGTAGCTGCACTCTGTGACATAAATTGAGAGATCTGAAGATAGTAAAGAGGATAAGTATAGATACCAGAGACTGTAAGGGAGGAGAGTGGATGGTAGGAAGTGGGTGGTAGATGGTGTGTGTCAGGTACAAAGGGAAGAAATAAAGCGTTTCTAAATAAACAGTGCCTTGACAGTCTGGATAAGAATTATGTTTTGTGTTGCTAAAATAGTGAGAACTTCTTTGTTTTTTGTTTTGTTTTGTTTTTGTTTTTTTTTTAAATATTTTTTTATTTCATTTTCTCTTATACATTCAATCACATTATTTAGCTTACAAAGTGAATATTCCTACTTGTGAACATTTCTCCCTTGTCTAGTTGATAAAATTATAAAATTATCTTCAACAGATAATACCACATTTCTTTGTCCCATTACTGTTTTGCCTACTTTCCCTTTAAATGTCCTTCCTCAGACTCTACTCTTTCACAAACACTATATCAGATATTCACATCCATTTACTGTGTTTCTATATCCTTTAGTCAGTCAGTTTCTGTCATAGAGTGCAGACACTCGGTATTGAATAAGAATTTTAAGAATGAGGAAATAAAACTGAAATTTAGCCTCATTCTGGGTGGTTTTTACATAAAATTCATGTACCAGAGCAACAGAAAGAGAGAGAAAAGTACCAATTTAAGATCATCACTAAGGCAGTTCATATTGTTAGAGAAAATTGATGTTGGTTATACAAAACAAAGGAAAAAACTACAGTGTTTAAAACTGTCCCAAAGGAGAAAAAATCTGGAGGAGTTATTTTGTGATTCATAATTGTTAGAATAATCTAAAAAAGGTCGCATATTAATCTTAGCTACAACTACAGAAAAAAAGAAAAACTCCTAAAAAAAAATAGGATAATGAATCCAACAGTAAATTACCTAGTTTATGAAAACAACTTATTACAGAATAGGCAAAATCAGCTGCATTATAAAAAAACTTAATTCACCAAATCAAAAGTCAAAAGAAAGCAACAATATCCAACAACTTGATATATTCAAGATAGGTGTTTTTATAGCAATATATATCTGTTTCTGATACAATTTTTAGTAAAATATAAATATTAGGACAGCCAGTGGCATGGTGGTTAAGGCAGCTGGATCCCACATGATTCACCATATCCCAAGTTCATTTGTAAACTCCATGAAGGTAGGGACCACTCTGAGTTTTGTTCCTTCGTGTATCTTTAGTAACTCACATATGACTTGGGAACTAATAGACATTAAAGATTACTGGTCCAGAGGGGCATAGTGGTTACATTGCTGGATTCCCACATGGTTGACCCTGGTTTGAACTCCTGGACTCAGTGGCATGAAAATCACACCAAGCAGTGCATGTGTGCCCAAGATCCAGGAAGAGGATGGAGAAGGGAGTGTGGTATGGCCATCCCCCTGGAAGATGATTTCTCACTTTCCCTCTCACTGTTTCTGTCTTCCCAACACCCCACACCAAACAAGCCCTCGTGCCCTAAGGCAAAAACCTCTTTAAAAAACAAAAAAAAAATTACTGGTTCAAAGCCATGAGGTAGTGCGGTTCCCAGTTTTTTCTGTGGTACAAACCTCTAGGATTCCAAGTCTTCTCATGGTGAGAGACAGAAATGTCTTTCTTCCCTTCCTTATAACTACTCGAGCATTCCAAATCTGGGTTTACAGTAAGGTGAATCCTCGGAAGCTCTTATTCCAATCTGATCTCCTTTGCAATTGATTATAATTCCCTGCAGATTTTTAAATCAGGTTTTCTTTCATTCTATTAATTTAGATGTATTTATTTGCACTTTTACCTCCTAGTGGTTGTAATGAGTACTTAGAAAGACATTACACTAATACTGATTGATTGATTTTTTTTTTTTTTAGAGGTTTTTGCTATAGGGCGCGTGCGCTCACCAGACAGACAGAGAGAGACATAGAGACAGAAAGCAGGAAATCACCCCCCGGGGGGATGGCCATGCCGCAATCCCTTCTCCTCCATTCTCCTCCCGGGATCTTGGGCACACACGCACACGCGCCCAGCATGAGTTTAAGCCACCGGATCCGGGATGCGAACCGCGGTCGACTACATGGGAGTCCAGCGACATAGCCATTACGCTAACTGCTGGTCCCTAATTGATTGATTTTTTACAACATTGCTATAGGCAGACATTAACTTTATTATATATAAAAAAAGAAACTTTATTCAAATAATTTTAGTGACTTGCCCAAGCTCATACAGCTAGAATGGGGACAGAGTTGGGACATAGGTCTTTCCATTACTCCTCCCGCCCCTTGCCTCCTTGTCCAGTTGATACTCATTTTTAGGAGCATCCCTGGTTATTTATGAAGTATTACAAAAGAACCTTGCAAACAGATCTGCACAGGGACACTGTAGATGGTTTGTGAGCTCTGCCATTTGATTACTGACCCTAACCAGATTCCTACCCATTTTCAAATATTCATTCCTGACTTCTGGTAATTAAGTTACTTAACAAAGGAATCATTCCATGATGGTTTATAAATAATAAATTAATAAATGCACTCACTGTCCATTTTTTTTTTTATATTTTAAAAAAGCAGATTTACCAGTTTGTGCTCAAGTGCTTCCAGTGAATTTCTACTTGGCTTCCCCACGTCACTCTGTACACACAAATAACCTCACTTCAAATGCTTTGGAACCCTCTTAAGGCATTTCCCAGCTTCGTTTTGCCATCTAATTCATTTCATAATTACTCAAGACTAACGTTCTCAACTTCTTCCCTTGGTAACACTTTATAAGGAAGCAGGGATTAAATCTGATGACATTTAGAAGCATTCTCTGCATTTCTAAAATGAAATTGAAAATATCATTTTTGGAAAGGGAACTCAGCTACATGCACACATGCTCACATACACACATGTGTCTATGTATGTGTCTATATATATTTTACATACATTTCTACAAACCACCTAAAAGGTTATGTGATATACTGAGGGAGTGCGGAAAGAAATGGAGATCCTCGTCCCTCATCAACATCTCTGCATTATATATAACCCTGGTACCTCTTCAATAGATGTGTCCATTCTCCTGTCACTTCTTGGTAATCAAAGCTTTCAGGTAGCTGGAAATACACACTCTTGTGGTTTCCACGATAAAACATATTACAAATAAACCCAGGAGGATGGGCTTTTGTACTGAAGTCTCACTTAGAAAACTCAGGTCTTCAGAGGCAATGTTCTTTGGCTGGGTCTATTCTCTGTACTTTCCCCATTCCATTTAAAAGAGTCAAACTTGGGAACCAGCAGTTAGCGTAATGGCTATGTCGCTGGACTCCCACGTAGTCGACCGCAGTTCGCGTCCTGGACCGGGTGGCTTAAAATTCACACCGGGCGCGTGTGCGTGCGTGCCCAAGATCCCGAGAGGAGAATGGAGGAGAAGGGATTGTGGCGTGACCATCCCCCCTGGGGGGTGATTTCTCGCTTTCTGTCTCTATGTCTCTCTCTGTCTGTCTGGCGAGCGCACGCGCCCTATAGCAAAATCCTCTCCAAAAAAATAAAATAAAATAAAATAGTCAAACTCGGGGCCAGCAGGTGGCATGGTGGTTAGAGTGCTGGATTCCCACACAGTTGGCTGTCATTCAAGTCCCAGACGTGGTGATGTGCTTTTCCACTCTCCCTCTCTTTCTGTCTCTCTCTGTGGTCAAATTGAAGAAGAAGAAATTAAATTAAATAACTAATTCTTTAAAATGTTTTAAATAAAATAAAATAGTTCAATTTAAGCAATCTCAATTTGACTTAAATCTAAGAATGGGAAACAAACCAAAAAAAAGCTATGATAAGTATAAAAGTACATTTTAATCATTTTTAAATTGCAAAGAGAGTCTACTTCTTTATCCAGTGCTCAATTGTACGGGGCAGGGGGTGAGGGAAGAACAGAAAAAGGAAAGAAAAATAGCAAAGAATTTAACAGATATTCATTTTGAGTCTATTAAATATGTAATAAAGAGCAGGAAAAAATACACAACATTTAGGCTTCTTGTATTCTTACCAGTACCATCTCAAAAAAAAATCAGATGTTTCAAAATTATTTCCACTTTTTTTCTTTTACCCCATTTCTATTCTTTCCTATTATATACATGATACATATGCAGACACAGATGTACTCAAATATAAAATATATACATATATTTACATATATATGTATAAACATACTTACCCACATGCATTTATGTTTACATCATTCTAGAAATATAAAGCTGTTTAACCACAAGAAAGGCTTAAAGTTTTATAATGACTACACAGCTGACTGTGGTTCAAGTCCCAGACCTGGTGACATGCTTTCTCACCATAAACCTAATATCCTCTCAGTCAAAACTGATGATGACTATATCATGTAAACCCTCCTTTTTAGTTTCCTGTATGTACAGAAATAGAGGAAGAAAAAAAAAAAAAAAACCATGTAACATCTAACTCAGATTGGAATATTGCAGCAGCCATTTTAAAACCTTGAAGGAAAAGTTAGTGACGCTCCAACAGTCTAGGATTACTAGGAATGGCGTGGTTTAACAGCACAGCCCAGCTTGGGAAGAATGTGTGTATTTGTGGGGAAGAACCAATGGGTCTCAAAAAGGTCAAGTTCAGGCCCAGCCAAGATAGAGCAGGCAACAGGATGCCACTGCATGATACTGCAGCCATATGGAAACGCCCAGGGTTCAATTCCAGGTTGCCCTGAATACACTACATGCACCCAAGATCCTCGAGAAGTAGCAGGCTCAGGAAGGACTGGGGCATGAAAAGACCCTTTAAGAGGGGTCCCTGCATCTTGGGGAAAAAGGAAAAAGAGAGAGAAAGGAAAGAAAGAAAGGAAGGAAAGAGGAAGGGAGAATGGAAGAAAAGAAGGACAGAAGTAAAGAAGGAAGAAAATAATGGAGAAAGAAAAAGAGTGAGAGAGGGAAAAAGAAACTAAAGAAGAAAGGCCATGCTCAATAGATGTTAGCTCGTGACATGAAACTGGAAATTACATGACGACACTTAACATGCACTGAAAGAAGAGCACATACACAAGAAACGAAAAATTATTTGTTGACGGTAACGTGTGTGATTAAGCCACTATACAGGATATTCTGGATGAGAAATTGAATTTTGTATGCTATGATGATGTTCAGTGAATGAATGTTAAATAAATAAATAAATAAATATCATGCCAAGACTTCTGAGAAGAAGAATAAAGAATAGAGATTTTCCATACCTGATTTCATGACTTACTATGATGGCAGAGTAATCAAGACATTATAAAAGCAGCATAGAGAAAGATCAATTGATTAGTGGGATAAAAAGAGTAAAAAAAAAAAAAAAAGAGTCAAATGTTCATTGAATACTATTGTATAAAAAACTTGGTATGGAAAAATCAAGAAAAAATAGGAATTATTAAATAAATGGATATCCAAATGGTTTTTCAAACTGAAAAAAAAAATTAAATTGGATTTCTGTCTAAGATCATGTGGATTAAATCACTCCTTGACAGGTTAAGGAACAATTTAAGCTCTTTTTGAAAATAACATGAATAACTTTTTGACCTTCGAATAGTGAAGAGATACTTAAGATACAAAACAAAGCTATAAACATAAACTATGTATAAAATCTTTGCCTGGAAAGGTAAAAACATAAACCAATCTATAACTTCATTGATGGCTCAGAAAATGGCAAAAGCTCGAATCTGTCAAAGACAATAATTATTTCAAATCTTTTCTTTTATTATTTCAAATCTTAAAGAAAGTGAAAAGATAAGTTTGTAACTGAGAGGAGATACTAGGATTAAAAATACTGATAAAGAATAAAAATTAAGAATATATGAATAATGTTTAAAACAAACATGCAACCAAAAGACATGAAATGGCATTTCACAGAAGAGGAATTACATTGCCTAATAAACTTAAGAAGAAATCTTCAACCTCATGAATACTCAGAGAAATGCACAGAACAATGCGGTAAGGTAACATTTATATCCATTTGACTGGAAAAATCAAAAATATAATAATACCAAATGGAGAGCTATGAATAAACATATTGTCAGTGGGGTATACACTAAGTAATCACTTTTGCAATCAATTTGGCATTATCTAGTAAAGAGCAATATTTATGTATTTACAGCCTAAACACTCTACTCCTAGATACACGCCACAGAGAAACTTACACATATGCACTAAGATGCATGTACAAGAATGTTTAAACAAGCACTGTTCATGAGAGCAAACAGAAAAATAAAAGGAAAGAAAACAAAATACTCACTGACAAAGAAATGAATAAATTGTGGCATTCAATTTTATACACTAAAAAGTTGCAGTAAAAATGAACAAACTATAGCTGTGTGCAACAATATGACTGGATCTTAGTAACAGAATATTGAACAAAAGTCTCAGACTATATGTAGCATGGTATCCACTTTTACGAAGTTTAAAAGATTTAAAATCAAACGATAACTTATATAGGGACCCACATACACTTCTTAAGCTATATTTTTAAAAGCAAAGAGTATGAGAAGCTGAACTCAGAACTCAGGATACAGAAGGCCTCTGAGAGGGAGGCCAATGAAGAGTGTAAGAATACAGAGGAAGATGTAAGTTACTTGTAAAATATTATATTTTTTGAGTGTCCATAGATGAACTTACCTATACTATTAATAATTAACTAAATGATACCAGCAGATAGCATGGTGGTTAAAGCACTGGATTGGATTCCCCACATGGCTAACCATGGTTTGAATCCCAGACCCCTGGCAGCTTGCTTGCTCTCTCTCTCTCTCTCTCTCTCTCTCTCTCTCTCTCTCTCTCTCTCTTTCTTTCTCCTCTCATGATTAGACATTCCCTACAGAAAATTAAAAATAATAGTAATAATAAAAATTAAATTAAATAATTCTTTAAAATAAATAAATATAACAATTGATTAAGGAATGAAGGAATGAGTTAAAATAAATAGGCTCTATCTATAGGACAAGGATGAAAGTGTCCCAAAATAAGAGCTACAACTGAACTAATTCTGAACTTCTAGTAAAAAAATATATATATACATATATATATATCTTGAATATTTTCTATTTCTAAATACCTGAAGAGAGGACTCCATGGTGCTATGTGAGCAGAATTTCCATACTTTATTAATAAGTATATGAGCCAAGTCTTTAGAATTGGGTAGAGAACCGTATAGATCAATCAATCCTAATCTATATGGTTCTCTACTCAATTCTAAAGACTTGGTTCATATACTTATGGCAAGAGAAGACACGTCAAAGATCTTTTTTGACTTAAGAATCAGCAAGTATAAAGGAGAAAAAATGTATAACAAAAGTTTAGTACATTCAGGGAATTAAAATAGCTAAAACACAGGTAATAGCAGGATATGAAAGTAGAAAGGTAGAAAGAAGCTCATCTAAGTTAAAAGAACTTGAATAGGAAACCAGCAGGTGGCATGGTGGTTAAGGCACTCGATTCCCCTATGGATGACCACAGTTAAGTCTTGGACCTAGTGGTCTGAAAATCATGCCAGGCACATGTGTGTGCATGCCCAACGTCCCAGGATGAGTATGGAGGAGAAGGGATTATGGCGTGGCCATCCCCTGGAAGTTAATTTCTCACTTTCCCTTTCTCCTTTTCTCTCTGTGAGCACATGTGCCCAATGTCAAAAACAAAAACAAAACAGAACATAAAAAGAACTTGAGAAGATAAGAAACATATTAATAAACACTGAAAATAGCATAAGCAAGAGGAACAATTCATTGAAAACGCCTAGGCATTATGTTATGCACATTGACTGTCTTGTTTAGTCAAGACAAACCTTTAATGGATTTTATCCAAAGTCCCACAAACCTTATGTGGTAGAACTAATTCTCACACCTAGGCAATAACTCCAGAGTCCACATACTTAAACCTGACTTACATAAATCGAATTTACTTTTTCCTTTTCTAAGATTTTTTTTTAATTTTCAAATCATAAAACATACAGATTATAAAATGTACTATCATAGCTGAATAGATATTTGGGGAATTTATTGGTTAATATTTATTTACAAAAGAAAAATGCCTAAAGATTCCAATTTCAACTAATTTTTAAGTAACTATTATTTCCTATGACCTTATAAAGTATTAAGTACCACATAACTGGATGTGAGAGACACGAAAATATGGCAGATTCTCTCTCCATCATTATAACTAGATAGACACCAGCTGTCAACTCACTCAAGGTCTGCCTCAGCTGCAAGGTGGTTACTGTTACCCTGCCTGATGTGTCACACCTTTCCCAGGACAGCCCACAATGCATATTCTGTATCAGTTTTCTTGCAGAGATTCAGCCAGCAACACTAACAATTACGATGTTTTTTAAATTTTTATTTATTATTATTTAATTTGCTTTATGGTACATGTGCTCACCAGAGAGAAACAGAGACAGAATGAGGGAAAGTGAGAAAGCAAACTACCAGGTCTAGAAGTCAAACAGCAGTTGGCTACGTGGGAGTCCAGTGCCTTACACAGACAGCATGCCACCTAATAGCCCCGACAATAACTTTTTATTTAGATTATCTATGCATTTCATGGTAACTATACCTGATTTTTAAAAAAGCAAGTAACTGATTACAATTGAACTGGCAACATATAAAGAGCAAATTGCCTTACCACGCAAAAAATTTCAAAGTAACTCAGGATCCTGCTTTTAACAATATAGTAGACTAGATGTCTCAAGAAACCTCCCTGAAGAAAACCTCTAAAATAAGGTATGTTATTTTACTTACACACACACACACACACACACACACACACACACACACATTTTTAAACATGTATGGCTTAACTGGCAGGAAAAGAAGAGAAATCCTTAGTAGCTAGAAAAGAAAAGAAGAACCCAGAGAAATACCCTAGCACTCAAGATGCTGTTCACCCTGGTACTATCAATATTTGGTGATAATAGAATTTATATTTTGACAGACTAGAGAACTGTCAAAAAATCCACCACAAAGAGTTCCACAGAAATTCCCAAAAGAAATCCCCTAAAAGAATCAAGGTTCAGGGCACTGGACTCCCACCATGGCTGACTGTGGTTTAAGTCCTGGACCTGGCAGCTCGCTTTCTCAATTTCCCTCTCTCTCTCTTTCTTGCTCTGTCCCTCTCTGGTCAAATCAAAACAAATAAATAAAGTTAAAATTAAATAATTCTTTAATAAAAAAATAAAAAGAATCAAGGTCCCTTAAAGGTGACATCATCAATTCGTGAAAAAAAAAAAAAAAATTTCCTACAGGAGAAGCAGATGGTGAACATACTTAGCCATCTTACCATAGTCCGGAGCAGTACTTAAAGGAAGAGAGATGCTGAGACCTGTTGAAATTCATTTTGTAGGGCTGTTATAACAAAATAACACAGACTTGGGGGTAATTCAAATAGAAATTTATTTTCTCACAGTTCTGGAGTCTAGACATCCAAGATCAATATGCCAGCAGGTTTGATTTCTCCTGAGGATTCTCCCTTGGTTCGCAGATGGCTTCTCACTGTGTCCCCACACGGCCTTCCTTTCCTTGGTGCACATACATCCTGGTTTCTTTCCATATGTTCAAACTTTCCCTTTTTACATGGATTAAGGCCTACCCTTATACTCTCATTTTTAATTTAATCACCTCTTTAAAGACTTATTTCTAGGGACCAGCAGGTGGTGTAATGGTTACATCACTGGACTCCCAAGTAGGCGTCTGTGGTTCAAGTCCTCCACCCAGTGGCTTAAAACTTACACCGGGTGTGTGCATATGCATATCCAAAATCCAAATAAGAGAACGGAGGAGAGATTGTGGCATGGCCCTCCCCCCAGGGGGTGATTTCTTGCTTTCTATCTCTCTGTCTCTGTCTCTCCAGCAAGCGCATGTGCTCTATAGCAAAAAATCTCTCTTAAAAAAGAAAAAAAAACAAACTTATTTCTAAATAAGGTCACATTGTTAACTACTCAGGGTTAAAACTTCAACATATTACTGTTGAGGGGGATATAATTCACATCATAATAATTACTAAGTGTGAAATCACTGATTGAAACCCCTCACCTCTTATTTTTTTCTCAAACCTATTCCACCTTGCCACCAATGCAGCAATTCTCAAGGTCACCAGGAACCCCTAAGTGGCACAATGCAGAAGTTGGGTATCTGTCCTCATCTCGCTCATTCCATCAGCACTAGGTCAGTTTCTCATCCTTGAATCACTTTCTTCACTTGCCTTTCAGGACACCTCATTTTCTTGGTTTTCTTCCTACTTTATAGGTTACTCCTTCTGAGTCTCTTTGGCTGGTTCTTTGTCTTCTATTCTTAAAGCCAATCCTCTTTATAGCTACACTTAAAATGTAATCCACGTATATGCCCAGGAATGCTGAATTTTTATCTCCAGCCGAGTCTAGTCCCCCAAACTCGTATATTCAACTGCCTACACAACTTGTCTACTCAGGTCTCCGATAGACTTCTCCAACCCAGCATATAAAACATAATTCCTGATTTCTTCTCTGAAACTTTCTTCTCATATATGCTGATGTCAAATCCACCCTTTTTATGGTTCAGCCAAAATCATGTTATTATACCTGAATCTTCTTTTCACTTGAGACATATTATTATTCTCTAAAATTTTTTGAGAGGTCAGCACATGGCATGGTGGTTAAGGCACTGTACTACCACATGGCTGACCACGGTTTGAGACCCAGACCTGGAGGCTTACTCTTTCACTTTTTCCCTCTCTAGTTAGTACCTGTGCCCTATAGCAAATTTTTAAAATATAATAACAATAAATAAAATGTTTTAAGTAATTTTTTTTTTTTTTTGGAGAGGTTTTCGCTATAGGGCGCGTGCACTTGGCAGACAGACAGAGAGAGACATAGAGACAGAAAGCGAGAAATCACCCCCCAGGGGGGATGGTCACGCCGCAATCCCTTCTCCTCCATTCTCCCCTCGGGATCTTGGGCACGCACGCACACACGCCCGGCGTGAGTTTTAAGCCACCGGGTTCGGGACGCGAACCACAGTCGACTACGTGGGAGTCCAGCGACATAGCCATTACGCTAACTGCTGGTTCCCTAAATAATTTTTTGAATAGTGAAAAATCTTTTAGCAGAATAAGAAAGAAAAAAATGCTTGTAAAGAACATGTTCAGTTGATATTAGCAATAGTTACCTATAGATATTTAAACTTGCACTCACATTAAATTTTATTTTCAATACAAGACATGGAAAAACAAACCAAAACTAAACTTCAGGTAAAAAGTGAAAATACTGAACACCAAATGAATCTCCATCCACATATCAATCTACAAATTTAGCAGCAAAATATTTCACATCATTGGAAGTACTGTGATGTGCAAAGTCTTCTATTCTAAGGCATGACCTTTAATCAGATATGGCTGCAAAAACTGCCAGATTGAATCCCTAGTGTGAGTGATGTATAGTGACAGAGAGGGACTTGCTGGGAAGGAAATAACCACCCACTCTCTTCTTCCTATCACCTTACTGTGTCTAAGAAAAGAGGTACTCTGATTACTAGCTAATTTTCTCTAACTCTGCTCTATCTTTTCCCAATTAATTCCAATTATGGCATCCAGGATTCTATAAAATTCAGAATTGGCTTATGTGAGAATAATGTTTGTCATCGCATGGCTTCTTAAAGCCTCATTAAACATCAAGCTCCACGAAGGAGATACTAATCAATTTTTGTTTATAATTCTAAGTATAGTACCTAGAACATAGTGGATGTTCACTAATATATACAGAATTAAGTCACTTTGCAGTAGTTACTTCTAACACCCTGTTAGCATCCAAGTTGACAACTATCAGCATGCAGAGGCTGGCAATCTGTGGATACTGCCATCTGGCATCTATGCTGGGAAACAGAAACTCCCAAATAACCTTGCTCCAAAAGGGAGAACACATTTGTTAATTTAAGGATGCATGCTTCTGATGTGCTGTGGATGATATGAACAATTGAGCATACTACGATAGCTCTTTATTCCTTCAAGCAGCCTTAATAATCAAAAGTTGTAAATAAAAATATTCTGCTGGACCTTAAGAAAAAGGAATAACTCCTAAATTAACCAAGCTTTCTTTTGCCTTGCTTCCACGACTTGACCTGCTCTCTTCAAATCTCATTTTCAAGGCAACCTGAACCTTCTTCCTCACCAAAGGCTTAGTTAAGTGACGCACATGCATTCTTCCTTAGCATACTCTTTGTCTTATAGTATTACTTATTACAATCCATTAGGAAAGTGTGTGGCTTTTATAGCATCTATTTCCTTCAAGTAGACCCTGAGATTAAATGTCTAACTCTTGTCATGGGATATAAAACACAGAAATATAGGAAGAGGGAAGAAAAACTTTAAAAAACATTAGTATCATTAGAAATTTGGTATATTTACATGCTGGAAGTATATACTCCCCTTGAGCAAAGTAGAAGCAGTTTAGCTTGGTGCTTTGCAAGAATAATGAACAAAAATAGACCAAAATAGCCAGGAAGCTACCAGATGGGATGCATCATTAATAACATCCAACTCCGAGCCTCATCAAGGGTTGACATGAGGGCATGGTTCTTGCTGTGTCTCTCTCTCAAGCTGCCAGTAATGGCTTTGCTTGGATCTCCAATCATGAGGGTAGGAACTGTGCCTATTTTGTTCATTTTGCTTGTGTTTCAAGAACCTAACGCAGTGCCAGATACACATACTAGGTACTCAATACATGTGCTGAGTGTTCAAAGACTCTCGCTACATAAAAATGTCCTTTTCCCTCTTGTTCTTATTTTCATTTTTATCTGTCAAAATCATGTTGACAATTTTAAATATCTTCTAAACATTTTCTAATTTTCAGTCATCTCTTTTGATGTACTAATATTGGTGCTTACTCTAAATTCTCGCCCCAAAATCCCCTTCAACTTTCCCCTCAATAGTCAGTCAAATCAAGCATCAGTAGTACCATTCTGTTCTATATGGGAGAAACATCAATGGAAAAAAATAACAACGATATTGTTAACTGACACTTTCAGAATTACTATGGATAAACCGTGGTTAAAAGGTGTATTACATAACCATTTACTTAAACATTTGAATAAATACATGTATTATATTTAAATATTAATTTATATATTGAATTGGTCCGTTGCTTCTCTACATCTATATAAAACAAATAAGATAGTTGATTTCCATGCATTTTTTTAAGTTTTTTAATCATTAAGTTCTCACACTGCAAATTTAGTATTCTGCTACACATACCTTTTACAATCCTGAAACTTTTTGCCTTGAAATAAACATGTGAGACTATAAAACATCTGTCAGACTAAACAAGTCTGGAATTTAAGTCGTCAGTTTTGAGGGGAACAAAAATGAATATATTGAGAGCTCAAGAACAACTGAAGCGCTTTCTCTTTTGCGGCCATCGCGCAAGCGGCAGTGGCCAAAATGAAGTTCAATCCTTCCGGGACTTCTGACCGAAGCAAGAACCGTAAAAGGCATTTCAATGCACCTTCCCACATCTGAAGGAAGATTATGTCTTCCCCCCTTTCCAAAGAGCTGAAGCAGAAGTACAACGTATAATCTATGCCCATCCAAAAGGACGATGAAGTTCAGGTTGTGTGAGGACACTGTAAAGGTCGGCAAATTGGCAAAGGGGTCCAAGTTTACAGAAGAAATATGTCACCTATATCGAGCAGGTGCAGCAGGAGAAGGCTAATGGCACAGTGGTCCATGTGGGGTTTCACCCCAGTAAGGTGGTTACCACTAGACTAAAGCTGGACAAAGACCTCAAAAAGATCCTTGAACGGAAAGCCAAGTCTCACCAAGTAGGAAAGGAAAAGGGCAAATATAAGGAAGAAACAATTGAGAAGATGCAGGAGTAAAATAATCTTATATACCGTTCTTATTAAAAAAAAAAAAAAAAAAAAGTGAAGTGAAACCTTAAGGGATGACTTCGTCCATCCTATCGAGTCAGCCTCTTGTCATAACCCATGTCTCTGATTTAGAAAAATGTTTTACAATACGAAAGGAACACTGGGGACACTTTTAGGCCCTGGCTCACCATGGTTTCTAATATTCACGGGACAGGACTGTAAGGATCTTGTCCTGAGACACTGCCAGCATTTTGTGATGAAGATAATTTTCATAGCAGCTATGGCTACGGGGACAACTACAGCATGGCCCCTTCCGCGTCCTGAGGCTTGCTGGCAGAACACAGCAGCTGCCAGTTCACCTTCTAACCCTCATCAAGAATCCTTCCCAGTCTAGACACGAGGCTGTCAGGTGCCCCCAACAGGCAGTTATGCCACTTCGTAAAAATAAATGATTACACCAAAAAGTACTCTCACCAGGCAAACTGTTGTACAACTGAAGTGTGCATGAAAATATGCACACTCCACTTTCACAGTCACAAAAATTAGGCAAGCCTTGACTTACCACTAGCAGTAATGGTGTTCTTTGGAAATTGAGAAAAGTTGCAGTAAAATTAAAGCCCGATTATAGGTCAACCTTGTGAAAATAATTAGGACCAATTTGTAATGTCATTTTTCTTAAATAAATCACATTTTGCCCATGAAAAGAAAAATGAGAAATGCCACTAACCATTGCAGCTTTATCTAACAAGAGATAAGATAGCAAATAACAGATAGCAAGATCTCTGTAAATTATATTTAAGCAGAAAGACCAGGTACTTGCAACTCCACAGCCAATCAGCCCCCATTTTCGCCACGCACATCTACAAAATCTATGCTTTTTTCATAAATTAGTTGTACTTCATGTTAATTCATGTTTATAAAAGTCAAAGATTGACTTCAATGAAAAAATTTAGTTTATGTATCCATCAGTGAGTTATAGGATCATTACAAACAAAATACTGAGTTGCCAGAAAAGTCATGACGTAGTTTTCTGT
This sequence comes from Tupaia tana, assembly GCA_026018925.1. Classification (NCBI taxonomy): domain Eukaryota; kingdom Metazoa; phylum Chordata; class Mammalia; order Scandentia; family Tupaiidae; genus Tupaia; species Tupaia tana. The sequence goes on along the minus strand of JAKSZU010000007.1, from coordinate 159,559,202 downwards.
TTTTCTAGGCGAAAATGTGTTATCACTTTTCTGACAATCCAGTGTAAGTGCTGAAAGACAGTACTTATGTAAAAAGCGTTATTATTAGTGGTACCAGCAGTACAGATGGAGAACAGAAGTACATGCACCAAAATGATGTTCTACTACATGAGAAGTCAGCAGAATCTGCAATAATCAGGTTACTAAACCTTACATGTTTAGGCATTAACACAAAATAATGTGCAGATGCTTGGATTTTTTTATTTGTTATGTATTAAATCACTTAGGGCTCTGTAGTCTGCAAAGATAAAAACAAACCTACTCAAAGTACCTTAAATTAAAAAGGAATTTAAAGCTTCCCCTAAGTGAAAAGTGCCAGATGGGCTATGCCTGCAGGCATGGCTTGAAGCAGGAGCTCATCGATTTCATCAAGACTTTATTTTTCTCCATCTCTTAGCTTCAATTTCCTTGCTTTATTCAAGAGCAGATTTTCCTTTATGGTAACAAGCAATATGCAACTGCCTCAGAAACTACATCTATTGGTGTTAAGTCCAGAAGGATCCAGTCTTGACCAGAATTTCAAGAAAAACAAGTCACGGGGTCTCAATGCATCTGACTCCCCACTGTCACTAAATCAAACACTGAGCTTAGGAGATCAGGCTCTCTAATTGGCTTAGCCTTGGTACATTCTTCAGTCTCAAACTAGAGGCTTGGATGAGGGTGGAGGAGGGCACCAAAACCCATAGACAGTAAGGGAACAATAGGGAGCTTTCCAGAGAGAAATCAAGATTACCAACAATGAGAGAATGAATGCCCGGCAGGATACAAATAACTTATGTCCACTAAAGGGGACTGAGTAAATAATTGTCTTAATACTAACATCACATTCTATAATAATGTTCCGCATTTCATAAGGTGCTACAAGGGAGATGATCAAAATAACTTCATCTCTTTTAATGTCAGTATTTTCTTTTTTAGCATTTTTTTCCTTAGGGTGCATGCACTCACAGAGAGAGACAGACAATGAGAGGGAAAGTGAGAAATCATCCCCAAGGGAAGATGGCCATGTGGCAATCCCTTCTTCTCCATTTTCCTCTTGGGATCTTGGGCATGCACACTCGCCTGGCCTGACTTTCAAGCCACCAGGTCTGGGATTCAGACTGCTGTTGGCCCAGCGACATAACTGCTACGCCATCCACTGGTCCTAATGTCAGTATCTTAAATGATCGTGAAAGACATGGTATATATGATATCACATAAAACAGTAAATTTCATATTAAAGTTAAATATAATAAGATATATTTTCACTGTTAGGCAAAATCTTCATTTTCCCATATTCTGGATATCATATTAATAATAATATCAACATTGGTGCTATTATATTTAGTATTTTGAGTATCTGCCTGCTGAGCTAGTTTCTAGCTATCAAAATTTTATTTTACTTCTATTTTTAGCTATATCTTGGGAGGCTAATTTTATGTTGAACTGTCTTCTAGCTTTAAAAATAGTAATAATTTGAGGGCAGGAGATGGTATAATGGATACGTCTCTGGATTCCCACATGGTCAACTGTGGTTCAAGTCCCAGACTCAGTGGCTTCAACCTCATGCCAGACACATGTGGGTGCATGACCAAAATCCCAAAAAGAGAATGGAGAAGGGATTGTAATCAGGCCATCCTCCTTAGAGGGTGATTCTCGCTTTCTGTCTCTCTGTCTCTCTGGCAAGTGTACGTGCTCTATAACAAAATCTCTCTTAAAAAATTTTAAATAAAATACCAGTTTTAGACTTTTATAAATATACTGAGTATTTTATTACAGAATCTTCCATTTTTTATCTGTTTCATGTTTCTATGAGAGGAGTGGAAATAGTGAAGAAAGATGATGACAAAGGAGGCAGAGTTTTGAAAGCAACCATCAAGAGTCTGAATTTGATTCTTAAAGATATTGGAAAGTCAGTTAAACAGAGAATTACTTGTTAAGGCTACCTATTGTTTCTGAAAGTTTCTATCAGTTTAAAGATGTAAATGGTCAAGATGAAATGTGAGGAAACATCAATAGTCCAAGGGGAAAAAGATGATATTAAATAAATGAAAAACGAAAACATCCTTCTTTAGAAACAGAAATAAAATGATTTAGTGATCTCTTGTATGGGAGGTCTTGGTGAGGAGCAAGAAGTTATGTTTGATTTCCAGCTGGAGCATCAGATTAGATGTCAGTGTCCTTGCCAGGACAGCTGAGAGGAGAAAACCTGCTGAGAGGAGCTACTTAGTGTTTCCTTTGTTTGTTTGGAGAAGGTAAGTTGACAGATACAAAACAACCAAATCAATATCACAATGTTCTCACCGTCATTTGCAGATTTATGTGAAGCAGGAAAACATGTCAGTTGTTGACAACAGAAAGTTCCTCACTGAGGTTGCTCAGGGCCATGCTCTGCCTTCTTGTTTCAACTCTTACTGTAAACCCTATTCTTTGTAAGTTTACCTTTTTATTTTATTTTTTTTTGTGGGTTTTTTTTTTTTTTTGATCTAATGAAAACACAATTTTATACTGAAAGTAAAATACATTTTGAAGACCTGCTCCCTTGTTTCTTATACTTTACCTTGTACAAACACTAGCCATGAAGGTCACGGTCTCCTTTACACAATAAATTCTTTAGCATTCCATATTATTTACTCAGAAAGATGAACCTAGAGTTGATAAGAGATTTGAACAGAGGTAAACCCCTTGTACACAGAGTACAAATTGAACAGAATTCGGATTCTTAAGTCACGACTCTCACTAACAGACCAAATTTCAGCTGCCATTTCTCCATTTCTCATACACATACACACACACACACACATACACACACTTATAAATGAATCCGTCTATGCACAGTTAATTCAAATTTTCACATATATCACATTATTACATAAATTATATATTTACTATATATATATGTGTGTGTGTGTGTGTGTGTGTGTGTGTGTATGTATTTTGTGTGTGTATGGTGTCATCGTTTAAAACAACCCATAAGCATGAGGCTGAGGTGCTGGCCAGTGCTCCTAAGTGCACGAAGGTTCTCAAGCTCCATATGGAGAGAGCGTGTTAGGTAATCTTGGTTCAGGCGTGAGTTATAGGGCTGTTGGTTGTGAGCTCAATGTTAATCCAGAAAAAGGAAGAGGAAATTCGTCCATCTGTATATGTGCCTGCTCAGGAAAGTGCTAAATTAGAATCTATAATGCGTAATGAGGCTACGGAAAGGATGGAAAAGTGGCTAAATCTGTGGATTCACGTGATGATGAACAATTAAAAAAAAAAAAAAAAAAGCAGAGTGGTCAGCACTGTTTGAAGCTGAAAACCAATGTGCACAGTCAAGTTACCCAAGATCAGGAAAATGTGCAAACCCTAAATGATCATGCTTTATTATTTAAAAAAAAAAACTTATTTGGAAGAAATATGCATTAGACTAAGTGTTTTTAAACAGAATCACACATGAAACATAGTCATGTATTGATCAGTTGATAGGAATGTGACCAGAGGCTAGACAGAACCTGTTCCTGTATTTGAAGAGGAACGAAAGTTCCATATTCCCTAGTGCAGTGGTTGTGGCAACGCTGCAGGATAGAAATAGCACAAAAAGTAGGAATTGACTCTGTGAGTGTGTCTGTGTGTGTGTGTATGCGTGTGTCTGTGTGTGTGTGTGTGTTTGTGTGAATAAACACACTGAGTGTGATGCATAATTATAATATGTACTCCATGGCTTCAAGTTCATAATATTTGAAGAACAGACAAGAACACAATGGATCATCCACATAAAACTACATGGTTAGGTCTTAAGGGTCAGAGCAAGTCAGACTTTATATAATTATTTAAAAATTATTAGTGTATAATTTATTTAAGATATATAGTATATATATGAACATACATATACAGCCAATTCAAATTTTATATATATTGTATTTTAACTAAAAAAATTATATGACATATACGTAAGTATACAGGTCCAGTGAATTCAAATATTCATGTTTTATATTTATATATAAATTATATATGTATGAGCCTATGTACAGTCAATTCAAATGTTCATACATATTACATTATTATATACATTAAATATTTATTATTTGTTGTTTTTGAGAGATTTTTGCTACAGGGTGTGTGTGCTCACCAGGGAGATAAAGACAGACAGAGAAACAGAAAGCAAGAAATCAATCCCCAGGTGGAATGACCATGCTGCAATTCCTTCTCCTTCTCTCAGGATCTTGGGCATGCACACACACACGTCTGGCATGAGTTTTATGTTGCCTGGTCCGGGTCTCAAACCGTGGTCACCAAGGTGGGAGTCCAGCAAGGTAACAATTACGCTCTCTGCCGGTCCCAGATATTTATAATTTTCATGTAATTATGTTTATGACTTGCTCTGTCCCTTAGGACCTACCATGTATTGGGTCATCAGAAAGCCATGATACATTTTCGCATAGAAAAGCACAGAAAAACACATCGTGACTTTTCTGCTGACTGAATAGTTTTGTTTGGATGACCCACTGTGTCCTGAACTGTTCAGATGTTAGCCACATGACGCCACGGACTGTGTCTTGTGTTTTGGTATCCTTGTAGTATATGCCTTAAAAATCCTTCTGAAGAAGCAAAGGAGCACAGGAAGCAACAAATTCTCTCTCTTATTCATCCTAATGGCACGAAGACCTCATAGCATTAATGAGAGCTAGTTATCAGCTTTCATCTTTGTCTTCTGTTATCCCCATGTAAGGGGTTAGTACCACAAGGCTAAAAGTGCATGTGTAGGAATGCGTCACACACCATAAACTTAGTCAGAATTACCTGAAATGCCTTCAGAACTATCCACATGTAAATAATGACACTTTACTAGCAAAGCGGGGTGATACAAAATGAATGATATTAATAATCTAACAAATTTTCTGAAAGCAAAACCATTATCTTTATACTTTCAAGTACTTTAAAAGCTGCTTGAGTTTCTTTCATGGGGAAGAATATTAATAGGAAACCATTATTCTGCTCCTGAATCAGCATGTGCTCTTTGAAAATAGCATACATTTCTAGCTTATGAAGGATATACACTTAATTACTCAGAAACTTCCATTTAAATCAAAAATTAAAGTTACAATTTGAAAAGTTCCAATTAGTTTAAATAATTTAATGTGAAGCACCCTTGGTGGTTGCTCGTAAAGGAACATAACTCCATGAAACAATACATTATACAGAGCATAGTGTTGAATTCATTCCACACTGTAATCAGAAGATGTTAAAACTATTCCTGATTTTGTTAGTTCAGACGTTTCCACGAAAAGGACCGATTTGGAGGTCAAGAAATGATTCAAGAAGCCTGTTTTTCTACTGTGCATCTTTGACAACTACCTAGTCGGATCACTTTACCCTCATCACATAGGAAGTTTACATACGTAAGTAAAATTGAAATAAAAGAAAAGATGATCCTAAATAACTAATATGAAGAAAATTCATTTCCTTACCAATGAAAATTTTCACTTCCAGAACGTATTTGTATTACATTACTCAGTCCTACAATTTTAAGTACCCAGGTGGATCACAGCATTTTACCACACGCCTGCTTTATGCCTGAGGAGCAGGAAGTTTTATACATTGCCCAAGATCCCACTGCTAGTAAAGTCATAAATCTGGGAGCTAATAAAAGTACAATTTTACAATGAAAATAAATTAAGTTTTGATGATTTGCTTCCTCGTTTCTTATCCTTTATCTTGTGCAAACACTATCTATGAAGGGTCATGGTCTCCTTTGACACAAAGAATTCTTTAGAACTAAATGTTATTTATTCAGAAAACTGAAGCCCAGAGTAGATAAGAGATTTGAAAAGAGGTAAACCCTTGTCATACAGAGTAAGAACTGAAGTCTGATTCTCAGACCATGACTCTTGACTTTTTCCTGCTATTTCTCCTTACTCCATTTTTTTTTTCAATTTTCCCAGAAGGTGTGTGCATGCCAGAAGGGAAAGAGAGGGAAGAGAAGAGATCACCCTGTTGGGCACAGTCATGCCACAATCCCATCTCCATTTTTCCATCCTGTCAGTTTTCTGGGCACACAGGCACCTTCCGGCTTGTTTCTCAACTCACTGAGTCTGGGACTCAAACATGATGTCAGCCATGTGGGTTCTGACTGCTTTAACCAAGCCCTGGAGCCAGTCCTCTTCTTATCTTAACTTACCAATGTTCTTAGTCTCAAATATATTCCAATTTACCACCACTAATAAGCATTTTTGAATATATAGGAAAATGGTCAAAAATGGAATTTGTCTGGAACCATAAAAGACCTCGTATTGCAAAAGCAATCCTGCACAAGAAGAATGGAGTAGGAGGCATATCACTCCCTGATCCCAAGATATACTATAAAGCTGTGGTCATCAAAACAGCATGGTATTGGCATAAAAACAGACATGTGGACCAATGGAAGAGAATAGAGACCCCAGAAATAACCCCCAAAGCTTACAGCCAACTGATCTTTGACAAAGGATATCAGTCAATCCATTGGGAAAAGGAAAATCTCTTTAGTAAATGGTGCTGGAAAAAACTGGGTATCCACCTGCAGAAAGATGAAACTGAACCCCCATCTTTCACCATTAACAACAGTCAACTCAAAATGGATCAAAGATCTGAACCTAAGACCTCAAACAATAAAACTACTGGTGGAAAATGCTGGGGAAACTCTGGGGGACATTGGAGTAGGCAAAGACTTCTTAAATAAGACTCCCAAAGCACAGGCAATAATCCCTAAAATAGACAAGTGGGACTATATTAGACTAAGAAGTTTCTGCACAGCAAAGGACACAGTAGCAAGTGTGAACCGACAACCCTCAGAATGGGAAAATATTTTTGTTAAATATGCCTCAGACAAGGGACTGATAACCAGAATACATAGGGAACTCAAGTGCCTTATGCGAAAAAAAATGATTAACCCAATTAAAAAATGGGAAAATGAGCTGAACAGAAGTCTCTCTAAGGAAGACATACGAACAGCCAAAAAGCATATGAGGAAATGCTCAACATCTCTCATCATAAGGGAGAGGCAGATAAAAACCGCAATGAGATACCACCTAACCCCTGTCAGAATGGCAAAGATTAAGAATATAAAAAGTGATAAGTGTTGGGGGGGATGTGGTGAAAAGGGAACCCTCCTACACTGTTGGTGGGAATGTAAACTAGTTCAACCACTGTGGAGAACAATATGGAGGTTCCTCAAAGATCTACAAATAGAACTACCATTTGATCCAGCAATCCCACTTCTGGGTATTTACCCAAAAGACAGGAGAACACTCAGTCAGAAAAGTGCTTGCACATCAATGTTTATTGCAGCATTATTCACAATTGCCAAGACATGGAACCAACCTAAATGTCCACAAACTGATGAATGGATTGGAAAAGTGTGGTATATATACTCTATGGAATACTACTCAGCCATAAAAAATAACAAGACCCTGGAATTTGATAGAATGTGGTCAAATACGGAGGATATATTGCTGAGTGAAGTAAGCCAGGCTATGAAAGGAAGATATTGTATGTATCCACTCAATATATACCGACTATCAGCACTCTATGATAGAGAGCAAAAAATTGAAGGACATAAAAGCAGTGAAGGTACTTAATGAGAATAGGACAGTGTGGAATGGGGGAAGTGAAGAGAAGAGGATAGAGAAAGATAGCAAGTGAACAATAGAGAGGCAGGACGTTAGTGAAAAACAGATATGGCTTATTAACTGTTGATGTTGACATGTATAATATTCTCAACTGGATTTGTCTGAGAAGTATTTCATGATGGGCAAAGTATTTGTACAAGCAAGATGAGAAATGGCGATTGACTGTTTTAAAAATAATTAGAATAATAATAATAATGATTGGGGAAAACATAGAAAAGATATGAATGTTGTAGCGGGGAGATTAATGTCTCTGTACTGACTGACATGCATGGCATTCCCTTTTGAAAAAGCAATGTAATACACTGTAAAGTTATATGTAATTCAATGTAATATAAAGAAGAATATGATGATAATAAAAATTTTTTTAAAAAAAGAAATACAAAAAAAAAAATGGAATGACAGCCTCATGTTACCAGTCTAACAATCTCCACATCAGTTCTGTGTCTACAACACATGCTTCCAGATTTAAAAAAAAAAAAGAAAAGTCACATATTTTATGCCAAAAAAATCTGGTTTCATTTACAATTTTTTAATTTGATGTTTACCAATGCTGTCACCACTATCAACTTTCAGAAAAGAAAGTCGTTTTGATCTACATGCAATAGAACCCTCTAGACAGAACCTGATGTAGAATTACTCTGAACAAACATTTTATAGCCAATATTATAATCTTCGGTAGCCCAAGTATTTACAAAAGCTGAGAAGTGGTCTTTAAATATCACTAGTTTTATTACTCTATATTTTCCTCTGAATACAAGAGAAATTTCTAAGCTGCCACCTCAAATGTAAAAACAAATTATGTTTGATTCCTCTCCTCACTTGTCTTAGAAACGTTCAGGTAGGGACCAGTAGATGTATGACACAAGTAGTCCATACATCACTGGACTCCCACATAGTCTACCATGGTTCAAGTCCCAGACCCAGTGGCTTAAACTCACACCAGGTTTGTGTGCGTGTGTGCCCAAAATCTCAAGAGGAGAAGGGATTACAGCGTGGCCATCCTCCTGAAGATGGGAGGTGATTTCTCACTTTCTGTCTCTTTGTCTCTGTATCTCTTTGGCGAACACATGCACCCAACAGCAAAAATCTCTCTACAAAATAATATGAAGTGTTCAGACAGATATCAACTAGAAATGGCATGCACTGACTTCTTATTTTCCAGTGACATGTAAGCCAAATATAGTGTTATTAACTAAAGAGCCAATCATAAAGGCAATAAATCTTTACTCATTGTGAGTGATTACCCACACACACTTTAGCATAGTCCATTTAAAAAAGAAGCATTTTAGTTTTAAGAGTCGATCATAAAACACACAATCATTAATAGAGGAGAGCTTTATCGTTGGTGGGAGTTTCCCTCTTGGTAGCTCATGACGGTTTGTCAGTAATAAAAATCGGTTAGCACTTCCTCTGCTCATTAGGTGGAATTATTCCCTTGACTGGTGACATCAATGTATTTGTAACAACCCCCATCTGCAATGCTGACAGCGTGGCCTAAAATGGACTGATAAAAGGCGTTTTGAGAGAAAGCTATTCTAGTCAATCTAGAGCAGAAAAAGTCAGACATGATATGCCTGCATTTTAGACTGCTCCGTATCCTACATGCTCACGATTATGCTATTCATAAATATTTAACTCTCGAATATCTATCTTGAAATAAGCAATGGGACTTTTTAGAACACGTGTTGAGTTCACCATACTCAAAATACCTCCCGTTTAAATAATAATGTTAGAAAAAGGATATTACGTCAAATGGAAGCAATTCAGTAATGATTTAAAGTAAGAACATACTTTACATACAGACTTTAAGGTATGTCAAAAATACATTGCTGAACTGAATATGCTAACAGCTTTCTGAGATGTGTATCTTGTAGATCATTAAAATGAAAGATATTTTAAATGCAATATAAATTTGTTGAAACTACGGATTATTAAAAATACTCTATTTTGAATGAATAAGTAAAGAGCCAATAATTATGACTTTATCCATGTCCACCAAAACATTAAAATATTATTTTCAGCATTTCAACCCCTTGATGTTACAGCTTACCCTACAGTACCTTTTTCTTGAATCAGATATTGATGGCTGCAGTCGTGGAAAAGGCACAAATGTGGATCCACAAGGAACCAGTTGTGGAGACATTATGATCTTCTGCTCAGATATTTTGTTCAGGAGAAAAGAAATTTATTTACAGCCACAAAGCCTTTCATGCAGTAGGATGGTCAAAGGAATGAGGTCTTTGTTTTTATCAGTATGTTTTAAAGATGTAAACATTTCAGCTTCAGCAGCTGATTCTAATTTCTTTAATGCTATCTTTGATTCTGCATTGCTTGACAGACTATTAAGGAAATGTTGATGATGCAGGAAGACCAGTGTACTGGGTAACATGATTATTTCACAGAGCACTGTGTATTCATTAATAGCAAATAAATTGTCACAATGTTCCTCTCTGCTTCTTTAAAAAATCTCTCATTTACATGTATTTGGTCTCAAGATGTTTAGTGCTCAAAATATAGAATACCACTTGTTTCAGAAAATAAAAGCTATGATCTCTTCTCTGGTAAACAAAAATCAGATGTGAATTTTAAGAAAGTCCATAACACTGAAACCATGTCTACCAAGCACACAAGCCTTACAATTGAGAAAAACATGTAGCAAGCATATTTTAGACATACCAGAAAAGGCCTTCTACAATAATTTTTATAACAAGCAAATATTCAAGGCCAGCACATGGCGTAGAGGTGTAAAGGTTGACCACAGTTGGAATCCTGGACCCACTGGCTTGAAAATCACACTGGGTGCGTGTGCATGGGTGCCCAAAATCCCATGAAGAGAGTGGAGGAGAAGAGACTGCAGCGTGGCCATCCCCTTGAGAGGGTGGGGAATGATTTCTTACTTTCCCTCTCTCTGTCTCTGTCCAGCCAGTGCACACACGCTATGCCAAAAACTAAAACAAAAACCGTGTACATCTGAAATGTCACATTCTAAGAAGCCTCATGCTCGACACATGCCCTATAAAATAACTGACACATTTGGGGACCAATCGAAGTGAACAAGTTTCTTGTGGATATAACAAGAAATGGCAAACTATACAAAGAAAATATATACATGTATGAACTCATATAGATGCAGAAATACAGAAAATGTACAAATCCCATGAAAAGGCAAACAAAAATGTTACATTTTTAAAATTTCTATGGCAAAAATGTAGCACAGTAGTCTATCAATCCTTCTGAAGCCTTATTCATGACAGCCTTGTTTTGACTTTAAAAAAAAATCAAAATAACATAATGGTGCAATAACAAAAAAATTACATATTTTTGGTACATCAATGATATAGAATAAATCGAAAGATAAATAATGGTAAAAAAGGTATTCATAATATACTATTGAATAAGAAAAATGATAAATGAAAACTAGATTACCAAATACTATTGTGCTTTTATCCTTTCTGGGTTAAACAGACATATTAATGTAGAGGGGAAATCTGAAATATTATACATCAAATTATTAACATTAGTGAAATTGTGCAATTTTTTTTAAATGCCAGATAATTGTTTTCAATCAGTATTTCCTACCATTTCTGACATGACTACATACTACCTATGTAATAAAGACAAAATCTTAACAAAATAAGACACCATTGTACGTAGTAACATCACTATCACCAGGTATGGCCATGGTTTCACTTCCTAAAATGTTTCTCTCTTCAACATTTTGAACGTTCTATCTGAAGATTCAAAGTTGTTCTCTGGTGACGTTAGGTCACTTTCAAATAGGCCATACTGAAAATCACATCATACCTTTGTCCTAACCACTATTTACTAGTTAGTTTAAGTGATCAGACTTTAGCCCCTGCCAATCTCCCAGTCACTTCGGTTCAGACAAGAACTTAAAAAAGAAACAAAGCCAAATATCATAAACTCTAAATACATAATAGGTGTAAACTGCAATTTTACAAAACCAGAGTTCTTGGCCTTACATCATCTAATATCCTCCTAACTTCTTTTGCTGAAGTCTGTGGGGAGGTGCTTATTCCACTCCTTTAAGCACGACGTATGGGCTTTGCCATTTACAGCTTTAGAGGCGTTTTCTTCCAACTCAACGGAGCTGGGCTGACACTTCACCAGGCTCACACTTCAGGGAAGAGAGAGCCTGGCAGGGCTCGCTGAGGAATCCCCTTACAGACTTCCAAAAGGGCAGGCTACCATTTCAACCATCTGAGGATGAAAATGATGAGGGAAGTGGTATGGAGTAAAAGAAGGCAAACTCTGCAGCCACGGTGACGTGCATTTCCAGCCACCTCCCAGAATGACTAGCTCTGGGACTTTGCACCAGAGCCACTGACATCTCATTATTTACCTCATTGTTTCTTCTAGGCAAACTGAGGTAGTGACTGGTGCTTTCTGACATGAACGAGAATAAAGGGAGAACGCATGTGAAATACCTAATATAGAAATTGATGTGTAAAGTTACTACAACTGAAGACCAACAGAAATGATATTCTGATTAAAACTTAAGTTCGTGAGACACCTTTTCAAAACTTCAGAGTTTAGGCTAACAGTACATGTTGCCGGGAATGACCCATTCCGCCTCCGAACAGTTTATAAACACCAGCAGGAGCCAAACGGGAACCAGTGGAGAGTAGGCTGATTTACAACTTACTTTTAATTTATTTGGAAACTATTTGAGTTTCCAGAACTAACATTAAAAGAACCATTCAACATCTAAGTTCATTTTTAACTTAACTTTAACATACCCAGCTCCAGCTTGAAACATGAATCTTACCTAGAATTAAAGGAAAATGTTGAGATAAACAAGAGGGAAGATATAGATAGATGGATAGATAGGTATATAAATAGACATATAAAATCTTGGAGATTAGATGTTTTGCATTCCTTCCGTGAATTTTCACCATACCTAGAATTCTATGTGTATAATATTTATTAAATGAAATAAAAACAAGAAAACTATGAATGGGCCTGGCCCGTAGTGCACTAGTTAAGTGCTATGTATTAGGAACCAGTTATCACAGGCTTGACTGGTTCGAATGCCAGCCTTAGAAGCTTGAAAAACATGCCAGGCACATGTGCATGTACACCCAAAATCTGATGAGATGGAGAAAAAGGGATTGCATCATGACCAAACCTCATTGGGAGAGGGGTGCCAGAATACACACACCCTCTGGCAATGAAAAAGAAAGATGAGAGAAACTCTGAATAACTGCAGTCTTCAATAATGTATCATCAGAACATTCTTTAACATGTTCAATGATTCTCTGAAGCAGAGCCAAAATCAGTTCCTTCCACTCTATATAAACTTTTTCACATGTGAAGGGATATTTAAATGATAGTCTTCCACTCTATTAATATGCTTTGATGAATAATCAAGTTAACGAGCTCTTCTTATAAACCAAGCAAAAAGCATATAACCTATAACATAAGGCATTGCAGTGAAATAAAGGAGCTCAAACTGCTTACGTCCCCATCAAATCCCAGGAACTTTGTTTCACCCATGTAAATTGTATTCATTCCAAATTTACTCTTTCCAGAAGGAAAGCAGCAGCAATGCAAAAGCAGAAGACATTCTCAAATGATCAACACACACAGACTTTTATCTGGTCATAATCAAATTTCATTCTTTTCCTGGGCAAAGGAAAGATATATTAGTGATATAGAGATTAAAAAAAAAAACTCAAATAAAATTCTGTGTGACAAGCAAGCAACAAATAAATAAATAAGGACATAGGGATTAAAATTTGTATTGTCCTGGCCAATAGGTGGCATGATGGCTAAGGCACTAGACTCCCACCTGGTTGATCACAGTTCAAGTCCTACACCTGGTGACTTTCTTTCACACTTTCCCTTTCTCTCTTGGTCTCTCCCTGCCAAATTTAAAAATAATAATAAAAAAATAAAATATATAAAATAAATCTTAAAAATTTGTATCGTCAAGTTAATGACAAAGATGATTGTTAAGGGTATCACAACCCAATGTAGCTGTTGCTTCCACTTAGCGATACCTTTAAAGCACAAGGCTGTCTTGGTGACACGGACAGAATGACTAAAGCTAAGAGAAAGCTATTGATCCAGTGACATTCTCGTCCAATGGACAGCAATTACTGGACTTGTTAGGACCGTATCTATAACAAGAAAATTACTGCTCAGCTACAAAAGGAGACCTGAGTTCTCATTTTTCTACAGAGATGTCTATATGATCCTTAATGATAAGGATCATTTAAAAAAGAGAACTATGATGTTCCAGAAAGAAGCAATTACAAATATGAATGAACTGTACTCCCATGAACCAAAAAGCACCTAAGAACTTTGCAAGTTCTTCAGTATTCTGGAGTACTTAGTCCCCCTGAAGATTTGATCACTTTCTCCCAGGTTAGAAATGCAGCAATTTCTAGGGGTCAGCTGGTAGTGCAGCGGTAATGCAGCACTTTGTGATGTTGGACCCACCTGGGAAGATCCAGAATTCAAGTCCCAAGGCCTCCTGGACATGCCAGGCACAGGTGTGTCTGTCATTCCAGCTGACTAAGTCTGAGCATGGATCACAACATGAATACCTTGTTGCAGACGCCTGTATATGTCTTTTTCTCTCTGTCTCTCCCTATCTCATAGGAGAAATATCTCCTTACAAGAGAAAGGAGGGAATGAAGGAAGGAAAAGAAGAAAAAAGAAAGGGACAAAGAAAGAAAGAATGGAAGAAAAAGAAGAAAGGTAAGAAAAAGAGAGAGGGAGAGAGAAATCTAGCAATTTCTAGATTATAAAATGAGAAGATTTGACTAGCATTTTGTCACATTGCTAATTCTCTCCCAGGTCAGGAATCCAGCAATTTAAATCAATCCATGTGGAAAGATAACCTCCACGTGGTTGCAGAAGCATTTACTTATTCACTCAATCATTTTTGTGTCTTCTATGATGGCTGGCATCATATTAATATATCAACCAGTAAACAAAATTAGTTTTTTTCTTCTCATGGATCTTATAATCAGAAGAAGCAGAAACTGAGCAGCAATAAATGTTGAATTACAAATTGGAGTAAGTACTATAAATGAAAAATCCATGAGATTTCTCTTCACAGGTACACAGGGTGGGGTGGCGGGTAAAGAGGCTTCTCCTCTAGCGTCATGAAGCCAGGGCTGATGGACTGCTCTTCTCGTATGAGGTCACCCCAAGGAGTAATTCTGTTAAACTCAAGCTCACTTTCATTCACAACTGGGAGATAATGTACAGTTCCCCCCACTATGGCCCAGTAATCTTGTAGTCACAGCACAAAATCTTAGAAGTTGATGAAAGAAAAAGGAGAGTTTTGTTTTTGTTTTTGCTTTTTTTTTGCTTTTTATAAGCGGGATTTTCTGTTATAGGGCATGCACTAGCCAGAGAGACAGAGAGATACAGAAGGCAAGAAATCACCCCCAAGTGTGGATGGCCATGGTGCAGTCCCTTCTCCATTCTCCTCTCGGGATCTTGGGCATGCACATGGGCCTGGCATGAGTTTTAGGCCACCAGGTCTGGAACTTGGACCATAGTCAACTACACAGGCATCCAGCAACAAAATCATTACGCATCCTTGTTTTTGCTTTTACTCAAGACATACTAACACACTATCTCAAAAACTACATTTTGCAAAAATGCTCCACCAGCTGAAGACTGTCCACATTTCAGTGTTGAGTGTCTTTGAACTATTTTCAGTACATGTACACTTTGAGAGAAAAATCACAAGAAGAGGTATGGTTCCATGGAGTAAACTGATTTCCTACTAGCTGCTGAGGGAACCTGTCTCTGCATTAAAGTGCACAGCTGCTGTGACTAGGTACATTGCTTTAAAGTTTGTCATTTTGAAAAGGAACTCTCCAGGCAATAAATACATATAAGCCACAGAATGATTATTAACACGATTATCTTGTAGACTTGGGAGACTAATATTTGGGCTGAAACAAAAATGCCTGTGTCCTAAGATTATTCTCAGATGAAGTGTAAGAAGGAAATGGGAAGACCAGGAAGGCTGCTATGAACTAAATTAACATTAAGTAGAACAAACATATTAAGGGAAAGCTTTCATCTCAGTCTTTAAAATCATAAAAAAATAAAATAAAATAAAATAAAATAAAATAAAACAAAACACTTGGTAACCTGTTTCTTAGAAATGTGATTAAAAGGTAAAACATAGAGACAAAAGAAACTAAATTCAAAATCTAAGAAAAAAAGAACGTATACATTTTTATAAACATTTATCAAATAGATCTCAAAATCCTCTGCAAGAAATAGCAGACCACTTTACAGAAAAGACAATTGTGCTGACTCCTTTTGCTGAATCACCTCAATGCAGAGGAGACAAAAGCAAAACTGTCAGCATCCCCAGTGGCAGGGAAGAATTCTTGTTTCAGTTTTTCTAGTGAAAACAAGCTGCTACAAGAAAACTTCAGAAACCTCATGGAAAATAAAATTAAAATAGAAGTTTGTTTTGGTGCAAAAATATTTCTGCCATCCCCATCCACGCACAGGCTTTTTGAGAGGTTTTTGCTATAGGGCACGTGCACTCGCCAGAAAGGCAGAGAGAGACAGAGAGACAGAAAGCGAGAAATCACCCCCCGGGGGGATGGCCACGCCGCAATCCCTTCTCCTCCATTCTCCTCTCGGGATCTTGGGCACGCATGCACATGTGCCCAGCGATTCACAGGTTTTTTCATAGTACGTATTTTCCATTAACTTTTGGAAGGCCCTCCTATTTTGTCTAAGCAAGGGCATTTTAAGCAAAGTGCTGTTAAATACCTATCTGAAGACAGAAATCCGAAATAAACTTTAAAAAACTAAAAAATAATCATTTCAATGAAATTATCCATGATGAACAAACAGCTTCTTCCATTTTAAAGAAACACTGTTTTGCTGAAGATTGATACAGGAACTTAAGAATAATACTTACCTTTGGGAAGAAAAATTACATAGATGGGTGTCTTTCATTAATTCAGTCCACAAATAACTGCATAACTCACATGCATTGGCTCTGCGCAGGATTCTAGGAAAACAGAGCCCTCATGGGCTTTCTTAAATCATTGTATGCACATTTAAGGTGCAAATTCTATATTGAACATGTTTAAATCAAATTATATTTGACTATAGGTTTGTCACTTATTTTTACAAATCCTCAAATATTAGTATTTTATACTGTGTACACAATTTAAAAATTAGATCTAACTAGTGTTTTTAATGATAATGTTTCTAAGCACAGCATTACTCCACATTCTTGCCAGCTGTTTTCTACTTACTGGCACACAGTATTTAGTTTTTATTTTAATTAAACTACTCTTCTAAAAATAAAGGCGCTTCTCTCATTTATCTTGGTAATTACTAAGTAATGATTGCAACTCTTATCAATCTTGGAAAACGCCAAATGGTATCACCTCAGTATTAGACTATGCTTTAAATTTTAGAAGCAGATATGAAATGAATGACTTTTTCACAGAAGTAATTCCTCATATCTTCTCATTATTAGCCACTAAAGAATCATTAGATAAAATTAAATAATATTGTCTGATCTATAAAGTCCTACAGTTGGGAACTAGCAATTTAAAAGATCAGTCTTCTACCATAATCCTCTTTATAGACAGGAGGGCAACTCACAATCTCTACAAGGATTGCAAAATGCATTTAATAAGGGCTCAAGACAGAATATTTTATGGCATGACTAAGGACTGTATAAGATTCTGGCCATACAACAGATTAATATATTTTGAGCTGTTATTACATATAGATGCACACTTAAAATTTAACTTTTATTATAAAAATATGATAATATTAATTACAGGGGCATACTGATGACTTTAACAACTCTGTTCAAATAATTTAATAAAGTATTTATATACTGGAATAATCTATGTGAGATAAATCAAAGTAAATCCAACTAAGGGATCCTCAGACTTGAAGAATTATAAACTGAATTAAAGTGTGCTTCCTGTGTTGAATTCTATTTTAAAGGGTAAAAATATAGTCTTTCAACACCATGAATGTAATTCAGATGCTATCATCTTTCAACATTGTGAATGTAATTCAAAGTTGTTGAATAAAAGAGTGAGTCGTAGTTTTTAGGTCCAAAAAAAGAACATGCACTCAAATATCTTATAATCCCTCAATGAAAACGCTGCATTCTTTTAACCACTGTCAAAAGCAATTTCATACTGGTCCATCATCAAATACTGTTCTGAACATCTAGAGGTTCAAGAGAAAACTGACTGAAATTGCAAATTTTCAGTTTACATTATATAAGTAACTTTAATTCACAGACCATATTTGGAAAGGAAAAAAAAATGCTAATTTGCATATCAAACTCCATTTGCCAATTTTCCAATCTAATTACCTTAGAAAGAAGCTAGATAGAGAAAAGACAATCAGGTAAAATTTACCTAGTGAAAAATAACTATGAATTCAATTTTCTATTTGTCTTCAAGAAAAAAGACTCTTGAACATCAGCCAACCAATGAATAACAAATCTTCAAACATCTGAATGTGAGTATAGTATTGTGCTAACAAGTGAAAGTAGTACATTTTTATGTGGCTAAAAAGCACTTGCTCAATTCTATAAACAGTGTAAGGTAAGGTTATGTTAAAAATTACAGTCCAGGGACCAGCAGTTGGCGTAATGGCTATGTCGCTGGACTCCCACGTAGTCGACCGCGGTTCGAGTCCCGGACCCGGCGGCTTAGACTCACGCCGGGCGCGTGTGCGTGCATGCCCAAGATCCCGAGAGGAGAATGGAGGAGAAGGGATTGCGGCGTGGCCATCCCCCCTGGGGGGTGATTTCCTGCTTTCTATCTCTCTGTCTCTCTCTGTCTGTCTGGCGAGCGCACGCGCCCTATAGCAAAAACCTCTCAAAAAAAAAAAAAAAAATTACAGTCCTGGGCCAGCAGATGATAAGAGTCTGGACTCCCACCCGATGGCTTGAAAATTATACTGGGTATGTGTGCATGCATACCCAAAATCCTGAGAAGAGACTGGAGGAGAGGGGATTGTGGGGTGGCCAACTCACTTTCCCTATCTTTGTCTCTCACACACCCTACTGTAAAACTCTAAAAAAAAAAAAAAAAAAAAAAAAAAAAAGTACAATCCACCTCTTAGAAAATACATAACCTTGGAAATGTTGCTAATGCCCCATCTTTCTCAATACTTCAGGTTCAAAACAGAAATAATAATATCTACTAAATAGAGTTCATGGCCAGATGGGGATAAAGTATAAAAAGTCTAGCCCCTAATCATTACTCCAGAATGTCACCTTTCTTCTTCTCTAAGTGACAGATTGAATACAATGCACAAGATCAATTGAATGGAATGTATAAAATCAATATATACCTTTAAAATCAATATACTGAGTACTTTTAAGAAAAAATTAATTAGAAATTAAATGAATTGTATAATAGAACCTAGCAACACATCTTTCAGTAGACCAGGGGTCAGCAAACCAATGGGACAAAGCCTACCCACCACCTGTGTTCTGATAACCTGTGAATTAAGAATGGTTTTTATCACTTTGAATGGATAAATACCGATCTCAGGAAAACAAGTTTATCAGGGCATAGGAAAATTGCATAAAAATTAAAAATCAGTGTTTATAAATTGAACTTTTCTATTACTGTTTTTAATTGATGCTTAATAGCTTTTTCCTGTCTATGAGATGCAGTGCAATTTTTTTCAGTGCATGAATATGCAATGTATAATAAATAAATCAGAGTAAGCAGTATATCCATCATCTCAATCATCATCACACTTGTGTTGCACACAATTTGAAATCCTCTCTTTTAGATATTCTGATACACACAGTTCATTAGTATTAACTGTAATTACCCTACTGTGCTAAAAAATAGTAGGGGATATCACTCTTATTTAACTGTAATTTTGCATTCACTAACCACAGTCTCTCTACTCTCCCCAACCTCTAATAACCACTATTCTACTCTCTACTTCTATGAAGTTCCTCAAAAACTAGAAATATAATATCCATATAAATAAAGTTTGAGGCACAAACATTCATGTACATATTGTCTAAGAACAGCACAGATTATTACTTTGATAGAGAACTAGCTGCCTGCAGAGTCTAAAACAATTACTAAATTACTATTTGTCCTTTATACCTGAAACACTTCCTGATCCTTGCTCTCACGAGCAGGATAGCCTATCTTCTGTCATGACATTTCTTATTACATTTCAGCAGTACTTTTAAGAGATTCACTCTTTGATTTTGGGAGACTTACTATTAAGCATCTGATAACACACTCTACACTTTCAATCACTTCATTTCCACTGAGATGAGACAGTGTTATGAACCTAAGAATACTACCCATTATAAGAGACCAGCAGATGGCATAGTGGTTATGTCACTGGATTCCCATGTAGTCGACCTTGGTTCGAGTTCTAGACCTGGCAGCTTAAAACTCACATTGGTGGGAACCAGCAGTTACCGTAATGGCTATGTCGCTGGACTCCCAAGTAGTCGACCGCGGTTCGCGTCCCGGACCCGGTGGCTTAAAACTCACGCCAGGCACGTGTGCATGTGTGCCCAAGATCCCGAGAGGAGAACGGAGGAGAAGGGATTGCGGCGTGACCATCCCCACTGGGGGGAGATTTCTCGCTTTCTGTCTCTAATGTCTCTCTCTGTCTGGCGAGCGCACATGCCCTATAGCGAAAACCTCTCAAAAAAAAAAAAAAAAAAACTCATATTGGGCACGTGCACTTGCATGCCTAAATCTCAAGAGAACTGAGAAGAAGGGATTGTGGCATGGCCAAGCCCCCCTGGAGCCTAATTTCTTGCTTTCTGTCTCTCTCTCTCCCTGTCTCTCTGGTGAGCACAAACACACCCTCTAGCAAAAATCTCTCTTAAAAAAAAAAAAGGACAGATGAATGTAGACAAAATTGGAAAAAAAAAAAAGACTTTCCACTATAGCCCCGTATAGGTATTGGATATTAAAATATGTAAATATGGTTCTTATTCAAATATTAGAAATACATTTTTTTAGGTTTTTGTCATTCAGCTCATGCACTCACTGAAGACAGAGAAAGATTGAGAGAGGAAAGCAAGAAATCACCCCCACTGTGGCCACACCACAATCCCTCCTCCTCCATTCTCCTCTCAGGATGTTGGGCACGCATGCACATGCACTGTGTGTGATTTTCAAGCCACTAGATCCGAAATTGAAACTGTTTTCAACCATGTGGAAATCCAGTGCTTGGAATCAGCGTGCCACTAGCTGGGTCCAAAAATACATCTTTTAATATGAGACAATCAAACACTTTAATAAGCACAATCATTTCCCCTGTCAAATAAAATTGAAAGAAGTTCAGCATCTAAAAAAGTATCTATATGATATAATTTACAAGAGGAAATGCACAGAAACACTTATCATCAAAATTATGATTTAAATAATTTTAAAAAGTTTAACCTGCACACACAAAATAATTTACAAAAGGAAGAAACATACAAGAGTATAATTTTTGAAATAATAAAGAAAAGATTTAAATAGCTAATTCAAATCGAACTAAAATCTATCTACCATGTTCTATTAAAAGGACATAGCTCCTAAAATGTGCTTTTTGTCTAATTAGAGCTTTTAATTATTTTACACGAGCAAATCCAAATACATATTTCTCTTCTACAGATGCAGTCTAAATATTCTATCAAATCTTTTCAAGACAAAAAATGAGACAACTTGAAAATATTTCATTTACGGGTATAAAACTTCAGAGGACATTAACTGGAGGTAAACACCAAAAGATTTTTAATAGAATTCTGATTTTCCAAAAGACAGAATCTTGGATAAGAAGATGAGAGCTATCATACAAGTCTAGGATGTCTGAAAGTGGAGAAAACCAGACTCTAGGACAACTTTCTATAGTACTTTCTTCTTGTGGAAATCTCTGAGTTCATCAACCTGCTTACTTTCCAAAAGGGGAATTAGGAGCAAGTAACTTATTGTATAAAGAAAGATGAACATTTGCATGGAACTTAAAGGCTGAGAGTTTGGGGGCAGGGAGGTTAAGGTTTTTGCCATAGGTCACTTATGTTCTCCTGCTCTCCGGAGAGAGAGGGAGGGAGAGAGAGAGAACGTGAGAGGGAAAGTGAGGAATCACCCTTCCCTCAAGGAGAGATGACGACGCTACAATTCCTTTTCCTCCATTCTCCTCCTGGGATTTTGGGCATGCATGCACACACGCCTAAAGTGATTTTCAAGCTGCCAGGTCCAGAAATTGAACCATGATTAGCATATGGGAGTCCAGTTCCTTAACCAATACACTACCTGCTGACCCCCTGAGAGTTATTTTTAAGTTCACTATTTCATTCTTCAACCAATAAACAAAAATGTATAGATATAGTGAGTGCCACTACAAGTAAGGCACCACTCTTGGCACCGGGAAAACAGCAACAAACAAAATGTACTGCCCCTCCTCATGAAGACAGTACATAAGTGGCTCTTTTGAAGGACAATCAGTACTGAGGAACTGCCAGCAGGATGTTATAAAACGAGAGTTAAGGAAACACACAGAAGGAGGATTTAGGTTGATTCCATTTCTTAACAGTTGCGAATAATGCTGCAATAAACATGGATATGCAAGTATTTTTCTGACGGAGTGTATTCCTATCCTTTGGGCAAATACCCAGTAGTAGAATTGCTGGATCATATGGCAGTTCTATTTGTAGGTCTTTGAAAGGGAATCAAGCTAAATGTCTAAGAACAGATAAATGGGTTGAAAAAATATGGACCATATACACTAATAGAATACTACTCAGCCATTAAAAAAAAAAAAAAAAAAAAAAAAAAAAAAAAACAGTAAGACTCTGGCATTTGCCAGATAGTGGATGAATAGGGAAGATTTAATGCAAAGCAAATCAGACTATGAAAGCGAGGCATTGTATGTCTCCACTTAACATATACTGTCTGTACCCTATGGCAGAAACTGAAAGATTGGAAGATATAAAAGCATGGAAAGCAACTATAGATACTAGAGAGTGTGGGGGGTGGGTGAGAAGGACAGGAGGAAGGAAATCATGGGAAAAGAGCAAAACGTTTAACAGAAACAAACATGGAAAATTATCTGTTAATAATGTCTATGGTAATATCTTTGACTGGACTAATATACAATGTATTCATGCTGGGAAAATTCATTTTGTATGCTATAAAAATGTACAATGATTAAATGAAGGAGGAGGAAGAAGGATGATTTAATCTTGGTCAAATCACTAACTGAGAAAATGACCCAAGAAACAGAGATCTGAAAGTTAAGAGTCTCCTTGAAAAAAAGCTGTTGGAACATCAAGAAACAAAAAAGGTTCAAGGTAAAGAGTGTGACAAAAATAGATATATGGATATTTTTGTAAGAAGACATAAACTATTATAGATAATAAAGTTAAATTTAGCAAATATATCAGCAAAATACTTACTTCAAATACAGTCCTGGTGGCCTTGAGAACTATAGATTTTGATCATTCAATAATTTACTAGAGTTAAACTTCATGAACAAGAAATTTGGTTCATGATTTAATTTGAAGCTTCTAAACAATTATACTGGATTTGTGGATAATTATCCCATCTGTCTCTCAGCAATATCTTAGAGAATTAACATTTTAACATATTGCAATTGTAAGGAATCTAAAATCAGAAGACTAAAGTTTAATCTCAGTAAAATGTCTTGTGTATATCTCATGAGGTATTATTAACCTGAAGTTTCTTGTTGTGTAACCATCAAACCATAAATTTGTCAAATTGGGTAGCAATAAATAACACTTACTTCTATCCTAATACTCTCAAATCTGTGAAGCTATTAAGTGTAGCAGAAATAAAAATACCAGATAAAAGGACTCCAAACAAAAACCAAATAAAAAAATTAAAAACTGAATTTAAAAAATTTTAATTAAAAAATAAAGTCAAAAAATATAACCTTTAACTATGATTTTCATGAAAGAACTTCAAAAAAAATGTCAAAAAAAGATTAAAGTATGTGTTTATTTTGGTGCAAATGTTTTTTGAAATCCATACATAATTTTTTCATAATATGCATGTTCCATGCACTTTTTGAAGATCTTGTCCTATCTTTCTGTTTGTTGGTTGGTTTGGTTTGGTTTTTAGTTTGTACTATAGGGGCATGCACTCCCTGGAGAGTCAAATTTATAAAGAGAAAGAGAACAAAAAAGTGAGAAATAATCCCACAGGGGCATGGCCACGCTGCAATCCTTACAGTGAAAGGTCACTGAATCAGTAAGTTATGGCAGGCTCACTCAAAAGACCACACCGTAAATTTTTAAAACATGAGAAAATGCAATGAATTACAGAAATAGCACCATGACTTCCAGTAAAGAAGAAAAAAAGAAATATACAAAACAAGCTATATAGTTATGACCATTTGTATAAGGAAGAAAAATAAATACACACTTAATTCCATATTTAGAGAGAATTTCATAAAGAATATACTGGAAATAGAATACCTGGCTAAACTGATTGTCTTTGGAAATGTAAATAGGGTAGACTCAGAGGAGATGAGAGAATGTTTATTCCTATATAAAACTAATTTTGATTTTTTAGTTTTTTGCCATAGGGCATGAATGCTAACCAGAGAGAGACAGAGAAATGGAAAGTGAGATAGCTCAGGGGGGATGGCCATGCTACAATCCCTTCATTCTCCTCTTGGGATTTTGGGGGTGGACACACACCCACACACCTGGTGAGATTTTTCAAGCAGCTGGGTCCAGGACTCACACCATGGTTAACCATGTCGGAATCCAGTGCCTTGGCCACCACACCACCTACTGGCCCAAAACACATTGTTAATGTATCATCTATTAAACAACAACAAAAAAAAACTTTTGCCCTAGCCATAGTGTTGTACACTGGTTGGTACTGCCACTCAGCAGGTCAAGCCCCTGGAAGGACCAGGTTCAACTCCCAAACCCAAACCACCCTAAAAAGTGGGACATTGTAGGTATGCCCCTATAAACCCCAGTCACCTGGGAGAATGAGTGGGAAGAATGGCAACAGAGCAAGACTCTGTCTTAAATGAATATATAAATAAATAAGCAAATAAACTTTTTAAAATAAAATATATGCACACATATATAAATATATATATATATATACACCCAAACATATATATATGTGTATGTGTGTGTGTATATATGTGTGTGTGTGTGTGTGTGTGTGTGTATATATATAAATATATATATATATATATATATATATATATATAAGCTGCTAATAACTCTTTTCTGAAAGTCTGAAAGTGATACGTGTTTTACTTGCAAAGGGGTTCCAATTAGAAAAGCGAAATGGGCAACTGGAGGAATTTTAGAGGTAGACATTGAAGACCGATCTGCCTAATAGGTCTCTCATCCAACACCGAATTGCTAGATATGAAAAACACTCCAATGGTTTGGGCACTTTCTTTGATTTCCACATTCTCACTGAGCTCGCTTTTCATTCTAATTTGTTTTCAGACAGAGTTCGCTGGAAAAAAAAGAATGCCCTGAGCAGCATCAAGGCACATTGGTAGGCTAGGCACTTTCTCGTTATACATGATCACATTTGTTTTATTACACTAAACATGTCTCCTACGAGAATCTTTCTCATGATATAAGCAATTGAGAAAAAACATTTAATAATTGATCTCAAAAACAAAAAGGTTGGATTTAAAACTAATGTTTATAGAATATTTTCTGGACAAGAGAAGAGGGAAAATGCATGCTCATTCTTAGCAAACATTTTTTTTTTTTTTAATTCAAGCCCAATGGACTTCTCAAAAACTTAGCAGGTTTGGACAACATACAATTTGATTCAAAGATATTTATATTTTCTCCAACCTGCAAAAAGCTACTAGCAAAAAGCACAGTTGATATGAATTATGAGATGTTTCTCATAGCCCCAGTCCACCAACAGCCATTTAAAAATTGTCTAGGTTCAGATTTTTACTTTCACAAGAAGCAAACAAGATAGCGTTGTACAAAAACTGTAAAATTGAAGAGAGAACAAGGGAAGAATAAAACCAGTTTCATCTGCTCAGCACCACCCGATGAACTCCCTGGGTGCAGGGGACCAGGGAGAGATTAGCAGGAACATGTAAGCAGTCCTGGTAAAGTCGCCAGAAGCCCTGACCTTGGGGAAGTAGGATGAGGTGTGGGGGCTGCTCAGTATGACCAGAAACACCTGGAACCAAGCCCAGATCTGCACTCCACTCGGCTTTTCTCTTTTAATAGTGTTATTATTCTTCGATGTATATAATTCACGCAGCGTATAATTGGCCTATGTAAAATGACAGTCCAGAGGTTTTTCATTAACAGAGTTTAACACTCATCACATCGAAGCTAATTTTAGAACACTTTCAGCACCCCAAAAGGAACTGTAACTGCATGTACCCAGTGGGCTCTCCATCAGACCCACCCTAGAGCCCTGGTAACTACGAATCTACTTGGTGTTTCTGAAGATTTGCCTATTCTGATTAGTATATATAAATGAAATCATACAATATTTTATCTTTTTTTTTTTTTTGGAGAGGGTTTTTGCTATAGGGCGTGTGTGCTCACCAGACAGAGAGAGAGACAAAGAGACAGAAAGCGAGAAATCACCCCCCAGGGGGGATGGTCACGCCGCAATCCCTTCTCCTCCATTCTCCTCTCAGGATCTTGGGCACACACGCACACGCGCCCGGCGTGAGTTTTAAGCCACCGGGTCCGGGACGCGAACCGCGGTCGACTACATGGGAGTCCAGCGACATAGCCATTACACTAACTGCTGGTCCCAGTATTTTATCTTTTTGAGCCTGGCTCTTCTTATATAGATTGGTGTTGTCAAGGTTCATGCACATTGTACCTTAAATCAATGCTTAATTCTTTTTGACTGTTGAATATTCTTTTCATCTATTCATTCCTAGACGAAATGGTTATTTGGTTGGTTTTTATCTAAGGTTATTAGGAGTGATCCTCCATAAATACTCAACGTCTCTACCTCCACGTTTCCATTTCTCTTGGGTATACACCTAGAAATGTAATTGCCAATTGCACCAGCAACATATGAGGGTTCTAACTTCTCCACAGCTTCACCAACACTCTTCTATCCTACCCCAGTTAGAACGTCTTCCGTCCATTCTGTGGAAGGCCTTTTCACTTTCTAGATGATACCCTCTGAATCTCACATTTTTAAAGAAGTCAAATGTATCTATACTCTTTTCTCCTGTCACTTAGACTTTTGGTGTTATATCGTGCAGCTCTATCATAGTAGAAACTATATATCTTCTGAGAAATGAAGTGTAATTAGCTATTCTTTTCGCTTTGAGGGCACATGGACCTTCAAATCACAGAGACCAGCAATTTGATATTTACATTACCAACCTCTCCATAATTTTGAGTGTTTTCTAAGCCATCTCTGCTTATACCCTATGGCCACCTCCTACCACCGCTTAGAGCATTGATTAGTATCTGAAACAGAAGACTGGTGCTAATTCTCCAAAGGTCAGCGGAGGTATAGAAAGAAAAATCTAACGTGTGAAGAAACCTCCAACTTGTTTCAAAATCTATTACTATCATGATGAAACAGAAGAAAACAAAGGAATACCAATACACAGAAAGAGTTTCATCGTTCTGAAGGGAGTGCTATACCAGGAAAATTAAATATAGACACACAGAAATAAGAGTTCAAAAACTAAGAAAATGGCCAACTTAATTGTAGGGACAAGTCTGGAGTTGAATAATATCCCAGAATTTAATCAGGAAGATCTAACCATAGCAGAAGATACATTACATACATGAGACTGAACTGGTGAAATAGAATTTTATGACTTTTGATTAAAACATTGCTGATTTTATTCTAGGCTTTATTTTCTGGTTTTAAGGAATTGTGTCTTGTCTTAAGCTGCCAACAGATTCATGTACCTACTATTTGAACAGCATCCTAACCTGTTCCCTGGCTTTAAGTTTTAAGCAAAGTTTCTTAGCATTTCTTTGATTTATAAATGTTAAAACTGCTTTTCTTGAAATTAAAAAATATATTTAAAAATACCTACTTAATTACCATAGTAAGTATATAGCATCAGCTAAGTGCTACCTTATAGTATATTCATTCTACTCGCTTTCTGTCTCTGTCTCTCTCTGGTGAGGGTGACGCCCTATAACAAAAATCTCTCTCTTAAAAAGAGAAAAAAATATTTGTACTCTCTGCATTTAAAAAATGAGTCAAAATGAAAACTCAGGGTGGGAGAGGCTATAATAAATATTGCATTGTCTGAAAAGTCATGATGCATTTTCACATAGAAAAAAAAAAACGGAAAAAAATACACCATGACTTTTCCCACAATCCAATACTATTATTGAGACAATTATATACCTAAATAGGAAAATAAAACTAAATACCTATTGAAACCGTGATTGTGGAATAGGATTTGTATAATAGAAATATTGCCATTAAGAAAATAAATCTCTAGGGGGACAGGAGATGACATAGCAGTTACATTGCTGGAGTCCCACATGGTCAAGTATGAATCATGTCCTGAGCCCAGTGACTTAAACCTCATGGAAGGCACAGGACCAACAGATGGCAAAATGGTTATGTCATTGGAATACCATGTAGTCAACTGTGGTTAAGACCCAGATCTGGCAGCTTCAAACTCACACCGGGTGCATGCACATGCATGCCTGAAATCCCAAGAGGAGAATTCCCCCCAGTGGGTGATTTCTCACTTTCTGTCTCTCTGTTTGTCTGGCAAGCACACATGCCCTATAGCAAAAATCTCTCTCTCTAAAAAAGAAAAAAATTTCATGCCCAAGATCCCAGGAGGAGAATAAAAAAGGGATTGAGGTATGGCCATTCCCCCTAGGAGGTAATTTCTCACTTTCCCTCTCACTGTGTCTGTCTCTTTCTCTCCAGGGATCACATGTGCTCTAAGGCAAAAACCTTTACCAAAAGAAAAAGAAGAGAAATAATTTTTGAAGAAACAAAATTGAGAGGTGGGAGAGTGAGGCATTGTGGGCACCTACTGCTTTGTCCTTCATCGGATGGACAACAGACGTATGAACCCGAAACACATCCATCTCACGATGTTACTACATTTAAGAAGACTTGGAAAATCTAACAGCTTGTCTTCTTTTTTTTTTCCACGTTTATTTTATTTTGTCCAGAAGTGAGAAATACGGGGGGGGGGGGGGGGGGGGATATGGCACTGCAACAGAGTCCCAGTGCATGGTCCATCCCCACCCGCAGCCTGCACAGACCACGGGCACGCCTGCTCCTGGTGTACTCAGGGCGGTCTCGGGACAGAAAACTGCAACCTTCTCATGTAGGACAGTGTCTGCGTCACTGTCCAGACCCTTATAGCACTTCTAATGTTGACTTCAAGTTCAGCGATACCTTCCATTTCACTTAAGTTTCTTTGTTTTATCTCAAAATAATTCAGAAGTCACAAAAATTATCTGAACATATTTTATTCTAAAGAACCATGCATAGACTGATGTTTGGTCTTTTGAATAAAATGTCACACATAGAATAATTTCATTTTAATGAAATTCTCTTTCTTACTCTTTCTCTATTTATATATCAGCCATTAATTCATCTGTATTTCTATTTATATGTATATGTGTATATATAGATGTCTGAATTTGTCATCTGTCAATAATCTTATTTCTGATTGGCTGAGTGAGCTTTCTTATTTGTATTCTTCTGTATTATTTTTGTCTCTTAAATGTATATACAAAGAGTCTGCAAAAAGTTCATGGAAATGCATCTTTTGCTAAAACTATAGATGGAGACTTTAAAATTTTTGAACCAAAATTAACTAATTTTTCCACAAACTTTTTGAGACCTCTTGTGTAATCTGAACAAAAACAATACAGCTGTCTATCTTTTAAAAGTCGTTAGCCAGAATTCCTCATTTCCTAAGATAACAAGTGCGAAATAAACTCCGATGTGATAGAATCCAAGAAAAAAAGTATTTTAAGGCATGTCTTCATCTCAAACTTTAGAACAGATACAAACCAGCGAAGGATTTTTTTTCAGTTTCAGATTCTAATGTAGTAGGGCTGGACCAGGTCCAGAGATCTGGCATTTCTAAGTGTCAGGGCCACACACTGAGTAAGAGATTTTAAGGAATTTCACAGAGTTGCTCATTAAAGAAGCAGAACTTCTATAAGCCATGAAAATGAAGATATGAAAGTTAAAGAAAACAACAGCTACTGATACATATAGACAGTAAAACCCCTTGCTTTGCATGAAACTTCTGTTTCTTCTGACCAAGCAAAATGTCTTTATTTTCTACTCAGTAAAATTCATAATTTTTGCGATTTCATTTTCTTTCATTTTGCTCAGTCATGACCCCATAGTTTTACACGATTCTTTAAGTATTCAAAGGTGAATTATCTCGCAGAAAATCTTATAGAAGAAAAGTAACACCAATTTTTTTTGGGGGGAGAGGAGGAGAGATTTTCATTACAGGGCACATGCACTCACCAGAGAGAAGGAGAGAGAGAAAGCAAGAAATCACCTGCCAGGGGATGGTCACATTGTAATTCCTTCTCCTTCATTCTGTTCCTTGGATTTGGGGCATGCGTACACACATGCCGGCCCCCCAGATCTGCAGTTAGCCATGTGGGAGTCCAGCATCTTAACTACTATGCCATTTGCTGGCTCCAGAGCTAAATTATTATATAGGTGACAGCCCCCCACTCCTGAGAGTGAGAATGGGTTATGGAGTAAAACCACATGCAATTTTAATAGGTATTATTATATTATGTGTTTTATTACATGTGTAAAATCACATACAATTTCATTATGTAGTATGATTCACAGTATCGCAAATATCAAATATTCTTATCCTGGTCAACTTGTGGCTTGAGTTAATTTTTTTTTAATATTTGGTAATACATAAAAATCCTAGAGCAATGTTTTTCAACTAGCAGCAGAATCTGTGGAGCTGTCTGTTAAAAATGGATACTAAAGGGCTCTGGGACCAAGCTCCAAATGTGCATTTTCTGCGTGTAACCCAACTGATTCTCACAACGCATACTAAAATTCCACGTGGGACTGCTCTGGAGATACATCTGAGGATTTCTTTTTTACTGCTAGCTGAAAGCAGAGTTTAACCAAAAAAGATGTGGGTGTATGGCTGGAGGTTAAACTCAACAACAAGCTATAAAACGCACACTCTTTGCAAGAAGTGAGTTCAGTAGGAACTCTCAGGGGTCCTAAGGCCTGGATGCCTTCCACCGACAGAAAAGCGAGAGGAGGGCAGAGCAGCAATGACGAGGAGGTGACAGGCAGACATCATGGGTTTAACAAATGGTCTTAGATGGGTCTGCCCCTTTCTCTGGCCATGCATCTGGAGATAGAGGTGGCCTTCTTGTTCAGTCTGGTGTTTCCAAACTAAGAGAATAAGAACTCTCAATGATAAATATTTGTGTTGACCAACTCATGACAGTGGAACTGAAAATTAGGTCTCCACTTCCTAGAATGTCCCTTTTAGATAGACCCTCTGATTTCTCAGAAGCCTACTTTCCCAACAGACAGAACATTTTAAATTATGTCCTTTTTCAAATATCTTTAGCATGCATTGTGTACATACTCAGTCTTTCTTAGAGGTACAGATCTCTAAATACGCCATTCCTAATTATATGGTTCTAAAAATAACAAACCAAAAAGTAACCAAAGAAATGGTGATATGACAATAATTCTCTAACAGTCATTGTGTGAACTGCAGTCTCCCTATCCAGATCTTAATTCTGTTTCTGGAAAACTATAACTTTGTAATTCTAAAAGCTAAGTAGAAAAATAACACCCCCCCCCCCATTATGAAATATACTCCAACCATATTTTTCCCCTAGAAGACCCATGGCAACATGCTTTTACATCAAATTTATCAAATTTTTGATACATGTTTTAGCCCATCATTAGATATTAAGAAAAATTTTGATACCTTACATTTTTTAAGTATTCAATAGAAATCAACAGCTTGTCTCAATTCAATCCTACTCCCATATGCTTATTATCAGCTTAAAGTAAAAAAGGCATCGCTCAAATAGACTAAATTTTAAGATGTATGCACTTTCTCAGCAGGAGTGAGAGGGAAAAAAATTTAAACCCAAAGATCCTGGCAAAATCCTTTGGAAAATCAAACATTTGGATTGTCTAGATTCCTCTTAACTGTTTTGCTTCAAGTACCATGTGTAAGAAAATACACAGAATGAAGACTGCTTATTTTAAACATGGCACATCTTGTGATCACTCTGTCAGAAAAAAAAAATGTAAATTTTTATATTCCATGTAAGTACTTTACATTACATATGCTAGTGTAATATATATTATTAAAATCAAGAACATAACCTTAGCCATGCTGTCTTTCTGTGTCAATATATAGGATGTCATTTAGAATTTCAAACCTGAACCACATTAATATTTTATCCATGTACACAGCTTAAAAATCAGCACAAGATCACTTGTAGAGGTTCAAAATAAATCAGCCAGCAGACATCAGAAACCGGGACGGGCTCTAGTTCTCATTTCTATTCTCTATCTGCTCATTTATGGGAACCTCTGTTTCCTTCAGGAGCATGCTGTGTTCTCTGAACCCAGGCTGAGGGGGCAGTGTGGGGGGTATTACAGGAAAGAAAGAGCTGCTGAGTAGATTCAGATGGACCCATGGAAAATTTCAAGATGACACGGGCAGATCATGGTCCTAATGATGTTTTTCTAAACACGAGAAACGTCACATTCACATATTTATGGCACACGAGGTCAGACATCTGCTGAGTCCATGCCAGACCTCACTCATGGCGCTCAGTTCCTGGTGCTTGTTTGTACAGCACTGTCCCTAGGGGCTTTGATGGAGGCAATGAACAGGCCCAGTGTGGCCTCCCGTGGAAAGAAAAGTTCAGGAGTTCTCTGCACTGGCTCGTCCACGCCTACGATGAGAGATTAAGGAGAATTAACTCATGATTAAATACCCTCTAAAATCATTAAACCTGCCCTAAATCCATAGCTTCCTGTTGAATTGTTTTCATTAGATTGTAACACAAACACTCAAGTAAGAGCTGTTTTTCTTTCTGTTTGAGGGGGTAAAAGAGATATTTTGTGCAAAAAGTAGGACTTAGTGGCCCAGAGGTGTGGTGGGTGAGGTGGCTGGATCCTCTGTGGCCAACTGCCGCTGGAGTCCCAGAGACAGATGTTTGGGAGGTGGCAGGTACATGTGTGCACGTGTGTGCCCAGGATCCCCAGGGAGAGGTGGAGGAGAGGGGATTGCGGTTTGGCCATCCTTTATGGGGCGTGTGCTTTCTTGCTCTCTCGTACTCACCCCCCAATTCATGAGAGCACTTGCCCTCTGGCAAATTTTTAAAAAGAGAAAGGAAAAAAAGGGGGTAGGAGGGCAGATAGGGCTTAGAAGGAATAGCAGAGCCAGGACGTGACAGGTAGGTGTGGGGATTTTGTGGATGTTAAAGATGGGAGAACTATTTATAAGGAGAGGGATTCTTACATGGGAAAGATTACAAAAATAAACGTGGACTACTTAGCTATTTCATTGAGATCTTGGTGACTGAAGATTTTTTATGCTAGGGACACATAAAGTAGGATGGCATAAAGTGAAAATGTGCCTATCCTTAGAGGCTACCTTCTTCTAGTCCTTGGAAAGATACCTCCTAAATCATCCATGAAAGATGAGGACCCAGGACTTGCAGTCAGCGTCAATGACGGGGACCTCACCACCTTTGCCGAGACACTATGTGTCTTCCTGCAGGTCCTTGCCATCTTAGCGTTGCTCTACATCATAACAACCACAACAGTTTCCCTTCCCAATTACATTCATTCACAGGACATCCACTGTGGGCTGCGTTTAGTGACAGGTTACCAAAAAAGAAAAGGCTACCACAAAATAAATAAAAATGGTGGCCACTTCCTTGAGGAGCTTTGATATTTCAAGGCATTCTGAACATCTCTCCATATCACAACACCTCTACCCTCAAGTCTTCTCTTTTATAAGGAGCACGTATGTTCACCTTTGAATCTGCCCTAGAGGGCATCTTGAATTGTGTCTACCTAATCACAATATGTTAATTGTACATTGAGTTTAGAATGCAATGGGTATCTGGCTATTGTATTAAAATGGTAAGATGTTGGGAGAGGTTGTATTTATAAATGCAATGAACCTCAAACTCTTGCCAATTTTGCTATCCTTCTTATTCTTTTCTATCAAGTTGCCCCCCCCCCATTCCAACCCTTCTTGAATCTAAATAAGTAGAGGGGAAAAAAGGTGGTAACAAGGTAAATGTTTTATACCAATGGAAAATACAGAGCACACTAATTCTAAATTTCCCAATTCTTTCTACAATTGTGCCCACCCAAGCATTATATTTGTTTTTGGAAAGAGAAATTACTTTCATTAAAATCATGATTTTCATTCTTTTCCAAGAGTTTCTATAATAGTTAATAATGTCTAAAAGATTCCTGCTTTAGAAAAACACATATAGAAATGGCAAAAAATATTTTTTTCAGAATTCTAGTAGTATTTGGATTTTTATCATAATTTTAAGTGATAAGGAATAAACATAGCCGATTTCATCTTATGACATTTCTTGAGAGATATAATGATACTGATGAACAGCATGATGTGGTCTTAATTAATATCCAAGACGTAATTTTTCACAGCCACTGTGGATGTGTTCTTCATCCCAAGTTTATGACTCAATATGATCTCTGTGTGAGGGGAAAAAAAAAAAAAACAATTGGGGGTCATCAAGAACAATGACAATCTGGGAGCCAGCAGGTGGTATGGTGGTTAAGGTGCTGGAGTAGCACATGGCCGACCATGGTTCAAGTCCCAGACCTGGCAACTTGAAAATCATATAGGATACATGTGCTCTGTACCCAAAATCCCAGGAGGAGAATGAAGGAGAAGGGATTGTGACTTAGCCATCCCCCCACATGGTGATTTCTCAATTTCCCTCTCTGTCTCTCTCTGGCGAGTGCATGTGCCCTTTAGCAAAACCTAGAGGATTAAAAAAAAAGAAAAGAAAAATGACAACCTGGCCTACCAACTACTGTGGATTTATTAAGAGCAAAGAAATTGTATTTTGGCTACCACAAACCCACCTAAATCTCATCAAAATAATAAGTACACAAAAAGAAAAGTATAAGATTACTATAAAAAGGAGAGGCAAAAACAAAAGACTGATATTTTGAAGTCTTATTTATAAATAAAATAGAGTAGTTTACTTGATCAAGTAAGTCAACAAATCAGGTTGACCATTATCTACATTTTTCTAAAATAAAAACATATTTACTATGTTCAGGTGCATCTTTTGTTTCCACTGAAGTCAAATTTCTTTATCAAAGAATGCCTTTCAGAATTTTTAAGAAAAGGCAATCAGATCTATTTATTCTTAGCAGGCAGAATAAGAAAGGTTGCCCAGACTGACAATGGAGCTCTGTAATATTTTATCTCACTGTTGTAAGCAAAATGTTACAAATTAACATCCCAGCAAAGTGGGTGATGTTCTACACTTTCCCAAAAGCATTCTGTAACTGTAAGCTAATATTATCATAGAATGAAACGGATTGTTATTTCTAGTTAGAAAATGACATGCTATAATGAAAGCAAAGAAATGTCTTCAGTAGAAACAGTTCTTCATGCAGGGTTAAAGAAACTGTGTAGGTAATTCCCAGGTATCATATGAAAAGGTGCATATTCAAACCACACAGGGCAAGTAAAATCAAATGGTTAAATCTGGAACAACCCCCACATTATCAATCAATGTAAGAATTATATATTTAACTTATAATTTCTTAATAATTCAAAATTCTGGCTGATTGTGTACACATGGGAAAGGATTATTTATTTTGTTTTTTTGTTTGTTCGTTGTTTGGTTTCTCTTTTGGAGATGGGGGAGGTTTTCGTATTTTCCAGTCTACAGCATTTGACAGCATTTGTAGGAAAAGAAGAAAGATAATATTTTCACAACCAGAGTAAAAGGCCAAATAATATGTAACTTACCAGAACCTCTAATGTCTTTGGGAACCAGGTCAATAATTTGCCAGGAAAACAGAACCAAAAACAAACAGGCTTGAGCTAACGGTAAAAAGACAAAATGCTAAATTAAATAAGCTCATCATTCATCAGTTAGACTTGCTTTTTTCCTAAATATTCTTTGATGGTTTTCTAATTATTTCTCTTTTTACACAGTTAAAATGTATCCTCTTTCAGAGTTTACGCTATCTTTTAAATTTCGTGCAAACATAGGAAAGTGGGAAAAGAGACATTGAATCAAATGTGCAAGCTTTCGAATTTTTCTTTCATTTATAGAAATTTAGTTATAAATCTCTAATTTCACCACACAGATTAAGAAGACAGTTTTATTGTTAATTTTCATAAAATAAGGAGTATCTCATGAGGCACACTTATGTGAAATGTAAGTTATGCCTAAACAAAAGTCATGAAAGAGTAGGTAAACAATGGCTATTTTTACTTGCAAAAATCAAAAACAGAAAACATTTACTGAATATTTTCCTTAAAATTATCTTACCAACATAAGGTTTTTTAAAGATCACTTGACATAAAGTATCCAGTCAACAAGTCTTTCATGTATGATCTATTTACATTTAATGTAGGTAATGCCAAAGAAATTGGATGTTGCTTCTGTTATTCATTTGTAATAATTTATTCACAACCTACCAAAAAGTAAAAGTAACACATAGGAATATATTTCCCATGTTATTAAAAATTACCTGAAAACATGTTTTACGCTTGCACAGAAATTCACCCTACGGGGGCTGGCAGGTAGAATGGTGGTTAATGGCACTGGACTCCCATATGGCTGACCACGGCTCAAGTCCCAGGCCTGATGGTTTGCTTTCTCATTCTCTCTCTCTCTCTCTCTTTCTCTCTAATACTCTGTCCCTCTCTGGTCAAATTAAAATAAGTAAAAAAAGTTAAATTTTAAAAAAATGTTTATAAGAATATAAATTCATCCTATGAATACACACATTTCACAAGGGGTCATCAGGCCAATTTTACATAGTTTCCAGTCTTATGCCATCATTTTTTTTTTTTTTTGGAGAGGTTTTTGCCATAGGGCACATGCATTCACTAGAAAGACAGAGAGAGACAGAGAGACAGAAAGCCAGAAATCACCCACCAAGAGGGGTGGCCACGCCACAATCCCTTCTCCTCCATTCTCCTATCGGGACCTTGAGCACACACGTACACATGCCTGGCATGAGTTTAAGCCACTGGGTGCAGGACTCAAACCGCAGTCGACTATATGGGAGTCCAGCGATATAGCCATTATGCCAACTGCTGGTCCCAAGTCTTATCCTATCATAAATCAGCATCTTTATATGCAAAATTCTTAATCAACTTTCCAATTACATTTTTTAAGTTATAATAGATTCTTAGATATGGATTTGCTTGGTCAGAGTATGAGCACTTGAAACCTCTTGATAAATATTGACAAATATTTTGCAAAGGATTGTACAAATTAACATCTGGTTAGTAGTGTAAGAAAGTTCCTGTTTCACTATATATATATATGGTACATGTGCTCACCAGAGAGAAAGAGAGAAATAGAAAGCAAGAAAATACCCCCTCTCAGGTGAGATGGCCAAACCACAACCTTCTCTATTCTCCTCTTGAGATTTTGTACATACATGTACATGCACCTGGTGTGTTTTCCGAATTGTCAGGACTTGAACTACATAGTCAGACATGTGGGATCTAGCTACTTATCCACCAGCTGGTCCTTTTACTATTCGTTTTCATATTAAATAGGATCATTGTAAAAAGCATATTTAAATATGGCAACTCCACAAATGTGCGCTTCTCAGTTGATTGGTGATGTATTTTTCCTGTGCTTAGAATTTATTTGGATTTATCTTTACTGGATTTTCTATTTAATATTTTATAAACTATGTTCTTTTCCGTTTTTTTACACACAGGTTTTTCTGAGTTTTTGTTTGTTTGCTTGTTTGTTTTGCCTTATGGTGCCTGTACTCACCAGGGGGAGAGAGAGAGAGAGCTAGACATAGTGAGAGGCAAAATGAGAAATCACCCCCAAGGGGGAATGGCAACACCCCATTCACTTCTCTATTCTCCTCCCAGGATCTTGGTCTCACACACACTTGCCTGGGGTCAGTTTGAAGCCACCAGATCCAGGACACAAACCGCAGTCAGCCATGTGGGAGTCCAGCAATGGAACTGCTTCGCCATCTGTTGGTCCCATTGCAAACTATTTTTTTAAGAGAAGTCTTTGCTATAGGGTGCATGCTTGCCAGAGAGACAAAGAGAGATAGAGAGACAGAAAGCAAAAATCACACACACACACCCCGCCCAAGGAGGATGGCCATGTCATATTCTCTTTTTCTCTGTTCTCCTCTCGGGATTTTGGGGGCACACACACAGACAAAACCAGTGTGAGTCAGGTCCAGAACTCGAATTGCAGTTGAGTATGTGGGAGTCCAGTGACATAACAATTATGCCATCTACTGCTCCTGCAAACTATTTTCAAAAAAATATTAAGAAATAATAAAGACTCAAGCAGAAATAAATGAAATAGAAAATAAACAAACTATACAGAAAATAAATGAGAGCAAAAGCTGGCTCTTTGAAAAGATTAACAAGATCAACACACCACTAGCTAGACTGATGAAGAATAAAGAAAGAAACAAGATAAATCAAATATACTGAATCTCCATCTTTCACCATTAACAAAAATCAACTCAAAATGGATCAAAGATCTGAACCAAAAACCTCAAAGTATAAAACTACTGATGTAAAACATTGGGGAAACTCTGGGAGACACTGGGATAGGCAAAGACTTCATAAATAAGACTCCCAAAGCAGGAGCAATAATCCCTAAAATAGACAAGAGGGGGTATATTAGATTAAGAAGTTTCTGCACAGCAAAGGACACAGAAATTATTGCGAATCGGCAACCCTCAGAATGGGAGAATATCTTTGTAAAATACACCTCAGATAAGGGACTGATAACTAGAGTACACGAAGAACTTAAGCAGCTTGCCCCCCCCAAAAAAATGAATAATTAAAAAAAAATGATTAACCCAAATAAGAGATGGGAAAATAAGCTGAACAAAAATCTCTCTAAGGAAGACATACGAATAGCCAAAAAGCATATGAGGAAATGCTCAAAATCCCTGACTATAAGGGAGATGCAGATTAAAACCACAATGACATACCACCTAACCACTTTCAGAATGGCGAAGATTAAAAACAAAAAGTGGTAAGCATTGTCCAGGGTGTGGTAAAGGGGAACTCTCTTACACTGCTGGTGGGAATGTAAGTTGATCCAGCCACTTTGGAAAACAATATGGAGGTTCCTTAAAGATCTACAAATAGAACTACCATTTGATCCAGCAATCCCACTTCTGGGTATCTACCCAAAGGACAGAAGAATGCTCAGTCAGAAAAGCGCTTGCTCATCAATGTTTATTGCAGCACTATTCACAATCGCTAAGACATGGAACCCAAACATTCACAGACAGATGAATGGATGGAAAAAGTGTGGCACATATACTCTATGGAATACTATTCAGCCATTAAAAAAAAATCTTGGCATTTGATAGAAAGTGGACGAATATGTAAGATTCATTGCTTAGTGAAGCAAGCCAGGCTATGAAAGACACTTTATGTATCCACTTAATATATACCAACTATTCACACTCTATGGTAGAGAGTGAAATATGGGAGGGCATAAAGCAGTAAAAATAGTTATAGATGATGAAGACAGTGTGGAACGGGATGGGGTTTGGGGGAGAAGGGAAGAATATAGAGAAGGACAGCATGAGAACAAATACAGAAGCAGAATATTTGTGGGACACAGAAATGGTTTATTACCTGTTGATGATAACATGTATAGTATCCTCAACTGCACTGGTCTGAGAAGTACTTCATGTTAGGTAAATTCTCTTTACAAGCCAAATGATGTATTGAATATATATTTTTTAATGAGAATAAAAAATAATCTAAAAAACTGAAAAGCTATTTGATGATGATGATAGGTATAGTAATGTCTTTGTCTTGACTGATCTGCATAGTAATTGTGCTGGAAAAAGAAATATTATATACTGTGATCAAAATATGTGATCAAATGTAATATTTTTAAATATAATAATAAAAATAAAAGAAAAAAGTCAATATAGAAAGATTATAATACAACAATTAATCCACAACTTTTGTAGCATATTGTCTGCCTTTCTGGTGTCAGACATCAGATTTTCCATTCTTTTTCTTAGAGGCTGGTTCCAGTTTTTATGTATACACACACACACATATGTATGTATGTTTATATATATAAATCTTAAGCTTTCAGATATCTGATGAATGTTTAATTACATTCTATTAATATTTTATACTTTAATTTTTCATGTTATACTTTTTTATTCAATTATTTTTTTAAAATCAGTAAGGTGTTTACTGTGCATCAAGAGTAGTAAACAAAAGTTGTCCAGCTCCTGCACTCATGTAGCTTAAAATCTATAGAAAACAGGATGGGGCTAGGTGGTGATGCAGCAGTAACACAAGTGAACCCACACGACAGATCCTAAGTTTTCATCCTGGGACTGAGCAGTACACTTTGTTTTGTTTTGTTTTTTTTTAAGTTTATTTAAAATCTAGCATTTTAGCAGTTTTGAAATATGCAATATATTACTAGATCATTAAAATAAATTATTTTAGAATATAAAGCTAGGCACAACTTTCCTCTCTTCACACTGTTGCACAAATACAATGAAAAACAAAATCTTCCAATCCAAAAATTTTCTCCGTAAGTGTAGTAGATAAAGAAAATACTTATATACAAGTATTAAACCAGAATTTGATGCACATCACAGGCAATCCACTAAGAGATTTTCAAAGAGTAGATGGTAATGCCAGGACCAGCAGGTGGTACGGTGGTTAAGGTGCTGGACTCTCACATGACCAACTGTGGTTCTAGCCTGGACCGAGTGACTTGAATCTCACTCTGGGCATAAGGAGAATGGAGGTCACCAGACTGCTGTGTGGCCATCCCCTCTGGAGGGTGATTTCTCACTTTTCCTCTCTCTGACTCTCTCCAGAGATTGCACTCACGCTATAGCAAAAACCTTAAAAAAAAAAAAAAAAAAAAAAAAAAAGAGGAAAATGCCAGCATTTTATAAGCCATGCACACCCAACCCTTTAAACAATAACTAAGTCTCAAACAAGAGGATTTGGCCGCACTGTTAAGTCACACACAGCTCATTCATCCTACACTAACCAGGTAATTTGAGGTCATGGTTTATCCAGAGGAAAAAGAAACCCTCCAATCTTTATTACAGGTAGGTTTGCCCTCAGGAAAAAAGGCCCCACTGAAGTTAGATTCCCATCTCCCAAAGAAACTTACAGACAGGGATGCAACTCCCTCTAATGTTTAAATTTCAAAGAGATGGGGCCCAGGTTTCTAAAGAAAGACATCCCGGGCCCATAAAGCCAACAAAAAGCCTATCTAGCTTTCAAAAAGGTTTATATACATTTCAAAGAGAGGAGGAAGTACCTTTACAATTACGAATTTAAGAAAAAGGAGGAGAGAGAAAACTCTTCCCTATTTTCAACTAGGAGAGTTAAGCCTCTCCTTGTTGATTTGTTTTTGCCTTTAGGACACCAAAACCATTTTTTTTTTCTTTTTTTTTTTTTTTTTTTTTTTTTGGAGAGGTTTTTTTTGCTATAGGGCATGTGCGCTCGCCAGACAGACAGAGAGAGACAGAGAGATAGAAAGCAGGAAATCACCCCCCAGGGGAGATGGCCACGCCGCAATCCCTTCTCCTCCATTCTCCTCTCGGGATCTTGGGCACGCACGCACACGCGCCCGGCGTGAGTTTAAGCCGCCGGGTCCAGGACTCGAACCGCGGTCGACTACGTGGGAGTCCAGCGACATAGCCATTACGCTAACTGCTGGTCCCGACATCAAAACCATTTTAATGCTTCCCTGGACCCTAAGGAAAGAGAACAAATCCTCAGAGGCCTGTGATGCCCCAGGGTCCCCCACCTGGCTCCTTTATCTTCCTCCAGGGTCCCTGCTCAGGCCTTTTCAGCTACACCATTCTTATTTTATCACAGTTCACACCACATTGCTGGAGCATGAGATTGCTTTTTCTGCTTCACCACTCACTTTGCCTAATTTAGGCTTGGTCATCCCTTCCATTTCAGCTTTACCATTCCTTTCATTAACAGCGGTCTCCTGCACTAGATTTTTTCGTTTATTTTTTCTGAGAGACAGCAACAGAGAGACAGCAGATTTTAAATGCTATTACCCCAACAAAATAAGTAGACGAGGTGACGGATATATTAATTAGCTTGATTTAATCATTCCCCAATATATATGTCTGTGTACCAAAACCGGACAAACAAAAACGCTACCTCACGCATATATACAATTATTATTTGCTGACTACAAATTTAAACAAGAGGGGCTGGATGGTGATGCAGCAGGACAATAGGAAACTGCAAGGCTGTCCCACATGGGAAGGTTCTAGCTTTGCATCCAGAAACTCTTTTCAGTTTGGCAGCCATGTGCATGCCCGTAAGCTGGAGCTGGCTAAAGCTGGGAGGGGGTCTCTCTCTTTTTCTCTCCCTGTCTGTGTTTCTCACTCATGGAGAAATCAACTTTAAAAGAGAGAGAAGAGACAGAGAGATCTTTTACCATCAAGGAATGTGGGATCACCATTTCTAGATTTTATTTCATCAGGTTCAAACAACGAAGAATTGACCTTCTAGGCCTGGAATCTGCTTAAAAAGAGTCATAAAGTAGCAAAGGACGCTGCTAACCTGAGCAAAGCAGCTCGAATGGTTTCATAGGTAATTTGGATCAGATTGTGGTTTCTGAATGATCAACTGCAGTTTAACTCTCTACAGGACCATGGAGAAGACATGGAAATGTACAGTGAGAGCTGTTTCAATGTGACATCGTCAAAGGAATTTGTATGACTGGGAATATGGCAACTGTGCACAAGATTAAGTAAATGGGTTAGGACAGGAAATCAGTTATCTTGGGAGGCTATTTAATAGGCTAGATGCAGAGTCATGAAAAAGAGTTAATTGGTGGGTGTGAGACTTGGAAAAAAGAAAATTTTATGAAATCTATATGGACATTAACCTGAGTTTCACAATAAATCATTTTCATAGTTTTATCATGCTATCGACTGAAAAAAAGCTACCTAAAGCATATTTCCTTAAAGACAAGATGGACATTGTATATCATTACCATAACTAAATGAATGCCTCATAAAGAAAGCAACTTTATATGGGTTCCTTCTCCAAGAAAAGTTTAAAATGTACATAAATAGATTATGAGAGTTAAGCCTGTTTTCTAACTATTTTTCAAAGAATGATAAAAATATTGCTAGCTTTTGATTATGTACTTTGAATACCTGATTCAATATGCTGAAAAAATAAATACACACATTTCCTAAGCAAAAATATGTACTAAAATGCATAAACACACAAATAAATAATACACAAACCAACAGAAGGTTCATATAACATTTAGTTGAAAAAGTTATTTATATACTTAATAAACATCTTTACTGACTATTAACAACAAAATTAAATATGAATTCCTCAGTTTAAAATAGACCTATCAAAAAATAGGTTGCTCTGAGACCAGCAGCTAGTGTAATGGTTACATGGCTGGACTCCCACGTAGTTGACAACGGTTCAAGTCCTGGACCCGGTGGCTTAAAACTCACACCGGGCATGTGTGCATGTGTGCCCAGGATCCCAAGAGGAAAATGAAGGAGGAGGGATTGCAGTGTGATCATCCCAACTGGGCGGGTGGGGGCGGTGATTTCTCACTTTCTGTCTCTCTGTCACTCTCTATCTCTCTCTCTCTCTGGCAAGCACACACACCCTATAGCAAACATCTCTCAAAGAAAAAAATATATAGGTTACTCTATCTTTCAGTCATGATTTCACACTCCTCCATTACTTGAACGTTAATGATTTAATTAAACTATACTAAACTATGTATTTCATGGAAATCACTCACATTTACATGCCCTTTTACATCTACCTAGAATGCTTTCTTGATGATATAACTTCTTTTTTTTTTCTTTTTTTGGAGAGGTTTTTGCTATAGGGCATGTGCGCTCGCCAGACAGACAGAGAGAGACAGAGAGACAGAAAGCGAGAAATCACCCCCACAGGGGGAACGACCATGCCGCAATCCCTTCTCCTCCATTCTCCTCTCGGGATCTTGGGCATGCACACACATGTGCCCGGCGTAAGTTTAATCCACTGGGTCTGGGACTCGAACCACGGTCGACCACGTGGGAATCCAGTGACATAGCCATTATGCTAACTGCTGGTCCCGTGATATAACTTCTTGAAAAATCTCTTTATCTGTCAAAGTCAAAACTCAATGTCCCTTCTCCTCGAGTCTAACCAGTTTACATCGCTTTAAGTCACTTTAGGACGAATTTGAAC
The DNA here is from genome assembly GCA_026018925.1 of Tupaia tana. Lineage (NCBI taxonomy): Eukaryota > Metazoa > Chordata > Mammalia > Scandentia > Tupaiidae > Tupaia > Tupaia tana. The sequence goes on along the minus strand of JAKSZU010000007.1, from coordinate 159,515,079 downwards.
CTCAAACACTGTTGCTTTCATACATCTTGGCCCCTCTAAGGATTTTTGGTTTATTTGTTTGCTCTAGGGCATGTGTGCTCACCAGAGACAGACAGAGAGGGAGAGAGAAAGCAAGCACTCTTCAGGAAGGATGACCACACCGCAATCCCTTCTTGACCACACCACAATCCCTTCTCCTCCACACTCTTCTCAGAATTTTGTGCACTGCACGCATACACACCTGGTGTGTTTTTCAAGATCCTAGGTCCAGACTTGAACTGCACTGTGGGCCATGTGAGTTCCAACTACCTGTTGGCCCTTCTCTATGGTTCTTACAAACAAGATTGGTAACGGATGCTGGGAAATGATCAGGAAATGCAAGAAGACAAGGTCCGAAGGTGTATTGCCTTCTATACCTGGGAGAGAGCCTCTACCATGTGCCATGAGCAACGTACTGGAGAGTGTTCACAGGTACAGGTACAAGGACTTGAGGGAACACCTTTCTATTTCATGAAGTAAAGGTTAGCTCTCTGTTGAGAAAGAGGTGAAAGTAGTGAACGACTGTCCAGGGGAGTGGAGAGCATTTCAAAGGGCTTATGTGGAAATGGGATACTAAAGAAGAGCAGTAGACTTTTTGGGCAACATTTACATCTTTAACCACCCTTCAGTACTGAAGCCCTCATTTCATCTAGAAATCTAGAAATTTAGTTCCCCTTATAATAACTCTAGGACTTTAGTTTTGATTCATTTGGTTGTGGTTTTCTTTACAATCCTTATTAGCTCTAATATTGGAGCACAGATGACATCATGTCTAAGCGAAACAAAACAGAACTAAAGCCCCAAACTTACTCACCCACAAATGGGTTAAGTATACTTTCTCTGTTCTCTTAATACCCATTACTTATCTCCATCTGCATTTGCTTAAAATTAAAGTGCTAGATAATGGGCTTCTTCCCCCTCCAGATTCTGACATAATTAAAGCACATATTAGTAAATATTGCTTGAATGCATGCCAGAAAGACATTATGTTTGGAATAGAGAGAGAAAATTCACAGCTCTCAATTTCAAAAATTTAGTCTGTACAATCAAATCTATTGATGTGTTTCTCAAGTGATACTTTTCTATTCCTTTAAAGGAAGAATAATCCAAATCAAGGGATAAGGTATGAATTACTGAGATAGTGAGTCACTGCTATTAGAATTTTACTCCTCAAATCTTCCATCCTGGGGCAAGCAGTTGGCATAATGGCTATGTTACTGGACTTCCATGTAGTCAACTACAGTTCAAGTCCTGGACCTGGTGGCTTAAACTCACGGTGGGCATGTGGCCACCCCCAAGAGGTGAATGAAGGAGAAGGGATTGCTGCCTGGCCATCCCCTCCTGGGGGATGATTTCTCACTTTCTCTTTCTCTGCCTTTCTCTGTCTTTCTGGTGAGTGCCAATAAAAGAGAGAGAGAGAGAGAGAGAGAGAGGGAGAAGGAAGGAAGGAAGGAAGAAAGGGAGGGAGGGAGGGAGGGAAGGAAGGAAGAAAGAAACAAAAGCTTCCATCCTTTCTTTGATATCATAAATATTAGTTTCTACTTTCACTATGCTTTTGTTTCATAGCTACCTTCTTCATCTATTGAAAATTGTGCAAATTGATTTAATTTTTATAGTCAGTTATATTTCTAAACTTCTTTCAAGTTGGTTACTTATTATCATATTACAGTCTTATATTATCTTCCTATCATTTCAGTACTTTGTACCGTCTCATTGACCTCTACAACTTTTTATACAAAATATTTATTAAACAATACCATCCTTTTAAAACACATTTGACATGGTCTATCTGTCTTCTAAATTGATTCCATGTATTCTCAACATCTATTTTTTAGATTAATTTGAGAGGGTATGTTGATTTTTCACTGAAAGAAATAAATAAACTTTTATTGAGACTGTAATAAACATAGGAATTTTATCTGATATTCAGTTATCACATTAGGGTAAAGCTATATCTTTAATTTGTTTAAGTGTCTATTTTATATATCCCAATAACATTTTATAGATTTCTTCAGGATCATTCAGAACAATTTACCACTGTCGTTACTTATGGCAAACATTACTGAAGGAGTTCAGATTTCTGGAGGGACCTAAAAATGCTCCTGGGCTCTTGCTAATGAATTAATTAAAAAGGATAACAACAGAACAGTAATACTGGCTATCCTTAGGGAAGGAAAAGATTTGCAGGCTGGCAACCAAAGGTGCCTGTGCAAACTTAAGTAACTAGGGTTCCTGTTCACTCAAACTGATCAAGTAGGGAGAAAATTAGGCTGACAGTTCATATGCTATGAGACAATTCTATTAAAAATAAATGCATAATTTTATTTTGATTACAGAGCAGATAGATAACTTTGGGGAGAGAAAGAGCAGAGACAGGGATAAGTTAAAGTCTTCCAATGACTACAGGAGACTTCCGATTATGTAGAGGTTCTAACCAACCAAAAAATCTCCAAGGTCCAGGAACCCTGGGCTGTAGTAGAAAAAGGGATTTGTAAAGGGACTTTGTATGATGATAGGTAAGGAAATTCAAGACATTTTGCTTCCTTCTGCTAAAAACAACCCCAAAAATAATAATCCAAACAAAACAAAATCAAAAAAAGTGAGAATAAATTAAAGGACAAGAATAACTTGTTCTTAGGATTAAATGAAGTAACTATACAATGGCAGTCTCAATTTGAGCAATTGCTGGAATTTGACCATTGATATCATTTAAAATTAGGTAAGTAAATGTTGGTAGAGTTTTGCTATGAATTTTCTACGTAATTTCAATTGATTCTGAACAAAAGTGACTTTAAGACAATCAGATAAGCATTATAATAATATATAGAAAAAAACTCAAAAGATTTTCTGAGTTAGAGAGTTGGAGCTACTTGTGAGAATTTCATCTCAACACTCACAAGACACACTGGTGTTACACTCTGACTCGATACCAAGTTGAAAAGTTTTGAACTTCCATTAAAGAATATTACTTTGACTAGTACTCTCAAAGTAAGACACTCGAGCTCATAAACTAGTAGATGCAATAATATTCAACATGTCTTGGTAGATTAAAGTGCTACATACAATGGGCAACAAATTCTCTTAAGAACAAACTGGGTATGCCTAAGACTTTGAAGTAAAAATAAAAGCACTCCTGAGTGAGTAACTGTCATCCTTTTCTTAAACAGCTAGCTTCTGACTTACTACCAGATCTTGGTGAAGACCAAAGGCCTGACCATTGAACACAGAAAGTCATCTTAATGAACTATTAACATGTAGTTGTCCATAAACAACCAGTGGCTTTGGGCCCACTAAAACCAAAAGGTCAATCGTTTGTCATTTCCTCTAAAAGAAGTACCCCAGAAGTTCCTACCACACATTTTGACATGGTTGCACATGGGAGATTACCCATATTGTTTCATTTTCCACTCACTAGGAGGTAAGACTCTGAAGGCAGAGGTCTTTACTTTGCTCACTGTATGACCTAAACACTTTGAATAGCTCCTTATACATGACATAGTATGTGATCAACATGTATTGTTGAAATAGTGAGTGCCCTAAGAGTAGATATTTTGGCTCAGAGATAGGACATTGCTACTAAAGAGAAAAAGAGAAACAAGCTCATTGGAGAAAATACTCATGGATCCATTTACAGCATCTGTTGCAAGAACCTGGTTAGTATAAGAGAAGAACTGGGAAATTCCCCAAACATTTCCTGCTTGCAATATTAATTTTGAAGGAGAAAGAATGAAAGGTGATCTGGCTATCCTCAGGGAAGATCCCAGAATATGCTAGCATTGGACCCTGATTCATACATAGAGAACTGAAAGAAAAGAGGAAATAAATAAAATAAGCCCTTGATGTAGAATTTTTGGTCTCCAAGATGAGTCAGTCTAGTTTTTCAATACAAGTCAAAAGCATCCTTAAAGAGATCTGGGGCCTGATCATTGACCTATTGATCAGTTTGCTTCTACTGTGATCCCTTGTCTATAAACAAGACAATTATAACCAATAGACCAGCCAGGCCATAATACACAGTAAACTAGAATCTAGTATAGATCTAGGATTTTTGAGACCTGATTCCAGAAGTCCAGTGCTTGCTGACTGCCCTAGAAATGCAGAAACCCTTTTCCATGGGAAGGGGCCAGCTCAGCTCAGAATGTGTGTGTATGAAGAAGTGATGTATATTCTTGAGACTCCCTAAAGCAGAACTGTTAATTCTTTTGTCTTCATAATGGAAACAGTGTATGGTTTTGGTAAAGTGCATTCAGGTAAAAATATGACCTTGACTGTGCAGATGTTTGAACTTGCCTAAAGGCGATTTTTCAAATGAGAAGGAGGACCTGAGAGCTAACTTCACATTGTGAAAGAAATGGTCCAATGGATATCACTGCTATAGCCTCACATGAAGCTCAGTTCCTACTGAGAAATGCTGATGAGTGCATGCAGCTTATGGTTGAATCTCTTTCTCTGGACTGGAACATGACAGGTAGGCTTGACTGTCAAAGAAGAGTGTGTGGCAGGGTACAGTGGTGACACATCTTGAGAGTTTACTCAATCTCCTGGCCAAAATTAAACCCTGCAAGGTCAAGTTTTATATCCAACACAAAGATCCACTGCGGACATGGAACTTCTCCCAATGCAGGCCAAGCTGTGCCTGATACAGGATGTTCCAGATCCAGAGAAGCCCAAATCACACAGAAGTCAGCATGATGACCCAGTGACTGGGAGAAGGAAGATAATTTCTCCCAGCATTTAGGAGAGGAGCTGATCTATACTTAACAACACACCATTGGGATTTTAGGTGTCTTAATCTTGGACTTCTAGGAGGTAAAGAGAGTGAGACTGCCATGAAGTGAATCAGAGAAAGCTGAGGCGGAAAGGTACAGACAAGAAAAATAGATATTTCCCCATCTTGTTAGCAAATCCCATTCACCATCACTATTTGGAGTGGGATAATTTGAAGAGTATCATTATTATGGAATAAAATGCTTTCTACAAGGTTGGGTACTATATAGACAGATAAGATAGATAGATAGATAGATAGATAGATAGATAGATAGATAGATATAGATATAGGTATGTATGTGTGTGTGTGTGTGTATATATATATATATACATATATATATATATATATATATATATATATATATATATATATACACACATATAGTTTCTTTTTGGAGAGGTTTTTGCTATAGGGCACATGTACTCGCCAGACAGACAAAGAGAGACAGAGAGATAGAAAGCGAGAAATCACCCCCCAGGGGGGGGCCACGCTGCAATCCCTTCTCTTCCATTCTCCTCTCGGGATCTTGGGCACGCATGCACACGCACCCGACGTGAGTTTAAACCACCGGGTCCAGGACTCGAACCACGGTCGACTACGTGGGAGTCCAGCAACATAGCCATTACGCCAACTGCTGGTCCCATATATATATATATTTTTTTTTTTTTTTAATTCCCCAGAGGGCACACACGCACTTGCCAGAGAGAGACAGAGAAAATGAGAGACAAAAGGAAATTGAGTATACACCCCCAACAGGCTGCAATCCCTTCTCCTCTGTTTCTCCCTCCTTTGAGGATTTTGGCATGTATGTATGATTCACTGTGTTTATCAAGCCATAAAGCCAGGGACTCAAACCATGTAGTCATGTGAGATCCAGTGTCCTTAACCACTAGGCCATGGGCTGGCCCTAATCTAGGTTTTATTTTTAATAGGCTATTTTATTTTATTGATCACCATGATGTATTTAAATAGGCAAATGTAGGCTTTCAAGAAAGGCTGGAGGAAAATTAAGAGATACTTTATTAAAACAATGGAAGACGAAGTACTTAGAAGAACCTACAGGAACCTACAACAGAAGAATTGCTGCATCAACGTTTATGATCACAGTTTTCAGTTGTTTCTTGGTGCATAATGATTCTTCTCTTCTCAAAAAACTGTAAGCTTAAGTTCTGCTCCATCTAAGTACAGAAATAAATGGGAAGTGACTCCAGTGTCTGAGGTTTAAATGGATAAAAATAAAAGAGCACATGTAAATCAGAAGGAAAAAAACTCCAGGAACACCATGTCTGAGCTAGGGTTAACCATGGCAAGCTTTGTCTCCTCAGAATTCTGAAATATTCAGGTGTTTCCCAAGACACACAACAGGTGGTTGACCAGGTCTTACCTAATGCAAAGTAAAGGAGACATCTGCTCTTCCTTCACAGAGAATTGATCTATTAAACTTCAAGGAATGACCTTCACTACCTTTATGTAAAAGTTATAGCTAATTTTAAGAATCCAGGGACCAGCAGATAAGGTGATGGCTATGTGGCTGGACTCCAATGTAGTCGACTGCAGTCAAGCCCCAGACCCGGTGGCTTAAACTCACGCCAGGTGCATGAGTGTGTGTGCCCAAGATCCTGAGAGGAGAATAGAGGAGAAGGGACTGCAGTGTGGCCATCCCCCCAGGGGGTGATTTCTTACTTTCTGTCTCTCTGTCTTTCTGGCGAGCATACACGCCCTATAGCAAAAACCTCTCCCCCCAAAAAAAAATAAAAATAAAAATAAAAAAGAATATAATAAAGACACATCAAAAAGCTGCCAGGCCAGATCTGAGATTTGAACCATGACCATGTGGTAGTCCAGCACCTTAACCACTATGCCACCTGCTGGCTCCAGAAAAATTATCTTAACATTGATGAGTCACTATGGAGAAGTCAAACTAAGGATTTGTTACATGATTATATTTTCTTCAGTATCTTTCAAAACGTTTTGAACACTAAATAACTGATGAATAAAAAAGGGGATAAAAGAAGGCAGGAAATTAGAGAGGGAAGAAAAGAACTATGAGGAATATGTTACCTCATAAAAAAAAAATTAACTAGTTGAAACAGTCATAAGATTCAATAATTTTATTTCTAACAATTTGTTTACCAGAGAAGATAAGAAAACTATTTTCTTCCTCGAGGCATTTATTTTATTTATTTACTGCTACTATTTTTAAATCTTTTCAATGATTATAGATTCATAAGAAGGGCAGAAAAATGTGCACATACATACCAAAACCACAAATACTGGCATTGGTACAATCTAAAGATCTTATTAAGATTTCACCAGTTATACTGCACTTGTTGGTATGTGTTGTGTGTATAGCTCTATGCAATTATCACATATGCAGTATTGTATATCTGTCACCACAATCAAGATACTCCACTGTACCACCACGCCATCTGCTTAAAGGCACGTCCGTCACCACCCCATGCCTTACATCTGGCAAACACTAATCTGTTCTCCATCCTTACAATTCTGTTCTCTCATGAATATTAATTCAATGTATTCACGCAACATATATTATTTTGAGATTGACTTTTTTCTTCATATCCATTCAAGTTATTGAGTATATTAATAGTTTGGTTTTCTTGTTGATAACTAGTATTCCAAGGTATGAAGATAGCACAGTTTATTTAACCAGGTATTGGCTATTATACATGAAAACCTATGAATATTTTATACAAGTTTCTGAGTGAAAATCAATTTTCATCACTCTATGTCTTAAAGTGAAATCCTTAAGTTGTAAGATAAGTCCATTTCCAACTTTGTTTTTGTTTTTATTTATTTTTATTTCAGAGGGAGACAAAGACAGAAAAAAAAGATATCAACTCCAACAGGATCTTAACATTGCAATTCACCCCTGGCTTCAGCCAGCCCCAGCCCACGCATGCCCATGTACTAAGAGAAGTTTCCTGATGCAAACTCAGAACCTTCCCAAGTAAGTCTACCTCACACAGTATTGTATTTTACCATTGCACCACTGTCCAGAATATTTAGTTTTAAATATTAGTTTAAATAACTAATATTTATAAAAGGGACTGTCAGACTATCTTCCAGAGTAGTTGTGCCATTTACATTCCCACTAGCAATGTTTGTGTGATCTGTGTGATCTAGCTTCTTCACATCCTTGCCAGAATTTGAAGCTACTGTTTTTTGTTTGTTTATTTTTTTTATGTTTAGGTGATAGCTCTGATAGAAGTGTAGTGCTATCTTATGTGGTTCTTATTTGCATTTCTCTGATGACTAATGATAATGATTATCTTTTTATGTGCTCATTTGCAATCCGGTTATCTTCTTTGTTGAAATGTTTGTGCATATCTTCTGCTCAAGTTCTAGCTAGATTTTCTGTTTGTTTCTTTTTTAATATTGGGTTTTGAAAGTTCTTTATATATTCTAAACAAGTCCACTGTGAAAACATGGTGTGCAAATTTTTCTCCCAGTTGGTAATTTTCTTTTCATCCTCTTTATGGGGTCTTGTGGGGAGCAAAAGTTTTGAATTTTGATGAAGTACAATTTGTCTTTTTTGTTTTTTGGGGATGAAAGATACTGTCCCTAGCCCTTCCAGATGGGAATAATGTGTATTTCAACAACTGTAATGATGCATGCTAAATAAATCATTGGCCTCATGCCTTTGGTGTCAAATCTGAGTACTATTTAGTCTAAGTCCCAATGATTCTTGCCTATTTTTTTCCCCAGAAGATTTATTGTTTTGTTTTACATTTAATCCATGATCCATTTTGAGTTGTTTTGTGTAAAATATGAGACTGAGGTCTTGATTTTTTATTCGAGCTTTGGATATTCAATAGCTCCAGCACCCTGTACTGAAAAGGCTATTTTTCCTCCGTTGGACTGCTCTTGCCCCTTTGTTAAAAAAATTAATTGGGCATATTTATGTGGCTCTATTTCTGGATTCTTTATTCAGTTCCACTGAGCTATGGGTCTATCCCTTCTCCAGGATCACACTGTCTTGAACACTGTAGCTAAACAATAAAACTTAACATTGAGGAGATTATTTCCTCCCACATTATTGCCCTTTTTCAAAATTCTTTGGGCTATTCCAAAGACTTTTCCTTCCCATTTATACTTTAGAATAGTTGAGTCTACGTCTACACAAAAATCTTGCCAAAATATTGAAAAGAATTACCTAAATCCTATAGATCAATGCAGAAAAAAACTGACTCTATTATAGTAAACCTCTGGTTCATGAACATGAAAACTGTTTTCTGAACCCTATTATTTCCAAATCAAGTTTTTTGTTTGTTTGTTTGTTTGTTTGTTTTTTTAACAAGACACTGCCACCTTTATGGGTCATTTAAGGGGAAGAAGTCAGGTTTGAGTATTTTTGAATTAGGAGGATCAAACACTAGCCTTTGGCAATTTCTATTATTTCCTTCAATCTAATATTTTGACAAGCTTGTTCTGACCTAAGCAACTTCCTTTATGTGCAAACTTTTGTCACAACACTTACTAATTCACTACAGTTGTTGAAATACATGCTAGTTCCGCCAGAAAGGGTAAGGGACGGTATCTCCTATCACTGTTTGTAGTTCTTACTGGAGTGACTGCCACATGGTAAAATCGTCAATGTCCACTGATGGTGAAATCCTTCTTTAATCCGTGAAGCAATACCCTAAGTATTTACCTTGGATTTTTAAAACTCAGGGGCTCTGGATCCTGAACAAGATCTGGGGACACACTCTTCTCCTCTCTTCCTTCTAGTTTTTGTTCTGTTCTATTTCTTGCCATATGTGTTTCTTTTTTTTTTCTTTTTTTTTCTTTTTTTGGAGAGGTTTTTGCTATAGGGCGCGTGCGCTCGCCAGACAGAGACAGACAGAGAGATAGAAAGTGAGAAATCACCCCCCAGAGGGGATGGCCATGCCGCAATCCCTTCTCCTCCATTCTCCTCTCAGGATCTTGGGCACGCACGCATACGCGCCCGGCGTGAGTTTAAGCCACCGGGTCCAGGACTCGAACCACGGTCGACTATGAGGGAGTCCAGCAACATAGCCATTACACTAACTGCTGGTCCCGCCATATGTATTTCTAATGATGATATACATATAATGTAATACAACATATAGCCATACACAAATACACTTGTACACACAACACATGCAGGCACACATGCACTCTCCCCTAGGCAAAATACTACCCCCTTAAAAGCTGTGACATAGGCAATTTTTTTTTAAACCCTCTTTTGTGTTGTTGTTCCTTTTTTTGGAGAGGTTTTTTTTGCTATAGGGCACATGCGCTCGCCAGACAGACACTGAGAGACAGAAAGCGAGAAATCACCCCACAGGGGGGATGGCCACACTGCAATCCCTTCTCCTCCATTCTCCTCTCGGGATCTTGGGCACACACGCACATGCGCCCGGCGTGAGTTTAAGCCACCAGGTCCGGGACTCAAACTGCAGTCAACTACATGGTAGTCCAATGACATAGCCATTACGCCAACTGCTGGTCCCTTGATGTTCACTTTTAAAGACCGCTAAATGTGAATTCATACAGCAGTCAATCTAGTCAGTGATATTTCCCTTTTCCTTGCCTATACTTTCTAAAGTGACTAATTCAATGATGTTAATTAAATCGTTCTTTCCCAACAAAATATTTTTTTCACGCGTGACCAATTTCCCTATCTCTGAACAATTTTTAAAATGATGTCCATGTGAGAACTCTTTATGTTATACTGAACAGAAAAAAAAATTCTCAAAACAATTTTGTTATTTTAATTCAATGATGCCAATAGATTCCTCTTACTATATCAATTATTAGAAACATATAGAGTTTTTCTATTATAATAAGACTGTACAGTAATAACCAATTAAAAACACGCTTCTATCCCATAGCTTTTACTCTGGACAAGACTGAGTAGCAGGTACCAGATTTACTACCTAGATTTACTTCCCAGCCTTGAAACAACTACAGACTGGATGGCATATACACACATGCCCAAGTGTCAAGGCCCTAACACCAGACAACAATGAACAGCAATCCCTCGGAGGTAAGAAACAAATGAGGTGAACCCTACCATTGCCTCAATTTACTGTTAGTGCTTTAACAGGAAAACCCAGGGAAGCCTGGCAGAGTGAACTGAGAAGACAGAGCTGAGAGTCCAAACTAGCTAGAAGTCACAGAACAAAAGATCAGAGAGGCGAGAGATGGACATGACATAAACTTGAGATCAGATGTTCTTCCTCATCTATCAACTGACCATGAACACACGCATGTTAGGAAACGACCCATGCCTGGGAAAGGGCCAAGGGTGAGAGTGGTAGTGGTGCTTGCCCTAACACAGAGCCAGGACTGCGCCTGTTACCACCACTTCGCCTGGAAAACTACAGGATTCCAGGCATGGCTTAGAGTCCCCAAAAAGTGTCTTACCTCAGCAATGGGGAATAATCATCCTGAGGCTGATCCTTGCTCTAGGGCAGCTTAACAAATCTTAAACCAAGATCGGACAGGATCAACTGTTTTTAAATAATGTGCCAAAGCAAAACTGAAGGATATTTAGAGAAATCCAAAATACCTACCTAAAAATTATCATCAAAATATCCACAATCCAATAAAAAAATTACCAGGTGGTCTCATAGTCTAGTGGTTACATAGCTGACCATGATTCAAGTTCCAAGCTGGGCTGGAAACATGCTGGTTATGTGTGCCTGCATTCCTCAAATCCCAAAAACATGAAGAAATGGAGGAGAAGGGATTGTGGTGTGGCCACGCCCCATCGGGAAGTGATTTCTCCCTCTCTGCATGATTCTCTGTCTCTCTGGTGAGCCCACACACTCTCTGGCAATTAAAAAAAAAAAAAAAAAAACAGGAATGCAAAACAGTAGAAAAATATGATCCATTGAAATTTTAAATTCTTTATCTGCTTCTCATATATCCTGTTTTAAAATGTGTGGGTTATTTTCTTATTAGGAACGAAAGGACAGTGGGCCATGAGAAATGTGATCTGCATTACGTTAACATGTTGTAGGGTTTTACTTAATGCTATACACTACTGTCTGTTATCCTAGAGCACTGATGGACTAACATGCTCAAAGCACAGTCACTGAGATTCGAAAGAGATTTTCATTTGTAATCAATATTTGGTAATGAATCACTGTACTCCATAGCTGGAGAGGAACAATCAATTGTAACTAATCCGGAATTGCCACATATGTTAGGTGATTCAGAAAGACAACATTAGTATCTGGAAAGACACAGTTACAGAGAAATCAAGACCTTGAGAGTGGAGGGAGGGCTGGTGCAGGAAACAATGGATGCAAGATCTGTTAGAATCAACATCCCCTTTCCCATGACACAAAATTAGGCAAATATCACTCCCTGACCTCACAGGGCACTGGAGAATAAAACAGGGTAATTGCGAAGGAGGAATGACCAGGAAAAAAAGAAAATGGGAGGGGAGGTGGCACTCTTATTTAATGAAAGTGTACATATTGCAAAGGCTTGTACTACACCAGTAGTCGCCAATCCCCAGGCCTCAGATTGGTACCTATTAGGAACAAGGGTACACAGCAGGAACTGAGAGGTGGGCAAAGGAATGAGGCTTAATCTGCATTTACAGCCACTCCCCATTGATCACACTAACCCCGAACTCCCCTTTCTATCAGATCAGTGGTGGCATTAGATTCTCACAGAAGCCTCTAGATGGGACCGTCTAGTTGCAGAAAAGCAAACTCAAGGCTGCCACTGATTTTGCATGAAGGTGAATTATATCATTATTTCACTTTATAGTACAATATAATCATAGAAATAAAATGTACTACGAATGTAATGTACTTGAATCATCCTGAAGCCACACCCCCACCCTCAGGTCCATGAAAAAGTTGTCTTCCACAAAACTGTTCTCTGGTGCCAAACAGGTGAGAGATCACCGTATTAGAGAATACAGAGCTTAATGTATAAAAGGCTCTTTTCCCACTAAACTTCAAGCTTATGGACTAAAAGACAGCACATTGGAGAATTACAATCTGAAGAAAATGACCCAAGACACCAGAAATCTTGGCATTTGGGATTTAGAAGTGAAGGGAGGAATGACTGGGACACAATCAGCTCCTTTCAATATCACCCACAATGAAGCCCACAGGCAAAAAATGCCATCAATTTAGAGAGCTTCCAATTATTTTTTGGCACCAACAGTCCTTAACAAGCTAGAAAAAAAATTAAAAATTTCTAAGGTACATAATTTTTTGAACTGGTGATGAAACACTTTTATTTCACAGTTGCCTTTAAAATTTCAAAGACACTATTTTCTTCATTTAAAAACATTAGTACAGATAGCTACACTTTCTAGAAAATGATTATATAGACCCTTTCAAAGAAAAATGCTCTCCATTATATCTCCGTAGTGAGGCAGCTTGCAAAAAAAACATTGTATACTATCAAAAAGGTGGAGAGAAAGTTTCCTTTATTTTTTACATTTTTATTTATTATTAAATTTGCTACAGGGCATATGCACTCACCAGAGAGAATGGGAGAAAGAGAGAGAAACGCCACCAAGTCTGGAACTTGAACCTCTTCAGCCATGTGGAAGTCCAACACCCTTAACCGCCATACTACCTACTGGCCCCAACAAAGTTTTCTTTAACTAAAAGCAAGTCTTATTCAAATATACAGAGTGTCCTCAACAAAAATTCAGGAAGATGCCAATGGAACCATGCCTTCCAAATTCAGAGAGAAAATAATCTTCCAAACTAGAATTGTTTTCAGTCTCATGGGAAGGTAGTATCAAGGTTAAAAAAGAAAACAAACCTAAAATATAAAAGGGTTGGTTTGGGAGTAAAAGTTAGGATTGCAACCCATGACACATGCAAAAGTTAATGTGGCCTCTGGATGTCCAAAAATCAGACGGGTTATGGTATTCATTAGGAAGGGGAAAACTTACATAATCTGCTTTGAAAGTGAGCTTATTAGCATTTGAGGCATCTTGTAGATAGGGCTAGTGACAGCAACAGCTAGTCTTACCGCCAGGGCAGGTAGTTTCATCATTGGTTGCTGAGTAAACTAGTCTTAAAATCATCCAGCTATTTTGTTGAACTGGCCCAGAGGGTAGTCCTTGAAACAGTTATTTGTAATCTGAGCATTTTCCCCATGGCTTCTGAGCTCAGTATCAGCTGGATATACAAGAATGCTCTCATTTGCATGCTCAATTTCCACAACAGAATAAAAAAGATTTTCAAATAAGCCCAGACTTAAATATTTTTGTTCTAAAAATCTGAGGAGACTTCTAGAAGACGTGCTCTATCAACACAAAGGAATAAACAAATTCAGAAAATAGGAGACTTAACTAAGAGAAACTGAAAAGCATTCCCAAGGTGATGGCATTGTGATGAATGGAAGTCTGAGCACCAGAATGATGGGTTGAAGTCTTGGCTCCACAAAGCAAAGTGATAAACAAACCTAGAGAACTGTGAGTCCAGGATGAAATTCAAAGTCGCTTCAGAGGAGGGAAGGAAGCTCCTCAGTTAACTCCAGAGAGTCTCTGAGTATTTAGGGTCTTTCTGCCATAGCATAGCCTGGACCAGCCTCACATAGACTTTCTGATGGATTGATGACACCGGGAAAGGCTTTATCTATAGTTCTATTAGAATGCCGGGGGGAACACTGTCAACAGGCTACTAGAAAACACCACAAATAAAATGAAAATAAGTCAATCTCTAAGGAATAAAAATTTAATAAGAAAATTGAAACACTACATTACACGTCTCTGAACAATATTTAAGTACCTATAATATATATACTTGATATTCCTCTAAGTCAAAAACCATGCATTGTGAAGGTGGGAATGAATGGCGTATGTAGTGGTAGTTTAGACTGCGAGCTTCAATAGCAGAAAGCCAGATACTACCTAAAATTCAGAAACTACACTATACTACACTACTTTGAAAGAACAAAAAACCAACAGAAACAAAAAAACGCAGGAGAAGGATAGCTGTTCAAGTCTGGAAACTTCCCTGAGCATGCCCAGCACACACATGCCCATGGATTCAAGGCTGGCTGAGGGCTAGGGATGGACCACATCAGAATCTGTTAGGGATACCGTCTTGCTCTCTCCTTCTCAGTCTGTCTCACGCATGAAAGAATTTTTTAAAACATATATTAAAAATGTTAAAAGATTTCAAAGTGTTTCTGGCCACAGAAGTACATTATGGAAAAGCTGGTAAGATGGAGGCAGGAGCCAGCTATTTTTGTTATTCGGTAAAAACGGCTGTCCATAGCCATAGGTTCCACATCACTATCAAATTTAAGTCTGTATCATAAGTGAGTAGAGAGCACTACTCTTGTCCTTTGCACTTTACATGTTATTACAGTATCATGGTATGTTTGCATCATTGCCAAAACAAAAGCAAATAAGGAAAAAAAATAAGGAAAGTGATACTGTGCATGTATTAACAATAACAATAAAAGCAAATGCTTTTTAGAAATCTCAACAAAATGCTTGCAATGACACAATGATTTTGTTTTGCTAATAAAATTTTCATTTCACTGTATGTACAAGTTGGAAAAACAAAAGGAAACATGAACAAATCATGCATGGACATTGTCGTCTTGGAAGAGCTAAGATATAAGTAAATAATATTCAGGTTTTTATTATTTCAAGTAAGTCATCATATTTGTGGTCCACTAAACTCAAGACAGTAGGGTAACAGTTTTTGCTTTAAATGTCTCTTTTCTGTTTCTTTCTGCCCATTTAATCACTGGTTGAATATTACAGAATATCACATTTGAATCAAACACTACAAATCAAATACTGAATATTACAAATACTACAAATACCATGTTCAAATACCCTGCAGAAGTTTAAGTGCAAGACTGGAGATATGCAAAAGCCATTGCCTCTTAAAATGGGAGTTAAGTTTAATAATGAGGAAAGAATCTGCCCTTCAACCTGCCTCAGTCAACAAAAGTGGGAGGGAGGTTAAAGGACTGGTGATGATGATGGTGATGATGATGATACGACAGTATTCTCCACACTGTCTTATCAAGGCCAGAACCAGGCAGGTACTGAGCGAAAGAGTTCTACTGCCTTTTAAAAGATGAACCCATTTTTCTCTGGGAAGAATTAGGCATTTGGAAGCAGTGAAGTGTGTCAGAATGTCAAAGCAGAGTAATTTGAACTGTCTTAGTTTTGCAGTGGACGTTTATTCTATTTTATTTTACTTTTCATTCTGTTATACCTGCCTACACCATTGGACAGTCCATTAATTCAAAAAGCAAATATCAAAAAATTGAGGTTGCATACTCTCTGGATTATTCACAGTATTTCTTTTAATTAAAACAGATTGAAATTTAAATAAAAAGTTTTTAAAAATCTGCATTGAATATTTATTTAAATATGTGTGCCTGTAAATTATTATAAAGTCTGTAGTGCTAAATTTCATACGCATCCACCGGAATTAGGACTCTGAAATTAAAACATGGTACTTAGCAATCTGAATAATGACATGGAATGTTAATAAATGGTAATACTTGGTGATTGGTGGCATTATGGTAAGTAATTAGATAATTAAGAGAGAAAGGCCACACTCTTTACTGTCAGCATAGTACCACTCCTGAGGGCATAAACTCAACCAACTCTAACTGCTGGGTCTGGTCACCCTCAGCATTTAGTACCTGTATGGTCCAGTCAGTCTTTCTAGTTATCAGTGTTCTCACCTGCAAAATGAGGATAATAATCTTACTGCCTTTGAAAGTAATAACTCACGAAAAGATCTTAGCTCTGTATTGGGTAATATTTACTGCTAAATTAATGCTTGCTGTTGTTATTTTATTAGTAATATGTTAGAAATTTTCTAGTATCTTTTCAGTATTTAGAGGTCATCAATATATTACTTTTTTGTTATGATCTAGAAAAATTATTTTAAAATGCATTTGAAGTATATGACATCCCAAGTACTAAAGTTTTATTTGAATATTTTCCCATACTTAGAATATTCTCTATGTATTAGAATATGTATTAGAATATTCTCTATAATGTATTAGGTTGTTTTGGGGAAAGTACAATCTTAATAGCAAACGTTTCTTGCAGCTCATGTTATAAAGTCTGAGTCCATGTTAACAATATTATGGCAACTGTCCTTTAAAGTCAAGCTTCAAGTCAAAGTTTTTTTTTTTTTCTCTCTCTCATTACTCATAGACAAAAGCATTCTGTGTGTGCACTTATTGAATGCTACAATATTATTCAATGTAGATATAGGTGATCAATTCAATAAGAGCCCAAGGGAGGGACCCTTGAACAAATAGTTTGTATTAGTAGGAGACAATGAAAGAAATTGGAAATTGTATCACTCAGGGTTTATAAAATATTTTCCCCTGAATTATAATGTTAGTAGCCTCTGAACTCTTTGCCTTGGTTATATATTTCTCCCTGCTCCTCTTCAAAAGAACTCACGTTTCATAAGAGAAAAGATGTTTGGATATGGTTCTCCCAGTAGTAGGGTAAAAAGTGACTCTTCATATCAAATCAGCTATCATCGTTAATGGTAACAGAAAGAACTACCAATGCCTATAAGAAATGTTAGCTTTCCAGCAACACTGTAAATTATTAATCAACTAATATCAAAGCCATATAAGCCTCCAAATGCTTAAATTCTTAATAAAATTATTACTAGTTTAAAAACTTTAAATAAATCATTTAAAAATCCCACAAGACTTTGAACAAAACTACAAAACGGGAAATTCAGCAACAAGAGAAAGGAAAGGCTTGCTTAACTGTCTAAGTATGTAAATAAGAATTTACAAGAAAGGACCAGATGGAGGCACAATGTTAAAAAGCAAAGGCTGACCCACATGGGAAGGTTTCAGGTTCATATCTGGAGACCCCCCGAATACACAGATACATACGTGCCCATGATCCAGGGCTGGCTGAGGTTGCAGGGTAGACTGCATTGGCAAAACCCTGTCAGGATGCTGTCTCTCGTCTTTGTCTCTCGCTCACTCATGTAAGGAATAAAAATAAGAAGGGGGAGGGGACCGGTAGAGTTGTGAATTGTGTGCATTTAATTAAAAAGCTGAATTCCATCTGTGTATTTTCCCTATCAAATGTTAATGAAGGAATGTAGAAACTAAAGTAGTTGGGCGCCACCCCAAGTGGTAAAGTAGATGGGGGCCAGCAGGTGGTGTGGAAGTCAAGGCGCTGGACTCCTACACGGCCGACTGTGCTTTGAGTCCTGGATCTGGCAGCTTGAAACTCATACCGGGTGTGTGTGCACACATACCCAAAATCCCAAGAGGAGAATAAGAAAAGGGGACTGTAGCATGGCCATCCCCACTGGGAAGGTGATTTCTTACTTTCTGTGTCTCTCTATCTCTCTAGCAAGCATACATGCCCCATAGCAAAAATCTCTCAATAAGAAAAAATTAAAGTAGCTGCATATATGAAAAGTAACTAAGATTTTAAACCTGAACCTCTACATGGGTGATTCAATTTTTAATCTATGAATTACTATTTCTTAGGAATTGAATTAATAAACCTAATGGGTAAGTGAATGAATGACCTCTTTGTCATTAGAAGAAAATTAAAATAATTCCATTCCTTTTGTTATTGTGTTGTTCATAAGTTATCAAATTCATTTTGTGATTTTTTTTTAATGAGCATTATTTTTTGAATTAGTTAACTTCCTCTTGGCCATATTAAATAGTCATCAAATCCACCAAGTTGGTGCATCAATTCCGTTCATTGGGACAGTCTGCTTATTTTGGTGGGTGAAATGACATAGGGAATTCATTAATATTAGTCATTAAAGTAAAAGGGCATGGTCTGAAAATCAAAAATAAATCAAATAGACGTATAGAAAACCTATAAAGATCTTCAAGTTGCTTTCCTCTCTTCCCTATTTATTTACTCACTGTCTGCTAGTCAATGCCCACATTGAGTCCCCCTGTCTCCCGGAAGCAGTCATTTGTGTGAAGCATCAGCACAGAGCCAAGGTTGCCCAGCAGCTCAAGAATGTTACTGGTAATTCTAATTCTCTTACCTTTCAGATAGTGTCCATACTCCATCCTCACTCTTAAGCTTTTTTCCTATCCTTTGTGCCTTTTTTTTTGGGGGGGGGGGGGGGGGGGTGGGGGGGGGAGGGGTTGCTATAGGGTGCATGTGCTCACCAGAAAGACAGAGAGACAGAGCAACAGAAAGTGAGAAATCATCCCCCAGGGAGGATGGCCATGCCGCAGTCCCTTCTCCTCCATTCTCCTCTCAGGATCTTTGGCATGCACACACACATACACACACTCCCAGTGTGAGTTTAAGCCACCGGGTCTGGGACTCCAACCGCAGTTGACTATATGGGAGTCCAACGACATAGCCATTAAGCCAACTACTGGTCCCTGTGCCCATTATTTTATTTCATCTCCATAACTACTCTCTTGAGTTGTCTTTTTTCTCCTCCAGTTTCCCTGACTAGGCTCCTATATCCTTTCACATCTTATTATGTCCGTACTTGGAAACAAAAAATGCTTGGCCAATGCTGAGCCTCGTCTACCTGGGAATGACTCTTATTCAGAACACCTGTGTGCTGAATCTTCTCCAAGGGCCCCCAAGTCTCTACCTTGCTCTGTCAGCCCTCAGACTTCCATACTCACGCTAGACTGATTCATTTTTGCATGTCATCGAGACCTCCAGTCTTTGTACATTTCCTTTCCATGCTCTTCTCCCACTTCAGCCTAGAATTGTCTTTTCTATCTCCTGTACGTTTTCTGCCTGACCACATCACCAACAACCCTCTTAAAGTTTTGGATGTTCTTTTTATCATGCCAAATCCAATGGATGATTTTTTTCTGTCCTCATCCTTGAAACTTCTTTCTCTTAATTGCTGGGATATCATTTTCCTTTAGTTTAGGTCCTGCCCAGCCTTCTCAGTCCTCCCTCACGGGGGTCCCTTCTTTTACTTCCTGTTAAGGATTCTTCCTTGGTGCTTGGCCCTTTTCATTCTTACCTCTTTCTAGTTTACTTCATTCAAACTTCATTCCTCTAAAGCCCTGACAGATTTAAGTCTATTTCACAATATGTTAAGCGAAAACCGCAGCTGACGAAATTGTATCTTCTATGGTATAACTCCATTTGTGTAAACATAATCCTCAAAGTCACTATATATAAAACGTGTATGTATATTTATATGTATTCATAGTTAAAATATTTTCTATGTTTCCTAACAATCTTACACATTAAAATGTACCATACATATATATACATATACTTTTCTGAACTGCTCCAGAAAGAATTTAGCATAGTATTTGCAATTTACAAGTATTCAAATAACTGGTCAAAAAAGTATTTTTAAATAAAAGCAAAATTATTTAAATTGTTTATTAGTAACTATTTTTTAAGTTTTTTCTTTCTTTTTTGAGAATGAGAGAAAAAACAAGCAACCCAAACCGTTCACCAAGCCATGATCATTGGCATGCTTGTGCCAGGTGGACAAGCCCACCTGGGAACCGAACCCTAATCTTCCATATGGCTTCCAGAGTAGCAGAACATTATGTTATTGCTGGGCCGCTACGACTGGACCTGCAATTTCATCTTTTAATACATTTAAACATAACATTTTGCCTCATTTTTATTTCTGCAGCTGTGTTTGGTGTTTACCAAACCAAAACTAACCCCTCTGAGACTACCCCATTATTGTCATCAAAGTTGCCCCATTCTTATAAATGCATACAACATGAGTGTGAGGCGAGATTCTCCACCACCTGACTTTGCACACATGCAATTCTTGAAACTAGAGCAGCTATTCAGAGACTGAGAGGAACCAGGATCAGATATACCGTAACAAGTATCAAGGGACACTGAGGGGGAAATGAATGTACCCTGGGCTCCAAAGTCAAACTTAAGACTATCCTCATCCCCAGACTCTTGTTTTGTTAAGCATATTCATTATGAAGGCTACTTTAGCTGGGTTTTCTATGATTTTTCAGCTGGAAGTATCAATAACAAATTTCTGTTATTTGTGTCAAGCACTTAAGTTCTTTTTAGTTGAATTTTCTACCTATAAAATACAGATGGGATCGCTTTACAGATGGGATCGCTTTACCTTCCCATCCATGTTATGCAGAATACAAAAACAGTATATGTAAAAGGGCTTATATCTAATACAGTAGTTTTTATGTACATAAATTACATATTCGTAAAGTGAGCACATAATCATTTTTCTTCTGTAATTCATCCATACTTAGGTCATAATGAAATGAGTGTACTAAATAGTACCTTTCTTGGGTATTTTGCAAAGTATATTAAGTAGATACTAGAAATTCTCTCCTCTGCAAGTTACTATTCAAATGACTAAGACTAAATTGCACCAATGAACACAGGAAGCATGAATATGTTACTCCTCTCTTTACAGTTCTTCATTTCAAGACATCAGTAATCTTCCCTCCAACCCATTTTCAAGTCTTTACCACACTTCCAAAGTTTATGTTTTGGATATTTTTGTTTGTTTTTGCCATTTTTATCAACACTGCCTTACTTCTTGTGCCCACTAAAGTACCTTCATTAACCTCTCCACTCTTCTTACTTCAAACCACTCTACTACACACTTCTAAAATAATAATTCCACTAGAATTTTTGGAATAATGAAATAATATTAACTATATGACTTCCTTATTAAAAACCTTTCAACAATTCTCCACATTGTACCAAAAAAAAAAAAAAAGACACTGAATACTTTTACTTGGTGATATCAGTTTCCTTACAATATTTCTCCAAACTACCAATACAATATAACATTGCTTCTCACATATATAATATTATCTCCAATTTACCTTACTTCAATTTTTTCTAGAATGTGGCCTGTGGAGAAATCCACCCACTTGCCTTTTTGCTAGTCTTTACCACTTTATTTAGAATAAATTGTAATATGTAAAATTTACTCTCTTTCCAAGGTGTTTTTTTTTTTTTTTTTTTTCTGGTACTCATGGAAATTATGTTTGTGTCACATTCAGTTAATATAATAGCTATTTTGTATATCCTATCTGTCCAGTACAATATAAGATTTAGGCCAGCAGGTGACATAGAGGTTAACGCTGGACTCCCACATGGCTGACTACAGTTCAAGTTTCAGACCTAGAGGCTTGCTTTCTCACTTTTCCTCTTTCTCCCACCCCCTCTGTCTCTTTCTTTGTCTCTCTCTGGTGAACAAATTTCAAAAATAATAATAATAAATACAATTAAATAAATAATTCATTTTCAAAAAGGTACATTATGTGACATACATAGTAAAAGGAACAGAATCAGAAAATAAGACAACTGTATAATGAACATTTTAATTAGTCTTCTTTTAGGCATACATTTTCTTAATTATATATTTTCGTAAATGACTAGAGTTTCTCTCTACTTCCCAAGTTGCTGGTGACATTATAAATGTAAAGAGATGTACTACAAACGTCTTTCTGGTACTGAAAGGAAAGGAAGGTTAAACTGTGAGTGGTCGAGATGGATCCTGAACTTTAACTGTGAAATATTGCTTTCAGGGACTAAAAATGAAGATTTTTTGCTGAGACTTCTCCCTTCACATTCATTTCTACTGCTACGCACTAAGTGTCTGGACAAGTCCAGTTGAACAGGATCCAAACATCTGAATATGATTAGGGTCAGAATATTCCTCTATTCCCACTGAATGTTATGCACTAAGAGTGAAAACTGAATGGAAGAGAGATTGCAGATCACCTCCTCCTGCACACCTCTGAACGCCTAGATTGAACTTCAAGAATTAGGAAGAGGGACCAGCAGTAAGCGTAATGGCTATATGTCGCTGGACTCCCATGTAGTCGACTGCGGTTCGAGTCCCTGACCCAGTGGCTTAAATTCATGCCAGGCACATGTGTGTGCGTACCCGAGATCCCTAGAGGAGAATGGAGGAGAAGGGATTGTGGCATGGCCATTCTCCCTGGGGGGGTGATTTCTCACTTTCTGTCTCTCTGTCTCTGTCTTTCTGGCGAGCACACGCACGCTATAGCAAAAACCTCTCCAAAAAAAAAGAATTAGGAAGAAACACACTATCCATCAGATGACTAGAAATCACTGCAGGGTCACAAGAAATGTGGAAAGCAATAAAAGACCTCTCCTCCAAGGGAAAAGATCAACTCCTCTTCAGCCTCAGACAGTACAATGAAACTCATGGAAATGTCAGATAAAGAATTTAGAATTTTCAAAGTGACAAAGTTAACAAAGATCAAAGAGAAGAGCGACAATGAACTGCTGAAGAGTCAGGAAAAAGGAGCTGATGAGTTCCAGGATGTGAGGAAATTCTTGCAAAATCTAAAAGTGGGAATACATACTATAAAAAAAGAAAAAAAAATGGACCTGTTAAGAGATGAAGGCTTTAATACAGAAAATCAAAACCTCCCTTGAAAGTATTAAAAGCAGACTAGATCATACAGAAAATAGAATCTCAGACGTAGAAGATAGAATCACTAGCCTAGAAAAATCCTTCACAAAGACTGAGAAAATTGCCCCCAAAAAATATAAATAAAATACCAGAAATACTAGATACTATCAAACATCCAAACATCTGGATAATTGGTATCCCAGAAGGCGAAGAGACTCATAAGGGCATTGGTAATCTATTCTATGAAATCCTAGAAGAAAACTTTCCAAACTGAGAGAGACATTCAAAGATCCAGTCCCAAGAAATACAAAGGACCCCAAAGAGAATCAACCCAAGAAGATCTTCTCTAAGACACATCATAGCCAGACTGACCAAAACCACAAAAACAAGATACCAAGATTGGCAAGAGGGAAACAGCAAGTTACCTACAAAGGATATCCCATTAGCCTAACAAGGGACCTCTCATCAGAAAAAATGCAAGTGAGGAAAGAATGGGAAAATATATTCAAAGTGTTAGGTAAAAGCAATTTCAACCAAGAATTCTGTACCTGGCAAGATTATCCTTTATATGGGAAGAAAAGACAAGAGCATTCTCAGATAAACAAGACCTGAAAGAATTTACCAACACCAGGCCAGATTGCCAAGAAGTTCTGAATGGAGTACTATACCAGGAAAATTAAATACAAACACACAGACATAAGAGTTGAAAAACTAAGAAAATGGCCAACTTAATCATAGAGACAAGCCCAGAGTTGAATATTATATACCATATTTAACCGGGAAGATCAAACCACAACAGAAGATAGATTAAGTACATGAGACTGAACTGGTGAAATAGCATTTATGACTTTTGACTAAAATATTGTTCATTTTCTTCTAGGTTTTGTTTTCTCGTTTTAAGGATTTTTGTCCTGTCTTGAGCTGCTGACAGGTCCATGTACCTACTATTTGAACAGAATCCCAACCTGTTCCCTGGCTTTAAGTTTTAAGCAAAGTTCCTTAGCATTTCTTTAATTTATTAAGACTAAAATTGCTTTTCTTGAAATTAAAAAATATAGTAAAAAATACCGATTGAATGACCTTAGTAAGCTATATAGCAACAGCTATGTGCTACCTTATAGTATATTCATTCTACTCAGTTTCATGTCTAAAGTCAGACATTATTCACGGATATGTATATATCAGCTGAACTTGCTATTGAAAGTAGTTAGATTATTTAAGAAATTTTGTGAATCAATAAAATATAGGGAAAAAAGGAATGGAAACCTGTAGACACCTAAGATAGTGTGGGAGAAGTGTAGGAAATGGCAGAGGGTGAGAAATGGGGGGAGAATATGTATATATGAAACTAGAAATGGAAAAGTAAGTATTGATGATAACATGTATGTTAAGCCACTATGCAGTATATTCTGGAATGGGAAATCACATTTTGTATGCTATGACAATGCTCAGGGAATGAATGTAAATTAATTAATTAATTAAAAGTTTAAAAATTTGTAAAAAGAATAAATAAATTATAAATGGTCATTCCATGTGCCCAAAAGAAACACAAAGCTACCTTGGTCCATAAAGTAAATAATAGGAACACAGTTTTAGAATAATGTGCCTTCTATTTGAAGACTTGGGGCATGTTTTACCATCACAGATGCATTTCACATTTTTTTATTCTTTGAGAAAATCACTCTTTATTCATACAAATGCTGCAAAACTAAACAGACCTTAATCTATTATAAGCACTGTTGCTCAATAAGAAAAAAAATATTATAGGACTTAAGAACAACAACAAAAATCCATTCTGTTCATCCCAATTACATATTATGACCACCACCTAACTGGGCGGGAGATGGAGTTGATTGCTTACACCTCCACACGTCCCTTGGACAATGGCACTACTGGTTGTCAAGCAGATTGATGGTTTTCACTGAGCAGCTCCATATGTAAATTTCAGAATTCACTTTAACAGCCATTTGAACTGTCACAGTATGAATTATGGACTGAAGCGCATTCTGCTTTGCCATTTCCAAAAGAAAGCTCCTTGCGAATATTAAACTAGATGTGAGAAAGACATTTTCAAGTCAAATGATTTAACTACAATACCTGGATTTAGAATGAGAATTATAAATTATTTTACTTCCAGTGAGGGGAGAGAGAAACTTGAATTCAAGCGACCTCTTGTTTCTATAATAACGTATGTATATGTAAGTGTGTACATTGTACATAATTATTCATAACTGCCATGTTCCCCTCCCCCATTTGGCACTATATTCTTTAGACTACAGAATTAAAATTCTTGGGACCTTTGTATAGACCACATGTATTAAATAATGTAGGTAGAAAAATCCAAAATGAATTGAAGATATGATTTTTTCCCTAGAAAGTGATACTATATCTGCAAAAACAGGAGCATAATTTTAAAACAACATAATGACATGTATAACCTATTGAGTAAAATGAGTGATTGCAAAGGTTTCATTAGTAACTCTTGCTGTGTATCAAGTTTAAGGTCTGATCATGAAAAAGGGGTGAGATGAACAAAAAAGAGACGCAAGACAGCCTTAGATCACACTCTGATACAGGCCTAGCACTGATGTCGACATCAGCATCTGAGATGAGAGATGATTTCTGTGAATTATTACAGTTATTAAATTTCAAGAAGCATTTTAGGAATAAAAGTCAATGAATAAAGTACATTGAACGTTGAGCTGAGCACTTTAAATTTCACATAATCACATTAGTGATAGAAAATAGTTTTAACACATGAATATTGTACATTAAAATCATGTTTCAGAAGATGATGAAAATCCATAGGTTGAATGAGGTTAGAGTTGGGCATTGAAGATTACTGGAGACAGGGAACATAAAACCAATTTGAACAATGAAAGATGCTGAACTGTTGTAGTAACTTTTTTTTTTTGGGGGGGGGGGGATTTTTGCTATAGGGTGCATGGGCTCACTGGAGAGATAGAAAGACAAAAAGCAAGATGTCACCCTCCAGGAGGGATGGCCACACCATAATCCTTTCTCCTCCATTCTCCTCTCAGGATCTTGGGCACGCACACACACACCCAGTTTTAAGCTGCTGGATCCAGTACTCGAACTGTGGTTGACTAGATGGGAGTCCAGCAATGCAACCATTATGCCATTCGCTGGTCCCCTGCTGAATTAATTTAAGTAAGAAGGAATGAAGGTCTATCAAGAAAGAATAAATGGAGCTCAATAATTAGAGGAGCAAATTGAAAGAAAAAAGTACAAAACTAGTGTAAAGTTTTGAAATGAAAAAAATTAAGGATTATAGTGATACTGATAGTGATGGATAAATGAAAATGATGTCCCAGTCTGAAGTAATTTATATGACATCAATTACTTAGTAGTCAGAAACTGGCTGTATAAAGTATGTCCTTAATCTGTGTGTATCTCTATCAATGTGTATACAGATGTATAGGGCTATATAAATAACTAAATTTAGGATCATTACAAAGTCTTAATAGAACCTTCAGTTGTATGATATTTACTTTGGGCACTTGTGGAAAAAGAAAATAATCTAATATGTAAGGAAGTGAGGATAACCACAATTTTGGAGCCAGGTGGTAGCACAGTGATAATGCAACTGGACTCACATGGAAAAGGTCCTGGGTTCACATCCCAAGGCCTCCGTTTGCTCTGTGAGTATGTGTCTATGCCCATAATCCACAGCAGCTGAGACTGAGAGTGAAATGTAGTTTGAAGACCCTGTTCATTCTTTTTCTCTTAGAATACGTAAAGGAAATTTTAAAAAATTACCACAATTCAGGCTTATATTTTCGTTAGAATTCTAGTAGATTCTCCATAGAAGCACAGCTACCCTAGTTTCTATCAACTACATTGACACTTCAGGCTTTCATCAAAGGATATAACTCCAGTCTTAATCATTAATTAGGGCCATCTGCTAATATATTTTAAAACTTATTTAAGGATGGTTATAAGAAAGATTTACAATCTGTCAGTAGGTCCTTTTATCGTGGCTCCCTTTCTTGTCTTTTGCAGCATAGCTGAAATATATTTATGTATGCATCCTGAGGATCAACTTTAGGTGAATAATTCTTTCTAGTTTATTCAGCACCTGGCAGTGAGAGTTATGGATCTTCTGAAACTTTCTATTTTTTTATGATAGGAGAGAAGAGAAGGTCATTGTATACTGCCCAAAGATCCACAGAGCAATTTTCTTTAAATAGGAACACCAAGGAAGGCTGTATTTCTCCTGAACCACTGGTTTATTTCTCATCTTATGTGGCTAATCATGTCTTCTTTGTTCTCTGGCTAACGTTGTGACCTATCTGCCGTAACTATACAGGAACTCCAAAATTCATGTTATGAACCAACTCTACATCTGGCTTGATTTTTACCATTATTAGATTTTTGCTTTGCTGTGTTTTCTACTTATGTTATCACATGGATTTCTGTAAACCATTGCAACTTGTCTTAGGAACAAGTAAAGCACACTAGGGGTAAGCTTCACTCAAGTAATTTCACATCACACATTTAAACCTTATAACATTTCTTCAAGACAACTTTCACTATCACCAGTATAGTGATTGAGAAAAATAAATTTCACACAAGAGCTCGCTCATACTTTAGAAAAGAGAACCATAAGTAGGAAAGCTCAAAGTCCTACTGAGAAACATAAAAGAAAAACCCAGTCTTATCTTCCAAAATTATGAATTAATTAAAATAGCAACAATACCCAAAAAATGGATGAATCTGACCAATGCTTCCAAAATGGACATTTCCAAAAAGACTTAGCAAGTTAACGGTATGCTCTTACATGATGCCTCTTTATTTCATATCAGGATGCATGTATTTTTCACCTGCTCTTATTCATTTTAACCACTCTGCTAAGCCATTATCTTTAATTTGCTCCTGTGACAATAGTTATGTTTAGCCTCTTTCAAATGAATAAGTAAACTCTACACACACACAAATCTCTGCCTTTGTTATTTTGCTAATTTCCTATTCTACTTCCCTCAGGCTGTCAAAATATCAATACTCAATATCTGAAGTAAAAAAATATTTTTCTCCCAGAAAATATTACCAACTTCAAACATTCTATAACTTTCCTTCTGACCAAGTCATTTTAATACTAGGCCTGTGGGAATGCAAAAAACAGATTTTTTTTTTTTTTTTTTTTTTTTTTTTGTCTTGAAAAGCCTTTACATTAGTATTTTGTTCTTCTGGCTATTTACACAGCCTTAAATCACATTTGTATACATTTTTATAAACAAAGCTGAAAGGCATAACAATTAGATTTTGCATCTTCCTCTAACAGGTTTTATGACCTGGAACAAGTTATATATTTCGATACCTCTGATTCATCTGTATGATGTGACAAATAACAGAATTCCTCAGAGCTAATATGAGAATTAAATGAAATTTTACATGTAAACTACTTAGTACAGTATTTGGCATATATTAAGCTCTCAGTAAACATTCACTGTCTTTCTGATACAATATTACCACCCATTTTCATGTTATTATCTGTATTTTCTGTAGGAATAGGTTACAGAGCACATGAACACTTTTGTGGGGAGATAGGCAAGATACGGAAACAAAATGGGGAAACATTTCATACGTAATTTGCCAGTGTCATCACCACGTGACTAAATTACCATCAGTCCTGCCTGGTACCTGGGCAGCTTACTAATCACCCTATCTGATTCTGGAGGATCATTTTTGGCAAACTTAAGCCAGTAGACTGTCCATTATTAAACCACATATCTGGCTCTTGTTAATAACTGGTTATCTGCAATATGTGGACAATCCACAAGTTTCCCCACAGGGAGTTAAATGAGGTTGAAATGTGTTAATCTGCTTTATCCCTATTCACATAGTGAGTTATAAGACGAGCTAAGTGTGCCCTTGTAATAACAATTCATCATTATGATTCTGTGTAAGTCCTGTACAAGAAGGCCAAGAACAAACAGTCCTTTGTTTCGTAGATTCTTTTTTTTTTTTTTTTTTGGCCTGGTGTGCGAAGTCCATTTTTTACACATATTTACATACTGTGAAAATTGGAAGTACTGCAACTCTGTGTTCAAGGAATGCAAACACAGAGGGAAACTATTCTTGCTCTATTGAGCCAGGACATAATTGCAAGGGTACTAAGGCTACTAAAACTCGGTTGGGAAGAGAGGTCCAGTCAAGGACCTGTAGGAAAGGGTCGAAGAGTTGGAGATCTGCTGCCAGTCATGTCCCCGACAGACAAGCCACACTTGACAGCTGGGTTTCTGTTTCTAATATTTTCCTTCACTGCTCCTATTCATCAAACAAACAAACAAAAAAAAAGGTGATAAATACGATCAATCCAAGACACAATTGTAGAGAGAAATCTCACAGTCTCCGTCTTCCTCTTTTGCTGAATCTCTTCAGTCTTACATCCCGGAGGCTTGCCCCTCCATTTCTTTTCAGTCTCTCTCTCCTCACCTTCCAGCTCCAAACCATCTCCATATCCCAGTCAAAAAAGACAAATCCAGCATGGCAGGTGCACTACGTGATGTGGTTTACGCGGACGATTTATTTTTCCACGTATGTAAAGTGGTTTTTCCTTTCTTGAAATTATACTAGTGGGTTGTCAGAAGAGTCATGGTATATTTTTCTATGCAAAAATGCATCATAAATTTTCCAATGACCTAGAACATCTATAAGATCTAAGACTCTTATGAGATAGTTTATTCTGGTTGTACCTGGTTATTGAGGAGTCAAGGCCAGGAAGTTCTAATTCACTCCTGCAACTCCATGACCAGATACAAAGGATTAAATGCCATTTTCACAGTGTTTTCTTCCCATCTTGGAGCCTGGGTTTCATTCATCTGCTGCAAGCAGGTACACACTCACTGTTACACACGAGAGGTATGCAACAAATGTCCCAGCAGCTCAGGGTCCTCCAAAAGCCAGATACAGGGAAATATTGCTAGGCCAAACATATCTAAAAAAAGCTTTAGGGTGGAAAGATGGTCAGGAAGTGGTTGGAGACAAGGCATGGGAGGGAACCTCAGCTCTTAAAGAACCGTAGATTTTGTCCTTTCATACACTAATGTACAATTAAGAAAACAGTAATATAATACATAATATTATGTTATTCATATTATTGTTTTAGATACTTGATATCTATTAATGCATTTTTGTTGTTTATATACTTTGTTTTTTATATTTTTATTCATGATAGAGAGCATGTGAGCATGCACGAGAGAGACACAGAGAGACAGAGAGAAAGAGAAGCATCTTCAACAGTGTCTTATCCTAACACAATCCCCTTTCCAAGCCCTCCAGTTCGTCAAGTTCCTGGGCACATATGTGTACATGTGCCCAGTATGTTTTCAGACCTACCTGGGGAAACAAACCAGTGGTCGGCCATATGGCTTCCAGCACTGAAGTTCAATATCCACCAGCAGTCTGGGTCTAATAATGCATTTTGGCAGACAAAGTAAAACTCATTATGTAGGGGCCTGTAGGTAGTGTGGTGGTTAAGGATGGCTGGATCAACAAAATGTTGGGGAAAAAGGAATGGAAGACAACTGTATATAGCAGAGATAGTGTAATAAGAGAGTGGGAAAGGGCAGAGGGTCAAACATGGGGTAAAAAACATATATACGTATACATATGTATGAAAGTAGAAATGGAATATTATTGATGATAACATCCATGATTAAGCCACTATGCAGTTTATTCTAGATGGGAAACCACATTTAGTACGTTGTGATGATGCTCAGGGAATGAATGTTAAGTAATTAAAAAAAAAGTTGCAGGAGGAAAAAAAAAACGGTAAAACTGTTCATATCGAAATTTAAAAAAAATGCATATTTGATGACTGCAGTAAGCTATATAGCCCCAGCTGGGTACTACTTTATAATATGTTATAATATGTTATATTCTACTCACTGGGGTTTATGCCTAAAGTCAGACTTGGGTTCATGTATAGGTATATATCAGCTGTGCTAGCTATTGGATATATTTAGACTAATTAAGTTCATTAGCAAATCAATTAAATGGGGGGGGAGGCATAGAAAGCAACCATGGATACCAGAGACAATGTGGGAGGAGGGTGGGACATGGCAGAGGGTGAGGGATAAGGAATCAAGGATGGCAAAACAAAAACCAAAGTATACAAGACATAAGAATTGGAAAATTATTTGCTGAAAACATGTATGTTGATGTGCTTGATTGAGCCAATACACAGTGTATTTTGGATGGAAAATTCATTTGTATGCTGTAATGATGTATAGTGAATTAATGTAAAAAATAAATAAATTTAAAGAGAAAAAAAAAAAGGATGGCTGGATTTCCACATGGCCAACTGCGGTTCAAGTCCTAGACCTGGAGGCTTGCTTTCTCACTCCACCTTCTTCTTGCTCTGTCCCTCTCTGGTCAAATTAAAAATAAATAAGTAAATAAAGTGAAATAATTCTTTAAAAAAACTCATTATGTAATATGTGGTAAATTTCTTGGTTTCTATGTTCATTGGAATGAAGTACAATAATTATTATTTATAAATGGGTTTTAGCATAAATATTTAACATGGATTATATTACATTTGCAACAGTAAAATAGACATTACATTAATCTACAGATGAAGAGTGTTCCATATTCCATTTCATTGTACAATAACATATATCTATGCTCAGTATTTATAATTTTCTTGTTCAGAAAGTTTGAGCATTTGTTTACAAATGATAAAAAGCTCACACACCACGAGCACTTCTACCAGAATGAAGCTCTGGTCCTGCTTATCCACCTCTACTCTACCTGGCAGCACACGCATGATGAGAAGGAACTTTAAATCCTTCACCATCGCCTGCGTTCCACTTTCTATGCTGCATTCCATCGAACCAATTTTGACTTTGCACTGAGTGTAAAATTTTGTCAGTACTCCAGCCCCACCCTTCTCTTTAAGTGACTTCCTCCATTGCTACAGATGGCTTCCATTACAAGCTGCAGGTAAGCTTAGTTTAAACCGCCCTGTTCAGAAATGTCTCCTGCACTCCAAGCCGGTACCTCCAACTCTCTTCTCAGTTCCTTGAAAACACCTTGCTCTCCCTCCAGAGCCCGTGTAGGCAAACTACTCGTTAGCCTGAAACATTATTTACCCACTGCACCTAGTGCCATCTTCTTAGCCTTAGACCTCACTCTCAGTATAGATTTCTCTGAAAACTCTCTCCAAACCACCTGTTGGATTCAACAAAGTCCCCCAATCATTTCTTCTCTTGCACTTTTCCTTCATAACCCATCACGATTGAAATTAAATTCATTTCTGTGATTTTTTTTTCTTCAATGTAATGTCTATTTTACTGTTGCAAATTTCAGTGGGGATAGAACTAGACCTATTTTGCTCACAATTTTATCCTAGTGTTGAGTGTAATTACTGATACTTAGCAGGTGCTTAATGTTTGTAAAGGAATGACGACACTGCTATTAAGGGTTTCTACAAGGTATTTGTTTAATGAAGTAGCATACACATTTCTCTTTCAAAAGAGAAAGACCCCACTCTCACACACTGTCAGTACTTTCTTCAGGGAGATGTTATTTAGTAAAAGCAAAATAGGCTTGATTAATGCAGTGATTATTTTAATCTGTTTATTATGATGGTGTTTCATAATTTTATATCAATCCTTCCAATTCTGTGACCCTGCATATTGGCCTATTCTATCTTAATTTAAAGATATGTCACACTGGATTACAAAAGCATATAAAGGATAAATTGTACCATACTCATTTTTATTCCCAGATATTTTATCTATAATCCTATTTATTTGACAGGATGTCTGGTATTCATATTTATCCTACTTTCAAAAAGAAGTCAAGCAGATAACTACACTATGTTGTTACCACTGTGGACACAGTTCATTTTATTAGCTAGCACCCTGATGTTTACAGAGATGTCTGTTACTTAAAAGTACAACTTGATTAATGTCTTATGATTAAGACCATGGTATGAGTCCCGGACCCGGTGGCTTAAACTCACTCCGGGCGCGTGTGCGTGCGTGCCCAAGACCCCGAGAGGAGAATGGAGGATAAGGGATTGCGGCATGGCCATCCCCCCAGGGGGTGATTTCTCGCTTTCTATCTCTCTGTCTCTCTCTGTCTGTCTGGCGAGCGCACACGTCCTATAGCAAAAACCTCTCCAAAAAAAAGAAAAAAAAAAGATACTTATGCAAACAAAAAATATTTTTTTCATGACCTATTAAAAAGAAAAGATCTCATATCAAATCAAGGATTGCCAAGGAATAAGAGTAATTGTCTTTATGGATCATTATCATTGTTTTGATTACTTTTGCAGAGAACATTTTAATTACAAATTTAAAAGCCAGCAAAAGCATTCACTAGGAAAACATTTTGCTGAAAGATACTGAATATTGTCCAGGAAAGGCCAGCCTAACAATTTCAAACTATAGGAATATAAAATGACTGGTTAAAATTCACTGTGCAACTAGTCCTTTTTGCTTCAGTTCCTAAAGATGACTTACACAAGCATTGTGCATAAGTACATATTGGCAATATATAAATATGCTAATAAACACAGATGAACCATCAATGACAAAATGACTTATTGCTATGGTCTCGATATTGGTTTCTGCCCAGAATTCCCATGTTGGAATCTATGCCCATTGTGGTAATATTAAGATGCGGGACCTAGTTCTGTAGCACAGTAGTAATGTGCTGGTCAAGAGAACCTGGATCCCACATGGTGACCAAGGTTTGAATCCTCGGCCTGATCTGCCTGAAACAAGTAGGGGCACAGACACAGGCACCCAAAATTCGATGGGCTGGAGGACTTGGAGGTGGAGACTGGAATAATCAGACCCTGTGGAAGGTGCTCATAGCTCTTTCTCTGTATCTCTTTCTCTCTCCCCTCTCTCACTCACACATGTGTATTTCATAATCAATAAAGAAGAAAAATCAAGGTGGGAACTGTGGGGAGTAATTAAGTCATGAGTGCTCGCCCTTCATGAATGAAATTAGTACCTTTATAAAGGAGGCTCAAGGAGATCTCTCTTGTTTGCCCATTTCCCTTCCTACGGCAAGGGGCCATCTATGAAGCACAGAGCCCTCACCAGACATCAAATCTACTGACTTATTGATCTGGACCTCCCAGACTACTGGGAGAAATAAATTTCTGTTCATTTATTTATTTATGTATGCATTAATTTTAATTTTTGTCAGAGGACATGTGCACTTGCTGGGAAGAGGGGAGTGAGAAAGCACACTCCCATGGGGAATGGTCATACCACAATCCCTTCTACTCTATTTTGCCCTCCCTTTGGGATTTTAGGCATGCATGCACATGTGGTCAGTGAGTTTTTCAAGTCACTGGGTCCAGGACTCAAACCACCCAAAGGGCCATGTTGGATTGAGCTGCCTTAACCACCACATCATGGGCTGGCCCAATTTTTGTTATTAACAAATTACCTTGTCTAGGGCATTTCATTATAATTGCCCAAACAAACTAAGATATTTATGAATATATAAAACATTTTAATAAATAGGAATATGACTTGTAAAATCCAAAATACATATTTATTTAGTTAGTTTTCTATAGGGTGCATGTGCTAGCCAGAAAGGTGGAGAGAGAGACAAAGAAAGGAAAGATAAATCACCACCCATGGAGGATGGCCATGTTGGAATCCCTTCTCTTCCAAGCTCATCTTGAGATTTGGGGCATGCACATTCATGCACCCAGTGTGATTTTCAAGCTGTGTGTTCCAGGATGCAAATTGCACTGTTGGCCATGTGGGATCCAGCTGCCTCAACCACCACCCTACGGGCTGGCCCCTCATTCATTATTAAAGTCAGCAAAAAGATAAAATCATAGTCTAGTTACTGGTACATGTTGTAACTAAATATACTGCAGTTTAATTTCTGACTTTTTGCCAATAATGAAGACCAAAAGCTATTAGTGTTCAACCTTCATTTGTATTTAGTATTTTTCATACTATCTTTTAAATCTATTTTTATAGAAGTTGAGTTACATGATTAGCAGAGAAGGGAAAAAGTATTTTAATAATTTTGACACAATAATTAAGCTAGCTGAAATATTTTTTTAATAATTATTGATTTTATTTTTTTATTTATTCATTCATTTATTTCTTAACTTGACCAGAGAGAGACAGAGGGTGAGAGTGAGAGAGAAAGGAAGTGAGAAAGCAAGCCACCAGATTCAGGACTCGAACCCTGGTCAGCCATGTGGGAGTGTCCAGCGCCTTAACCACCATGCCACCTGCTGGTCCCAAGCTGAAATAATTTTCATGGTCACCCATCTGGAAGTTTTTGTTTTGTTTTGGTTTTGTTTGTTTGTTTTTTTTTTGTTAACCACCCTCAAAACAAAGTTGAAGATGAAATAAAGGGGTTGTTTAATAGAAAGTTTAATCTCTGTAAAATAATAAATACCGTACCCTATAAGGAAAATGAGATTACTGTATTCTAACCTCTCTAAGCCAAGATTATTACACATGGAGGTACTTTGAAAAGTGAAAAATATAAGGCTCACAGAAGACATATCACTCTTGCATAAGCAAACACAAAAAGTGAATATATAACAGTGGTTAAAGGAGTCAAACTCAATAGACAAATTTGAAGTAATGTGAAAAAGTCACACTTCCATTTTATTCATAAGAACTAGTCAGAAGGAAAGAACCCTATGTGTTTTTATATCAAATATTAATGTCTAAATTATTGGTAACTTCTGCAAAATAATAATGATTAGACAATGTATCTTTTACTGAATTTATATATTATGCTTGTATATAACTAAAGTTATCTTTTGTTTCATTACCCACTTCAGTTTCATATTTTTTATTACTTTACGGAGATTTTTCGTAATATAATGTACAGAACTAAGAAACAGAGAATTGTTTGAATTATCTATCAATAAGTGATTAAAGTATTTTATAGGTACCTTATCTGCATTATATAGTGGAATCACTATATAGTTAAACAGAAAACTAACACTCATTTGACTAATACTGAAAATACTTAAAAAGTATAATTATTGATCACAAACTACAAACCTAGAATAAATGCTTTATATTTTTCTTTTTTAGAGACAGATTTTTGCAATAGGGCACATGTGCTTGCCAGAGAGACAGGGAGAGACACAAAGACAGAAAGCAAGAAATCACCTCCCAGGGGGGATATCCATGCCGCAATCTCTTCTCCTCCATTCTCTTCTCAGGATTTTGGGCACGCACACACACAAACACCTGGTGTGAGTTTTAAGCCACCAGGTCTGGGACTCAAACCACAGTCAACTGCTTGGGAGTCCAGTGACATAACCGTTATGCCATCTGCTAGTCCCAAATAAACACTTTATAACAAAAGGCTGCTTTTCAAAATAACATATAATTTATTCTAGGGGATAAAAATGTAACTTATTAAATGTTTTATTTGCCAATCCAAAACTCATTCCCACAATTTAATCTGATTACATAAATATATATTTTAGTATATGATTTCTAAAATTACACACACTCCAAAAACTACTCAAAAATTTTCCCTATTTTATAAGTAACTTTTAAATTGTTAATTGATTGATTTGTACTCTGTTCATATACTTTTAAGGTTTTAATCAATATAATACATTAGGTAACTTGCTTGCATTACTTTTAAATGTCAACTATAAAATATAAAATATATACTTAAAATTACTGGGGCTGAAATAATGGCCCTGGTTTTTGAAAACTAGAATTGTCTTAATCAAATACATGACCTATTCCTCCATGACGACAACTGAGAGTTGTCCATTAACAGTAATTGGAACTGTGACAATTTATTCACACCAAGGGCACTGTAGTCCAAACCTTAAAGTTATTAAGTTATGATTAACGAGAAGAAAGGATTGTTCTCAATGTCTGGAGGCATTTACAACCTGAATCTTGGGCAAGCAGATGGCATAGTGATTAACACACTGGGCACCAAAATAGCTGACCATGGTTCGTGTCCCAGACCTGGTGGCTTGAAAATCACCCAAGTACATGTGCCTAAGATCTCAGGAGGAGAGTGGAGGAGAAGGGATTGCTGCACAGCCATCACCCTGGGGGAGGGGAGGTAATTTCTCTCTCTTTCTCTCTCTCTCTCTGGCAAACACACATGCTCTATGGCATAGATCTAAGAAAGAAAAACATGAAATTTACCAGTCTTTAGCTGCAGAATATTATAAATCTTTATTGCTTATAAATGATAGAATATTAACATAGAAAACAATGGAATTTTAACACTTCAATGATTCTACATATCACAGAATGATTTCCATATAAAACTAGTTAGAGTCAATCTCTAGTCATATTTGTTTCATAGAATAACTATGAAGGCACTAAATATTCTAAATATCAGATGCCAAATACATTGAATACCTTGAGCCATTGCTAATATAGAGACTCAAGCTACTTTATTTTTAATCAAATACTAAATACCTTATTTACAAATGGTGCTAGACCTTCTAATGGTGCTGGATCTTCTAGATAATCTTAAAATGGAAATCCTACAGGGACATCATCATAACATGCGCAGTACAGTCAATATTCTGGGAGGAAATTCACCTCTACTTACATCTGTGAGCACCTTCAGACCAAATGCAGTTTCATATTCCTCTATATTCTTCTCAAAGCTAACTTAATGAGGCCCTCAGATGTGGCAAGCACTCAAGTGTTAGCTGAATGAATAAATGGCCATTATAGACATATTAAAAAACCATCTAAACTAAATTCGCTTTTTACTCAGGATGCCAAAAAAGAAAAATAAATGTGCATCATATATACAACAGACACTCCCAAGGCATAAGCCATGTTCTAATTTAGCCACTGTCAAACTTATTTCATGGCCTCACAGAACTAACGTTAGCCACATGCTAAATTCTCTGCGCTGGTCTGTCTCACTCTCTTCCCTTATGTCCTCCTCAGAATAGGAGACCAGAATGCAAAAGAGGGAGACGTAATTATGTAAGGATGGCACTGAGATAACAAATGCACACACGTATTTCCATTATATATGTTACATATGCATTTATATAACATACATGAGGCTTCAAAATGTTCATAGTAAAATGGAATTAAAGTACAAGTTTTAGTACAAAAAATTTTTCATGATACGTGTGTTCCATGAACTTTTTGAACCCCCCATACAACACAGATCTATTATATATGCTATAATATACATATAGATGTATATCGTGTGTGTACTTCTGTGTGTGTGGGGGGATATATTAGCGCGCATGTGGAAGGGGGCACTTACCAGAAGGTGGCATGATACCAATTTAGGTGACGTATCTATCCAAGGTTAGTTGACGAATCGACAGTATGGAATACACACTTCCTATAGTCTAGGCCCATCACATCCTCTCTTTAACATCCCTTTACACATCCATCACATGCCTTCCTCACTGCCACACGGCCAGTCAACCAAGTTTTAGTTTAAAACTCAGCCAGTGAGGAACAGCTAGGAAGTATCTACTTTCCCGAGTTGAAGACCACTCCCTCATTATTTCCGGGATGCGACGCTCTATATCCAGAAGATGGTCATCTCGATTCCATTGTCCATAGGAGCCAACCTTAAGATAGGACTAGAATATCAGTAGTTTAGGGGGAACTGATTCCAGGAAATACCAGAGGAGAGAGGGGTGGGAAGCCAATAAAACTTGCAGCATTAAGCCAGCCACATTGTGGACAACTGGAGCTCAGATCCCTTGGACGTGATGTAGGACGTGCTTCAGAATTATCCCAAATGAGGAGCAAGGAAGCTAAGGGATTCATTCAGCCACACCCTGGTTACCCAGTGGTACCCTAACTTGCCAGCCAGCAGACCCCCTGTGCTCCTGAGGTTGATGTAGAAGGTGTTCCCAGAGAACATAAGTGAAATACTAAGTGCAGCTACTGGGACAAAGAACCCTCTTATTTCTACAGGAAAAAAATTCCTCCTCTCTACTTTTTAGAAATTGAATCCAAGAAGGTAAGTGAGTAGAGTAGGACTGCCACTCACACTTAATTGCAAAGAGGAATTTGTGACCATGTTAAAGGGATGACTCACTTACTACATATTACTTTAGGATTCTGGAAAGAGGTGGGGAAAACAAACTGCATATAGCAAATCAAAAGTGAAGAGGGGAAATACATTTAAAGAGTGTAAAAACTATGCAAGGTGCTGTAAAACTATCCTTATAAATCTGAACTTAAGAGTTTCTGAAGGGATTTTAGTCACAAAGTGAGCTCCCAGAGCCTTCTGTACACTGATAAGATTATTACCCAGGACTAGTATTTAATTTCTTAGACTCTCAGTTTTCTAGTCAAAAACAACTACCTACTATTCGGTGACCCTGTGAGGGTTGGCAGAGGTGACAGAGAGCTGAGGTAAAGCAGCTGGCAGTGCTCTGCTGTACCTCTCCATCCTCCCTCCCGTCACAATTTGAT
The DNA here is from genome assembly GCA_026018925.1 of Tupaia tana. Classification (NCBI taxonomy): domain Eukaryota; kingdom Metazoa; phylum Chordata; class Mammalia; order Scandentia; family Tupaiidae; genus Tupaia; species Tupaia tana. The sequence continues at coordinate 159,475,513 of JAKSZU010000007.1, read as the reverse complement.
GAGGTAGACAGTTCCATTCCCACTCTAAAAAATATGATTGTTAAATAGCATCATAGCTAAATGGCTTATCCAAGGCCACTTAGAAAATAGTGAATGTGCTTTTATTTTAAAGTTAAACATGAGCTGGAAAAAAAAAAACAACTTTCACTTTAATACATAAAAATGTTAAATGACTGCAAAACTTTTTTCCTACAGCAGTGACTCATTTAGAGAATATTCAACTGAGCAAAGTTCCTAGTTTCTGAAATTTTTCTGTAGCATCCTTAGAAATAAATGAGGGCAATCCCATGAACGATGAACACACTGGATATGATCTCTTTTTAAAAAGATAAACAACACTACCATCACTACGCCCAAAGTACGTCCTCTACGTGTTCAACTCATCTCATGCTTTCTGTAATGAGGATTTCTCCTCTACATGATGACCCTGAGGTCCTGAAATAAACACAGATTCAGTCACTGTGGACACTCTGCTGCACTTGACAAACCATTTCACTAGGCTAATACATCTTCAATCATTGCTCATTTGTTTATGCTTTTATCTTGTGTTAACCAGAACACCTTCACTTTACAAGCAAACTGGTTAACTGGTCTTTGCCCTTTAACTGTTTAACCGGTATATGTGCTTTTGCTTTTAAAAAAGATTTCATTAAAATACCATCCTCTACAAAACATCATATCCCTTTAAATTACTAATACGAGATCAAAGGAATCCATAATTGGTACCCAAGATAAAATCCCCTATGTAGGACTAAGAGTTAGTCTTGAGAGCTAAGAAAGTGGGGAAAATAAGAAGGGCTTATTGCCCAGTGGTGAATAGGGAGGGGATATTGGATTGGACCAATAATGGATCTTTTATGGAATTAAATAGGACATCAATGCCAAACTGAAATTTAAGAAAAATGTCAACTGAGTTGAGAATCTAGTTAGTATCCATACATTATTTTAAAACAAGGAAAGGTGGCATGTGATACAGGAAATGACTATTTCAGAAAAATACTATAGTCAATGAGACACAAAATGTGCATTTTAAACAAGGAGAGAGGGCTGAGGAGGAATTTCAGAAGTCGAACTACGCAAAGCAGTGGGGCTGTAAATAAAACCCATAAGGAATATTTCGCTATTAACAAATATTCTAGGTTTGCAACTTTAATTTTGAAATATATATGTTGTTTAGGTGAAAAATATACTCATTAAGAAAAGGTTGCAAGACAGCTTCGCAGACACCTGTGTTGATGAGAGTCACAGCTACCTGGGTACATTCTAGTGCAATGGTTAATTTCACCAACTACCTGTTACATGTTTAAACCACACGTCCACCTGAAACTGCATCTGTTAAACAGCATAAAATGCCTAGTGACAAGTAAGTACTAATCAAGACAACGCTGGCGAGAGCTACAGAAATGGGTGCAGGAGATTTCAAGTTTCTAACGTGCTTTTCCAATCAACTTGGATACATTTGCGAGTTTCCCACACCTAAGGAAAAACATGACCATGATTTGGCTCGGATAATGCGTGCCAGCTAGAAGCACCGCACCTCTGGCCCCAGCCTTTTACACACCCCAGGAGAGCACAGACAGACAAAGAATAAGCACCGAATAAATGCAATGAATAAACTGCAAGAATAGGAAAGTGAGAAGGAAGAGAGTTCCTTGTCTCCAGCAAGTGCTCAGGAGAGGCAAAATGGAGAGCCGTCTCGGAGCCCCCCGCCTCCCTCCCCCGCGCCCCCGTCTCTTTTCAGGCTCCCTTTTCCTCCTCTCCCTCCTTTTTCCTGTCCAGCAGCCCCCACACAGCCCCCTCTCTTTCCCGCAGGATTTAGGGAACAACGACGCACCACCCGACTCACCTGTCGTCGTTCTGCCATCCCTGGTCCCCGAGCAGCAGATCCCGAAACCTGTACCTGGGAGGCAGGGGGGGCACCTCGCTCTCCAAATCAACCATGCTTCCTCAGAGCGGGGACATCAAACCCCAAGCCGAGCAGGGGGCGACAGCCGGGAAACGCGGCGGAGCCCCTGGAGCCCGGGGAAATCCTGCGGCGGAGCCGGGGCCCGGGAAAGGGAAGGGGAAGGGGCCTGGCCGGGGGAGGGGTGGGCTTGCAGCCGGAAGCTGAGGCTGGGAAGGGGGCTGGCTGCTGTCGCCCGAGGCTGTGATGGGGATGATGCAAACCAAGCCCAGGAGCAAAAGTCTGGCTCTGACAAGAAGCAGCGCCGCCAGGGAACCGCCCCCAGGCTCGGCACCGCCTCTGGTCCCCAGGACGGGGGGAGGCGGGAATACAAAAGTTACTTCCCTGAGAAAAACGCGCGGTGCCTAGAAAGAGCGGCCGGGGGTGGGCGTGAGCGCGGAGAGGGGCCGGAGCACTTCCCCGAAAAGGAGGGCTGGAAGTGCTCCCCGAGGGCAGCCCCGGGGCTGCAGTCCCCGCAGGCGGCGGAGGGCGCAGACACCGCCGGGCGCGGGGCTTCCGCCCAGACCCCTGCCCTCCGGCTCTCCCCGCACTCGCCCTCGGAGATGCCGCTCGAGGCCCAGCCAATGAGACGCCCCTTCATTAGCATAGCGCCGTGACGGCATGGGGGTGCCTTGGGGACAACCAATGGAGGCGAGCTAATTAGCGGATTCCAGGGTTGCAGCCCCTTCTACCGGGGAGCGGCGCGGGGCGCCTGGCTGTGGCCGGGAACCCCCGGCTCCTGCGCGGTGACCGCCCTCACCCGGGTGGGCGGGCCAAATGCGCGTACCTGGAGAGGGAATCCCCGCTCCCAGTCCCTGGAAAGCCCGTTTTTCTCTCATTCTGCGGGAAGGGAGGTGTTTCCCCGACATCTCATCTCGGAAAGAATGAATGGTCACCTTAGGCCGCTGAAGAGGAACGTTTCGATGCCGACTGGGAAAGCACATTGAAACGCATTGGGTTTTATATAGTAGCGGTTACTACTGCTACTGTCGCCGCTGCTGGCCGCGTGTGGACTTCCAGGTGGCCTGGCCTTCGCCTCCCCAATGTTCCTGTGACAGGTTCACACAGTCAGAGGGAGACGCGAATCCCAGGGTCCAGAGTTTGTTTTGCAGTATCAGCTAGAGGAGCTCTAGTTCTCTCTGCACGTTCTGTCCTTTTTCCAGAATTGATTTCGCCGGGGTACAAACAGACAGAAAATACTTAGCACCTGACAGGTGGGACCTGAGAGTACAGAAGACACTGAGTGTCACTGCCCCTGCGCTTACTTAAGAGTCTCACAGTTCGTTTGGAGGAACAAGTTTACAAAGAAAATAAGACAATACGAGAGTCAGTCACTGAAGACGTATAGAGATTTAAAAATACCTGTGAGGTCACATACTTATGTATGGGGACACGGCAGACGTTCAAAACGAACTAAGCCTTCTGAACTCATTTGCGACCTGCTTAAGGGAAGGAAAAAAAATGAGCATAAATAGTATAAACAGAGGCAAAGTAATGATAAAAATGTATTTGACTTATTGAGTGAATAGTAATTAATTTGATATGGTTAATTCTCGATAGAGGTCATAGAGTAAAGGATTCATTTTAAGTAGTTAAAATGTAGGAAAAAATCAGCAAAAAGAAATAGTGGCTACCAGAGCGAGTATACGAATAGGAAGAATAACAGTCGAGATAAAATGGTCATACTCAACTGGATTCTTCCAGTGGGTCATGATGCCTTCTTCGCCGGAACCTTCCAGATGCCTGTGAGTATTTTGCATTTAGCTGTTGCTGGAACCTGGCCTGTTGGTGACCTGTGCATTTCTCTTGCATCGCTTGCCCTCTCCTGGTAGTTTATCTTTCCCGCATAATACCTCAAAATAGCAAAACCTCCACATGTCTGTGTTGAGTTGGGGTCAGACATTGGCACAGCGAGATCCTCATATGCATTGCTCTGTGAAGCAATCACATATGGGAAAGTTCCCACTTCAAGACTGGAGATCTCTCCGAACACAGAGGCATGCCCACGCCTCAGGCTCATGGAGGCTGGGGGTGTATGGCAACACCCAGACCCTGCTAAGAGGGCTGTCTCCTCTTGGCCTCTCCTCTCTTCTCTCTTCTCTCCTCCCCTCCCCTCCCCTCCCCTCCCCTCCCCTCCCCTCCCCTCTCCTCTCCTCTCTTCTCTTCTCTCTCTCTTCCTGTCTTATGGGAGAAATGAATAGGCTTAAAAACATGTTTTTAGGGCCATCCGTATTATTAAACAGGAAAGTGTTTTCCCACATTTGCTTTAGGTCCACAGTTATGAATTCATTTTTATGAAATGGTTATTTAGCATGAACCTTTGTGATGACATTGTCAAATGATCAAGTTGTATCACTACATTGTTGGTTTCAGGAAAACACACATATACATACAAAGGGGGGGGGAATATCTGGTTTATATTTTAGACCTTATCGTCTACTATTACAATGCCTCCATGAAGTTTATTTTGTAATGTTCCACATTAATGCGTTGTAGTCTGCCTTTATCTTTGGTTGGCTCAAAAAGTATGAAACAATTACATCTTATTAACAGACTCATATACAAGGCACATGAAAAACTAGCCATTGAGTCCTGAGATGCTTGCAATTAGTGAGTAAAGCAACATTTTATTTAAAATAAAGATGAGTATCTTTCTATTTCATTTTATGACAGTCTAAATTATTTAGCTCCTAAGTGCCCAAATAACAACTTAGGAAAGGGCAGATACATTAAAAATAAATAAAAAATTAATTAATTAATCAAAATCTGTTTAGTGATTAGTGTCAACACACAGCTGTTAAGCCTGCAAATGGCACAAAGTCCCTGAATGCATTAAGGCAAACAGCTGGGAACAACTGCATTGATGATACCTTGACCTTCTGTGTGCGTGGACATTATTGTCAAAGTGAATAATCTTAATACTCTAATTTTTTTAAAAAAAAAGCAAAATAATAATGCTATACAAGAAATGCTATCCTGGCAACTTTAAAATACAGCAATATTTGGGCATTGAAAGAAATTATATTTGGAAGATCTTTTTGCTACATTTTATTTTCAATTTTCTGTGGGCAGACTTTGTGTTTTTGTCATTAATTTTCACTTCTAGTTCTCCCACCTGTCTTTCTACATTTTTACTTTTTTTCCTTGTCATGTCATGTCATTCCCTGCTGTTAAAATATATTTTTCTCTTTCACTCTTTTTTTTACCTTGGTTTCTTTTTTTAACTGTGCACTTTTAATCTCCTAGCTCACAGGGTCTTTTTCTCTCTCTGTGTGTGAAAGCTTTTATTCTACTATAACATGAGATTCCGTTTGGGGAAACAGTTTTAGACTTGGTTCTGTGCATTGCAGTTTTGTGCCTTCCTCACCAGTGTCCTGAAGTCCCCTAAGCAGCTTTGACTGGAGAGTAGGACAGCATGAGAGACTGGCTTTACACTAACAAAGGGAAACTCACTGAAAAAATTTTCTGAATGATTATACTAATAGAGAGTGTTTTAGGAATGAGAATTAAAATGAATGATTCCCTAGTTTTTTTATTTTATTTATTTTTTTTAGAAAACACATTTAAGGATATCCTCTCATTTATTCTCTTTTTTAATAAAAAAGTATTTTTTGAAATCTGATTGCTAGTACTTTGATACATTCCTCCATTTTCATGGAGGAAGAGGGACTTCATTAACAAAAACTTATTGCTGATTATTTTGTGAATAATAAACATAATTGTGGGGGCAATGACATCATCCAGCGGTTAAATTGCTGGACTCCCACATGGTCCACCGCGGTTCAGGTCCCGGACTCGGAGGCTTGATACTCATGCTGGACTAGTATGTCTGCATACCCAATCCCGGGAGGAGAATGCAGAAGAAGGAATTGTGGCATGACCATCCCCCCAGAGGGGTGATTTCTCACTTTTCTTCTCACTGTCTCTGTCTGTCTCTCTCAGACGAGTGCAGGTGCCCTAAGGCAAAAACCTCTAAAATAATAAATAAATAAATAAATAAATAAATAAATAAATAAATAAATAAAATAATTAGCAAAAGAAACATAATTGTAATCATGGAATATGGAAAGGATTTTTACTCAAAACTCAAAAGTCTGTGTACATCATATAGATATAGATATAGATATATAAAATTTTATGACAAAATTTCTCAAACTGTCAATGATTGCATCTACATAGCTCTGTACCAACTATTCAAAAATGAAATTTAAGAAACATTTTTTAGGCTTCTACATGTTAGGATATCAGTTTATTGGTGCTTCGTCTATGTAGGCAAAGGCAGGATAATTGCGCCTATTCAGGTGCCATCGTTAAACTATGTAGCACCTCGGGGGGACAGGACTGTGCCACAGCCATCAGCACTGGCTATTGCGTTGTTAATCTGCACATAAAGACACCTTGTTCTGGTTTTGGAAATCAGGGATGCCTTTCTGGAGGAGTTCACCTCTATGCTGAAGAATGACAGAGTGAATGAGTGAGTCAGGTTGTGGCAGGGCAGCAGCCAGAGTACAGGTAGGAACAGTTGCTCGGAGAAAGCACGTGGATTCCAGCAAATGGGAAAGGAACATGTTTGAGCTGGGGTGTGCATTTAGTGGGGAGGGGGCAGAAAGGGAGAGAGAATGACAGGAAGGCGAGCATCTCTCACCATTTATTCATTTATTAAGCGCCATATCTGGAGAGGCTTTTACTTCGTGCCAACAAGTTGGGGTTTTATCTTGAAGACAACGACAAATGTCTTAAGGGTTTTAAGCAGGTAAGTGACAAAGCTCAATTTATGCTTTGGAAAGATCACCATGGTAGCACAGTACGGTTAATTGGTGAGAAGGACAGGAATAGAAGAAAGTAGACCGTTTATAAACTATGCTACAGTTTAGGTAAAATGTACCAACTGTCTGACCTGAGGCAGTGGTTACAATGCAGATAAAAAGCAGAAGACTGATTTATAGGAAACTAAGAAAGTAGCAGTGACAAAATTTGAGAGAATTGTGTAAGTTGGAGAGTAGGGAATGAAATTTAAGAAACATTTTTTGGGCTTCTACATGTTAGGATATCAGTTTATTGGTGCACCTGGGATGAATAAATAGGTGGAGAATATTAGCCTGGGAAGAGATGGGAAGACAGAAGAGGTTTGAGTAAGAACGTGATACTTGTCCGGAGAATGAATAGGAAACGAGGAAGATACGGTGTCCAGGTGACTGTTGGACTTTGGAAAGGCTAACTGCACTTGCTCTTGTGTAGCGTAAGAAAAGGAAAACAGAGTCTGAGCCCAGAAAGATGCCTAGAGCGTAGATCCGAGAGCTAGGAGCAAGCCAAACAGGAATTCAGCTTCTATTGCTCACGTCAAAAGACAAGTGTTTCCGATTTTCTTGATTAGTTTTATTCCATGACCCTCGATTCAAGCTAAAATAGATTCTATCCACAGGAAGGAAAACGTAACAAAACCTGGCCTATATTCTAAGCATGTCCGAGTACATGTGCAGAATCATTTTTTATTTCAGCAACACTGAAAAGAGGAAACAGCAGAGAAAATAAAAGGCAGACCATCAAGTTTGATTCACAAATTCCATTCAAAGAGCATGAGTAAGTAATAGAAAAGAAGGCCCTTTGGACATTTATGAAGTATAATTTAGCCAACATTTTAATTTTTTTGTCATTCTAATAAGTAAACTTGTCTGTGCGGTGAAATGTGTGTGCGAGCCTGCCAGTGGAAATGTGCCAGGAGACATTCATGTTTGATTATTATATTAGTAGTAATGTCCTCTGTGATCTTCCTGTCGCTTTCTTCTCTCTCCTCAGAGCTCTCTCTGTCAAAACACACATTTATTTGATGTCATCCTAGTAATCACACATATCACTTCCGTTCATCAGCTTCTAAACCTTCCCTTTGAATTATTTTGGGGAAAACAGAGGTAAAGGGAAAATGGCCTTGTCCCAAAGGTGATTCAATAATTTTGCATCACATTTTACAACACTCCAGAACTCATACTCACATTATTCTGCTACCTGCAAAACATACATATGTTTTCTGAGGAGAAATTTCTATCAGAAAACTAGTTTTATCATGGGCCTTCCTATCTTTATGTTACAAGCATCTCAAATTCTGCTCATGGATAGACTGAGGGAGGCAACCCCAACCCTAAAGTAAATAATGGCTGATGCAACTTTGCCTATTTTCATACTTTGCAATTAGTGGGTGATCATTTGCTGCTTACTAAGTGGGTGAGAAATAAAATATGTGAATGGGTTAGGTCATTATCTTTGTTACTCTTGAAGCATAAAAAAAGAAGTGTTAGTGATAGTGGGAAAAATGAATAGCGAGAACATTACTATTATGTGCCAGGTCTGATAATAAGAGCTTTATATTTTGAAAAATAAATATTGTCCTAATTTGAAAGTTGAGGATATTTAGGCATAGAAAATTTTACTCACCTAGAAGACGAAAGGTCAAAATTTAAACACTTGATTTTCACACTTTAAAGTGCATGTTCTTCCCACTATAGTTAAAGAAGACACTCTGTGTCTAATAACCAGTAGGTATTGATCTTTACCAACTGGTCATTTGAACTACAAAATAAAATTACACAATTGTCCTGTTACTTTTCTACTCATCCACTCTGCTCCAGCTTTGATGACCTTCTGTGATATTATAATAAAGCAAGAAAAGCATATTTGTCTCCTATGACTGGTTCCTAACACAGAACTCATAATCCTCAGAATCTCTGGAGTCACAAGAGTGTCATTTACATCCTGAAGAGATGACTAGTGACTAATGGCACCTAGATAGCATCAGAGTAGCACCAGTCACCAGAAAGACCAAAGCATGAGTGAGAGTTGGGACTTCCACTCCACTCCCACCAACCTCCAGGGAGCAGAGAGAGGCTGAAGGTTGAGTCGAGCACCAGCAACCAGTGATGCAATCCACCATGTCTATGTAATGAAGCTCCCATTAAAAACCCAGAAGAACAACGTTTGTAGAGAATCTGGGTTGCTGAGTCCATGTAGATGGCTGGAAGGTGACATGCCTGAAAGGGACATGAAAGCACAGTGGCCCTTCCCATAGACCTAGCTCTCCACATCTCTGCCATCAGCCCATGAACATGAAGTCGTTCCCTGAGCTGTGTGAACTGTCCTAGCAAATGAGTGGAACCTGACAAGGAGATTGTGGAATGCCTCCATTTACAGCCTGCCGATCAAAAGCGAGGCCAAAACAACCTGCCATCTGAGGAGGAGGGCCATCTTTGAGAGCTTAACCTGTGGGATCCTGTGCTGTCCAGGTAGAGTGTTAGAACTGACTTAAATTAACAATTGGTTAAATTAACTGGCTGCTTGCCAATTGACTGATGGGGAGAAATCCCTACACACATTTTGGGTAACCAGAGATGAAGCGTGTTGAGTCGAGTGAGAGTGTGTGAGAATACAGAGGAATAAGCAGTTTATTCCTTCTTCAGACCTTCTTTCCCACCTGAGGGCCTTTTCATCACTTGTTTCTCCTCTTCTGTTCTTTCCCATCTTCTCACAACTTCCTCGTAACTCCAACGTCACATCATTAGAGAAAACCGATTCCTGGTCTCACAACACTCAGATGACACCCAGTCAGTCACCTTTATGTCAAAATCTTCCTATCACCAACTCCAATGATAGTTTTAAAATATGTATCACCATCTAAATTATTGTATTTATTTATTTACATTGTCCCCCCTGCTCCTCCACTCCCACCACGATACCCGCTGGGTGAAGACAGGGACTTTGCTCGGCAGCAGAACAGCGCTTGTAGTAACAGGTCATGTTCACTTGCCAAAGGAGGATGGGGAGAGAGAGGGAAAGTAAGAAAGCAATGCCCATGGGGAACGGCCACTCCACCATCCCTCCTTTTCTCTTTCTGCCTCCTATTGGGATTTTGAGCACATACAAACACATGCCTGGCTTGTTCCAAGTCTCAAATTGTGCAGTCGGCCATGTGGGATCTGGCCACCTTAACCGCCATTCCACAGCTGGCCCTAACCACGATTTTTTAAAATTCCAACATGAGAAATTTGTATTGCACACATTGACCTTGTTTCTGAATGTGCATACCTGCATGCATCTGCACATGTCATTCTTAACTAAGGAGGGCAGGCAAATTATTTTAAAAGCACTTCGAAGAATTAAATTGATGTGTGATAAGATCCTCTGCATGCAGGGTTTAAAGTGAGAAATCGAGTAATGGTTACAAGATAAAAAAAAACATATAGAGTAGGCTCTTAACTGTTGAAATAGTTTTACTTGTATGTGAATTTTTTATTTTTATTGATTCTTATTATTTAGAAATTTAACATACAAAAAGGAAAATTTTAGGTGATTCAAAGATTATTTTTATGGTATATTAACAATGTATAATATAACTATCTGCTCTAATATTTAAAATGACCTCAGAGTCATTAGTTAAAAATGTATCATATTAGGTAATATTTTATATTGGTTGAGTAGATATTTTACTTATTTTGAAGATACCTGAACAGAGGTAAACAAAACTAAAGTAAACATGTAGTAGCTGTTTTGATATGAAAATCAAGATTTCCTAATTATTCCATAAATCCCCCAGGCCACAAGCTAACAGTAGTTTAGCAAATACTGTCATGGTGTACACATGGTATATGACAACAAAGAAAACAAAAAAGAATTGGCTATTGGTGGGAAAAATCTCATGCAAAATTTTTTTCCTACAAAAGAGTATTAGATATATCAAGAGTATTGTATATGAATACATAAGATCCTTGACGTTCATATATTTTTACTCACAAAGCTATGTTTAAATATTATTTATATTTATATTACTATTCTATACCAAATTTGGATTCTTATTTATTTTTAGGTAATTTGTCACCTCTAGGTATTCAACGGTAACTCTGTGTTCCTTATCACCTTGGTCTGTACAGTTTAAATGTACACATTTTTTAAATGTTTTGAGTATTTACTATACATTTTTCTGTGACATAAAAATAAGAATGAAACAGAAAAATATAAGTAGTAATACTATTGTCAAGACATGGAGTACTCCTACTCGGAGTAAGAAAGGAAGAAAGCCAGCAGGCACCGCCATCAACAGCAGTTGTTCGACCTCATTTGAGCATCTGGATTCAGTCTTCGGGAAAAGAATCAAATGATAGCACTGGAGAGTCTAGAGACAAATCATTGAAGAGGCTGGGATCTCAAAGGTCACCTGTCCTCAGTGATGTCACATCGGCTTAGCTATGTGAGGGTGAGCTCTTCATCCAGCCTGCACATCTATATGTGAAAGGAGTGAGCCAGCGTGTACCTCTTTTTCAATATCAGTGCTGCCTTTGCACCCCCAGATCACTCCGGCCTCACGTGTGCAAAGGTTGTATCCTATCTTTTTCACACACACACACGTGCACACACTTAACTCTTAGAAACTCCTTTCCTGTGGTTCCTTCATTTAGACTGTGAATCCAGAAGTGAATATAGCTCAGGCTGAAACCTACCCCTGCTCTTTATTTCCTTCCACCCTGGGCTTCATTGCTTTTCCATCCACCTCACTGCCTGCCTCCTGTCTATGGACTGCCTGGGCAGCAAATTGTTCAGTGATCAAGTATACAAGTTCTGAATCTGGGCTACTTATTTACATCCTGGCACTGACATTTGTTAGTGACTTGACCTTGGACAATCTGCTCACTGTGTTTCAGCTAACCCACTTACAAAATAGACTAATCAGCATACTTATTTTGGGGGCGTGCTCAAATGAACATCCAAATATTTTAAAATGGTGCTCACCACATGGTTTGCTATTGTTAATACATGTGTGTCTCAAAACGTAGGCACCCACATTTTAGAAATCTTATTCTTAATATAAGTGTGTCTTTGCTGTTTAGCATCTAATGAATTTAATTATGCTTTTCAAATTTCACACAACTGGTTGAACAGCTTTGATTACTTCTGTAGAGACAAACTAAAGTATGTACCCTTAGAGCAACTGAAACAACATAAATATACTAAAGTCAAAGAGAAAAAAATGCTAACTATTCAATGATTCTTCTGAACTCCCATGGAAGTAATAAGTATGGATAATCAGAAAAGTACCTTAAATATTCTCTAGTTAGAAGCCAGATCATGTAGGCATTTAAAATTAAAACAAGCATCTTGAATTATATTCACATGCACAGAAAAAAAATATATGCACCATATTGAGTTCAGATGCAACGAGCTGAACATGTGCTCAAGAGCTAAATGAGTAATGCAATTTTTACACTGGCTCCACGCAAACTTTACGGTTGCAGAAAATAAGGATATGGCAAAAAAGCAATCTGGAAATGTCATAGCCACATCAATATTAAGAGAAAAGTTCACCACCTCCTACTCAAATATCAATACAACAAATACCAAAATACCGATGAGTACATAGAAATACATTATATGATACTTAAGCATATTAGGACTAACATTTTTGACATGGCATCCGCTCAGATTTAGCAAACAGAAATTAAAAACAAATCTAATTTGTCCTTTGCACTTTCTATTTCTTTTCCCTTGCCTACAAGCTTATGGGCTCATTTGGACTAAAGCCTTGAGAAAATCACCAAGCTGCACAGTGTGGTACAGAAATGCCGAATGCCAGTAGATGTTAATGACCCACCAGCCAGAAGTGAGTTTTCAGCTAATTTCCTGAATCAGGAATATTTCTTTTCCCAGGAGTCAACTACCAACTTCTCTAAGGCCATGATTTTTTTTTTAAGGCTTATCTGTTTCATTCAGGAAATCTTTTGAAAATTCTTTAGCCATAGTTAATCAAATTACAATGTGGATCAAATACAGCCAAGGTCATTAATATAATAAGTCGAGTAGCTTTATTTTTAAAGTTCACACCAATTGTTCCTTTTTTTACAGAGCTTCCTTCATTACTAAACACTGCTGGTACAAATCAGTCACTGGACTCCCACATGGCCAACTGCAGTTCAAGTCCCAGACTTGCCTGCTTGAAAATCTCACCAGGCACCTGTGCGTATATGCCCCAAATCCCAGGAGGACTATGGAGAGAAAGGGATTGCAGAATGGCCATCCACTCTTGGGGGTGAGTTCTTACTTTCCCTCTCCCTGTCTGTTTTTCTCTCTGTTTGGTAAGCACATGTACCGTATGGCAAAAACCTTAAAAAAATGTGTCTGGATAAACTCACTCACAGATGAAGAACTGATTCCAAATTATCAGGTAAAGCTCAGTCATGCTTAGAAAGAGAAAACTAGAAGCCAGGTCAATCATGCCCAAAATGGGTGAACTAATAAGTGGGATTTAATTAATCAAGGAAAGACAATATGTACATACGAATCATAGCCCAATAGTAACATTTAGAGATGCTGAGGAAAATGAATTTGACTCAGCAAGAAGAATCAAGTCAGCAAGTCAAGTCAAAAATGAAATATGGCTGCTCACCATAAGAGGGAGGTTCTAAGATTCTATTATACCTCGCCACGTTGGATATGGCAAGAGGAAGCATAATGACATCAAAAAACATTAGGGTAAGTATGGCATGTCCAAATGAGCAGAATGTTAATTCTCAGACAAGGAGATTTTGTCACTATTCATCAAGGCTAAGGACCTAAATGTCCCAGTATATCATTTAGGATGTTCTTAATTATGAGTAACAGAAGACCTGTTCTATAATGTCATAAAAAATTTAAAGAATTTGTTATCTCATATATGGAAAATCTGGGAGTACGGCAGCCTTAACAAAGACTTAATATACAAACAACTTTGTAGTGGTCTAATGATACCACAAAGGATTCAGTTCCTCTGCTTTATGCCCTGCCTGCTGCTCCCCCCTACCCAGTGATTTCAAAAATAGTTGTCACAAGATCTGCAGATTATTTTATTAGCTTTCAAGAGAAACAGAGAACATCTTTAAACCTAGAATTCCCAATAAAACTTGGAGCTACCAGAGTAAATATTCCAAGTCTTTGGTTTTTCTAAAGAACAATTAGAAAACAAAAATCAAAGGACTAGCAGGAGCATAGTGGTGAGGGCACTGGACATCCATGTGGCCAACTGCAGTTCAAGACCCAGACCTGGCAACTTGAAACTCACACCAGGTGCGTGTGCATATGTGCCCAAAATTTCAAGAGGGGAATGAAACAAAAGGGATTGTGACATGTCCATCCCGCATGGAGGGTGCTTTTTTGCTTTCTGTCTTTCTGTTCTCTGTCTCTCCAGCGAGCACATGCGCCCTAATAGCAAAAAATCTCTTGTAAATAAATAAATAAATAAATAAATAAAGGCCACTGAAATAGTGTGATCTGTGTGGTTCATTTTTACGCCACCTTCTCCAAAATAAAACAAAGCTGACTAGAGTAGAATAGAATGCTACGTATACTTAAAGTAGAAATAAATATAAGACTTGCTCAGAGATCATATCGCAATCAGGGTATTACAATAGCCTATCTCAGTTCATTATATTGGACTTCATTCTTGGTCTACCAACATCCTGTTCCTGGGTATAAAGGTCTTGCGCTTTTCATTGACCTTGGTGAGATAGTGCCACACATTTCTATACACCTACATGGGCATATGATCCAAGCTGAGTGAAACAGCATGAACAATGGGAAAGAGGGCTCTTTCATGTACAGATACCTGGAGAGAGATACTCTTCCTGCTCAAGTTTCTAACCAGGGCCTGTGTGTCCTCATTGTGAGTAACTTCAAAATAACCAACACTTTACTGCAACACAAAATTATTTTTGAAGCCTCAGGATCTGGCCATGACTAAAGTAAGCACCACTCTTAGAATACCTAGTCACAGGAATAAATACATTCTCTTTTGCTTAAGGTGGCTTGCATTGAATTTCTATCTCTTATACACTAAAGAAATTTATAACCAATAAAATATGACAATCTCTTTAATAGTGCTATGAATAATTGCCAGTCATTCATGGTTCAATTCTAAAATCTCCTTTAAAAACTAAGTAGAATAGCAACTTTACAAATTACAAATTTTTCTCAACAAACTGCACTGCTGTTTGGATGCTAATTTCCAAATAATTGGCACAAACATAAGCTCCATGTTCAGGTCCTGAACTTTACATTCTATAGTTATTGCACTCCTACCACAAAGCACCACACCACCTGATCCCAAAGACAAATGAGAAATTCCACAATACGATTTCAAAGACAAATAATAAAAAATATTTTACTGATGAATAGTTAGCTTGATTTGAGTGAATTAAGTCTTCTTTCCTTTTGTAATTTTGTTCATTTTCTTCTGTATCACCAACTAAAACGATAATCAAGTATAAAAAATATAGACTGCTACTTGAAGAGAGTCACACCCCAAATCACCTAGGTTTTCCCATGTCACAATTCAGTTTCAACCTTCCAGCTGGGACTGTATACATGGTCCACCACGCCTGCCTGAGGAGATGATAAAGCAGAGGATGAGGATATGTTTTCAGTGCTCGATTCTTCAGCGTTTGACCCTCATTCTTAATTTACTTCAGCCAGTGTCTAAACTAGATATACATACTTCACTCAAAATTAGGAAGAATTGGGTCAGCTCATGGCTTGATAGTTATGGCAGCTAGATCCCACATGTCTGACCACTTGTTGAAAGTCCTGGACCTGACATCTTGACGATCATGCCTGATGTGTTTGGATGCATGCCCAAAACCCCCAAAGAAGGGAGAGATGGAAGAGAAGGGATTGCAGTGTTAACATTCCGCATGGGGTGGGTGTTTTCTCTTCTTCCCTCCTGCCTGCACTTATCTATCTCTCTCCAGTCTCCAGTGAGCACATGAGTCTTCCGGCAAATTTGTTTTAAAAGTATATATATGTATATATGTGTGTGTGTGTGTGTGTGTGTGTGTGTATACTTTTTATATATATACATACATATATGTGTATATATACATATGTGTGTGTGTGTGTGTGTATATATATATATATATATATATACACACACACATACATACTTTTTAAACAAATTTGCCAGAAGGAGTATATATATATATATATATATATATATATATATATACACACACATATATATGTGTATATATATATATATATATATATATATAAAATCAGAAATAGATTAAAAAATAAACAAATAGTAAAAGAGCAATGTACAAAAAGAGAGAGAGGTTTTAAAACTTGCAGAGGAAGCACCATAAAACAAGAGATAGTTTCTAATCAAATCTTGAGTTCAAATACATTTTTAAAAACATGAATAAAAAACTTCTAACACAGAAATTAAAAGTTAATTTATAGAGCTCAGAAAAAGATGGAAGAGAGAAATAAAGTAAATACAGGACAGAAATCAATGTTAGAAGCACTGAATAAAAACACATGCACATATTCATATTTATCCTATCCATATTCTTTTGTTGTTGTTGTTTTGAAAGACAGAGAGAGGGGGAGAGAAAGAAAGCAAGAAATTACCCCCTGTGGGGGGAATGGCCATGCTGCAACCCCTTCTCTATTCTCCTCTTGGGACTTTGGGCACACATACACACATGTCCAGGATGAGTTTAAACCACTGGATCTGGGACTCAAATTGCAGTTGACTATGTGGGAGTCCAGCGCCTCAACCACCACACCATCTGCTGGCCCCTATTCTATCCATATTCTATATTTTGAAGCATGAAGGACAGACCTGAGAGAATTAAAGTAGTTTTTTAAAAAGAAATAAATACAACTCATTAGAGACCCAATCATAGATATGAAAGACAAAATAATACATGTATAATTGGTATTACTGAATATAAGAAGTAACACCAATTTTGAGAACAGAATACATGTAATAAATACATGAGAAATGAACATTCATTTTAAAATTCAAACATTTAAGCATACTTTCTGAAAAAGGAAATTCATAATTTATAGATCAGAAGGATATAGTATATTCTACAATATCAATAGCAATACTATTTGTAATGATCAGACACTACCTAATGATATTAGTAGTTGAAAAGATAAATACAGTGTGCTCTAGTCATAAAATGGAATACAATACAACAACGAGAAAGAATAAAATAGGACCACCCACACAGTAAGAGTGAATCTCACAATATAATATTAAGTGTATGGTATCATATATGTAGTGTATAAAAATAGATGAAGTGGGGGAACCAGCAGTTAGCGTAATGGCTATGTCGCTGGACTCCCATGTGGTCGACCGCGGTTCGCGTCCCGGACCCAGTGGCTTAAAACTCACGTCGGGCACGTGTGCGTGTGTGCCCAAGATCCCGAGAGGAGAATGGAGGAGAAGGGATTGCGGCGTGACCATCCCCTCTGGGGGGGTGATTTCTCACTTTCTGCCTCTATGTCTCTCTCTGTCTGTCTGGCGAGTGCACGCACCCTATAGCGAAAACCTCTCAAAAAAAAAAAAAAATAGATGAAGTGTACTACCCCTGTAGTGTAGTAGTTAAGTCCTGGAAAGGGAACCAGATCTCACATAGCCTCCTCTGGTTTGAATCCCAGCTCCAGAGGCTTGAAAACACACTGAACATGGTTGCATGTACCCAGGACCCTGACAGGATATAGAAAATGAAGCAAGAAGAGAATTATGACATGACCAGACTTTCTCTCTCTCTCTTTCTGCTGTGCTGTGCACACACTTTTTGGAAAACTAAACAAGGGCAGTTAAAATACTGTATTTAGAAGTCAAGGGACCAGCAGGTGGCATAGTGGTTAAGACACTGGACTCCCACCTGTTCAGCCATGTTTTGAGTCCTGGGCCCAGCAGCTTGAAACTCATGCTTGACATGTGTGCATGTGTACCCAAAATTCCAAGAGGAGAATAGAGAAAAAGGTATTATGATGTTGTCATCTCCCCCGGGGGATGGGGGTGTGATTTTTCACTTTCTGTCTCTCCAGCAAAACTCTCTAAAACAAAACAAAACAAAACAAAACAAAACAAAACAAAACAAGAGAAGTCAGCATACCAAAAATAGGGGCTTCTGGTTTGCTGGTAATTTTCTGTTTGATGATCTTAGTACCAGTTATGTGGGTCCTGTAAATCTACGATGTGTTCATTCAAGTGTAATACTTAATTACACTATATTTTTTTTAAAAAGACCTTGTTGAGTTGGCTTATAATCATTAGCCCAAGGTAAGAAAAAATAAAGGTATTATTAAACATATGGCAATAAATGAAAATGCCTAAGTTCAGCTATTGATACCTAGCGGTAAGGTAATTTGACCTTTTTTCACATACCAACAGTGTTTAATATAAATATTACTATTGAAAATACATATGCATATTTTCATTTATTATTACATTGTCTGGCTACAAAATTTTTTTAGAGAGATTTTTTTCTATAGGGCACATGTGCTTACCAGAGACACAGAGAGAGACAAATTGAGAGAGGAAGAAATCACCTTCCCAAGGGGGATGGCCATGCCAAAATCCCTTCTCCTCCACTGTCTTCTTGGGATCTTGGGCA
Source organism: Tupaia tana (assembly GCA_026018925.1). Classification (NCBI taxonomy): domain Eukaryota; kingdom Metazoa; phylum Chordata; class Mammalia; order Scandentia; family Tupaiidae; genus Tupaia; species Tupaia tana. The sequence continues at coordinate 159,457,147 of JAKSZU010000007.1, read as the reverse complement.
TGCATGCACATGCACATGCACCCGGCATGAGTTTTAAGCTGCCAGATCCGGGACTCGAACCACAGTTGACTACATAGGAGTTCAGCAGTGTAAACACTACACCATCTGCTAGTCCTTACAAATGTTTTTATTAGTAAAACATATATATATATATATATAAACATAACATTATCTTCTGTTTGTCTTTGTATCTATGTGAATTTTTATTTTGCCAGAGAACTTCTTTGTTTTTCATTGTTTTTGTTTTTGCTTTAAATAGGCAAAACTATTTCAGCTGTTAGAAGTTAGAATCACGGTTACTCCTTGGGAGAGGAGTGTGTAGAAAGTAACATGCAGGCACTTCTGGAATGCTGGTATTGGACTGCTCTTTAATTTATATGGGACTTATGTGGTCACATTCCTTTTTACAAATTTAACATCCACATTTTATGTATCTATTATATTAATTCAATGAATGTGTATATTTAAAAAGAAGAAATTCAAGGAGATGAGCTTATGCAGGATAGTAAGGTTACTAACTGGGCCAGCAGGTGGTATGGTGGTTAAGGCACTGGACTGCCATATGGCTGACCACAGTTTGAGTCCCAGACCCAGTGTCTTGAAAATCATTCCAAGCACATGCGCATCATGGCCAAAATACTGGGGGGAGAATAGAGGAGAGGGACTGAGGTGGGACTATCATCCCTGGGGGATAATTTCTCACTTTCCCTCTCTCTGTTTCTTTCTATCTCTCTGTGGGGAGCACACGTACCCTGTGGTTTTGCCACATACCCTATGGCAAAAATCTAAAAAAAAAGAAAAAAATTAATTTAAATAATAATCAAGTCTACTAACACTTTCTTTTCTATATCTTTGCATTATATGACTTGTTAAATGAGTACATCTTGTTCTGAGATTTACCAACATGGAAAAAATGCTGGTCCCATGACCAAGCATTTAAGGGAGCTGGTTTCCACATGGCTAACTACACAGATCAAATCTCAGCCCCAGCAGCTTGAAAAACATACCAGATGTGTGTACATAGAAAATCCCACCAGGATGGCGAAATGAAGTAGGATTGCAATTCAGTCATATCCTTTTGTGGGAGTGCTTTCTCTTTCTCTCTCCCTCTCTTTGTATTTGTGTCTCTCTCTAACAAGAGCACACATCCTGTAGCCAAGAATTTTAAAAAGTAAATAAAATTAAATTTAAATGGGTTAAAAGAGAAAAAGTATTTTACAGGCATCCAAGGGAAACCCCGGAAAGCAGTGACATCCGAATGACATGAGACGTTCGCATATCACCATGTTAAACATGAGTGAGACAATATTTATAAAGACCTTAGGAAAAAGACGACTTTACACATCAGTCAGGTTGACATTTTAGCATAAAAGAAAGAAATTCATGACTACACAAGAAGTCAAGAAATAAAGCCTGTCCTAAAAATTTGATCATGAAATACTCGGGGGAAAAGATGAATCAAAATTAAGATCTTGATAAGAGAAGAACCACATTTAGAAACGACTAGTGGGAAAAAATAGATCTACTTAGATATAAAACTGAGATCTAAAGGGAATGGAAACATTCATTATGAAATTGAATCTCAATGTTAGAACCATAGAATATATGCTAAACCCAACAAAATCAGGATATAATGAAAGGAAGGGGTTGGAGACAAACATTGATACTGTACTTCATACTTTTGATATTAAATATGTCCACGGAACCCCCTTAGACAATGAAATGAGAGTTTAAGTGACTTGTGTGATCTCTAGACAGAAGCTCTAAGAAGTAGTGAGCAATTTGTCATTTCTTCTGTCTTGGTGACAGGTAGAATTCTAGAAGACTTAGAGCTCCCAGGGCAAGAACATGCGTACTGTCTGTCTTTGGGTTTTCCTTTGAAAATAAGGAGCATGAATAAGAAATAACGTTATGTAAATGTGTATAAACAACACTTCTTTAAAATTATTTGTATTTTTGAATATTGTATATTTGCATTGCACATACAAATAAAATACTTTATGTTTCTATTTTTACATATATAACAAAAATACTATCTTCAGTCACAGGGATGCAAGGTTGATTGACTATTATTACTACTTCATCTAGTGACTGGGATGCTTGGAACTATGTAAATATTCCAAGGCTAAGTGCTGACCGGCATAATCAAATGAAAATCTCTCTCATGGGACCAGCAGTTGGAGCAACGGCTATGTCGATGGACTCCCATGTAGTTGACTGCGGTTCTAATCCCGGACCTGGTGGCTTAAGCACACCAGGCATGTGTGGATGTGTGCTCAAGATCTCGAGAGGGGAATGGAGGAGAAGGGATTGCAGCATGGCCATCCTCCTGGGTGGTGATTTCTCGCTTTCTGTCTCTCTGTCTTTCTCTGTCTTTCTGGTGAGCACATGCGCCCTAGAGCAAAAAAACCTCTTCAAAGAAAAAAAAAAAAAGAAAATCTCTCTCTTTCTTACAAAAACCAGTATGTCCTGAATATTCCCACATATTAAGGAAGTAAGTTGACACTTGAAGATTATTACACACAGAGAGACTATTGCCTTCTAGAGGGAGAGTCTGTAAAAACAACAACAACAAAAATAACAAAGAAGGACCAGCAGATGGCATAATAGTTGTATCACTGAACTCCCACAGAGTCGACCATGGTTCAAGTCCCGGACTCGGCAGCTTAGAACTCACGCTGGGTGCATGTGCATGCATACCCAAATTTCCGAGAAGAGAATGAAGGAGAAAAGATAGCAGCATGGCCATCCCCCAACGGTGATTTCCAGCTTTCTGTCTCTCTGTCTCTTCAACAAGCGCATGTGCCCATAAGCAAAAACCTCTCTAAAAAATAAATAAACAAAAAAATTAACAAGGAGTTTACAATCACAAGGACTTCAGAAATACATAAAGTAAATATGTAAATCTGAAAAAATAGCCCAGAATACTACTCAGATATGATCTCATGGGAGAGAAATAGAGGTTAGAAAAAAAAGCCATAATGTGGCTCTAGTATGAGCCCTAGAAAGAGAATATATAAAATAAAATTAAAGAAAAATAAAACATTTGAAGAGATCATGACAGAGACTGGTTCACAACAACTGAAAACATTTAAGAAGCAGAAGCAGAACAGATAAAAGTAAGTAGAGATCCAGACCTGCACATATATATTTTTATAATTATTTATTTTTAATTTAATTTATTATTATTTTTTATTTGACCAGAGAAAGACAGAGGGGAAAATGAGAAAGCATGCTTCTAGGTCTGGGACTTGAACCATGGGTGGTTGTGTGGGAATCCAGTGCCTTAACCACCACAGACCCCCTAGGTATCTATTAATAAAAATGATGGACACTATGGGACCAGCAGTTAGCGTAATGGCTATGTCGCTGGACTCCCATGTAGTCGACCGTGGTTCGCGTCCTGGACCCGGTGGCTTAAAACTCACGCCGGGTGCATGTGCGTGCGTGCCCAAGATCCCGAGAGGAGAATGGAGGAGAAGGGATTGTGGCATGGCCATCCCCCCTGGGGGGTGATTTCTCGCTTTCTGTCTCTGTGTCTCTCTCTGTCTGTCTGGCGAGTGCATGCGCCCTATAGCAAAAACCTCGCCAAAAAAAAAAAAAAAAAATGATGGACACTAAAGACAAAGTAAGAAGCCTTTAAAGAAAGCAGAAATAAAGGATAAATCCCCAACAATACAAAACTACTACATTATAAAAAACCTTTTATGAAAAAATAGAAACTATTATATAAGATAGTAAAATACTCTTTTCACATTGATAAGAGAAAATAAAAATCAGTCTGTAATTGAGTAGACAGGAAAACCAGCTTTGAAAAAAATTAGAAAAAAATCTTTTTTGCATAAGAAAATTAAGAGTTTGCTAAAAATAGACCTAATTAAAGTAGCTTCTAGAAGTTGTGTTCCTATAAATGATAACAGAGATAAGGTCTAGGATGTAATTAAGTTAGTGAGCCTATAGGCAAATTTATGTAAATATTATCTGTTTAAAAATAAATAATTTTAATTGGTGGTGTTAAAGAAAGGACAAAGAAGAACTACTTCTTTAATTAATTTTTATTAATTAATTATTTAATGGAAAAATTAAAATACTGGACAAGAGCGTGTAAATTGTGAAAGGCATAAAAAGACTTGTTAAGTATCATAATGTCCTATTTGAAAGATAATTAAACTATAGATTAACTTTATAAAATTGTATATGTAGGCTAACATATTAAGATAATTAATTAAAGTATAAAACACCATAGAAAAGGGATTAAAAAAGAAAAGCAAAAAATAAACAGCCAAGAAGAAGAAAAATAGAAAAGTATAAAATCGGAAATAAGTGCAAGAAAAATTGTAATATATGGTAAGAAAAACATAGAAATGATTGATAATCACAATTACACTAATTGGGCTAAACCTGACAGAACTGTCAAATCGAACCAAAAAAATCCATTTGATTGCAAAATATTATTAGAGTTAATTAGGATTAGTGCATAACAGCAAAAGTTAATTTACCAATCTATAACATTTTTACATTTTACCCAGCTAATGTCATGGAAGTAGAGAAAAAGATAAGAAGGAAGGAGTGAGAAGGGAGCAGAAAGATGGTAAAAAAGAGAGAGAGGGAAAAATAACTGTCAGATCCACAAAGCAAAATTGGCAAATCTATCATTATTCTACATTATATTTTATGCTGTTCTTAGCTGATAGATTCAATAGATTAAAAAATTTAGAGAGGTTGATCAGCATAATTACCGAATGTGACCTAGTAATATACATCAGTATACTCTCATAATTGTAGAGTATATATTTTCATGCAGATATAGAATATTTATAACAAGTAATGATGTGCCAAGTCGTAAAAGGAGTTTAAACAACTTTCAAATAATTGCAATCATAGGGACTTCATTGTCTGATAACAATACAATTACAGAAAAAATAATAATGAAAGATGAATAGGATACAACTATACCTGGAAATACAGAAAAATACATATACACAACTCATGGATCCTAGAAGAACATCACTATTGAAATTAGGCAATATCTAGAAAATACAGGATAACAGAAATCCTATACATCATAACCAAGTGCTGGACTGAAACAATACATAGAAATAAATGGATTGCCTAAAATTTTCACATTAGAGGAGAACAAAGCTAAAATTAATGAGTTAGACACCTATGTTATGGAATTAAAAGTATGGGAATAGGAAAACTCCAGCAAGAATAGAAACAGGGAAATAATAAAAATAGAAACAGAATATAGTGAAGCTGAATAACAGAGATAACTAATGAAGTCAAAATTAATTTCTTTGAAATGATTAATAAAATGGATAAACTCTGATAAGATTAAAATGAACCAAAACTAAAGAAAGAACAGGCTGAATTAAATAATGTTGAGTAAAACAAATAGACTATTATGCCAATATACTTGAAAATACGTATTAAATAGGTTCTAGAAAAATACGGTTGATAACATTTTTTTTTAATTAGAAGATACGAACAGTTCTAACGTTCTTAAAAACATTCACTCTTTAGTTAAAATGTATAAGCTGATTCTAAGCAGTCCCCTGAATGCTCATGAGTTTGCAGCCCAGGCTAGGGTTGAGGCCAACATTCTAGCAGGGTAAGAGCCTACATGGGCAGGATGGATGAGAGTCCCTGAAACAAAGGAATCTATTTCTACTTCATGTCATATATATATATATATATACACACACACACACACACACACACACACACACACATATGTCTAAGATGGGCTTGTGAGGGGCTAGTAAGTGGGATAGTGGTTAAGGCTCTAGACTCCTACATCGGTCAACCACAGTTAGAGTGCCGGACCTGGCAGCTTGAAACTCACACGGGGTGTGTGTGCATGCATGCCCAGAATCCCAAGAGGAGAATGGAAGAGAAGGCACTGCCTCATGGTCGTCCTCCCTGGGGGGTGATTTCTTGCTTTCTGCCTATCTCTTCAGTGAGCACACATACCCTATAGCAAAAACCTCTCAAAAGAAAGAAAAAAAAAAGATGGGCTTGTGAATGCAGAATTTAATTAACAAGAGGTGTTTAAAAAAATCACAGAAACAACACTAGGGAATGCACACACTGAGGGCTGAGGGCTGCCAACCAGCTGCTATGGGAAAATCCTTAACACCAGAGTGCTGATGCCAGCCAAAGACCTGTTTCTCCTCAGATTGGTTCGGTCACGTCGGGTCAGATTTTGCTATCCTACAGAAAAGGAAGGGGGAAATGAACCTCTATAGATTCCCTCTATAGACTCTGGGACACTCACTAATTGTAAGTGATTTCAGTGGTCCTGGGTGACATGAGCTCCATGGCCCTCAGCGTGTGTCTGGGAGTAAAGATGTTTGCCCAGCATTTTCCGAGAACAGACATCAGTGAGAAATCACACAGCTGGATCAAGTGGGAAGTGGCATGTCCTATCTTGTGAGGGGTTCCTATTATGAGACATGACACAAAAGATTTGTATGGCATTTAAGTTTACTTTTACATGTCTGTAATAGAAAAAGAAAAAAAAATTAGGCCATCTTATCCTTACATTATTTACCCATGTTGGAAAGTCTACATCCAATGAATTAAAATCTTCATTTCCTCCTGAAAATAAAACAGACAGTTCTTTGTTCAGAATGGTGAGTTTCTCAGGGTCACAAAAGTCACCACAGTAGTCTCCTGGGGCAGAGGAAGAGGTCTATAAAACCACATGAGGCAAAGTCAAATTTTCATGTCTGCTCATTATCCTTGATCTGAACAATGTGATCTTTCTCTTCACCCACTGAGGTTAAAAGAAGCATTTAAAATATTGTCAATGCATCTTGAGCAGTCATAGTAGATACAAAAGAAAGAAAAATAAGGAAGATATTACATATATTTAATAATGCTCTTCTGAAAAGAAGGAGGGATAGTGTTTTTTCTCCAAATGTTCTCATTCCACTCTCCCTGACACATGAATTTCTAGGAGCATTGCCAAGACAGAAGGGAGACATGGTCATGAAAAACTTATTAGATTTGAAGACACTTGGATCAAATGGCCCTGTAGAAACCCTTGGTTATGTAATCTCAAATAGTAAAATCTTTGACGCTAACACTGGCTTTATGTTGGTTTTATCATCTTGGTGCATTTGAGCACAGACCTTTCTGGCTACCATAGAGACAATAGCCATACATCCTTCGTTGGCTTATCCAGTGAAGAGGCTTTTACTTAGATGTTGTCTCTTTCTTTGGGCTTCCATATATGTCACAGAGATATTAAGTATAAGAGCAAGTTGTTAGATCTGGCTTCAGTTGTTAGATAGGGGTACTTTTTTGACTACAGTGCTGAGTACACGATCAATAGCCTTATGAGTTTTAGGACATCAGTGTTGGCCCAGGAATCCATATAAAGGTAAATTTCAGTTAATGCGGGGCTGATGTGTTCTAAGTCCAGAAACACCAGCTGGTATCCAGCCCATTTTGCAGAGCAATGTTGTGGATTATTGGCAACATGCCAATATGTTGGAAGGTTGCTTCGTTCCTGACTTTGTCCTCACTGGCAGTGGCCTGGCTTATAGTAAACCATGTTGTCTTCATATTGAATGTGGATTTGTAAGGGTGGATAATGTTCAAGGACATTCTGGGCCCTTACTTGGAGGCTGTGTTGGAATCATGACTCTAGCAAGAATGGTCCCTTGACCTCAATCCTCCGAATCTGTGAGATTTTTTAAAAATTAATTACCCTGTTTTAGGTATTCTCGTTATTATAAACACAAAAGACTAAAACAAAATATTTCCATCTCCCAATGTAAAAAGTTAGAAGTCATCACCCTGTTCTTACAAGAAAACACAAGCCTAATCAAAAGTTAGTGACTTTTCTTGAACTGGACCAGGAAATGAGTTTGCAGACAAACACCACCATAAAATGTGCAGCGATAAATCCAAAGAGTAATTGCCGCAATTTGCTTATTTAGAACAAAAGTGACTGAAGGCATAAACTGGTAAAAATTAAATAGCAATTTTGACAAGTTTCTGGAGACTGAATATGAACTAGAGTGAGTATAAAAATTCTTTGGAGCCACAGTCTGGATAGGCAAAGTCCAAATTTCCAGGAGAAAAGACTTTACCAGAGCCCTGTCCCAGAGCCATAAGGAGGACATTTCTCTCACTCCAGCCCCCACTATTCTTTCTATTTCACCTTGGGAAAAAAGATTTTTTTTTTTAAAGTGCTGTACAGGAAGGTCATAAGCCAAGATACAGGCCCACTAATAAAATGAGATTTCATTGGAAATTTATACAATGCCCTTCCCCTACATCTTAGCATTATACCAATAGAGCTCATGTTGATTACATATTAAAGAACAGCAAGACAGAGACTCCGTCTAAAGAAGATTCTTAGGAATGCACAAAGTTAAGAATGGATACAGAAATAAGGACACTAGAGGAATTTGAATCCTCCAGCAAAAACAGCTACAGCAAACATTAAACAAAGCCCACTTTTAAGCAGATCATCAATCCTCACAGTAGAGGCCTACTTACTTCAGTTCCTACTATATATAATATGTTTGGTGTTGACCAAAAAATTATAAAGTCCACTAAGAGATAACAAGAAAGCACAGTTTGAAAAGACAAAGCAAACATTAGACCACACTAAAATATGACCCAGGTATTGGAATATCAACCAGAGTATGTATAATAACCAATGTTAAGAGCTCTAGTGGAAAAACAGTAGATAACATGCAAGAACAGATGGGTAATGGATACAGATATATAAATTCTGAAAAAGAACCAAAAGAAATAAAAAAACACCATAACATAAATGGCGAATGTCTTTAAGGAGCTTATTATTAGACTGGAATAGAACAGTAAAAGAACCAGTGGGCTTGTAAATAGGTTACTAGAAACTTTACAAACTTAACTTCAAGGAGAAGAAAAGAAGGGGAATGGGACAAGAAGCAAATAAAAACCCAAACCAGCACCTTTAACTTTGGGACAATTTCCAATGAAATAGCATATGTGTAATTAGAATACCAGAAGGAGAGGGAAACAGAGAAGGGAACAGAAGACATACATGAATAATGGCCAAGAACTTTTAAAAATTAAAGGCAGAAGCTTATATCCAGGAAGCTATGACAATACCAAGCAGAATAATTTTTAAAAAGTACCCCTGAGTGTATTGCATACAAAATTCAGAAAACCAATACAAAACAAAGAAAAAAATCTTTAAAATACTAAAGAAGAAAAATCTTTTAAAAATTAAGTATTATTAGAAGACCAAGGATAAGAATTATAACACACTTCTCATTAGAAAACTTAGAAGAAAAGAGTAGAATGAAGTATTTAAAGTGCTTAAATAATAATCCATTGGTTTACAACTCTATATCCAACAAAATTTGTCTTCATAACTGAAGAAGAAATGCTTTACCACACTAACAAAAACTGAGAGAATTTATTATTCATAGGCCTGCAAGAAGTCTTCAAAGATTTTCTTTGGGCAGAAGAAAGATTATATAGGCCAGACACTTAGACTGACATGAAGAAAAGAAGAACGTTGATGAAGGAGAAATGAAGGTAAATTAAAATCTTTTATTTTTCTCATTGTTGATTGTTCAATTCTAAGGGCTGGCAGTACCATGTAATACTGTAACGGCAAATGATGGCATTAAGTGCTTGTCAAAAACTCATAAAATGTCATAGCTTAGAGAATAAACATTAATACAACCCAATTTCAAAAAGTCAGTTAGGAGGTTGGAGTATGTCAGGATAGAATGTAGATTGTATCCAAAAAATTAAATCACTGAAATCAGGAGGAGATGCTGACATGGGTAACTTTGAAACTATTGGAAACTGTAAGTGTAAAGGCAAAAGGCACTGTCATGGCATTACTCCAGCCTGTGAAGGTATTTCTCAGGTGGGTGTAGATGAATAATTCTGAAAATGCTGTGTATGTATGCTGAAATAGATGTCAGATGGCAGGAGCCAGCTTCTCACTGTTAGAAAGGGAGGTTACAGATTCAGAAGGAGGAAAGCTAGGATAAGCCATGTAGTATTGGGTTAGTGTCAGAGACATTAGAAATCATGGTTAGGGGCTGGTGGGTGGAGTGATGGATGTGGCACTAGACTCCCATATGGATGACCATAGTTCAAGTCCTGGACCTGGTGGCTTGCTTTTTCACTTTCTCTTTCTCTCTCTGTCTCTTTTTGGTAAAATTTAAATAATAATAATAATAACAAAAAATTAAATAAATAAAATTTACTAAAAAAAGAAAAAAAACATGTTTAGTTTAATGCACCTACAATGGGTAGATGTGAAATCTACTATAGACAGGTGTGTTTGCATGGATTAATATACATGCATACGTTTGCTAGCTCCACTGGCTGAGCAGGCCTAGAAGCACTAACACCTCAGTAACAACAAGCACATTCAACATCCAGAGCTTGGTTTCTAGCATTATCTTCTAATTAAAACAACCAGGGATCCTTACAGAAATGGCTGACTCTGGGTCTGGGGCAGTTAATATACAAGATAAACTTAGATCATCTTACACTGTCAAAAAGTATAAAAATGCTAAGAAACAATACCAAAATGATGAGGGCAGGCCAAAGTATAGAGTAGTCAGCCTGAAAGATCTCATCTAGATCAATTTAAGGAACCAGATAAAAATACAGTTTTGAATTAAAACCTAAAATATACATTGAATATCCTGAGACCATACTGATATACTTCAATGCCTGAATAAATAAACAAAGGGGAGAGAAGAAACACATTTCCAACGCTGAAGAATTACAATGATTTATGTAGGTAGGTGGAAATTAAATCCTTTCCCCTTGAATGTGAGCTATGCTTAGTAACTTGCTTCTGAACAAATACAGCATGGAAAGGGGAAAATATAACATGGCAGGGGCCAGCAGGAGGTATAAGCACTGGACTCCCACATGGCTGATCATGGTTCAGATCTCAGACTCAGAGGCTTGAAACTCATGCCAGGCGCATTTGCATGCATGCCCAAAATCCCAGGAGGAGAATGGAGGAGAAGGGATTGTGGCATGGCCATCCCCCCAGGGGTGATTTCTCCCTTTATCTTTCTCTCTGTCTCTGTACTCTATAGCAAAAATCTCTCTCAAAAATCAGACAACATGACAGTGTAGAAACCTGACAAACAGATTTTTAGTTGGGTGGTTTGGGTTCAAATCATCAATGATGACATGTTGACAGCATGTACCCTTGATAGGAGGCATGAAATTGACCCTTTAATTTGGAGGGTTTTTTTTTTTTTTTTTTTGGAGAGGTTTTTGCTATAGGGCGCGTGCGCTCGCCAGACAGACAGAGAGAGACAGAGAGATAGAAAGCAGGAAATCACCCCCCAGGGCGGATGGCCACGCCGCAATCCCTTCTCCTCCATTCTCCTCTTGGGATCTTGGGCACGCACGCACACGCGCCCGGCGTGAGTTTAAGCCGCCGGGTCCGGGACTCGAACCGAGGTCGACTACGTGGGAGTCCAGCGACATAGCCATTACGCTAAGTGCTGGTCCCTATTTGGAGGGTTTTCACCTAACAAGACATAACTCTGCTCTCATCAGGAAACATAAGACCAGCTCCAACTAAGGGATGGTTTTTAGTCAGTTTTGATCAATACTCCTCAAAATTGTCAGGAAAATAAGAAAAGTCTAAGGAACCATCACAGTCTAGATGAGTCTAAGATGGCTAAATATAATACAATATCCTGGATAAAATTCTGGCACAGAAAAATAACATGAAGTATGAACTAAAGAAATCCCAGTAAAGCACAGAGTTGAGTTAGTTAGTATACGTCAATTTTGATGTATTAATATTACTTGTGACAAATATACCACGGTAATGTATTATAAGATTAACAAGGGAAACTGAATGCGAACTATTCAGGGATTCTCTGGATTACCTTTGTAAGAGTCCTATTGCAAAATTAATGCTTTATTCCAAAGCTAAAACAAGGATAAATAGAAATAGAAAGATTCTTATGTGTATTAAAGACATGTACTTTAGGATTACAGCCTTTCCATCAAGGGAGAACAAAAGTGTGGTGGAAAGTCAAAAAAGCTAGCCTGCTACACACTTCCTTATGTTTTTCAAAATTCAGTCTGTGTGTCTTCTCTATTTTAAAGACTTTCTTATTCCATTATTCATGTTCCTTTTCTACTCAGTGCTGCACTTATTGATATATTTGCATGTATCCCCCTGTTATACTTTAAGCTCTTTAAGTCAGGAACTATCATTAATTTTCCTCTACACACCAGTGCCCAGAGAACATAAGAAATTTAGCTGCCAATATGTGCTTGTTAAATGCATGGAGATTCAGAATACATAAGAAAAAGAACTAAAGGTAAAGTTATGAGAGTGCCATACAGGAAAAACAAAAAGACAAAACGATAAAAAGGGCACAGCTAAACAAGACTAGAGAGTGAGAACGGGAAAATTCAGTGTCATGGAAGAGAAAAGGGGAAGACTCAAGAGGAAAGATCAGTAGTATCAAATGTGTCAAAGACATATGGGGAATTTTCATTAAGATTGAGTATTGTGGGTTGAATTGTATCTCCCCAAAAGCTAGGTTCAAGTCCTCACCCCTGGTAACTGTGAATGGAAAGTATTTGGCAATCGGGTCTTGGCAGAGGTTATAAAGAGCAAATTAAGTGGTACTGGATTAAGTGTCATTAGAAGTGAAAGAAGAGGACGATTAGACACAGAACCACAGACACAGTGGAGAAGGCCCTGTGATGATGAAGGCTGAGATGGCTATGTGCCTATAATTAATGAATGATCAGCTCGGCAGCGTTCAGCACTCACTAAGCAAAGGCAAGGGAGGGCTATTTTTTTTAGAGAGAGATTTTTGCTCTAGGGTGCGTGCGTTTATCAGAGAGACAGAGAGAGAAAGAGAGACACAAATTGCTCTTGGGGGATGGCCATGCCACAATCCTTTCTCCTCCATTCTTCTCTTGGGATCTTGGGCATGCACGCACACGTGGCCATGAGTTTTAAGTCACTGGCATGAGCTTTAAGCCACCTGGTCCAGGACCTGAACTGTGGTTGACTACATGGGAGTCAGTGATGTTATCATTATGCCATCTGCTGGTCTCAGAGGGTTCTTTCCTGGCATCTTTGGAGATAGTGTAGCCCTCTTACACCTCGGAACTCCAGAACTGTATGAAAACAAATTTCTATAGTTTTAATTGCAGGTCTTTATTTATTTATTTATTTATTTATTTTTGCTGTAGGGTGCATGTGCTTGCCGGAGAAACAAAGAGACAAAGAGGCAGGAGTGAGAAATCACCCCCTAAAGGATGGCCATGTTCAATAATTTTTCCTCCATTCTCCTCTTGGGATTTTTGGGTACACACACACGTGCACCCGCCTTGAGTTTTAAACTGCCGGTTCCAGGACTCGGACTGCTCTCGACTATGTGGGAGTCAGCAACATACCCATTACACCATCTGTATAGTTTTAAACCACAGCAGATCTAGCATATTAATACATTAAACAGGACTAAATGACTAAGGAACTAAGTATTCCAAGATAATATGTTTTAGAGAGACAATAGGAGACAGATCGAATTACGAATAGCTGGGAGTATGTAAGTGAGGAAGACATTAATGCCAAATTAATGCCATAATCATAAGCCGTCCTTTCAAAAATGTTCAAAGAGCTCAAAACAAAGATAAATTAGGCTTTTCACTTATTATATTAATTGCTTCAAAGTTTCGCCTTAAGCAATTTTGCAAGGCTGTGGTTCAGAACATGTTTTCTGTGCTGCTGGGAATCCGGGATTTAGGATAACATTCTTGGACAACAATTTGAAATGTCTTGCCATATAAAAATTCATAGCGTCTGTGACTTCACAAATTTATTTTTATTTTAGAAATTTCCTTCCTAAGTGTATTTTAGCCAATATTGCGTACATCCATTTTCACAGTTAAGTTCACATTGAAGCAAGAGGCACGTTTTTTCTTTTCCTGTCCTGCTGTGTAATCTAACACAGCTTTTCTCTGCAGGCAGCTCTGTGTGCAGAGAATCAGGATACCATTTCATTTCACATTACTAAGGTCAGTACGTAGTTCAATCTTAAAATAACATCAAGACCAGACAAATATCTCTATCTGGTTCAGTCTAGCTCTGCAGCCAGGACTGCGTTGGTCTTTAGTTAGATACTGCTAGTACAGAGATTACGATGACAACTAGCAGCAACCATTATTTCCTCAAGGGGAGGTTTCAACTGACTTTGAATATTTTTTTAAATCCCTGCATTGCACTTTGATTGGCATATATAAAACTCTAATATTTAATGAGTATAACTTGTTTGTAAGAAGAAAAGCAGGTATCTATTACAAATCTCATTGGAGGAATGTCTTAGTATAGCCAATATTTTACCCACTGTTATGCCTTTTGAAAATTAAATTGTGTGACTGTTTTAAGTTGTCAGTATAAAAATAGTCATCTTTACCCTTTTTCCCCCGTATAACAGTTCATTACAATTAGCTCAACTTAGGCCTCCCGCTGAGATGAAGATAACAAGCCTGACAAGTCCAATGGGCTATTTTATTCAGCAGTTCAACATTTTTGAGCAAAATACCCTGGCACTGTAGCCTTCAAGAAATGACAATTTTAGTCTGTGAGCAATTTGTTAAAATAGGTTTTTCTTTTCTTTCTTTTTTTCTTTTTTTCTGTTAGGGGGTTCATGTGCTTGCCAGAAAAAGAGAGTGAGAGAGAGAAAAAGAGAGAGAGGGGGAAACATGTTCTTGCCAGAGAGACAGAGAGACGAAACAGCACTCTTCTCCATAGGAAATGGTCAGGACACAATCCCTTCTCCACCATCTCTCTCTCCTTTTTGGGCTTTTGGGCAGGAACACGCATGTGCCTGGCATGCTTCTCAAGCTGCTGGGTCCAAGACTTGAACCATGAGTTTGACCATGTGGGATCTGGCTACCTAACCAGCAGGTCACAAAACTAGCTCTAATTAATAGATTTCATTTTGTTTTGTTCTGAGAGAAATTTTTGTCATAGGGTATGTGTGCTTCCAGAGAGACAGAGAGAAAGAACATGAGAAATCAACCCCCAGTGGAGGGATGACCATACCACAATCCCTTCTCTGTTCTTCTCCTGGGATTTGGGACACTTAGGCACTCCCACTCAGCCTGAGTTTCAATCTGCTAGGTTTGGGACTCGAACTGCAGTCAGACATGTGGGAGTCCAGTACCTTAACCACCATACCATCTGCTGACCCCCTAAAATAGGTTTTTGTTTTATTTATTTATTTATTTTTTCTTTTTTTGGAGAGGTTTTTGCTATAGGGCGCGTGCGCTCGCCAGACAGACAGAGAGAGACAGAGAGATAGAAAGCAGGAAATCACCCCCCAGGGGGGATGGCCACGCCGCAATCCCTTCTCCTCCATTCTCCTCTCGGGATCTTGGGCACGCACGCACACGCGCCCGGCGTGAGTTTAAGCCGCCGGGTCCGGAACTTGAACCGCGGTCGACTACGTGGGAGTCCAGCGACATAGCCATTACGCTAACTGCTGGTCCCAGTATTTTATCTTTTTGAGCCTGGCTCTTCTCATATAGATTGGTGTTGTCAAGGTTCATGCACATTGTAGCTTAAATCAATGCTTAATTCTTTTTGACTGTTGAATATTCTTTTCATCTATTCATTCCTAGACGAAATGGTTATTTGGTTGGTTTTTATCTAAGGTTATTAGGAGTGATCCTCCATAAATACTCAACGTCTCTACCTTAGAGAAGGACAATCTCCTTATCATTTCAGTTCCTTGAGAACTTCCGATAGTTTTGCAACCAGTCCCCCTTATTTATTTTTTTTTTTTGGAGAGGTTTTTCGCTATAGGGCGCGTGCGCTCGCCAGACAGACAGAGAGAGACAGAGAGACAGAAAGCGAGAAATCACCCCCCAGGGGGGATGGTCACGCCGCAATCCCTTCTCCTCCATTCTCCTCTCGGGATCCTGGGCACGCACGCACACGGGCCCGGCGTGAGTTGTAAGCCACCGGGTCCGGGGCTCGAACCACGGTCGACTACGTGGGAGTCCAGCGACATAGCCATTACGCTAACTGCTGGTCCCCTAAAATAGGTTTTTATGTGTAATCCTAAACAATTTTTTTCTTGTTGGCATTCAAATTTCTTTCTTCTTTATTTATTCCTTCCTTCCTTCCTTCCTTCCTTCCTTCCTTTCTGTCTCTCTCTCTTTCTTTTTTCTTTCTTTCTTTCTTTCTTTCTTCTTTCTTTCTTTCTTTCTTTCTTTCTTTCTTTCTTTCTTTCTTTCTTTCCTTCTTTCTTTCTTTTTTAAAGAGATATTCTTGCTATAGGTTGCGTGTGTTCACCAGAGCGACAAGGGAGAGACAGAGAGTGAGAATACGAGAAATCACCACCACCCCACCCCCTCAGGGAGGATGGTCACATAGTAATCCCTTCTCCATTCTCCTTTCAGTATTTTGAGCATCCAAGCACATACACGGACATGTTTCAAGCCACCGGGTCCAGGACTCAAACCGTAGTCAACCCTGTAGGACTGAGCACCTTAACCACTAGGCCACCTGCTGGCCCCTCATATTTATTTTTAATCATTTACCTGACAGATAAAAATAAAAGTTTTATACTATTAAAGAAGTGTCCAAGCAATAGATGGTATGCTGGGTTTTGGTTTGTTGAAACTACCCATGAGTTCATTTTCAAATTATGACATTTCAATAAAATGGAATTTTGGAGAAGATTACTTTAAAATTATTTTTTTGGAAATAATTTACAAATGGTATTTATGCCCTTAAAATATTTAATAGTAGAAAGTTTCTGTTTTATAATCAAGTTTCTTTTGTTGATTTGCTGGTGATATTGAGTAGGTGATATTAGTATCATGTTTAATTATAAATAAATAATATTTGTTAATAGAATTAAAACTTTAACAGTGGAACACATTTTCAATACATAATAGAATCTTATATCTAATTTCCTAAAACCTGGTCATGTACTCAATTTTTTGTTTGTTTTCTTTTTTTTACATATGTTTTATTCCTTTTGCCCATTGATTTAAAAATTAATTGGAGTTGAAAGAATAGTACTTTGTCATTCTGAGTCAAAATAAAAATAAAATAATAAATGTCAAAATTTAAACAAATGTGGGTTCTCAGGTACCATTTTGAATTTGAATTTGATCTGAATGATAATATAAGCTAATTGGTTATGTTAACTGGGTTACTTATCCATTATTTTCCTAACAAATGGTTATTAACCATTCACTTTCAATGATTTACTAATTGCACATCATAGATAAGACTTTTCCCTAAGAAATGATTACTTCTATCTTTTTTTTTTTTGAGAGTTTTTTTTGCTATAGTGCACATGTGCTCGCCAGAAAGATAGAGGGAGACAGAGAGACAGAGAAATCACCCCCCAGGGGGATGGCCACGTTGCAATTCCTTCTCCTCCATTCTCCTCTCTGGATCCTGGGCATGCACACACACGCACCCAGAGTGAGTGTAAGCCACCGGTCTGGGACTTGAACCACAGTCAACTACATGGAAGTCCAGCGACATAGCCATTATGCCAACTGCTGGTCCCAATTACTTCTATCTTATATATTACAGTACCTTATTAGATATTTTTAGAAGGAAAACATACAGAATGCAATTATATTCTACTAAAAGAGTAGCATTACACAACATATTAAATTGTGTCCTTGTGAGTTCTCATTAGATACTAGAAAAGATCAACTTTAAGAGTTTCTTCTACCCAGACCCAATATAGGAAATAAAATTTGGAAATAATATACACTTGGAGTCAGAAAGGTGGTCAGGCTTGAGGTTAATTGTTCATTCGTGGAACCAGACAGCCTGGGTTCAAATCTCAAGTCCACTGCTAACTTGAAGAAGTCTTTCTGAACTTCAGCTTCCTAATGTATAAAAAAATAATAGTAAAATGATTTTGTAAGGTTTATGAGGGAATTAAATTAGATAATAAACATAATATACCACCTGGCATATATAAATCAATCCCTACTAAGTCGTTAATACTGCATCACTGCTTGGAAAGTTGACGTGATAACAGTGGAGGTCCAAAGAAGTGACTATGCTCATGGATTTTTAATATGACCGTGAAAGGAGTAAAATAATTGGCAGTTCTGCTCTGTGTTGTACCCAAGGATGAATGTTGGGACTTGGGGAAGAGGACCTTGGCAGAAGCAGCTAGAAGAGGGAAGGGTGAAGAACCTGTTTTCTATGAGGGCTTTTAAGGCTTTTTGCATATGAGCTAAGATGACTGGGGAAGTTGCCAAGGAGATGAAGATTTTTTCCTTTCTGCTGTCGACAGTTGACTTATTTGAAGAGCTTACAATCTAGCTTTAGAGATGCTCCTAATGAAATAAATACAATACATATGAATAGAGCAGACCAGCCTTGAGGGCCGTGGTTAAGCTCCGTGCTGTGGGAGCTGGATCCCACGTAGCTGATTGCCGATTGAATGCTTGTGCTGACAACTTGAAAAACAAGCTGGACATCTATGTGTGCGTTCCCGAAACCCTGAGGGATGGACATGATGGAAACGGAGGGAAAAGGACTGTGTAACTACACCCCACTGGGGGAGTGGAGTTCTCTCTCTCTCTCTGACAAGTACACACACCATCTGCCAATAAAAAATTACTATATACGTGGGGCTGCAGGTGGTGTGGTGGTTAAGGTGCTGAACTCCCAAATGGTTAAGCACAGTTCAAGTCTTGGATGAGGTGACTTAAAACTTACCTCGGGCGTGTGTGTGTGTGTGTGTGTGTGTGTGTGTGTGTGCAAGCCCAAAATTCTGAGTGGGAGACTAGAGGAGAAGGGAATGTGGCGTGGCCATCTTCTTTGTGGGGTGATCTTTCACTTTTTCCCTCTCTGTCTCTCTCCTGCGAGTGTACCCACTCAATGGCAAAAACCAAAAAAAGGAAAAAAGAAAAATACACACACACATATATATGAATGAAGGATCTTGTGTTTTCAAGTCCTCACAACTGCAATTAAATTCCAAGTTACCGTTGTTTTACTTCTATGAAAGTGCAAAGGTGGATTGTGCTAGTAGTGTCCCCTTGGGAAGAAGTCAAGGTACTAGCCTTCTAAGGAGAAGAAAACAAAACTCTAGAATGTGTAGGACTTCCCCGTGCAAGTGAGAAGATATTCTGAAATAAACTATTCATAGAAAAATGACCTTTAGATTAAGCCATGCTCACATAAGATATCTTGGGTGATCAAAGAGGAAAGAGATAAGAAGCAAACTTGGGCCTGCCTGTGGAGTGGTGATTAAGGTAGCCAGATCCCACATGGTCAACTGGATATTCTAGTCTTGGAGAGCACACCGGGCACATATGCATTCTTGCCCCAAATCCCGAGAAGGGTGGGAGATGGAGAAGGGACTGCAGTGTAACCGTGTCCTGTGGGAGTGATGGGGTTGTGGGGGGCTTTCTCACTTTCCCTCTCTTACTCTGTCTCTGTCTCTCTCTGGTGAGCATAGACACTCTCTGGTAGAATTTAAAAGAAGAAGAAGAAGAAGAAGAAGAAGAAGAAGAAGAAGAAGGAGAAGAAGAAGAAGAAGAAGAAGAAGGAGAAGAAGAGAGAAACTCGGCAGGGTGTTTCAAGCTCTTTGTATAAGGAGAGGAAGGAAATTACACATGAGTCAGTAAGGGGAGGAAAAATTGACCTCAAGTTAAGAACAGTGACAGAAAAGGACAAGCTGCTCCTGTTTTGAATTACTTAGAGAAAGGATAACAGACCCTCCAGAATTCTTCTGTATTTTTTGCAACTTTAATTCATATTGTGGTTTGACTTGTACTAATGATGCTCTCAGAGTGGTGATGGTAGTGTAAGGATATAGACAGAAAAGCTCAACCAATGACAACAGAAAAAACAGAGGTCACACAAAGATTAATAGATGACTGAGTTTTTATATGTGAATTATACCATTTGCATTTGTACTTAATAGAAATACATTAGATTGCCTTATCTATCAGACACACGTATCAGTTTCATTTTTAACATTTTATGATGTTGAACATACTTCAGGATCGGCGGGTTAAAAATGGTGCTTTCTTTCCCATCTTTTTTCAGAGCACAATAGACACCCGTTCAGACTGCGTGTCACTTGGCCAGCACTGTTAAATAGAAATTTCTACGATGATGGAAATTCTTAAATTTTTCTCACTCTAAGAATGGTCACTTCTCAATGTGGCTACTGAGTACCTAAGATGTGACTAGTGTCTCTGAAAAGCTGATTTTAAAATTTTATTAAAAAGCTTTGGGATCAGCCAATGACCTGGTAATTAAAGACGACTGAATCCCACACGCCCTACCGTGGGGCTTGAGTCCCAGACCTGGAGGCCTGAAAAATACGCTGGGTGTGTACGTGCATATGTGTGTGTGCCCAAAATCACAAGAGGAGAATGAAGAAGGGATTGTGGAGTAACCATCCCCCCCTGGGGGGGGTGCCTTGTCACTTTCTTTCTCTCTCTCTTTCTCTAGGGAGCAAACCTTGTAGCAAATTAAAATAAAAAGAAGAAAAAAAGTTTTACTGAAGTGTTATTGATATGTAATATGCAATGTAGCTACAATTTCCTTTTCCTGTGCTTTTTTTCTTTTGTGTGGGTACATATGTCCGTGTTGTAACAATTTCCTTCTCTTGAATTCTTTTTTTATCATTTGTTTTGTGGTATGGATCTGCTGTTAATGAATTCTTTAAGCCTTTTTATATCTGAAAAAAGTCTATCTTTTAGCTTTTTTTATGGAATTATTTCTCACTGACAACAGAATTGTAGGTTGACAGTGTTTTGTTTTCAGTACTTTAAAAATGCTTGAGGGAGCAATAAAACCTTTCCCAGACAAACAAAAGCTAAGGGAGCTTATCATACAAGGCCTGCCTTACAGGAATTGCTAAAGGGAGTTGTTTTAAGCTGAAAACATAGCTAATTAATAACATAAAACACAAGGACGTACAAAACTGAATGGAATAAGTATACCCTAGTATTATAAGGGTGATGTGGAAAGCAACCAATATGAAGTTTAAAATACGAACATATAAAAATGACTGTAGCTATAATAAATTGTTAAAGGATACGCACAGATGCAGCTTTGACATCAAAATCATAGAATGGTGGAGAGAAGGGAAAGGATAGAGTTTCTGTGTTCAGTTAAAGTTATTATCAGCTTAAAATAGCCTGGCATGGAGCCAGCAGGTGGCACGGTAGTTAAGGCTCTAGATCCCACATGGCCAGCCACAGTTCAAGTCCCAGAACCAGTGGCTTAAAATTCCTGTGGGGCCCATGTGCATGCATGCCCAAAATCCAGAGAAGAATGGAGGAGAAGGGTTTGCAGTATGACCATCCCCCCTGGGGATGATTTCTCATTCTCCCTCTTCTTATCTCTCTCTACCTATGAGACAGAACCCTATGGCAAAATAAATAAAGAAATAAACAAACAAATCAAACCCAAAACTCTATAGCTTTTTGGAAGTATAAAATGTTTTAGGTAAGCCTGGTGGTAAACACAAAGCATATCTCTCTATTAGTTGCACAAAACACAAAAAGAGAGGACTCAGAGTGAGGTAGAAGAGAACGAGGGAAGACAAGATAGAAAGATGATGACAAGCCAGCCCACTGGATCTAGCTTCCTTAAAAACGTAGGTTTTTTTCTCCTTTATTGTCTGCCCCTGTGGGTAGACTCCAAGTGGAACCAACAATTGTAACCTCCTCTGCATGTCATACGCAGAACAACTATCGGTCAGGGATCAAGGGCCAGACAGTTCCTCACTCTGAAATCCAAAGTACCTGGGCCCAATAAAAACTGTAAGGTAAACCAATAGGCCCAAAATACACAGAAAATGCTGTGGAAAGAATGGCTGTGGCAAAGGGCCACAGTCAGGGCCAATAATCACTCATACCATGAGCCTAAATGATATAAGAATTCTTGTGACCATTAATACTACTTCTTTGTAAAAACCTTATCAAAACCCACTTGAGGTAAGAAATAGAAACCCTAAAAATATGGTTAGGGTACAGGCCCAAAACGAAATCACAAAATGGCTAAGTTATTCTTTCTTTCTTTTTTTTTTTTTTTTTTTTTTTTTTTAAGGATGTTTTTGCTATAGGGCACGTGTGTGCTCCTTGGAGAGACAGAGAGAGACAGAAAGTGAAAAATTTCCCCTCAGGAAACATGACCACGCTGCAATCCCTTCTCTTACATTCTCCTCTCAAGATTTTGGGCATGTATGCACATGCACCTGGTGTGAGTTTTAAGCCACTGTGTCTGGGACTTGAACCATGGTTAACTACATGGGAGTACAGTGATATAACCATTACACCATCTGTTGATCCCATAAAATGGCTGTTTTAAGATGGAGACACCATAGCTTAGGGGCAGCATAAGAAACTGCTGCAGTAGCTAATGATTGACCTAAAGCAAAGGCTTTTTCCTGGTCCACTACATTCCAGAAGGAAAATGGTCTCTTATGGCCTGAAGCTTTCAGACAAAGAGTCTCCTGACCTTTGAACCCATTTCAAATTAGAAAAAAACACCAGACTCATCTATTGTGACTCCCCACCACCATGAGGGGAAAGTATAAGCCTCTCCTGAGAACAATCCCAGACAAAGCCTCTCCTGACCAAAATGAAAAAAAAAAAAAAAAAAAAACAACCAACAACCACCTTGCCTCAGTCCCTCTGGGCAACCCATTTTCCAGAACCCCTCTTGCCTGGGAACTTTTCTCTCCTTCAATAAACTCCACCTTGCTATCCCCTCTCTATGTCCTCATCTCTAATTCTTCATGAGTGTGAAACAAAGAAGTAGGTTCACTGCGGTTCTTACACTGGGTATGGGGCCCCCATAACCCAACTTCTGCCTCAAAAGCATATCATTACAGAAAAAACATCAGACTACAAAGGAAGACAGCAAGAGAGAAACACAGAAATAGAGAATTTACAAAACAACCGGACAACCAATTACAAAATGGCACTACCAAGTCCTCACTTATCAATAGTTTAATGTATTGGCCAATGAATTAAATTCTCCAAAGGAAATATATAGAGTGGTTGAATGAATAGAAGATCAAGATGCAACTCTATGCTATTTACAAGAGGCCCACTTCACGTGTAAGGACATCCAGAGACTGAAAGTGGAGAGATGGAAAAAGATATTTCATAACAATGGAAACCAAAAGAGAGCAGGCGTTGCAACACTTACATCAGGCAAAAGAGACGTTCAGTCAAAAACTGCAAATATAGGTGATTATACAATAATACAAAGGTCCTTTCATCAAGAGAGGTATAACAATTGTAAATATCTTTGTACCCCTCACTGGAGAACCTAAATGTATAAAGCAATTATTAAATGATTTGATGGGAAAGGTAGACTACAACACAATAGTAGAAAACTTGAAGAACCCACTTTCAACAGTGTATAAATCTTCTAAATAGAAAACTAATAGATATTGGACTCTAATTTATTTAATTTTCCATTCAATATTTTTATAGTATGTGTAACTGAAACTGTGAAAAGCAAAATTGCAGATATGAGGGGACTACTGTATATTGAAAACTATGAAACACTGTTGAAATAAATCAATGAAAACACAAATAAAAAGATAAACCGTATTTATGGAGTGAAAGAATTTATACTGTTTAAATGTCCATGCTATCCAAAAATTGTACAGATTTAGTGCAATGCCTACAAATATCCCAATGGCATTTTTATAGAAACTAGAAAAATAAACTTTGTATGGAACCAGAAAAAACCCTCATTACCTACACAAGTTTGAGCCAGGAAAAAAAAAAGTTAGAAGCATCCCATTTCCTGATTCCACGATATATTACAAAGTTATCATAATTAGAAGAACATGGTACTGGTACAAAAACAGGCATGCAGCTCAATGGACCAGGACAGATAGCCTAGGAATACAGTCACATGTTTATGGCCAATTGATATTCTACTGTGATGCCCAGGACACACAATAGCAAAAGAACAGTCTCTTCAATAAACAGTGTTAAGGAAATTGGCTATACACATGTAAGAGAATGAAATTTGAATATTTTGTGTTTATCAATACTGTTGAGCTATTTGAGTATGATACACTATGCTGTGGTCAGGTTGGAATTTATTCGACTTTGCTACATGTCTAGTTTACAGTTGACCTAATTTGAAAAAAATGTCATCTATTACCTCTTCAAATAAAGTTTTTGTTCCTTCTTTTCTTCCAGTTTAAACACGCTACATTTCACTGATTTTTTCCCCTTTGTTTCTGCTTGAATAGTTTCTATTGCTGTTTAAGTTGACTGATATTTTTGTCTGCAATCTCTAACCTGTCTTTAATTTCATCAAATATAATTTTTTAAGTTTTATTTTATTTATGTCTTATTCATGAGTGAAAGAGACACACACACAGAGATACAGCACCCCTCAACAGGGTCTTAATGTCACAATTCACTCCCGACCTTGGCCAGCCCAGATCACGGACCCCGTGTGCCACGAGTTCTCAGGGAGGTCTCTAGACCCTGTCAGGCGACCTTCTTTTATGGGCCTGCCTCTCAAAGCATCGCATTTTATCACTATCATCTGGCTCCCACGATGTGATTTTTATTTACTCATCAGTTTTTATCTCTCAGTCTTTTTAAATCTTCCATATTTCTGCTGTTGTTTTTGAGCACCTAAACACATAGAATACAGTTATAATAATGGGTTTAATCTCCTTGTCTTGTAACTTTTTAATATGGGTTGTATATTCCTGTTTCTATGCATTGTATTTTGAAAAACTTTGCTAGAGGGCATTTGTGTTCACCAGAGAAAGACAGAAAGGGAGAGGGAAAGTAAGAAAGCATTCCCCATGGGATGGC
Source organism: Tupaia tana (assembly GCA_026018925.1). NCBI lineage: Eukaryota > Metazoa > Chordata > Mammalia > Scandentia > Tupaiidae > Tupaia > Tupaia tana. Next base: position 159,432,298 of record JAKSZU010000007.1, on the reverse strand, counting down.
CACACTGTAATTCCTTCTCCATTTCACCTTTTGGGGTTTTGGACATGCATGCACACGCTTCTGGTGTGTTTTTCAAGTCACCGGGTCCCGGACTCAAACCGAACTGTTGGCCGTGGGCGATCCAGCCTTAACCACCACGCCACTGACTGGCCCATGATCTCAATTTTTAATTGCCTTAAGTTTAAATTTTATTTTACTTGCCTTAAATTTAAATGTAAACAGTAGTAAGTGGCTTGCAGCTGCCATTATGGACAATGATTCAGAACCCAGAACTACCAGCTGCTCATTTCAAACCAATACTCACCATTTTTATTAGATTTGAAAGTAAATATTTAAAATTAGAAATGAATTATCACAAATTATAAAATTTAAATGATGACAATTACCACAGGCACCATAAAAATATAATATGTATATTAATTGTCCAACAGTCTATCATACCATTACTTTTTTATATTTTTGGCTGAATACTCTTGATTTTTTCTACATACGACACAATTTGATAATATTTTCAATATAGTATTGATGTATCATTCATGACAGAAACAAACTTTGATTCTTGCTATCAGTGAGAACTGATTCATTCATTGAATTTTTTTTTTAAGGTTTTTGTCATAGGGCACATGCACTTGTGGAGAGACAGAGATGCAGAGAGGGAAAGTAAGAAATCACCCCCGGGGGGATGGCCAGGTTGTAATCCCTTCCCGTCCATTCTCTTCCTGCAACTTTGGCCACACATGCACGCATGCCTGGAGTGATTTCAAGCCACCAGGTCCAGGACTCAAACTGAGTGGTCAGCTGTGTAGGAATCCAACACTCTAACTACCGTGTTATCTGCTGGCCCCTCATTCACTTACGTTTTACATGTCTCAATGTCACGTCTGTACTTTCACATCTTGTTTCTCCTTCAAAACGCACAGACTTCTGGTACCTGGAGGCCATATGTCTGCATGTCCTGCATCCTGTGCCCTGAAACTAATTCATTTCACCCAGGAGTGGTAATATTCCCGGAAGTCATACTTATACTTGGATGGCCATCAATGACCAAATTATTTACAATTCTCGCTGTAAAATTATACCTAGTCAATTTCAAACCAAAAGCTTCCTGTGCTTGACTTAATAGTTGCCCTGAACAAATGCCCAACTCTCTAAAGCCAACTAATTCAATGAAGGAATAATGAAGGGGAAAACCAGCATAAAGTAAGATTGTAGCTTTCTTTCACAATTAAGACATCTTTTCAACTTTTACAAAAACATATAACCATGGGACCAGCAGTTAGCGTAATGGCTATGTCGCTGGACTCCCACGTAGTCGACCGCGGTTTGCGTCCTCGACCCGGCGGCTTAAACTCACGCCGGGCGCGTGTGCGTGCGTGCCCAAGATCCCGAGAGGAGAATGGAGGAGAAGGGATTGCGGCGTGGCCATCCCCCCTGGGGGGTGATTTCTCTCTTTCTGTCTCTCTGTCTCTCTCTGTCTGGCGAGCGCACACGCCCTATAGCAAAAACCTCTTCAAAAAAAAAAAAAAAAAAAAAAAAAAAACATATAACCATGTAGAAACATCACTAGGGTCCTTCTCAAGTTCTTCATGGTGTCTTTTCCAATGGGATCCCTAAAGATTAAATTTTATTAGTTACACAGGAAATCAAGCTCTGACTATAATGATCAGTTTTTACCCTTTTTTCCCTCGACACTGAGATTCTGTATAATTGTGACATTATGAATTCATTCAGTAATCTCTATAAGTCCTTCAAATCCTTTTGCCCTCATCTACTCTAACAGAACTATTCAAGCAATGTTACTTAATTCTTTCCCCTTAATTAGAGGGATGACAGATTTCCTATGGAGCATAAAATCGTTCATAAATGTTTGATCTGGAATTCAAATTTCTCCTCATTCAAAACCCCTTTTACCTTTTCTACTATTTCCTGAGCAAAGTCGCTCACTGCTCCATCTTGGTCTTCTCATCAATTCCAAAATAGTATCTATGTCTTCGTAGACTTCAGAATCTTTGCCTGGTGGACTTCTCCCTTAAACTACAGTGTAACAAACAAGTATTCCTGACACCATCCTCCGATTAAGCCCAGGGCTCAATAATTTGTCCTTCCTCCAAATTCCTGTGAAACACATTGATCATCACAATCCTCTGACAATTTGGGGGATTTTTTTTTTCATACAAATTGGTATCTCTTAGTTTCACAAATTCTCTCTGATTTTATACCCTACCTATACATAGTGTAGGAAGCTGACATCAGTGATATATGAATTGCTTCACATTTTCAACACTTGATATTTTGTTTTTTTTAAGATTTATTTAATTTAATTTATTATTATTATTATTACTATTTAATTTGACCAGACAGAGAGAGAGAGAGAGAGAGAGAGAGGGAAAGTGAGAAAGCAAGCCACCAGGTCAGGAACTCAAACGGTGGTCAACCATGTCTGAGTCCAGTGCCTCAACCACCGTGCCACTTGCCAGCTCCAACACTTGATAATTTCAATCTTTGTAAAGTTAGCCTTTTTAGAGTGCATAGAACAATAATCCTCTGTGATTTCAATATAATATTTCCTGATGAGTAATGAAGTTGAGCAAGTCTTCTATAGAAATTGGTCATTAAGATATCTTCTTTGGGGACCAGCAGATGGTGTAATGGTTACATCACTACACTCCCACATAATTGATCCCAGTTTGAATCTTGGGCCTGATGGCTGAAAACTCATGCCAAGCGAGTGTGTATACATGCCCAAAATCCTGAGAGAAGGATGGAGGACGAGGGATTGTGGTGTGTTCATCTCCCCCTGGGGAGTGTGTGATTTCTTGCTTTCTGTCTCTCTGGTGATCACACACTCCCTGTGGCAATAAATCTCTCTCTTTCTCCATATATATATATATATATATATATATATACACACACACACACACACACACACACATATATATATCTTCTTTTGCGAAATGTCCATGTAAGTCTTTCACATTTTTCCTTTCTTTGGAAAACCATTTGATGTTCACTATTATGCCTAATCATATTCATCAGTTCTGTCCTAGTATTCTCCTCTTAGATGTATATTTACAGAGATGAAGATGTTTACCAAAAACCACTAATATAATGTTAATAAAAGCAATTTTTGTATTAGGGCCAAACTGGAATGTACCCAAATGCCCATTAACCATCTCACAGATAACACATAATAGAAAATTACATAGCATTAAGAATTAACAACCTGTAACCAAAGCCAACAACATGGTTGAATGTCCCAAACATAAATAATTTTTAGTGAAAGATTTTAAAATGAGAGTAAAGAGCTTCTTCTTCATTTATATAAAGTAATATGTATATATACATACATATATATATGTGTATATGTATGTATATATATATATATATATATTTCACGTTTTTAGAAATCAGTATAGTATCAGTATAGTGACCATCTATATGTGGACGGCAGAGGGGGTAAGGGGGCTGTTGACTGAAGGGGAGTTCTGGGATTTTTTGGGAAGTAGGAGCACTCAGTGTCAGCTGTCTCCACCTTCTCAACGCTCATCAACTCATTTGTTTATGATCCTTTTATGTATATTAGATTTCAATAAAACATTTTTAAAAATCAGCACTGTATTTTTGAATTATTAAATTTTTTTGAGAGTTTTTTGCTATAGGGTGCGTGTGCTCGCCAGAAAGAGAGAGAGGGAGAGACAGAGAGACAGAAAGCAAGAAATAACCCCCAAGGAGGGATGGCCACGCCACAACCCCTTCTCTATTCTCCTCTCAGGATCTTGGGCATGCACACACACAGGCCCGGCACGAGTTTAAGCCACCGGGTTTGGGACTCGAACTGCAGTCAAATGCATGGGAGTCCAGTGACATAGCCATTATGCTAACTGCTGTTCTCTATTATTAAGCTTATTTACCCCAAATGAGAACAAGCCATTTTGCTTCACACGCACACATAAAAAGTTTTAAAAAGACTCTTTTCATGAATTGCCAGAAAAGCAGGCCCCCCTAAGATCAGCCAGTCCTGTACCTTGGCCAAGTTTACTCACGCCGTCAGGGTGCTGCTTGTGAAAACATTGCCTAACCTGAAGTCCTCTAAGTGATTTTTACAAACGCTTGTGTTATATTTTGTTCTGAGATTTTACACAAAATAGACCTGATTGGGTTTGATAACTGGAGACTTCGCGAGATGCAGAGGCTATCAGCAGCTGCCGCTGTGCACATCCTGAGAATCTGAACGTGCTCCGAGGGAGAACATGCCTGGGATCAGAAAGCAGGTCGTAGTGCTAGCATTCGAGCGAGGGCAGTGAACAGTGAGACCTGGATCAAACCCTGGCGCTGCTGGGGTTTGTGGTTCTTTTTTTTTCTTTTTTTTCTTTTTGTTTACTTTGCAAAAGTTTCTGATGGGCGGAGCATCCAGTAATCTCTTTAACTTTCAAGTGGTGTTCAGCTTCCTTTTGGACTAAGGACATTCCTGCACTAGTCACAGTTTCTAGCAGAGGAGGACTGGACTTCGTGAGCAGTGCCAGCTCCTCAATGCTTGCCTAGAAGATCCAGAAAAATGAGACTTCCAGTGAAGGTTATCTGGCTTATGCTATGGACTGTTTGTATAGCAGAAGGTAAGACTGAAAGAAGATTTTTTCCTCCATAGCTATTTGCTATGATTTCACTGTGGTAATAAAAATCTAGTGTAGAAAATGTCTGTAATTATCATAAATACTGTAATTTACTTTTTTTTTTGGCTGAGACATTTTACTAAAGTGCTTTCTGTGAAAGAATTAAGAAATATGTGAATATACTCAGTCAATCAAAGTCTTCGAATCATATAATGATTACATTGATTTTAGATATAATTTAACACTTCCTAAAGAAAAATTCACTTATCATTTACAACATGGCCTTAAAGTTCTTGTACACAAGCATTGCTTGGATTATCAGATGAAAATATTATATAGATTTGAAGTGCTATTGAATATGTAATAATTATAATATCAAGTTCCCCCTTGTGGTATGTAAGATGTATTCTCAAAGAGCAGAATTTTGGAATCATAAATAAGACTACAGGATTTTATTCTACTTTCAGTAAGACAATTTCTAAATTCCTAGTTAAGTTTAATTCTTTCAGTGTGTCTTGCTAGAGTGGAAAGTTTATTCTTGGAGGAAATTTATTTCCCTAGTTCAAAAATAAGGACCTAGTTATGTGATAGATATTTAGTCAACATTTTTAAACCAGATGAATTATACGTCATTTATACTTTCTCTAAACTTTTTGCTTAGTCAACCAATTTTGATTGTGCACCTGCGTAATCGCTTCTGCACAGTGAAGAATAGTAGCAAATAACAAAACTTCTGTCCTAGGGAGTTTTCCAGTCTAGGAAATAAAGGCAGATAGGAGTATTTTTATTTTATCTTTTCAGAACTTTGAAACATTTTTGTTAAAATATGTTTAATACTTTTTAGATAATTAAGTTTCTTTTAAAGTTTTATTTTCTAATGTGTTATTGCTTGATTTTTGGCTTGTAAACTCAATATTCAGTCACTTTTAGTACTAGGTAAACAGTCATTTCCTTGCAAATGTAACTATTATAATTAGCACCTAAAAATGAAATATTGAGGTGTTGGAAAAGTCATGATGTATTTTTTTCAGGCAAAGTTGCACCATGACTTTTCCGACAACCCAGTATTATTGTATAGGCAAGGAGTTTCCAGAACAATGTTAACATGAGCAAACGTAGCAAATGTCTTTTGTTTTCTTTGCATAAATGTTTGATCTTTTCTCACTTTATGACAATGTCTAAAAGTTTTGCTGTTTATATTCTGTTTCTATTCTCTGTTATGTAAGAAAGATTGGTTTAATCTCTAGCTAATTTTTAAAAATTAAGAGTTGATGCTAAGTTTAGCTGAAGTGATTATAAAGTTTGAAATATTATTAAGATAGAGTGCTACCAAGTATATGTGATAATAAAATGATATTGATTTAAACTTGGGTTTACATACCTCATTCCACCTGACTTATTTCACTTGCATTTTACTTTTCATTGATATATGTTTAAATGTGATACCAGTTTCTGCTGGTAAATTGATCATTATTTGCACTGTATTGTATTACAGCAAGAATGACTACATACCTGACTATTTCCTGATCCATAAAGCACAATTTAGTCTTTAAAGCCATGCTTAGGTCAGCCTCCTAACATTCATAAAAACATATATAATGCATAAGCCGGGAGAGAAAAATCTCGTGAATTTTCAGTTCATATAGAATTCCCATGTTATTCCTTATTTGCTATATAGTCGCTGAGACTAAATTAATTTCAGATGTCCCTCAAGTCCATTAGTCTGCCATACCTAAATCTTACTCAGCAAAGTAGACTTGATCATTAAAAATATTCACACACTTCAATATTTGCTTCTGTTTTTATTTCCCACATCAAAGACTGAATACTCAATTGAGAAATTGAGAAAAGACTGTTTTGAAGGCTATCACAATCTGTTTTACTCAACTAGATGTAAAATTTTCGCATTTTTAAAATTGCTTCTGCCCCGTTCAGAGTGATCCTTCCTCAGAAAACACTCTTAGTTACTGTAGAAGAATATCAGACAGCAGGAAGAATTTATAAACCCAGCTTTCCATGTTTTCCCTGGTTAACACACCGGGGAGAAAGCAGCGCCTTTGTAAGGCTTCCTTGGCATTCACACTCCTAGTTGTGTAGAAACCATAGTTACTTCCTTGAGGAAGGTCTTGGCACAGGGAGTCCCCTCAGGATACTGAAAATTGGATCAGATTTATAGGACAAATTTTAGAATAACATTTTCTCAACCTCTCCACAGTTTCATCTTTTTGGAATAATTTATGACTATGCCTTTCAGGTAGATCTTTCAGACTTAGGGTCTAACAATTGTTCGCTTATGAAGTCAGGCCTCACCTGAAAAATTCCAAAATGATGAAAGTGAATAAATGAAAACTCTTCTGAAACATGTCCAAGTAATATTAGCTATGCTGTTTTGGGAGTTACATGTCTTTTAATCCTGGAGGCTTAGGGGGGCAAAAAAGTTCTTTTTGGAGAGAAAAAGGCTTTATAGCTCAAACATGGAGGAATTCCATTCCAGTCAGAGACGGGACAATTCATTGCTTTATATTTTATATTCTTTCAAGTATGAGATGGTTTCTAATTTGAATGAACCCTAATAGGAAAAAATGAGATGCTATAAATGTTATAAAAATGAATGTGGTTTATAATCCTAAATTCTATGTCTGAATTTCAGTGTGATAAACAGGAGTCCTCCACCAAAATCAAAAAAACAAAGCCCCAAACCAAACACCTCCACATTTTCAGAGACAATGGTATAGAAAAACGTGATTTGGATTGCCTTCAATATCACCTTCCATCCTTCATTCTTCACCTGTTTTTATTACCATGAACCCAGCCAGTCTGTAATTTACCATGAAATGTCAAATACTCTGAATAAATATTTTAGGACAGTTCAATTTAGTATTATCTACCCTCATTTACTGTGATTTTTAAGCAACCTGGTGACTTCCCGTAACACTTTCAGTGAGGGAGGGTAGAAATGGATAATGGTGAGTTGAAAGTGTAGGAGGAAGTGATTCTGGAAGATGAGGGATTTCCACCTAGGAGCATTCTGATTGGCACAGTGCTATATGACAAGAGAGAAGGTACCCCCAGGAACAGCAGGAGAGTCCATTGTGCCGAGGAAACTCTGGCTTATTTTAAATTTAGGCATATCCTGGGACAGCATATGCTACTCTTGTGCCTGCATAGAATATACTTTTAAGCCAAACTGAAATATTTAAGTATTGCAAAACAAAATTATTCTAAGCCAGAGGTAAATTTCCAAATAAAAGTTCAAAAGCAGGTTAGAAAAATATTCTTCACTTTTGGACTGCAGCTGCTAAGGGCTGAGCCAAAGTCTAAGTTGATCCATTTTCATTGGCTTTTGTCCTGATTGTTTTGCAATCTTTGCCACTTTCCTTCTTCCTAGCTATGCCTCCGCCTCTCTCCCCCACCCAACCCGATCCCGCACCTGCCTAGGTCTTTGAGATGCTGCCAACCGTTCAATCTCATGCTCCGTTAACTAATATGTACTTTACCCATTTCTTAACAGCCTTAACAAGTCTTAGAACACAGTGCATGGTGTAATTATAAAGAGACATTTTTAATAGTGACTCAAAGAAGGTAAAGCAACTGAACAGAAAACAAAAACACCAAATAATGAGAGGAAAAGGAAAAAATAATTTGACAGAACACTTTAGTTTTGGTATTTTACCTTAGAGACAAGTTTCTCACCAATTCTGTTAACTGGATACATAATCGATTAAAAAATGTAATTATAGAATTGTTCATTTGAAGGTTCCTGAAAGTGTTATTCTTAAAGAGATAAAAACTTAAAGAGATTCCTGACTTCAAAGACTATAACATAAATTCAAACTTAGGGCACTTAGACCAGATGTCCAACACAGTTTTAGATGTTAGAGTCTCTGGGTTCATACAACAGAGATTTAAGTGCACTAAACCATGGTCCCCTTGTCTCCTCTAATATTCCACATTGGCTACTGTCCACTAAGTCATTTCGACAGGTTGTCCATAATCTACGGATATGTCAAGAGGCTGGCTGATAATTTCATTTTCATTCATTCATCTGTTCTTCCATGTAATGGTCACTTTTTGAGAGAGAGCTAAGTGCCAGGCACTCTGACACGGCCTTTCCAAAAGAGGGTCACTCAGTGGGGAAGACAAATGAGAACTGAATTTTGTTATGTGAACAAAGTATATTTTACCATTTAAACTATAAAGACTGAGAGAAACACAAGATACTACAGGATCACTTCGGTACAGGAAGAACGCCACATTGGGATGGGTGGAGGACGTGGGCTCAGGCTGGGGAGCGGGTTTGTAAGAGGCACAATGAAGAGAGAATGGTCAAGGCTGAGAAGCCTCTTGGGGAGATTTTGACAGCTGAAAGGAGTCAGTGAGAGGAGGAGGACATTAAGGACCGAGGAAACATCAAGTTTCTAGACAAAGACCTCAAAGCAGTTCTGCTAACTGGAGAACTGACATCGTATTTCTAATTTCTCCATTGATGTAACTTCCACAAGGGCTACTGGTAAAACTTTGTACAACGTATGTTGCTTCTCTCAGCTTTTCCCTTAATCCTTATCTCCAAGATACAAGCGATGATTATTCAAATGTCAAATCATTCCTGCTGCAGAATTTTCAGGTCTTCACATTGATGTCACCCCGTGGCTAACCTCGGCTTTGTAGCAGCTAGTGAAGCCTAATGAAGACGTATTCTATAACAATAACTTGTTTTAAGTACTGACATTGCCAGTGGGACAATATTTGGTATTGGGAATTAGCTCGTCCAACACTACATGTTTTAAAAAACTTGTATTCAGTGGAATTTGAGTCTGTGTCCTGAGAATACCTGTTTCAGTGCTAATTACGACACCCTTGTTATTCTGCCAAATTTCTTATGACTATCGCTTATTCTCTTATTTGTTCTTTGTGATTCGGGAATTATCTTCATCCGCTTTTTCACTATTAAAAGTTCTAAAGAGTGGGCCAACCTGCGTCATGGTGGTTAAAGCAGCTACCCGATGAGGTGGCTTGAAAAACGTGCTTTTGTGTGTATGTGTGCCCAAAATCCTGAGGGGAGAACAAAGGAGAAGGGTTCCTGTCATGACCAACCCCCATGGGGGCGTTTTCTCACCTTCTCTCTCTGGGAAGCACATATGCCCTCTAACGAGTTAAAAAAAATAAGAAATTTAAAAGAGAAATCACAATCATTTCTTTAAGTTTTAAAATATAATCTTATTAATGCAACATAATCCCTTGTCTGATTTTTCTGTAGTCTATTTTTTAATCAAAAACTTCTAAATTGTAATCGATATTTTCTTCACATATGTATATACATAATCTTTCAAATTACCGTTAATTAGTTTCACATTATTTATAGAATAATATGAATATCTCTTCTCTCGATAAGCTAACCAGATTTATATAAATGCATATATTTATAATATTTATATACATGAATGAGAAGATAGGAAAATTAATTTAATGCAATAATACTGATTTTTTTGCTATATCCATTTTATTGATTTGTTTAAGTATTTTCTAAATTAATTTGTAGTTTTGCTTTATATTATATTCTAAAATCTACTAAGTTTAAAAGATGTTTTTAAAATAATATCTTCTGGGTTTTTTGGTCAAAATAATAGAGTAGTTGAACAAAAAAGACCATTTTTAGTCTGCCGATGAAATCTGGAAAAATTTGATTTAAATTTTCCCAGATATATAATTTCATCATCATTTATTTCATTTGAAAAACATTTAAAATATAATTTAGAGACATAGTGACACAGGAAGTAAGCAATTAGCTCTGTGTTTGTCAATAATACTCCCTTAAATTTAGAAGTGGAAAAATTGGGTAAATGATCATTAAAATAGCAAGTACATTTGTTTTTAGGTTTAACTAAAGTTATATGATTATTTACCTCAAATTAAAGCAAAACTATTCCTGTTCTTGTTCAATAATCAAATCATTCATAGTCCTTATTCTTAAACTAAAAATAATTTTAAATTGGAAAATAAAGCCAAGTAAAGAAATGTAAGGTTTGCCCAAGTAGCATTTTATAAAAAAAAATTAACTAGAAATTAAATGATGGTAAATATAAAAGATTAAATACTATATTCATCTTTTAAATCCAAGTAAAATCCTACATATAAGAAAGCTTAGAGGACCAGCAGGTGGTGTGGGTGTTAAGGCTGTGGACTCCAACATGGCCGACTGTGGTTCGAGTCTTGAATCTGGTGGCTTGCTTTCTTACTTTCTCTCTGTCTCTCTTTCTCTGATGAGAGCACATGCCCTGTGGCAAATTAAAAAATAACAAAAATGAATAAAATGAACTATTTTTTAAAAAAGAAGCTTAGTTTACTCAGTAACCTAGAACTAGAAAAATAAGATGTCTATTTAAAATTTTTTTTGAGGGACCAGCAGATAGTATGGTGGTTAAAGGCTCTGGGCTCCCACATGACCAACTAACTATAGTTCGTCCCGGACTTTGCGGCTTGCTTTCTACGCGCCTCCCCCTCTCCCCCCTCCCTCTCTGGTCAAATTTAAATAAATAGATAAATAAATAAATACATACATAAATAAAGTTAAATAGTTCTGTAAAAAAACATTTGGAGGGGAGCATATTCTCTCTCCATACATAGAACCTCTCTCTCTCCCTATATATATATATATACATACATACATATATATATATGTATGTATATATATAGATTTTAACTGTCTGAAAACTCTGTATGTGCGTGTGCATGTGTGTATTTTAAAATCATTAAGATAAGGTGTCCCTATGTCTCAATCTTTCTGGCTCCACCTGGGGTCTCCTGAGTGCCACCACCACATTCTGCCCTTCCTTTAGACCGGGTCACTGTCCAGGCCAGCCCAGAGCTCACGGCCTCATCCTCAGCCTTCCCAGGTGCTGGGCTCACAGACATGCCACCACGTGACCTTCAGGTTGGACTGAGGCTCAAACCAGGTCGCCCACGCAGCCCCAGCCCGGGTGCGTGCGCCACCTGCCCTGCTCTGACAGTATTTCCGCACTGTCTACATCGTAAGGCCCTGCCCTGCTTTCTTTAAGAACCTCCAACTCAGTTCTCCTGGATGTGGTTCTTGTACATTCTTGCTAACAGTTTGACTATGTGGGCCAAAATAACGCTTCATCGTCTAATTAGAAATATTTGAGAATGTAGTTTAACCGAACTTGACCGTTCCGTTAGCTGATTCAGGCGAATATGCCAGAAGGAAGGTCTCGTTATTGCTATCGCTCGATACAGTGAATCATTGCTTTAACTATTTTTGCTACAACGTGAGCTGATGATTCGCAATGTGTTTGAGATTAGAACAAAAGTGGGTAAGAAAATGTATTTGAACAGAAAGACCTAGGCATTAATAAAAATTCTTCCACCAACTGTGAAAAACAGAGACAGTCTTCATCCTCCGTTAGGATGGAGGAAGGGATGGGTGACATCATCGCCCACAGAAAAAGAGTTATGGATTGTGAGCAGTCTTGTGAAGACATGATGTAGGGGCTGAGGGAAAATAGCAGAGCTGGGGGAATGGTGAGTGGTGACTGCAGAGGGGCCGACCTTGGGTTCTAAGTGGGTCACATTAGGTAGCAATTGAGGAGGTAACATTGGAGCAGAAGCTTGAAAGATGAGGCAAAGCCAACTTTATTGATTGATTGATTGATTGATTTTTGAAGAGGTTTTTGCTATAGGGCACGTGTGCTTGCCAGAAAGACAGAGAGAGACAGAAAGACAGAAAGCGAGAAATCACCCCCCAGGGGGGATGGCCACGCTGCAATCCCTTCTCCTCCATTCTCCTCTCGGGATCTTGGGCACACACGCACTTGAGCCTGGCATGAATTTAAGCCACCGGGTCCAGGACCCGAACCGCGGTTGACTACACCATGTGGGAGTCCAGCGACATTGCCATTACGCCATGTAAAGCCAACTTTAAAAGTCTGCAGTAAAAATATTTCTAGGGGAGAAATCAATGACTGCAAAAGAACCAAGGAAAATAAAAAGGTTTAGATGCTCAACAAAACGTAATCCAACCTGCCAGGGTGGCTTAGAACCAGTGAGTCAGTGGGAGACTGGACAAGACGAGATACGGGAGAATGGGAAGAACTAAGCGAGAGTTCCCCAGGCCAAAGAGAGAAGTCAGGAATGTCTTATAAGTAAAAGAAGAAATTATAGACGAATTTTAATCACAGGATAAAATTTGCAAAATCATGAACAGTTCTGGAGCAAACGGACTGGGAGAAGGGTGGAACAGAGGCTGGGAGACTGCTTGACAGGTTGTTAAGTGATAAAGGTGACAGATGATGGCCTCAATTAAGATCTATTAGTAGGGAAATGGAGTGGGGGTGATAATATCGTTTTCTTACAAGCAGAGTCAAAAGGTATTATTTTTTAAAAGCTGCGGAACTTTAAGTGTTATTTGAAGTGAAAAAGGTAATTATGAGAATTCTTTATACATAATAAACATGTATAGACAGAATAAGAATTGTGAGACTGCTGGGAAGACAATATGAAAGAAATGTATCTTTTTCTTTTATACATTCTTCTTAAAATAAATTAAATGTTTAAAATCAAGAATTGGAGGTATACATGCACAAGGGGCTTTCAGAAAGTTCATGAAGATTGTATTTCCATTTTTTTTTTTGCCCTAAATAGACTTATACTTTAATTCCATTTTTTCATAAACTTTTTGAAGTCCTTTGAAAGAAAAGCATTTGCCTCTGGGAAGCCAGAGGGCTGAGGTTTTTTGTCAGTGGATTATTTCACTCTTTTGGTAGACATTACTTTAATAAAAAATGATTTAAACCAAACAGATTGTTAAGAAAAATTGTACTCTTCTTATATTACATTGACTTGGTAACAGAAAGTATCTAAATTTACCAAAATGTTATCGTGATTGTGGAAGATAGTACTCTGTTCAAAGGTTGGCAACTACATTTGAAATTAACAAATTTGTTTTTCGAGAAACCTGAGCACTATGAATTGGATCTGAATTTTGGAAGTGAAAAACACATATTAGCCTGTAGTTAAATAGAAATTTTCCATGGAAAAACATGAAGGAAAAATTGAAAAAAGCAAAACAAAAACATGAACATGGTGAAAGGAGGTTGTGTTGTCTTATAATAGGATGTGATCGCCATCTAGTGGAAAATAATATATTTACTTAAATTATAAAAATCACGACTATAATGTGGAAACACATATTATGTTCACTAACACAACTGTGCTAAAATTTTGCAAAATCCTCAATGGTAAATCAGTGCATGTGACAGCCCCCACAAGTATGTATATATTTCATAAGGTATAGTTTTATATGAAGCTTCGTTTTAAGAAATGTAAGAATCTTTCACAAAGATAGGTTCTGAGATGAGTTTGGCTCAGTTGATTGTTCTCCCTTGCTTTTAAAAGTAATATTTATTTACATTCATTCACTGTACATCATTACAACATACAAAGTGACATTTTCCATCTAGAGTACACTGTATAATGTATGTTGATGTGCTTGATTGAGACAATATACAGTGTACTCTAGATGGAAAATCTCACTTTGTATACTGTAATGATGTACAGTGAATGAATGTAAATAAATAAATTTAATTAAAAAGAAAAAAAAAAGTAATATTCCATAATACGGAACCAGCAGATGGCGTAATGGCTACATCGCTTAGGTTTCCATGTAGCTAACTGCTATTCCATGTAGTCAACGCCTGACGCGTGTGCGTGTGTGCCCAAGATCCCAAGAGGAAATGGAGAAGGGATTGCAGTGTGGCCATCCCCCCCCGGGGGGGGGGGTGTGATTTCTCGCTTTCTGTCTCTTTGTCTCTCTCTGTCTTTCTGGTGGGTGCATGTTCCCTATAACAACAACAACAAAAAAGTAGTATTCCAGAATAAAATGTTAAATGTTATTATAGAGGCCAGCAGGTGGGGGTTAAGGCCACTAGATCCCACATGGTTGAGTTATTTAGAAATGTTGCTTAACTTAAAAATTTTTAGAATTTTCAGTATTTCGTTTGTTTGTTTAGTGGTCAGGGGTGTACTTAGAAATTTGTAGATTTGCTTTATGGTAGATTTTGGTGAAGATTTTATTTATACGCGGAATGAATACTTGTTTTTCGTTGTTAAAGGCTATGTTCTGTAAACATAAACGAGCTCATTTTGGGGGCTGCCTGGTGTCACAGTGGTTAAGGTGGCTGGATCCTGTGTGGCTGACTGCACAGTTAGAGACCCAGATGGGGTTGCTTAGGAAACACCCTGGGCACATGTGTGCACATGCTTAAAATCCCAAAAGGTGAAATGAAGGAGAAGGGATTCCAGCGTGGCCATTCCCTTATGGGGTGCTTTCTCACTTTCCCTCTCTCTTTTCTGTTTTCTCACCTTCCATCTCTCCTTTTCCCTTTCTTTCTCTCTCTCTCTCGGATTCTCCCTGGTAAGCACACATGCCTTCTAGCAAAAAAATAATAAAATGAAATAAAATAAAACCCCTTCAGTTTGGTTAATTGTGTGTTCATATCTTCTGCATCTCCCTTTTTCTATATTTCCTTGTCTATCAGATACTGGGAGAGGTGTACTTATATCTGAACTTGTGATGGTAGATTTGTTTACTTGGCTTCAAGATCTATTGTACTTTGAAGATACACTGATAGTTTTATATACACGGGCAAAGTATAACAACCAATTATTCAAAACTTTTAAAAGAGGAAAGGAGAGGTTGGCAGGTGGCGTGGTGGTGAAGGTGCTGGACGCCCACTTGACTGACTGTGGTTTGAGTCCTGGACCTGGCAGCTTTCTATCTCTCTCTCTCTCTCTCTCTCTCTCTCTCTCTCTCTCTCTCACCTCTTTCTGGTGAGCACACATGCCCTATAGCAAATTAAAATAATAATAACAAATAAAATTAAATAAGTAAATACTTTTTTTAAAGGAAAGGAAAAACCCTTGATTTGTAGAATTGTCTGATTTCGCTGGTGTAAATCCTCATAATGTGGTCAATTTCAACTTACCAATGTGATGTCAGTGAACACAAGGTATGTTTGGAAGAAATGTGCATCAAAATTGGCTCCTGTGAGTAACAGTCAGTCTCAGTTAACACTGTTCCTATACATTTACTTTCAATTTATATGTCCTAATTTATTAGAAAAAATCAGCATATACTCAGGTTCCTTTCTTGTTCTTATCCAAATGGACAATCTTGGTACTTTAAGTGAGTATTTTATCCATTTACACTTAAAGTGATGATTCATACAGTTAAGTTTAAAATTTATATCTTCTTATTTATTTTTTAGAGAGGTTTTTGCTATAGGGCGTGTGTGCTTGCCCAAAAGGCAGAGAGAGAGACAGAGAGACAGAAAGTGAGGAGTCACCCCTCAGAGGGGATGGCCACGCCGCAATCCCTTCTCCTCTTTTCTCCTCTCGGGATCTTGAGTATGCATACACACACGCCTGGCGTGAGTTTAAGCCACCGGATCCGGGACTCAAACTGCAATTGACTACATGGAGTCCAGTGACATAGCCATTATGCTAACTGCTGGTCCCCCCTATTTATTTTTTGTTTAATCTCTTTTTTGTTCTGTCAGTCAGTCCTCCTTTCCTGCCTTCTTTTATAGTCATCAAATATGTTTGATGAGTAAAGTATCTCACTATATCAGTTCTTTATTTTAAATTTTATTTATTATTATTTAATTTGCTGTAGGGTACATGCGCTCACAGAGAAAGACAGAGAGGGTGAAAGTGAGAAAGCAAGCTGCCCATCAGGTCCAGGACCTGAACTGTAGTCAGCCATTTGGGAGTCCAGCGCCCCAACAACCACACCACCATGCTGGCCCCAACTCACTATATCAGTTCTAATGGTTGTTATCTTATTTCTCAATATTATTGCTTTAGTTCTTACTTTAGAAATTCCAACGAGCACAATTTAATTATTAGTCTACGCTGAATTAGTGCTTTCATGACATTTCAAAATATGCAATAACATCACAATTGTTCAATTTTATTTCCCTTTTCTTGATGTTTTTGTAATCATTGTCATATATTTTACTTCTTAATTTTAGAATACTGAAAACATGGTATTATTGATTAAAAAGATAAATTATCATTTTATTGTTATAAAATATACAGAGCACAATATTTATCATCAGTCAGTAGTCTTTTTATTTACCCATATACCCATATATTTATTTTTTTCTGTTCTGTTCATTCTTTCTTGCATTCCTTTGCCTGTATTTTGGATCAGTTTTCTTCTGCTCAGAGAACTCTCTTAAGTATCCATATAGATATAGATATAGATATAGATATAGATATAGATATAGATATAGATATAGATAGATATAGATACACACACACACACACACACACACACACATATATAGTAAGTCTATTGTTGAATTATCTATGTTTTTGTTTGTTTGAGAATGTGTTTTTATTCTCTTTCACTTCAATACTATATTTTCACTAGGTTTAGAATTCTGTGCTACTGTTTAATTTTTAACACTTTAGAAATATCAAGATTGTTTTCAGGCTTTAGTAGTTACTATACAGACTTAGCACTTATTTATTATTATTATTATCCTGAAAGAAATGTTTTTTTCCTTCATCTATCTTTTTTTTTTTAAGAGACAGATTTTTGCTGTGCGCTCACCAGAGAGACAGAGAGACAGAGAAAAAGAAAGCAAGAAATCACCATCCAGGGAGGATGGCAATACCACAATCCCTTCTCCTCCATTTTCCTCTTGGGATCTTGGACATGAACACACATGTGCCTGGTATGAGCTTTAATCCCCCAGGTTGGGGGCTTGAACTGCCATTGAGTATCTGGAAGTTCAGCTATGTAACAGTCATGCCATCTACTGATCTCTGTCTACTTTTGACTTTGCCTTTATCTTTGATTTTCATCGGAGCCACAGTATAGGTTTTTTTTCTATTTACTCTTTGGAGGGTTTCTTAAAATTTTGAATCTGTGAGTTGATTTCTTTAATCAATTTTGGAAACTTTTGGGGTATTATTTCTTCAAATTTTGCTTCTGGTCATTCTTTTCCCTACTTTTAAACCTTTATTTAGACAAATATCACTTGCACAAGATATTTCTTATACTTAGTTTTTTTAAATGTTTTTTTTTTATTGCTGTGTTAAATAAGTTTGTATTTTACCCTCCCTATTTCTCTTTTAAAACCATCTGATGAGCAGTTTTAGGGTGAAACACAGTTGTTTTCATAGAGCCAATTTTCCTTTGACTATCTTTATCTTCTCTCTTTTGTCTATATTTTTGATAGGTTTCCCTATACTTAAAATAGCTATTTTAAAGTCCTTTACTCTAGTTCTAACATGTAGATCTCACTGTCTGCTTCTACTAGATACTTAGACTTTCTTTGTGCTTGTCACTGTTTTCCTGCTTCTTTGTATGTCTTTGAAGTTTTATTCAAAACCACATATTTTGTAAGATAGAAAGGTAATATCTAAAGTTCATGTTATTTCTCCCCACCAAAAGGACTGTTTGCTGTTTCTTGATCAATCAGGAACTTAATTCAGACAGGCCAAGGCTCGGCACTGTCGGTTGCAGTCAGCCCACTTCTTGTTTTAAAGTCAAAGCAGAGATCTTGTTTCATTTTGTTTAATCAGGAATCTGATGGATAATGTATGATGAAGATAGCCATTGTGTATTTGAGGAAAGCCTCTTTTCTTCCTTTCTCTTTCTCTCTTTCTTCTCTCTCTCTTTCTTTCTTTCTTTCCCTTTCTTTCTCTTTCTTTTTAACAGAAATTTTTGCTATAGGACATGTGTACTGGAAAGACAGAGTGAGACAGAGACAGAAAGTGAGCAATCACCCAGCAGGGAGAATGGCCACGCTGCAATCCCTTCTCCATTTTCCTCTTGGGATTTTGGGCACGCACACACACACACAGACACACACACACCTGGCGTGTTTTAAACCACTGGTTCTGGAACTCAAACTGAGGTTGACTACATGGGAGTTGAGCAATGTAACCATTAGGCTGGTCCCAAGGCAAAGCCTCTTTTCTTAATGGAACATTTTCTGTAATAAGGTGGGAAATTTCAGTCTGCCCTTCATAAGCTACTTAGATTTCAGCAGAGCAACCTGATTCCGCTGCGTCGTAGACATGTTCAAGGAGCCGTGACACCACCTCCAAGGGTTCCCCCAGTTCTTTCTTCCCTCATTACCGGGTAATCATGATCGCCAGCCCCTACCCAGAGTCTGCAAATATAACCAGATGAGAGGTGTCCAGAGGCAATAAGCTAGCATAAAACAGCCTTCTCACTTAGGTTAGCGCACTTCATCCTTTTTTTTTTTCATAATTTTCCTTAAACACAAACCCACACATTTTTGTTGATATTCCAATTTGTAATAGAAGCATTGTTTGGCTACATTTTATTATATCCTATTGGAATGTTTCTATATAATTTTGTATCATCTTACTATGTTTTATTTTTCAAAATAGAATGTATCTACCTGCAATGCATTTCGTGTATCTTTTGCTTACTTATATAATAGCAAATTTTCCTACTAGAGTAAAGACAGTTTGAACAGATACTTTGTTTCATTCATTGTGTTTCTTTAGAACTTTGCATAGTGCCCAATAAATATTTTCTAAATTAATGAAATAATACCAGAATGCTGCATGGCAATAAAGAATAATATGGTAAAGTATATCTATGAATCTCAAAAGTTATTTAGATAATTTTTACATAGTGAACATTCTTATAAAGTTACATCGATTCAATTTGTGTAAGGTGAAATGCATATTTTATACATATGCAGATGTACCTTTGGGTGACCTGTACCTCAGTATACATGTTTTTTTTATGCATAGGGCGCATTCGCCAGACAGACAGAGAGAGACATAGAGACAGAAAGCTAGAAATCACCTCCCATGGTCACGCCACAATCCCTTTTCCTCCATTCTCCTCTCAGGATCTTGGGCACGCAACACGTGCCTGGCGTGAGTTTTAAGCCACCGGGTCCGGGATGCGAACCGCGGTTGACTACGTGGGAGTCCAGCGACATAGTCATTATGCTAACTGCTGGTTCCCGATGTTTATGCATTTTTACTAAACATGCTGACATTAAATGAGTACTCCAGGGACTTACTTTGCTTTTATTGTTTGTAGATTGTAAAGGACCTCCTCCAAGGAAAGCTACAGAACTTCTGTCTGGTTCCTGGAATGATCAAACATACCCAGCTGGTACTCAGGCTACCTATAAATGCCGCCCTGGATATAGAACTCTTGGAACCATTGTGATGGAGTGCAGGAAGGGAGAGTGGGTGTCCCTTTTCCCGTCAAGGACATGTCGGAGTAAGTTTCAAAAATCTGTGGAATTTGTGAAAATGGTTTTGTTGTGAAAACAATATTTGAAATTGTAACAATATTGGGTGAATGATATCACTATTGTCATCTAATTACAAAATAATACATCAACATGTTAAAAAGAGATTGTAGAGCCAGTCCATGGTATGGTGATTACAGTGGCTGGCTCCCACACAGCCAGCTGCACGGTTCAAGTCCCGAACCCAGCAGCTTGAGAAACAATGGACACCTGAGTGTAAGTGCCCAAAATTCAGACAGGAGGGAGAAATGGAGGAGGAGTAGGTGACCTTTCCTCATGGGGACGATTTCTCCTTCTCCCACTCCATCTCTCTCCAGAGAATGCATGTTCTCTCTGGCAAAAGTAAAAATAAAAAAGAGAGAAATTGTGGGACCAGCAGTTAGCGTAATGGCTGTGTCGCTGGACTCCCACGTAGTCGATCACGGTTTGTGTCCCGGACCCGGTGGCTTAAATTCAAGCTGTGCGTGTGTGCGTGCGTGCCCAGGATCCCGAGAGGAGAATGGAGGAGAAGAGACTGCGGCATGGCCATCCCCCCTGGGGGATGATTTCTCGCTTTCTGTCTCTGTCTCTCTCTGTCTTGCTGGCGAGCGCACGTGCCCTGTAGCAAAAACCTCTCCAAAAAAAAAAAAAAAAAAAGAGAGAGAAATTGTAATCTTTCAAAATTAAACAAATAAGTATACAGACAAATTCAATTATAAAGTAACTTTGGCTTTTCAATTGCCCCTATATTCGATGTTATCCCCTAATGTAGCATCACATCTCTATGTCCCCCAACTCCTACACAGTGTGGTAGGTGTGTCCCTTGTATTACATACTAATCGTGCATCTCTCTTTTCATTTTAGAAAAGCCCTGTGGACATCCTGGAGATACCGCCTTTGGTTCTTTTCAGCTCACAGTAGGAAACGAGTTTGAATTTGGTGCAAAGGTTGTTTATACATGTGATGAGGGGTATGTAGTTAATATAAAAAAAGGTTTAGTAAAAGGAGATGGTAAAGGGGCCAGCAAGTGAAGTGGTTATAAAGGACTGGACACTGGACTCCCACAGGGCTCCACCGTGGTTTGAGCCCTGGACCTGGTGGCTTGCTTCCTCTCTTTCCTCTTCTTTCTCCCCCTGATGAGCACACATGCCCTGTAGCAAAATTAAATTATAATAATAAATAAATTTTTAAAAAGAAAAAAGATAGTTAATAAGAACTGTACTCATTTATATCTTATAAAATTACATTTTCCTATGAGCATTTTTATAAGTTACACACAGGTAACCTGAAGAAATTAAGTTATGATAGAAATAGTTCTATTTGGAGACCAGATTAGTTCTTAACGCTGAAAAACTAAAATGAACTATAATTATCCGTGTCTACTGTACTGATATGGCAGTGGAAGATGGTATACACATAAACACATGTTCATCCCTGCACGTTTTCTCTTCCCTTTATTATGTGCAAAGTTTTATGGGAGATTTTTTTAAAGTGCTGGGGACAATGACAATTATAACAAAATTATATGAAAATCATTTTGACAAAACCGTATATAATTTAAGGGATATAAGACATTTATGTGCTTATATAGTTTACTTACAGCTACTATTACTTAAGGCTCCATGGTTTTCAAATTATTCTTATCACATAGACTTAAAATGCTATTCTCTTCAGAACCGTTGACCCTGTGCTTCATTCACTGAATGTTTATGGCTGATGTGAACACTCTATGTCCACAGCACTTTTCCTCCCTGTTGTTCCCAGCCAAGTCAAAAAATTACTTGGAAGAAACTTTCACCCATGGGAGAAATAAGATCTCTATCATTTTACATGACACAAATATAAATAGGATCAAAAAATTCCAAATGGGATCTTATTATGCTTTTCTGATTTATTTCTTGATTTGAGACAATAAAATGAAGTTTAAAACTCAGGCCTTTAGGAGCCAGCAGGTGGCAGGGTGGTTAAGGCGCTGGATTCCCACATGGCCAACCGTGGTTTGAACCCAGACCTGGCGGCTAGCTTTCTCTTTCGCTGGTCAAATTAAAAAATAATAGTAACAGGACCAGCGGTTGGCATAATGGCTATGTTGCTGGACTCCCATGTAGCTGACCGTGGTTCGAGTTCTGGGCCCAGTGGCTTGAACTTACACTGGGCATGTGTGCATGTGTGCCCAAGATCCTGAGAGGAGAACAAAGGAGAAGGGATTGTGGCATGGCCATCCCCTCTGGGGGGTGATTTCTCACTTTCTCTCTATCTTTCTGGCGAGTGCACGTGTGCTATAACAAAAAAAAACCCTCCCTCCCCCCCGAAAAAAAAGTAACAAGCAAAATGAAATACATAAATAATTCTTTTTTTTTTTTTTTTTTTTTGGAGAGGTTTTTGCTATAGGGCACGTGCGCTCGCCAGACAGACAGAGAGAGACAGAGAGATAGAAAGCAGGAAATCACCCCCCAGGGGTGATGGTCATGCCGCAATCCCTTCTCCTCCATTCTCCTCTCGGGATCTTGGGCACGCACGCACACGCGCCCGGCGTGAGTTTAAGCCGCCGGGTCCGAGACGCGAACCGTGGTCGACTACGTGGGAGTCCAGCGACATAGCCATTACGCTAACCGCTGGTCCCATACATAAATAATTCTTAAGAAAAACAACCTAGTCCTTTGGACTCACTCCTATGGGGTTGTCGAGGGGGCTCCTCCTTTTCCCTCAGCAGAGGCCGGAGGCCAAGATCAGACATTGAGGAGCTTTAAGCTAGACAGCCTTGTTTTCCTACCTCAGATATATATATATAGATATCTAATAAAAGAGCACTTGGAGGACAGGCAGGGGTGCAGTGGGGAAATGCAATGCTTTGACCCACATGGGACGGTTCTATGCTCGTGTCACGAGACCTCCCTGAGTGCGCTGAGCACACACACACCTGTGATCCAGGGCTGGCTGAGGCTGTGGGTTGATGAGGTTGTCAAGACCCTGTGGGGAGTAATTTCTCTTTGTCTCTGTCTCGTACGTCTCTCTCTCCTTATATTTGGATGAATGAAATAAATAACATTAAACAACACTCCCTCAGGGTTTGGAGCAAGCTTGCATTCCAAAACCCCACCACTTGATGTCTGCATTTTAAACATCTTTTTCATTCCTGTTTCCCTCATTTATGAAAGCAAAAGCAATGCATCGTAGGATTGACGGAACAAATAAATAAGACACATGCTTGAAATCCTTAGAAGAAATCCTGGGACAGTGCAGAAAATAATAAGTATTCATTCTTTTCTTTACTCTTTAAAAAATTTGATTTAGGGCCCATGCACTCACCAGAGAGTGGGGGGGGGAGAGAGAGAGAGAGAAAGGGAAAGTGAGATACAAGAGAAAGTACCTCTTAGGGGGATGGCTACACTGCTGTTCCTTCTCCTCCATTCTCCCCTTGGAAATTTGGACACACACACACACACACACACACACACACACACAGACACACACGCATCCAGGGTAATTTGCAAGCCACACAGTTCAGGATTTAAACCCCGGTTGGCCCTGTGTGAGTCCAATGCCTTAACCACTATGCCACCTGCTGGCCCTGAGCAGAACATTTTTAAATTGCAGATGTGATAAACGTGTTTATGCAGAATTATTTAGAAACTGATAAAAGTCCCCCTTTCAAAAATATCTCTCTTTTGGTTATCAAAATGCCCTTTCATTGTTTGTTTTTTGGTAACAAAATTTTTTTCTATATTTTTCATTGTAATATTTAGAAGGATGTTTTGCCTTGATCTAAGATTTTTGTCAATAATTGCAATTTTGCTCCTTCCCCAAGGAATTTATATTCAAGTACAGCATTTTAGATTTGAAGAGCAGGTTTGATGGGTCATGATTATATAACTAGACACGTTCAACACTGGGTAGATTGTTAAACAGACACAACTCATTGAGAACACTCTGGAAAGAATCTTTAGGATGGAGATGGGGAAATGGAGACAAGGACTGAAAATAAATCACACTGATGACTTCAGGCTAGCACTCTCCTTGATTTTCTGAAATCCAAAGTGTCCATGACCTGTAATTGCAGAAGGCAAGAATACAGCTGAAGACCACCAAGGAGAGCACACACGGTTAGCTACTGGTTGCTCATGCTACTTTTGTTTTGGTGGTGCTTCAAATATTATGTTATTGAATCAGTTAATTACTTACTGTTGCTCAATGTTACTAATGAACTGATTCAATGACAAAAATGAGAATAAGGTGTGTGAAAAAATGAGTTTGTCATGAACCAAGGATTACGATGATTTCAATCCATACTCTAGAGGGCCTGTATGGAAGGATAGAAAGAAGGAAAGAAATAAGAAAGGAGGGAAAACAAAGAAGAAGAAAGGAAAAAGGAAGGAAAAAGTGTGAGCCAGCAGGTGGTGTAGTGGTTAAGGTACTGGCCTCTCACATGGCTGGCCCTGGTTTGAGTCCTGGACCTGGTGGTTTGAATATCATGCCTAGATGCATGTGCGTGTGTGCCCAAAATCCCAGAAGGAGAATGGAGAAGGGATTGCAGCATGGTCATCCCCATAGGGGAATGATTTCTCACTTTCGCTCTCACTGTCTCTCTTTGTTTCTCTTCTCTCCTGCAAATGCACATGCCATATGGCAAAAAAAAAAAAAAAAATAAAAAGGAAAAATGCATATCCTCTTTCTTTTCCTTGAAGTAGATTTTGTGGACATTTGGAATTGTACCGAGCTTAAAGCTGCGTATCGATACACAGTAGCTCACTCGTCTAACGTCTGGGCTTTCAGGTTCCAAATGCTGGGTGAGGTCAATTACCGTGAGTGCGAAGCCGACGGATGGACCAATGAGGTTCCTCTCTGTGAGGGTAGGTGTGTCACTGACTTACAAGGATATTGAAGTGTCTAAAGTAGCTAAGACTTTTAAAAATATCTTACAATATACTCAATGCGTGCAATTAAATGTTTTTAATTCAAATTATTCTTGTGGTTTCTAGTGTAGTGCGGAGTGGTTATATTTTTTTACTACTGCATTACTTTATGTTGCAATAATCAGGTATCAATATAACCTGATCTGAGCTAATAATCAAAGTGTTAGACGTTAGGGAATCTAAGACTCATTTTTCACTTTCCCTTTGGATTCCATGTCATTAGAAATGTGTAAGTTTCACCAGCTAAATGGAGATCAGAATGTCAGTTTTATTAATGAACAGGCACGCACCCTAACAGAGGGATCTACAGCAATGGCTGAACTAGAGAACATCGCTTAGATACTTTCCCCCTCACTCCCCTTCACAAGAGAGATTTTCTCAGGGTCTTAGTTTTACTGAAAAGAGGCAGGTGAGGAAATTCTGCTATTGGTTACTGGTCTGTAACAAAAACTGAGTTTGAGAAAATCTAGATCCTGTTTTCAGGTTTTGCGATCGTAGTCCAGACCACTAGTCATCGTGGAACTAAGAGAGATGGATCGCAAGAGTGTTTCTAGTAGCACAGTGAGCAGTGAGTGCCGAGAGAGAGAGGAGACGTGAAGATCACTCAAAATTCCTGCTGACTAAAGCAAAGAATGGAAGACTTTTCATCTGTAAAAATGAGAGAAAGGAAGGAGGGAAATAAATGTTTTATAAAACACCTAAATCAAAGTCACTGGAAATGCACCTTAAAAACACATTTTGATTACTACAAAAACTACTGAATCAGTATCCTTGGGCTGATAGGGCAGGAAGATGGCCCTAGACTTCCCAATTTAACAAATATCCAGAATTCTTTTTTTTTTTTTTTGAAGAGTTTTTTCCCATAGGGTGCATGTGCTCTCCAGAAAGACAGAGACAGAGAGACAGAAAGTGAGAAATCACCCCCCAGGGAGGATGACCATGCTGCAATCCCTCTCCTCCATTCTCCTCTTGAGATCTTGGGCATGTATGCACACGCACCCGATGTGAGTTTAAGCCACCGGGTCTAGAACTTGAACTGTGGCTGACTACCTGGGTGTCCAGTGACATAGCCATTACACCAACTGCTGTCCCCCAGAATTATTTTATAATAAAGTAAAGTTTGAATACCTTAATCATACATAAACTAGAACAATTAAGTAGAATCAAAAGAAGTACCCAAATTATCTTGACAATTGATGTGGAAAAGAAAGGAGAATTAAGGATGTTTTCTATATTATAGCAAATATTATCATAAAGTTTGCCTTTACAGCTTTTAAGAATGCAGTGTTACATCATTCTGAGACATAAATGGACATTTTATATTTAATTATTCTAAAGCTTTATTTTAAAAATTATTTAATGGACAATCATTTGTTACTACAAAATTACAAACTAACATCCAAAGTAGCAATTTCTTGGCCCACTCCCATAGAAAAGAATGAGAGAGGAACATATATTTTTCTGGGGTTTTTGTTTGTTTGTTTTTATTTTTTTCACTTAACAGTATTTATCTTTTACAAAAAAGTGTATCAAATGCTTCTAAAGAAAATCTACATAATTTCCTCCCATCTTATTTAGCTGATAACTTTAAACATATATACACATATTTTCACGATGAAAATTTCCAATTCTATTAGAATAAGTTATCATTATTTTTTTAGTTGTTAAGTGTTTACCAGTGACAGCACCAGAAAATGGGAGAATCATCAATGATTTAATGGAACCAGACCAGGAATACTCTTTTGGACAAGTGGTACAGTTTGAGTGTAACTCGGGATTCAAACTTTCGGGACGCAAAGAAATACATTGTTCTGATAATGGCGCTTGGAGTGAAGATCCACCAAAATGTGTGGGTAAGACGTACTTATTGTTTGATGGAATGTTTTTAGTTTTCCAAATGAAAATACGCATTCTAAAATAGTGTCCATTCTAAACAATGTGAACAATATTAATAATACCTAATAGCCATTAAGCGTTTTTTAGTGCCCTGTAATACATCTCAGGTATTTTTGCATGCATTATCTCATTTTTTTAAAAAAGAAAGTTGCACAGTGAACCCTAAGCCAAGATTTCTTGAGTCATAATGCTGATGATCTGTGCGTCATAACCACTTAATGATTTGGGCTTTTTTTGGTTTGTTGCAAAGGCTTTTATGGTTTTGGATAGTGTATTTTAAATAATTATAACTAGGCCCAAACATCTCTATTAATCAAAATAGAAATCATTGCGATCAACACATTTCGGCCAACAAGAAGTGAGTTTGTTTCTTCCTGTGCTGTGAGGATCTGTGCTTCGGAATCGGACAAACCCTGGGAAAGCGTCTTCTGCTTCCTGCTGGTTGTGGAAGAGTTTTCCCTGCAGAAGGTTGTTGAAATACTTGAGGAAGCAGTAGGCAGTTGTTGAGAGGTCAGGTGAAACAGGACCGATGAAGCACACTTTGTAGTCCAACTCATTCAGCTTTGAAGTGTTGGTCATGTGAGAGGGGGTCAGCACTGTCATGGAGAAGAACTGGGGCCTTTCCGTTGACCAAGGCCAACCGCACACACTACAGTTTTCGGTGCATCTCATTGTTTTACTGAGCACACGTCTCAGATGTAACGGCTTCATTGGGATTCAGAAAGTTGTAGGGGATCAGATCCCACTAAACAGTGACCCTGACATTTTTAGTTGCAAGTTTGGCTTTGGAAAGTGCTTTGGAGCGGCTTTGAAGTCTAACCACTGAGCTGGTCATCATGATTATCATGTAAAATCCAAACAGGAAATGGTTCATTGCTCCACAAAATAAGGGAAGATGGCACTTCAAAATGACACTTTCTTTTGTTTTTCATTTTTCATCAGTTCATGAGGCACCCTTTATCAAGCTTTTTCACCTTTCCAATTTGTTTCAAGTGCTGAATGACTCTAGAATGGTAGACGTTGAGTTCCTAAGAAACTTATGGTGTAGCTGGAAGAGGATCAGCTTTGATGATTGCTCTCCGTTGGTTATTATCAACTTCTAATGGCTGCCACTGCATCTCTCAACTTCAAGGCTCTTGTCTCCTTGCAAAACTTCTTGAACCACCGCTATACTGCATGTTCATTAGCGGTTCCTGAGCCAATGCATTGCTGATATTGCGAGTTGTCTCTGCTGCTTTGCAACCCGTTTTTAACTCCAATAAGAAAATCACTCAAATTTACTTTTTGTTTAACGTCATTTCCATAGTCTAAAATATATATAAAAAACAGCAAGTGGGGCCAGCAGGTGGAATGGTGGTTAAGGACGCTGGACTCCAATATGGCTGACTGTGGTTAAAGTCCTGGACCTGGCGGCTTGCTTTCTCAATTATCTCTCTCTCTCTCTCTCACACACACACACACTCTGCCCCTCTCTCTCTTGCTCTGTCCCTCTCTGGTCAAATAAAAATAAAAATAAATTAAAAGTTAAAAAAATAAAAAGTATGTTAACTTAAAAAAAAGCAAGTAATAACTCATTAGCAAAAAAATAAAGCAATAAATGTGCATTAAAATGATGTATAACATAATCATGCTTATTTAAGAATGTATCCAACATCAAATGGCAAATTTCAACATGCAAAACCAAACTTACTTTTGCACCAAACTACTACAATGACCATTATGGTCAGTTTGTGTAATGGAACTATATTTCATTTCACTAATTCTTTTCTGGCCAAAATTCTTGGCAGTTTTAGTTTCTAACTTTACCTTAAATCTCTAAATTATTTATACTTTTTCAATCTAACCTACTTTACTTGAAAAACAGAGAAAACAGTCTAGCCTACCTTACTTGAAAGACAGGAAAAACTTTCCTTTACTTAATAGTTCTAACACAGCTAGTTTTTGTGTTAATAATATAACATTTAAATGGTAAATAATCTTTAGTTTGATAAATTATTTATTGATAAAAATAAATAAACTGTAAATATTTATATTCAGTGTAACAATAATGTATATTTTCGAGGCTCACAGACGGGGTTTATATGCTTACAACATGTGCACTTTCTGGAATGGCTGATATGAATGAATGAGGGATTATTTTAGATAAAAATAAGCAAAGCAGAAACACATCAGTCAGAGGAAGTTCATGGAACAGAACACGGCAAGGTTGTGAGTGAGCTACCAAAGAGTATGGTGTGTCAGTGGTCCTTCTCCACTGTTCACAGAGGCTCTAGGGAAGGATGGGTCCAGGCGGTAGGTCTGGGTGGGGGGGATTAAAGTGGGTCTGTAGGCGGGGCTGAGCTGTTTCATACACGGTGCTGGAGCTTTGACTCACTGTGATTTGGGAATCAACGGAGGATTTCAAGTGGAGCAATGAAATGGCCATGTGAAAGGTCATTAAATTATGTGTAAGGTAAATGGCTTAAAAGGTGGGAGAAACTGGGACCAGCAGTTAGCGTAATGGCTATGTCGCTGGACTCCCACGTAATCGACTGCGGTTCGAGTCCCGGACCCGGTGACTTAAACTCACGCCGGGTGCGTGTGCGTGCGTGCCCAAGATCCCGAGAGGAGAATGAAGAAGGGATTGCATCGTGGCCATCCCCCCCAGGGGGTGATTTCTCGCTTTCTATCTCTCTGTCTCTCTCTGTCTGGCGAGCGGACGCGCCCCGATAGCAAAAACCTCTCCAAAAAAAAAAAAAAAAAAAAAAAAAAAAATAGAAAGAAAAAAAAAGAAAGGTGGGAGAAACTTAGAGAGGATTTGAGAAACTAGTTATTACTGCAATCCCAGGAGAAAATATTTGAGAGAAATAGTTTGGAAGATGATATCCAAGTTTTTTTTTTTTTAGACAGAGAATCTGAATGGATGAGGAAGACGTAAATGTAGGCCCATTACTTTTCAGAGATGAAATGACAATGAGTTAAATGAGTTTATTTGACAAAGTCTTATGTCAGTAATTACTCTATTATGAATGATAGAAAAGGTGTTATTTTTGCAGGTTGCTCAGTGAAAATACTTACAATAAACCTTTAATTTTATATATATTCATGACACGAATGTTACTGGCTACCATTTATTCCCAGACTATTAATTTATCCTCAAACTAAATAAAATTAGAAAGATAATTTATTCACAATTTTAACTTGCTTTAAAAATAAATGTAAAGAACAACAGATACATCATTCAGCAAGCATTCAAGTCGAAACTGAACTTTGATTTGACTGGATGATTTACCTAACCCTAACGATGACAAGGTTTCACAATCCTTCAATTTGCAGTAAACTTGGAATTTGATTTTTTTTTTTTTATTTAGAAATTTCCTGTGAATTACCAAAAATTAGAGATGGATTTCCTCTATCCCAGAAGACGACTTTTAGGGAGAATGAACGATTGCAGTATAAATGTCGATCGGGCTTTGTTTACCGCGAAAGAGGAGATGCCATCTGCACGGCATCCGGATGGAGCCCAAGTCCTTCCTGTGAAGGTAACGTCCTATTTATTTTGTTAATTTTCATTTAAGTTTTATCCGTCCTTTTAATTAATACCATTCTTTCCAACAATCAATTAATTTTTTCTCATAGGGTATTAATTTCTACAGTAATCAACTATTATAAAGATTAATGCCATAGAATTGTGTATGTGCAAGATCCATTTGAAGATCAATTTATATGATCCTCTCACTTAAAAAATAGATACACGTAGATTCAATAGTTTATTAAATAGTTGGTCCCAGCCCAGTAGATGGCACGGTGGTTAAGACACTAGACTCCCACATGGCTGACAGTGGTTCAAGTCCTGGATCCGGCAGTTTAAAAATTACACTGGGTGCTTGTGTATGCATGCCCAAAATCCTGAGAGGAGAATGGGGAGAAGAGGTTGTGGCATTTCCCTCCCCCCTTGGGGGTGATTTCTCACATTCTCTCTGTCTCTCTCTGGTGAGTGCACACACCCTATGGAAAAAAATCTGAAACAAAAAATGTTGGTCCATGGTCAAACTACATATCTAGAGTAGAGCTAGGACTACTCTAGCTCCCCATTCCCAGTATGACACAATTTTCAACAATTTAATTGCTCCTCCAGAAGCCTAGAATTTAGCATTAACCAGGAAATTATATTAACACCAGTTGAGGAATCCCTCAACTGAAAATACAATTAAGTGGAAGGAAAGGAGATTTTCATTAACAGGCTTCCCTTGAATCAACAGTGATGCTGGTGCTGAAGAAAAGTGTCCTAAGTCTCTCAGGCTTTGTCGTGGGAGGATGGTACCCAGAGCCACAGAGCTGATCTCAGCTGTCATCTTCACTCACCAAAAGGGCTACGAGACAGGATCGGAGAAGTAGGCACGGCCTAAAAGTTAAGGAGAGTAGGAGAGCCAGCACAAATATAAACAAAAATGTAAAATAAAATAAAAATAAATACAAAATATACATTAATTCGTTTTTAGAAAAAGATAAACAGTAGCAAAACATAAGATAAAGCATTGGAGAACTTTAAGCAGTCAGTGATGAACAGAATTGAAAACACAAAGCTTCTACCTTTCAGTTCAGCAAATAATTAAGGAGCCCATACTACAAAGCAGCCAGCATAACAGAACACAGAGTCCGTTTTTGGAAACTGGAGCACCTTGGTAACTTTAGTCAGCACAGCTGGGCATTGTGAAAGTGTCAGAAAGGAGATAAGGAGGGACAGCAGGTGGCAGGATAGCCAAGTGCTGGATTTCCACATGACCAGCTGCAGTTCAGTACTGGACTTGGTGATTTGAAAACCATGTCGAACGTTTGTATGCCCACAATCTCGGGAGGAGAATGGAGGAGAGGTGATCATGGCATAGTCATCCCCTGGGGCGATTTCTCACGTTCGCTCTTTCTCTGGCAAGTGCATGTGCCCTATGGCAACAACAATAACAAACAACAAACCAACATACAAAAACCTAAAACACACAAAAAAGGCCGAAAGAAAGGAGAAAGAAAAAAAAAAAAAAAAGAAAGAGAAAGAGAAAGAATGAAAGGAAGAGACCAGGTAACAATAACACATAAATGGGATGCAGGAACATGAACATAACAATCGTAAAATGGTTTCTAAATCATCTTAGTTGTGAAGGAGAAGAAGAGATTAAACTTCAACTAAATTCCTCAGGCAAGCTCAAAGTGTGGAGAGAAGGAGTTTAAAATTGAAGAAGCATACCTATTCATTTATGAGGGTGATGGACAGGGTGAGAGAAAGGGGAGGGGTAAACAGGTTCAAGGTCCATGGGAAAATGGAAGGTTGAAGTTAGTCTGAATTTGAAAGAAACAAATGCCTTACCCTGGAAGACTGAAACAAAGGCTTGGGTAAGAATAGACTCAGCCACCATTAGATAGACTAATTAAGAACAGAGAAAGGAACCAGATTCATCAAGTCAGCAGTGGAACAGGCAATGTTATAAAAGACATAACAGAAATAAAACAGATTATGAGAGAATATTATAAATGACTATACACCTACAAATAAGAAAACCTGGAGGAGATGGACAAATATCTGAACACAAACAATCTACCAAGATTGAATCAGGAAGACATAGAAAGCCTGAATAGACCCATAATAAGCAATGAGATTGAATCAGTAATAAACAGTCTTCCAACAAAGAAAACCCCAGGTCTTGATGGCTTCATTTCTGAATTCTACAAAACTGTTAAATAAGATCTAACCCCCATTCTACTCAAATAATTTCTAAAGATCCAAAAGGAAGAAACCCTCCCAAATTCATTCTATGGTGTCAATCACCCTCATTCCAAAAACAGATGACATCTCAAAAAAGAAAACTACAGACCAATATCCCTGATGAATATAGATGCAAAAACTTCCAGTTTTTCCACTAACAACTGGAACAAGACACGGCTGCTCCATTTCTCCACTCCTTTTCAATATATACTAGAAGTTCTAGCCAATGTGATCGGAGAAGAGAATAAAATAAAAGACATTCTGATAGAGAAAGAAGAAGCAAAATTATCTGTATATATAGATGACATAATTATATACATAGAAAATCCAAAGAATCCACAAAAATAATCTTAAAGTGATAAATACATACAATAAAGTGGCAGGATACAAAGTAAGCACACAAAACTCTATAGCATTTTTATATACCAACAATGAACAGACTGAAATGGATCTGAAGTGGAACTGAAAAAAGAAATTTCCTTTACAAGAACCACATAATGTATAAGATACCTAAGAATAAACCTAACCAAAAGACCTCTACAAAGAAAACTCAGAAAGTAAGAGAAATTGAAAATGGTACCAAAATATCAAAAGACAATCCATAACCCTAGATTGGAAGGATGAATATAATCAAAATGTCAATTCTACCCAAATCTTCAATCTCTTTTTTTTTGGAGAGGTTTTTGCTATAGGACACATGCACTTGCCAGACAGAGAGAGAGAGAGAGAGACAGAAAGCGAGAAATCACCCCCCAGGGGGGATGGCCACACCGCAATCCCTTCTCCTCCATTCTCCTCTTGGGATCTTGGGCACGCATGCACCCGCGCCCGGCGTGAGTTTAAGCCACCAGGCCTAGGACTCGAACCGCAGTCGACTACGTGGGAGTCCAACTACATAGCCATTACGCTAACTTCTGGTCCCCAAATCTTCAATCTCAATAAGAATATCACAGACATTCCTTATAGAATTAGAAAAAAAAAGTGTTGGGAATCCATATTTCCAAAACAGTTATGCGAAAAAAGAATAGAAAAAGAGACAGCTCACTCTTTGACCCCCAAATATATTACAAAGCTATAAAAATCAAAAGAGCATGGTACTTGCATAAAAATAGGTATATAGACCAATAGAATAGAATAGTGAACCCAGAAATAAACCCAAAACACTTAGCCAACTGATTTTTTACAAAGAGCACAAGATAATCCAGTAGGGAAAAGAAAATCTCTCCAGCAAATGCTGTTGGAAAAACTGGATTCCATCTGCAGAAAAATGAAACTGGACCACTATATCTTACCATTAACCAAAGTTAAGTCAAAATGGATCAAAGATCTAAACAAAAAACCTCAAACTATAAAACTACTGCTGGAAAACACAGAGGAAACAGAGTAGGCAAAGACTTAATAAGACATCCAAAGCAGAGGCAATGATTCTGAAAATAGACAAGTGGGGATTAGAACATGTTAAGAACCTTCTGTACAGCAAAAGAAACAATAATTAAAGAGACAGCCCTTGGAATGGGAGAATATATTTGTAAACTATGCCTCAGGTACATTATCTACACATCCCATTTCTTTTCAGAGAAAACATGTGATCCCCCTAATATTCCAAATGGGGTCTACTCACCTATGAAGAATAAATTCAGAGCTGAGGAAGAAATCACTTACCAGTGCAGAGAAGGTTTCCGTCCTGCCACCTATGAAAGTAAGGCGCAGTGCACGAGTACCGGCTGGGTGCCCACTCCAAGATGTAACAGTAAGCTCTATTCGTTTCTTCACCTACTTCTTCATTCTGAAATAACTTTCTCTTAAAGATAATGGGCACACAGTAAAATCAAACACACTCTTAATGTTTATGTAGAGAATTCAGAAGAATTATTTTTCAAAATAACCAACTCTAAATCACATAAACCACTGCTTCTTATGAAATAAATAAATAATTTTTGTCACTAAAAATTAATGAAAATATATTTTTCTAATTAATGAAATTTTTACAGTGTCTGAATTAAAACATTGGGTAAAAATTTTGCCCTCTGATATAGAGTATATTAGTTATTAATTGCATTGTAACAATTTCCCCTAAAGTGTACTTACTGAAAACAATGAGCGTCCACTATCTCCCAGTTTCCGTGAGTCAGGAGCTGCTGGCCCGCTGTGGGTGAGTAGCCGTGAGTCACGCTGTTCCCGTGTCGCAGTCAGGACTTTGGCTGAGGCTGCAGTATCTGAAGACCTAGGTGGGCCGGAGGATCTGCTTCCACAGGGTTCCCTCATGTGGCTTTGTCAGAAGTCTCAGTCCCTCAGCACATGGGCCTCTCTCCAGATTGATGGAGTGGTAGTGAACTTTTTGAAACAAACTAAAACTATTCTTATGTGGCAAGTACTAGAGGGCCAACAGCTGGAGTGGAGATTAAGGAACTGGATCCCATATGACCAGCTTAACAGTTTGAATCCTGGACACAGCTGCTTGAGAACGATGCCCGACCCATGAGCATGCATACCCCAAGTCATGAGAGGAGTGAGGAGGAGAAGGCAATCAACACAGCATGGCCATCCCCACGGGGGGTCATTTCTCACTTTCCTTTTCTCTGTCTCTCTCCATGTCTCTCTCTGGGGCACATGCACACCCTGTCACAAAAACCTTAAAAAAAAAATGTAATTCATGGACCAAACAACTGATTTCTAATATAAGTGCTCTTTAACATAACATTTTACTTACACTCTTTGTTTTTTATTCCAAGTGAAACCCTGTGACCATCCACAAATAAAACATGGAGACCTAGATCGTAACGCTAAATACAAATACTACCCAGTGCCTCTGGGAACATCTGTTTATTATTCGTGTGAAGATGGTTTTTTGCCCCCCTCGAAATATTACTGGGGTTCCCTTCAGTGCACACAGGAAGGATGGTTACCCGCGGTGCCATGTCTCAGTAAGTGAACCTCTTTCCAGTTATGCTGGGGTAAGTCGTCTAGAAGGGGGGAGGAGGGACATGAGTGATGACGGTGAGATCTTCTATGGCAAAATAGGGCCAGAGGACGAGTCAGATACAGAAAAAGACCAAAATCGGTATGTTCTGTTATAAGAAGCTGTTGATGAAAACTGCATGAGCAAAACCATAGTTTACCGGAATACCTACATCATTTATACATATATTAAATATACAAACTAAAGCTTAGTAACATTGAAAATTGATTTTCCATTTTTAACAAACAGTAATAGTTTTAGTTTGTTTTAAAGTTGCATGTTAGTTGGGGATGTTTACATATTGTCACTTAAGTATTGTAAGGGTAATTTTTACTTCATTATTTTGACCAAATAAATGTTTGATTCTCTTTCATTTATCATTTTTTTTGGCCCTTAGGACAGTGTACTTACAGCTATGTGGAAAATGGAAAACATCCATATTTTTCAAAAACCTATGTACAGGGCCAGTCTGTGAACATTGAGTGCTATCGTGGCTACAGTCTTCCAGATCAGCGAACCATGATTACCTGCACAGAGGACGGCTGGTCCCCTCCCCCTAAGTGCACTCGTATCAGTAAGTGAACTGCGCTGATATCCCTGCAGGTTCATGAGTTTCAGAGACACATCTATCCTAGTTGTGACAAAATGTTATATCAACTTTTTGTTTTGCCATTGGGCCTGTTTAGTGTTATTTATCTCAAGTGTGCAAAAGTGGATATGCAAATTTCTTGAAAAGTCAGAAGTAAAATAAATGTGCCTATCAATAGACATTAATCGCAAAACCAGTAAACTAATTTTAATATAATGCTCATTGCTATATAGAAATCATTTGACTCAAACTGATTACAAATGTATAGTCTAAAATAGAGACTAAGTAATGTTCTATTTGGAACAGTACTATAAAAATGTTATATTACTTCTCGAACATATGAATGGCATTGGCATTTTTGGCTGTCTTTATTTATTCGTTAATTTATTTATTGCCAAAAAGTGCATGTACTCGCTAGAAAGAAACAGCAAGAGAGAGAGAGAGAGGCAGACAGACAGACAGGAACAGAGAGAGCACCTCTCCAAATGGGGCATGGTCATTTTTGATTCTTTCAAGGCTTGTTTTTAAAACGTATCAAGACTGGTTTGGGGAGCCTTTACTCTAGGACTCTTCATTCAGAATATTAATAAGGCTTTTTTTGGAATCTCTAACTAAATGAGTGTCAAAGGTATTTCATTCTGCATGTCAGATGGTTTCATGACCTGAATTTTCACTCGTATTGTCTTCTGGTCCTGGTTGTTCCCCTGTCAGTTATTCTCTGCCCAGGCTCATGGAGTTTTTCTTACTACAATGTGTCGATTGTCAGGCAAGGTTTCAGCTAATTGCTAAGCAAATCTACAGAACCATAGCTGCTTCCTGGTTGGCTCTTTTCCCTGCTAAGTCCAGTGACCCCAGCCTATTAGATGATGCTTTTTTGTTGCTTCTACTCAGTGAAACAGCTGTTTTCTGCATGAAGTCTCCTCTCTGTGCCTTCGTCTGGAACGTTTCTCAGGCATAAAGCCACGTTGATCACAGCACTCACCTCCTCTGTCCCCTTCTCTCTGGAATTACAGTCAGGGGCTGCTTGTTCCCCAGTGCCTGATGGGTTATTTTCATCGGTTTAGTTCAGTCTCATTTTTTCTGGCTGGAACAGTTTTCTAAATTATTCTTACCTGATGTTTGTCAACTTCAGTAAACGTCTTTACAAACTCACCACTGACTATTCATTTTCTCTACTATTTGTTTTTTATTTGATTTTGGCTCATATTTTATTTTTTCAAAATTAATACATTTATTGGATTTTGGTTGCTTTCTTCTAATTTAAAGATATTTTTATTTATTTAAAAGTGTATTAATTTATTCCTTCCGTAAGAGAGAGAGTGAGGGGGAGATATAGACTGAGACAGACAGGGACACTGGCATCTCCTTCTAGCCTCAGCCGGCCTAGGTCAAGGGACTGTTCACAGACCTGGGGTGTCAGGGAAGTCCCAGGATTCATACCCTGGAACTTCTGCATGTGGGGCCGCTTTCCCTCTCTAATTTCTTAAAGTGGAAACAATTATTAAGTTTTATTTTTTTCTAACTGTTTAATGATAAATCTCTGTCTTAGCTCTGCTTTAGTAATATCTCAAAGTTTTATTCTATATGCTTTCATTATCGTTACAATTCAAAATACTTTTGGGCCAGCAGATTGCATAGATATTCCAATGCCGGACTCCTACATGGCCGACGGCTGTTCTAGGACCAGACGCGCTGACTTGAAAATCAAGATGCGCCTGTGTGCATACTTGCCCAAGATCTTGGAATGAGAATGGAGGAGAAGGGATTGCAGCATGGCCTTCCTTCTGGGGGGTGATTTCACTTTCCTTCTCACTGTTTCTGTCTCTCTCAGGCAAGCACATGTGCCCTAAGGCAAAAACCTCTTAAAAGAAAAAAATGACTGTTTTTCTTTTTATTTCCTCTTTACTCATGTGAAAGAGGAGTTAAGAGGTAGAAGATGGAAACCAGGTCAACCCTGAGAACAAAACTCCACAGTAAAGGGGACCAGCAGATAGCGTAATGGCTATGTCGCTGGACTCCCACCTAGTCGACCGCGGTTTGTGTCCCGGACCCGGTGGCTTAAAACTCACACCGGGCGCGTGTGCGTGTGTGCCCAAGATCCTGAGAGGAGAATGGAGGAGAAGAGATTGCAGCGTTACCATCCCCCCTGGGGGGTGATTTCTCACTTTCTGTCTCTATGTCTCTCTCTGTCTGTCTGGCAAGCGCACGCACCCTATAGTGAAAACCTCTCCAAAAAAAGAAACAACAACAACAAAAAATCCACAGTAAAGGAGACTGAGACAAGAGACAGAGGGAGGGAAAGAGGAACCAGGTCAATCCTGTAAGAACACAGGGTGAAAAAAAAACCCCATAGAGAACCTATCCACCACGTTGGTAGCAGCCATGCACAACGGTACCTTAGAGGACCTATGATAACCCTGATTTATTAGCAAGCTAAAAAACACCCTCAGGGGAAGAAATTTTAGATGCCAATGATACGTATGAGGTATGTGCAAGCATGTTCACCTAGAGACCATGTGCACATGTGAGCAGCCTTACAGGGACCTTCAAGACCACCCCTAAGCTCTAAAATTCAACTACTTTAATTAATATACATGTAAATCTCCTATAAAGGGAGAGCCCCCAAGCCACTCAATGCTGTCCCCTACAGAGCGGTCTGCTCTGCTGGTGGAGTGTATTCTCACCTTTGTTCAATCCACTTTCTCTGCTCTGCTGTTTGACTTCTGATCAGATTCTGCTCTGTGGCTTAGTCAAGAACCTCAGACTCTCACCGCAGGGACTCATGGGCTATCTGTGAGCAGAGCTGAATTCTGAGTAGAGATCTAGTATCTGACACCAAGTCTACAGATAACAATTTCAAGCTAAGTAATACATAATTTGAGAAATCATCATTTTGCCTTAAAAGGTAGATGAGCTTGTTGCTCTTTCTCATCTTCTTTGAACTCCATGAATCCATATGGTTTTAAGCTCACAACTACCATGACAGGTTGTCGTAGACTGTTACAGTCAAAGGTTGTGGCAGCTAAGTTGGCAGAAAGATCATCCCCTGATCTCAGATACCTCAATTGGCTAAGTAATTTCTAGGGCACCTAAGAGACCCAAACTAGTTCCAGGTGTTTTTTTTATCGCCAGACAGGCAGAGAGAGACATTTTCACGCCGCAAAGTCCCAAGTAAAAGAGAGCACATGCCCATACAGAAGTCTGGGATGCTGCTGGGTTTCCAAATCCGTTAGACCAAACAGAATTCTACTCATTTCTTAGAAGCGATTATTAGTGTTTCAAATCTTGCCTTTAAAAAGTTACCCAAAAGATTCCTAAAAGGGTATTATAAAGGTGTAAGTGCTAGAAACCCATAGTTTATTTTCCTTTGACAAAGAACTTGATCTATTATGAATATTTTAGGTTTTCATTTACAAATGATTCATTGACATCTTTATATTTTCCTATTATTTGAGTCCTTATAAAAATGGTATTGGACATATGCTTATCTTTTTCTCTTGTCTCTTTTAGAAACATGTTCAAAATCAGAAATAGAACTTGAGAATGGGTTTCTGTCTGAATACTATGAGACATACGCTGTAAATGCAGTGACACAGTATAAGTGCAAGCCAGGATATGTAACAGAAGATGGTGAAGATTCAGGATCCATCACGTGCCTGCAAAGCGGGTGGTCGGCTCAACCCAGATGCATTAGTACGTGATTCGCTGTGTTCGTGCTCACTACCCTGAGGGCACACACGTTCACTTTAACTCCTTCATTTTTCTTTATGAAGCTGTTATGGTTGCATTTGAAAAGATAAATGAACTTTGAAAAAATAGAAACTTTAATTTTTTTTAAGGTTAAATACTAGTATGGTAAAATATCAGTCTACTTTTTCTGTTTGAGTTTTTTTTTTTCCTCTTTAAAGCATCTGTGATTTAGAAACTGGGTAGAATATGCTGGCATAGATTCATTTACTTTTAGCTAAGACTTTTATGCTTGTTACATTTACCTGTTTTTAGATCATCTTCTATATTAAAGTCTTTCCTCCTATTAATAAAAATAATGTTTTTACTGAAGACATGGGTTAATAGTATATAACTTATAATAATTTAATGGTTTAAATTTATATGGTTGATAAATTACAAGGGAAATGTATATTTAAGATAACCATTTTCATTATTATATTTTTTCTTCAAAATTTTATTATCTAGGGACCAGCAGTTAGCGTAATGGCTATGTCGCAAACTCCCATGTAGTTGCCCTCAGTTTGAGTCACAGACCTGGTGGCTTAAATGCACTCCGGATGCGTGTGCGTGCGTGCCCAAGATCCGAGAGGAGAATGGAGGAGAAGGGATTGTGGCGTGGCCATCCCCCTACGGGGGGATGATTTCTCACCTTCTGTCTCTGTCTCTCTCTGTCTTTCTGGCAAGCGCACGTGCCCTATAGCAAAAACCTCTCCAAAAAATTTTTTGTTTTCTCTATGCTTTTTATGGGGTCTAGAAAAAGAAAAAAGTGATAAACCTATTCTCCATATAAAATTCATTTTATACAAAATCGTAATCAATAATCTACTTTGATACTGTCTTATTATAGGAGACGGAATGTATTATATATCAAAGGCATTGGTCTTTTTATTCAATTAATTAATTTTCCCCTTCTATATGTATCACACCTAATAAGTCTGATGTCTTAATTCACAAGATGCTATTCTGGTTTCCTAAAAAAAGTAATATATATCTTTAATCCATGTCACCTGCTGGCCCCCAAAGCAATATGTATCTTTTTTTTTCTTTTCTTTTTTTTTTTTTTTTTGAGAGTTTTTTGCTACAGGGCGCGTGCACTCGCCAGACAGACAGAGAGAGACAGAGAGATAGAAAGCGAGAAATCACTCCCCAGAGGGGATGGCCACACCACAACCTCTTCTCCTCCATTCTCCTCTCGGGATCTTGGGCACTCACGCACACGCGCCTGACGTGAATTTAAGCCACCGGGTCTGGGACTCGAACCGTGGTCGACTACATGGGAGTCCAGCGACATAGCCATTACACTAACTGCTGGTCCCAGCAATATGTATCTTTAATAGCCCACTTTATCTCCTATATTTCCTAGCATGAGATATATATGTAAGTCTAATTTAATTGCAAAAATATTTTAAAATAAAATTTTTAGAAGGTTTAGCAATGAGAAAAACACCATGAAGACATATATTTTTTACTTTTTATCCTATTTCAGGATAACGATTTATCATTGGTCTTTTGACATTGTTTTCATATCATACTTAACTTATTAGTGTATAGTAATTTGCAAAGTATTTTGTTCTTGGGATGAAATGATTCAGATTGTCCATCAAATTACATTGAAAATTAAATCCGCAATTTAATTATTTATTAGAATCTTGCAACAGAGCCAGTATTTGAGAATGCCAGAGCCACGAGAAATTTCACATGGTTTAAGGTCAATGACGAGGTGGAGTACGAATGCCGTAGTGGATATCAAAACAGAGACAGACGCACTAAGGGTTCCATAGTCTGTAGTGACAACGGCTGGTCTGACACGGCCTCATGTGAGGGTGAGTACTGCTCCTTCAGCCTGTTTCTACTGTTCTCATGTTTTGAAATTTTAAAATCTGTAGAGATACTTTCAAAGAACAATGATGAAAAATCAATGATCACCTAATTTAATAAAAACTGGGAGGAGAAGTTTTTTTTTTTTTTTAATTAAAAGAAAATTGCCAGAAAGTACAAGAACTCTCCAGTAAGAGACAGAGAGTGAGAGAGGACATGAGAAAGTACCCCCATGAGGAGTGGTCATGCAGCAATCCCTCCTCCTCCATTCTCCCCTTTCAGGATTTTAGGCACACACACATGCACCCCTGTGGTTCTCATGCTGCCAGGTCCAGGACTTGAACCTCAAAGTCAGTTGTGTGGTATCCAGTTGCCTTAACCACCATGCCACCAGTCAGTCCTATTTGTAATATGTTAATTGTGTGATTTTTAATGCTCTTAACTTAAAATAGCTTTTCTTGTTCTGTCTGGTTCCTCAAGTACGTATGCAGTATAGTAATTGTAGCCCAAGTTAAAAATATTTTTTGTAGTTTATTTATTTATGTCATAGGGCACATAAAAAAGAGCCCCCCATTGAGGCCTTGCCATTCTTCATCCCCTTTCTTCCATCCCTCCTTCCCACTAGGACCCCAGGCCTGCACGTCCACACACCTGTGTGTTTTAGGGTGCAGCAGCCATGGCTCTCTCCGTGGTAGGCGAGGTGGGGTCCAGCTCTCTCTGCACAGACTTACCCTAGAATTCTGTCCCATGCCTGACTATGTTGCAGAGTCCCACGTGAATTTGGGGAGCGTCTGAAACCTCACCTGTAGCGTGTTTTCAAGGAGGAGGATGTAGCTGGTGCTCCTGTGAATGTGCATCCACACACCTCCCTCAGTTTTGCACGGGCAATTTTGCAGTTAATTTTGGTAACGATTAATTACAGACTTGTTAAATCATTTTATCTTTTTTTTTTCTAGAAATACAATGCAAGATTCCAGATATGGATGAGAACTTGTTTGCTGATTCCCAGAAAGACAAATACATAGTTGGAGATGTGCTGAAATTCTCCTGCAGACAGAAACTTACAAGAGTTGGACCAGATTCAGTTCAGTGCTACCCCTTTGGATGGTCCCCCGATGTCCCAGTATGTAAAGGTGAATGTGGAGCTTACACTTTTTGATAAGAAATTTGAATTTTGAAATTTGAATTAAAAATTTTTTTTTCTGTGTGTTTCACTGTTGCTCTAATATAATACATGAAGAAAGACATAGACCATGAAGGACATACAGTAGGTGGTAGACCCCTCAGATTCTCTTATTTAAGAAGTCCCTGTCCAATTATTTCTCAAAATGTGTATTGGTGATATGCACGGATACCTGTGTGGTGGAGGAGGTTGGAGGAACTTCTCTTATTTTTTGTTTTGCCCACAATGCCATCAATATTACATGAGATTACCTCACATTCCCCTGAGTGTGTTTCAACAATATCTAAATGGTGTATTGTCAATTCAGTTGCTTATGACAGTTAAAAGTTGTTGATTGAATGCTTACCTCAGTTCTGCCACCTTTTCCCAAAAGTTACAATAAAAAGTTGCCATTGAATATGAAAATCAATATAATACACAGAACCACATTTTCTAATAATTTTGAATTCATCATTAAAACTTCTGGACTGCTGAACACATTGGAAGAGCTAAACATACCTCTAGTGCAAGTTCACTGCACAGAATACACCTGGAAGTAGAAATCTGTGAACATCATTCTTCTTTCATTACTTGAGAATGCTCTGGGACCAGCTGGTGGCGTGGTGGTTAAGGGCGCTGGATTCCCACTTGGCCCACCATGGTTCGAGTCAGGAACCTGGTGACTTGCTTTCTCACTTTCCCTTCTCTCACTCTCTCTCTCACTTTCCCTTCACTCACTCTCTCTCTCTCTGGCCTAATTAAAAAATAGTAATAACAAATGGAATTAAATAAATACATCTTTTTTAAAAAAAGAATGTCCTAAAAATAATATGATAAATAATAAAATA
Source organism: Tupaia tana (assembly GCA_026018925.1). Classification (NCBI taxonomy): domain Eukaryota; kingdom Metazoa; phylum Chordata; class Mammalia; order Scandentia; family Tupaiidae; genus Tupaia; species Tupaia tana. The sequence goes on along the minus strand of JAKSZU010000007.1, from coordinate 159,388,726 downwards.
AAGAAGAAAATATCTTCATTTTGCTGAATATTTAAAACTGGAAATTCCACAATGTAGCTGTTATTTACCCGGTATTTCCTCTGTAGCCAAAGTACGCGCCTGCGGTCCTCCTCCTGAGCTTCTCAATGGGGACATCGAGAAAACCAAGAAAGCAGAATTCACGCACGGGGACCAAGTGGAATACCACTGCAATCCTAGATTTCTGATGAAGGGGCCAAATAAGATTCAATGTGTTGATGGAACGTGGACAACCTTGCCTATGTGTATTGGTAACATAGAAAAATATTGCTGTTCATACTTAAATCAATACTTTCTTGCTTTTATATAAAGATAGTAATTATAATTTAATGATAAACTTTTTGCCTGTGAAATTCCATAGAGGAGAGGAGTACCTGCGGAGACATACCGCAACTCGACCACGGCTACGTGATCCAGCCTTCTGACCCTCCCTACCACCATGGAGTCTCAGTGGAGTTCAGCTGCAGAGAAACGTTCACGATGATTGGACACGGAACTGTGACGTGCGTTAAAGGAACGTGGACCCAACTTCCTAGCTGTGTTGGTGCGAACACACTTTTCAAATTGACATTTAACAAAGTTTAGTATTTTTATTGTCAAAATATTTGTAATCATATATTTAAAATCTATATTCTTGAAAATGCCCTGTCTTAAATATCATGAATCTAAACTTTCTTTCTTTCTTTTTTTTTAATTTGCTGTTGGATGCCTGTGCTCGTGGGAGAGAAACAGAGAGAGAGAGAGAGAGAGAAAGTGAAAAGCACCCCCTAGAGAGGATGACCACACCGTGATGCCTTCTTCTCTGTTCTCTTGGTATTTTCGGCACACAAACATACCTGGGGTTTCTTCAGGTGTCCAGGACCAGGACTGAAACCACACTATCAGTCATGGGGATCCAGCTGGCCCAACCACTACGTCACCTCACTGGCCCCCTAATCTAAACTTTTGCTGTTTATAAGTCAATATGTGCCTACAGAGAAAACATAAAAGTAGCTGTAAGATTATATAAAACTTTCTGTCCCTGATACAGTTTATTTTGAAAAGTATGAAGCTACATTTTATTTACAAATTGTTACGTGATTCAAATATGACTTCATGGCCTAGCTGCCATGGGCAGTGGTCATAGAATCTCTGCAACCCAGGAAGTCATATGTGTTTGGTTCCAGGCTGTTTGTATGTGCTGGGGGTGCACATATATGTTCATTATCCCAGCTAGCTGGGAAGAACTCATGCATGGGCCTCTAGAGGCATACAATCCATGACTCTGTGGAGAGTGCTCCCCTTTCTCTCTGTCTCTTTGTCTTCCTTTCATGAAGAATGAAACTTAATAATTATGGATGCTGGGACCAGCAGATGGTGGAATGGTTACATGGCTGGATTCTCATGAGGTCCATGGCCTTTGAGTTCCGGACCCACCAGCTCAAAACTCATGCTGTACATATGTGCCCAAAATCCTGAGAAGAGAATGGAGGGGAAGGGATTGCAGTGTGGCCATCCCCCATGGGGGAGGGTGATTTTTCGCTTTCTGTCTCTCTTTCTGTCTGTCTCCAGTGAACACAAACACCCTATAGCAAAAACAGAAAACAGAAAAACTCTCTTTAAAAAATATATATATAGGTCTCATCCATGGAGGCACATACTGCCATGGTGCTGACACTCAGAGGCTTAAGCAGAGGTTCAATTCCTGGCCCAACCAAAACAGGCTGAGCAGGGGGCCGGGCATTGCTGTAGCATGGCTATAGTTCCAGCTAGCTGGGAGGCTGGGTTAGGAAAGATCATGGCACGGTGAGATCTCGTCAAAAATCAGTATCTCTCTCTGTCATACAGAAATAAACGTTAGGGACTAGTAGTTGGCGTCACGGCTATGTCGCTGGACTCCCACGTAATTGACCACGGTTTGAGTCACAGATTTGGTGGCTTAATCTCACAGCGGGCGCATGTGCGTTTGTACCCAAGATCCCAGGAGGAGAATGGAGGAGAAGGGTTTGTGGCATGGCCATCCCCTGGGCGGTGATTTCTCGCTTTCTGTCTCTCTGTCTCTCTCTGTCTATCTCGCAAGTGCACATGCCCTGTAGCAAAAACCTCTCCAAAAAATATAAAAGAAAAAAAGAAAAGCAAGAAATAAACTTTAAAAATATATATTTTAGCTAGCAACTTACATTCCCAAAGATAATGTTTTTATTAAACATTCCCATAGATAATGTTTGTATATTGTCTATGTTTTCATATTTTAGTTATATGGATTAAAAATAAAATACATGTGTTTGAGATCAGGAACACAAGTAAGTGTGGACACTTGCACAGATTTCAAATATGGAATATAAATCATCCCCAAAAATGAGCCTACAAGGTCTACTAGTTCTCAAAATGGAAAATATCTTTATGACAGATCTTCATTCTTATATTTCAAAGACTAAACATAGAACTTATGATCATACTTAATAGCCTATTTTATGCAATGTGATTAGGAATAGCTTGATTGGTAGAATTTATAGGTATAAATCATAACTTCATTGTACTCTTGACTCTACAGCTTTTTTTAAAAAAATAATTATTTCATTTTATTTTATTTATTTAAATTTGATCAGGGAAGGACAGAGAGAGAGAGAGAGAGACAGAGAGAGACAGAGAGAGAGAGAGAGAGAGAGTGTAAGTGAGAAAGCAAGCCACCAGGTCTGGGACTCAAAGTTTGGTTGGTCACGTGGGAATCCAGAACCCTTAAACACCACGCCACCTGCTGGCCCCTGAGTCTATAGCTTTTTATTGCTTATTTCTTTCTTTCATGAGGGTGAGAGACAGAGGGGTGGAGAATGGGAGAGAGAGAACATTAGGAGGAAAGAAAGGCACCCTGGACAGGTTTCATACCTCAGTCTTGCCCTCACTTTCATGGCAGCCAGGATCATGGACGCACACCTACTGCGTACAGGTCGGCCGCCATCTTCCACATGAACTCAGAATCGCTGTGTGCTGCACTCTCTAACCACCTGGTGGCCCTCTATTGCTACTTTTATGTAATAGTCGGTTTGATTCTCATAATTTGGCTTTTCATGAGATTATTTTCATTTTATAGCAACAGATCAACTTGAGAAGTGTAAAATATCAAAGTCAACTGTAAATGAGGCAAACCTACCCAATAAGCTTGAATATGATCATAACCACAACATAAGCTACAGATGCAGAGGAAAAGCAGAATCCAGACGCTCTGTCTGCATAAATGGGAGATGGGACCCCGAAGTGACCTGCAGGGGTAAGCGTTTGTTTACAATGTTTTCAAACCTCATTGTTTCCTCCTAGCTCTTTAAATCAGAACTAGTAACTTTGTGCCTTTTAAAAAACTTAACTACTTAATATTACAGTGATTTTTAAGCTGAAAGGTAATTTAGAAACTACCAATATGCATTTTCAAAATACTTATTCTATCAGGTGAGTTAATTATCTGTAGAATATATAAAACACGCACTTGCATAAACGTTTTGACTTTAGCATCTGGAAACTGTATATGCCTACTACTATTAGAGTACAATGTTTCCAATTTCCTTTGTTTATCACAAACAAAGCTTTGCCAATTCCTATGCCTATAACTATTAGATGTCTATTTAAGTATCCATGTCTTTCTAGCTATCTGTCTTACCTAATTATCCTTCCCTCTATTTAATCATCCATTTATCTATTTGTGTATATATACACCTACCTGTATTGAAAATTCCAAGTGATACTCATGCTTTCAATGCCTATTGAATAGTGCAGGGTTCATTTTTGTCCGTGTTCTCTCTCCAATTGTGGGGTACCTTGTGTCATTATATTCAATATTTTTACCAATTTCTGCAAGTCTAGGAAATATAGAGCATCATGTCATACTAATACAAAACAGCTACTATGTACATTTCAATATGGTTATGGCCTTTTAAAGAAGACAGCACTGTGCACATGCAGGGAACTACACATATTCTGCATTCTCTTTGCACATCTAACTGCAGTTGCTATGGATGGAATTAACAGTGTTTGTCCTTCCACAACTAACTTATTTCACTTAACATAATACCCCCAAAGTTTACATATGTTGTAGCACATACAAGAATATCTTTATTTATTTTGGTTTATTACTATTCCATTCTATGTATGTAACACAATTTCTTTATTCATCTATCAGAGAATTTTTAGGTAATTTCTACCTCGTGGCTATTGTAAATAATGCTGCAATAAATCTGAGAGTGAAAATATGTTCAAAATTTTGCTTTCAATTATTTTGGATAAATGCCTAGAAGTGGGACTGCTGGATCATGTAGCAGTTCTATTTTTAATATGTTTGAAAAACCCATGTATATGGTAGGTTTATTAAAAATGATTGCAAATGCATATACTACATCGTTATGAAAGGTGTACAGGAGTTTCAGTTTGCCTATGACCTCACTGACACTTGTCATTTTCTGTTTGTTTTACAATTTTTAATTGCCAGGGTGTGTGCACTCACCAGAGAGAGATGGAGAGAGATAGGAGATACCCCCTACTGAGGTGTGGTCATATCTCAACTCCTTCTCCACCCTATTGAGATTCTGAGCAAGCACACACACGTGCCCGGCATTTTTCTCAAACACCTGAGGATGGGACTTGAACTGCAGTCAGTCGTGTGTAATCCAGGTTCCTTAACCCCTAGGTTGTGGGGCTGGGCCTGTTTTTTTTTTTTTGTTTGTTTGTTTGTTTTTTAACTTCCTGTGATCTCAAAATAAATGAAGTGATCTCACTGAGTTATGACTTCTATTTCCTTTCAGGATTAATGATATTCAGCCCCATTTCATTAACACATTGGAGTTTCATATATCCTCACTAGAGAAATGTCTATTTAAGTCCTTTCACAAAAATTTTGTGTTTTAGAGGTTTTTGCCATAGGGCACATATGCTTTCTGGAGAGAGCGAGAGAGAGACAGACACAGTGCGATGGAAAGTGAGAAATCACCTCCTGAGGGGGTTAACCATGTCTCAATCCCCTCTTTTGCATTCTCCTCCCAAGATCTTGGGCACATGCACATATGTGCCTGGCCTGATTTTCAGGTCACCAGGTCTGGGACTCAAACCATGGTCAGCCATGTGGGAATCCAGTGACATAACCAGTACGCCATTTGCTGGTCCTCTTGTACAATTTATAATTGAGTTGCTTGATTTTATGCTATTGAGTTGTAGAAGTTTCTTTTTTTTTTTTTTATTATAGTGAGATTTTTGCTATAGAGCATGAGCTCTCACCAGAGAGACAGATAGACAGACTGTAGTAAATCACCCCCCCAGTGAGGATGTCCATGCTGTAGTCCATTCTCCTCTTGAGATTTTGGGCATTCACACATACTCACACAATGTGAGTTTCAAGGTGCTGTATCCAACATGGTTGGTCTTGTGGACACCTAGTGATGTAACCATTATGCCATCCGTAACCCTTTCTTAAATATTCGTTTTACAAATATTTCCTTCATTCGGTAGGTTTTCATTTCACGATTTCCTTTGCTAGTAAGAAGCTTTTAGTTTGACTTTAGCTTTTAGCCCTCCTTGCCAATTTTTACTTTTGCTACCTGTGCTTTTCGTGTCATATCCAACAAGTCACTGCTGACATATGAATGTCTTGAAATTTAACCCCTATGTTTTCTGCTAGAAGTTTTGTAGTTTTATATCTTGTGTTAGTCTTTAATATTTGATTGATTTTTGAGAACAGTGTAAGATAGAGGTCCAATTATATTCTGCTACTGCCGGATGTCTAGTTTTCCAACACCATTTGTGGAAGAGACTATCATTTCCCCTTGTATCTGTTTGGATCCTTGTCAGATATCAGTTGGCTGTATACGTCTAAGATTATTTGTGGTCTCTACTCTGTTCCCTTGGTCTTTTCATCTTACTGTATATTGTATTGTTTAAGGATAGAAACACAACTGATGTAATATTGATTTATTTTGCTAATTTATATAATTTATTACTCTTAGTAATTTTTTTTATTAATCTTTAGGGATTTCTACATGTACTAATATGGTGTCTGAGAGTAGAGATAAGTTTTCTCCTGGTTTTCTGATTTGGATGTCGTTCATTTTCTTATTTAATTGCTTCAGCTAGGAATTCTAGTCCTGTTTTGAATGGAAGTGGTAAAACTGGGCATTTTTGCATGATTTCTGATCTCAGAACAAAAGTTGTCCATTTTCACCTTTGAATATGATATTAGTTGTGAGACTTTTATATGTGTACTTCATTACAATTGCGGTAAAGTATGCCGATTCCTAATTTGTTGAGTGTTTTTATTATGAAAATGTGTTGAAATTTAGTAATTCAATAAAATGTGGGGGGAAAACAGTATAGAAAGCAAACATAGATACCAGAGACAGTGGGGAAGGAGAGTGGGAGATGGTAGAGGGTAAGAGATAGGGAATCAAGCATGGGGAAAAAAGCAAAACATACAGGAAACAAGAAATGGAAAATTATTTGTTGACAATAACATGTATGTTGATGTGCTTGATTGAGACAATATACAGTGTACTCTGGATGGAAAATCTCATTTTGTATGCTGTAATGATACACAGTGAATGAATGCAAATAAAAAAAATATAAAAAAAATCACTTGTGAATATATCTAATGTTTGTGTAGTCCAAATGTCTATACCGAATTGAGTATTAACTACAAGGTAATTCTTGGTTGGGCTAATCAGCTTCCATTGACATATCTTGTGAAGGTTTCTATTTAACCACAATAAGATGGATCATTTATAACTCTGAAAATATTCGCAATGATCAGTTTTTATTTAATCCTTGCTATTAGAGTATCTGATTTGGTTAAAAGCTTGGAGCTGCAGGTGGTGGTGTGGTCGAAGGGCTGGGTCCCTTATGACTGGCACCACAGTTTGAGTCTAGGACCCAGCTGTCTGGAGGCACAATGGGTGTGTGCGTGTCCAAAATCTTGAGAGGAGAATGGAGGAGTGGGGATTGCATCTCCTGGAAGGTGATTTTTTTCACTTCCTTCTCTCTGTCTCTCTTTTGAGAGTGCACACACCCTCTGACAGAAATCTAAAACAAATTGATTAATTCTTTAAAAAATCATAGTGGTTGGAAATAATTAAAAATAGGTTTTGATGAATTAGGCAACATTATTTAAAAAGAGAATAAATTTGAAAATCTGCATGGGAGGATTAGCTGATGGTATAGTGGTTACTTCGCTGGACTTCCACACAGTTGCCTATGGTTCAAATCCTAGACCCAGTAGCTTGAAACTCACATCTGGCATGTGTATGTGTGTGATCAAGATCCTGGGAGGAGAAGGGACTGTCGTGTGGCCATCCCCCCAGTGGGTGATCTCTCTCTTTTCCTCACACTGTTTCTGTCTCTGTCTCTCTTTTCGGCAAGTTCACATGCCCTAAGGCCAAAGACTCTTAAAAAAAACTATAAGGGAAATGATGAGAATATAAACCAAAGATGATAATGTAATATGCTACACAAGCTAATAAGTATAACAATGGTAAACATAGAGCATAATTATTATATAATCAGTCATTCATAAAACAGTTATTTGAATTTTCTATTTATTCAAAATTATACAGTTAATACTTTTAAATTGTAATTTCTAATCAAGAAATCTAATCTCATTTTTTTTAAAAGTACCAGTACAATTATGCCCACCTCCACCTCAGATTCCTAATGCTCAAGATATGAAAACTACACTGAATTATCAGGATGGAGAGAAGGTGTCTGTTCTTTGCCAAGAAGGTTACCTAATTCAGGAAGCAGAAGAAATGGTGTGCAAAGATGGGAAGTGGCAGTCGTTACCACGCTGTGTTGGTCAGTGTGCACAATCGTCGTATAGCAAACGTTCTTTCTAATGGGATTAATACATCACCATGCTCTGTGTGAATGAAAAAAAAAAGATCTTGTTCATGTCTATTACCTTTGTCTTGAAATCAGAATCATAAGCTGCTATCTAGCCATAAATCAATCAACCACCATTATTTCACTTCTGAGAACAAAATACAGACAACAATTTGAGACTTCAATGTAAATACCATGTGAAATGTCTGTGTATTTTACTTCTCATGATTGAGAGAACATAAGTGAGGGGAATATTGCACTAGAGGATGGTAACTTAGATGATGAAGAGACGTAGACTTTTGCAGATCTCTATTTTATTTTTAAATAAGGTTCTTTGTTCAAATTATATTGGTCTTAAAATATCAAATAGTATTTTATTTTATTTTACAATGTAAATATTTTATTTGTGTGTGACTTATTTGGTTGTAAATATTTTATTTGTGTGTGACTTTGATTTCTGTTCATTGTATAGAAAAAATTTCATGCTCTCAACTTCCTGAGATAAAAAATGGAACCCTTACATCACCTAGATCTTCAGGAAAAAATAAAAAAATGAGTAAGCCCAGTTCTTACCCACATGGCACTAAATTAAATTATAGCTGTGATGAAGGTTTTCAGAAGCCCGAAGAAGATGAGATCACATGCTATATGGGAAAATGGAGTTCTCCTCAGTGTGTAGGTGAGGACACGGAAAACTCAAATTCTGCTTTGGTATAGCTAATTTAAAATGATCTATTTTTGTGAAAGTCAAGGAACAAAATAATTTAGATTATTATATATATATGTGTGTGTGTATATATACATATATAAAATCAGTTATACACTTTACTATTAAAATAAAACTCATATAATTTAATCAATCCTATATTTCTTAGTTTTATTGGCTCATTATAAAATTATTATTTTTCTTTTCTTTTTTTTTTTTTTTCTGTAGGGTATTTGTGCTAATGGAGGAGACAAAGAGAGAGGGGAAAAGTGAGAAATCACCCCTCAGGGAGGATGGCCGTGCTGCATCCCTTCACACCTCCACAGTCCTCTCAGGATTCTGGGCACATTTACACACACACATACACACACACACACACAGACAAATAACCAGTGTGATTTTTCAAGCCACTGGGTCCAGGACTCAAACTGGAATCAGCTATGTGGGATATAGCCACCTTAACTTCAATTTCAACTGCTGGTCCTAGAATTTATTTTTTATTTTTTTTATTTTTTATTTTTGGCTAAATGGTGCATGTGCATGCTGAAGAAAGAGAGAGAAAGAGAGAAAGACAGGAGAAAGCACCTCAGTGGAGGATGGTGATGCTTCAATCTCTTCCTCCATTGGGAGTAGACCCTTTCCCGGGATCCCCAGTGCTGGAAAGGGCCTCCCATGCAGGACAGCATGGCCCAGTAGAGGCCTGCTCTCTCCTAGGCTTCTCGTCATCTCTCCCTCCATTAGAGATTTTGGGCACAAAGGCACACGTGTCTGGCATGTTCCTCAAGCCACCAGGTTCAGGACTAGAAGTGCAGTCGACCCATGAGGAATCCAATGGCCCCAGCCCCATCACCAGGCTGAGGGCTGGCCCTCTGCCATTTCTTTTTCTTTTTCTTTTTTTTAAGTATATAGTGAAATTAAATGTGCTTACTCTTGTAGGTTGTAATGCTGCTTTTCCACTAAGTTTAAAAATACTTTTTATATTACTCCTAAAAGATTGCTCTGACTTCATACAGCATATAGTACTTTTCTTCAGATTATTCATCCCCAGTGAGCTTCTTTTCCTCACTCATGATTGATTAGAGAAGCACTGGTTATCTTTCTTAAAAGTGTCGACAGTTTAAGTTTCAAGTTCTTGATCAGATCGGGACAGTTGGTGAGGAGGGTACACACCAGAAGGGTGGCTTTAGGAAGCATTTGTGCACCTGCTCGGTTGTATCAAAGAAGTAACTTTTGGGTTACTTCTTTTCAAATAACATTATTTTATTTTATTTTTTTCAAATAACTTGATTATTTATTTATTTTGATATTTTTTATTTCATTTTCTTTTATATAATAACATTATTAAGTATGAAAACAGGTACATAAAATTAATTTTTTTAATGAAATACAAAGTCATTCTTTCATTATTTTATTTTCAGGACTTCCTTGTGACCCACCTTCGATTCCTAACGGTACTGTACCTCACCAGTTAGAAACTTACCAATTTGGGGAAGAAGTTGCGTACACTTGCTCAGAAGGCTACGGAACCGATGGGCCAGCCTTTACAAAGTGTTTAGGAGGAAAGTGGTCCGACTCACCAGAATGCATAAGTATGATGTATTTAATTTTATTCCATGTTTGATAAATATTTTAAATTCAAAGTTTATTTGATACAAATAAGAAAATAAGCAGAAATTCTAGAATTTTTATGATATCTCTTAAATGTTCGGGATTCTGGTAGAGACAGTCATAGACCAAAAAAAAGTGTTGGACATTATGAGCTAAATTACTTCATTTTTATATTTTCTTCTGTGAGCTTTCAGCATTCTCTGATATACGTGGTCACACTTCTCATTTCTATTCCTGGAGCACAACTGGCCCCTACTCATCAACCTCATTACTGTTCATTCCGCTGCATTTGATCAGCTCTCGGTCTATAAATACAGGCACTACACACCGAGTGACTGAGTTTCACTCCCACTGCCGATGACTAGGTCGTTAAGTGAATTGGTAGAGCAGCATAGAAGCGGACGTCTGGGGTGTGTGTGGTGCCATAGTGTATGCAGTTTTCAGTGACTAGTATTGGGTTCTTGGGAAAGTCATGATGAAATTTTTTATGTTTTTCTGTGCAAAATTGTGCAATGAATTTCCTGATGATTCAATAAATGACACTACACTACAATAGTGCAATTGTGTCCATATAAAAAGCATACATTGGAAAAGCACCAGAAAGTGACAAGACACACCACAACACATAATATAATCTGGCATAATCGTTTTTACTTCCTCTGCATACTACTGTGAGTGCACAATACAGTACACACCTGTGAACAAAACACGTAGTCTTGTGTGATTGTGAATGCTTCCTGTAGTTGATCCTAACCTACTGCAGGAACCAAAGACGGAGAAAGGGGATTCCTGAGTCTCAGACAAACTGAGAAAGAGGATTCTCATGTTAGAGAACTGGTCGTAAGTCCCAGCAGTCATTAGATAGGTAGGTCATTTAGTAAGGAGTGGCCGAATTTATGTTTCTAACATGTTTGAAATACTTACTATAGGTAATTTGCATTTGACACAAACAAAACAAGAGATACATTCATAATATAACTGACAAGTGTATGCACAGAATAATCTGAATGCAAAAATGTGATCTCAAGCATCAGTAGTTCTTCAAGGTTCTGATATCAGCCCCGTCTTATATACTTTTGCTAAATTTAGAGCAAGTCAATGTAATTAATTCAGAATGGCTAACATATCTTGTCAAGTTATAAGAAAAATATTGTATATTATTATTTGAATCTATATGTACAAAAGTATAAAATAGAATATTTGGAGATTATTTACTGAACCAATGTATATTATTTTTCTTTCAGAAACAGATTGTGTTGGTTTACCCATGTTTCCTGATGCCACACCTGTAAAAGAGGAGAAGACCTTATATAGGTCAGGAGAACAAGCAATTTATAAATGTCCCACAAATTACCAATTTGTTGGTTCCAATTTAATCACATGTATTAATGGCAGATGGATAGGAACGCCAACATGCAAAGGTACTTTGATAAACTTTCAAAATTTATTTATTAGAGTCAGGCAATACAATGTAAAATGATCTCCAGTATCAATTGAACTAAACACAGATTAATTTTTTAAGCCATGAAAAATAGATTTATGCCTAAAGATAAAAGGCAGGATTTGCTATCCAGTGGTTAACCTTGTAGCCCAGTGTTCTTAAAGTGTGGACCCTGGCCCAGCAGGATTCACTTCTCCGAAATGGTTAGAAATGCAAATTATAATTCATGGGTGTAGTCAGTACCTATTAAAACAAAAACTTGGGCCTGCCAGTGGCATGGTGGTTAAAGTAGCTTGATCCCATAAAGCCAGCTGTACAGTTCGAGTCCTGGACAGGGTGGCTTGAGAAATGTGCTGGGTGCATGTGCGTGCATGTGTGCCCCAAATCCCAAGAGAATGGAGAAGGAACTCTGTCATGGCCATACCCCCTTCCGGGGATGCTCTCTTACTTTCCTCCTCTTTTTCTTTCTGTCTTTCTTGTAGGCTCTATAGCAAAAAGCTAAAAAAAATAAATAAATAAAAATAAAAAGCCAAAAAGCCCAAAGCTCTAGAGTGAGGCCCTGAAACTGCTTTAACCAGCCCTCCGGGGAGTCTAGGCACTCTTCAGTCTGGAAACCCCTACTACAGCCTGTTTTCAGTATTCATGTACCTGAAGCTATCTGTTGAATTATACATTATTTATCAGGGTATCCTGAAAAAATTGCAAATTAAATCATTTAAAAATATTCGTAAATTTATAAGATTTTTCTTTGTTTTCACTCATCTCCAAATGGAATCCTTTGGTTGATCATCTTCCTGTAGCTTAAAGTGTCTGTGTGTGAGTCTGTGTGTTTTTTTAAGACTTTTTATTTATTAATTTATTCTACTACAGAAAGAGAGACAGAGAAAGCGGAGAGAGAGCGAAACCTCCAGCAGGGTCCCCATGAAAGGGTGCAGGCCCAGCCTCGCGCACCCTGGCTCCCGGGCATGTGTGCGCGTGCTAGGAGACCTGCAGAAATGAACCCCACACCTCCCCTGTGGGTCCGGAATCACAGAGTATCACTGACGTGTCATTTCTGGCCCCAAAGAATTCTTAACCTATTCTCTAAAGATATGTCTTTTTGGTTTATTTTTTAAAAGACTGAAATTACAGTTACACAATTTGAAAACCAAAACCTGATGCCGCAGAGTCTCTGTCTTCTCATTTTTCATACTACTTAAAATCTAGTTGAATTTATTGGATTTTTCATATTTACTCTAGTAAACTAAAGACAAATGTCCAAGAAAACTTCTTTTTACTGGCTTCCAAGTGCAGAGGGGAGTCCATCTGATCCTGCGAGGAGAGGGGGACGAGATATAGGATATCAATGCTAAAATATTACAAAACGTATTCATCAATATTTTATGATGTTTATTGGAATAAACAAAATCTTTCATAATGCATTATATATTTAAATCTCATGTGAAGTGTATTTACCATCATATTAATCGATTTGCTACTCAAAAAGAACGCTAGATAGAGATACTTCTTTTCTTTCCTCAGATATGTCCTGTGGGAATCCACCCACAGTGAAAAATGGTCGCATGACATCAGAACCAAAGACTAAGTACCCGCCTGGTGACAGAGTGCGTTATGAATGTGACAGATCTTTTGACGTATTTGGGGGCATCGAAGTGAAATGTCTAAATGGAAACTGGACAAATCCACCCCAATGCAGAGGTAGAGTATCATTCCTCCCTCTAATTTTTTTTTAGAATATAATAGGAATAAAATATACTGAAACAAATAAAAGAAAGTAATTCTCCTGGATATATTTTTCAAATACAAGTAAAACAATGCTCCTTAAAATTCAGTCGTGTTTGTGAATGGGACCAAGACATTTCTGTTCAAGAAAGATTTAACTAGATTAAAGGAACAGTTGGAATATGGAAAAATACTTTATTAAAAATCTTCAGTTATTTCCTTAGGAAGAAATGTATACAAGATATCTTATGTCCATTTGACATCTCTAAAATATATTTTCCTTGACATAAAGAATTGGTGGTTGAAGAATGATTATGGAGCTTCTCCAGGGGTTTACTTTATTTATAAAAAGAAGTCCAGAAGGGTGTACTTTAATATTTAGAGATCAGGAAGTAAGGGAAAATAAATGATGTAATTTTGATTCAAATATCAAACATAATTGAACCAATAAGTAAAAGACAGTTGATGAGACCAGCAGATGGCATAATGGTTACGTTGCAAGACTCTCACATAGTAGACGAGGGTTCAAGTCCTGGACCTGGTGGCTGGAAACTCACTCTGGGCATGTGTGTATGCCCCAAGTCCTGAGGGTGATTTCTCACTTTTTCTCTCTCTGTCTCTTTCTGTCTTTCCATCAAACATATGTGCCATATAGCAAAAATCTCTCTTAAAAAAAAGATAAAGATAGTTGATTTGATTTACCATGCTTTTTCTCAATTACATTGTTTTCTTCTCCATCATGCAATCTCAATACTCTCTTGTCATCTTTTAGTTCAGAGTTCCTTCAGTGATTCTCTGAATAGGTCTGCTTGAGAAGAATTTTCTTGGTTTTACTTTGAAAATGACTTTCTGTATCCCTTTATTCGTAAAGGGAGGGGTCATTGAATAGAGAATTTGCTTACATCACTCTTTTCTTACATCACTCTCTTAAAAATGTGCAGTTCTTTTTGTCCTGGTTGGTCAAAAACTGAGAAATCCTCTGTCATGTGAATCTTTGGTCTCCAGGAGGTACTGGATAGTTTCTGTCTAGCTGTTTTATCTTTAAGCAGTTTTATTATGATGTGTATTGGCATCATTTCATTGGGCTTATCCTCTTTGGAGTTTCTCAGCTTTTTGAATATTTAGGTTTATTCTTTTTAACCAATATGGGAAAACAGTCATTTTTTTCCCAGATTTTTTAAGACCCATACTTTTTCTTTTTATGGATCTCCAATATATTTTCTTTTCTTCTAAAGATCTCTGAAATTCAGTTCAGAGGAAATTTGTATTGTCTCTCTTCAAGTTCATGTATTTGCTCTTGCTTCCAGTTTATTATCAAGCCCAACCATCCAATTTTGTTCTTTTTTTAAAATTTCTGTTATACTTTTCAGCTTCATGCTTTTTATTTGACTTTTAAAAGTCACTTAATTTCAACATTGTGTCATTTCAGGATTCTGTTGATCATCATCTTCTTTTTTGAGATTTTTCCTATTCCTTAATATAATGAGTGATTTTTCAGTTGTTCTAGACTTTGGGGGTATTATAGTTTGAGACCTTGGATTTTTAAAAGAAATTACGTCTCTTATTTAGCAGGTTTTGATTATGCTATGTAGGGTATAAATCCAAAGTCTACATGGAGAGGGACAGTGTCTTGTTGGTCTAGGATTTTTAGTTGTACTTAGCAGAAGGAATAGGTAGAAAAATGTTATCCTCATCTTGTCAATATCAGAAAGCTAACAATTCTCTTTTAATATCTATAAATTTGTGTTCCTTCAGTTTTTTTTAGGAGTTGATGTTTCTTTTGTAATAAGAATAAAAAGTTTTAAAAATGACTAAAGACTCAATAAACATTGCTGAATGTTATAAAGAATAAGAAATTTCCTGTTGGTCTTAACTATCTATCTCTTCAGCCTTTATTCATTCAAAAGAACATTGTTAAATACTAGAATGCTACTGTGTCTTTTTTTTTCTTTCTTTTTTTTTTTTTTTAATGCTACTGTGTCTTTAGGGAGGTGGAAGGAAGAACTTAAAATGGAATTCAGTATATGTGGTTAAAATTTTCAAGAAATTATATCTTCCACCAGAAATCTTAAAAGTGAAATGTACTGTTGTATTTGTATTTTCTTTCTTAGACTTGTGCTTCTATTTTGTCTCAAAAATCTACTGATATTTTGTAGACTCTTCAGGAAAATGTGGGCCTCCTCCACCTATTGACAATGGAGACATTACATCATTTCCGATGCCAGAGTACCCCCCTTGGTCATCAGTTGAGTATCAATGCCAGTCCTTGTATGTGCTTGAGGGCTCCAAGAAAATAACCTGTAAAAGGGGAGAGTGGTCAGAACCACCAAAATGCTTAGGTAAGTACTTAAATACCTCACAGCTCCTGGGAAAATCAGTGTAATGACTATGATAATTACAACAGAATTTTTACAGATTAACACACAACCATTGTGCTAAATATTTGACTACCAAATATTAATATGTGAGAAAATAAAGTTTTAAACATTATTTATATATTTATAGTTTATTCAAAAATGTTTAACTCACAAATTAAATTCTATATTAATATGGTGTCCAATATGGTGATTTGATATATTTATAGTGTAATGGTTGCCACAATTAAATTAATGAAAAATTCATCCGCACGCATAGTTACTGCTTTATAAACATGTTTGTGTCTGTGTGTGGGTTTCTGTGTGTGAGTGTGGTGAGGACCCTTAGGATCTGCTCTTTGATCAAATTTATAAACAGTATGGAATATTTACCGTAGTCCCTATGCTGTACAAGAGTTCCCCAGGTCTGACACATCTTATAACTGAAATTTGTACTCAGTAGTCATATAAAAATGATAGCGGCAGGTTCTTAACATGATAATAGGTGTTACGAATGTCTCAAGAAACATAGTACTCCAACTTTATGTGCTTATTTCAACTTTACCTGAATCTGCATTATGCTTAAGGAATTTGGGTAAGAATTCCTGAACCATAATATAACATCTTACCTGAAAGTTTATGGAGTTTTGTAAACTACTTAATTGTTCTATGTTCTTTTTTTTAATACTTTCAGATGCATGTGTAATATCAGAAGAGACCATGGAAAAACATAATATAATATTAAAATGGAAAGAAAACCAAAAACTTTATTCCAGAACAGGAGACACTGTTGAATTTATGTGTAAACGTGGATATCGTCGTATAAATTCCCAGGCATTTCGAGTACAGTGTCTGAATGGACAGCTGCCATACCCCACTTGTGGGAAAAGATAATGACTAAGAAGTATTATTATAACTAAAATGTGATACTTCACACTGAAATTTTATTACTAATACTTTATTTTTTCAGTATTGCTTAACTCATTTTAATTCATAAATAAAAATTTCTGTTGATTTGTGATAATATAGATATATCTCAGAATAAGAACCCCCACTTCTTGAAAATACTGCATTAAAACTTGCAACCTAAAATCTGTGTGTTTTATTTTTAAACAGCAAGGGCAAGAAATTTGATACTATTATTTTGGTGCCTGTTTCTATCCATCCCTAACCCAGCTCTTTCAACATTGTGTGCAAGTGTTTCACAGGAAATGGATAAGATATTGTTCTCTTCATCTCTGAAATTATATAACTTTGCAAGCACATAAAAATCAATCAGATCTCATCTTAGTAATCAGAATTAGATAACAATTACTTGTTTCTTATATCTCATCAATAAATGTACTAAAATGATGAAATGTACTCACTTCCACAAGATACCAATCTTGCACCTTTATGAATACAATCAAAACATAAGGAGTGGTTGAAATTGAATTGCCTTTATAACTTGGTCTTATGGAATTGGCCTACTGGGCCATTCCAGAAGGATGCACATCCCTCCACTTGAACATCACTGGATTGGGACACTAATTCCTAACCATACTCCGCTGATTCTGTTCATCAATAAGCTAACCTTTATTGTAGGCTTCAAGCAATGTATGTATAGTCCAGAATAATGTATTTGTGAAAAGGAGTTGCATTGATTTTTAATGTTTTATGAATTCTTTTTTCCTATCATATAAAACCTAACTCTATGCTCATGGCCTCATGGACCACTCTGCATCCGGCCATCAGCGGAACATTATTCCCCCAATGTAGATAAACGTGTCTTGTCCTGCTGGAGCTGTGGTATGTTTTGGGGTCGTATAAATTTATGGGCAAGTCCTCTCACATAGGGGCTTCCTCAGAACATGTCCTGGCCAGGGTGAACAACACATATGAAAGCTTAGCTCCCTCTGCCCTTTGTGTATTTAAGTAAAGCATCACTCCATCCAGTGTGTGGTGTGTTTCCTGTGGCATCTGCAATAGCAAGCAGCAAGGGCAGATGTGTAGAGCCCTCCCCTGAGATTGGCAGCTAGTACACGCTGTTCTGCTCCCTGGAAGTTATAACTGGTGCCTAGTGTTCGGTTTAACCGAGTTACAGGATCCAAACAAATTCAAAACCAAGTGGGACCAAGTCTTTTAGATCTGAGGAACTGAGACTAGTCTTCTGTGCCTAGATGCCCTGCTCTTGGGCCTCCCAGGGTGGTAGCCCAATGTAGAACTTCTTGGTGTACCAGAAAAATAATAACACCCTTCTTCAGTCTGAGGAGGACCTGTGGGTCTGAGGTTCTATATTATGAGGTTCTTCTTTCAAGACATTTTTCCATTATTGCATTTCTTTCAGCCCAGGTTGTAAGCATTTCTACTGGTACAACATTCTCGAAAGCATTGCCAGTCTCCCGTGCATGAACAGGATCTTAGCTATCACACAGGAGGATCCATTCCAGATCTTCCTGAGCATCACATGTCTACTTCTGGCTTCTGCTTAGATGGATGACTAGCCACAGAAATACACCTAATCTTTATAGTGTATAGTTGTCCAGCCACACCCTTGGCTCTGTTCCTGAGCACACCATCTTGGTAGACTAAGACCTTTCAGGTCATCTAGTGCTGGTTTTTTTCTGAGAAGCTTATTCCAAAATTTATCTTTTATCTTGCATCTTATGATAAGCAGTAAAGAGAAATCAGGCTGTATCTTCAAATCACGTGGGAATCTACTCAGTTAAATATCTAAATTTATAACTGGGATGACTAATTTTATGTGACAACTTGGCGAGGTTATGATACCAAATTGCTTGGTCAAATACTAGTCTACATATTGCTATGAAGATTTTTTTTATATATGATTAATATTTTAATCAGTCAACTTGTAAGAAAGCCAATCTAATCTATGATTAGATTAAGAGACACTAATGACTCTATGACCATTCAAAAAGAGAGCAGTGAAGGTCTGTGGAGGGACACAGGAATAGAGATATACAGTGGCACCATTGGGTATTCATGGTCACATATTTATCAGGAAATAACTTTCTTAAACATATTTCTCAGGTTATCAAATATATATATAATTTTATTTATTTATCTACTTAACTTATGATTTCAAGCTGCCAGGTCTGAATTTTGAACCATGGTCCCCATGTGGGAGTCCAGTGCCTTTACCACTATGCAACCTGCTGGATTGAAGGATAATTCTCTTTATTATCTGAGGAGACATGCTCTCTCCAGAGAGAGAGAGAGAGAGAGAGAGAGAGAGCTCACGTGCCCAAGGAGTGTGGCCACACAGCAATCCCTTCACCATTTCTCCAGCCCTTTGGAATGTGGAAGCATGTATATGCACATGCCTGGTGTGATTTTCATGCCAGTCAGGCCATGACTCAAATGACTTTTCTTAAGGGAAGATCTGGCTCCCCTATTCACCAAACTATGGGGCAGTCCTGTCAAGTATATTTTGATTGGCTGGCTGTCCCTAATTGTGCTATTCAAATTAGAGAACAAAAAGGATTAGCTCAAAAATAGAAATTCCCGGTTCAAAGGCCACATAAATAATCCGGAAAATTCTATGTCTACCCTGAAAGAAGACCCTCTTTTCTGCATCCACAATGATAAGCTTGCTGAAAATCTAATACAGAGTCTCACTTATCCTTCAAGTGGCTAAATAGCAGAGCAAAGTAAACTCCCAGTCTCATAGGGTGTCTTCAGTTTTAGTAAGAGCTTAGCAGGAAATACATAGAATTCTGAAACGTAAAAAGTAAACTCGTAGTAGTCCTGATAAATCCAGGGGCACTAACCCTCTTAAGTCTGATGTTTTAAAAAATTATTTGTATGGTTATACTTTTCATTAGTAGATTGACTTACAAATAATAATATAGCAGAGAATATTTGAATTATTATTGATGACAATACATTATTGTATAGGAATAGAAGGTTCAAATGGCCATTGAGCCCATGAAAAGATGCTCAACATTTCTGTTGTTGTATTGGAGAAGCGCATATTAACATCACAAAGCACGGGGCCGACCCTGGACCACAGTGGTTAAGGGAGCCAGATCTCACATGTCTTACTGTGGTTTAGTCCTGTCCCACAGGTTAAAAAACAGGCTGAACACTTTCCTGTTTGTACCCCAAATCCTGACATGAAGGAGGAATGGAGAAAAACAGATCGTGGTGTGACCATACCCCATTGCAATGGTTCTCTCTCTCTCTCTCTCTCTCTCTCTCTCTCTCTCTCTCTCTCTCTCTCTCTCTCACACAGGCATGTACCCTGTGGCAATAAAAAAACACCACCATGCGGTATTGTCTCATACTGGAATGGGCATATGTTCAAGAAGGCATGTAACTGTGGATGAATATGTGGAGAAATTAGAAATCTCACACAAGTCTGATAGGATTATAAAAAATCATAGCCACCTTGGAAAACTCTTTGGCAATTTTCCTTAAAAGGGTAATATACAGCTACCAAATAATGCAACAATTCCACAGCTAAATATATACCCACCAGAAAGGAAAACATATGTTCACACAAAAGCTTGTATACTAATTGTCATAGAAACGATCTTTATAATTTCCCCAAGTGGGAAGAATCTAAACGTCCGTCGCTAGATGACTAGGTACCAGAAATGCGGTGTACTTACGTGGTGGCACATTATTCAGCCATAAACATCTGATGAGTTTCATGTGTCAGTAGTAGCAGCCATTCTAAACCCGTCTAAAGTTGACTCTGCTCTGCCTGAGGAACGTATAATAACATCCCCTGAGGTGTTACTTTGCAGGACATGGCTGATTCTCCCCAGGTCACACCCAAAAATCCCTTTTTGCTTTCAGGCCTTTAACTAGAATCAAGGTCCAGCAGCTCCTGAAAGGTGTGGTACACAGTGTGACCCAAGGAAGGGGACTGCCCTCTAGAGAGCTACATGGTTTTCCAAATTTATAAAGTTAGGAATTGGGGAATATATGTGGATATAAATATTAAAGATGTGAGATAAAGATGGGAAAGTATGAAGTGAGAATACTCCACTTATATTCAAATGAATTCACTAAGCAAAGATTCTAGATTTAATGCACAGCTGGAAAGTTAGAAAAGGCTCTGTTTTCCTGGTTGCTTGGACCAAAAGGTGGCGGACACTAATGAAGAGGAAATGCCGACCGTCTTCCCATACAGTAGCAGAAGACATCCTAAGGTATAAGAAGCATGGAATATTAGAGGGTTTTATCAATTAAAACACTATCCACCCTGGGAGAATCCAGAGGACACACCTTTCACCATCGAAGTGAGAAATACACTTGTGAGGGGAACCTATTATCCTTGAAAAGCTCTGTGGTCACTCTTCTTTCCAGTCCAAAAAGTACAGTGAGGGGCTGGCCCCATGCAGCCCAGGTGCAGTGGTTAAACGCTGTGCACTGGGAGCAGGAGCCATAGAGCTGACTGCAGGTGGATTCCCGCCCTGGCAGACTGAACAACACACTGGGGACATGAGTGTGCATGCTCCAGATCCCGAAGGAGAAATCAGGGAAAAGGACTGCAATGTGGTAACACCCATTGAGGGATGTTCTGTCTTTGTATGTCACACACACACACATGTGCCCTCACATAATAAAAAATAAAAATGATAATAATATAAAAAATATAGCCCAGTAGGATCTGCTGCCACTGCACTGGGAAACCTAAACAAAGTGGGCATGATTGGACAGAGGGATGGCAGAGACCAGGTGGCCATGCTCAGTCACCAAATGCAAGGTGTGTGTGCCTATGGTAACAGCAGAGTTAAAACAGCAGCCTGAACAGTCTGGTTCACAGAGGCTTACTTCACTGGCTAGTTGCCCATGCTGCTTCCAGAGATACAACGAATGGGGAAGCTACTGAACTTTTCCCCATCCACTGTATCTCTGGGAAGCAAGGTCCCTGCAAACTAATTCATGATCGAGGGCTGGCAAGCTGCGATGCTCCCATGGGAGTTCAGGAAAGATACACTGCGCTTTTCCAGCTGAAAACAAGCTACTTGCTGTTTTTTACTAACAAAAATGGATAAAAACACAATGGCCAGAAAAAGAGATAGGTCCCAGGTCCCAGGAGTTGTGTTAACCTGTTCAAGTGATGAAACCACATCTGGGAGAGCAGATACAGATGACGTCATCACCCAGTTAAGTGTATGACAATCCACTTGCGTTTTTTACTTTTGTTAGCTGAGCTTCTTGGTTTTGGGTCTTTATGGCTTTAACATCACCTGGAAGATTGGAATCTATAATTTTTCAAATTGCTTTTCCCTGTATTTTTTCTCTCCCTTGTGTTTGATGGGAAGTCTCTGGACCTGCTGACAGCATTAGCATCGTCTATGTACTATGTATGCTCTTTTTCCACGCTCCCTCCATGATGCTTTTTAAAGTTTCTCTTTAATGTTGTGGCTTTGAGCAATTTTGTTTTTCTATTTCCAATTAAGAAAACTTTGTGGGACCAGCAGTTGGTGTAATGGCTCTGTCGCTGGACTCTCATGTAGTTGACCACGGTTTGAGTCCCGGACCCAGTGGCTTAACCTCACGCTGGGCGCGTGTGCGTGTGTTCGTGCCCAAGATTCCGAGAGGAGAATGGAGGAGAAGGGATTGTGGCGTGGCCATCTCCCCTGGGGGATGATTTCTTGCTCTCTGTTTCTCTGTCTTTCTCTGTCTTTCTGGTGAGCGCAGGCACCAGAGAAAGAAGAAAAGAAAAAAGAAAACTTTGTATTTTTCACTTTTGTTAGCTGAGCTTCCTGATTTTGGATCTTTATGTCTTCCTGTTTTTTTATCTTACTACCAACTGGAAGATTGGAATGTATAATTTTTCACATTACTTTTCTGCCTCAAACTTTCTTTGTCTTATTCCCATTTGACCACATGATACAGCTGTATAGGTGATTGAATATTAAATGTTTAAATCTTCTTTTTATCTTTATTGCCTATTTTAGAAAATTTCAATCAACTTTCTCACAAATCTATTGCTTTCTTCTATTATTTGGTTGATTCTGCTATTGTGTTCCTCAGTTTTTATATATTTCAAGGACAGGACTCTTGTTTTATTGTTCCTTAGACACTGTATATTTATTTTTTAAAATTTCACATCCTTTTCCTAATTTTATGTACATAATGCATGCGTGTGTGTGTGTACACACACTCCTAGTACATACTTGTTCTGAGTTCTGGTAAAATGTGAGGAACTTAACAAATGATGCTGTCCTAGACCCCAAATTCTTCCCTATATAGGCATTAATGAAATTTCCAATGTTCTCAGTCTTGCAGCATTTTCTCTTCTGCTTGAAGTTTCCCCCCAGGCATGTCCAGTGTACAGAAGGTAAATAATTCACAGGGATTTTATATGGAGATTGCTGGGGATTTCCCAGGTCCCTGGTCCAGAGTCCTTGCCCATGGATTTTCCCAGCTCCGGACTCAGATATCGATTTCTTACACAAATACAACTCCTGCTTTCTGTCTCAGCGCCATCCTCAAAGCATTGCACGGACCTGGATGAGCTTCGAGTGCAGAAGGTGGAGCTCACTGATCGATGCCATCCTTTCAAATCAGATGCTTCCCATTTCTGCCTGCTCTTTGCTCACTCAGGCAGTTCATTTGACGTTTGTGCTGTGTTATTTGCAGGGTTTTCCTGACATAAGCTAGTCTGCTAATTCAGATGTCTTAATTCTGTACTCTACTAAAATTATTTAATATTTAGAAATCATTGTAGCTATTGTAGGTGAGCAAAAGGATGAATTAATTCCTGAGCAGGAGCTCTATGATACTGGTCAGAATTCTTTTTCTCCTCCTTGTAGAAATATTATATGAGGGGACTTAAAAATTTGTTGAAAAGTGGAATGTAAGTACAAATTTATTTTTGTGCAAAAGTTTTTGGGAAAGTTATGCAGCTTTTTCATGACATCCATTTGCCACAAACTTTTGAAGACGCTGATCATACTTTCTATATTAATTATATTTTGAAAGCAATTCTTTTATTTCAAAGAATGGCTTCTTAAAATATGTAAGTAAATATATTTGAGAATTAACAATACATGCAATTAATAAGCTAGTAAAGGGACAGGTGAGGACTTCAGTTATATTTCTTCAACGAAACTGAAATCACTGTGTGTATAAAAATATACAGCTAGCCTGTGGCATAGTTATTAAGGTGGCTGGATCCCATATGGCTGACTGCATAGTTTGAGTCCCAGACCCAGAGGCTTGGAAAACACATTGGGCATGTGTGGGTGTGTGTCCAAAATCCCAAAGGAGGAAGAGATGGAGGAGAAGGGATTGCAGCATGATCATTCCCACAGAAGGTGCTTTCTCTTTCATGCTCTAGCCAGAGTACTCTCTGAACTGCCGCCCCCCCAAAAAAAAACCGTGAAAACATATATATATATGTGTGTGTGTGTGTCACCCTAATATAAAAAGCACCTCCAAATACTTGAGTTGAATATATTTAAATATCGGGATCAGCAGATGGTGTAGCAATTATGTCACTGGACTCCCACATGGCTGACCGTGACTCAATCCCAGACCTGGTAGCTTCAAAATCATGCCCGGTGTGTGTGCGTGAATGCCCAAGATTCTAGGAAGAGAATGGAGGAGAAAGGGCTTGTTCATCCCCCCAGGTGTGATTTCTAACTTTCTCTCTCACTGTCTCTGTCTGTCTTTCAGGCCAGTGCACATGCCCTAATGTAAAAACCTCTTAAAAAAAGTAAATGTCAAGAATAACCTGAAACTCTTGTACTTATAATAGTGTAATTTAATGTGATTTTTAAAAATTTGTTTTTTATTAACAGTCACTATACATCTTTACACTGTACAACATGGTTTTCTAATGTGATTTTAAAAAAGTATTGCTTTCCTAAACACAAGAACACATAGATACATAGATAGAGGAATAGGGCCCAAATACACAAGTTGGTTTCCATAGACTGCCAAAAATAAAGGTCGGTGCAGGAAAGTGAAAGACGAGAGAATATTATAGTTACAAGAGTGATTTCTTCCCCCAGGTTATTCCTTCCTCCAGACTTCCTCACCTATTTTAATTGTTTAAATTCACCTATTTCAGATAATATAACTTAAAAATTGATATTTTTAAAAATTATTTTTAGAGCCAGTCCATTGCCTTTTCTGAAGGAAGTTGGACAAGTACACATGAAGTAAAAAAGTCAAGAAATTATTGGGAAACCACTAACAGAGTTAGGGTTAGAGTTAGGGTAGGGTCAAGGTTACGGATATTGAGGGACATTGCATAAGTCTTTGAACTTTGATATTTACAAATTGATATAAAACCACAAGCTTCATGTGGTGCACTGTCATTCAGAGTCAGGCTCGGTGGCTGCTAAAAAGGCAGATTCCAGCTCACACAGCACGGCAGGACTCTGCGCTAACGCACTCGGGGACGGCTACCATGCTGCTGCTGCTCAGTGCTGTGCTCATCCTGGGGGCTTCCTGTGCCAGCGGACAAGGTGAGGGGAAGCAGACGTGGGCTCCCGGCTTTGCTCTTAAGTGTAACTACCTGGTATCCACCTTCCCGTGTCTATGTGTTTGAATCAATTAGAAAGACTGGTTTGGTGGTTCGAGTCCCGGACCTGGTGGCTTAAACTCACGCCAGGCGTGTGTGCGTGCGTGCCCAAGATCCCGAGAGGAGATGGAGGAGAAGGGATTGCGGCATGGCCATCCCCTGGGGCCTCACTTTCTGTTTCTCTGTCTCTCTCTGTCTGTCTGGTGAGCGCACGAGCCCTGTAGCAAAAACCTCTCCAAAAAAAAAAAAAAAAAAAAAAAAAAAAGACTGGTTTGTACAGAGACACAATAGAAATAATCATGAAAAAATGGTCTCACATTCACCTAAGGGAATAATAAAATAAATTTTCGGTTACTCTGTTTTCTGACTTCCACAGCATGAATAGTCAACACTGACAGGGAGTAACTGAATACCCTCATGAAACTTTGACTAGGAAAAATATCACAGAAAAGATAGTATCAGGGAACCAGCAGTTAGCATAATGCCTATGTCGCTGGACTCCCAAGTAGTTGAGCGCAGTTCACGTCCCGGACCCGGTGGCTTAAAACTCATGCCGAGCACGTGTGCGTGTGTGCCCAAGATCCCGAGAGGAGAATGGAGGAGAAGGGACTGCGGCGTGGCCATCCCCCCGGGGGGTGATTTCTCGCTTTCTTTCTCTATGTCTCTCTCTGTCTGTCTGGCGAGCGCACGCACCCTATAGTGAAAAAACCTCTCCAAAAAAAAAAAAAAAAGTTTTCATCAGATTTTTTTAAAGTCTTTCATTTCCTTTTAAAATCAAATACACTCATTTCTATACTAGACATAAGATCACTAATGTACTTTAAGATACTTCATTAAACATTGTTTATGAATAATATGAATCACTGTGCTTTATTCTTTACTTACTAGGATAGTTATAGTATTTGGTCCACGCAGAGTTTTGTACATTATTTAAGTCTGTCTTAGAAATTTTGCTCACTGACAGCAACAGCAAGAAGACAGCAAAGCTTTCCTTCCAGACTCACAGGTCTCAGAACACTGGATCCCAGCTCACTACGGGAGGCCGTATTGTCAGTGTACCTGCCAAGAAGCTGAGTGGATGTGTAGTTTTACTGGCTCGTGTCCTGAGTCCCCTGTGTATATTAAATGGTGTAGTCGTCCTTTGGAGATAGAGTCAAAGGAATATTTCCAAATGAAGGAAATAGTAGAAGAAGGAGTTTAAGTAAATACGAAAGTGAAAAGTGAAACTTGGACAAATCTTGACTTGATAGTCCAACCCTTCACATTGCTTTGTCCCAGCGCTCAGATGTCAAAAGAGAAAGCAAACCACTTAGGGCAAGAACACTTAGGCATAGATAGAAACATCTTTGTCCATTCGACAGCAAGACGATTATTGAGCAGTGAATTGTATTGCAAGCAGTAGCAGAGATGCTGGAAAGAGAAGGAAAACCAGAACCATGCTATATAGCACTTCTATTAAGAGAGAACATTTGAACTAGTTGTAATGATATATTCTCTCTCTCTCTCTCTCTCTCCACACACACATACACATATATTCTATGTACAAATAGCTGTAAACACATACATATATATTCTCTATAGTCTTTATATTTACTAATGGTTTTTAAATATGTACCCATAAATATGTATAATCTATATATTTACTATTTCTTTAATGACATATTATTTATGTGTGTTGTAACATACCTTCTATGTACATACATGCCAAAAGTACATGTGCCAAAAGACAAAACTCCATTAAAATGCAGAGAAGTATAATTATTCTCAGTTCTTTAGTTGAATGGTAAGAGAAGGGAGGTCTACACACAAAACTTGTACCGGACATATATCAAGCACTCAATGAATACAAGATTCTTGTGTGATCTGTAGGAGAGATGGGTCTCTTCAAATGCGATCGAGTAGAAGATGAAGAGAAGAGTGTAGCCATAGGAACAAACTAAACAAAAACCATGGAAGTTCAAATCTGTGGTTATTAAAGAAGGACACCAGTATTGTGATTTTCCTGAATTTCAAATGTCCACCGATGTAATGGAGGCCAATACGGGAAAGTCCACTATTGATTCATGAGATTTGTTTCCAGTCACTCTAAAAGCTGTGTCAGCTTGGTTTATCATGGGGTAAACAGCTTCAGATTCTCAGTGTTGTCTACCACATCACTTAACATTTTCAATTATTGTGTAACCACAAATTCCCAATTAATTCATTTGTTAGTTGAGCTATTGTGCAACGGCAAATTCCTCAGTTAATTCATTTGTTAGTTGGGCTAATACAGATACCTGTTGCAAACAAGGATCGACTAGATTACAGTAGAAATGAAACACAAGAATAGTACTATTTAGATAATGACTTGAATATGAGAACTATGTCAGGCTGATTTTCTCAATAGCACTATAAAAAAAATGATGACAAAACTTGACCTGACATTGCAGTCGAAAACGTGCTTCCTTCAGTGAGCTCTCTCTAAAGGTAACCTTTGGGCTGAATGTACAATGTCCTTTCACTGAGAGGGCTGCTTTCTCCTTTGAGAATCATAGGGGCAACCCAAACTCTGTGGGACCTCAGACTGTGACTGTATTTGGAGACTGGATGTTCTAAGAAGTAATTAAGTTAATGGGAGATCACTAGTCTAGGCCTTCACCTAGTAGAACTGGTATTTCAATGAGAAGAGAACAGCAGGAGAAGGACCCCTGGAGGGATGATCATGGAGGACAGGGACAGGAGATAGCCCTTTATAGAGCAAGACTAAGGGCCTCAGCAGAAACCACCCCACTGTTACCTTGATGTTAGACTTACAGCCCCCAGAACTCTGACAAAATAAATTTCCGTTGTTTAAGACACTTGTAATACTCAGTTACAGCAGCCTTAGCAGATGAATACCAGAATACTGACACATTTTTAGAAGGCCATTTTTATCAAATACATTTTCCTGATTTCCACTCAAATATATATTAGGTCATGAGGAAAGTCATGAGTTCTATTTCCATGTTTCTCTATGCAAAAATGCATCATGACTTTCCCGAAACCACACACACACACACACACACACACACACACACACATACACCGTTATAAATAGTCACACATATACATATACACATTTAAATAATATATTTTAGAGGATATGTATCAGATTTGGGGAGTCGTATTGTTCTTGTTAATCTTTTTCCTTTTCGAATGTTTTATATTCATGGTTGATGCCTAATTCACTGAAAATGGTATCTACATTTGTACATACATGTTCTAATATTTTTCCATACATACATATGTATATGTTCACACTACTATTCTACGCAACATATTTCCTGAAGTGGAAAAAGAACAGTCAAAAGATTAAGATTTCTAATACAAGATCATAAAGGGTAAAGGAAGGGAGAGACACAGGAAGTGAATGTGTGACTATGAACACCGCTGACATCCCACCAGAGACAAATCTCTTAGATCTGGGAGATCCACGGGACAGAACCACTCTTACTTTCTTCCTCAGGGTTTACATTTTCCAGTGCGATTTAATTGAAAATACTTCTAAAGAACTTGCACATCATGAGCTCTTCTAATGCCTAGTACTCTTAATTATAGATTTTCTTTCATTCACTAAAACGAGTAAACTAGCTATGTATAATAATATATTTATCGATGTGATTATTAAAATAAAGTACAACTATTCATCAATATAGGGTATTATTTTTTTCAAGGAGGAACTTGTGATTTTCCGGACATAAAACATGGAAAAATTTATGATGAAAACAGCTCTAAAGATACTTTCCCAGTTCCTATAGGAAGACATTTCTACTACGCTTGTGATCACAACTTTGTGTCTTCTTCCCAATCTCTCTGGAATCGAATAACCTGTACAGAGGAAGGGTGGTTGCCAACACCAAAGTGTCGCAGTGAGTAAACCCCTGACCCTTATCGTGATGATTTATTTAGTGTGTGCAGTGAATGCCGAGATGAGAGAAAGCTACAAAAATGAGATATGTCACTCTTCTTTTGTAAAAAGATTTTAATTAAAATCAGAAAAGAGATACAGACCTATTTGCAATATTTAAACATTTTCATTTCAAATACTAATTGTCAATACTTTTAGCTATCAATATTTAATTTAAATGCACACTTTTGATAATTGTATTAATGCAACTTGTCCTAAAAATCTTAAGGTCTAATTTTTATTCAAAGTATACTATTTCTTTGAATATTCAAAAAATTTTAAAGAATTATTAATTTAATTTTATTATTATTATTATTATTATTATTATTAAATTTGCTATAGAGTGCATGCACTCACCAGAGAGAGACAGAAAGAGAGAGAGAGAGGAAGTGAGAAAGCAGCCAGCCAGATACAGAACTCCAACCATGGTCAGTCATGTGGGAGTCCAGCGCCCTAACCACCATGCCACCTGCTGACCCCCAAAGAGCATTTTATACTATT
This sequence comes from Tupaia tana, assembly GCA_026018925.1. NCBI lineage: Eukaryota > Metazoa > Chordata > Mammalia > Scandentia > Tupaiidae > Tupaia > Tupaia tana. The sequence goes on along the minus strand of JAKSZU010000007.1, from coordinate 159,359,131 downwards.
TTCTCTGCTTTTCAGTTTTAATTGACTGTATCTATGTTCCTTAAAATCACATCCATCTTACTCTAACTCAGTGTAGAAAAACGAAGAGAAGTGAAGAAGATCAGGATGGAGATGAACGAGTCAGACCAAGGAGACTAAACTCACCTCCTCCCCTGGAAAGCAATTAAGATGATCAAATGAGATAATGAGAGTAAAATGTAGTATCTGAAAGAAATTTACAAATATAACATGCTTCATATATACAAAGTAGTAGTCAGTGATGTTAGATCTTCCCTTTTCTCTTTTAATACACTTGAACTAAGTTAAAAGAATCTAAATTTTTCCCTTTGATTCTCTTTGTTTTCCAGATGTAAGACTCTTTCCTTCCAAGTTTTAACTTAGTTATCTCTTTGGTCTTTAGGACAGTGCTTTTTCCCTTATGTACAAAATGGTCAATCTGCATCTTCGGGACAAACCCACCTTGAAGGTGAGGCTGCATGGATTGTCTGTAATGCGGGCTACAGCCTTCCAGACAACCAGCGCAGTACAACATGTGCAGAAGGCGGTTGGTCCATCCCTCCCAAATGCAGCCCTATCTGTAAGTAAAATACAGTACATTTTTATGTGGTAAAAGTATAACTGTACTACACATGTGAATTATTACTTTAGTTTGCTATTGTTACCTGGTTAGTATTTTAGTTCTAATCAGTCAGGTAAATTTGCACACCTTGGAAAAATTAATAGAAAATAATCTACTTATATTAATTAAATGCAGGCATAATAGGAAGCACTAACCAAAAATAGGTTAAAAACCTTTGAAAGACCCATATTTCAGTAACATGAATTTAATGTTTATAATGAAATTTTGTAGATCTTGGGGATAAGAGTGATGGCTACAATGATGCCACATTTATGTAATTATATGAGTAGAAAACTATGCAACATTAGTTTTTACTTGAAAATGTTAAGTTTATATCATCTAGAGACTATTTAGCACAAAAGTATAACTTCACATTAGAATTGTGTACTTCTGAATTTAGGTTTCCAATGTATAGTTGGTAACATGGAAAACTCTTTCATAGGAAATCTTATTAACACTAGGGATATATTGGAATTGAACTTGGGTTGCACTTTCCCGTACTTTTATATGAAACAAAGCAGTTGCTGAATTTGAAGAACTTGGGAACCAGCAAGTGAGAGTCCTAAAACACCAAGTTCCTAAGAACAGTTTCTATCCCAGCCCTCCACATCTTCCCGTTCTAGCGCCGAATACTGTTTTTGACCCACCTGAGTACACTGATGGCATGGCAGGGCACACCTGTGGTCCTGGCTAACTTGAAGACAGGAGTGGGAGAATTGAACGAGGTGTGGCCCTGTCAAGGGTTCTGTCTCTGTCTCTGTCTCTCTCTCTCAGACACATGAAAGAATTAAATTTAAAAATAAGCTTTAAAACAAAGCAAAACCAAGTAATTTATTATATTATAGTTTCTATGGTTCAGAAATCTAAACATGCTTAAATCAATCCTTTACTAGTGATTCTGTTATACCTTCCTGTCGGAGTATACATTTCTGAATGTTTGAAGTCCTTCCTCGACTCTTGTAACAACTGTTGACTTAAAATCTGTTTTGCCCAGTATCACCCAGCTCTCTTCTGGCTCCCGTTTGTGAGGAATCTCTTTCCAACCTTTTACTTTCCACTATTTTCAGTCTTTGGATCTGAAGAGACTTTCTATAGACAGTGTGTAGACAGTTCATGGGTATTTCAAATTTATGTGAATATATTTTATTTTTAAAATTGACAAATAAAATTATAATAAAAGAACATGTATAATAAGATATTTTGGAAAGCATATATATTATGGAATGACTAAATCTAGTTAATTAATATTTATATTAATTCATATAGTTTATCTTATTTGGGATGAGAACATATCACCTACATTCTCTGCATATTTTTCAAGAATAGAAAATATTATTCACTATAATCACCATGTTATACAATAGATATCTTGAATTTATCCCTCTTATCTAACTGAAAATTTGTGTGCCTTTACCAGTAACTCCCTTACATCCCTCAGTCACTCCAATTCCTGCCAGCCCATGATTAATATAATTCTGCTATTTCTATCAAAGTAACATGCAGACAATCAAATGGCACAAGACCTCACACATTTGTGGAAATCTTTTTTTGTCTTATTATATTATTCATTTTTATCATTCCTATTGGTGCTTGAAATTCCTTGTCAACTAATTCCAACATTTGGTGATTTGGTATTGGTTAATTTTTTTCTCTTTTCAAATTTTCTTGATTCTTTGTCTGAAAAAAATATTTTATTTATTTTTATTTTTAAATATTTGAACAGAGAGAGAGAGAAAGAGGGAAAGTGAGAAAGCAAGCCACGGGGTTCAGGACTTGAACTGCGGTCAGTCATGTGGGAGTCTAGCATCCCAACCACCACATCACCTGCCAGCCCCGCATACAGTACCTATTAATAACCATTGTTACTATCTGTACATTAACTCCCACGACGTATCCATATTTTAACTCATATTTTGATTTAGTCTATCATTAAGTCACATGATTTCTTTTTTCATATTCTAACCAAAAATGTGGACCCCCCCCCAACCTATTGACAATGGAGACATGACATCACTCCCATGGCCAGTTTATCCTCCAGAACATCAGTTGAATATCAGTGCCAGTCCCTCTATCAACTTCATGGTCACAAACAAATAACAAGTAGAAACGGACAGTGGTCAGAACCCCCAAAATGCTTATGTAAGCACTTCACAGAATAGTTGGAATCACAGAAAAGAGTTTATTAAAGACATTCAGTTATTTCCTGAGGAATAAATGTGTACAATGTGTACATTATGTACATTCGACATCTCTAAAATATATTTACCTTGAAAGTAGAATTGGTGGTTAAAGAGTGATTATGGAGCTTCTCCAGGGAATTACTCTATTTAGGAAAAGAAATGTGAGCTCTAGTAAGGGCGTAATTTAATATTTAGAGTTCAGGATTAAGGGAAATCAACAAATAAGATAGATTATCCACTTCAATTTTTTTGAAATCCAATTTGAAATTCAATGATTTTTTTTTCACTCATAACTTTGAATCTACCTCGTTTTTATGCCAAAGAGAATTTTGTGAAGTCAGACGTAGCTGGTTCTTATGTCTCCTTTTGCCACCCGTGGTCTCTAGTAGGACCACTTACGCTCAAAGTAACTGAAGATAAGTTAGGGCTTCTCCCTCTATTTCTCAGTCTTGTTTTTCTTTCCTTCCCATCCTGTGAGAAACATTTTAAAAAAAATTTTTTAAATTTAAATTTAAAGAATTTTAACTTGATTTTTAAAAACTGTTTTCATGTACGTCTCTATAGCTTTTCCCGTCCTCTCTTTTAAGTTGTTGCTCTTGGTATCATGGCATATGTGTATATCACTTACTTTCTGCTGACATCGACATTTGATTCTTCAATTGAAAGATAAAAATCTTGGGACCAGCAGTTAGCGTAATGGCTATGTCGCTGGACTCCCATGTAGTCGACTGCGGTTCGTGTCCTGAACCCGGTGGCTTAAAACTCACGCCGGGTGCGTGTGCGAGCATGCCCAAGATCCCGAGAGGAGAATGGAGGAGAAGGGACTGTGGCGTGGCCATCCCCCTTGGGGGGTGATTTCTCGTTTTCTGTCTTTCTGTCTCTGTCTGTCTGTCTGGGGAGCACACGCGCCCTACAGCAAAACCCTCTTCAAAAAAAAAAAAAAAAAAAAAAAAGAAATATAAAAATGTGATTTTTATATAGTTCTGTTTATCCTCCCCACATTTTAATTATAAATGCCTCCATTATCTTCAGTGCATCTTTGAGCACCATATCAAATTATATAATTTTGATTGAAACAGCAAACATAATTGAACTAATTAAGGAAAGACAATTGATGGGACCAGGAGATGGCATGATGGTTATGTCGCAGAACTCCCACATAAACAACAGCAGTTCGAGTCCTGGACTTGATGGATTGGTACTCATGCTGGGTGCATGTGTGTGTATGTGCAGAATTCTGAGAGGAGAATGGAGGAGAAGGGACTGATGTGAGGGCATCACACGGGGCGGGGGAGAGGGGGGAGAATATGAATTTTCACTTTCTCTCTGTCTCTGTCTTTCCAGCAAGCACACGTACCCTATCGCAGAAATCATCCTTAACAAAGAAAGATAAAAGAGTTGATTTGATATACCACTCTTTTCTTTAATAACATTGTTTTCTTCTCCATCATGAAATCTCGATTTTGTCTTGCTGTCTTACCATTTCTATTTGAAGAATTCCTTCAATGATTCTTTGAGTAGGTTTGCTCTTGGTTTTACTTTGAGAATGTCCTTATTTACTCCTTTTTTCCTAAAGAGTAAGATCACTGAATGAAGAATTCGCAGTTGACAGCTCTTTTCTTACATCACTCTCTTAAAAAATGTGCCAGTTCTTTGTGAGCTGCATGGTCAAAACTGAGAAACCCAATGTCATGTGATTCCCGGTCCCCAGGAGGTATGGTATAGTGTCTGCCCAGCTGCTTTCAAGGTGGTTTTTCTTTTTATCTCTAAGCAGTGTTATTATGATGTGTACTGGCGTCATTTCATTGGGCTTATCCTCTTTGGAGTTCACTCAGCTTCTTGACTATTAAGGTGTATTCCTTATAACCAATGTGGGAAAACAGCCATTGTTTTTTCCATTTTTTTCAACCTTAAACTTTTTCTCTCTTTCTGGGCCTCCAATATTTCCTTATCTTCTAAAGATCTCTGAAATTCAGATCAAAGTTTTGGTTTTCAGTCTATTGTCAGACTAGGAAATTGGTTTCGTCTACCTTCAAGTTCCTGAATTTGCTATCACTTCCAATATATTATGAAGCCCAACCATAGAGTTTTGTTTTGTTTTTAAAATTTCTGTTACACTTTTCAGCTCTATACTTCTACTGGATTTTAAAAATCACTGTTCATTTCAACATTGTGCCATCACAGTGTTCAGTTGATGGTCTTCTCTTTTGACATTTTCCTAGTCCTTAATTTGATGAGAAGTTTTGATTTGTTTTAGACTGTAGGGGAATACTAGTTTGAGACCTTGGTGGTTTTTTTTTTTTTTTTTTTTTTTTTTTTTTTTTAATTACTACTTGTATTTAGCAGGTTTTGATTATGCCATACTGGTCTAAGTCTAAATTGTACATGGAACTACACTGACATCCTAGGAGAGGGACAGTGTCTTGTTAGTCTAGGATATTTTAGTTGTACTTAGCAGAAGGAATAGAGAGAAACGTTTTGCCCCCATCTTGTCAGTACCAGGAAGCTAACAATTCTTTTTTACTGTCTATAAATTTGTATTCTTTAGTTTTTTTCAAGGAGTCAATGTTTGTTTTGTAATAAGAATAAAAATAATTTTAAAATGACTAATGACACAATCAACATTGCAGTATGTTATAGATAAGAATTAGAAATTTTTTGTCTTTCCTATCTACTTTTTAGCATTTATTCATTAAAAAGTACATTGTTGAATACTAGAATACAAAAAAAAGTAAACTTTTCTTAGTGTTTTATCTGTGTCTTCAGGGAGGTGGAAGGAAGAGTTTAAAAAGGAACTCTCACTGTATGTGGTTTAATTTCCAAGAAATTGTTTCTGTCACCAGAAATCGCACAAGTCTTGATATGGTATGCACTGTTGTATTTGTATTTTTCCTTATCACTTGCACTTCTATTTTGTCTCTGAATAAATCAACTGATATTTTGTAGACTCTTCAGAAAAATGTGGGCCTCCTCCACCTATCGACAATGGTGACATTACATCATTTCCGATGCCAGAGTACTCCCCTGGGTCATCAGTTGAGTATCAATGCCAGTCCTTGTATGTACTTGAGGGCCCCCCGAAAATAACCTGTGAAAATGGAGAGTGGTCAGAACCACCAAAATGCTTAGGTAAGTACTTTACTATTTCACAGATGTTGGAAAAATCAGTGTAATGACAATGCTGTTTATTATTTATAACAGAATTTTCACAAGTTAACAAACAGCCATTTTGCTAAACACTTGACTACAAAATATTAATATGTGAGAAAATGAAGTTTTAAACATTCTTTTTATATTTATTGTTTATTTAAAAATATTTAAGTCAGAAATAACATTCTATATTATTATGGTGTATGATATGATTTTATGTATTTATACTGTAATGATTACCACATTTAAATTAATTAACAATTCATCACCACCCATAGTTTCCATTTTCTAAACATGTCTGTGTCTATGCGTGGATTTATGTGTGTAAGTGTGGTGAGGACACTTCAAATCTGCTCTTTGACTAAATTTAAATTAAATAGTATTATATATTAACCATAGTCACTATGCTTTACAATAGAAAACCAGTTCTAACACATCTTATAACGCAAATTTGTACCCTTCACCAACATTTTAATCATACAAAAATGGCAATGACAGGTTCTTACTATGAGAATATGTGTTATGAATCTTTCAAGAAACATAGTACTCCAACTTTATGTGCTTATTTCAACTTTACCTGAATCTACATTATGCTTACGGAGTTTGGAAAGAAATATATATATATATAACCTTGTGTGTTGTAGGAACCATCAGATAAAATTCCTGAACTATTAGATAAAATCTTACCTGAAAGTCAATAGAATTTTGTATACTACTTAATCATTTTATGTTCATTTTAAAAATATTTTCAGATACATGTGTAGTATCAGAAGAGACCATGGAAAAATATAACATAGCATTAAAATGGAAAGCAACCCAAAAGCTTTATTTAAAAACAGGAGAAATGGTTGAATTTGTGTGTAAATGTGGATCTCATCCAACACATTCTCAATCGTTTTGAATACTGTGTCAGAAAGGGCAGGTGGCATACCCCAGTTGTGGGAAAAGATTGTGACTAAAAAGTATTATAATAAAAATTTGAAACTTTTAAAATTTTTTTATTCTTTTTTATCAGATTATCAAGTATATATATATATATTTGTATTTATTTATCTACTTGTTTTTTCAAGCTGCTGGGTCAGGGACTTGAATCACAGTCCACCATGTGGGAATCCTGTGCCTTTACCACCATGCCACCTGTAAGACTGTAGTATAATTCTTTTTATTACTAGAGGGGAAATGTACTCTCCAGTCAGAATGAGAGAGAGAGAGAGAGAAAGAGAGCACCTTCCCAACAAGTGTGGTCACATAGCAATCCCTTCACCATTTCTCCATCCCTTTGGAAGATGGGGACACAATAAATATATTTATATTCAGTGTAACAATAATGTATATTTTCGAGGCTCACAGATGGGGTTTATATGCTTACAACATGTGCACTTTCTGGAATGGCTGATATGAATGAATGAGGGATTATTTTAGATAAAAATAAGCAAAGCAGAAACACATCAGTCAGAGGAAGTTCATGGAACAGAACATGGCAAGGTTGTGAGTGAGCTCCCAAAGAGTACGGCGTGTCAGTGGTCCTTCTCCACTGTTCACAGAGGCTCTAGGGAAGGATGGGTCCAGGCGGTAGGTCCGGGTGGGGGGATTGAAGTGGGTCTGTAGGCAGGGCTGAGCTGTTTCATACATGGTGCTGGAGCTTTGACTCACTGTGATTTGGGAATCAACGGAGGATTTCAAATAGAGCAAGTAAATGGCCATGTGAAAGGTCATTAAATTATGTGTAAGGTAAATGGCTTAAAAGGTGGGAGAAACTTAGAGAGGATTTGAGAAACTAGTTATTACTGCAATTCCAGGAGAAAATATTTGAGAGAAATAGTTTGGAAGATGATAGCCAAGTTTTTTTTTTTTTTTTTTTTTTTTTTTGACAGAGAATCTGAATGGATGAGGAAGACCTAAATGTAGGCCCATTACTTTTCAGAGATGAAATGACAATGAGTTAAATAAAGTTCTTTGACAAAGTCTTATGTCAGTAATTACTCTATTATGAATGATAGAAAAGGTGTTATTTTTGCAGGTTACTCAGTGAAAATACTTACAATAAACCTTTAATTTTATATATATTCATGACACGAATGTTACTGGCTACCATTTATTCCAAGACTACTAATTTATCCTCAAACTAAATAAAATTAGAAAGATAGTTTTAACCACAATTTTAACTTGCTTTAAAAATAAATGTAAAGGACAACAGATACATCATTCAGCAAGCATTCAAGTCGAAACTGAACTTTGATTTGACTGGATGATTTACCTAACCCTAACGATGACAAGGTTTCACAATCCTTCAATTTGCAGTAAACTCTGAATTTGATTTTTCTTTATATAGAAATTTCCTGTGAATTACCAGAAATTAGATATGGATTTCCTCTAGCCCAGAAGAAGACTTTTAGGGAGAACGAACGATTGCAGTATAAATGTCGATCGGGCTTTGTTTACCGCGAAAGAGGAGATGCCATCTGCACGGCATCCGGATGGAGCCCAAGTCCTTCCTGTGAAGGTAATGGCCTATTTTGTTAATTTTAATTTAAGTTTTATCCGTCCTTTTAATTAATATCATTCTTTCCAGCAATCATAGGGTATTAATTTTTACAGTAATCAACTATTATAAAGATTAATGCCATAGAACTGTGTATGTGCAAGATCCATCTGAAGATCAATTTATATGATCCTCTCACTTGAAAAATAGATATACATAGATTCAATAGCTTATTAAATAGTTGGTCCCAGCCCAGTAGATGGCACGGTGGTTAAGACACTAGACTCCCACATGGCTGACAGTGGTTCAAGTCCTGGATCCGGCAGTTTAAAAGTTACACTGGGTGCTTGTGTATGCATGCCCAAAATCCTGAGAGGAGAATGGGGAGAAGAGGTTGTGGCATTTCCCTCCCCCCTTGGGGGTGATTTCTCACATTCTCTCTGTCTCTCTCTGGTGAGTGCACACACCCTATGGAAAAAAATCTGAAACAAAAAATGTTGGTCCATGGTCAAACTACATATCTAGAGTAGAGCTAGGACTACTCTAGCTCCCCATTCCCAGTATGACAATTTTCAACAATTTAATTGCTCCTCCAGAAGCCTAGAATTTAGCATTAAACAGGAAATTATATTAACACCAGTTGAGGAATCCCTCAACTGAAAATACAATTAAGTGGAAGGAAAGGAGATTTTCATTAACAGGCTTCCCTTGAATCAACAGTGATGCTGGTGCTGAAGAAAAGTGTCCTAAGTCTCTCAGGCTTTGTCGTGGGAGGATGGTACCCAGAGCCACAGAGCTGATCTCAGCTGTCATCTTGACTCACCAAAAGGGCTACGAGACACGATCGGAGAAGTAGGCACGGCCTAAAAGTTAAGGAGAGTAGGAGAGCCAGCACAAATATAAACAAAAATGTAAAATAAAATAAAAATAAATACAAAATATACATTAATTCGTTTTTAGAAAAAGATAAATGGTAGCAAAACATAAGATAAAGCATTGGAGAACTTTAAGCAGTCAGTGATGAACAGAATCGAAAACACAAAGCTTCTACCTTTCAGTTCAGCAAATAATTAAGAAGCCCATACTACAAAGCAGCCAACATAACAGAACACAGAGTCTGTTTTTGGAAACTGGAGCACCTTGGTAACTTTAGTCAGCACAGCTGGGCATTGTGAAAGTGTCAGAAATGAGATAAGGGGGGACAGCAGGTGGCAGGATAGCCAAGTGCTGGATTTCCACATGACCAGCTGCAGTTCAGTACTGGACCTGGTGATTTGAAAACCATGTCGTACGTTTGTATGCCCACAATCTCGGGAGGAGAATGGAGGAGAGGTGATCATGGCATAGTCATCCCCTGGGGCGATGTCTCACGTTCGCTCTTTCTCTGGCAAGTGCATGTGCCCTATGGCAACAACAATAACAAACAACAAACCAACATACAAAAACCTAAAACACACAAAAAAGACCGAAAGAAAGGAGAAGGAAAAAAAAAAAAAAAAGAGAAAGAGAAAGAATGAAAGGAAGAGACCAGGTAACAATAACACATAAATGGGATGCAGGAACATGAACATAGCAATTGTAAAATGCTTTTTAAATCATCTTAGTTGTGAAGGGGAAGAAGAGACTAAACTTCAACTAAATTCCTCAGGCAAGCTCAAAGGGTGGAGAGAAGGAGTTTAAAATTGGGGAAGCATACCTATTCATTTATGAGGGTGATGGACAGGGTGAGAGAAAGGGGAGGGGTAAACAGGTTCAAGGTCCATGGGAAAATGGAAGGTTGAAGTTAGTTTGAATTTGAAAGAAACAAATGCCTTACCCTGGAAGACTGAAACAAAGGCTTGGGTAAGAATAGATTCAGCCACCATTAGCTAGACTAATTAAGAACAGAGAAAGGACCAGATTAATCAAATCAACAGTGGAATAGGCAATGTTATAAAAGACATAACAGAAATAAAACAGATTATGAGAGAATATTATAAATGACTATACACCTACAAATAAGAAAACCTGGAGGAGATGGACAAATATCTGAACACAAACAATCTACCAAGATTGAATCAGGAAGACATAGAGAGCCTGAATAGACCCATAATAAGCAATGTGATTGAATCAGTAATAAATAGTCTTTCAACAAAGAAAAACCCCAGATCTTGATGGCTTCATTTCTGAATTCTACAAAACTTTTAAATAAGATCTAACTCCTACTCTACTCAAGTAATTTTTTTTTTTTTTTTTGAGGGGTTTTTGCTATAGGGCACGTGCGCTCACCAGACAGACAGAGACAGACAGATAGGAAGTGAGAAATCACCCCCGAGGGGGGATGGCCATAATGCAATCCCTTCTCTTCTATTCTCCTCTTGGGATCTTGGGCACGCACGCACACGTGTCCGGTGTGAGTTTTAAGCCGCCGGGTCCAGGATGCGAACCGTGATTGACTACACGGGAGTCCAGCGAAATAGCCATTACGCTAACTGCTGGTCCCTCAAATAATTTCTAAAGATCCAAAAGGAAGAAACCCTCCCAAATTCATTCTATGGTGTCAATCACCCTCATTCCAAAAACAGATGACGTCTCAAAAAAGAAAACTACAGACCAATATCTCTGATGAATATAGATGCAAAAACTTCCAGTTTTTCCACCAACAACTGGAACAAGACAAGGCTGCTCCATTTCTCCACTCCTTTTCAATATAGTACTAGAAGTCCTAGCCAATGTGATCGGAGAAGAGAATAAAATAAAAGACATTCTGATAGAGAAAGAAGAAGCGAAATTATCCATATTCATAGATGACATAATTATATACATAGAAAATCCAAAGAATCCATGAAAAAAATCTTAAAGTGATAAATACATACAATAAAGTGCCAGGATACAAAATAAGCATACAAAACTCTATAGCATTTCTGTATACCAACAATGAACAGACTGAGGTAGAACTGAAAAAAGCAATCTCCTTTACAAGAACCACATAATGTAAAAGAAACCTAGGAATAAACTTAACCAAAAGACCTCTACAAAGAAAACTCAGAAATTAAGAGAAATTGAAAATGGTACCAAAAAAAATCAAAAGACAATCCATAACTCTAGACCGGAAGGATGAATATAATCAAAATGTCAATTCTACCCAAATCTTCAATCTCTTTTTGTTTTTTTTTTTTTGCAGAGGTTTTTGCTATTGGGTGCATGCACTCACCAGACAGAGAGAGACAGAGAGACAGAAAGCGAGAAATCACCCCCCAGGGGGGATGGCCACGTCGCAATCCCTTCTCCTCCATTCTCCTGTCAGGATCTTGGGCACACACGCACACGCGCCCAGTGTGAGCTTAAGCCATTGGGTCCGGGACTCGAACTGAGGTCGACTATGTGGGAGTCCAGCTACATAGCCATCACGCTACCTGCTGGTCCCCAAATCTTCAATCTCAATAAGAATATCAGAGACATTCCTTATAGGATTAGAAAAAAAAAGTGTTGGGAATCCATATTGCCAAAACTGTTATGTGAAAAAAGAATACAAAGAGAGACAGCTCACTCTTTGACCCCCAAATATATTACAAAGCTGTAAAAATCAAAAGAGCATGGTACTTGCATAAATATAGGTATATAGACCAATAGAATAGAATAGTGAACCCAGAAATAAACCCCAAAACACTCAGCCAACTGATTTTTTACAAAGAGCACAAGATAGTCCAGTAGGGAAAAGAAAATCTCTCCAGCAAATGCTGTTGGAAAAACTGGATTCCATTTGCAGAAAAATGAAACTGGACCACTATATCTTACCATTAACCAAAGTCAAGTCAAAATAGATCAAAGATCTAAACAGAAAACCTCAAACTATACAACTACTGCTGGAAAACACAGAGGAAACTATTGGAGATACCAGAGTAGGCAAAGACTTAATAAGACACCCAAAGCAGAGGCAATGATCCTTAATAGACAAGTGGGATTGTAACATGTTAAGAAGCTTCTGTACAGCAAAAGAAACAATAATTAGAGTAAAGAGACAGCCCTTGGAATGGGAGAATATATTTGTAAACTATGCCTCAGGTACATTATCTACACATCCCATTTCTTTTCAGAGAAAACATGTGATCCCCCTAATATTCCAAATGGGGTCTACTCACCTATGAAGAATAAATTCAGAGCTGAGGAAGAAATCACTTACCAGTGCAGAGAAGGTTTCCGTCCTGCCACCCATGAAAGTAAGGCGCAGTGCACGAGTACCGGCTGGGTGCCCACTCCAAGATGCAACAGTAAGCTCTATTCGTTTCTTCACCTACTTCTTCATTCTGAAATAACTTTCTCTTAAACATAATGGGCACACAGTAAAATCAAACACGCTCTTAATGTTTATGTAGAGAATTCAGAAGAATTATTTTTCAAAATAACTAACTCTAAATCACATAAAACGCTGCTTCTTATGAAATAATTACTCTTATTTTTTTCAAAAAAGTAAATATGTATGTATTTTTTCTAAAAATTAATGAAAATATATTTTTCTAATTAATGAAATTTTTACAGTGTATGAATTAAAACATTGGGTAAAAATTTTGCCCTCTGATATAGAGAATATTAGTTATTAATTGCATTGTAACAATTTCCCCTAAAGCATGCTTACTGAAAACAATGAACGTCCACTATCTCCCAGTTTCCATGAGTCAGGAGCTGCTGGCCCACTGTGGGTGAGTAGCCGTGACTCACGCTGTTCCCGTGTCGCAGTCAGGACTTTGGCTGAGACTGCAGTATCTGAAGACCTAGGTGGGCCGGAGGATCTGCTTCCACAGGGTTCCCTCATGTGGCTTTGTCAGAAGTCTCAGTCCCTTACCACATCAGACTCTCTACAGATTGATGGAGTGGTAGCTAACATTTTGAAACAAACTAAAACCATTCTTATGTGGAAAGTACTAGAGGGCCAACAGCTAGAGTGGAAATTAAGGAACTAGATCCCATATGACCAGCTTAACAGTTTGAATCCTGGACACAGCTGCTTGAGAACATGCCGGACCCATGAGCATGCATGCCCCAAGTCCTGAGAGGAGTGAGGAGGAGAAGGCAATCAACACAGCATGGCCATCCCCACGGGGGGTCATTTCTCACTTTCCCTTTCTCTGTCTCTCTCCATGTCTCTCTCTGGGGCACATGCACACCCTGTCACAAAAACCTTAAAAAAAAAAAAAAAAAAAAAAAAAATGTAATTCATGGACCAAACAACTGATTTCTAATATAAGTGCTCTTTAACATAACATTTTACTTACACTCTTTGTTTTTTATTCCAAGTGAAACCCTGTGACCGTCCACAAATAAAACATGGAGACCTAGATCGTAACGCTAAATACAAATACTACCCAGTGCCTCTGGGAACATCTGTTTATTATTCATGTGAAGATGGTTTTTTGCCCCCCTCGGGATATTACTGGGGTTCCCTTCAGTGCACACAGGAAGGATGGTTGCCCACAGTGCCATGTCTCAGTAAGTGAACCTCTTTCCAGTTACACTGGGGTAAGTCGTCTAGAAGGGGGGAGGAGGGACATGAGTGATGACGGTGAGATCTTGTATGGCAAAATAGGGCCAGAGGACGAGTCAGATACAGAAAAAGACCAAAATCGGTATGTTCTGTTATAAGAAGCTGTTTATGAAAACTGCATGAGCAAAACCATAATTTACCAGAATACCTACATCATTTATACATATATTAAGTATACAAACTAAAGCTTAGTAACATTGAAAATTGATTTTCCATTTTTAACAAACAGTAATAGTTTTAGTTTGTTTTAAAGTTGTCTGTTAGTTGGGGATGTTTACATATTGTGACTTAAATATTGTAAGGATAATTTTTACTTTATTATTTTGACCAAATAAATGTTTCATTTTCTCTTTCATTTCTCATTTTGATGCCCCTTAGGACAGTGTACTTTCAGCTATGTGGAAAATGGAAAACATCCATATTTTTCAAAAACCTATGTACAGGGCGAGTCTGTGAACATTGAGTGCTATCGTGGCTACAGTCTTCCAGATCAGCGAACCACGATTACCTGCACAGAGGACGGCTGGTCCCCTCCCCCTAAGTGCACTCCTATCAGTAAGTGAACTGCGCCGAGATCCCTGCAGGTTCATGAGTTTCAGAGACACATCTATCCTAGTTGTGACAAAATGTTATATCAACTTTTTGTTTTGCCATTGGGCCTGTTTAGTATTATTTATCTCAAGTGTGCAAAAGTGGATATGCAAATTTCTTGAAAAGTCAGAAGTAAAATAAATGTGTCTATCAATAGACATTAATCGCAAAACCAGTAAACTAATTTTAATATAATACTCATTGCTATATAGAAATCAAATCATTTGACTCAAACTGATTATAAATTTATAGTCTAAAATAGAGACTAAGTAATGTTCTATTTGGAACAGTACTATAAAAATGTTATATTACTTCTCGAACATATGAATGGCATTGGCATTTTTGGCTGTCTTTATTTATTCATTAATTTTTTTTTATTGCCAAAAAGTGCATGTACTTGCTAGAAAGAAACAGCAAGAGAGAGAGAGAGAGGCAGACAGACTGACAGACAGGAAGAGAGAGAGCACCCCCAGATGGGGAATGGTCATTTTTGATTCCTTCAAGACTTGTTTTTAAAACATATCAAGACTGGTTTGGGGAGCCTTTACTGCTAGGACTCTTCATTCAGAATATTAATAAGGCTTTTTTTGGAATCTCTAACTAAATGAGGGTCAAAGGTATTTCATTCTGTATGTTAGATGGTTTCATGACCTGAATTTTCACTCGTATTGTCTTCTGGTCTGGTTGTTCCCGTTAGTTATTCTCTGCCCAGGCTCATGGAGTTTTTCTTACTACAATGTGTTGATTGTCAGGCAAGGTTTCAGCTAATTGCTAAGCAGATCTACAGAACCATAGCTGCTTCCTGGTTGGCTCTTTTCCCTGCTAAGTCCAGTGACCCCAGCCTATTAGATGATGCTTTTTTGTTGCTTCTACTCAGTGAGACAGCCGTTTTCTGCGTGAAGTCTCCTCTCTGTGCCTTTGTCTGGAACGTTTCTCAGGCATAAAGTACTGTTGATCACAGCACCCACCTCCTTTGCCCCCTTTTCTCTATAATTACAGTCAGGGACTGCTTGTTCCCCAGTGCCTGATGGGTTATTTTCATCGGTTTAATTCAGTCTCATTTTTTCTGGCTGGAACAGTTTTCTAAATTATTCTTACCTGATGTTTGTCAACTTCAGTAAACGTCTTTACAAACTCACCACTGACTATTCATTTTCTCTACTATTTGTTTTTTAATTTGATTTTGGCTCATATTTTATTTTTTCAAAATTAATACATTTATTGGATTTTGGTTGCTTTCTTCTAATTTAAAGATATTTTTATTTATTTAAAAGTGTATTAATTTATTCCTTCCGTAAGAGAGAGAGTGAGGGGGAGATATAGACTGAGACAGACAGGGACACTGGCATCTCCTTCTAGCCTCAGCCGGCCTAGGTCAAGGGACTGTTCACAGACCTGGGGTGTCAGGGAAGTCCCAGGATTCATACCCTGGAACTTCTGCATGTGGGGCCGGTTTCCCTCTCTAATTTCTTAAAGTGGAAACAATTATTAAGTTTTATTTTTTTTTCTAACTGTTTAATGATAAATCTCTGTCTTAGCACTGCTTTAGTAATATCTCAAAGTTTTATTCTATATGCTTTCATTATCGTTACAATTCAAAATTCTTTTGGGCCAGCAGATTGCATAGATATTCCAATGCTAGACTCCTGCATGGCCGACGGCTGTTCTAGGACCAGACGCGCTGACTTGAAAATCAAGATGCGCCCCTGTGCATACTTGCCCAAGATCTTGGAATGAGAACGGAGGAGAAGGGATTGCAGCATGGCCTTCCTCCTGGGGGCTGATTTCACTTTCCTTCTCACTGTTTCTGTCTCTCTCAGGCAAGGACATGTGCCCTAAGGCAAAAACCTCTTAAAAGAAAAAATTGACTGTTTTTCTTTTGATTTCCTCTTTATTCATGTGAAAGAGGAGTTAAGAGGTAGAAGATGGAAACCAGGTCAACCCTGAGAACAAAACTCCACAGTAAAGGAGACTGAGACAAGAGACAGAGAGAGGGAAAGAGGAACCAGGTCAACCCTGTAAGAACACAGGATGAAAAGGAAAACCCATAGAGAACCTATCCACCACGTTTGTAGCAGCCGTGCACAACGGTACCTTAGAGGATCTATGATAACCCCGATTTGTTAGCAAGCTAAGAAACACCCTCAGGGGAAGAAATCTTAGATGCCAATGATATGTATGAGGTATGTGCAAGCATGTTCACCTAGAGACCATGTGCACATGTGAGCAGCCTTACAGGGACCTTCAAGACCAGCCCTAAGCTCTAAAATCCAACCACTTTAATTAATATACATGTAAATCTCCCATAAAGGGAGAGTCCCAAAGCCACTCAATGCTGTCCCCTACAGAGCGGTCTGCTCTGCTGGTGGGGTGTATTCTCACCTTTGTTCAATCCACTTTCTCTGCTCTGCCGTTTGACTCCTGATCAGATTCTGCTCTGTGGCTTAGTCAAGAACCTCAGATTCTCACCGCAGGGACTCATGGGCTATCTGTGAGCAGAGCTGAATTCTGGGTAGAGATCTAGTAACTGACACCAGTCTACAGATAACTGTTTTAGGCTAAGTAGTACATAATTTGAGAAATCATCATTTTGAGTAGATGAGCTTGTTGCTCTTTCTCATCTTTTTTTTTTTTTTTTGGGGGGAGAGATTTTCGCTATTGCGCTCGCCAGACAGAAGAGACAGACATAAATGAAGCGAGAAATCACCCCCCCCCCCCCAGGGGGATGGTCTGCAATCTTCTCCTCATTCTCCTTCGGGATCTTGGGCACGCACGCACATGTTTTAAGCCATCGGGAACATATGCAGTAGACTACATGGGAGTCCAGCAACATCATTACTAACCACTCATCTTCTTTGAACTCCTTGAACATATGGTCTTAAGCTCACAACTACCAGACAGGTTGTCGTAGACTGTTACAGTCTAAGGTTGTGGCAGCTAAGTTGGCAGAAAGATCATCCCTTGATCTCAGATACCTCAATTGGCTAAGTCATTTCTAGGGCACCTAAGAGACCCAAACTAGTTCCAGGTTTGGTTTTTTTTTTTTTTTTTTTGCTATAGGGCGCGTGCGCTCGCCAGACCAGAGAGAGACATAGAGACAAAAGCGAGAAATCACCCCCCATGGTCACGCCGCAATCCCTTCTCCTCCATTCTCCTCTCGGGATCTTACAGCACACGCGCCCGGCGTGAGTTGTAAGCCACCGGGTCCGAGACGCGATCGACTACGTGGGAGTCCAGGACATAGCCATTACGCTAACTGCTGTTAGGTTTGTTTTTTTTTTAAAGTCCCAAGAAAAAGAATACATGCCCTACAGAAGTCTAGAATGCTGGGTTTCCAAATCTGTTAGACCAAACAGAATTCCACTCATTTCTTAGAAGCGATTATTAGTGTTTCAAATCTCGCCTTTAAAAAGTTACCCAAAAGATTCCTAAAAGGGTATTATAAAGGTGTAAGTACTAGAAACCTATAGTTTATTTTCCTTTGACAAAGAACTTGATCTATTATGAATATTTCAGGTTTTCATTTACAAATGTTTCATTAACATCTTTATATTTTCCTATTGTTTGAGTCCTTATAAAAATGGTATTGGACATATGCTTATCTTTTTCTCTTGTCTCTATTAGAAACATGTTCAAAATCAGAAATAGAAGTTGAGGACGGGTTTCTGTCTGAATCCTATAAGATGTACGCTGTAAATGCAGTGACAGAGTATAAGTGCAAACCAGGATACGTAACAGAAGATGGTAAAGAATCAGGATCCATCACGTGCCTGCAAAGCGGGTGGTCGGCTCAACCCAGATGCATTAGTACGTGATTCGCTGTGTTCGTGCTCACTACCCTGATGGCATACGCGTTCACTTTAACTTTTTTTTTTCTTTATGAAGCTGTTATGGTTGCATTCGAAAAGATAAATGAACTTTGAAAAAATAGAAACTTTAATTTTTTTTTAAGGTTAAATACTAGTATGGTAAAATATCAGTCTACTTTTCTGTTTGAGTTTTTATTTTTTCCTCTTTAAAGCATCTGTGATTTAGAAACTGGGTAGAATATGCTGGCATAGATTCATTTACTTTTAGCTAAGACTTTTATGATTGTTACATTTACCTGTTTTTAGATCATCTTCTATATTAAAGTCTTTCCTCCTATTTATAAAAATAATGTTTTATTGTTAATAGTATATAACTTATAATAATTTAATGGTTTAAATTTATATGGTTGATAAATTACAAGGGAAATGTATATTTAAGATATCCATTTTCATTATTATACTTTTTCTTTAAAATTTTTTTATCTAGGGACCAGCAGTTAGCATAATGGCTATGTCGCTGAACTCCCATGTAGTTGCCCACGGTCTGAGTACCAGACCTGGTGGCTTAAACTCATGCCGGGCGCGTGTGCGTGTGCCCAAGATCCCAAGAGGAGAATGGATGAGAAGGGATTGTAGCATGGCCATCCCCCCAGGGTGTGATTTCTCACTTTCTGTCTCTCTGTCTCTCTCTGTCTTTCTAGCGAGTGCACGCGCCCTATAGTAAAAACCTCTCCAAAAATTTTTTTATTTCTCTATGCTCTTTATGGAGTTTAGAAAAAGAAAAAAGTGATAAAACCTATCCTCCATATAAAATTCATTTTATACAAAATCAATCAATAATCTATTTTGACACTGTCTTATTAAATGAGAGGGAATGTATTATATACTAAATGCATTGGTCTTTTTATTCAGTTAATTAATTTTCCCCTTCTATATCAAAATTAATAAGTCTGATGTCTTAATTCACAAGATACTATTCTGGTTTCCTAAAAAAAGTAATATATATCTTTAATCCATGTCACCTGCTGGCCCAAAAAGCAATATGTATCTTTAATAGCCCACTTTATTTCCCATATTTCCTAGCATGAGATAAATATGTAAGTCTAATTTAATTGCAAAAATATTTTTAAAATAAAATTTTTAGAAGGTTTACTGATGAGGGAAACACCATGAAGACATATATTTTTTACTTTTTCTCCTATTTCAGGATAACGATTTATCATTGGTCTTTTGACATTGTTTTCATATCATACTTAACTTATTAGTGTATAGTAATTTGTGAAGTATTTTGTTCTGGGATGAAATGTTTCAGATTGTCCATCAAATTACATTGAAAATTAAATCCGCAATTTAATTATTTATTAGAATCTTGCAAAGAGCCAGTATTTGAGAATGCCAGAGCCACGAGAAATTTCACATGGTTTAAGGTCAATGACGAGGTGGAGTACGAATGCCATAGTGGATATCAAAACAGAGACAGACGCACCAAGGGTTCCATAGTCTGTGGTTACAGCGGCTGGTCTGACACGGCCTCATGTGAGGGTGAGTACTGCTCCTTCAGCCTGTTTCTACTGTTCTCATGTTTTGAAATTTTAAAATCTGTAGAGATACTTTCAAAGAACAATGATGAAAAATCAATTATCACCTAATTTAATAAAAACTGGGAGGAGAAGTTATTTTTTTTTTAATTAAAAGAAAATTGCCAGAAGGTACAAGTGCTCTCCAGTAAGAGACAGAGAGTGAGAGAGGACATGAGAAAGTACCCCCATGAGGAGTGGTCATGCAGCAATCCCTCCTCCTCCATTCTCCCCTTTCAGGATTTTAGGCACACACACATGCACCCCCTGTGGTTCTCATGCTACCAGGTCCAGGACTTGAACCTCACAGTCAGTTGTGTGGTATCCACCTGCCTTAACCACCATGCCACCAGTCGGTCCTATTTGTAATATGTTAATTGTGTGATTTTTAATACTCTTAACTTAAAATAGCTCAGGAGTGCTTTTTTTTCTTGTTCTGTCTGGTTCCTCAAGTACGTATGCAGTATAGTAATTATAGCTCAAGTTAAAAACATTTTTTGTAGTTTATTTATGTCAGAGGGCACATAAGAAAGAGCCCCCCACTGAGGCCTTGCCATTCTTCACCCCCTTTCTTCCATCCCTCCTTCCATTAGGACCCCAGGCCTGCACGTCCACACACCTGTGTGTTTTAGGGTGCTGCAGCCATGGCTCTCTCTGTGGTAGGCGAGGGGGGTCCAGCTCTCTCTGCACAGACTTACCCTAGAACCCTGTCCCATGCCTGACTATGTTGCAGAGTCCCACGTGAATTTAGAGAGGGTATGAAACCTCACCTGTAGCGTGTTTTCAAGGAGGAGAACGTATGTGGTGCTCCTGTGAATGTGCATCCACACACCTCCCTCAGTTTTGCACAGCAGTTAAGCAGTTTATTTCAGTAATAATTAATTGTGTAGTCTCATTAAATCATTTTACCTTTTTTTCCCTAGAAATAGAATGCACGATTCCAGAAATAGAACAAAACTTAATTGTTCAACCCAATCAAGAGAAATATAGAGTTGGAGATGTGCTGAAATTCTCCTGCCGACACAGACTTACAAGAGTTGGACCAGATTCAGTTCAGTGCTACCCCTTTGGATTGTCCCCTGATGTCCCAGTATGTAAAGGTGAATGTGTAGCTTACACTTCTTGATAAGGAATTTGAATTTTGAATTAATTTTTTTTTTCTGTGTGTTTCACTGTTTCTCTAATCTAATACATGAAGAAAGACATAGACCATGAAGGACACCCAGTAGGTGGTAGACCCCTCAGATTCTCTTATTTAAGAAATCCCTGTCCAATTATTTCTCAAAATGTGTATTGGTGGTATGCACGGATACCTGTGTGGTGGAGGAGGTTGGAAACACTTCTCTTATTTTTTGTTTTGCCCACAATGCCATCAATATTACATGAGATTACCTCACATTCCCCTGAGTGTGTTTCAACAATATCTAAATGGTGTATTGTCAATTCAGTTGCTTATGACAGTTAAAAGTTGTTGATTGAATGCTTACCTCAGTTCTGCCACCTTTTCCCAAAAGTTACAATAAAATGTTGCCATAGAATATGAAAATCAATATAATACGCAGAACCACATTTTCTAATAATTTTGCATTCATCTTAAAAACTTGTGGATTGCTGAACACATTGGAAGCTCTAAACATACCTCTGATGCTAGTTCACTGCACAGAATATACCCGGAAGTAGAAATCTGTGAACATCATTCTTCTTTCATTACTTGAGAATGCTCTGGGACCAGCTGGTGGCGTGGTGGTTAAGGGCGCTGGATTCCCACTTGGCCCACCATGGTTCGAGACACGAACCTGGTGACTTGATTTCTTACTTTCCCTTCTCTCACTCTGGCCTAATTAAAAAATAGTAATAACAAATAGAATTAAATAAATACATCTTTTTAAAGAAAGAATGCCCTAAAAATAATATGATAAATAATAAAATAAAGAAGAAAATATCTTCATTTTGCTGAATCTTTAAAACTGGAAATTGGACAATGTAGCTATTATTTACCCGGTATTTCCTCTGTAGCCAAAGTACGCGCCTGCGGTCCTCCTCCTCAGCCTCTCAATGGGGACGATGAGAAAACAAGGAAAGCAGAATACAGGCACGGGGACCAAGTGGAATACCACTGCAATCCTGGATTTCTGATGAAGGGGCCAAATAAGATTCAATGTGTTGATGGAACGTGGACAACCTTGCCTATGTGTATTGGTAACATACAAAAATATTGCTGTTCATACTTAAATCAATACTTTCTTGCTTTTATATAAAGATAGTAATTATATTTTAATGATAAACTTTTTGCATGTGAAATTTCATAGAGGAGAGGAGTACCTGCGGAGACATACCGGAACTCGACCACGGCTACGTGGCCCAGACTTCTGACCCTCCCTATCAGCATGGAGACTCAGTGGAGTT
Organism: Tupaia tana; assembly: GCA_026018925.1. Taxonomy (NCBI): domain Eukaryota; kingdom Metazoa; phylum Chordata; class Mammalia; order Scandentia; family Tupaiidae; genus Tupaia; species Tupaia tana. The sequence continues at coordinate 159,336,796 of JAKSZU010000007.1, read as the reverse complement.
CAGCTGCAGAGAAACGTTCACGATGATCGGACACGGAACAGTGACGTGTGTTAAAGGATCGTGGACCCAACTTCCTACCTGTGTTGGTGCGAACACACTTTTCAAATTGACATTTAACAAAGTTTAGTATTTTTATTGTCAAAATATTTGTAATCATATATTTGAAAAAAGGTTTTCTATATTCCTGAAAATGGTGTCTCTGTCTTAACATATCATGAATCGTGAAAGTCTTTCCAGCGACATAGCCATTACACTAACTGCTGGTTCCCAAAATTTTTTTATCATGAATCTAAACTTTTTTTTTCTTTTTTTAATTTGCTGTTGGATGCCTGTGCTCACCAGAGAGAGAGAGAGAGAGAGAGAAAGTGAAAAGCACCCCCTAGAGAGGATGACCACACCATGATACCTTCTTCTCTGTTCTCTTGGTATTTTCGGCACACAAACACACCTGGGGTTTCTTCAGGTGGCCGGGACCAGGACTGAAACCACGCTATCAGTCATGGGGATCCAGCTGGCCCAACCACTACGCCACCTCACTGGCCCCCTAATCTAAACTTTTGCTGTTTATAAGTCAATATATGCCTACAGAGAAAACATAAAAGTAGCTGTAAAATTATATAAATCTTTCTGTCCCTGATACAGTTTATTTTGAAATGTATGAAGCTACATTTTATTTACAAATTGTTACGTGATTCAAATATGACTTCATGGCCCAGCTGCCATGGGCAGTGGTCATAGAATCTCTGCAGCCCAGGAAGTCATATGTGTTTGGTTCCAGGCCGATTGTATGTGCTGGGGGTGCACATATATGTTCATTATCCCAGCTAGCTGGGAAGAACTCATGCCTGGGCCTCTAGAGACATGTTATCTACGACTCTGTGGAGAGTGCTCCCCTTTCTCTCTGTCCCTTTGTCTTCCTTTCATGAAGAATGAAACTTAATAATTATGGATGCTGGGACCAGTGGATGGTGGAATGGTTACATGGCTGGATTCTCATGAGGTCGACGGCCTTTGAGTTCCGGACCCACCAGCTCAAAACTCGTGCTGTACATATGTGCATGTGTGCCCAAAATCCTGAGAAGAGAATGGAGGGGAAGGGATTGCAGTGTGGCCATCTCCCATGGGGGAGGGTGATTTTTCGCTTTCTGTCTCTCTTTCTCTCTGTCTCCAGTGAACACAAACACCCTATAGCAAAAAAAACAAACAAAACAAACAAACAAAACAAAACAAAACCAAAAAACAAAAACTTTCTTGAAAAAAAAATATATATATAGGTCTCATCCATGGAGGCACATACTGCCATGGTGCTGCCACTCAGAGGCTTAGGCAGAGGTTCAATTCCTGGCACAATCAAAACAGGCTGAGCAGGGTGGCTGGGCATTGCTGTAGCATGGCTATAGTTCCAGCTAGCTGGGAGGCTGGGTTAGGAAAGATCATGGCACCTTGATCTTTCAAGGTGAGACCTTGTCAAAAATCAGTATCTCTCTCTGTCATAAAGAAATAAACTTTAGGGACCAGTAGTTGGCGTCATGGCTATGTCGCTGGACTCCCACGTAACCGACCGCAGTTTGAGTCACAGATTTGGTGGCTTAATCTCACAGCGGGTGCATGTGCTTCTGTGCCCAAGATCCCAGGAGGAGAATGGAGGAGAGGGGTTTGTGGCGTGGTCATTCCCCCTGGGTGGTGATTTCTCGCTTTCTGTCTCTCTATCTCTCTCTGTCTATCTGGCAAGTGCATACGCCCTGTAGCAAAAACCTCCCAAAAAATATAAAAGAAAAACAAGAAATAAACTTTAAAAACATATATACTTTAGCTAGCCACTTACATTCCCAAAGATAATGTTTTTATTAAACATTCCCATAGATAATGTTTTTATATTGTTTATGTTTTCGTATTTTAGTTATATAGATTAAAAATAAAATACAGGTGTTTGAGATCAGGAACACGAATAAGTGTGGACACGTGCACAGATTTCAAATATGGAATATAAATCATCCCCAAAAATGAGCCTACAGGGTCTACTAGTTCTCAAAATGGAAAATATCTTTATGACAGATATTCATTCTTATATTTCAAAGACTAAACATAGAACTTATGATCATACTTAATAGCCTATTTTATGCAATGTGATTAGGAATAGCTTGATTGGTAGAATTTATAGGTATAAATCATAACTTCATTATACTCTTGACTCTACAGCTTTTTAAAAAAAAATTATTATTTTATTTTATTTATTTAAATTTGACCAGAGAAGGACAGAGAAAGAGAGAGAGAGTGCAAGTGAGAAAGCAAGCCACCAGGTCTGGGACTCAAAGTATGGTTGGCCACGTGGGAATCCAGAACCCTTAAACACCACGCCACCTGCTGGCCCCTGAGTCTATAGCTTTTTAATGCTTATTTCTTTCTTTCATCAGAGTGAGAGACAGAGGGGTGGAAAATGGGGGAGAGAGAGAACATTAGGAGGAAAGAAAGGCCCCCTGGACAGGTCTCATGCCTCAGTCTTGCCCTCACTTTCATGGCAGCCAGGATCATGGACGCACACCTACCGCGTACAGGTCGGCCGCCATCTTCCACATGAACTCAGCATCGCTGTGTGCTGCACTCTCTAACCACCTGGTGGCCCTCTAGTCCTACTTTTATGTAATAGTTGGTTTGATTCTCATAATTTGGCTTTTCATGAGATTATTTTCATTTTATAGCAACAGATCAACTTGAGAAGTGTAAAATACCAAAGTCAACTGTAAATGAGGGAAACCTACCCAATAAGCTTGAATACGATCATAACCACAACATAAGCTACAGATGCAGAGGAAAAGCAGAATCCAGACGCTCCATCTGCATAAATGGGAGATGGGACCCCGAAGTGACCTGCACGGGTAAGCGCTTGTTTACAATGTTTTCAAACCTCATCGTTTCCTCCTAGCTCTTTAAACCAGAACTAGTAACTTTGTGCCTTTTAAAAAACTTAACTGCTTAATATTAAAGTGATTTTTAAGCTGAAAGGTTATTTAGAAACCACCAATATACATTTTCTAAATACTGATTGTATTGGGTGAGTTAATTATCTGTAGAATATATAAAACACTTGCATAAACTTTTTGACTTTAGCATCTGGAAACTGTATATGCCTACTACTATTAAAGTACAATGTTTCCAATTTCCTTTATTTATCACAAACAAGCCATTGGCAATTCCTATGCCTATAACTATTAGATGTCTATTTAAGTATCCATGTCTTTCTAGCTATCTGTCTTATCTAATTATCCTTCCCTCTGTCTAATCATCCATTTATCTATTTGTGTGTATATATATATATATATATATATATATATATATATACCTACCTGTATTGAAAACTCCAAGTGATACTGATGCCTTCAATGCCTATTGAATAGTGCAGGGTTCATTTTTGTCCGTGTTCTCTCTCCAATTGTGGGGTACCTTGTGTCATTATATTCAATATTTTTACCAATTTCTGCAAGTCTAGGAAATATAGAGCATCATGTCATACTAATACAAAACAGCTACTATGTACATTTCAAAATGGTTATGGCCTTTTTTAAAAGACAGCACTGTCCACATGCAGGGAACTACACATATTCTGCATTCTCTTTGCACATCTAACTGCAATTGCTATCATATAGATGGAATTACAGTGTTTGTCCTTCCACAACTGACTTATTTCACTGAACATAATACCCCCAAGGTTTACATATGTTGTAGCACATACCAGAATATCTTTATTTTGGTTTATTACTATTCCATTCTATGTATATAACACAATTTCTTTATTCATCTATCAGGGAATATTTAGGTTATTTCTACCTCGTGGCTATTGTAAATAATGCTGCAATAAATCTGAGAGTGAAAATATGTTCGAAATTTTGCTTTCAATTATTTTGGATAAATGCCTACAAGGGGGTCTGCTGGATCATGTAGTAGTTCTATTTTTAATATGTTTGAAAAACCCATGTATATGGTAGGTTTATTAAAAATGATCACAAATGCATATACTACATAGTTATGAAAGGTGTACAAAGAGTTTCAGTTTGCCTATGATCTCACTAACACTTGTCATTTTCTGTTTGTTTCACAATTTTTAATTGCCAGGGTGTGTGCACTCATCAGAGAGAGATGGAGAGAGATAGGAAATACCCCCCACTGAGGTGTGGTCACATCTCAATTTCTTCTCCACCCTATTGGGATTCTGAGCAAGCACACACACGTTCCCGGCATTTTTCTCAAACCCCAGAGGATGGGACTTGAACTGCAGTCAGTCATGTGTGATCCAGCTTCCTTAACCACTAGGTTGTGGGGCCTGGGCCTGTTTTTTTTTTTTAACTTCCTGTGATCTCAAAATAAATGAAGTGATCTCACTGAGTTATGACTTCTATTTCCTTTCAGGATTAATGATATTCAGCACCATTTCATTAACACATTGGACTTTCATATATCCTCACTAGAGAAATGTCTAAGTCCTTTCACAAAAATTTTGTTTTTTAGAGGTTTTTGCCATAGGGCACATATGCTTGCTGGAGAGAGAGAGAGAGACAGACACAATGAGATGGAAAGTGAGAAATCACCTCCTGAGGGGGTTAACCATGTCTCAATCCCCTCTTTTCCATTCTCCTCCCAAGATCTTGGGCACATGCACACATGTGCCTGGCCTGATTTTCAAGTCACCAGGTCTGGGACTCAAACCATGGTCAGCCATGTGGGAATCCAGTGACATAACCAGTAAACCGTTTGCTGGTCCTCTTGTACAATTTATAATTGAGTTGCTTGATTTTATGTTATTGAGTTGTAGAAGTTTTTTTTTTTGCTTGTTTATTTTTTTGTTTGTTTTTGTTTGTTTGTTTGTTTTTTAAAGTGAGATTTTTTGCTATAGAGCATGTGCACTCACCAGAGAGATAGATAGACAGACAGTAGGAAATCATCCCCCAGTGGGGATGTCCATGCTGTAGTCCATTCTCCTCTTGGGATTTGGCGCATTCATGCATACTCACAGTGTGAGTTTCAAGGTGCTGTATCCAACATGGTTGGCCTTGTGGGCACCTAGTCATGTAATCATTATGCCATCCGTAACCCTTTCTTAAATATTCATTTTGCAAATATTTCCTCCAATCTGTAGGTTTTCATTTCACTCTTTCCTTTGCTAGTAAGAAGCTTTTAGTTTGACTTTAGCTTTTAGCCCTCCTTGCCAATTTTTACTTTTGCTACCTGTGCTTTTCGTGTCATATCCAACAAGTCACTGCTGACATATCAATGTCTTGAAATTTAACCCCTATGTTTTCTGCTAGAAGTTTTGTAGTTTTATATCTTGTGTTAGTCTTTAATATTTGATTGATTTTTGAGAACAGGGTAAGATAGAGGTCCAGTTATATTCTGCTACTGTTGGATATCTAGTTTCCCAACACCATTTGTGGAAGAGACTATCATTTCCCCTTGTATATGTTTGGATCCTTGTCAGAGATCAGTTGGCCGTATACGTATAAGATTATTTGTAGCCTCTACTCTGTTTCCTTGGTCTTTTCATCTGACTTTATATTGTATTGTTTAAGGATAGAAACACAACTGATGTAATATTGATTTATTTTGCTAATTTATATAATTTATTACTCTTAGTATTTTTTTATTAATCTTTAAGGATTTCTACATGTACTAATAAGGTGTCTGAGAGCAGAGATAATTTTTCTTCTGGTTTTCTAATTTGGATGTCTTTCATTTTCTTATTTAATTGCTTCAGCTAGGAATTCTAGTCCTGTTTTGAATGGAAGTGGTAAAACTTGGCATCTTTGCATGATTTCTGATCTCAGAACAAAAGTTGTCCATTTTTCACCTTTGAATATGATATTAGTTGTGGAATTTTTATATGTGTACTTCATTACATTGTGGTAAAGTATGCCAATTCCTAATTTGCTGAATGTTTTTATTATGAAAATGTGTTGAAATTTGTCATGGTATCTCTTTCTTGTCATGATGTTGAATCAGTTTGCTCATATTTTGTTGAGCATTTCTACAACTATATTTATCAAGCATGTGAGCCTGTAATAATAGATCCATAAAAAGAGACTGGAGGGCCAGCAGGCAATGTAGTGGTTAAGGCATTGGACTCCCACATGGTCAACTGCGGTTTGAGTCCTGGACTCATGCCAGGCGCATGTGTGTGCATGTCCAAAATCCTGAGAGGAGACTGGAGGAGGATTGTGGTGTGACCATCTCCTTTGGGAGGGAGTTATTTTTCACTTTCTGTATCTTTCTCTCTCTCTGTCTCTCCAGCAAGCAAATACCTCTCTAAAACAATGAGAGAGAGAGAGAGAGAGAGAGAGAGAGAGAGAGAGAGAGAGCTGAGAAGTGTTCCTTCTTTGATTTTTAAGAAAGGTTTGAAAAGAATTGGCATTGATTTCCAAGTGTTTGATAGAATTTAAAGTGCAGCCATCTATTCTTGGCTTTTCATTTGACGAGTTTGGATCACTATTTCTATCTATTTACTGGGTAAAGTTCTGCTCATATTTTCTATTTTCTGATTAAGTAGATAGGTTGCTGGAGTTGTCTATTTTATTTTATTTTTTTTTCTGTTTTAAAGAATTTATTTTATACCTAGTATAGCACACCATGTTTTTGTTTGTTTGTTTGTTTGATTGTTTTTTTGTTTGTTTGTTTGTTCTTTTGTTTTTGAGAGGTTTTTTTGCTATAGGGCCCATGCGCTTGCCAGACAGAGAGAAACAGAAAGACAGAAAGCGAGAAATCACCCCCCAGAGGGGATGGCCACGCCGCAATCCCATCTCTTCCATTCTCTTCTCGGGATCTTGGGCATGCAAGCACACGTGCCCGGCGTGAGTTTAAGCCACCGGATCCGGGACTTGAACTGTGGTCGACTACGTGGGAGTCCAGCGACATAGCCATTATGCTAACTGCTGGTCCCAGCACACCATGTTTTAAACACTGAAATATAACTCCCTAATAAGATAAAGCAGGGACCGCTAGATTGTGAAATGGTTATGTTGCTGGACTCCCATGTAGTCAACTGTGGTTAGAGTCCCGGACCCAGCGGCTTGTGACTCACACCGGACTAGTGTGCGTGTGTGTCCAAAATCCTGAGAGGAAAATAGAGGAGGAGGGATTGTGGCATGGCCATGCCTCTTAGGGGATGATTTCTCATGTTCTGTCTCTCTGTCTATATGGCGAGCACATGTGCTCTATAGCAAACATCTCTCTTAAAAGAAAAAATATGATAAAGCAGACACAAAAGTTTACCTCATTAGAAACAAGATACACTATCATTTATAGTCTTCAAACATTATAACATTTGGAACTTACACATTTGACAGCATTCATGAAATAATCTGCAGACTTTAATAGGCAAATAAGACTTTTAAGCAGACATGACGTCCTAAATTGTTTATTAGGTATGAATTCTACAAACATTTCTTTTTTATCTTTTTATTTATTTTTAAACATTCTTTTTTGTAAAACTTTGTTTACTTTATTTATTTTAATTTGACCAGAGAGGGACAGAGAGAGAGAGAGAGAGAGAGAGAGAGAGAGAGAGAGAGAAAGCAAGCCGCCAGGTTCAGGACTTGAACCGCAGTCGGCCATGTGGGAGTCCAGCACCCTCAACCACTCTGCCACCTGCTGGCCCCCAAACATTTCTTAAATTAGTGGAAACGATGAACTTGGAGAGTATTGCTCCTTCTCCAAGGTAGACAGCGAGAACCCCAGTAATGCAGTGGAACTGGTGGCCCTTTCCAAGGCCACAGCTCTGCAGCCTGTGGCTGTCAGCCCACACATCTCCCAGTGCTTGTGAACTGGTTTGCTGATTCACTTGTGTCAGGGTTTCTTATGATAGCTTTATAGAGAGGACCTATGATGAGAATCTCAAAAAATGTGTATGTGGAATCTTCACCAACCCAGTAAGAACTCAAGACTCTACGAGTCCCATAGCGGCATCCAGCTCACTCTTTTGCAACAGGCTGGAGCTTCAAGCAACCTTCAGCTATTAACACCTGATAGACAGGCTTGCCATAGTTGCACCTTTGGAAACTGGGCATTTTTGGCCTCTACAACACACACAAATTCCACATATGACGTAACTTTCCTTGGCCTTGTATTCCAGTCTGTGCTTTTTATCTGGTGGGTGGGGGCCTGCGGACTGCAGAGAGCTGGTGGTACTACCAGCAGTGGGTCCTCAGAAGACAGCACCTCACATCAGATCGCATCACATCTGCTTCTTCCTCCACAGCTCCTCAATGTACTTGTGTGTACCCTTTTTGGTTTACCCAGTGGCTGTCGCCAGATGGAAAGCAAAGAGCCTTTCACCGACAATTCCTTTTGGGCTTCTACGGTTGTCAATTTTACTGATCTTCTCCAAAAACAGCTGTTTTGTTGATTTTTTTCTATTGCTTTCCAGTCTCTGTTTTGTTCATGTTCCCTTTTTGTCTTTGCTAAAACATCCTTTTTTTTCTTTTTTTAAAAATTTTTCCAGATGATGTGTTCACTCTCCAGAGAGAGACAGAGAGAGGAAATGAGAAAGCACCCGCCATGGGGAATGGTCACACTGCAATCCCTCCTCCTCCACTTCTCTCTCCCTTTGGGCCTTGAGATCGTCACAAATACACAGCAGGGATGTTTTTCAAACCACTGGGTCCATGACTCAAATCACTGGGTCTGGGACTTGAGCTGCAGGGTCAGCCATGTGAGATCTAGCTGTTAACCACCATGCTATCAACTGGCCCTTGATGTATATATATTTTAAATTGTGTGTGTATATATTATATATATATATTATATATATACACACACACACACACACACACATTGACTAGTACATACATATATATACATATATATATATACATATATATACACACACACACACACATTGATGATTGCTCTGTGTTAGTTACAAATCTTTTATAGTTCTAAAATATCTCACGCCAACTTTTGTAATATTTCTTGTCTTGAAGTCTACTTGTTTGTGTTTTTTATAACCAGGGTTCATTGAGGTAATTGGCCATTTCCACGTGATAGGAAAAACTGAACAAATTCTGCATAATCAGAATTTAGATGCTAGAAAAGAATAAACACCTAAGGAACATAAAAGGAAAGAATAATTAAAGTATAAATAAACTATTAATAATTAGTAAAGATAATTAATTCACAAAAACATTCTGAAAATTATATCTTGCCTCTTTCACATAGCATTAAATCTTCTAAATTCACCCACTTTGTGTTGAATGAGAGGGCAGCACTGTTCTTTATGGATAAGTAGTATTTCACTGTGTGTACCTGCCAGAGTTTCATAACATGGTCGTCACTCTTTGAGCACTTAGACTGGTTCAATGTGTTAGCTATTGTGAATAATGCTGTGATAAACGCGGATGTGCAAAAGTCTCTCTGATAGAGCCATTTTCTGTTCTTTGGGTTACTTCCCAGGAGTGGCATTACTGGGTCAAATAGTAGTTCTGTTTATAAAGTTTTTTTTTTTTTCTTTTTTTTTTTTTTTTTTTTTTTTTGCTATAGGGCGCGTGTGCTCGCCAGACAGAGAGAGACAGAGAGACAGAAAGTGAGAAATCACCCCCCAGGGGGGATGGTCACACTGCAATCCCTTCTCCTCCATTCTCCTCTCGGGATCTTGGGCACGCACGCACACGTGCCCGGCGTGAGTTTAAGCCACTGGGTCCGGGATGCGAACCGCGGTCGACTACGTGGGAGTCCAGCGACATAGCCATTACGCTAACTGCTGGTCCCTGTTTATAAAGTTTTGAGGAAACACTAAAATCAGTTGACTGTTTATTTTAGGACTCATTCTGAATTCTCTATTGTTTTCCTCAGTGGCTTTACTAATTTACGTTTTTACCAACAGTGCACAAGAGTTCTCTCTTCTCCATAACCTTGCCAGCACTTATTCTTTGTTTTCTTTTTCTCTTTCTTCTCTTTCTTTCTTTTTTCTTTTAATAGATATTCTGACTAGGGTAATCTTGGTGATAACCTTATTGTTGTTTTGATTTGCATTTCCTTTATGATGACAAATATTGAACATTTTCCCATATGCTTTTGGGCATTTATATGTCTATTTTTATAAGTTGTCTGTTTAGATCAATTGCCCATTTTTAAAGTAGATTATTAGTTTTACTTATTTATTTACTAAGCATTTGAGCTATTTGAGTTCCCTAGATATTCTAGTTCTCAATTCCTTATCTGATGTATAGTTTGCAAATATTTTCTCCCCTCTGTGGGCTGTCTCTTTACTCATTGTTTCCTTGCTGTGCAGAAAGTTTTTAGCTTCATGTAATTCCTCTTTTGTTTTTGCTGTTGTCACCCATGCCTTAAGGGGTCTTATATAAGAAATCTCTTCCTACTCCCATGTCTTCAAGTGTTTCCCCTGTATTTTTCACAGGTAGTTTCATAGTTTGGCTCTTTACATTTCTTTTTTCTTTTCTTTTTTTTGAGAGATTTTTGCTATAGGGCGCGTGTGCTCGCCAGAAAGACAGAGAGAGACAGAGAGACAGAAAGCGAGAAATCACCCCCTAGGGAGGATGGCCACTCCGCAATCCCTTCTCCTCCATTCTCCTCTCAGGATCTTGGGCATGCATGCACACGTGCCCAGTGTGAGTTCAAGCCACTGGTTCCAGCTCTTGAACCACCGTTGACTAAATGGCAATTCAGCGACATAGCCATTACGCTAACTGCTGGTCCAATTGGCTCTTTACATTTCAATATTTAATCCATTTTGGGTTGATTTTGTTAATTGTCAGAGATGGGGGTCTAGTTTCATTTTTCTACAGATGGGTATTCAGTATTCTTAGCATTATTTGTTGAAGAGAGTTTCTTTTCTTTATTGGATTGTCATGTGCCCTTTGCCAAAAATCATTTGACTGTTTATTTTAGGACTCACTCTGGATTCTCTATTCTGTTCCATTAGTCTGTTTTTGTGCCCGTACCATGTTGCTTTGATTATTACAGCTTTGTAATATCATCTATCTATCTATCTATCTATCTATCTAAGAGATTTTTGTGATAGAGTGCATGCGCTCACTGGAGAGTGAGACAGAGAGACAGAAAGAAATGATAACAAATAACCCCTAAGGCGGATGGCCACTCTGTAATCCCTTCTCTTCTATTCTCCTCTCAGACCTTGGGCACACACATACACACACACACACACACACACATCTGGTGTGGGTTTTAAATTGCCAGGTCCGGGACTCTAACTGTGGTCGACTACGTTGAAGTCTAGTAATTATACCATCTGCTGGTCCAAAGGTTTGTAATATATTTTGAGATCAAGTGGTAAGATGCTTCCAACTTCATTCTTTTTGAGCAGTATTGTCTTGTTGATATGAGATTATTTATGATTCCAGAAAAATTTATGATTGCTTTTGCTATTTTTGTGAAGACTCTCCCTGGTAATTTGAATTTAGAAATTAATTTAGATAGTTAGGCATTTTAATTTTATATCGATTCTCTACTATAAGAACAAGGGAAAGCTTTCACTTTGTTAATATCTTCCTTCTGCTTTTCGCAGATTACATGGTAGAGCTATTTCACCTCTTTGGTTAGATTTATTTCTAGGCATTTATTTTTTGGTGGCTATTCTAAATAAGATTGCTTTATTTAATTCTGTCTCAGTATGTTCTCTGTTGGTATATAAAAAAGTATAGATTTTGTACATTGATTTTGTATCTTGCAGCTTTATTGAATTCATGCATCAATATATCACTTCTAGTAGTTTTTTAAAAAAAATTTGTAAATTCATTAGAATTTTCTATGTGTATAATCATGTTGCCTACCAGTAGGGACACTTTAACTTGTTCCTCTTCTACTTGCATGCCATTATTCATTCTACTGTCTTTTACATTGGCTAAGTCTTTCGATACTATGTTGAAAAGGAGAGGAAAAGTGGACAACCTTGTCCTGTTTCATTTTTTAGTGGGAAGGCTTTCAGTTTCTCCCCATTCAGTGTGATGTTAGCTAGGGAGTATTACATAGACTTTTTTTTTGTTTTGTTTTGAGAGGTTTTTGCTATAGGGTGCATGCGCTTGCCAGATAGACAGAGAGAGACAGAGAGACAGAAAGTGAGAAATCACCTCCTGGGGGGATGGCCATACCACAATCCCTTCTCCTCTGTTCTCCTCTCGGGATCTTGGGCACGCACGCACACGCGCCCGGGGTGAGTTTAAGCCACTGGGTCCAGGACTCGAACTGCGGTCGACTATGTAGGAGTCCAGCGACATAGCCATTATGCTAACTGCAGGTCCCTACGTAGACATTTATTGTGGTAATAGATGTACCTTCCATACTTATTTTGCTGAAAGTCTTAATCATTAAGGATGTTGTATTTTATCAAATTCTTTTGCTGCATCAATCGATATGATTATGCTGTTTTTTATCTTTCCTTCTGTTAATATAATATATTAAATTTATTGTTTTGCATACGTTAAACCATTCTTGTATCCTTGAGATAAAGCTTATTTAATTTCAATCTTTTTAATGTGTTGGATCCAGCTCACATACAAGTTTACCTGGTGGTCTTTTGTATCAAATTGATCGTGTAAGTGAAACCAGACTGAATGACCCATTGAACTTGGTGCATATTAATATATCCCTAAACAGTGTAGGAAAGCTATTAGTGGTAGCTCAGGTGGAGTTCCAAACTTGAACTAGCACAATATTCACTTGTGACTATATCTAATATTGTGTAGTCCAAATGTCTATACTGAATTGAGTATTAACTACAAGGTAATGCTTGGTTGGGCTAATCAGCTTCACATATCTTGTGAGGGTTTCAATTCAACCACAATAAAATGGATCATTTATAACTCAGAAAATAATCCCAATGATCAGTTTTTATTTAATCCTTGCTATTAGAGTATCTGATTTGATTAAATAAAACCTTGGATCAGCAGGTGGTGGTGTGGTCGAAGAGCTGGGTCCCTTATGACTGGCACCACAGTTTGAGTCTAGGACCCAGCTGTCTGGAGGCACAATGGGTGTGTGCGTGTCCAAAATCTTGAGAGGAGAATGGAGGAATGGCGATTGCATCTCCTGGAAGGTGATTTTTTCACTTCCTTCTCTCTGTCTCTCTTTTGAGAGTGCACACATCCTCTGACAGAAATCTAAAACAAACTGATTAATTCTTAAAAAAATCATAGTGGTTGGAAATAATTAAAAATAGGTGTTGATGAATTAGGCAAGATTATTTAAAGAGAGAATAAATTTAAAAATCTACATGGGAAGATTAGCTGATGGTATAGTGGTTACTTCGCTGGACTACCACACAGTTGCCTATGGTTCAAATCCCAGACCCAGTAGCTTGAAACTCACATCTGGCATGTGTATGTGTGTGCCCAAGATCCTGGGAGGAGAAAAGAGGAGAAGGGACTGTCGTGTGGCCATCCCCCCAGTGGGTGATCTCTCTCTTTTCCTCACACTGTTTCTGTCTCTGTCTCTCTTTTCGGCAAGTGCACGTGCCCTAAGGCAAAAGATTCTTTAAAAAAAAAACTATAAACTATAACGGAAATGATGAGAATATAAACCAAAGATGTAATATGCTACACAAGCTAATAAGTATAACAATGGTAAGCACAGAGCATAATTATTACACAATCATTCATTCATAAAACAGTTATCTGAATTTTCTACTTATTCAAAATTATACAGTTAATATTTTTAAATTATAATTTTTATATCAAGAAATCTAATCTCAATTTTTTTAGAAGTACCACCAGTACAATTATGCCCACCTCCACTCAGATTCCTAATGCTCAAGATATGAAAACTACGGTGAATTATCAGGATGGAGAGAAGGTGTCTGTTCTTTGCCAAGAAGGTTACCTAATTCAGGAAGCAGAAGAAATGGTGTGCAAAGATGGGAAGTGGCAGTCGTTACCACGCTGTGTTGGTCAGTGTGCACAATCGTCGTATAGCAAACGTTCTTTCTAATGGGATTAATATATCACCATGCTTTGTGTAAACGAAAAAAAAAGATCTTGTTCTATTATTATCTTTGTCTTGAAATTGTAAGTTGCAATCTAGCCATAAATCAACCACCATTATTTCACTTCTGAGAACAAAATACAGACAAAAATTTGGGTCTACAATGTAAATACCATGTAAAATGTCTGTGTATTTCACTTCTCATGATTGAGAGAACATAAGTGAGGGGAATATTGCACTAAAGGATGGTAACTTAGATGATGAAGAGACATATACTTTTCCAGGTCTCTATTTTATTTTTAAATAAGGTTCTTTGTTCAAATTATATTGGTCTTAAAATCTCAAATAGTATTTTATTTTATTTTTCAATGTAAATATTTTATTTGTGTGTGGCTTATTTGTGTGTAAATATTTTATTTGCATGTGACTTTGATTTCTGTTCATTGCATAGAAAAAATTTCATGCTCTCAACCTCCTGAGATAAAAAATGGAACCCTTACATTACCTACATCTTCAGGAAAAAATAAAAAAATGAATAAGCACAGTTTTTACCCACATGGCACTAAATTAAATTATAGTTGTGATGAAGGTTTTCAGAAGCCTGAAGACGATGAAATCACATGCTATATGGGAAAATGGAGTTCTCCTCAGTGTGTAGGTGAGGACACAGAAAACTCAAATTCTGCTTTGGTATAGCTAATTTAAAATGATCTATTTTTATGAAAGTCAAGGAACAAAATAATTTAGATTATTATATGTGTGTGTGTGTGTGTGTTTGTGTGTGTATAATCAGTTATACACTTTAAAACTCATATAATTTAATCAATATTATATTTCTTAGTTTTATTGGCTCATTATAAAATTATTATTTTTCTTTTCTTTTTTTTTTTTCTGTAGGGTATTTGTGCTAATGGGAGAGACAAAGAGAGAGGGGAAAAGTGAGAAATCACCCCTCAGGGAGGATGGCCATGCTATATCCCTTCACACCTCCACAGTCCTCTCAGGATTCTGGGACAAATACACACACACACACACACACACACACACACAAATAACCAGTGTGATTTTTCAAGCCACTGGGTCCAGGACTCAAACTGGAATCAGCCATGTGGGATCCAGGCACCTTAACTTCAATTTCAACTGCTGGTCCTAGAATTTATTTTTATTCTTTTTTTATTTTTTTTTTTGGCTAAATGGTACATGTGCATGCTGAAGAAAGAGAGAGAAAGAGAGAGGGACAGGAGAAAGCACCTCCAATGGAGGATGGTGATACTTCAATCTCTTCCTCCATTGGGAGTAGACCCTTTCGACCCATGAGGAATCCAATGGCACCAGCCCCATCACCATGCTGAGGGCTGGCCCTCTGCCATTTCTTTTTCTCTTTCTTTTTCTTTTTCTTTTTTTTTAAGTATATAGTGAAATTAAATGTGCTTACTCTTGTAGGTTGTAATGCTGCTTTTACACTAAGTTTAAAAATACTTTTTATATTACTCCTAAAAGATTGCTCTGACTTCATACAGCATATAGTACTTTTCTTCAGATTATTCATCCCCAGTGAGCTTCTTTTCATCACTCATGATTGATTAGAGAAGCACTGGTTATCTTTCTTAAATGTGTCAACAGTTTAAGTTTCAAGTTCTTGGTCAGATCGGGACAGTTGGTGAGGAGGGCACACACCAGAAGGGTGGCTTTAGGAAGCGTTTGAGAACCTTCTCGGTTGTGTCAGAGTAACTCTTGGGTTACTTCTTTTCAAATAACATTATTTTATTTTATTTTTTTTCAAATAACTTTTATTATTTATTTATTTTAATATTTTTTATTTCATTTTATTTTGTATCAATAACATTATTAAGTATGAAAACTGGTACATAAAATTAAATTTTTTGGGAACCAGCAGTTAGCGTAATGGCTATGTCGCTGGACTCCCACGTAGTCGACCGCGGTTCGTGTCTCGGACCCAGTGGCTTAAAACTCACGCCGGGCGCGTGTGCGTGCGTGCCCAAGATCCCGAGAGGAATGAATGGAGGAGAGGGGGTGGCGTGGCCATCCCCCTGGGGGGTGATTTCTCGCTTTCTGTCTCTATGACTCTCTCTGTCTGGCGAGTGCACACGCCCTATAGTGAAAACCTCTCAAAAAAAATTAAATTTTTTAATGAAATACTCATTCTTTCATTATTTTATTTTCAGGACTTCCTTGTGACCCACCTTCGATTCCTAATGGTACTGTACCTCACCAGTTAGAAACTTACCAATTTGGAGAAGAAGTTGCGTACACTTGCTCAGAAGGCTACGGAACCGATGGGCCAGCCTTTACAAAGTGTTTAGGAGGAAAGTGGTCCGACTCACCAAAATGCATAAGTATGATGTATTTAATTTTACTTTCAAAGTTTATTTGATACAAATAAGAAAATAAGCAGAAATTCTAGAATTTTCATGATGTCTCTTAAATGTTCGGGATTCTGGTAGAGACAGCCATAGACCAAAAAAAAAGTGTTGACATTATGAGCTAAATTACTTCATTTTTATATTTTCTTCTGTGAGCTTTCAGCATTCTCTGATATACATGGTCACACTTCTCATTTCTATTCCTGGAGCACAACTTGCCCCTACTCATCAACCTCATTACTGTTCAATCCGCTGCATTTGATCAGCTCTCGGTCTATAAATACAGGCACTACACACCGAGTGACTGAGTTTCACTCCCACTGCCGATGACTAGGTCGTTAAGTGAATTGGTAGAGCAGCTTAAAAGCAAACGTCTGTAGTGTGTGTGGCGACATAGTGTATGTAGTTTTCAGTGACTAGTATTGGGTTCTTGGGAAAGTCATGATAAATTTTTTTATATTTTTCTGTGCAAAAATGCGCAATGAATTTCCTGATGATGCAATAAATGACACTACACTAGAATAGTGCAATCGTATCCATACAAAAAGCATACATTAGAAAAGCACCAGAAAGTGACAAATCACACCACAACACAATAATATAATCTGGCATAATCGTTTTTACTTCCTCTGTATACTACTGTGAGTGCACAATACAGTACACACCTGTAAACAAAACACGTAGTCTTGTGTGATTGTGAATGCTTCCTGTAGTTGATCGTAACCTACTGCAGGAACCAAAGACCGAGAAAGGGGATTCCTGAGCCTCAAACTGAGAAAGAGGATTCTCAAGTTGGAGAACTGGTCGTAAGTCCCAGCAGTCATTGGACAGGTAGGTCATTAAGTAAGGAGTGGCTGTATTGATGTTTCTAACATATCTGAAATACTTACTATAGTATAGGTAACTTACATTTGACATGAGCAAAACTAGAGATACAGTTATAATATAACTGATAAGTGTATGCACAGAATAATTTGAATGCAAAAATGTGATCTCAAGCATCAATATTTCTTCAAGGTTCTGGTATCTGCCCCTCTCATATACTTTTGATAAATTTAGAGCAAGTCAATGTAATTAAGTCAGAATGGCTAACATATCTTGTCAAGTTATAAGAAAAATATTGTATATTATTATTTGAATCTATATGTATGAAAGTATAAAACAGAATATTGGAAGATTATTTACTGAACAAATGCATATTATTTTTCTTTCAGAAACAGATTGTGTTGGTTTACCCACGTTTCCTGATGCTACACCCATAAAAGTGGAGAAGACCTTATATAGGTCAGGAGAACAAGCAATTTATAAATGTCCCACAAATTACCAATTTGTTGGTTCCAATTTTATCACATGTATTAATAGCAGATGGATAGGAACGCCAACATGCAAAGGTACTTTGATAAACTTTCAAAATTTATTTATTAGAGTCAGGCAATAAGATGTAAAATGATCTCCAATATCAATTGAACTAAACGCAGATTAATTTTTTAAGCCATGAAAAATAGATTTATGCCTAAAGATAAAAGGCAGGATTTGCTATCCAGTGGTTAACCTTGTAGCCCAGTGTTCTCAAAGTGTGGACCCTGGCCCAGCAGGATTCACTTCTCAGAAATGGTTAGAAATGCAAATTATAATTCATGGGTGTAGCCAGTACCTATTAAAACAAAAACTTGGGCCTGCCAGTGGCATGGTGGTTAAAGTAGCTTGATCCCATAAGGCCAACTGTACAGTTCGAGTCCTGGACAGGGTGGCTTGAGAAACGTGCTGGGTGCATGTGCGCGCATGTGTGCCCCAAATCCCAAGAGAATGGAGAAGGAACTGTGGCATGGCCATCCCCACTTCCGGGGATGCTCTCTTACTTTCCTCCTCTTTTTCTTTCTGTCTTTCTTGTAGGCTCTATAGCAAAAAGCTAAAAAAAATCAAAACAAGAAACCAAAAAGCCCAAAACTCTAGAGTGAGGCCCTGAAACTGCTTTAACCAGCCCTCCGGGGAGTCTAGGCACCCTTCAGTCTGGAAACCCCTACTACAGCCTGTTTTCAATATTCATGCACCTGAAGCTATCTGTTGAATTATACATTATTTATCAGGGTATCCTGAAAAAATTGCTAATTAAATCATTTAAAAATATTTGTAAAATTATAAGATTTTTCTTTGTTTTCACTTATCTCCAAATGGAATCCTTTGGTTGATCATCTTCCTGTAGCTTAAAGTGTCTGTGTGTGTGTTCTGTGTGTTTTTTTAAGACTTTTTATTTATTAATTTATTCTACTACAGAAAGAGAGACAGAGAAAGGGGAGAGAGAGAGAAACCTCCAGCAGGGTCCCCATGAAAGGGTGCAGGCCCATCCTCGCGCACCCTGGCTCCCGGGCATGTGTGCGCGTGCTAGGAGACCTGCAGATATGAACCCCACACCTCCCCTGTGAGTCCGGAATCACAGAGTATCACTGCCGTGCCACTTCTGGCCCCAAAGAATTCTTAACCTATTCTCTAAAGATATGTCTTTTTGGTTTATTTTTTTTTAATTTTTTTTATTTATTTTTATTTTTTGGAGGGGTTTTTTATAGGGCGCGTGTGCTCGCCAGACAGAGAGAGACAGAGAGATAGAAAAGACTGAATTCTCCTCTCGGGTTACAGTTACACAACTTCCAAAACCAAAACCTGATGCCGCAGAGTCTCTGTCTTCTCATTTTTTATACTACTTAAAATCTAGTTGAATTTATTGGATTTTTCATATTTACTCTAGTAAACAAAAGACAAATGTCCAAGAAAACTTAATTTTGCTGGCTTCCAAGGGCAGAGGGGAGTCCATCTGATCCTGCGAGGAGAGGGGGACGAGATATATCTCAATGCTGAAATATTACAAAACGTATTCATCCATATTTATGATGTTTATTGGAATAAACAAAATCTTTCATAATGCATTATATATTTAAATCTCATGTGAAGTGTATTTACCATCATATTAATCGATTTGCTACTCAAAAAGAACACTAGATAGAGATACTTCTTTTCTTTCCTCAGATATGTCCTGTGGGAATCCACCCACAGTGAAAAATGGTCGCATGACATCAGAACCAAAGACTAAGTACCCGCCTGGTGACAGAGTGCGTTATGAATGTAACAGATCTTTTGACATATTTGGGGGCATCGAAGTGAAATGTCTAAATGGAAACTGGACAAATCCACCCCAATGCAGAGGTAGAGTATCATTCCTCCCTCTAATTTTTTTTTAGAATATAATAGGGATAAAATATACTGAAACAAATAAAAGAAAGTAATTCTCCTGGATATATTTTTCAAATACAAGTAAAACAATGCTCCTTAAAATTCAATCGTGTTTGTGAATGGGACCAAGACATTTCTGTTCAAGAAAGATTTAACTAGATTAAAGGAACAGTTGGAATATGGAAAAATACTTTATTAAAAACCTTCAGTTATTTCCTTAGGAATAAATGTATACAAGATATATTATGTACATTTGACATCTCTAAAATATATTTTCCTTGACATGAAAAATTGATGGTTGAAGAATGATTATGGAGCTTCTCCTGGGGTTTACTTTATTTATAAAAAGAAGTCCAGAAGGGTGTACTTTAATATTTAGAGATCAGGAAATAAGGGAAAATAAATGATGTAATTTTGATTCAAATATCAAACATAATTGAACCAATAAGTAAAAGACAGTTGATGAGACCAGCAGATGGCATAATGGTTACGTTGCAAGACTCTCACATAGTAGACGAGGGTTCAAGTCCAGGACCTGGTGGCTGGAAACTCACTCTGGGCATGTGTGTATTCCCCAAGTCCTGAGGGTGATTTCTCACTTTTTCTCTCTCTGTCTCTTTCTGTCTTTCCATCAAACACATGTGCCATATAGCAAAAATCTCTCTTAAAAAAAAGATAAAGATAGTTGATTTGATTTACCATGCTTTTTCTCAATTACATTGTTTTCTTCTCCATCATGCAATCTCAATACTCTCTTGTCATCTTTTAGTTCAAAGAGTTCCTTCAGTGATTCTCTGAATAGGTCTGCTTGAGAAGAATTTTCTTGGTTTTACTTTGAAAATGACTTTCTGTATCCCTTTGTTCCTAAAGGGTGGGGTCATTGAATAGAGAATTTGCTTACATCACTCTTTTCTTACATCACTCTCTTAAAAATGTGCAGTTCTTTTTGTCCTGGTTGGTCAAAACTGAGATATCCTCTGTCATGTGAATCTTTGGTCTCCAGGAGGTACTGGATAGCTTCTGTCTAGCTGCTTTATCTTTAAGCAGTTTTATTATGATGTGTATTGGTATCATTTCATTGGGCTTATCCTCTTTGGAGTTTCTCAGCTTCTTGAATATTTAGCTTTATTCTTTTTAACCAATGTGGGAAAACAGTCATTTTTTTCCCAGTTTTTTTAAGACCCATACTTTTTCTTTTTATAGATCTCCAATATATTTTCTTTTCTTCTAAAGATCTCTGAAATTCAGTTCAGATGAAATTTGTATTGTCTCTCTTCAAGTTCATGTATTTGCTCTTGCTTCCAGTTTATTATCAAGCCCAACCGTCCAGATTTGTTCTTTTTTAAAATTTCTGTTATACTTTTTAGCTTCATGTTTTCTATTGGATTTTTAGAAGTCACTTAATTTCAACATTGTGTCATTTCAGGATTCTGTTGATCATCATCTTCTTTTTTGAGATTTTTCCTATTCCTTATATAATGAGTGATTTTCAGTTGTTCTAGACTTTGGGGGTATTATAGTTTGAGACCTTGGATTTTTAAAAGAAATTACGTCTCTTATTTAGCAGGTTTTGATTATGCTATGTAGGGTATAAATCCAAAGTCTACATGGAGAGGGACAGTGTTTTGTTGGTCTAGGATTTTTAGTTGTACTTAGCAGAAGGAATAGGTAGAAACATGTTATCCTCATCTTGTCAATATCAGGAAGCTAACAATTCTCTTTTAATTTCTATAAATTTGTGTTCCTTCAGTTTTTTTTTTTTTTTTTAGGAGTTGATGTTTCTTTTGTAATAAGAATAAAAAGTTTTAAAAATGACTAAAGACTCAATAAACATTGCTGTATGTTATAAAGAATAAGAAATTTCCTGTTGGTCTTAACTATCTATCTCTTCAGCCTTTATTCATTAAAAAGAACATTGTTAAATACTAGAATGCTACTGTGTCTTTTTTTTTTTAATGCTACTGTGTCTTTAGGGAGGTGGAAGGAAGAACTTAAAATGGAATTCAGTGTATGTGGTTAAAATTTTCAAGAAATTATATCTTCCACCAGAAATCCTAAAAGTGAAATGTACTGTTGTATTTGTATTTTCTTTCTTAGACTTGTGCTTCTATTTTGTCTCAAAAATCTACTGATATTTTGTAGACTCTTCAGGAAAATGTGGGCCTCCTCCACCTATCGACAATGGAGACATTACATCATTTCCGATGCCAGAGTACCCCCCCTTGGTCATCAGTTGAGTATCAATGCCAGTCCTTGTATGTGCTTGAGGGCTCCAAGAAAATAACCTGTAAAAGGGGAGAGTGGTCAGAACCACCAAAATGCTTAGGTAAGTACTTTAATACCTCACAGCTCCTGGGAAAATCAGTGTAATGACTATGACAATTACAACAGAATTTTTACAGATTAACACACAACCATTGTACTAAATATTTGACTACCAAGTATTAATATGTGAGAAAATAAAGTTTTAAACATTATTTATATATTTATAGCTTACTTCAAAAATGTTTAACTCACAAATTAAATTCTATATTAATATGGTGTCCAATATGGTGATTTGATATATTTATAGTGTAATGATTGCCACAATTAAATTAATGAAAAATTCATCCGCACGCATAGTTACTGCTTTATAAACATGTTTGTGTCTGTGTGTGGGTTTCTGTGTGTGAGTGTGGCGAGGACACTTAGGATCTGCTCTTTGATCAAATTTATAAGCAGTATGGAATATTTACCGTAGTCCCTATGCTGTACAAGAGTTCCCCAGGTCTGACACATCTTATAACTGAAATTTGTACTCAGTAATCATATAAAAATGATAGTGACAGGTTCCTAACATGATAATAGGTGTTACGAATGTCTCAAGAAACATAGTACTCCAACTTTATGTGCTTATTTCAACTTTACCTGAATCTGCATTATGCTTAAGGACTTTGGGAAAGAATTCCTGAAACATTATGTAACATCTTACCTGAAAGTCCATGGAGTTTTGTAAACTACTTAATTGTTTTATGTTCTTTTTAAAATACTTTCAGATGCATGTGTAATATCAGAAGAGATCATGGAAAAACATAATATAGCATTAAAATGGAAACAAGACAAAAAGCTTTATTCCAAAACAGGAGACACTGTTGAATTTATGTGTAAACGTGGATATCGTCCTACACATCCTCAGGCGTTTCGAGTGCAGTGTCAGAATGGACAGCTGCCATACCCCAGTTGTGGGAAAAGATAATGACTAAGAAATGTTATTATAATTAAAATGTGACACTTCACATCGAGTTTTTATTACTAATACTTTATTTTTTCAGTATTGCTTAACTCATTTTAATTCATAAATAAGAATTTATTTTGATTTGTGATAATATAGATATGTCTCAGAATAAGAACCCTCACTTCTTGAAAATACTGCATTAAAACTTGCAACCTAAAATCTGTGTGTTTTATTTTTAAACAGCAAGGGCAAGAAATTTGATACTATTATTGTGGTGTCTGTTTCTATCCATCCCTATCCCAGCTCTTTCAAAGTTGTCTGCAAGTGTGTGAGGGAGATGAGTAAGATATTGTTGTCTTCATCTCCAAAATTATATAATTTTGAAAGCACGTAAATACCAGTCAGATCTCATCTTAGTAATCAGAATTAGAAAACTATTACTTGTTACATATCTGTCATAAATAAATGTACTAAAATGATGAAATGTACTCACTTCCACAAGATACCAATCTTGCACCTTTATGAATACAATCAAAACATAAGGAGTGGTTGAAATTGAATTGTCTTTATAACTTGGTCTCATGGAATTGGCCTACAGGGCCATTCCAGAGGGATGCACATCCCTCCACTTGAACATCACTGGACTGGGGTACTAATTCCTAACCATACTTCACTGATTCTGTTCATCAATAAGTTAACATTTGTTGTAAACTTCAAGCAATGTATGTACAGTCTAGAATCCTGTATTTGTGAAAAGGAGTCTGCACTGATTTTTAATTTTTATTAATGCTTTTTTCCTATCATATAAAACCTAACTCTATGCTCATGGCTACATGGACCACTCTGAGTCTGGCCATCAGCAGAACATTATTCCCCCAATGAAGATAAACGTGTCTTGTCCTGCTGAATGTGTGGTGTGTTTGGGGGACATGTAAACATCATGGGCAAGTCCTCTCAGATAGGGGCTTCCTCAGAACATGTGCTGGCCAGGGTGAACAACACATATGAAAGCTGATGTCCCTCTGCCCTTTGTGTATTTAAGTAAAGCATCACTCCATCCAGGGCCTGGTTTGTTTCCCGTGGCATCTGCGATAGCAAGTACAAAGGGCAGATGTGCAGAGCCCTCCCCGAGATTGGCAGCTAGTACATGATGTTCTGCTCCCTGAAAGTTCTAACTGGTGCCTAGTGTTCAGTTTAACGGAGTTACAGGATCCAAGCAAATTCAAAACCAAGTGGGACCAAGTCTTTTAGATTTGAAATACTGAGAATAGTCTTCTGTGCCTAGATGCCCTGCTTTGGGCCTCCCAGGGTGGTAGCCCAATGTAGAACTTCTTGGTGTACCAGAAAGATGACACCATTCTTCAGCCTGAGGAGGACCTGTGGGTCTGAGGTTCTATATTATGAGGTTCTTCTTTCAAGACATTTTTCCATTATTGAATCCCTTTCAGTCCAGGTTGTAAGCATTTCTACTGGTACAACATTCTCGAAAGCATCGCCAGTCTCCCGTGCATGAACAGGATCTTAGCTATCACACAGGAGGATCCATTCCAGATCTTTCTGAGTATCACATGTCTACTTCTGGCTTCTGCTTAGATGGATGACTATAGCCACAGAAATACACCTAATCTTTATAGTGTATACTTGTCCAGCCATACCCTCAGCTCTGTTCCTGAGCACACCATCTTGGTAGACTAGATCTTTCAGGTCATCTAGTGCTGTTTTTTTTTTTTTTTTTTTTTTTTTTTTCTGAGAAGCTTATTCCAAAATTTATCTTTTATCTTGCATCTTATGATAAGCAGTAAAGAGAAATCAGACTGTATCTTCAGATCATGTGGGAATCTACTCAGTTAAATATCTAAATTCATAACTGGGATGACTAATTTTATGTGACAACTTGGTGAGGTTATGATAACAAATTGCTTGGTCAAATACTAGTCTACATATTACAGTGAAGATTTTTTTTATATATGATTAATATTTTAATCAGTCAACTTGTAAGAAAGCCAATCTAATCTATGATTAGATTAAGAGACACTAATGACTCTATGACCATTCAAAAAGAGAGAAGTGAAGGTCCGTGGGGTTACACAGGAGTAGAGATACACAACAGCACCACTGGGTATTCATGGTCACATATTTATCAGGAAAATATTTTCTTAAACATATTTCTCAGGTTATCAAATATATATATATATATATTATATTTATTTATCTACTTAACTTATGATTTCAAGCTGCCAGGTCTGTGTTTGTGTATTTATCCAGTGCCTTTACCACTATGCAACGTGCTGGATTGAAGGATAATTCTTTTTATTATCAGAGGAGACATGTACTCTCTAGAGAGACAGACAGAGAGAGAGAAAGAGAGAGAGCTCACGTGCCCAAGGAGTGTGGCCACACAGCAATCCCTTCACCATTTCTCCAGCACTTTGGAATGTGGAAGCATGTACGTGCACATGCCTGGTGTGATTTTCATGCCAGTGAGGCCATGACTCAAATGACTTTTCTCAAGGGAACATCTGGCTTCCCCTATTCACCAAACTATGGGGTGGTCCTGTCAAGTATATTTTGATTGACTGGCTGTTCCCTAATTGTGCTATACAAATTAGAGAACAAAAAGGATTAGCTCAAAAATAGGAATTTCCGGTTCAAACGTCACATAAATAATCTGGAAATTTCTATGTCTGCCCTGAAAGAAAACCCTCTTTTCTGCATCCACAATGATAAGCTTGCTAAAATCTAACAGAGAATCTCATTCATCCTGCAAGTGGCTAAATTACAGAGCAAAGAAAACTCCCAGTCTCACAGGGTGTCTTCAGTTTTAGTAAAAGGTTAACAGGAAATACATAGAATTCTGAAACGTAAAAGGTAGACTCATAGTAATCCTGATAAATTCAGGGACACTAACCCTCTTAAATCTGATGTTTTTAAAAATTATTTGTATGGCTATACTTTTCATTAGCAGATTGATTTACAAATAATAATATAGCAGAGAATATTTGAATTATTATTAATGGCAACACATTAGTGTATAGGAATAGAAGATTCAAATGGCCAGTGAGCCCATGAAAAGATGCTCAACATTTTTGTTGTTGTTGGAGAAGCGCATATTAACATCACAAAGCACGGGGCTGACCCTGGATCACAGCGGTTAAGGGAACCAGATCTCACATGTCTTACTGTGGTTGAGTCCTGGCCTGAGGGGTTAAATAACATGCCAGAAACTTTCCTGTTTGTACCCAAAATCCTGCCATGAAGGAGGAATGGAGAAAAACAGATCGTGGCGTGACCATACCCCATTGCAATGGTTCTCTCTCTCTCTCTCTCTCTCTCTCTCTCTCTCTCTCTCAGGCATGTACCCTGTGGCAATAAAAAAAACCACCATGTGGTACTGTCTCATACTGGAATGGGTATATGTTCAAGAAGGCATGTAACTGTGGATGAATATGTGGAGAAATTAGAATTCTCACACAAGTCTGATAGGATTATAAAAAATCAGAGCCACCTTGGAAAACTCTTTGGCAATTTTCCTTAAAAGGGTAATATACAGCTACCAAATAATGCAACAATTCCACTGCTAAGTATATACCCACCAGAAAGGAAAACACATGTTCACACAAAAGCTTGTATACTAATTGTCATAGAAACGATCTTTATAATTTCCCCAAGTGGGAAGAACCTAAAAGTCCGTCGCTAGATGACTAGGTACCAGAAATGCGGTGTACTCACATGGTGGCACATGATTCAGCCATAAACATCTGATGAGTTTCATTTGTCAGTAGCAGCAGCCATTCTAAACCCGTCTAAAGTTGACTCTGCTCTGCCTGAGGAACGTATAATAACATCCCCTGAGGTGTTACTTTGCAGGGCACGGCTGATTCTCCCAGGTCACACCCAACAATCCCTTTTGGCTTCCAGGCCTTTAACTAGAATCAAGGTCCAGCAGCTCCTGAAAGGTGTGGTACACAGTGTGACCCAAGGAAGGGGACTGCCCTCTAGAGAGCTACATGGTTTTCCAAATGTATAAAGTTAGGAATAGGAGAATATATGTGGATATAAATATTGAGGATGTGAGATAAAGGTGGAAAAGTATAAAGTGAGAATACTCCACATATATTCAAATGAATTCACTAAGCAAAGATTCTAGATTTAATGCACAGCTGGAAAGTTAGAAAAGGCTCTGTTTTCCTGGTTGCTTGGACCAGAAGGTGGCGGAACTAATGAAGAGGAAATGCCGACCGTCTTCCCATACAGTAGCAGAAGACATCCTAAGGTATAAGAAGCATGGAGTATTAGAGGGTTTTATCAATTAAAACACTATCCACCCTGGGAGAATCCAGAGGACACACCTTTCACCATCGAAGTGAGAAATACACTTGTGAGGTATTATCCTTGAAAAGCTCTGTGGTCACTCTTCTTTCCAGTCCAAAAAGCACAGTGAGGGGCTGGCCCCATGCCCAGGTGCAGTGGTTAACGCTGTGCACAGGGAGCAGGAGCCATAGAGCTGACTGCAGGTGGATTCCCGGCCCCGGCAGCCTGAACAACACACTGGGTATGTGGGCGTGCGTGCTCCAGATCCCGAAGGAGAAATGAGGGAAAAGGATCGCAATGTGGTAACACCGATTGAGGGATGTTCTGTCTTTGTATGTCACACACACACATGTGCCCTCAGATAATAAAAAATAAAAACGATAATAATATAAAAAATATAGCCCAGTAGGAACTGCTGCCACTGCATTGGGAAACTTAAACAAAGTGGGCATGATTGGACAGAGGGATGGCAGAGACCGGGTGGCCATGCTCAGTCACCAAATGCAAGGTGTGTGTGCCTATGGTAACAGCAGAGTTAGAACAGCAGCCTGAACAGTCTGGTTCACAGAGGCTTACTCCACCGGCTAGTTGCCCATGCTGCTTCCAGAGATACAACGAATGGGGAAGCTACTGAACTTTTCCCCATCCACTGTATCTCTTGAAAGCAAGGTCCCTGCAAACTAATTCATGATCGAGGGCTGGCAAGCTGCAATGCTCCCATGGGAGTTCAGGAAAGATACACTGCGCTTTTCCAGTTGAAAACAAGCTACTTGCTGTTTTTTACTAACAAAAATGGATAAAAATACAATGGCCAGAAAAATAGATAGGTCCCAGGTCCCAGGAGTTGTGTTAACCTGTTCAAGTGATGAAACCACATCTGGGAGAGCAGATACAGATGACGTCATCACCCAGTTAAGTGTATGACAATTCACTTGCATTTTTCACTTTTGTTAGCTGAGTTTCTTGGTTTTGGGTCTTTATGGCTTTAACATCACCTGGGAGATTGGAATCTATAATTTTTCAAATTGCTTTTCCCTGTATTTTTTCTCTCCATTGTGTTTGATGAGAAGTCTCTGGACCTGCTGACAGCATTAGCATCGTCTATGTACTATGTATGTTCTTTTTCCACTCTCCCTCCATGATGCTTTTTAAAGTTTCTCTTTAATGTTGTGGCTTTGAGCAATTTTGTTTTTCTATTTCCAATTAAGAAAACTCTGTGGGACCAGCAGTTGGTGTAATGGCTATGTCGCTGGACTCTCATGTAGTTGACCACGGTTTGAGTCCCGGACCCGGTGGCTTAAACTCACGCTGGGCGCGTGTGCGTGTGTTCGTGCCCAAGATCCCGAGAGGAGAATGGAGGAGAAGGGATTGCGGCGTGGCCATCTCCCCTGGGGGATGATTTCTTGCTCTCTGTCTCTCTTTCTTTCTCTGTCTTTCTGGTGAGCGAAGGCACCAGAGAAAGAAGAAAAGAAAAAAGAAAACTTTGTATTTTTCAGTTTTGTTAGCTGAGCTTCCTGATTTTGGGTATTTATGTCTTCCTGGTTTTTTATCTTACTACCAACTGGAAGATTGGAATGTATAATTTTTCACATTACTTTTCTGCCTCAAACTTTCCTTGTCTTATTCTCGTTTGACCACATGATACAGCTGTATAGGTGATTGAATATTAAATGCTTAAATCTTCTTTTTATCTTTATTGCCTATTTTAGAAAATTTCAATCAACTTTCTCACAAATCTATTGCTTTCTTCTATTATTTGGTTGATTCTGCTATTGTGTTCCTCAGTTTTTATATATTTCAGGGCAGGACTCTTGTTTTATTGTTCCTTAGACACTGTATATTTCTTTTTTAAAATTTCACATCCTTTTCCTAATTTTATGTACATAATGCATGCGTGTGTGTGTGTACACACACTCCTAGTACATACTTGTTCTGAGTTCTGGTAAAATGTGAGGAACTTAACAAATGATGCTGTCCTAGACCCCAAATTCTTCCCTATATAGGCATTAATGAAATTTCCAATGTTCTCAGTCTTGCAGCATCTTTCTCTTCTGCTTGAAGTTTCCCCCCAGGCATGTCCAGTGTACAGAAGGTAAATAATTCACAGGGATTTTATATGGAGATTGCTGGGATTTCCCAGGTCCCTGGTCCAGAGTCCTTGCCCATGGATTTTCCCAGCTCCGGACTCAGATATCGATTTCTTACACAAATACAACTCCTGCTCTCTGTCTCAGCGCCATCCTCAAAGCATTGCACGGACCTGGATGAGCTCCGAGTGCAGAAGGTGGAGCTCACTGATCGATGCCATCCTTTCAAATCAGACGCTTCCCATTTCTGCCTGCTTTTGCTCACTCAGGCAGTTCATTTGACGTTTGTGCTGTGTTAATTGCAGGGTTTTCCTGACATAAGCTAGTCTGCTAATTCAGATGTCTTAATTCTGTACTCTACTAAAATTATTTAATATTTAGAAATCATTGTAGCTATTGTAGGTGAGCAAAAGGATGAATTAATTCCTGAGCAGGAGCTCTATGATACTGGTCAGAATTCTTTTTCTCCTCCTTGTGGAAATATTATATGAGGGGACTTAAAAATTTGTTGAAAAGTGGAATGTAAGTACAAATTTATTTTTGTGCAAAAGTTTTTGGGAAAGTTATGCAGCTTTTTCATAACATCCATTTGCCACAAACTTTTGAAGACGCTGATCATACTTTCTATATTAATTATATTTTGAAAGCAATTCTTTTATTTCAAAGAATGGCTTCTTAAAATATGTTAAGTAAATATATTTGAGAATTAACAATACATGCAATTAATAAGCTAGTAAAGGGACAGGTGAGGACTTCAGTTATATTTCTTCAACGAAACTGAAATCACTGTGTGTATAAATATATACAGCTAGCCTGTGGCATAGTTATTAAGGTGGCTGGATCCCATATGGCTGACTGCATAGTTTGAGTCCCAGACCGAGAGGCTTGGAAAACACATTGGGCATGTGTGGGTGTGTGTCCAAAATCCCAAAGGAGGAAGAGATGGAGGAGAAGGGGTTGCAGCATGATCATTCCCACAAAAGGTGCTTTCTCTTTCACGCTCTAGCCAGAGAACTCTCTGAACTGCCGCCCCCCCAAAAAAACGCGAAAGCATATATATATGTGTGTGTGTGTGTGTGTGTCACCCTAATATAAAAAGCACCTCCAAATACTTGAGTTGAATATATTTAAATGTCGGGATCAGCAGATGGTGTAGCAATTATGCCACCGGACTCCCACATGGCTGACCGTGACTCATTCCCAGACCTGGTAGCTTCAAAATCATGCCCTGTGTGTGTGCGTGAATGCCCAAGATTCTAGGAAGAGAATGGAGGAGAAAGGACTGTAGCTTGTTCATCCCCCCAGGGGTGATTTCTCACTTTCTCTCTCACTGTCTCTGTCTGTCTTTCAGGCCAGTGCACATGCCCTAATGTAAAAACCTCTTAAAAAAAGTAAATGTCAAGAATAACCTGAAACTCTTGTACTTATAATAGTGTAATCTAATGTGATTTTTAAAAATTTGTTTTTTATTAACAGTCACTATACATCATTACACTGTACAACATGGTTTTCTAATGTGATTTTTAAAAAAGTATTGCTTTCCTAAACACAAGAACACATAGATACATACATAGAGGAATAGGGCCCAAATACACAAGTTGGTTTCCATAGACTGCCAAAAATAAAGGTCGGTGCAGGAAAGTGGAAGACGAGAGAATATTATAGTTACATGAAAGATTTCTTCCCCCAGGTTATTCCTTCCTCCAGACTTCCTCACCTATTTTAATTGTTTAAATTCACCTATTTCAGTTAATTAATTTAAAAATTGGTGTTTTTTAAAATTATTTTTAGAGCCAGTCCATTGCCGTTTCTGAAGGAAGTTGGACAAGTACACATGAAGTAAAAAAGTCAAGAAATTATTGGGAAACCACTAACAGAGTTAGGGTTAGAGTTAGGGTAGGGTCAAGGTTGGGGATATTGAGGGACATTGCATCAGTCTTTGAACTTTGATATTTACAAATTGATGTAAAACCACTAGCTTCATGTGGTGCACTGTCATTCAGAGTCAGGCTCGGTGGCTGCTAATAAGGCAGATCCCAGCTCACACAGCACGGCAGGACTCTGTGCTAACGCACTCGGGGACGGCTACCATGCTGCTGCTGCTCAGTGCTGTGCTCATCCTGGGGGCTTCCTGTGCCAGCGGACAAGGTGAGGGGAAGCAGACGTGGGCTCCCGGCTTTGCTCTTAAGTGTAACTACCTGGTATCCACCTTCCCGTATCTATGTGTTTGAATCAATTAGAAAGACTGGTTTGGTGGTTCGAGTCCCGGACCTGGTGGCTTAAACTCATGCCGGGCGTGTGTGCGTGCGTGCCCAAGATCCCGAGAGGAGAATGGAGGAGAAGGGATTGCAGCGTGGCCATCCCCCGGGGGCTCACTTTCTGTCTCTCTGTCTCTCTCTGTCTGTCTGGGGAGCGCCCGCGCCCTGTGGCAAAAACCTCTCCAAAAAAAAAGAAAGACTGGTTTGTACAGAGACACAATAGAAATAATCATGAAAAAATGCTCTCACATTCACCTAAGGAAAAAATACAATAAATTTTGTTTACTCTGTTTTCTGAGTTCCACAGCTTGAAAAGTCAACACTGACAGGGAGTAAGTGAATACCCTCATGAAACTTTGACTAGGAAAAATATCACAGAAAAGATAGTATCAGGGAACCAGCAGTTAGCGTAATGGCTATGTCGCTGGACTCCCAAGTAGTTGAGCGCAGTTCACGTCCCGGACCCGGTGGCTTAAAACTCATGCCGAGCGCGTGTGCGTGTGTGCCCAAGATCCCAAGAGGAGAATAGAGGAGAAGGGATTGCGGCGTGACCATCCCTCCTGGGGGGTGATTTCTCGCTTTCTGTCTCTATGTCTCTCTCTGTCTGTCTGGCGAGCGCACGCGCCCTATAGCGAAAAAACCTCTCCAAAAAAAAAAAAAAAAAAGTTTTTATCAGATTTTTTTAAAGTCTTTCATTTCCTTTTAAAATCAAATACACTCATTTCTATACTAGACATAAGATCACTAATGTACTTTAAGATACTTCATTAAACATTGTTTATGAATAATATGAATCACTGTGCTTTATTCTTTACTTACTAGTATAGTTATAGCATTTGGTCCACGCTGAGTTTTGTACATTATTTAAGTCTGTCTTAGAAATTTTGCTCACTGACAGCAACAGCAAGAAGACAGCAAAGCTTTCCTTCCAGACTCACAGGTCTCAGAACACTGGATCCCAGCTCACTACGGGAGGCCGTATTGTCAGTGTACCTGCCAAGAAGCTGAGTGGATGTGTAGTTTTACTGGCTCGTGTCCTGAGTCCCCTGTGTATATTAAATGGTGTAGTTGTCCTTTGGAGATGGAGTCAAAGGAATATTTCTAAATGAAGGAAATAGTAGAAGAAGGAGTTTAAGTAAATACGAAAGTGAAAAGTGAAACTTGGACAAATCTTGACTTGATAGTCCAACAATTTACATTGCGTTGTCCCAATGCTCAGATGTCAAAGGAGAAAGCAAACCACTTAGGGGAAGAACACTTAGGCATAGATAGAAACATCTTTGTCCATTCGACAGCAAGACGATTATTGAGCAGTGAACTGTATTGCAAGCAGTAGCAGAGATGCTGGAAAGAGAAGGAAAACCTGAACCATGCTATACAGCACTTCTATTAAGAGAGAACATTTGAACTAGTTGTAATGATATATTCTCTCTCTCTCTCTCTCTCCACACACACATACACATATATTCTATGTACAAATAGCTGTAAACACATACATATATATTCTCTATAGTCTCTATATTTACTAATGGTTTTTAAACATATACCCATAAATATGTATAATCTATATATTTACTATTTCTTTAATGACATATTATTTATGTGTGTTGTAACATACCTTCTATGTACATACATGCCAAAAGTACATGTGTCAAAAGACAAAACTCCATTAAAATGCAGAGAATTATAATTATTGTCAGTTCTTTAGTTGAATGGTAAGAGAATGGAGGTGTACACACAAAACTTGTACCGGACATATATCAAGCACTCAATGAATACAAGATTCTTGTGTGATCTGTAGGAGAGATGGGTCTCTTCAAATGCGATCGAGTAGAAGATGAAGACGAGAGTGTAACCATAGGAACAAATTAAACAAAAATCATGGAAGTTCAAATCTGTGGTTATTAAAGGACACAAGTACTGTTATTTCCTTGAATTTCAAATGTCCACCGATGTAATGGAGGCCAATACAGGAAAGTCCACTATCGATTCATGAGATTCGTTTCCAGTCACTCTAAAAGCTGCGTCAGCTTGGTTTATCACGGGGTAAACAGCTTCAGATTCTCAGTGTTGTCTACCACATGACTTAACATTTTCAATTATTGTGTAACCACAAATTCCCAATTAATTCATTAGTTGAGCTATTGTGCAATGGCAAAATCCTCAGTTAATTCATTTGTTAGTTGAGCTAATACAGATACCTGTTGCAAACAAGGATTGACTAGATTGAGTAGAAATGAAACACAAGAATAGTACTATTTAGATAATGACTTGAATTTGAGAACTGTCAGGCTGATTTTCTCAATAGCACTATAAAAGAAATGATGACAAAACTTGACCTGACATTGCAGTCGAAAACGTGCTTCCTTCAGTGAGCTCTCTCTAAAGGTAACCTTTGGGCTGAATGTACAATGTCCTTCCACTGAGAGGCCTGCTTTCTCCTTTGAGAATCATAGGGGCAACCCAAACTCAGAGGGCATTGTGGGACCTCAGACTGTGACTGTATTTGGAGACTGGATGTTCTAAGAAGTAATTAAGTTAATGGGAGATCACTAGTCTAGGCCTTCACCTAGTAGAACTGGTATTTCAATAAGAAGAGAACAGCAGGGAAAGGACCCCTGGAGGGATGATCATGGAGGACAGGGACAGGAGATAGCCATTTATAGAGCAAGACTAAGGGCCTCAGCAGAAACCCACCCCACTGATACCTTGATGTTAGACTTACAGCCCCCAGAACTATGAAAAAATAAATTTCCATTGTTTAAGACACTTGTAATACTCAGTTACAGCAGCCTTAGCAGATGAATACCAGAATACTGACACATATTTAGAAGGCCATTTTTATCAAATACATTTTCCTGATTTCCACTCAAATATATATTAGGTCATGAGGAAAGTCATGACTTCTATTTCCATGTTTCTCTATGCAAAAATGCATCATGACTTTCCCGAAACCACACACACACACACACACACACACACACACACAGTTATAAATAGTCACACATACACATATACACATTTAAATAATATATTTTAGAGGATATGTTTCAGATTTGGGGAGTCGTATTGTTCTTGTTAATCATTTTCCTTTTCGAATGTTTTATATTCACGGTTGATGCCTAATTCACTGAAAATGGTATCTACATTCGTACATACATGTTCTCATATTTTTCCATACATACATATGTATATGTTCACACAAGTATTCTACGCAACATATTTCCTGAAGTGGAAAAAGAACAGTGAAAAGATTAAGATTTCTAATACAAGATCATAAAGGGCGAAGGAAAAGAGAGACACAGGAAGTGAATGGGTGACTATGAACACCGCTGACATCCCACCAGAGACAAATCTCTTAGATCTGGGAGATCCACGGGACAGAACCACTCTTACTTTCTTCCTCAGGGTTTACATTTTCCTGTGCGATTTAATTGAAAATACTTCTAAAGAACTTGCACATCATGAGCTCTTCTAATGCCAAGTACTCTTAATTATAGATTTTCTTTCATTTGCTAATACGAGTAAACTAGCTATGTATAATAATATATTTGTCAATGTGATTATTAAAATAAAGTACAACTATTCATCAATATAAGGTATTATTTTTTTCAAGGAGGAACTTGTGATTTTCCGGACATAAAACATGGAAAAATTTATGATGAAAACAGCTATAAAGATACTTTCCCAGTTCCTGTAGGAAGACATTTCTACTATGCTTGTGATCACAACTTTGTGTCTTCTTCCCAATCTCTCTGGAATCGAATAACCTGTACAGAGGAAGGGTGGTTGCCAACACCAAAGTGTCGCAGTGAGTAAACCCCTGACCCTTATCGTGATGATTTATTTAGTGTGTGCAGTGAGTGCCGAGATGAGAGGAAGCTACAAAAATGAGATAGGTCACTCTTCTTTTGTAAGAAGAATTTAATTAAAATCAGAAAAATGATACAGACCTATTTGCAATATTTAAACATTTTCATTTCAAATACTAATTGTCAATACTTTTAGCTATCAATATTTAATTTAAATGCACACTTTTGATAATTGTATTAATGCAACTTGTCCTAAAAATTTTAAGGTCTAATTTTTATTCAAAGTATACTATTTCTTTGAATATTCAAAAAATTTTAAAGAATTATTAATTTAATTTTATTATTATTATTATTATTAAATTTGCTATAGAGTGCATGCACTCACCAGAGAGAGACATAAAGAGAGAGAGAGGAAGTGAGAAAGCAGACAGCCAGATACAGAACTCCAACCATGGTCAGTCATGTGGGAGTCCAGCGCCCTAACCACCACGCCACCTGCTGACCCCCAAAGAGCATTTTAAACTATATTCTCTGCTTTTCACTTTTAATTGACTGTATCTATGTTCCTTAAAATCACATCCGTCTTACTCTCACTCAGTGTAGAAAAACGAAGAGAAGTGAAGAAGATCAGGATGGAGATGAACGAGAGTCAGACCAAGGAGACTAAACTCACCTCCTCCCCTGGAAAGCAATTAAGATGATCAAATGAGATAATGAGAGTAAAATGTAGTATCTGAAAGAAATTTACAAATATAACATGCTTCATATATACAAAGTAGTAGTCAGTGATGTTAGATCTTCCCTTTTCTCTTTTAATACACTTGAACTAAGTTAAAAGAATCTAAATTTTTCCCTTTGATTCTCTTTGTTTTCCAGATATTAGACTCTTTCCTTCCAAGTTTTACCTTAGTTATCTCTTTGGTCTTTAGGACAGTGCTTTTTCCCTTGGGTAGAAAATGGTCAATCTGCATCTTCGGGACAAACACACCTTGAAGGTGAGGCTGCATGGATTGTCTGTAATGCAGGCTACAGCCTTCCAGACAACCAGCGCAGAACAACATGTGCAGAAGGCGGTTGGTCCATCCCTCCCAAATGCAGCCCTATCTGTAAGTAAAATACAGTACATTTTTATGTGGTAAAAATATAACTGTACTACACATGTGAATTATTACTTTAGTTTGCTATTGTTACTATTAAAATAAATAAAATACTAGTTAGTATTTTAGTTCTAATCAGGTCAGGTAAATTTGCACACCTTGGAAAAATCAATAGAAAATAATCTACTTATATCAATTAAATGAAGGCATAATAGGTAGCATTAACCAAAAGTAGGTTAAAAAGCTTTGAAAGACCCATGTTTCAGTAACATGAATTTAATGTTTATAATGAAATTTTGTAGATCTTGGGGATAAGAGTGATGGCTACAATGATGCCACATTTATGTAATTAAATGAGTAGAAAAATATGTGACATTAGTTTTTACTTGAAAATGTTAAGTTTATATCATCTAGAGACTATTTAGCACAAAAGCATTTATAACTTCACATTAGAATTGTGTACTTCTGAATTTAGGTTTCCAATGTATAGTTAATAATATGGAAAACTCTTCCATAGGAAATCTTATTAACACTAGGGATATATTGGAATTGAACTTGGGTTGCACTTTCCCGTACTTTTATATGAAAGCAAAGCAGTTGCTGAATTTGAAGAACTTGGGAACCAGCAAGTGAGAGTCCTAAAACACCAAGTTCCTAAGAACGGTTTCTATTCCAGCCCTCCACATCTTCCCGTTCTAGTGCCGAATACTGTTTTTGACCCACCTGAGTACACTGATGGCATGGCAGGGCACACCTGTGGTCCTGGCTAACTTGAAGACAGGAGTGGGAGAATTGAACGGGGTGTGGCCCTGTCAAGGGTTCTTTCTCTGTCTCTCAGACACATGAAAGAATTAAATTTAAAAATAAGCTTTAAAACAAAACAAACCCCAATAATTTATTATATTATGGTTTCTATGGTTCAGAAATCTAAACGTGCTTAAATCAATCCTTTACTAGTGATACTGTTATACCTTCCTGATGGGGCATACATTTCTGAATGTTTGAAGTCCTTCCTCGACTCTTGTAACAACTGCTGACTTAAAATCTGTTTTGCCCAGTATCACCCAGCTCTCTTCTGGCTCCCGTTTGTGAGGAATCTCTTTCCAAACTTTTACTTTCCACTATTTTCAGTCTTTGGATCTGAAGTGACTTTCTATAGACAGTGTGTAGACAGTTCATGGGTATTTTAAATTTATGTAAATATATTTTATTTTTAAAACTGACAAATAAAATTATAATAAAAGAACATGTATAATAAGATATTTTGGAAAGCATATATATTATGGAATGACTAAATCTAGTTAATTAATATTTATATTAATTCATATAGTTTATCTTATTTGGGATGAGAACATATCACCTCCATTCTCTGCATATTTTTCAAGAATAGAAAATATTATTCACTATAATCACCATGTTATACAATAGATATCTTGAATTTATTCTTCTAATCTAACTGAAAATTTGTGTGCCTTTACCAGTAACTCCCTTACATCCCTCAGTCACTCCAATTCCTGCCAGCCCATGATTAATATAATTCTGCTATTTCTATCAGAGTAACATGCAGACAATCAAATGGCACAAGACCTCACACATTTGTGGAAATCTTTTTTTGTCTTATTATATTTTTCATTTTTATCATTCCTATTGGTGCTTGAAATTCCTTGTCAACTAATTCCAACATTTGGTGATTTGGTATTGGTTAATTTTTTTCTCTTTTCAAATTTTCTTGATTCTTTGTCTGAAAAAAATATTTTATTTATTTTTATTTTTAAATATTTGAACAGAGAGAGAGAGAAAGAGGGAAAGTGAGAAAGCAAGCCATGGGGTTCAGGACTTGAACTGTGGTCAGTCATGTGAGAGTCCAGCATCCCAAGCACCACATCACCTGCCAGCCCCGCATACAGTACCTATTAATAACCATTGTTACTATCTGTACATTAACTCCCACGACGTATCCATATTTTAACTCATATTTTGATTTAGTCTATCATTAAGTCACATGATTTCATTTTTTTATTTTCTAACCAAAAATGTGGACCCCCCCCCAACCTATTGACAATGGAGACATGACATCACTCCCATGGCCAGTTTATCCTCCGGAACATTAGTTGAATATCTGTGCCAGTCCCTCTATCAACTTCATGGTCACAAACAAATAACAAGTAGAAATGGACAGTGGTCAGAACCCCCAAAATGCTTATGTAAGCACTTCACAGAATAGTTGGAATCACAGAAAAGAGTTTATTAAAGACATTCAGTTATTTCCTGAGGAATAAATGTGTACAATGTGTACATTATGTACATTCGACATCTCTAAAATATATTTACCTTGAAAGTAGAATTGGTGGTTAAAGAGTGATTATGGAGCTTCTCCAGGGAATTACTCTATTTAGAAAAAGAAATGTGAGCTCTAGTAAGGGCGTGATTTGATATTTAGAGTTCAGGATTAAGGGAAATCAACAAATAAGATAGATTATCCACTTGAATTTTTTTGAAATCCAATTTGAAATTCAATGATATTTTTTTCACTCATAACTTTGAATCTACCTAGTTTTTATGCCGAAGAGAATTTTGTGGAGTCAGACGTAGCTGGTTCTTGTGTCTCCTTTTGCCACCCATGGTCTCTAGTAGGACCAGTTACACTCAAAGTAACTGAAGATAAGTTAGGGCTTCTCCCTCTATTTCTAAGTCTTGTTTTTCTTTCCTTCCCATCCTGTGAGAAACATTTAAAAAAAAAAAATTTAAATTTAAATTTAAAGAATTTTAACTTGATTTTTAAAACACTGTTTTCATGTACGTCTCTATAGCTTTTCCCGTCCTCTCTTTTAAGTTGTTGCTCTTGGTATCATGGCATATGTGTATATCACTTACTTTCTGCTGACATCGACATTTGATTCTTCAATTGAAAGATAAAAATCTTGGGACCAGCAGTTAGCGTAATGGCTATGTCTCTGGACTCCCATGTAGTTGACTGCGGTTCGTGTCCTGAACCCGGTGGCTTAAAACTCACGCCGGGTGGGTGTGCGAGCGTGCCCAAGATCCCGAGAGGAGAATGGAGGAGAAGGGATTGTGGCGTGGCCATCTCCCTTGGGGGGTGATTTCTCGTTTTCTGTCTTTCTGTCTCTATCTGTCTGTCTGGCGAGCACACGCGCCCTACAGCAAAACACTCTTCAAAAAAAAAAAAAAAAAAAAAAAAGAAAGAAATTTAAAAATCTTATTTTTATATAGTTCTGTTTATCCTCCCCACATTTTAATTATAAATGCCTCCATTACCTTCAGTGCATCTTTGAGCACCATATCAAATTATATAATTTTGATTGAAACAGCAAACATAATTGAACTAATTAAGGAAAGACAATTGATGGGACCAGGAGATGGCATGATGGTTATGTCGCAGAACTCCCACATAGTCAACAGCAGTTCGAGTCCTGGACTTGATGGATTGGTACTCATGCTGGGTGCATGTGTGTGTATGTGCAGAATTCTGAGAGGAGAATGGAGGAGAAGGGACTGATGTGAGGGCATCACACAGGGCGGGGGAGAGGGGGGAGAATATGAATTTTCACTTTCTCTCTCTCTGTCTCTGTCTTTCCAGCAAGCACACGTACCCTATCGCAGAAATCATCCTTAACAAAGAAAGATAAAATAGTTGATTTGATATACCACTCTTTTCTTTAATAACATTGTTTTCTTCTCCATCATGAAATCTCGATTTTGTCTTGCTGTCTTACCATTTCTATTTGAAGAATTCCTTCAATGATTCTTTGAGTAGGTTTGTTCTTGGTTTTACTTGGAGAATGTCCTTATTTACTCCTTTTTTCCTGAAGGGTAAGATCACTGAATGAAGAATTCGCAGTTGACAGCTCTTTTCTTACATCACTCTCTTATAAAATGTGCCAGTTCTTTGTGAGCTGCATGGTCAAAACTGAGAAACCCAATGTCATGTGATTCCCGGTCCCCAGGAGGTATGGTATAGTGTCTGTCTAGCTGCTTTCAAGGTAGTTTTTCTTTTTATCTCTAAGCAGTGTTATTATGATGTGTACTGGCGTCATTTCATTGGGCTTATCCTCTTTGGAGTTCACTCAGCTTCTTTAATATTAAGGTGTATTTCTTATAACCAATGTGGGAAAACAGCCATTGTTTTTTCCATTTTTTTCAACCTTAAACTTTTTCTCTCTTTCTGGGCCTCCAATATTTCCTTATCTTCTAAAGATCTCTGAAATTCAGATCAGAGTTTTGGTTTTCAGTCTATTGTCAGACTAGGAAATTGGTATCGTCTACCTTCAAGTTCATGAATTTGCTATCACTTCCAATAAATTATGAAGCCCAACCATAGAGTTTTGTTTTGTGTTTAAAATTTCTGTTACACTTTTCAGCTCTATACTTCTACTGGATTTTAAAAATCACTGTTCTGAGAACCAGCAGTTAGCGTAATGGCTATGTAGCTGGACTCCCACGTAGTCGACCATGGTTCGTGTTCCGGACCCGGTGGCTTAAAACTCACACCGGGCGTGTGTGCGTGCGTGCCCAACATCCCGAGAGAAGAATGGAGAAGGAATTGCGGTGTGACCATCCCCCGCTGGAGGGGGGTGATTTCTCACTTTATGTCTCTTTGTCTCTCTGTCTGGCGAGCGCACGCGTCCTATAGCGAAAACCTCTCAAAAAAAAAATCACTGTTCATTTCAACATTGTGTCATCACAGTGTTCAGTTGATGGTCTTCTCTTTTGACATTTTCCTAGTTCTTAATTTGATGAGAAGTTTTGATTTGTTCTATACTGTAGGGGAATTCTAGTTTGAGATCCTGGATTTTTTTTTTTTTAATTACAACTCGTATTTAGCAGGTTTTGATTATGTCATGCTGGTCTAAGTCCAAATTCTACACGAAAGTCCACTGACATCACAGGAGAGGGACAGTGTCTTGTTAGTCTAGGATTTTTAGTTGTACTTAGCAGAAGGAATAGACAGAAACATTTTGTCCCCATCTTGTCAGTATCAGGAAGCTAACAATTCTCTTTTACTTTCTATAAATTTTTATTCTTTAGTTTTTTTCAAAGAGATGATGTTTGTTTTGTAATAAGAATTAAAAAAATGTAAAAATGACTAAAGACACAATAAACATTGCAGTATGTTATATATAAGAATTAGAAATTTTTTGTCTTTCCTATCTACTTTTTAGCATTTATTCATTAAAAAGTACATTGTTGAATACTAGAATACAAAAAAAAGTAAACTTGGGGCCAGCAGTTAGCGTAATGGCTATGTCGCTGGACTCCCACGTAGTCGACCGTGGTTCGAGTCCCGGACCCGGTGGTTTAAAACTCACGCCGGGCGCATGTGCGTGCATGCCCAAGATCCCGAGAGGAGAACAGAGGAGAAGGGATTGCAGCATGGCCATCCCCCCTGGGAAGTGATTTCTTGCTTTCTGTCTCTCTGTCTCTGTCTGTCTGGCGAGCGCACGCACCCTATAGCAAAAACCTCTCAAAAAAAAAAAGTTAACTTTTCTTAGTGTTTTATCTGTGTCTTCAGGGAGGTGGAAGGAAGAGCTTAAAAAGCAACTCTCACTGTATGTGGTTTAATTTTCAAGAAATTATTTCTGTCACCAGAAATCACACAAGTCTTGATATGATATGCACTGTTGTATTTGTATTTTTCCTTATCACTTGCACTTCTATTTTGTCTCTGAATAATTCTACTGATATTTTGTAGACTCTTCAGGAAAATGTGGGCCTCCTCCACCTATCGACAATGGCGACATTACATCATTTCCGTTGCGAGAGTACCCTCCCGGGTCATCAGTTGAGTATCAATGCCAGTCCTTGTATGTACTTGAGGGCCCCAAGAAAATAACCTGTGAAAGGGGAGAGTGGTCAGAACCACCAAAATGCTTAGGTAAGTACTTTAATACCTCACAGCTCCTGGGAAAATCAGTGTGATGACTATGATACTTACTTATTTACAACAGAATTTGTACAGATTAATACACAACCATTCTGCTAAATACTTGACTACCAGATATTAATATATGAGAAAATAAAGTCTTAAACATTTTTTATATTTATAGTTTATTTAAAAATATTTAACTCACAAATAAAATTCTATATTATTATGGTGTCCAATATGTTGATTTTATATATTTATAGTGTAATGATTCACACAATTAAATTAATGAACAATTCATCCCCACGCCAAGTTACCATTTTCAGAACGTGTCTGTGTCTGTTTGTGAGTTTATAAGTGCAAGTGTAATGAGAACACTTAAAATCTGCTCTTTGACCAAATTTAAATTAAAAAGTACAGAATATTAACCATTTTTGCTACATTGTACAATAGATCCCCAGGTCTGACACATCTTATAGCTGAAATTTTTACCCCGTACCAATATTTTAATCATACAAAAATGTTAGTGACAGTTTGTTAATATGAAAATAGGTAAAGTTGCATACATTTGCTCAGAAGGCTACGGAACCGATGGGCCAGCCTTTTCAAAGTGTTTAGGAGGAAAGTGGTCCGACTCACCAAAATGCATAAGTATGATGTATTTAATTTTATTCTATGTTTGATAAATATTTTACATTCAAAGTATATTTGATACAAATAAGAAAATAAGCAGAAATTCTAGAATTTTCACGGTATCTCTTAAATGTTTGGGATTCTGGTAGAGACAGCCATAGCCCAAAAGAAAGTGTTGGACATTATGAGCTAAATTACTTCATTTTTATATTGTCTTCTGTGAGCTTTCAGCATTCTCTGATATACATGGTCACACTTCTCATTTCTATTCCTGGAGCACAACTGGCCCCTACTCATCAACCTCATTACTGTTCATTCCGCTGCATTTGATCAGCTCTCGTTCTATAAATACAGGCACTACACACCGAGTGACTGAGTTTCACTCCCACTGCCGATGACTAGGTCGTTAAGTGAATTGGTAGAGCAGCATAGAAGTGGACGTCTGGGGTGTGTGTGTTGCCATAGTGTATGCAGTTTTCAGTGACTAGTATTGGGTTCTTGGGAAAGTCATGATGAATTTTTTTATGTTTTTCTGTGCAAAATTGTGCAATGAATTTCCTGATGATTCAATAAATGACACTACACTAGAATAGTGCAATTGTATCCATATAAAAAGCATACATTAGAAAAGCACCAGAAAGTGACAAGACACACCACAACACATAATATAATCTGGCATAATCGTTTTTACTTCCTCTGCATACTACTGTGAGTGCACAATACAGTACACACCTGTAAACAAAACACGTAGTCTTGTGTGATTGTGAATGCTTCCTGTAGTTGATCCTAACCTACTGCAGGAACCAAAGACGGAGGAAGGGGATTCCTGACACTCAGACAAACTGAGAAAGAGGATTCTCATGTTGGAGAACTGGTCCTAAGTCCCAGCAGTCATTAGACAGGTAGGTCATTAAGTAAGAAGTGGCCGTATTTATGTTTCTAACATGTCTGAAATACTTACTATAGGTAACTTGCATTTGACAAAAGCAAAACAAGAGATACATTCATAATATAACTGACAAGTGTATGCACAGAATAATCTGAATGCAAAAATGTGATCTCAAGCATTAATATTTCTTCAAGGTTCTGATATCAGCCCCATCTTACATACTTTTGTTAAATTTAGAGCAAGTCAATGTAATTAAGTCAGAATGGCTAACATATCTTGTCAAGTTATAAGAAAAATATTGTATATTATTATTTGAATCTATATGTACTAAAGTATAAAATAGAATATCTGGAGATTATTTACTGAACAAATGCATACTATTTTTCTTTCAGAAACAGATTGTGTTGGTTTACCCACGTTTCCTGATGCCACACCTGTAAAAGAGGAGAAGACCTTATATAGGTCAGGAGAACAAGCAATTTATAAATGTCCCACAAACTACCAATTTGTTGGTTCCAATTTTATCACATGTATTAATGGCAGATGGATAGGAAGGCCAACATGCAAAGGTACTTTGATAAACTTTCAAAATTTATTTATTAGAGTCAGGCAATACAATGTAAAATGATCTCCAGTATCAATTGAACTAAACACAGATTAATTTTTTAAGCCATGAAAAATAGATTTATGCCTAAAGATAAAAGGCAGGATTTGCTATCCAGTGGTTAACCTTGTAGCCCAGTGTTCTTAA
Organism: Tupaia tana; assembly: GCA_026018925.1. NCBI lineage: Eukaryota > Metazoa > Chordata > Mammalia > Scandentia > Tupaiidae > Tupaia > Tupaia tana. Next base: position 159,292,316 of record JAKSZU010000007.1, on the reverse strand, counting down.
AGTGTGGACCCTGGCCCAGCAGGATTCACTTCTCAGAAATGGTTAGAAATGCAAATTATAATTCATGGGTGTAGTCAGTACCTATTAAAACAAAAACTTGGGCCTGCCAGTGGCATGGTGGTTAAAGTAGCTTGATCCTATAAGGCCAACTGTACAGTTTGAGTCCTGGACAGGGTGGCTTGAGAAACGTGCTGGGTGCATGTGCGCGCATGTGTGCCCCAAATCCCAAGAGAATGGAGAAGGAACTGTGGCATGGCCATCCCCCCTTCCAGGGATGCTCTCTTACTTTCCTCCTCTTTTTCTTTCTGTCTTTCTTGTAGGCTCTATAGCAAAAAGCTGAAAAAAAAAAAATCAAAACAAAGAGCCAAAAAGCCCGAAACTCTAGAGTGAGGCCCTGAAACTGCTTTAACCAGCCCTCCAGGGAGTCTAGGCACCCTTCAGTCTGGAAACCCCTACTACAGCCTGTTTTCAATATTCATGCACCTGAAGCTATCTGTTGAATTATTCATTATTTATCAGGGTATCCTGAAAAAATTGCTAATTAAATCATTTTAAAATATTTGTAAAATTATAAGATTTTTCTTTGTTTTCACTCATCTCCAAGTGGAATCCTTTGATTGATCATCTTCCTGTAGCTTAAAGTGTCTGTGTGTGTTTTTTTAAAAAGACTTATTATTTATTAATTTCTTCTACTAGAGAGACAGAGAAAGGGGAGACAGAGAGATACCTCCAGCAGGGTCCCCATGCAAGGATGCAGGCCCAGCCTCAGCACCCTGGCTCCCCGGCACGTGTGCGCGTGCTAGGAGACCTGCAGAAATGAACCCCGCACCTCCCCTGTGGGTCTGGAATCACAGAGTATCACTGCCATGCCACTTCTCACCCCAAAGAGTTCTTAACCTATTCTCTAAAGATATGTCTTCTTGGTTTATTTTTAAAAGACTGATATTACAGTTACACAACTTGAAAACCAAAACCTGATGTTGCAGAGTCTCTGTCTTCTCATTTTTTATACTACTTAAAATCTAGTTGATTTTATTAGATTTTTCATATTTATTCTAGTAAACAAAAGACAAATGTCCAAGAAAACTTAATTTTGCTGGCTTCCAAGGGAGAGGGGAGTCCATCTGATCCTGCGAGGAGAGGGGGACGAGATATAGGATATCAATGCTGAAATATTACAAAACGTATTCATCCATATTTTATGATGTTTATTGGAATAAACAAAATCTTTCATAATGCATTATATATTTAAATCTCATGTGAAGTGTATTTACCATCGTATTAATCGATTTGCTACTCAAAAAGAACGCTAGATAGAGATACTTCTTTTCTTTCCTCAGATATGTCCTGTGGGAATCCACCCACAGTGAAAAATGGTCGCATGACATCAGAACCAAAGACTAAGTACCCACCTGGTGACAGAGTGCGTTATGAATGTAACAGATCTTTTGACATATTTGGGGGCATCGAAGTGAAATGTCTAAATGGACACTGGACAAATCCACCCCAATGCAGAGGTAGAGTATCATTCCTCCCTCTAATTTTTTTTTAGAATATAATAGGCATAAAATATACTGAAACAAATAAAAGAAAGTAATTCTCCTGGATATATTTTTCAAATACAAATAAAACAATGCTCCTTAAAATTCAGTCGTGTTTGTGAATGGGACCAAGACATTTCTGTTCAAGAAAGATTTAACTAGATTAAAGGAACAGTTGGAATATGGAAAAATACTTTATTAAAAATCTTCAGTTATTTCCTTAGGAATAAATGTATACAAGAAATATTATGTACATTTGACATCTCTAAAATATATTTTCCTTGACATAAAGAATTGGTGGTTGAAGAATGATTATGGAGCTTCTCCAGGGGTTTACTTTATTTATAAAAAGAAGTCCAGAAGGGTGTACTTTAATATTTAGAGATCAGGAAATAAGGGAAAATAAATGATGTAATTTTGATTCAAATATCAAACATAATTGAACCAATAAGAAAAAGACAGTTGATGAGACCAGCAGATGGCATAATGGTTACGTTGCAAGACTCTCACATAGTAGACGAGGGTTCAAGTCCTGGACCTGGTGGCTGGAAACTCACTCTGGGCATGTGTGTATGCCCCAAGTCCTGAGGGTGATTTCTCACTTTTTCTCTCTCTGTCTCTTTCTGTCTTTCCATCAAACATATGTGCCATATAGCAAAAATCTCTCTTAAAAAAAAGATAAGGATAGTTGATTTGATTTACCATGCTTTTTCTCAATTACATTGTTTTCTTCTCCATCATGCAATCTCAATACTCTCTTGTCATCTTTTAGTTCAGAGTTCCTTCAGTGATTCTCTGAATAGGTCTGCTTGAGAAGAATTTTCTTGGTTTTACTTTGAAAATGACTTTCTGTATCCCTTTATTCGTAAAGGGAGGGGTCATTGAATAGAGAATTTGCTTACATCACTCTTTTCTTACATCACTCTCTTAAAAATGTGCAGTTCTTTTTGTCCTGGTTGGTCAAAACTGAGAAATCCTCTGTCATGTGAATCTTTGGTCTCCAGGAGGTACTGGGTAGTTTCTGTCTAGCTGCTTTATCTTTAAGCAGTTTTTTTATGATGTGTGTTGGCATCATTTCATTGGGCTTATCCTCTTTGGAGTTTCTCAGCTTTTTGAATATTTAGGTTTATTCTTTTTAACCAATATGGGAAAACAGTCATTTTTTCCCCAGATTTTTTAAGACCTATACTTTTTCTTTTTATGGATCTCCAATATATTTTCTTTTCTTCTAAAGATCTCTGAAATTCAGTTCAGAGGAAATTTGTATTGTCTCTCTTCAAGTTCATGTATTTGCTCTTGCTTCCAGTTTATTATCAAGCCCAACCATCCAATTTTGTTCTTTTTTTAAAATTTCTGTTATACTTTTCAGCTTCATGCTTTTTATTTGACTTTTAAAAGTCACTTAATTTCAACATTGTGTCATTTCAGGATTCTGTTGATCATCATCTTCTTTTTTGAGATTTTTCCTATTCCTTAATATAATGAGTGATTTATCAGTTGTTCTAGACTTTGGGGGTATTATAGTTTGAGACCTTGGATTTTTAAAAGAAATTACGTCTCTTATTTAGCAGGTTTGGATTATGCTATGTAGGGTATAAATCCAAAGTCTACATGGAGAGGGACAGTGTCTTGTTGGTCTAGGATTTTTAGTTGTACTTAGCAGAAGGAATAGGTAGAAACATGTTATCCTCATCTTGTCAACATCAGAAAGCTAACAATTCTCTTTTAATTTCTATAAATTTGTGTTCCTTCAGTTTTTTTTAGGAGTTGATGTTTCTTTTGTAATAAGAATAAAAAGTTTTAAAAATGACTAAAGACTCAATAAACATTGCTGAATGTTATAAAGAATAAGAAATTTCCTGTTGGTCTTAACTATCTATCTCTTCAGCCTTTATTCATTCAAAAGAACATTGTTAAATACTAGAATGCTACTGTGTCTTTTTTTTTCTTCTTTTTTTTTTAAATGCTACTGTGTCTTTAGGGAGGTGGAAGGAAGAACTTAAAATGGAATTCAGTATATGTGGTTACAATTTTCAAGAAATTATATCTTCCACCAGAAATCCTAAAAATGAAATGTACTGTTGTATTTGTATTTTCTTTCTTAGACTTGTGCTTCTATTTTGTCTCAAAAATCTACTGATATTTTGTAGACTCTTCAGGCAAATGTGGGCCTCCTCCACCTATCGACAATGGAGACATTACATCATTTCCGATGCCAGAGTACCCCCCTTGGTCATCAGTTGAGTATCAGTGCCAGTCCTTGTATGTGCTTGAGGGCTCCAAGAAAATAACCTGTAAAAGGGGAGAGTGGTCAGAACCACCAAAATGCTTAGGTAAGTACTTTAGTGTTTCACAAATCCTGGCAAAATCAGTGTAATGACTATGACAATTACAGCAGAATTTGTACAGATTAACACACAACCATTCTGCTAAATATTTGACTACCAAGTATTAATATGTGAGAAAATAAAGTTTTAAACATTATTTATATATTTATAGGTTATTTAAAAACGTTTAACTCACAAATTAAATTCTATATTAATATGGTGTCCGATATGGTGATTTGATATATTTATAGTGTAATGATTGCCACAATTAAATTAATGAAAAATTCATCCGCACGCATAGTTACTGCTTTATAAACATGTTTGTGTCTGTGTGTGGGTTTCTGTGTGTGAGTGTGGCGAGGACACTTAGGATCTGCTCTTTGATCACATTTATAAACAGTATGGAATATTTACCGTAGTCCCTATGCTGTACAAGAGTTCCCCAGGTCTGACACATCTTATAACTGAGATTTGTACTCAGTAATCATATAAAAATGATAGTGACAGGTTCCTAACATGATAATAGGTGTTACGAATGTCTCAAGAAACATAGTACTCCAACTTTATGTGCTTATTTCAACTTTATCTGAATCAACATTATGCTTAAGGACTTTGGGAAAGAATTCCTGATCCATTATGTAACATCTTACCTGAAAGTCTATGGAGTTTTGTAAACTACTTAATTGTTTTATGTTCTTTTTTTTAATACTTTCAGATTCCTGTGTAATATCAGAAGAGACCATGGACAAACATAATATAGTATTAAAATGGAAAGAAAACCAAAAGCTTTATTCCAGAACAGGAGACACTGTTGAATTTATGTGTAAACGTGGATATCGTCCTATATATTCCCAGGCGTTTCGAGTACAGTGTCTGAATGGACAGCTGCCATACCCCATTTGTGGGAAAAGATAATGATTAAGAAGTATTATTATAACTTAAATGTGATACTTCACACTGAAATTTTATTACTAATACTTTATTTTTTCAGTATTGCTTAACTCATTTTAATTCATAAATAAGAATTTATGTTGATTTGTGATAATATAGATATATCTCAGAATAAGAACCCTCACTTCTTGAAAATATTGCATTAAAACTTGCAACCTAAAATCTGTGTGTTTTATTTTTAAACAGCAAGGGCAAGAAATTTGATACTATTGTTTGGTGCCTGTTTCTATCCATCCCTATCCCAGCTCTTTCAAAGTTGTCTGCAAGCGTTTCACAGGAAATGGATAAGATATTGTTCTCTTCATCTCCAAAATTATATAACTTTGCAAGCACGTAAAAATCAGTCAGATCTCATCTTAGTAATCAGAATTAGATAACTATTACTTGCTACTTATATCTCATAAATAAATGTACTAAAATGATGAAATGTACTCACTTCCACAAGATACCAATCTTGCACCTTTATGAATACAATCAAAACATAAGGAGTGGTTGAAATTGAATTGTCTTTAGAACTTGGTCTTATGGAATTGGCCTACTGGGCCATTCCAGAAGGATGCACATCCCTCCACTTGAACATCACTGGATTGGGACACTAATTCCTAACCATACTCCACTGATTCTGTTCATCAATAAGCTAACCTTTATTGTAGGCTTCAAGCAATGTATGTACAGTCCAGAATACTGTATTTGTGAAAAGGAGTTGCATTGATTTTTAATGTTTTATGAATGCTTTTTTCCGTCATATAAAACCTAACTCTATGCTCATGGCCTCATGGACCACTCTACATCCGGTCATCAGAGGAACATTATTCCCCCAATGTAGATAAACGTGTCTTGTCCTGCTGGAGCTGTGGTATGTTTTGGGGTCGTATAAATATATGGGCAAGTCCTCTCACATAGGGGCTTCCTCAGAACATGTGCTGGCCAGGGTGAACAACACATATGAAAGCTGATCTCCCGCTGCCTTTTGTGCATTTAAGTAAAGCATCACTCCATCCAGTGCGTGGTGTGTTTCCTGTGGCATCTGCGATAGCAAGTACCAGGGGCAGATGTGTAGAGCCCTCCCCTGAGATTGGCAGCTAGTACATGATGTTCTGCTCCCTGGAAGTTATAACTGGTGCCTAATGTTCGGTTTAACCGAGTTACAGGATCCAAACAATTTCAAAACCAAGTCGGACCAAGTCTTTTAGATCTGAGGAACTGAGACTAGTCTTCTGTGCCTAGATGCCCTGCTCTTGGGCCTCCCAGGGTGGTAGCCCAATGTAGAACTTCTTGGTGTACCAGAAAGATGACACCATTCTGTCAGCCTGAGGAGGACCTGTGGGCCTGAGGTTCTATATTATGAGGTTCTTCTTTCAAGACATTTTTCCATTATTGCATTTCTTTCAGTCCAGGTTGTAAGCATTTCTACTGGTACAACATTCTCGAAAGCATTGCCAGTCTCCCATGCATGAACAGGATCTTAGCTATCACACAGGAGGGATCCATTCCAGATCTTCCTGAGCATCACATGTCTACTTCTGGCTTCTGCTTAGATGGATGACTATAACCACAGAAATACACCTAATCTTTATAGTGTATAGTTGTCCAGTCACACCCTCGGTTCTGTTCCTGAGCACACCATCTTGGTAGACTAAGACCTTTCAGGTCATCTAGTGCTGGTTTTTTTCTGAGAAGTTTATTCCAAAATTTATCTTTTATCTTGCATTTTATGATAAGCAGTAAAGAGAAATCAGGCTGTATCTTCAAATCATGTGGGAATCTACTCAGTTAAATATCTAAATTTATAACTGGGATGACTAATTTTATGTGACAACTTGGCGAGGTTATGATACCAAATTGCTTGGTCAAATACTAGTCTACATATTGCTATGAAGATTTTTTTTATACATGATTAATATTTTAATCAGTCAACTTGTAAGAAAGCCAATCTAATCTATGATTAGATTAAGAGACACTAATGACTCTATGACCATTCAAAAAGAGAGCAGTGAAGGTCCGTGGAGGGACACAGGAATAGAGATACACAGCGGCACCACTGGGTATTCATGGTCACATATTTATCAGGAAAATATTTTCTTAAACATATTTCTCAGGTTATCAAATATATATATAATTTTATTTATTTATCTACTTAACTTATGATTTCAAGCTGCCAGGTCTGAATTTTGAACCATGGTGGCTTTACCACTATGCAACCTGCTGGATTGAAGGATAATTCTCTTTATTATCTGAGGAGACATGTACTCTCCAGAGAGAGAGAGAGAGAGAGAGAGAGAGAGAGCTCACGTGCCCAAGGAGTGTGGCCACACAGCAATCCCTTCACCATTTCTCCAGCCCTATGGAATGTGGAAGCATGTATATGCACATGCCTGGTGTGATTTTCATGCCAGTCAGGCCATGACTCAAATGACTTTTCTCAAGGGAAGATCTGGCTCCCCTATTCACCAAACTATGGGGCAGTCCTGTCAAGTATATTTTGATTGACTGGCTGTCCCTAATTGTGCTATTCAAATTAGAGAACAAAAAGGATTAGCTCAAAAATAGAAATTCCCGTTTCAAACGCCACATAAATAATCCGGAAAATTCTATGTCTACCCTGAAAGAAAACCCTCTTTCTGCATCCACAATGATAAGCTTGGTGAAAATCTAATACAGAGTCTCACTTCTCCTTCAAGTGGCTAAATAGCAGAGCAAAGTAAACTCCCAGTCTCATAGGGTGGCTTCAGTTTTAGTAAGAGCTTAGCAGGAAATACATAGAATTCTGAAACGTAAAAAGTAAACTCGTAGTAGTCCTGATAAATCCAGGGGCACTAACCCTCTTAAGTCTGATGTTTTAAAAAATTATTTGTATGGTTATACTTTTCATTAGTAGATTGACTTACAAATAATAATATAGCAGAGAATATTTGAATTATTATTGATGACAATACATTAGTGTATAGGAATAGAAGGTTCAAATGGCCATTGAGCCCATGAAAAGATGCTCAACATTTCTGTTGTTGTATTGGAGAAGCGCATATTAACATCACAAAGCATGGGGCTGACCCTAGACCACAGTGTTTAAGGGAACCAGATCTCACATGTCTTACTGTGGTTTAGTCCTATCCCACAGGTTAAAAAACATGCCGAACACTTTCCTGTTTGTACCCAAAATCCTGACATGAAGGAGGAATGGAGAAAAACAGATCGTGGCGTGACCATACCCCATTGCAATGGTCTCTCTCTCTCTCTATCTCTCTCTCTCTCTCTCACAGGCATGTACCCTCTGGCAATAAAAAAACCCACCATGCGGTATTGTCTCATACTGGAATGGGTATATGTTCAAGAAGGCATGTAACTGTGGATGAATATGTGGAGAAATTAGAATTCTCACACAGGGTGATAGGATTATGAAAAATCACAGCCACCTTGGAAAACTCTTTGGCAATTTTCCTTAAAAGGGTAATATACAGCTACCAAATAATGCAGCCATTCCACTGCTAAGTATTACCCACCAGAAAGGAAAACACATTCACACAAAAACATGTATACTAATTGTCATAGAAATGATCTTTATAATTTCCCCAAGTGGGAAGAACCTAAACGTCCATCGCTAGATGACTAGGTACCAGAAATGTGGTGTACTCACATGGTGGCACATTATTCAGCCATAAACATCTGATGAGTTTCATTTGTCAGTAGCAGCAGCCATTCTAAACCCGTCTAAAGTTGACTCTGCTCTGCCTGAGGAACGTATAATAACATCCCCTGAGGTGTTACTTTGCAGGGCATGGCTGATTCTCCTCAGGTCACACCCAACAATCCCTTTTTGCTTTCAGGCCTTTAACTAGAATCAAGGTCCAGCAGCTCCTGAAAGGTGTGGTATGCAATGTGACCCAAGGAAGGGGACTGTCCTCTAGAGAGCTACATGATTTTCCAAATTTATAAAGTTAGGAATTGGAGAATATATGTGGATATAAATATTGAGGATGTGAGATAAAGGTGGAAAAGTATAAAGTGAGAATATTCCACATATATTCAAACGAATTCCCTAAGCAAATATTCTAGATTTAATGCACAGCTGGAAAGTTAGAAAAGGCTCTGTTTTCCTGGTTGCTTGGACCAGAAGGTGGTGGAACTAATGAAGAGGAAATGCCGACCGTCTTCCCATACAGTAGCAGAAGACATCCAAGGTATAAGAAGCATGGAGTATTAGAGGGTTTTATCAATTAAAACACTATCCACCCTGGGAGAATCCAGAGGACACACCTTTCACCATCGAAGTGAGAAATACACTTGTGAGGGGAACCTATTATCCTTGAAAAGCTCTGTGGTCACTCTTCTTTCCAGTCCAAAAAGTACAGTGAGGGGCTGGCCCCATGCAGCCCAGGTGCAGTGGTTAAACGCTGTGCACTGGGAGCAGGAGCCATAGAGCTGACTGCAGGTGGATTCCCGCCCCGGCAGACTGAACAACACACTGGGGACATGAGTGTGCATGCTCCAGATCCCGAAGGAGAAATCAGGGAAAAGGACTGCAATGTGGTAACACCCATTGAGGGATGTTCTGTTCTGTCTTTGTATGTCACACACACACATGTGCCCTCAGATAATAAAAAATAAAAACGATAATAATATAAAAAATATAGCACAGTAGGAACTGCTGCCACTGCATTGGGAAACCTAAACAAAGTGGGCATGATTGGACAGAGGGATGGCAGAGACCAGGTGGCCATGCTCAGTCACCAAATGCAAGGTGTGTGTGCCTATGGTAACAGCAGAGTTAAAACAGCAGCCTGAACAGTCTGGTTCACAGAGGCTTACTTCACTGGCTAGTTGCCCATGCTGCTTCCAGAGATACAACGAATGGGAAAGCTACTGAACTTTTCCCCATCCACTGTGTCTCTGGAAAGCAAGGTCCCTGCAAACTAATTCATGATCGAGGGCTGGCAAGCTGCGATGCTTCATGGGAGTTCAGGAAAGATACACTGTGCTTTTCCAGCCGAAAACAAGCTACTTGCTGTTTTGTACTAACAAAAATGAATTAAAACACAATGGCCAGAAAAATGGATAGGTCCCAGGTCCCAGGAGTTGTGTTAACCTGTTCAAGTGATGAAACCACATCTGGGATAGCAGATACAGATGATGTCATCACCCAGTTAAGTGTATGACAATCCACTTGCGTTTTTCACTTTTGTTAGCTGAGCTTCTTGGTTTTGGGTCTTTATGGCTTTAACATCACCTGGAAGATTGGAATCTATAATTTTTCAAATTGCTTTTCCCTGTATTTTTTCTCTCCATTGTGTTTGATGGGAAGTCTGTGGACCTGCTGACAGCATTAGCATCGTCTATGTACTATGTATGCTCTTTTTCCACTCTCCCTCCATGATGCTTTTTAAAGTTTCTCTTTAATGTTGTGGCTTTGAGCAATTTTGTTTTTCTATTTCCAATTAAGAAAACTTTGTGGGACCAGCAGCTGGTGTAATGGCTATGTCGCTGGACTCTCATGTAGTTGACCACGGTTTGAGTTCCGGACCTGGTGGCTTAAACTCACGCTGGGCACTTGTGCGTGTGTTCGTGCCCAAGATCCCCAGAGGAGAATGGATGAGAAGGGATTGTGGCATGGCCATCTCCCCTGGGGGATGATTTCTTGCTTTCTGTCTCTCTGTCTTTCTCTGTATTTCTGGTGAGCGCAGGCACCAGAGAAAGAAGAAAAGAAAAAAGAACACTTTGTATTTATCACTTTTGTTAGCTCAGCTTCCTGATTTTGGGTCTTTATGTCTTCCTGTTTTTTTATCTTACTACCAACTGGAAGATTGGAATGTATAATTTTTCACATTACTTTTCTGCCTCAAACTTTCTTTGTCTTATTCTCCTTTGACCACATGATACAGCTGTATAGGTGATTGAATATTAAATGCTTAAATCTTCTTTTTATCTTTATTGCCTATTTTAGAAAATTTCAATCAACTTTCTCACAAATCTATTGCTTTCTTCTATTATTTGGTTGATTCTGCTATTGTGTTCCTCAGTTTTTATATATTTCAGGGCAGGACTCTTGTTTTATTGTTTCTTAGACACTGTATATTTCTTTTCTAAAATTTCATATCCTTTTCCTAATTTTATGTACATAATGCATGCGTGTGTGTACACACACTCCTAATACATATTTGTTCCGAGTTCCGGTAAAATGTGAGGAACTTAACAAATGATGCTGTCCTAGACTCCAAATTCTTCTGTATATAGGCATTAATGAAATTTCCAATGTTCTCAGTCTTGCAGCATTTTCTCTTCTGCTTGAAGTTTCCCCCAGGCATGTCCAGTGTACAGAAGGTAAATAATTCACAGGGATTTTATATGGAGATTGTTGGGATTTCCCAGGTCCCTAGTACAGAGTCCTTGCCCATGGATTGTACCAGCTCTGGACTCAGATATCGATTTCTTACACAAAAATACTCCTGCTTTCTGTCTCGGTGCCATCCTTAAAGCGTTGCACGGACCTGGATGAGCTCTGAGTGCAGAAGGTGGAGCTCACTGATCGATGCCATTCTTTAAAATCAGACGCTTCCCATTTCTGCCCGCTTTTGCTCACTCAGGCAGTTCATTTCACGTTTGTGCTGTGTTATTTGCAGGGTTTTCCTGACATTAGCTAGTCTGCTAATTTGGAAGTCTTAATTCTGTACTCTACTAAAATTATTTAATATTTAGAAATCATTGTAGCTATTATAGGTGAGCAAAAGGATGAATTAATTCCTGAGCAGGAGCTCTATGATACTGGTCAGAATTCTTTTTCTCCTCCTTGTAGAAATATTATATGAGGGGACTTAAAAATTTGTTGAAAAGTGGAATGTAAGTACAAATTTATTTTTGTGCAAAAGTTTTCGGGAAAGTTATGCAGTTTTTTCATAACATCCATTTGCCACAAACTTTTGAAGACCCCAGTCATACTTTCTATATTAATTATATCTTTGAAAGTAATTATTTTATTTAAAAGAATGGCTTCTTAAAATGTGTCAAGTAAAACTGGCCATGTTTATGTAAAATTCATATATATATATATATATATATGTATATATATACATATATACATATATATATATATATATTTGAGAATTAACAATACATGCAATTAAGAAGCTAGTAAAGGGACAGGTGAGGACTTCAATTATATTTTTCCAATGAAACTGAAATCACTGTGTGTATAAAAATATATAGCTAACCTGTGGTATAGTTATTAAGGTGGCTAGATCCCACATGGCTGACAGCATAGTTTGAGTCCCAGACCCAGAGGCTTGGAAAACACATTAGGCATGTGTGGGTGTGTGCCCAAAATCCCAAAGGAGGAAGAGATGGAGGAGAAGGGGTTGCAGCATGATCATTCCCACAGAAGGTGCTTTCTCTTTCATGCTCTAGCCAGAGTACTCTCTGAACTGCCCCCCCCCCCAAGAAAAACCCCAAAACAACATATATATATATATATATATATATATATATATATATGTGTGTGTGTGTGTGTGTGTGTGTGTGTGTGTATGTCTGTGTGTCACCCTAATATAAAAACACCTCCAAATACTTGAGTTGATTATATTTAAATGTCAGGATCAGCAGATGGTGTAGCAATTATGCCACTGGACTCCCACATGGCTGACTGTGACTCAATTCCAGACCTGGTAGCTTCAAAATCATGCCCGGTGTGTGTGTGTGAGTGCCCAAGATTCTAGGAAGAGAATGGAGGAGAAAGGGCTTGTTCATCCCCCCAGGGGTGATTTCTCACTTTCTCTCTCACTGTCTCTGTCTGTCTTTCAGGCCAGTGCACATGCCCTAATGTAAAAACCTCTTAAAAAAAGTAAATGCCAAGAATAACCTGAAACTCTTGTACTTATAATAGTATGATCTAATGTGATTTTTAAAAATTTGTTTTTTATTAACAATCACTATACATCTTTACACTGTACAACATGGTTTTCTAATGTGATTTAAAAAAAAGTATTGCTTTCCTAAGCACAAGAACACATAGATACATAGATAGAGGCATAGGGCCCAAATACACAAGTTGGTTTCCATAGACTGCCAAAAATAAAGGTCGGTGCAGGAAAGTGGAAGACGAGAGAATATTATAGTTACATGAAAGATTTCTTCCCCCAGGTTATTCCTTCTTCCAGACTTCCTCACCTATTTTAATTGTTTAAATTCACCTATTTCAGATAATTTAACTTAAAAATTGATGTTTTTAAAAATTATTTTTAGAGCCAGTCCATTGCCATTTCTGAAGGAAGTTGGACAAGTACACATGAAGTAAAAAAGTCAAGAAATTATTGGGAAACCACTAACAGAGTTAGGGTTAGAGTTAGGGTAGGGTCAAGGTTAGGGATATTGAAGGACATTGCATAAGTCTTTGAACTTTGATATTTACAAATTGATGTAAAACCACTAGCTTCATGTGTTGCACTGTCATTCAGAGTCAGGCTTGGTGGCTGCTAATAAGGCAGATTCCCAGCTCACACAGCACGGCAGGACTCTGTGCTAACGCACTCGGGGACGGCTACCATGCTGCTGCTGCTCAGTGCTGTGCTCATCCTGGGGGCTTCCCGTGCCAGCGGACAAGGTGAGTGGAAGCAGACGTGGGCTCCCGGCTTTGCTCTTAAGTGTAACTACGTGGTATCCACCTTCCCGTGTCTATGTCTTTGAATCAATTAGAAAGACTGGTTTGGTGGTTCGAGTCCTGGACCTGGTGGCTTAAACTCACGCCGGGTGTGTGTGCGTGCATGCCCAAGATCCTGAGAGGAGAATGGAGGAGAAGGGATTGCAGCATGGCCATCCCCCGGGGGCTCACTTTCTGTCTCTCTGTCTCTGTCTGTCTGTCTGGCGAGTGCACGCGCCCTGTAGCAAAAACCTCTCAAAAAAAAAAAACAAAAGAAAGACTGGTTTGTACAGAGACACAATAGAAATAATCATGAAAAAATGGTCTCATATTCACCAAAGGGAATAATAAAATAAATTTTGTTTACTCTATTTTCTGAGTTCCACAGCATGAAAAGTCACTCAACACTGACAGGGAGTAAGTGAATACCCTCATGAAACTTTGACTAGGAAAAATATAACAGAAAAGATAGTATCAGGGAACCAGCAGTTAACGTAATGGCTATGTCGCTGGACTCTCAAATAGTTGACCGCAGTTCGCGTCACGGACCCGGTGGGTTAAAACTCATGCCGAGCGTGTGTGCCTGTGTGCCCAAGATCCCAAGAGGAGAATGGATTGCGGCGTGGCCATCCCCCCGGGGGGTGATTTCTCGCTTTCTGTCTCTATGTCTCTCTCTTTCTGTCTGGCGAGCACACGCGCCCTATAGCGAAACAACCTCTCCAAAAAAAAAAAAAAAAGTTTTCATCAGATTTTTTTAAGTCTTTCATTTTCTTTTAAAATCAAATACAGTCATTTCTATACTAGACATAAGATCTCTAATGTACTTTAGGATACTTCATTAAACATTGTTTATGAATAATATGAATCACTGTGCTTTATTCTTTACTTACTAGGATAGTTATAGTATTTGGTTCACGCTGTGTTTTGTACATTATTTAAGTCTGTCTTAGAAATTTTGCTCACTGACAGCAACAGCAAGAAGACAGCAAAGCTTTCCTTCCAGACTCACAGGTCTCAGAACACTGGATCCCAGCTCACTACGGGAGGCCGTATTGTCAGTGTACCTGCCAAGAAGCTGAGTGGATGTGTAGTTTTACTGGCTCGTGTCCTGAGTCCCCTGTGTATATTAAATGGTGTAGTCGTCCTTTGGAGATGGAGTCAAAGGAATATTTCCAAATGAAGGAAATAGTAGAAGAAGGAGTTTAAGTAAATACGAAAGTGAAAAGTGAAACTTGGACAAATCTTGACTTGATAGTCCAACCCTTTACATTGCTTTGTCCCAGTGCTCAGATGTCAAAGGAGAAAGCAAACCACTTAGGGGAAGAACACTTAGGCATAGATAGAAACATCTTTGTCCATTCGACAGCAAGACGATTATTGAGCAGTGAACTGTATTGCAAGCAGCAGCAGAGATACTGGAAAGAGAAGGAAAACCAGAACCATGCTATATAGCACTTCTATTAAGAGAGAACATTTGAACTAGTTGTAATGATATATTCTCTCTCTCTCTCTCTCTCTCTCTCCACTCACACATACACATATATTCTATGTACGAATGAATAGCTGTAAACACATACATATATATTCTCTATAGTCTTTATATTTCCTAATGGTTTTTAAATATATAACTATAAATATGTATAATCTATGTATTTACTATTGCTTTTATGACATATTATTTATGTGTGTTGTAACATACCCTCTATGTACATACATGCCAAAAGTACATGTGCCAAAAGACAAAACTCCATTAAAATGCAGAGAAGTATAATTATTGTCAGTTCTTTAGTTGAATGGTAAGAGAAGGGAGGTCTACACACAAAACTTGTACCGGACATATATCAAGCACTCAATGAATACAAGATTCTTGTGTGATCTGTAGGAGAGATGGGTCTCTTCAAATGCGATCGAGTAGAAGATGAAGAGAAGAGTGTAACCATAGGAACAAATTAAAAAAAAACCATGGAAGTTCAAATCTGTGGTTATTAAAGAAGGACACAAGTATTGTGATTTTCCTGAATTTCAAATGTCCACCGATGTAATGGAGGCCAATACGGGAAAGTCCACTATCGATTCATGAGATTCGTTTCCAGTCACTCTAAAAGCTGCGTCAGCTTGGTTTATCACGGGGTAAACAGCTTCAGATTCTCAGTGTTGTCTACCACATGACTTAACATTTTCAATTATTGTGTAACCACAAATTCCCAATTAATTCACTAGTTGAGCTATTGTGCAATGGCAAATTCCTCAGTTCATTCATTTATTAGTTGAGTTAATACAGATATCTGTTGCAAACAAGGATTGACTAGATTAAGTAGAAATGAAACACAAGAATAGTACTATTTAGATAATGACTTGAATTTGAGAACTGTATCAGCCTGATTTTCTCAATAGCACTATAAAAGAAATGATGACAAAACTTACCTGACATTGCAGTTGAAAACGTGCTTCCTTCAGTGAGCTCTCTCTAAAGGTAACCTTTGGGCTGAATGTACAATGTCCTTCCACTGAGAGGGCTGCTTTCTCCTTTGAGAATCATAGGGGCAACCCAAACTCAGAGGGCATTGTGGGACCTCAGACTGTGACTGTATTTGGAGACTGGATGTTCTAAGAAGTAATTAAGTTAATGGGAGATCACTAGTCTAGGCCTTCACCTAGTAGAACTGGTATTTCAATGAGAAGAGAACAGCAGGAGAAGGACCCCTGGAGGGATGATCATGGAGGACAGGGACAGGAGATAGCCATTTATAGAGCAAGACTAAGGGCCTCAGCAGAAACCCACCCTGCTGATACCTTGATGTTACACTTACATTCCCCAGAACTATGACAAAATAAATTTCCATTGTTTAAGACACTTGTAATACTCAGTTACAGCAGTCTTAGCAGATGAATACCAGAATACTGACACATTTTTAGAAGGCCATTTTTATCAAATACATTTTCCTGATTTCCACTCAAATATATATTAGGTCATGAGGAAAGTCATGAGTTCTATTTCCATGTTTCTCTATGCAAAAATGCGTCATGACTTTCCCGAAACCTCACACACACACACAGACACACACACACACACACAGAGTTATAAATAGTCACACATACACATATACACTTTTAAATAATATATTTTAGAGGATATGTTTCAAATTTGTGGAGTCGTATTGTTCTTGTTAATCTTTTTCCTTTTCGAATGTTTTATATTCACGGTTGATGCCTAATTCACTGAAAATGGTATCTATATTCGTACGTACATGTTCTCATATTTTTCCATGCATACATATGTATATGTTCACACAAGTATTCTATGCAACATATTTCCTGAAGTAGAAAAAGAACAGTGAAATGATTAAGATGTCTAATACAAGATCATAAAGGGCGAAGGAAAGGAGAGACACAGGAAGTGAATGGGTGACTATGAACACCGCTGACATCCCACCAGAGACAAATCTCTTAGATCTGGGAGATCCACGGGACAGAACCACTCTTACTTTCTTCCTCAGGGTTTACATTTTCCAGTGCAATTTAATTGAAAATATTTCTAAATAACTTACATATCATGAGCTCTTCTAATGCCTAGTACTCCTAATTATAGATTTTCTTTAATTCACTAATACAAGTAAACTAGCTATGTATAATAATATATTTGTCAATGTGATTATTAAAATAAAGTACAACTATTCATCAATATAGGGTATTATTTTTTTCAAGGAGGAACTTGTGATTTTCCGGACATAAAACATGGAAAAATTTATGATGAAAACAGCTATAAAGATACTTTCCCAGTTCCTGTAGGAAGACATTTCTACTACGCTTGTGATCATAACTTTGTGTCTTCTTCCCAATCTCTCTGGAATCGAATAACCTGTACAGAGGAAGGGTGGTTGCCAACACCAAAGTGTCGCAGTGAGTAAACCCCTGACCCTTATCGTGATGATTTATTTAGTGTGTTCAATGAGTGCCGAGATGAGAGGAAGCTACAAAAATGAGATAGGTAACTCTTGTTTTGTAAGAAGATTTTAATAAATCAGAAAAATGATACAGACCTATTTGCAGTATTTAAAAATTTTCATTTCAAATACTAATTGTCAATACTTTTAGCTATCAGTATTTAATTTAAATGCACACTTTAGATAATTGTATTAATGCAACTTGTCCTAAAATTTTTAAGGTCTAACTTTTATTCAAAGTATACTATTTCTTTGAATATTCAAAAAATTTTAAAGAATTATTAATTTAATTTTATTATTATTATTATTATTATTATTATTATTATTAAATTTGCTATAGAGTGCATGCACTCACCAGAGAGAGACAGAAAGAGAGAGAGAGGAAGTGAGAAAGCAGACAGCCAGATACAGAACTCCAACCATGGTCAGTCATGTGGGAGTCCAGCGCCCTAACCACCATGCCACCTGCTGACCCCCAAAGAGCATTTTAAACTATTTTCTCTGCTTTTCACTTTTAATTGACTGTATCTATGTTCCTTAAAATCACATCTGTCTTACTCTCACTCAGTGTAGAAAAACGAAGAGAAGTGAAGAAGATCAGGATGGAGATGAACGAGAGTCAGACCAAGGAGACTAAACTCACCTCCTCCCCTGGAAAGCAATTAAGATGATCAAATGAGATAACGAGAGTAAAATGTAGTATCTGAAAGTAATTTACAAATATAACATGCTTCATATATACAAAGTAGTAGTCAGTGATGTTAGATCTTCCCTTTTCTTTTTTAATATACTTGAACTAAGTTAAAAGAATCTAAATTTTCCCCTTTGATTCTCTTTGTTTTCCAGATGTAAGACTCGTTCCTTCCAAGTTTTACCTTAATTATCTCTTTGGTCTTTAGGACAGTGCTTTTTCCCTTGGGTGGAAAATGGTCAATCTGCATCTTCGGGACGAACCCACCTTGAAGGTGAGGCTGCATGGATTGTCTGTAATGCGGGCTACAGCCTTCCAGACAACCAGAGCAGTACAACATGTGCAGAAGGCGGTTGGTCCATCCCTCCCAAATGCAGCCCTATCTGTAAGTAAAATACAGTACATTTTTATGTGGTAAAAATATAACTGTACTAAACATGTGAATTATTACTTTAGTTAGCTATTGTTACCTGGTTAGTATTTTAGTTCTAATCAGTCAGGTAAATTTGCACACCTTGGAAAAATCAGTAGAAAATAATCTACTTATATCAATTAAATGCAGGCATAATAGGTAGCTTAACCAAAAATAGGTTAAAAACCTTTGAAAGACCCATGTTTCAGTAACATGAATTTAATGTTTATAATGAAATTTTGTAGATCTTGGGGATAAGAGTGATGGCTACAATGATGCCACATTTATGTAATTAAATGAGTAGAAAAATATGCGACATTAGTTTTTACTTGAAAATGTTAAGTTTATATCATCTAGAGACTATTTAGCACAAAAGCATTTATAACTTCACATTGGAATTGGGTACTTCTGAATTTAGGTTTCCAATGTATAGTTGATAACATGGAAAACTCTTCCATAGGAAATCTTATTAACACTAGGGATATATTGGAATTGAACTTGGGTTGCACTTTCCCGTACTTTTATATGAAAGCAAAGCAGTTGCTGAATTTGAAGAACTTGGGAACCAGCAAGTGAGAGTCCTAAAACACCAAGTTCCTAAGAACAGTTTCTATCCCAGCCCTCCACATCTTCCCGTTCTAGTGCCGAATACTGTTTTTGACCCACCTGAGTGCACTGATGGCATGGCAGGGCACACCTGTGGTCCTGGCTAACTTGAAGACAGGAGTGGGAGAATTGAACGAGGTGTGGCCCTGTCAAGGGTTCTGTCTCTGTCTCTGTCTCTCTCTCTCTCTCTCAGACACATGAAAGAATTAAACTTAAAAATAAGCTTTAAAACTAAACAAACCCCAATAATTTATTATATTATAATTTCTGTGGTTCAGAAATCTAAACGTGCTTAAATCAATCCTTTACTAGTGATTCTGTTATACCTTCCTGTCGGAGTATACATTTCTGAATGTTTGAAGTCCTTCCTCGACTCTTGTAACAACTGCTGACTTAAAATCTATTTTGCCCAGTATCACCCAACTCTCTTCTGGCTCCCGTTTGTGAGGAATCTCTTTCCAACCTTTTACTTTCCACTATTTTCAGTCTTTGGATCTGAAGAGAATTTCTATAGACAATGTGTAGACAGTTCATGGGCATTTTAAATTTATGTAAATATATTTTATTTTTAAAATTGACAAATAAAATTATAATAAAAGAACATGTATAATAAGATATTTTGGAAAGCATATATATTATGGAATGACTAAATCTAGTTAATTAATATTTATATTAATTCATATAGTTTATCTTATTTGGGATGAGAACATATCACCTCCATTCTCTGCATATTTTTCAAGAATAGAAACTATTATTCACTATAATCACCATGTTATACAATAGATATCTTGAATTTATCCTTCTAATCTAACTGAAAATTTGTGTGCCTTTACCAGTAACTCCCTTACATCCCTCAGTCACTCCAATTCCTGCCAGCCCATGATTAATATAATTCTGCTATTTCTATCAGAGTAACATGCAGACAATCAAATGGCACAAGACCTCACACATTTGTGGAAATCTTTTTTTGTCTTATTATATTTTTCATTTTTATCATTCCTATTGGTGCTTGAAATTCCTTGTCAACTAATTCCAACATTTGGTGATTTGGTATTAGTTAATTTTTTTCTCTTTTCAAATTTTCTTGATCCTTGGTGTGAAAAAAAAATTATTTATTTTTATTTTTAAATATTTGAACAGAGAGAGAGAGAAAGAGGGAAAGTGAGAAAGCAAGCCACGGGGTCCAGTACTTGAACTGTGGGAGTCCAGCATCCCAAGCACCACATCACCTGCCAGCCCCGCATACAGTACCTATTAATAACCTTTGTTACTATTCTATACATTAACTCCCACAACGTATCCATATTGTAACTCATATTTTGATTTAGTCTATCATTAAGTCATATGATTTCATTTTTTTATATTCTAACCAAAAATGTGGACCCCCCCACCCACCTATTGACAATGGAGACATGACATCACTCCCATGGCCAGTTTATCCTCCAGAACATCAGTTGAATATCAGTGCCAGTCCTTCTATCAACTTCATGGTCACAAACAAATAACAAGTAGAAATGGACAGTGGTCAGAACCACCAAAATGCTTATGTAAGCACTTCACAGAATAGTTGGAATCACAAAAAAGAGTTTGTTAAAGACATTCAGTTATTTCCTGAGGAATAAATGTGTACAATGTGTACATTATGTACATTCGACATCTCTAAAATATATTTACCTTGAAAGTCGAATTGGTGGTTAAAGAGTGATTATGGAGCTTCTCCAGGGAATTACTCTATTTAGAAAAAGAAATGTGAGCTCTAGTAAGGGCGTGACTTGATATTTAGAGTTCAGGATTAAGGGAAATCAACAAATAAGATAGATTATCCACTTCAATTTTTTTTGAAATTCAATTTGAAATTCAGTGATATTTTTTTCATTCTTAACTTTGAATCCACCTAGTTTTTATGCCGAAGAGCATTTTGTGGAATCAGACATAGCTGGTTCTTATGTCTCCTTTTGCCACCCGTGGTCTCTAGTAGGACCACTTAGGCTCAAAGTAACTGAAGATAAGTTAGGGCTTTTCCCTCTATTTCTCAGTCTTGTTTTTCTTTCCTTCCCATCCTGTGAGAAACATTTTTAAAAAAATTTTTTTTAATTTAAATTTAAAGAATTTTAACTTGATTTTTAAAAAATTATTTTCATGTACGTCTCTATAGCTTTTCCTGTCCCCTCTTTTAAGTCGTTGCTCTTGGTATCATGGCATATGTGTATATCACTTACTTTCTGCTGACATCGACATTTGATTCTTCAATCGAAATATAAAAATCTTGGGACCAGCAGTTAGTATAATGGCTACGTCGCTGGACTCCCATGAAGTCGACTGTGGTTCGTGTCCTGGACCCGGTGGCATAAAACTCACGCCGGGTGCGTGTGTGTGCGTGCCCAAGATCCTGAGAGGAGAATGGAGGAGAAGGGATTGTGGCGTGACCATCCCTCCTGGGGGGTGATTTCTTGTTTTCTGTCTCTCTGTCTCTCTCTGTCTGTCTGGTGAGCGCACATGCCAAAAAAAAAAAAAAAAGAAATATAAAAATCTTATTTTTATATAGTTCTGTTTATCCTCCCCACATTTTAAATATAAATGCCGCCATTATCTTCAGTACATCTTTGAGCACCATATCAAATTATATAATTTTGATTGAAACGGCAAACATAATTGAACTAATTAAGAAAAGACAATTGATGGGACCAGGAGATGGCATAATGGTTATGTCGCCGACTCCCATTTTGTCAACAGCAGTTCGAGTCCTGGACTTGATGGTGTGTATTCACAGAATTCTGAGAAGAGAATGGAGGAAAAGTGGTTGATGTGAGGACATCACACGGGGCGGGGGAGAGAGGGGAGAATATGAATTTTCACTTTCTCTCTCTCTGTCTCTGTCTTTCCAGCAAGCACACGTACCCTATCGCAGAAATCATCCTTAACAAAGAAAGATAAAATAGTTGATTTGATATACCACTCTTTTCTTTAATAACATTGTTTTCTTCTCTTTCATGAAATCTCGATTTTGTCTTGCTGTCTTACCATTTCTATTTGAAGAATTCCTTCAATGATTCTTTGAGTAGGTTTGCTCTTGGTTTTACTTTGAGAATGTCCTTATTTACTCCTTTTTTCCTAAAGAGTAAGATCACTGAATGAAGAATTCGCAGGTGACAGCTCTTTTCTTACATCACTCTCTTAAAAAATGTGCCAGTTCTTTGTGAGCTGCAAGGTCAAAACTGAGAAACCCAATGTCATGTGATTCCCGGTCCCCAGGAGGTATGGTATAGTGTCTGTCTAGCTGCTTTCAAGGTAGTTTTTCTTTTTTTCTCTAAGCAGTGTTACTACGATGTGTACTGGCGTCATTTCATTGGGCTTATCCTCTTTGGAGTTCACTCAGCTTCTTGAATATTAAGGTATATTTCTTATAACCAATGTGGGAAAACAGCCATTGTTTTTTCCATTTTTTCAGCCTTATACTCTTTCTCTCTTTCTGGGCCTCCAATATTTCCTTATCTTCTAAAGATCTCTGAAATTCAGATCAGAGTTTTGGTTTTCAGTCTATTGTCAGACTAGGAAATTGGTATCGTCGACCTTCAAGTTCATGAATTTGCTATCACTTCCAATATATTATGAAGCCCAACCATAGAGTTTTGTTTTGTTTTTAAAATTTCTGTTACACTTTTCAGCTCTATACTTCTACTGGATTTTAAAAATCACTGTTCATTTCAACATTGTGCCATCACAGTGTTCAGTTGATGGTCTTCTCTTTTGACATTTTCCTAGTCCTTAATTTGATGAGAAGTTTTGATTTGTTCTAGACTGTAGGGGAATACTAGTTTGAGAGCTTGTTTTTTTTTTTTTTTGTTTTTTTTTTTTAATTACAACTCGTATTTAGCAGGTTTTGATTATGCCATACTGGTCTAAGTCTAAATTGTACACGGAACTCCACTGACATCATAGGAGAGGGACAGTGTCTTGTTAGTCTAGGATATTTTAGTTGTACTTAGCAGAAGGAATAGAGAGAAACATTTTGCCCCCATCTTGTCAGTACCAGGAAGCTAACAATTCTCTTTTACTGCCTATGAATTTGTATTCTTTAGTTTTTTTCAAGGAGTCAATGTTTGTTTTGTAATAAGAATAAAAATAATTTTAAAATGACTAACGACAGAATCAACATTGTAGTATGTTATACATAAGAATTAGAAATTTTTTGTCTTTCCTATCTACTTTTTAGCATTTATTCATTAAAAAGAACATTGTTGAATACTAGAATACAAAAAAAGTAAACTTTTCTTAGTGTTTTATCTGTGTCTTCAGGGAGGTGGAAGGAAGAGTTTAAAAAGGAACTCTCACTGTATGTGGTTGAATTTCCAAGAAATTGTTTCTGTCACCAGAAATCGCACAAGTCTTGATATGGCATGCACTGTTGTATTTGTATTTTTCCTTATCACTTGCACTTCTATTTTGTCTCTGAATAAATCAACTGATATTTTGTAGACTCTTCACAAAAATGTGGGCCTCCTCCACCTATCGACAATGGCGACATTACATCATTACCGATGCCAGAGTACTCCCCTGGGTCATCAGTTGAGTATCAGTGCCAGTTCTTGTATGTACTTGAGGGCCCCCTGAAAATAACCTGTGAAAATGGAGAGTGGTCAGAACCACCAAAATGCTTAGGTAAGTACTTTACTATTTCACAGATGTTGGAAAAATCAGTGTAATGACAATGCTGTTTACTTATTTATAACAGAATTTTCACAAGTTAACAAACAGCCATTTTGCTAAACACTTGACTACAAAATATTAATATGTGAGAAAATAAAGTTTTAAATATTCTTTTTATATTTATTGTTTATTTATAAATATTTAAGTCAGAAATAACATTCTATATTATTATGGTGTATGATATGATTTTATGTATTTATATGTAATGATTACCACATTTACATTAATTAACAATTCATCACCACCCATAGTTTCCATTTTCTAAACATGTCTGTGTGTATGAGTGGATTTATGTGTGTAAGTGTGGTGAGGACACTTCAAATCTGCTCTTTGACTAAATTTAAATTAAATAGTATGGTATATTAACCATAGTCACTATGCTTTACAATAGAAAACCAGTTCTAACACATCTTATAACGCAAATTTGTACCCTTCACCAACATTTGAATCATACAAAAATGGCAATGACAGGTTCTTAATATGAGAATGTGTGTTATGAATCTTTCAAGAAACATAGTACTCCAACTTTATGTGCTTATTTCAACTTTACCTGAATCTACATTATGCTTAGGGAGTTTGGAATGATATATATATATAAAACCTTGCGTGTTGTAGGAAGTATTAGATAAAATTCCTGAACTATTAGATAAAATCTTACCTGAAAGTCAATAGAATTTTGTATACTACTTAATCATTTTATGTTCATTTTAAAAATATTTTCAGATACATGTGTAGTATCAGAAGAGACCATGGAAAAATATAACATAGCATTAAAATGGAAAGCAACCCAAAAGCTTTATTTAAAAACAGGAGAAATGGTTGAATTTGTGTGTAAATATGGATATCATCTAACACATTCTCAATTGTTTTGAATACTGAATGGGCAGGTGGCATACCCCAGTTATGGGAAAAGATCATGACTAAAAAGTATTATTATAATAAAAATTTGAAACTTTTAAAATTTTCTTATTCTTTTTTATCAGATTATCAAGTATATATATATTTTTGTATTTATTTATCTACTTGTTTTTTCAACCTGCCAGGTCAGGGACTTGAATCACAGTCCACCATGTGGGAATCCTGTGCCTTTACCACCATGCCACCTGTAAGATTGTAGTATAATTCTTTTTATTACTAGAGGAGAAATGTACTCTCCAGTCAGAATGAGAGAGAGAGAGAGAGAGAAAGAGAGCACCTTCCCAACAAGTGTGGTCACATAGCAATCCCTTCACCATTTCTCCAGCCCTTTGGAAGATGGGGACACATGGCTGGTGTGATTTTCACTTCTCTGAGGCCATGACAGTGGCCAGTGGGGTCGGGTTCCCTCAACCACCAGACTATGGTTCTGGCCTGTCAAATATAATTTGATTGGCTGACTGTTTCTAATTACGCTAGACGAATTGGAGAAAAAAAAAAAAGGGATTAGCTCAAAAACACGATTTCCCAGTTCAAATGGCACATAAATAACCTGGAAATTTTTATGTCTGCCGTGAAAGAAAACCCACCATTTTGCATCCACAATGATGAACTTGCTGAAAATCTAACACAGAATCTCATTTATCTTGCAAGTGGCTAAATTACAGAGCAACTTAAATTCCCAGTCTCATAGAGTGTCTTCAGTTAAAGTAAGGTCTTAACTGGAAATAAATAGAATCCTGAAAAGTAAAAAGTAGACTTGTAGTAATCCTGATAAATCTTGGGACACTAACCCTCTTAAATCTGATTTAAAAAATATTTATACACTTTATTTTTATTAGTAAATTGACTTAGAAATAAGAAGGTAGCAGACAATATTTGAATTATTATTGATGACAACACATTAGTGTATAGGAATAGAAGATTCAAATGGCCAGTGACCCATGAAAAGATGCTCAACATTTTTGCTATTGTATTGGAGAAGTGCATATTAACATCACAAAACATGGGGCTGACCCTGGATTGCAGTGGTTAAGGGAACCAGACTTTGTATGTCTTACAGTAGTTTGATTCCTGGACCCAAGAGGTTGAAAAACATGCCAAGCATGTTCCTGTTTGTACTCAAAATCCTGATATGAAGGAGGAATTGGGAAAAACTGATTGTGGCATGACCATACCCCATTGCTATGGTTCTCTCTCTGTCTCAAAGGCATGCACCCTCTGGCAATAAAAAAACCACCATGCGGTATTATCTCATTCTTACTAGAATGGGTATATGTTCAAGAAGACATGTAACTGTGCATGAGTGTGTGGGGAAGTTAGAATTCTCACACAGAACTGATAGGATTGTAAAAAAAAAAAAAAACACCCACCTTGGAAAACTCTTTCACTGTTTTCCTTAAAAATGCAATGTACTACACTGTAATGTTATATGCAGTCCAATGTAATATAAACAAGATTATGATGATAATAAAAAGAAATTTAAAAAGCCTAATATACAGCTACCAAATAACACAGCAATTCCACTGCTAAGTATATACCCACCAGAAAGGAAAACACATGTTCACACAAAAACTTGTATACTAATTTCCATAGAAACAATCTTTTTTTCTTTAAATTTAAAAAAATTTTTAATGATGTAAAATGTGCATAACATAGAATTTATTTTATTTTCCATTATTAAGAGTACAGTTCAACAGCATTGAGTACATTCATATTGTTACATATCCATATACAGAACTCTTTTTACCTAATAAAACTGAAACTCTGTACCCTTTAAACAACAACTCCAAATTCCTGCTTCTTCTTGCAGCCCAAAGAAGCCATCAGTCTAATTTCTGTTTCTATAAATGTAATTACTTAAGCTATGTCGTTTAAGTGGATTCACACCACATTTATCTTTCTGTGACTGGTTTGTTTCGCTTAGTATATGTCTCCATGGGTCATCAATGTTGTAGATTGTGTCAGAATTTCCTTCCTTTTTAAAAAAATTAACTTATTTTTTATTTTTATTTTTAATTAATTAATTAACAATCATTCATTGAGCATCATCACAGCATACAAAATGTGGCATCATGTCCAGAATATTTGCATAGTGGCTTAATCATACACGTTATCATTTTTCATTTCTAGTTTCATATATATATATATATATATATATATATATATATATATATATATGTTTTTCCCTCTATTTCTCACCCTCTGCCATTTCTCACTCTCCTCCCCCACTAACTCTGGTGTCTACAGTTGTTTTTCATTCCTTTTTTACACACATTTTATTGATTCACAAAATTTCTTAAATAATCTAACTACTTACAATAGCAAGTTCAGCTAATATATAGATATCTGCGAATACATGTCTGACTTTAGTCATGAAACTCTGAGTCGAATGAATATACTATAAAGTAGCACCTAGCTGATGCTATATTAGCTCATATGGTCATTAAATATGTATTTTAAAATATATTTTTTTAATTTCAAGAAAATTATTTTTAGTCTTAATAAATCAAAGAAATGCTAAGGAACTTTGCTTAAAACTTAAAGCCAGGAAACAGGCTAGGATTCTATTCAAATAGTAGGTACATGAACCTATCAGCAGTTCAAGACAGGACCAAAATCCTTAAAACCAGAAAAGAAAGCCTAGAAGAAAATCAGCAATGTTTTCTTCAAAAGTCCTAAAATTCGATTTGACCATGTACTGAATCTATCGTCTGTTGTGGTTCGCTCTTCCTGATTGAATTCTGAGATATAATATTCAAATCCAGATGTGTCTCTGATTAAGTTGACCCTTTTCTTAGTTTTTTTTTTTTTTTTTACTTTTTTTTTGGAGAGGTTTTTGCTATAGGGCGCGTGCACTCACCAGACAGACAGAGACATAGAGACAGAAATTAGTTTTTAAACTCTTATTTCTGTGTGTCTGTATTTAATTTTCCTGGTATAGCACTCCCTTGAGAACTTCTTGGAGATGTGGTCTGGTTTTGGTAAATTCTTTCAGGTTTTGTTTATCTGAGAATGTTCTTGTCTTTTCATCCCATATGATGGCTAATCTTGCCAGATACAGTATTCTTGGTTGAAATTGTTTTTCCCTTAACACTTTGAATATATTTTCCCATTCTTTCCTAGATCACATTGTTTTCTATGAGAAGTCCGCTGTTAACTTGATGGGATATCCTTTGTAGGTAACTTGACATTTCTCTCTTGTTAATCTTATTATCTTGTCTTTTTGGCTATAATGGCTATAATCTGGCTATAGTGTGTCTTGGAAAAGATCTTCTTTGGTTGATTCTATTTGGAGTCCTTTGTGTTTCGTGGGACTGTATCATTGAATGCTTCTCTAGGTTTAGAAAGTTTTCTTGCAAGATTTCATGGAATAGATTATCAATGCCCTTATGAGTCTCTTCACCTTCTAGGGGATACCAATTATCCAGATGTTTGGACACTTGATGATATCTAGTATTCCTCATATACTAATCTCATTTTTGAGCAATTTTCTCAGTTTTCATGGTGGATTTTTATAACCAGCAATTCTATCTTCTACAACTGAGATCCAATTTTCTGTGGATCCTGCATGATCAGCTTAATGGATTGAGTCCTGGACACAGCTGCTTGAGAATCATGTTGGGCCCATGAGCATGCATGCCCCAAGTCCTGAGAGGAGTGAGGAGGAGAAGGCAATCAATACAGCATGGCCATCTCCATGGGGGGGCACTTCTCACTTTCTTTTTCTCTGTCTCTTTCCATGCCTCTTTCTGGAAAATATGCACACCCTGTCGCAATAACCATAAGAACAAAAAAGAATTGAAAACATCTTTCATGGACCAAACAATTGATCTCTAATATAAGTGTTCTTTAACATAAAATATTACTTACACTGTCTTTTGTTTTTGATTCCAAGTGAAACCCTGTGATATTCCACAAATAAAACAGGGAAGTCTAGATAATAATGGTAGATACAGATACTACCCAGTATCTCTGGGAACATCTGTTAATTATTCATGTGAAGATGGTTTTTTGCCCCCCTCGGGACAATACTGGGGTTCCATTAAGTGCACACAGGAAGGATGGTTACCCTCAGTGCCATGTCTCAGTAAGTGAACCTCTTTCCAGTTACACTGGGCTAAGTCATCCAGAAGGGAGGAAGAGGGACATGAGTGATGACGGTGAAATCTTATATGGCAAAATAGGGCTAAAGGATGAGTCATATACAGAAAAAGACCAAAATAGGTCTTTTCTGTTATGAGAAGCTCTTGATGAAACTGCATAAGCAAAAATATAGAATTTATCAGAATACCTACATCATTTATACATATATTAAGAATAAAAACTAAAGCATAATAACATTGAATATTGATTTTTCCTTTCTAACAAATTGTAGTAGTTTTAGTTTTTATTAAAGTTGTATGTTTGTTGGGCGTGTTTATTTAGTCTCACTTAAATATTTTAAGGATAATTTTTAATTTATTTTTGACCAGATAAATTTTTCATTTTCTCTTTCATTTATCAATTTTATGACCCTTAGGACGATGTAATTTTGACTATGTGAAAAATATCCATATTTTGCAAAAACATATGTACAGGATCAGTCTGTAAAAACTGACTGCTATCCTGGCTACGGTCTTCCAGATCAGCAAACCATGATTACCTGCACAGAGAACGGCTGGTCCCCTCCCCCTAAATGCACTCGTATCACTAAGTAAACTGTGCTGAGATCCTTGGTGGTTCATGATGTTTCAGAGATTCATCTATCTTAGTTGTGGCAAAATGAATATATCAACTTCTTGTTTTGTCGTTGGGCCTGTTTAGTGTTATCTCAAGTGAGCATAAATGGATTTGCAAATTTCTTGATATGTCAGTAGTAAAATAAATGTGCCTATCATTAGGCATTAATCATGGATACAGTAAAATATTTTGTAAACAATACTCATTGGTATATAGAAATCACTTAAACATTTAATTCAGACTGATTATAAAATTTTAGTATAAACTAAAGCATAAGTAATGTTCTATTTGGAGCAGTACTATAAAAATGTTATTTTACTTCTTGAATATATGAATGACATTTTTGGCTGTCATTGCATTTATTCATTAATTTATTTTTAATTGCAGAAAGCACATGTGCTCGCTAGAAAGAGAGAGAGAGAGAGAGAGAGAGGAAGAGAGAGAGCACCTCCCCAAGGGGCATGGTCATCTCTGATCCATTCAAGGCTTGTTTCTGGTTTGGGGAGCTTTTACTCTAGGACTATTCATTCAGAATATTAATTAGTTTTTTTCTGGAGTCTCTAACTAAATGAGTGGCAAAGGTATTACACTCTGAATGTCAAAGGTTACCAAGTCCTTGAATTTTCGACCTTGTCTTCTTCTGGCGGTGGTTTTTACCCTGTTAGTTATTCTCCGATCACGCTGGTAAGAGTTTTGCCTTGCTACGATGTATTTGTTGTCAGGCAAAGATTTTAGATAATTGCTAAGTCAGTGTGCAGACTCCATAGCTGCTTCCTGGTTAGTTCTTTTTCCTGCAAAGTCTAGTGACCCCAACCTAGTTGATGACCCTTTTTTTTGTGGCTTTTACTCAGTGAGACAGCCATTTTCTGCATGAAGTCTTCCTCTCTGTGCTTTTGTCTGGAAAGTTTCTCAGGCATGAAGTCATGTTGATCACAGAGCTCACCTCTTTTGTCTCTCTCTTTTTTTTTTGGAATTACAGTTAAGGGCTGCTTGTTTCCTAAGCCTGATGGAAATTATTTCATCAGTTTAGTTCAATCTCATTTTTCAGGATGGAACTGTTTTCTAAATTATTCTTACCTGGTGTTTGTCAATTTTGATAAATGTCCTTACAAACTCACCACTGGCTGTTCATTTTCTCTACTATTTTTTATTTCATTTTAGCTCATATTTTATTTTTTTCAAAATTTATACATATGTTGGATTTTGTTTACTTTCTTCTCCTTTAAGATATTTTTATTTATTTAAGAGTGTATTCATTTATTCTTTCCATGAGAGAGAGAGTGGCAGGGGGAGATAGAGACTGAGATAGACAGGGACACTGGCATCCCCAGCAGGGTCTTCACACTGAGAACCCATCTAGCCTCAGCTGGCCTGTGTCATGGGACTGCTCATAGACCAGGCATGCTCAGGGAGGTCCCAGGATTCAAATCCTGGATCTTCTGCAAGTGGGTCCAGCTTCACTCTCTAATTTCTTAAATTTCAAACAATTATTAATTTTGATTTTCTTTTCTAACTATTTAATCATAAATCTCTGTCTTATCAGACTTTAGTAATATATCAGAAAGTCTTATTCCATTTCCCTTCATTATAATTTCAATTCAAAACACTGCTTGGCCAGCATATGGTGAAGAGATTCCAACACTGGACTCTCGCAGTCCTAGTTCCAGGCCCAGTTACTTGAAAATCACACTGGACCCTTTGCCCAAGATCCTGGAATGAGAATGGAGGAAATGGATTGCGGCATGGCCTCCCCCCTGCTTGGGGTGATTCTCACTTTCCCTTTCACTGTCTCTGTCTCTCTCAGGCAAGCACATGCACGCTAAGGGGAACACCTCTCAAAAGAAAAAAATTACTGTTTTCCTTTGATTTCCTCTTTATTCATGTGAGAGAGGAGTTAAGAGGTAGAAGATGGAAACCAGGCCAACCCTGAGAACAAAACTCCACAGTAAAGGAGACTGAGACAAGAGACAGCAAGGGAAATAGGAACCAGGTCAACCTTGTAACAAAACTTCCCAGGGAAAACAAAACAAAACAAAACAAAAACAAAAACAAAAAAACAGAGAGAGCCTATCCCCCATGTTTGTAGTAGCTTCACAATCAGGGTTGCTCAACCGCACCTTAGAGGACCTACAATAACCCCCTGATTCATTAGCACGCTAAACACATCCCGGGGAAGTAATCTTAGATGCTAATGATACCAATGACGTATGCGCTAGCACGTTCGGCTAGAGACCACGTGCACAAGTTAGCAGCCTTACAGGGACCCACAAGACTACCTCTAATCCCTAAAATCCAATCACGTTAATTAATATACATGTAAATCTCCCATAAAGGGAGAGCCCGAAGGCCACTCAATGCTGCCCCCTACAGAGCGATCTGCTCTGCTTGTAGAGTGTATGTTCACCTTTCTTCAATCCACTTTCTCTGCTCTGTTATTTGACTCCCGATCAGATTCTTGGCAAAGTCAAGAACCTAAGAGATTTTTACCCAGTGACACATGGGTTATTTGTGAGAAGAGCTGAATTCTGGGTAGAAATGTAGTAACTGATACCCAGTCTATTGGATAACTGTTTCAAACTAAGTAGTAAATAATTTGAGAAATCATCATTTTGCCTTAAAAAGTAGATGAGCTTGTTTTCTTTCTCATCTTCTTTGAACTCCATGAATCCATATGGTTTTGAGCACACAACTATCATGACAGGTTGTTGTAGACTGTTTTAGTCAAAGGTTGTGGCAGCTAAGTTGGCAGAAAGATCATCACTTGATCTCAGATATCTCAATTGGCTAGATAATGTCTAGAGCATGTAAGAGATACAAAGTATTCCCAGAATTTTTTGTTTTTAGAATTATTTTGTTTAACTTTATTAACTTATTTATTTAAATTGACCAGGGAGGGACAGAGTGAGACTTATTAACTTATTTATTTATATTGACCAGTGAAGGACAGAGTGAGAGTGAGAGAGGGAAAGTTTGAAAGCAAGCCGCCAGGTCCAGGGCTCGGACCGCAGTCGGCCATGTTTAGTCCAGCTGCCAGGCCCAGGACTCGAACTGCAGTCGGCCATGTTTAGTCCAATGCCCTTAGCCACCACATCGCCTGCTTTCCATCAGAATTAAAAAAAAAAAAAAAAATGTCCCTGGAAAGTAGAATACATGACCTACAGAAGTCTAAGATGCTGTGGTTTCTGAATCTGTTATATCTAATAGATTTTTACTAATTCTTAGGAGGGATTATCAGTGGGGCCCAGTAGATGGTGTAATGGATAGGACGCTGGACTCAAATGTAGTTGGCCGCAGTTTGAGTTCTGAACCCGGCGATTTTAAACTTACGCCGAGGTGTGTGTGTGCATGCCTAAGATCCCCAGAGGAGAACGAAGGAGAAGGGATTGTGGTGTGGCCATCCCCACAGGGGGGTGATTTCTCACTTTCTCTATCTCTGTCTTTCCAGTGAGCACATGTGCCCTATAACGAAAAACTCCCTAAAAAAAAGATAGTTGATTATATTTAACACTATTTTCATCGAAAACATTTTCTTCTCCATCATGAAATCTCAATTTCCTCTTGCTGTCTTCTCATTTCTATTTAAAGAATTCCTTCAGTGAGTAGGTCTGCTTGAGAGAATTCTCTTGGTTTTACGTTGAGAGTGTCTTTACCCCTTTATTCCTAAAAAATATGATTATTGAATAGAGAATTCTCAGTTGACAGCTCTTTTCTTACATCTCTCTATCAAAAAAATGTGCCAATTCTTTGTGGCCTGCATGGTCAAAACTGAGAAACCCAATGTCATGTGAATGCTTGGTCCCCAGGAGGTATGGTATAGTTTCTCTCTAGCTTCTTTCAGATAATTTTTCTTCTTATCTTTAAGCAGTTTTACTGTGAAGTGTTTTAGCATCCTTTCATTGGACTTACCTCTTAGGAGTTCACTCAGCTTCTTGAATATTTAGGTTTATTCCTTTTAACCAATGTTGGAAAACAGCCATTTTCCTCCCCTTTTTATATATAAGAATAAGAAATTTTCTATTTGTCTTAACTACCTCTTCAGCATTTATTCATAAAAAGAACATTGTTAAAAACTGGAATATTATAAAATAGATACTTTTGTTAGTGCTTTATCTGTGTCTTCAGGGAGGTGGAAGGAAGAGCTTAAAATGGAACTCTTAATGTATGTGGTTTTCCTTTTGAAGAAATGATTTTTATCAGTAGTAATCACACAAGTCTTGATATGACTAGAAATTTTGTCTTTTCTACGTACTTTTTAGCACTTATTCATTAAAAATAACATTGTTAAATACTAGAATACAACAAAATGGAAACTTTTGTTAGTGTTTTATCTGTGTCTTCAGGGAGGTGGAAAGTAGAGCTTAAAATGGAACTCTCAATGAATATGGTTATAATTGTCAAGAAATTATTTCTGCCACCAGAAATCACACAAGTCTTGATATGATATGCAGTGTTGTATTTGTATTTTCCTTCTTATAACGTGTACTTCTATTTTGTCTCTCAATAAATCTATTGATATTTTGTAGACTCTTCAGGAAAATGTGGGCCTCCTCCACCTATCGACAATGGCGACATTACATCATTTCCGATGCCAGAGTACCCCCCTGGGTCATCAGTTGAGTATCAATGCCAGTCCTTGTATGTACTTGAGGGCTCTAAGAAAATAACCTGTACAAGGGGAGAGTGGTCAGAACCACCAAAATGCTTAGGTAAGTACTTTACTATTTCACAGGTGCTGGGCAAATCAGTGTAAAGACTATGATATTTACTTATTTACAACAGAATTTTAACAGATTAACACACAACCATTCTGCTAAATACTTTACTATTAAATATTAATATGAGAGAAAATAAATTTTTAAACATCCTTTATATATTTATAATTTTTAATATTTAACTAATAAATAAATTTCTGTACCTTTATATTGTCCAATATGATGATTTGATATATTTATAGTGTAATGATTACCACAGTTTAATTAATGAACAATTCATCCCCACCCTTAGTTACCATTTTCTAAACATGTTTGTGTCTGTGTGTGGGTTTATGTGTGTAAGTGTGGTGAGGACACTTCAAATCTGCCCTTTGACCAAATTTCAATTAAACAGTACAGAATAGTAACCGTGGTCATTAGGCTGTACAATAGACCCTCAGGTCTAACACAACTTATAATTGAAATTTGTACACTTTGCCCACATCATAATCAAACAAAAATGGTGGTGACAGGTTTTTAATATGATAATAGTAGTTTGAATCTTTCAAAAAACATAGTACTCCAACTTTATGTGCTAATTTAACTGTATTTGAATCTACATATGGTTAAGGACTTTGGAAAGGAATTCTAAAACCATTATATAACACCTTACCTGAAAGTCTATGGAGTTTTGTATACTACTTGTTTTATATTCTTCTTTTTAATACTTTCAGATGCATGTGTAACATCAGAAGAGATCATGGAAAAACATAATATAGTATTAAAATGGAAACAAACCCAAAAGCTTTATTCCAGAACAGGAGACCTTGTTGAATTTATGTGTAAACGTGGATATCGTCCTACAGATTCTCAATCATTTCGAGTACTGTGTCAGAATGGGCAGCTGGCATATCCCAGTTGTGGGAAAAGATGATGACTAAAAAGTATTATTCTAATTAAAATGTGAAACTTTACACAGAACTTTCATTACTAATTCAATTCTTCTCTACTTCGTTTTTACAATTATTGTTTAATTCATTTTTATTCATAAATAAGGAATTCTGTTGATGTGTGATGATATGGTTATTATATCAGAGACAGGGGCCTCATTTATTGAAAATAATGTATTAAAACTTACAAACTAAAATGCTGTGTGACTTATTTTTAATGCTGCAAGGGTGAGAAATTACATACTATTACTATGGTGGCTGTTTCTATCCACCCCTACCCCAGGTCTTTCAAAGTTTTCTGCAAGCGTCTGAAGTTCCCCAAGATGCTCCATTTCACAGGAAATGGGTGAGATATTGTTGTATTCATCTCCAAAATTATATAATTTTGCAAACTTGTAAAATCCAGTCATACTTACGTTAGTAATCAGATAAAGATCACTAGTACTTGTTACTTATGTGTCATAAATAAATATACCAAAATGATGAAATGTATGCACTTCTACAAGATATCAATCTCACACCTTTATGAATGCAAATAAAACCTTATGTTAAAATAGAATTGTGTTTATAACCTTGTCTCATAGAATTGGCCTACTGGGCCATTCCAGAGGGATACACATCACTCCACTTTCATATCACTAGATTGGGGCACTAATTCCTAAACATACTCCGCTGATTCTGTTCATTAATAAGCCAATCTTTACTGTAAGCTTCAAGCGACGTATGAACTGACCAGACTCCTGTATTTGAGAAAGGAAGTCTGCATTGATCTTTAATGATTTACGAATGCTTTGTTCCTATGGTATAAAACCCAACTCTATGCTCATGGTCACATGGACCTTTCTGCATCTGGACATCAGCGAAACGTTGTTCGCCCCAATGTAGGTAAATGTGTCTTGTCCTGCTAGAACTGTGGTGTGTTTTAGGGACATATAAATATTATGGGCAAGCATGTTCAGACTGAGGCTTCCTCAGAACATCTGATGGGCAGGGTGACCAACACACATATTAAAGCTGGTATCCCTCTGCCTTTTGTATATTTAAGTAAAGCATCACTCCATCCAGTGCCTGGTGTGTTTCCCGTAGCATCTGCAATAGCAAGTACAAAGGGCAGATGTGTAGAGCCCACCCCCTTCCGAGATTGGCAGCTAGTACATGGTGTCCTGCTCCCTGGAAGTTCTAACTGGTGCCTAGTGTTCAGTTTAACGGAATTACAGGATCCAGGCAAATCAAGGCCAAGTGGGACCAAGTCTACTAGATTTGAAAAACTGAAAATAGTCTTCTGTGCCTAGATGCCCTGTACTTGGGTTTCTTGGGGTGTAGACCAAGGTAGAATATAGCACCATCCTGTCAGCTTGCAAGGTTCTGCAGGCCTATGGTCCTACGTTATGTGGTTCTTCTTTCAAACAATTGTTCCAACATTTTGTCCCTTTCAGTCTAGGCTGTAAGCATTTCTATTGGTATAACATTCTCTAAAGCATTGCCAGTCTCCCGTGCATGGACAGGATCTTAGTTATCACACTGGAGGGTCCATTCCAGATACTCCCGGGTATCACATCTCTACTTCTGGCCTCTGCTGAGATAGAGGACTGGGACCACAGAAATACACCTAATCTTTATAACATATAGTTGTCGAGCCACACCCTCGGCTCTGTTCTTGAGCACACCATGTTGGTAGACTAAGACCTTTCAGATCATCTAATGCTGGTTTCTTTCTGAGTAAGTTTATTCCACAATTTATCGCTTTATCTTGCATCTTATGATGAGCAGTAAAGAAAAGTCAGGCTTTTTCTTCACAGATCACTTGGGAATCTGCTCAGTTAAATATCTAAATTGGTAACTGGGATGGCTAATTTCATGTGACACCTTGGCTAGGTTATGATACCAAATTGCTTGGTCAAATACTAGTCTACATATTGCTGTGAAGATATTTTTAGATATGATTAATATTTAAATCACTAGACTTGTAAAAAATCCAGCAGGTCTCTCTGTCTCTCTCTGTCTTTCTGGTGAGTGCAGTTAGGGTGCTGAACACGCACGTGGCTGGTGTGATTTTCAAACCCACGAAGCCATGACTCAAATGACAGTTCTTCGGGGGGGATCTGGCTCCCTCAGCCATCAGGCTATGGGGCTGGTCTGTCAGGTATAATTTGATTAACTAACTTCCTAATTACGCCAGACAAATTGGAGGACAACAAGGATTAGCTCAAAACTATGAGTTCCCGGTTCAAATGCCACATAAATGACCTGCAAGCTTCTAGGTCTACCCTGAAAGAAAACCCTCTTTTCTGCATTTACAATGACGAGCTTGATGAAAATCTAACAGAGAATCTCATTCATCCAGCAAGTGGCTAAATTGCACAGCAAATTAAATTCCCAGTCTCATAGAACGAATTGAGTTAAAATAAGGGCATAACTGGAGATAAATAGAATCCTGAAAATTAAAAGGTAGACTCATAGCAATCCTGCTATATCTTGTGACACTAAACCTCTTAAATCATGTGTTTTATAAAAAATTATTTATACACGTAATTTTTATGAGTAAATTGACTTAGAAATAATAATAATATAGCAGAAAATATTTGAATTATTATTGAGGACAACAAATTAGTATATAGGAATAGAAGATTCAAATAACCAGTAAGCCCATGGAAAGATGCTCAACATTTCTGTTGCTGTTGTTGGTGTTGGAGAAGTGCATATTAACAATGCAAAGCACAGGGCTGACCCTGGACCACAGTGGTTAAGGGAGCCAGATCTCATATGCCTTACTGTGGTTTAGTCCTGGCCCCAGGAGATTGAAAAACAAGCCTAGCACTTTCCTGTTTGCACCCAAAACCTAACGTGAAGGAGGAATGGAGAAAAACAGATTGTGGCATGACCATATCCCATTGCAATAGTTTTCTCTCTCTCTCTCTCTCTCTCTCTCTCTCTCTCTCTCTCTCTCTCTCTCTCTCAAAGGCATGCACCCTCTGGCAATAAAATACTCTCAATGTGGTATTATCTCATTCTTACTAGAATGGGTATATGTTCAAGAAGACATGTAACTGTGGATGAGTGTGTGAGGAAATTAGAATTCTCACACAGGGCTGATAGGATTGTAAAAAACGCAGCTACCGTGCAAAACACTTTGGCAATTTTCCTTAAAAGGCTACTATACAGCTACCAAATAATGCAGCAATTCCACTGCTAACTATATACCCACCAGAAAGGAAGACATATGTTCACACAAAAATTTTTATACTAATTTCCATAGAAACAATCTTTATAATATTCACAAAGTGAGGAGAAACTAAACATCCATTCATAGATGACGAGGTAACAGAAATATGGAATGTGGTGTATTCATGCGGTGGCACATTATTCAGCCATGAACATCTGATGAGTTTTATTTGTCAGTAGCAGCAGCCATTCTAAACCCATGTAAGGTTGACTCTGCTCTGCCTGAGGAACGTATAACAACATCCCCTAAGGCTACTTTGCAGGACACGGCTGATTCTCCTCAGGACACACCCATCCATCGCTTTTTGCTTCCAAGCCTTTAACTAGAATCAAGTTCCAGGGCTATGTGGCTGGACTCCCATGTAGTCGACTGCAGTTTGAGTCCTGGACCCGGTGGCTTAAACTCACACAGGGCATGTGTATGTATGTGTCCAAGATCCTGAGAGGGGAATGGAGGAGAAGGGATTGCGGCATGGCCATCCCCCTTGGGGGGGGGGGGGAGATTTCTTGCTTTCTGTCTTTCTTTCTTTCTGGTGAGCGCACATGCCCTATAGCAAAAACTCCCCCCCCCCCAAAAAAAAAAAGAATCAAGTTCCAACAGATCATTAAAGGTGTGATATACAATGTGACCCAAAGGGAGGGAGCTGCTCTCCAAAGAACTACAAGGTTTTCTAAATTTACAAAGTTAGAATCTAGAGAATATATGTGGATATAAATATTGAGGTTGTGAGAGAAAGGTGGAAAAACCTAAAGTGGGAACATTCCAAATACTTTCAAATGAATTCACTAAGCAAAGATTCCGGATTTAATGCCACATCTGGGATTTAGAAAGGGCTCCATTTAGTTGGTTGCTTGGAACAAAAGGTGGCCGACACTAATGAAGAAGAAATGCCGACTGTCTTGCTCTTCTGTAGCAGAAGACATCCTAAGGCTTAATAAGAAGGGAAAGTTAGAGGGTTTTATCAATTAAGACCCTGTCCACCCTGGGAGAATCCAGAGGACACACCTTTCACCACCAAAGTGAGAAATACACTTGTGAGGGGAACCCATTATCCTTGAAAGGCTCTGTGGTCACTCTTCTTTCCAGTCCAAAAAGCACAGTGAGGGGCTGGCCCCATGCCCAGGTGCAGTGGTTAAACGCTGTGCACTGGGAGCAGGAGCCATAGAGCTGACTGCAGGTGGATTCCCGGCCCCGGCAGCCTGAACAACACACTGGGTATGTGGGCGTGCATGCTCCAAATCCCGAAGGAGAAATGAGGGAAAAGGATCACAATGTATCAACACCCATTAGGGGATGCTTTGTCTCTCTCACACACACACATGTGCCCTCTGACAATAAAAAAATTAATAATTGTATATAAACAAATAAAGTACAGTAGGAACTGCTGCCACTGAATTGGGAAACCTAAACAAAATGGATATAGTTGAACAGAGGGCTGGCAGAGACCATGTGGAAATACTTAATCACCAAATGCAAGGTGTGGGTGCCTACAGAAATAGCAGAGTCAAAGCTGCAACCTGAATAGTCTGATTCACAGAGGCTTCTTTGCTTGGTAGTTGACCTCGGTGTTTCCAGAAACACAATGGTTGGGAAAACTACTGAGTATTTTATTTATTTATGCACAGTGAGCATGTGCACTCACTAGAGAAAGAGGCAGGAGAGGGAGTAAGAGGAGAAAGCATCCTCACAACTCCCGTTTGGGGGATGGTCACACAGCAATTCCTTCTCCTCCATTTCTCCATCCTGTTAGGATCTAGAGCACACACATGCCCAGGATGTTATTCAAGATGTCTGTTTCAACACCAAGTCACCTGGTGGGCCATGTAGGATTCAATTGCCTTTACTACCAGACCACGGAGCTGGCCCAAGTCTACTAAATTCTTATGTGATCTGCATAAGCAGATTACTTGATCCACTGATGGAAAAGTCCCTGGAATATTTGTTGCATTTATTTCCCATTTTCTGAGATGCAAATGTCTTTCCATTAAGTCTAGAGTGATTCTAGACTCCTTCCTAACTAGGTCCACTCAGCACAGGGTCACAAATGTAACAGAGCAGTGAAAGGGACAGGAAACCAAGGTCCCTGCAAACTAATGCATGATCGAGGGCTGGCAAGCTGAGATGCTCCAGTGGGAGTTCAGTAAAGATGTACGGTGCTTTGCCAGCTAAAAACAAGCTACTTGCTGCATTTTACTAACAAATATGAATAAATTCACATTGGCTAGAAAAACAGATACCTACCAGGTTCCAGGGGATGAGTTTATCTCTTCAAGTGATGAAACCACACCTAGGACAGCGGATACAAATGACATGCATAATAATCCACTTCCGTTCTCCAAGATCCAGCTACCTTCACATAGGACAGATGGGAAGTTTGGATGTAGACATAGGAATCACTGTGGACCTTTATTTCAATGAATGGCTCAGCTTACAGTATTTTACTTCATATTGGTGCAAAAGTGGTAATACACATCAATAGGAAGTGTACGTGCACAGCCACTCCGTCAGTTTCAGTTCGGTATTCAGTAAATTATGTGAGATATTTAACACTTCATTATCGTAGGCTTTAGATTAAATGATTTTGCCCAACTGTAGGCCTGCATAAGTTTTCTGAGCACGTTTAAGTTATCTAGGCTAAGCTAACGTGTTCAATAGGTTAGATATAATAAATGCATGTTTGACTTTAAGATACTCTCAATTTGCAATGGATTATCATGATTTAACCCCACTGTAAATCTAGAATTATCTACATAGAGAGATTTGGATTTAAACTCTTATTCTAGAGCATACAAAATGTGTCTAGGAAAATATCACTTGATTTGGGAAACCAAAGCAAAATACTAGTTAAGCAAGGCAAATTGTTTGTGTAATGGTACACTGCAACAGAATTAAAAAAGGGTTATTATAAATCATATATATACCTAAAAAATAAAAAGAATGAAAATAAAAAGGACCTAACATGTAGTTTTTAAATTAACCATAATTCAGATAAAATGGAATGAAAATCAAAAGCACACAACTTGGTGTCTTTAAGATCACCACAATTTAAGTGAAATAATCTTTAGTTTCTGTAAAAAAAAAAAAAAAAGAAGATTTTTATCTTGATAAAAGTTCAGCAGTCATCCAAAATCCAAAAATGTTTATTTCTACAATGCAAAGAACCTTTTAAAAATGAAAAAAACATAGCAGAACATGTTCAGATGATGTTAAAAAGATCTACTCAGAAATACTATAGAGAACAAAATATGATTCAGCAGATATTAATAAGTAAATACCTTGAACATTTGCCTGAACATTTACCAAAGGGTGTTAATGATCATGTTTACACATTCAATTGTATTTATTACATCAAACAGCACATACTACACTGTAACTATATGGACTTTTTAAATTGTCACGTACATATTTTAATTTTCATTTTTAAACAAAATGTTTTCATTTTCAAAACTATATTAACAAAAGTGTCACTGTTTCTTTTCATTCCAGTTAATGCTAATTATTCCACTGCTTCACTCGAAAAAACTTTGGGAACTTAGGAACATTGATACTGAGCATTAGTGCAAAATCAATAAACCACAATTCACATTTTTAGATTGATTTTTTAAAAAATATTTTAAACTTAGGGACCACTAGTTGGCGTAATGGCTATGTCACTGGACTCCCACGTAGTCAACCATGGTTCAAGTCCCAGACCCGGTGACTTAAACTCACGCCAGGCGTGCATACGTGTATGCCCAAGATCCCAAGTGGAGAATGGAGGAGAAGGGACTGTGGCACGGCCATACCCCCAGGGAGTGATTTCTCGCTTTCTGTCTCTCTGTCTCTCTCTGTCTTTCTGGCAAGCACATGCGCCCTATAGCTAAAACCTCTCCAAAAAAAATTTTAAACTTAAAAAAATTTCATAATTTTTTTTGGATGCACAAGATCCATATATTAAGAATAGAGGTGTGTTATTCTGAGTGTAAGTATGTTATATGTACAGTTTCCCTCAGAACCACCAACCAGACATAGAAACTTTCAGCACCCCATGTAATGCCTCCTAGTTTATAAAATCTGCTCATCTCCAGGGATAATCAGTATTCTGGGCTTTTAACCAGTCTGCTTCATT
The DNA here is from genome assembly GCA_026018925.1 of Tupaia tana. Classification (NCBI taxonomy): domain Eukaryota; kingdom Metazoa; phylum Chordata; class Mammalia; order Scandentia; family Tupaiidae; genus Tupaia; species Tupaia tana. The sequence goes on along the minus strand of JAKSZU010000007.1, from coordinate 159,249,905 downwards.
TCATCTTTGTGTCTGAAAAAGTTTTTGCTGGATATTGTATTCTCATTTGACAGGATTTTTTGATTTTCTTTATATTTTAGAGATGTTGCTCTCTCTATATATACATTTTTGCCCCCATTGTGTTTCTTGAGAAGTCTGGTGACCTACTGATGGTATTAGCACTGTCTATGTATTATGTAAGTTCTTTTTCCATTCATCCTCCATGATACTTTTTAAATTTTCTCTTTAATGTGTGATTTTCACCAATTTTGTTTTTCTATGTCCAATGAAGATAACTTTGTATTTTTCACTTTTGTAAGCTGAGCTTCTTAGATTTGTGTCTTTATGTCTGTAATATCAATTGAAAGAGTGAAATTTATAATTAATCAAATTGCCTTTCTGCCTCAAACTTTCTTTGTCTCATTCTTGCTTGACCACATTATACAACTTTATAAGTAATTGAAATTAATGTTTAAATTTTCTTTTTATCTTTATCACTTATTTTAGGCAATATCAATGAACCTACTTTCAAATATATTGACTTCTTTTATTACTTGATTCATTCTACTATTATTTTCCCTAGTTTTTATATATTTCAGGGCATAACTCTTATTTTATTGATCCTTAGACACTGTATATTTCTTTTCTGAAATTACACATCCCTTTCCTTATTTTATGTACATACGTGAATACATGCATGTGTGTAACACACACTCTAATACATATTTGTTCCGAGTTATAGTAAAATGTGAGGAACTTTTATGATTACAGGCAAATTGTTTGATTGTCTTTTCTAGAACCAGAAGAGTGGAGTGGGCAGCATCTCACTCCCTGACCCAAAAACATACTATAAAACTGTGCTAATAAAAACAGCATTGTATTGGCACAGAAACAGACAGGTGGACCAATGGAACAGAATAGAGATCTCAGAAATAAACTCCCAAATAGCCAACTGATTTTTTTTTTTTTTTTTTGGAGAGATTTTTGCTATAGGGCGCGTGCGCTCGCCAGACAGACAGAAAGAAACAGAGAGATAGAAAGCGAGAAATCAGCCCCCAGGGGGGATGGCCACGCCGCAATCCCTTCTCCATTCTCCTCTCGGGATCTTGGGCACGCACGCACACGCGCCCGGCGTGAGTTTAAGCCACCGGGTCTGAGACTCGAACCTCGGTCGACTATGTGGGAGTCCAGCAACATAGCCATTACGCTAACTGCCGGTCCCCAGCCAACTGATTTTTGACAAAAGGTACCAGTCAATCCAGTGGGAAGAGGAAAATCTTTTTAGCAAATGGTGCTGAAAAAACTAGGTATCTGCTTGCATAAAGATGAATCTGAACCCCTATCTCTCACCATTGACAAAAATCAACTCAAAATGGTTCAAAGATCTAAATCTAAGACCTCAAACTATAAAACTACTGCTGGAAAACGCTGGGGAAACTCTGGGAGACACTGGGGTAGGCAAAGACTTCTTAAATAATACCTCCAAAGCACAGTCAATAATCCAAAAAATAGGCAAATGGGATTACATCAGATAAAGAATTTTCTGCACAGCAAAAGTCTTAGTAATTAGTGCTAATCAACAACCCTCAGAATGGGTAAACAAATTTTTGAGAGGTTTTTGCTCTGGTGTGTGCTCACCAGAAAGACGTAGAGAGACAGAAAGCGAGAAATCACTCTTCAGGGGGATGGCCATTCTGCAATCCCTTCTCCTCCATCTCCTCTTGAGATCTTGGGCAAACACATACATGCACCCATCGTGGGTTTAAGCCCCCGGGTCTGGGTCTTGAACTGTGGTCGACTACATGGGAGTCCAGTGACGTAGTCATTATGCCAACTGCTAGTCCTGGAAAATATTTTTGTCAAGTATGTGTCAGATAAGGGGCTGATAACCAGAATACACTGGGAACTCAAGCAATTTTCCTGAAAAAAGATAATCACCCCTATTAAAAGATGGGAGAATGAGTTGAAGAAAACCACTCTTTAAGGAAGACATACGAATAGCCAAAAGGCATATGAAAAAATGCTCAACATCCCTCAATATGAGGGGGATACAAATCTAAACCACAATGAGATACCACTGAACCCCAGTCAGAATGACTAAGATTACAAAAAAAAAAAAAGTGCTAGTGGGGGTCTGGTGAAAGGGGAAGTACTTTCCTACACTGCTGGTGGGAATGTAAATTGGTCCAGCTACTCTGGAGAACAATACAGAGATTCCTCAAAGATCTACAGATAGAACTACCATATGATCCAACAATTGCACTCCTTGGTATTTACCCCAAAGGAAAGAAGAATCCTTTGTCAGAAAAATGCTTGCACATTGGTGTTTATTACAGAATTATTCACAATTGCAAAGACATGGAACCAACCCGAATGCCCAGGAACAGATGAATGGATTGAAAAAGTGTGGCATATCTACTCTATGAAATACTACTCAGCCATTAAAAGCAACAAGACCCTGGCTTTTGATAGAAAGTATATCAATATGGAAGATACACTGCTGAGTGAAGCAAGCCAGGCTATGAAGAAGAGATATTGTACGTCTCCACTTAATACATACTGAGTGTCCACACTCTATGGCCGAAACTGAATGACTAGAGGATATAGAAACATAGAACGTGCTTATAAATACCAGATATAGAGTTGGAAGAGGGTGGGCGAAGAAGAGAGTCTGAGAAAAGACATTAAGGAGAACAATAGTGAGGCAAGGCATTTATGAGACAAATAAACGGATTACTAGTTGAAGATAGTATGTTGGAATATACATTTTACAAGCTAAGTGGCATACGTGATTGAATGTATAAGAGAAATTTAAATAAAAATTGTATTTAAAAAATGCAAAGAACTTTTCAAATGACGCTGGCCTACACTCTAAATCTTTCTCTATATAAGCATTAATGAAATTTTCAATGTTTTCAGTCCTGTAGCATCTTTCTTAACTGCTTGAAGTCTACCCCCTAGCATGTCCGGTGTACAGAAAGCAAATAATTCAAGGGGATTTTATATGGAGATTGTTGGGGATTTCCCAGGTCCCTAGTACAGAGTCCTTGCCCATGGATTTTCCCAGCTCTGGACTCAGATATCGATTTCTTACACAAATACAACTCCTGCTTTCTGTCTCAGTGCCATCCTTACAGTATTGCACGGACCTGGATGAGCTCCGAGTGCAGAAGGTGGAGCTCACTGATCGATGCCATCCTTTCAAATCAGATGCTTCCCACTTCTGCCTGCTTTTGCTCACTCAGGCAGTTCATTTCACATTTGTGCTGTGTTATTTGCAAGATTTTCCTGGCATAAGCTAGTCTGCTAATTTAGAAGTCTTAATTATATGCTAAACTAAAATCACTTAATATTTAGAAATCATTGTATCTATTGTAGGTGAGCAAAAGAATAGATACATTCCTAAGCATGAACTCTATGAAACTGGTCACAATTTTTCTCCTCCTCCTTATAGTAACACTATACAAGGGGACTTTTAAATTTTGTGGAAAAGTGGAATTTAAGTACAAATTTATTTTGGTGCAAAAATTTTTGGGGAAGCTTATGCAAAGTTTTTTCATAATATGCAGTTGTAGCAAATTTTGAAGACCCTTTTCATATTTTTTATGTTAATTATATCTTTGAAAGCAGTTTTTTTATTTTAAAGAATGGCTTCTCAAAATATGGCAGGTATAACTGGCTATGTTTACATAAAATCCATATATGTATGTGCATGTGTATGTGTGTGTATATATATATATATATGTATATATATATACATTACTTTATAATGAATACAATTAATAAACTAGTAAAGGGACAGGTGAGGACTTCAGTTATATTTCTTCAACAAAACTGAAATCGCTGTGTGTGTAAAAAATATTGCTCACCTGTGGCATAGTGATTAAGGCAGCTGGATCCCACATGGCCGACTGCACAGTTTGAGTCCCAGACCCAGTGGCTTGAAAACCACACTGGGCATGTGTGCATGTGTGTCCAAAATCCTGAAAGGAGGAAGAGACGGAGGAGAAGGGATTGCAGCACGATCATTCCCATGGAGGGTGCTCTCTCCTTCACTCTGCAGCCAGAATACTCTCTGTACCCTTCCCAACCCCCCCTCCCAAAACTATATATACATAGTGTATATATATATATATACACACACACACACACACATATATATACACACACACACCCCATAAGTGTATATATCATATAAATTATATATATATATCATAAAAACAATCTCTCTCTCTCTCTCTCTCTCTCTCTCTATATATATATATATATATATATATTATATATATATATATATATATATACACATATATATATCACCCTAATATAAAAAGTACCTCCAAATACCTGAGTTGAAAATATTTAAATGACAGGATCAGGAGATGGTGTAGCAGTTATGTCAGTGGACTCCCACATGGCCAACCATGTTTCAAGTCCTAGACTTGATGGCTTCAAAATCACACCAGATGTGTGTGCATGAGCACCCAGGATCCCAGGAAGAGAATAGAGAAGTGACTGTAGCTTGGCCATCACCCCGGGGGGTGATTTCTCCCTTTCTCTCTCACTGTCTGTCTCTCCAGCAAGCACACATGCCCTGAGGCAAAAGACCTCTTTAAAAAAGTAAACGTCAAGCATAAGCCGAAATTTTTATATTGATAACAGTATGATATAATGTGATGTTTAAATTTATTTTTATTTAAATTAATCACTCTACAGTTTTATATTGTACAGTATGGTGTTCTAATGTGATTTTAAAAAAAGTATTGCTTTCCAAGCAATACGCAAGAAACGTAGGTGCATAGATAGAGGAATAGGGCTGAAATAACAAGGCGGTCTGCGTAGACTGCCAGCAGCAAAGCTGGGTGCGGGGAAGTGAGGCGAGAGAACGTGACAGTGACGTGAGTAATCCCACCCTTCATGTTGTTCCTTCCTCCAGGCTAACTCTCCTATTTTCATTTTTTTAAATGTGCCAATTTCAGACACTTTAATTTACAAATTCGTGTTTAATAATACTTTCAGAGCCACTCCATTATCATTTGTAAAGAAAGCTGGACAAGTACATATGAAACAGCAAATCAACAAATTATTGTGAAACTATTAACAGGATTAGGACTAGATTTAGGGTTAGGGATACTGAGGGACATTGCATAAGTCTTTGAACTTTGATATTGACAAATTGATGTAAAACCACAAGCTTCATGTGGTGCATTGTCATTCAGAATCAGGCTCGGTGGCTGCTAATAAGGCAGATCCCAGCTCACACAGCACGGCAGGACTCTGTGCTAACGCACTCGGGGATGGCTACCATGCTGCTGCTGCTCAGTGCTGTGCTCATCCTGGGGGCTTCCTGTGCCAGCGGACAAGGTGAGGGGAAGCAGACGTGGGCTCCCGGCTTCCCTCTTAAGAATGACTTTATGCGATATCCACCTTCCGGTGTCTATGTGTTCTATTTAATTGCAAAAATATTTTTAATCCATTTTTAGAGGGTTTAGCAATGAGGAACATGCAGTGTAGAAATATCTTTTTTCCCTTTTAACTAGTATTTCAGGACAATGATTTATCGTTGATCTTCTTACTTTTTTATGTAGTATTTAATTTATTAGTGTATACTAATCTGCAAAGCTTTTTGTTCTTGAGATCCAATTGTCCATCAGATTGTCCTTCAAATGGCCTTAAAAATGAAATCCGGAATATTATTATTTATTAAAATCTTGTGATGAGCTAGTATTTGAGAATGCCAGAATCACGACAAATTTCACATGGTTTAAGATCAAGGACGAGGTGGACGATGAATGCCAAATTGGATATTAAAACAGACACAGATATACCAAAGGTTCCATTGTATGTGGTTACAATGTGTGATCTGACACACCTCCTGTTATGGTGAGAACTATACTTTCAGCATGTTTCTGTGTTTATTTTTTTTTGACATTTTAAATTATCTAGAGATACTTTTAAAGAACAATGATGAAAAATCAAGTTATCTTCTGACTTAATGAAAACAGGGAGGTGGTTTTTTTTTATTTTAATTTAAAAAATTACCATAATATGCAAGCATTCTCCAGTACGAGAGAGAGAGAGAGAGAGAGAGAGAGAGAGAGAGAGAGAGAGAGAGAGAGAGAGAGAACATGAGAATGCACCTCCATGAGGAATGGTCACTAAGCAATCCCTTCTCCTCTATTCTCTTCTTTTCAGATCTTTGGTCATGCACACTTGTACCCACTGTGTTTCTCATGCCTACAGGTCCAGGACTTGTTTCTCGGGGTCAGCTGTGTGGAATGCAGCCACCTTAATGACCATGCCACCAGTTGGTCCCATTTGTACTATATTAATTGTGCCATTGTTAATGCACTTAAAATAGTTCAGGAATGCTTTGATTCATGTTCCAGTTCCACAAGTACGTACGCAATATGATAACTGTAGCCCATTTTTTTAATTAAAAATTTTTTTTAGTTTATTTATTTATGCCAGAGGGGCCATAAGAAAGTGCCCCCCAGGGCTGGCAGGTGACATGGTGGCTAAAGGTACTGGACTCCTACATGGCTAACAGCGGTTCCAGTCCTGGACCCGGTGGCTTCCTTTCTCATTTTTTCTCTCTCTCTCTCTAATTAAATTGAAAAAAAAAAAAAAAAAACCACCATTAAATAAAATAATTTTTTGAAAAAGAGATAAGAAGAAAGAACCAAATAGTGAGGCCTTGCCATCCTTCACCCCCTTTCTTCCATCCCTCCTTCCATTAGGACCCCAGGCCTGCACGTCCACACACCTGTGTGTTTTAGGGTGCTGCAGCCATGGCTCTCTCCATGGTAGGCGAGGTGGGGTCCAGCTCTCTCTGCACAGACTTACCCTAGAATTCTGTCCCATGCCTGACTATGTTGCAGAGTCCCACGTGAATTTAGAGAGCATCTGAAACCTCACCTGTAATGTGTTTTCAAGGAGAAGGATGTATCTGGTTGTTCTGTGAATGTGCATCCACACACCTCCCTCAGTTTCACATGGCAGTTAAACAGTTTATTTCAGTAATGATTAATTACATAGTCTCGTTCAATCATTTTACCTTTTTTTTTCTAGAAATAGAATGCAGGATTCCAGAAATAGAACAAAACTTAATTGTTTATCCCAAGAAAGACAAATACAGAGTTGGAGATGTGCTGAAATTCTCCTGCCGACACAGACTTACAAGAGTTGGACCAGATTCAGTTCAGTGCTACCCCTTTGGATGGTCCTCTGATGTCCCAGTATGTAAAGGTGAATGTGTAGCTGACACTTCTTGATAAGGAATTTGAATTTTGAAATTTGAATTAAAAATTTTTTTTTTCTGTATGTTTCACTGTTTCTCTAATCTAATACTTGAAGATACACATAGACCCATGAAGGACATACAGTAGGTGGTAGACCCCTCAGATTCTCTTATTTAAGAAGTCCCTGTCCAATTATTTCTCAAAATGTGTATTGGTGGTATGCACGGATACCTGTGTGGTGGAGGAGGTTGGAAACACTTCTCTTATTTTTTGTTTTGCCCACAATGCCATCAAAATTACATGAGATTACCTCACATTCCCCTTATGTGTTTCAACAATATCTAAATGGTGTATTGTCAATTCAGTTGCTTATGACAGTTAAAAGTTGTTGATTGAATGCTTACCTCAGTTCTGCCACCTTTTCCCAAAAGTTACAAGAAAATGTTGCCATAGATATGAAAATCAATATAATACACAGAACCACATTTTCTAATAATTTTGCATTCATCTTAAAAACTTGTGGATTGCTGAACACATTGGAAGCTCTAAACATATCTCTGATGCAAGTTCACTGCACAGAATACACCCGGAAGTAGAAATCTGTGAACATCATTCTTCTTTCATTACTTGAGAATGCTCTGGGACCAGCTGGTGGCGTTGTGGTTAAGGGCGCTGGATTCCCACTTGGCCCACCATGGTTTGAGACAGGAACCCGGTGACTTGATTTCTCACTTTCCCTTCTCTCTCTCTCTCTGGCCTAATTAAAAAATAGTAATAACAAATAGAATTAAATAAATACATCTTTTTAAGAAAGAATGCCCATAAAATAATGTGATAAATAATAATATAAAGAAGAAAATATCTTCATTTTGCTGAATATTTAAAAAAATTGGACAATGTAGCTATTATTTACCCGGTATTTCCTCTGTAGCCAAAGTACGCACCTGCGGTCCTCCTCCTGAGCCTCTCAATAGGGACGATGAGAAAACAAGGAAAGCAGAATACAGGCACGGGGACCAAGTGGAATACCACTGCAATCCTGGATTTCTGATGAAGGGGCCAAATAAGATTCAATGTGTTGATGGAACGTGGACAACCTTGCCTATGTGTATTGGTAACATAGAAAAATATTGCTGTTCATACTTAAATCAATACTTTCTTGCTTTTATATAAAGATAGTAATTATATTTTAATGATAAACATTTTGCATGTGAAATTCCATAGAGGAGAGGAGTACCTGCGGAGACATACCGGAACTTGACCACGGCTACGTCCAGCCTTCTGACCCTCCCTATCAGCATGGAGTCTCAGTGGCATTCAGCTGCAGAGAAACGTTCACGATGATCGGACACGGAATAGTGACTTGCGTTAAAGGATCGTGGACCCAACTTCCTACCTGTGTTGGTGCGAACACACTTTTCAAATTGACATTTAACAAAGTTTAGTATTTTTATTGTCAAAATATTTGTAATCATATATTTAAAATCTATATTCCTGAAAATGTCCTGTCTTTTTTTTTTTTTTTTTTTTTTGGAGAGGTTTTCGCTATAGGGCGAGTACGCTCACCAGACAGACAGAGATATAGAGACAGAAAGCGAGAAATCACCCCCCAGGTGGGATGGTCACGCCGCAATCCCTTCTCCCCCATTCTCCTCTCAGGATCTTGGGCACATACATATACGCGCCTGGCATGAGTTTTAAGCCACCGGGTCTGGGACGCAAACCACGGTCAATTACGTGGGAGTCCAGCGACATAGCCATTACGCTAACTGCTGGTTCCCAAAATGTCCTGTCTTAAATATCATGAATCTAAACTTTCTTTCTTTTTTTAAATTTGCTGTTGGATGCCTGTGCTCACCAGAGAGAGAGAGAGAAAGTGAAAAGCACCCCCTAGAGAGGATGACCACACCATGAAACCTTCTTCTCTGTTCTCTTGGTATTTTCGGCACACATACACACCTGGGCTTTCTTCAGGTGGCCAGGACCAGGACTGAAACCACACTATCAGTCATGGGGATACAGCTGGCCCAACCACTACGCCACCTCACTGGCCCCCTAATCTAAACTTTTGCTGTTTATAAGTCAATATGTGCCTACAGAGAAAACATAAAAGTAGCTGTAAAATTATATAAATCTTTCTGTCCCTGATAGTTTATTTTGAAATGTATGAAGCTACATTTTATTTACAAATTGCTATGTGATTCAAATATGAGTTCATGTCCCAGCTGCCATGGGCAGTGGTTATAGAATCTCTGCAGCCCAGGAAGTCATATGTGTTTGGTTCCAGGCCGATTGTATGTGCTGGGGGTGCGCATATATGTTCATTATCCCAGCTAGCTGGGAAGAACTCATGCCTGGGCCTCTAGAGACATGCAATCTACGACTCTGTGGAGAGTGCTCCCCTTTCTCTCTGTCTCTTTGTCTTCCTTTCATGAAGAATGAAACTTAATAATAATGGATGCTGGGACCAGCGGATGGTGGAATGGTTACATGGCTGGATTCTCATGAGGTCGACGGCCTTTGAGTTCCAGACCCACCAGCTCAAAACTCGTGCTGTACATATGTGCATGTGTGCCCAAAATCCTGAGAAGAGAATGGAGGGGAAGGGATTGCAGTGTGGCCATCCCCCATGGGGGAGGGTGATTTTTCGCTTTCTGTCTCTCTTTCTCTCTGTCTCCAGTGAACACAAACACCCTATAGCAAAAAAAAAAAAAAAAAAAAAAAAAAAAAAAAAAAAAAAAAAAACCCAAAAAACAAAAACTCTCAAAAAAAAAAAAAAAAGCATATACATATATATATATATATATATATATATATATATATATATACAATATATATATATGTGTATATATATATATATATATATATATATACATATATATATATGTATATATATATATATGTCTCATCCATGGAGGCACATACTGTCATGATGCTGCCACTCAGAGGCTTAGGCAGAGGGTCAATTCCTGGCACAATCAAAACAGGCTGAGCAGGGGGCCGGGCATTGCTGTAGCATGGCTATAGTTCCAGCTAGCTGGGAGGCTGGGTTAGGAAAGATCATGGCACCGTGAGACCTTGTCAAAAATCAGTATCTCTCTCTGTCATAAAGAAATAAACTTTAGGGACTAGTAGTTGGCGTCATGGCTATGTCGCTGGACTCCCACATAATCGACCGCAGTTTGAGTCACAGACTTGGTGGCTTAATCTCACAGCGGGTGCATGTGTTTCTGTGCCCAAGATCTCAGGAGGAGAATGGAGGAGAGGGGTTTGTGGCATGGTCATTCCCCCGGGTGGTGATTTCTCGCTTTCTGTCTCTCTGTCTCTCTCTGTCTATCTGACAAGTGCATACGCCCTGTAGCAAAAACCTCTCCAAAAAATATAAAAGAAAAACAAGAAATAAACTTTAAAAACATATATACTTTAGCTAGCCACTTACATTTCCAAAGATAATGTTTTTATTAAACATTCCCATAGATAATGTTTTTATATTGTTTATGTTTTCATATTTTAGTTATGTAGATTAAAAATAAAATACAGGTGTTTGAGATCAGGAACACGAATAAGTGTGGACACTTGCACAGATTTCAGATATGGAATATAGATCATCCCCAAAAATGAGCCTACAGGGTCTACTAGTTCTCAAAATGGAAAATATCTTTATGACAGATATTCATTCTTATATTTCAAAGACTAAACATAGAACTTATGATCATACTTAATAGCCTATTTTATGCAATGTGATTAGGAATAGCTTGATTGGTAGAATTTATAGGTATAAATCATAACTTCATTATACTCTTGACTCTTCAGCTTTTTTAAAAAAAATAATTATTTTATTTATTTAAATTTGACCAGAGAAGGACAGAGAAGAGAGAGAGAGAGTGCAAGTGAGAAAGCAAGCCACCAGGTCTGGGACTCAAAGTATGGTTGGCCACCTGGGAATCCAGAACCCTTAAACACCACGCCACCTGCTGGCCCCTGAGTCTATTGCTTTTCAATGCTTCTTTCTTTCTTTCATGAGAGTGAGAGACAGAGGGGTGGAGAATGGGAGAGAGAGAACATTAGGAGGAAAGAAAGGCCCCCTGGACAGGTCTCATGTCTCAGTCTTGCCCTCACTTTCATGGCAGCCAGGATCATGGACGCACACCTACCGCGTACAGGTCGGCCGCCATCTTCCACATGAACTCAGCATTGCTGTGTGCTGCACTCTCTAACCACCTGGTGGCCCTCTAGTCCTACTTTTATGTAACAGTTGGTTTGATTCTCATAATTTGTCTTTTCATGAGATTATTTTCATTTTATAGCAACAGATCAACTTGAGAAGTGTAAAATACCAAAGTCAATTGTAAATGAGGGAAACCTACCCAATAAGCTTGAATACGATCATAACCACAGCATAAGCTACAGATGCAGAGGAAAAGCAGAATCCAGACGCTCCATCTGCATAAATGGGAGATGGGACCCCGAAGTGACCTGCATGGGTAAGCGCTTGTTTACAATGTTTTCAAACCTCATTGTTTCCTCCTAGCTCTTTAAACCAGAACTAGTAACTTTGTGCCTTTTTAAAAAACTTAACTGCTTAATATTAAAGTGATTTTTAAGCTGAAAGGTTATTTAGAAACCACCAATATACATTTTCTAAATACTGATTGTATTGGGTGAGTTAATTATCTGTAGAATATATAAAACACTTGCATAAACTTTTTGACTTTAGCATCTGGAAACTGTATATGCCTACTACTATTAAAGTACAATGTTTCCAATTTCCTTTATTTATCACAAACAAGCCATTGGCAATTCCTATGCCTATAACTATTAGATGTCTATTTAAGTATCCATGTCTTTCTAGCTATCTGTCTTATCTAATTATCCTTCCCTCTGTCTAATCATCCATTTATCTATTTGTGTATATATATATACACAAATAGATTATATATATATATATATATATATATATATATATATATATATATATACCTACCTGTATTGAAAACTCCAAGTGATACTGATGCCTTCAATGCCTATTGAATAGTGCAGGGTTCATTTTTGTCCGTGTTCTCTCTCCAATTGTGGGGTACCTTGTGTCATTAAATTCAATATTTTTACCAATTTCTGCAAGTCTAGGAAATATAGAGCATCATGTCATACTAATACAAAACAGCTACTATGTACATTTCAATATGGTTATGGCCTTTTTAAGAAGACAGCACTGTCTACATGCAGGGAACTACACATATTCTGCATTCTCTTTGCACATCTAACTGCAGTTGCTATGGGTGGAATTAACAGTGTTTGTCCTTCCACAACTGACTTATTTCACTTAACATAATGCCCCCAAGGTTTACATATGTTGTAGCATGTACAAGAATATCTTTATTTATTTTGGTTTATTACTATTCCATTCTATGTATATAGCACAATTTCTTTATTCATCTATCAGAGAATATTTAGGTTATTTCTACCTCGTGGCTATTGTAAATAATGCTGCAATAAATCTGAGAGTGAAAATATGTTCGAAATTTTGCTTTCAATTATTTTGGATAAATGCCTACAAGGGGGACTGCTGGATCATGTAGTAGTTCTATTTTTAATATGTTTGAAAAACCCATGTAGGGACCCGCAATTAGCGTAATGGTTATGTCGCTGGACTCCCACGTAGTCGACCGCAATTCGCGTCCCGGACCCGGTGGCTTAAACTCACACTGGGCACGTGTGCGTGCGTGCCCAAGATCCCGAGAGGAGAATGGAGGAGAAGGGATTGTGGAGTGGCCATTCCCCCTAGGGGGTGATTTCTCGCTTTCTGTCTCTCTGTCTCTCTCTGTCTGTCTGGCGAATGCACGCGCCCTATAGCGAAAAAACCTCTCCAAAAAACAACAACAACAAAAAACATGTATATGCAGGTTTATTAAAAATGATCACAAATGCATATACTACATAGTTATGAAAGGTGTGCAGGAGTTTCAGTTTCCTTATGACCTCACTGACACTTGTCATTTTCTGTTTGTTTTACAATTTTTTATTTTTTTATTATTTTTTTTTTTTGGAGAGGTTTTTCGCTATAGGGCGCGTGCGCTCGCCAGACAGACAGAGAGAGACATAGAGACAGAAAGCGAGAAATCACCCCCCAGGCGGGATGGTCATGCCGCAATCCCTTCTCCTCCATTCTCCTCTCGGGATCTTGGGCACGCACGCACACGCGCCCGGCGTGAGTTGTAAGCCACCGGGTCCGAGACGCGAACCGCAGTCGACTACGTGGGAGTCCAGCAACATAGCCATTACGCTAACTGCTGGTTCCCTGTTTTACAATTTTTAATTGCCAGGGTGTATGCACTCACCAGAGAGAGATGGAGAGAGATAGGCAATACCCCCCACTGAGGTGTGGTCACATCTCAATTTCTTCTCCACCCTATTGGGATTCTGAGCAAGCACACACACATGTTCCCGGCATTTTTCTCAAACCCCTGAGGATGGGACTTTAACTGCAGTCAGTCCTGTGTGATCCAGCTTCCTTAACCCCTAGGTTGTGGGCTGGGCCTGTTTTTTTTTGTTGCTGTTGTTGTTTTTTTTCTTTAACTTCCTGTGATCTCAAAATAAATGAAGTGATCTCACTGAGTTATGACTTCTATTTCCTTTCAGGATTAATGATATTCAGTCCCATTTCATTAACACATTGGACTTTCATATATCCTCACTAGAGAAATGTCTATTTAAGTCCTTTCACAAAATGTTTGTTTTTTAGAGGTTTTTGCCATAGGGCACATATGCTTGCTGGAGAGAGAGAGAGAGAGAGAGAGAGACAGACACAGTGCGATGGAAAGTGAGAAATCACCTCCTGAGGGGGTTAACCATGTCTCAATCCCCTCTTTTCCACTCTCCTCCCAAGATCTTGGGCATATGCACACATGGACCTGGCCTGATTTTCAAAGCACCAGGTCTGGGACTCAAACCATGGTCAGCCATGTGGGAATCCAGTGACATAACCAGTACGCCATTTGCTGGTCCTCTTGTACAATTTATAATTGAGTTGCTTGATTTTATGTTATTGAGTTGTATAAGTTTTTTCTTTTGTTTTTTTTTTTTAAAGTGAGATTTTTGCTATAGAGCATGTGCACTCATCAGAGAGACAGATAAACAGACTGTAGGAAATCACCACCCCTCCCCCAGTGGGGATGTCCATGCTGTAGTCCATTCTCCTCTTGGGATTTGGGGCATTACGCATACTCACACAATGTGAGTTTCAAGGTGCTGTTTCCAACATGGTTGGCCTTGTGGGCACTTAGTCATGTAATCATTATGCCATCCGTAACCCTTTCTTAAATATTCATTTTGCAAATATTTCCTCCAATCTGTAGGTTTTCATTTCACTCTTTCCTTTGCTAGTAAGAAGCTTTTAGTTTGACTTTAGCTTTTAGCCCTCCTTGCCAATTTTTACTTTTGCTACCTGTGCTTTTCCTGTCATATCCAACAAGTCACTGCTGACATATCAATATCTTGAAATTTAACCCCTATGTTTTCTGCTAGAAGTTTTGTAGTTTTATATCTTGTGTTAGTCTTTAATATTTGATTGATTTTTGAGAACAGTGTAAGATAGAGGTCCAATTATATTCTGCTACTGCTGGATGTCTAGTTTCCCAACACCATTTGTGGAAGAGACTATCATTTCCCCTTGTATATGTTTGGATCCTTGTCAGAGATCAGTTGGCAGATTATTTGTAGCCTCTACTCTGTCCCCTTGGTCTTTTAATCTGACTTTATATTGTATTGTTTAAGGATAGAAACACAACTGATGTAATATTGATTTATTTTGCTAATTTATATAATTTATTACTCAGTAATTTTTTATTAATCTTTAAGGATTTCTACATGTACTAATATGGTGTCTGAGAGCAGAGATAAGTTTTCTTCTGGTTTTCTGATTTGGATGACTTTCATTTTCTTATTTAATTGCTTCAGCTAGGAATTCTAGTCCTGTTTTGAATGGAAGTGGTAAAACTGGGCATCTTTGCATGATTTCTGATCTCAGAACGAAAGTTGTCCATTTTTCACCTTTGAATATGATATTAGTTGTGGGATTTTTATATGTGTACTTCATTACATTGCAGTAAAGTATGCCGATTCTTAATTTGTTGAGTGTTTTTATTATGAAAATGTGTTGAAATTTAGTAATTCAATAAAATGTGGGGGGAAAACAGTATAGAAAGCAAACATAG
This sequence comes from Tupaia tana, assembly GCA_026018925.1. Taxonomy (NCBI): domain Eukaryota; kingdom Metazoa; phylum Chordata; class Mammalia; order Scandentia; family Tupaiidae; genus Tupaia; species Tupaia tana. Next base: position 159,234,475 of record JAKSZU010000007.1, on the reverse strand, counting down.
ATACCAGAGATAGTGGGGGAGGAGAGTGGGAAATGGCAGAGAGTAAGAGATAGGGAATCAAGCATAGGGAAAAAAAGCAAAACATACAGGAAACAAGAAATGGAAAATTATTTGCTGACAATAACATGTATGTTGATGTGCTTGATTGAGACAATATACAGTGTACTCTGGATGGGAAATCTCATTTTGTATGCTGTAATGATGTACAGTGAATGAATGTAAATTAAAAAATATTAAAAAATCACTTGCAAATATATCTAATATTGTGTAGTCCAAATATCTATACTGAATTGAGTATTATCTACAAGGTAATTCTTGGTTGGGCTAATCAGCTTCCATTGACATATCTTGTGAGGGTTTCAATTCAACAATAAAATGGATCATTTATAACTCAGAAAATAATCAATTTTTATTTAACCCTTGCTATTAGAGTATCTGATTTGGTTAAAACCTTGGATCAGCAGATGGTGGTGTGGTCGAAGAGCTGGGTCCCTTATGACTGGCACCACAGTTTGAGTCTAGGACCCAGCTGTCTGGAGGCACAATGGGTGTGTGTGTGTCCAAAATCTTGAGAGGAGAATGGAGGAGTGGGGATTGCATCTCCTGGAAGGTGATTTTTTCACTTCCTTCACTCTGTCTCTCTTTTGAGAGTGCACATACCCTCCGACAGAAATCTAAAACAAATTGATTAATTCTTAAGATAATCATAGTGGTTCGAAATAATTAAAAATAGGTGTTGATGAATTAGGCAAGATTATTTAAAGAGAGAATAAATTTAAAAATCTACATGGGAGGAGTAGCTGATGGTATAGTGGTTACTTCACTGGACTTCCACACAGTTGCCTTTTGGTCAAATCCTAGACCCAGTAGCTTGAAACTCACATTTGGCATGTGTATGTGTGTGCCCAAGATCCTGGGAGGAGAAAGGAGGAGAAGGGACTGTCGTGTGGCCATCCCCCCAGTGGGTGATCTCTCTGTTTTCCTCACACTGTTTCTGTCTCTGTCTCTTTTCGGCAAGTGTACATGCCCTAAGGCCAAAGACTCTTAAAAAAAAAAAACTATAAGGGAAATGATGAGAATATAAAACAAAGATGATAATGTAATATGCTACACAAGCTAATAGGTATAACAATGGTAAACATAGAGCACAATTATTATACAATCATTCATTCATAAAACAGTTATTTGAATTTTCTATTTATTCAAAATTATATAGTTAATATTTTTAAATTATAATTTTTAATCAAGAAATCTAATCTCATTTTTTTTTAAATGCCAGTACAGTTATGCCCACCTCCACCTCAGATTCCTAATGCTCAAGATATGAAAACTACCGTGAATTATCAGGATGGAGAGAAGGTGTCTGTTCTTTGCCAAGAAGGTTACCTAATTCAGGAAGCAGAAGAAATGGTGTGCAAAGATGGGAAGTGGCAGTCGTTACCACGCTGTGTTGGTCAGTGTGCACAATCGTCGCATAGCAAACGTTCTTTCTAATGGGATTAATACATCACCATGCTCTGTGTGAATGAAAAAACAAAGATCTTGTTCATGTCTATTATCGTTGTTTTGAAATCATAAGTTGCAATCTAGCCATAAATCAATCAACCACCATTATTTCACTTCTGAGAACAAAATACAGACAACAATTTGGGAGTGCAATGTAAATACCATGTAAAATGTCTGTGTATTTTACTTCTCATGATTGAGAGAACTTAAGTGAGGGGAATATTACACTAGAGGATGGTAACTTAGATGCTGAAGAGACATATACTTTTGCAGGTTTCTATTTTATTTTTAAACAAGGTTCTTTGTTCAATTTATATTGATCTTAAAATTCCAAATAGTATTTTATTTTTCAATGTACATATTTTATTTGTCCGTGACTCTTTGATTTCTGTTCATTGTATAGAAAATACTTCATGCTCTCAACCTCCTGAGATAAAAAATGGAATCCTTATATTACCTAGATCTTCAGAAAAAATGAAAAGAACGAACGAGCCCAGTTCTTACCCACATGGCACTAAATTATATTATAGTTGTGATGACGGTTTTCAGAAGCCTGAGGAAGATGAAATTACATGCTATATGGGAAAATGGAGTTCTCCTCAGTGTGTAGGTGAGGACACAGAAAACTCCAATTCTGCTTTGGTATAGCTAATTTAAAATGATCTGTTTTTGTGAAAGTCAAGGAACAAAATAATTTAGATTATTATATATATATATATGTGTGTGTGTGTGTGTGTGTGTGTGTGTGTATATTCTATTATACATTTTACTATTAAGTCTCGTATAATTTAATCAATCCTATATTTCTTAGTTTTATTGGCTCATTATAAAATTATTATTTTTCTTTTCTTTTTTTTTTTTTCTGTAGGGTATTTGTGCTAATGGGAGACACAAAGAGATAGGGGAAAAGTGAGAAATCACCCCTTAGGGAGGATGGCCATGCTATATCCCTTCACACCTCCACAGTCCTCTCAGGATTCTGGACACATACACACACACACACACACACACACACACACACATGCACACATAACCAGTGTGATTTTGTCCAAGACTCAAACTGGAATCAGCTATGTGGGATCCAGTCACCTTACCTTTAATTTCAACTGCTGGTCCTACAATTTATTTTTATTCTTTTTGTTGTTGTTGTTTTGGCTAAATGGTGCATGTGTATGTGTGTGTGTTTTACAATGAATACAATTAATAAGCTAGTAAAGGGACAGGTGAGGACTTCAGTTATATTTCTTCAACAAAACTGAAATCACTGTGTGTGTAAAAAATATTGCTCACCTGTGGCATAGTGATTAAGGCAGCTGGATCCCACATGGCCGACTGCACAGTTTGAGTCCCAGACTCAGAGGCTTGAAAACCACATTGGGCATGTGTGCATGTGCGTCCAAAATCCCAAAGGAGGAAGAGATGGAGGAGAAGGGATTGCAGCACGATCATTCCCATGGAGGGTGCTTTATCTTTCACTCTCCAGCCAGAGTACTCTCTGTACCCTTCCCCAAGTCCCCTCCCAAAACTATATACACATAGTTTATATATATACACACACACACATATATACACACCTCATAAGAATATAAATCATATAAATTATATATATATATCATTAAAAACTCTCTCTCTCTCGATATATATAATATATATATATATGTGTGTGTGTGTATATATATATAATATATATATATATATATATATATATATTATATATATCACCCTAATATAAAAAGTACCTCCAAATCCCTGAGTTGAAAATATTTAAATGACAGGATCAGCAGATGGTGTAGCAGTTATGTCAGTGGACTCCCACATGACCAACCATGGTTCAAGTCCTAGACCTGATGGCTTCAAAATCACACCAGATGTGTGTGCATGAACGCCAAGATCCCAGGAAGAGAATGGCAAAGTGGCTGTAGCTTGGCCATCACTCCGGGGTGTGATTTCTCCCTTTCTCTCTCACTTTCTGTCTCTCCAGCAAGCACACATGCCCTGAGGCAAAAGACCTCTTTAAAAAAGTAAACGTCAAGCATAAGCCGAAATTTTTATATTGATAACAGTACGATATAATGTGATGTTTAAATTTATTTTTATTTAAATTAATCACTCTACAGTTTTATATTGTACAGTATGGTGTTCTAATGTGATTTTTAAAAAAGTATTGCTTTCCAAAACGCAAGAAACGTAGGTGCATAGATAGAGGAATAGGGCTGAAATAACAAGTCGGTCTGCGTAGACTGCCAGCAGCAAAGCTGGGTGCGGGGAAGTGAGACGAGAGAACGTGACAGTGACGTGAGTGATCCCACCCTTCATGTTGTTCCTTCCTCCAGGCCTCCTCTCCTATTTTCATTTTTTTAAATGTGCCAATTTCAGATACTTTAATTTACAAATTAGTGTTTAATATTACTTTCAGAGCCACTCCATTATCATTTGTAAAGAAAGCTGGACAAGTACATATGAAACAGCAAATCAACAAATTATTGTGAAACTATTAACAGGATTAGGACTAGATTTAGGGTTAGGGCTATTGAGGGACATTGCATAAGTCTTTGAACTTTGATATTGACAAATTGATGTAAAACCACAAGCTTCATGGGGATACACTTTCATTCAGAGTCAGGCTCAGTGGCTGCTAATAAGGCAGATTCCACCTCACACAGCACGGCAGGACTCTGTGCTAACGCACTCGGGGACGGCTACCATGCTGCTGCTGCTCAGTGCTGTGCTCATCCTGGGGGCTTCCTGTGCCAGCGGACAAGGTAAGGGGAAGCAGACGTGGGCTCCCGGCTTCCCTCTTAAGAATGACTTTATGCGATATCCACCTTCCGGTGTCTATGTGTTCTATTTAATTGCAAAAATATTTTAATCCATTTTTAGAGGGTTTAGCAATGAGGAACATACAGTGTAGAAATATCTTTTTTCACTTTTAACTAGTATTTCAGGACAATGATTTATCCTTGGTCTTCTTACTTTTTTATGTAGTACTTAATTTATTAGTGTATACTAATCTGCAAAGCTTTTTGTTCTTGAGATCCAATTGTCCATCAGATCGTCCGTCAAATGGCCTTAAAAATGAAATCCGCAATATATTATTCATTAAAATCTTGTGATGAGCTAGTATTTGAGAATGCCAGAGTCACGAGAAATTTCACATGGTTTAAGGTCAAGGACGAGGTGGACGATGAATGCCAAATTGGATATTAAAACAGACACAGACATGCCAAAGCTTCCATAGTCTGCAGTTACAATGTGTGATCTGACACACCTCCTGTTATGGTGAGAACTATACTTTCAGCATGTTTCTGTGTTTCATTTTTTTTTTTTTTGACATTTAAAATTATCTAGAGATACTTTTAAAGAACAATGATGAAAAATCAAGTTATCTTCTGACTTAATGAAAACTGGGAGAAGGTTTTTTTTTATTTTAATTTTAAAAATTGCCACAATATGCAAGCATTTTCCAGTACGAGACAGAGAGAGAGAGAGAGAGAGAGAGAGAGAGAGAGAGAGAGAGAGAGAGAGAGAGAACATAAGAATGCACCTCCATGAGGAATGGTCACTCAGCAATCCCTTCTCCTCTATTCTCTTCTTTTCAGATCTTTGGGCATGCACACTTGTACCCACTGTGTTTCTCATGCCGACAGGTCCAGGACTTGTTTCTCGGGGTCAGCTGTGTGGAATGCAGTCACCTTAATGACCATGCCACCAGTTGGTCCCATTTGTACTATATTAATTGTGCCATTGTTAATGCACTTAAAATAGTTCAGGAATGCTTTGCTTCATGTTCTGGTTCCACAAGTACGTACGCAATAACTGTAGCCCATTTTTAAAAATATTTTTGTTTATTTATTTATCCCAGAGGGGCCATAAGAAAGTGCCACCCAGGGCTGGCAGGTGACATGGTGGCTAAAAGTACTGGACACCTACATGGCTAATAGAGGTTCCAGTCCTGGACCTGGTAGCTTCCTTTCTCACTTTTCTTCTCTCTCTCTCTCTCTCTCTCTCTCTCCCTCTCTCTCTAATCAAATTGGAAAAAAAATAATAAACAACATTAAATAAAATAATTTAAAAAAAGAGAGAGAAAAAGAAAGAGCCCCCCAGTGAGACCTTGCCATTCTTCACCCCCTTTCTTCCATCCCTCCTTCCCACTAGGACCCCAGGCCTGCACGTCCACACACCTGTGTGTTTTAGGGTGCTGCAGCCATGGCTCTCTCCGTGGTAGGCGAGGTGGGGTCCAGCTCTCTCTGCACAGACTTACCCTAGAATTCTGTCCCATGCCTACTATGTTGCAGAGTCCCACGTGCATTTAGGGAGCATCTGAAACCTCACCTGTAGCGTGTTTTCAAGGAGGAGAACGTATCTGGTGCTCCTGTGAATGTGCATCCACACACCTCCCTCAGTTTTGCACGGCAGTTAAGCAGTTTATTTCAGTAATGATTAATTACGTAGTCTCCTTAAATCATTTTACCTTTTTTTTCCTAGAAATAGAATGCAGGGTTCCAGAAATAGAACAAAACGTAATTGCTTATCCCATGAAAGACAAATATAGAGTTGGAGATGAGCTGAAATTCTCCTGCCGACCCGGACTTACAAGAGTTGGATCAGATTTGATTCGGTGCTACCCCTTTGGATGGTTCCCTCCTGTCCCAGTATGTAAAGGTGAATGTGTAGCTGACACTTCCTGATGCAGGAATTCGAATTCTGAATATGAACCTTAAAATTCATTTTTTCTGAGTGTTTCACTGCTTCTCTAATCTAATAAATCAAAAAGACATAGACTCATGAAGGACATACAGTAGGTGGTAGATCCCTCAGATTCTCTTATTTAAGAAATCCCTGTCCAGTTGTTTCTGGAATGGTGTTGTATATCATGCTGGGTAAAGACTTTTTACAATCTAAATGATGTATAGCAATTGAATGTATAAATACTAATAAAAATAATAGTAAATTTAAAATTTACAAAAATAACAACCAAGGATGCCATCAAGTGGTATAGTGGTTAAAATGCTGGACTCTCACTTGACCCACTGTGGTTCAAGTCCCGAACCTGGAGGTTTGCTTTCTCCCTTTCCCCTTCTCTCTCTCTCTATTTTTCATCAAATTAAAAATAGTAATAACAAATGAAATTAAATTAATACATAATTCTTTTTAAAAAAGAGTTACCAAGGACATGTAAAAAAAAAAGAGGAATAGGCAATATATTTATTATGAAATCATTGTGAGATATGGGATACCATATTATATACCATATTATATGATGGCTTTGGAGGGAAAGATACTCAGAGCCTGGAAGTCACTAATATACCAATGGGAATATAGAGAAGGGAACTGAGTGATATAGCAGGAGGTAGGAGGGCGCACTCATTTTAATGCCACTTTGTGCTGTGCTAAGGACAAATAAAGAACATTCACGATTTAATTGTCTATGTGTGGTTAATTTTCATGGGTACTGATTTTTACATTATCCACACATCCCATTTCTTTTCAGAGGAAACATGTGATCCTCCCAATATTCCAAATGGGTTCTACTCACCTATGAAGAATAAATTCAGAGCAGAGGAGGAAATCACTTACCGGTGCAGTGAGGGGTTTCATCCTGACACCCCGGAAAGTAAGACGCAGTGCACGAGAAACGGCTGGGTGCCTCCTCCAAGATGTCGCTGTAAGCTCTATTCGTTTCTCCACCTACTTCTTCATTCTGAAATGACTTTCTCTTAAACATAGAAAAATGGAGACACAGTAAAACCAAATATGCTCTTAATGATTATGTAGAGAATTCAGAAGAATTATTGGCTCTTCAAAATAACCAACTCTAGATAACATTAAAACACTACTTTTTGTAAACTAAATATTATATTTTATCACTCAAAATTAAATATGAATGTATATTTTTCTAATTATTGAAGTTTTCTCAGTGTCTGAATTAAAACATTAGGTAAAAATTTTGCCTTCTGGTATAGAGTATATTAGTTATTAAGTGCACTGTAACAACTTCCCCTAAAGCATGCTTACTGAAAACAATGAGCGTCCACTATCTCCCAGTTTCCGTGAGTCAGGAGCTGCTGGCCCGCTGTGGGTGAGTAGCCGTGAGTCACGCTGTTCCCGTGTCGCAGTCAGGACTTTGGCTGAGACTGCAGTATCTGAAGACCTAGGTGGGCCGGAGGATCTGCTTCCAACAGGGTTCTCTCATGTGGCTTTGTCAGAAGTCTCAGTCCCTTAGCACATGGGCCTCTCTACAGATTGATGGAGTGGTAGCTAACTTTATGAAAAAAACTAATTCTATTCTTATATGAAAAGTACTAGAGGGCCAACAACTGGAGTGGAGATTTAGCAACTGATTCACATATGGCCAGCTTAATGGTTTGCGTTTCAGACCCAGCTGCTTGAGAACCATGCCGGGCCCATGAGCATGCATGCCTCAAGTCCTGAGAGGAGGAGAAGGCAATCAATACAGCATGGCCATCCCCTCGGGGGGTCATTTCTCACTTTCCTTTTCTCTGTCTCTTTCCATGTCTCTCTCTGGAAAACATGCATACTCTGTCACAATAACCTTTAAAAAAAAGAATAGAAAACTTCTTTCATGGAACAAACAATTGAGCTCTAATGCAAGTGTTCTTTAACATAAAATATTACTTATACTCTCCTTTGTTTTTTTATTCCAAGTTAAACCCTGTGACCGTCCACAAATAAAACATGGAAGCCTATATCGTTATGATAGTCACAGACACTCCTTCCCAGTACCTCTGGAAACATCTTTTCCTTATTCATGTGAAGACGGTTTTTTGACCCCCTTGGGACAACACCAGGGTTCCCTTAAGTGCACACAGGAAGGATGGTTACCCACAGTGCCATGTCTCAGTAAGTGAACCTCTTTCCAGCTACACGGTAGTAACTCTTCCAGATGGGACAGGAGGTTACACGAGTGGTGACGGTTGACGGTGAGATCTTGCATGACAAAATAGGGTCGAAGGGCAAGTCATATACGAAAAGAAGCTCTTGATGAAAACTGCATAAACAGAAATATAGAATTTACCAGAGTACTTACATCATTTATACATGTATGAAGTATAAAAACTACAGCTTAGTAACATTGAATATTGATTTGTCATTTTTAACAAATAGTACTAGTATTAGTTTTCATTAAAATTGTATGTTTGTTGGGGGTGTTTATATACTCTCACTTAAATATTGTAAAAATAATTTTTAATTTATTATTTTGACCAAATAAATTTTTCATTTTCTCTTTCATTTATCATTTTTATGACTCCTAGGATGATGTAATTTGTACTATGTGGAAAAATGAAATTATCCATATGTCCTGAAAACGTATGTACAGGATCAGTCTGTAAAAATTGAGTGCTATCGTGGGACCAGCAATTAGTGTAATGGCTATGTCGCTGGACTCCCATGTGGTCGACTGTGGTTCGCGTCCCAGACCCAGTGGCTTAAAACTCATGCCGGGCGCGTGTGTGTGCGTGCCCAAGATCCCGAGAGGAGAATGGAGGAGAAGGGATTGCGGCGTGGCCATCCCCCCTGGGGGGTGATTTCTCGCTTTCTGTCTCTCTTTCTCTCTCTGTCTGTCTGGCAAGCGCACACACCCTATAGCAAAAACCTCTCAAAAAAAAAAAAAAAAAAGTTGACTGCTATCGTGGTTACAGTCTTCCAGATCAGCAAACCACGATTACCTGCACAGAGAACGGCTGTTCCCCTCTCCCTAAATGCACTCGTATCACTAAAGAAACTGCTCTCAGGTCATTGGGGTTCATGATTTTCAGAGACACATCTATCCTAGCTGTGGCAAAATGTTTACATCAGGTTCTTGTTTTGCCATTGGGCCTGTTTAGTTTTATTTATCTCAAGTGTCCATAAGTGGGTATGCAAATTTCTTATTAAATCAGTAGTAAAACAAATGTGCCTATCAACAGACATTAAACGTAAGATTGGTAAAATAATTTTAATACAATACTCATTAGTATATACTAATCACTTAATCATTCAACTCAAACTGGTTATAGAATTATAGTCTAACATAGAGCATAAGTAATGTTCTATTTGGAGCAGTACTATAAAAGTGTTATATTACTTCTCAAAGCACAAATAGCATTTTTGGCTGTTATTTATTTATTTATTGTCAGAAAGCACATGTACTCGCTAGAAAAAGACACAGGGGGTGGAGGGGGAGAGCACCTCCCGATGTGGGGCATGGTCATTTTTGATCCTTTCAAGGCTTGTTTTTAAAATGTATCAAGACTGGTTTGGGGAGCCTTTACTCTAGGACTCTTCATTCAGAATATTAATAAGGCTTTTTTTTGGAATCTCTACCTAAATGAGTGTCAAAGGTATTTCACTCTGAATGTCAGATGGTTTCATGACCTCAGTTTTTAACCTTACAGTCTTCTGGCCCTGGTTCTTCCCCTGTCAGTTATTCTCTGCCCAGGCTCATGGAGTTTTGCCTTGCTACAATATATTTGTTGTCAGGCAAAGGTGTTAGATATTTGCTAAGCAGGTGTACAGACTCCATAGCTGCTTCCTGGTTAGCTCCTTTTCCTACGAAGTCTGATGACCCCAGCCTCTCAGATGATGCTTTTGTTGTTGTTGTTGCTTCTACTCAGTGAGACAGCCGTTTTCTGTGTGAAGTCTCCTCTCTGTGCCTTTGGAAAGCTTGTCCAGGCCCGAAGTCGTGTTGATCACAGTGCCCACCTCCTTTGTCCCCTTTTCTCTGTAATTACGTCAGGGGCTGCTTGTTCCCCAGTGCCTGATGGAAGTTATTTCCATCAGTTTAGTTCAGTCTCATTTTTCTAGCTGGAACTGTTTTCTAAATTATTCTTGCCTGGTGTTTTTCAATTTCAATAAATGTCTTTACAAACTCACCATTGACCGTTCATTTTCTCTAGTATTTGTTTTTTATTTCATTTTTGCTCATATTTAATTTTTTCAAAATTCATACATATATTGGGTTTTATTTAATGTCTTCTAATTTAAAGATATTTTTATTTACTTAAAACTGTACTCATTTATTCTTTCCATGAGAGAAAGAGTGACAGGGGGAGATAGAGACTGAGATAGACAGGGACACTGGCATCCCCAGCAGGGTCTTCACACTGAGAACCCACCTAGCCTCAGCTGGTCTGTGTCATGGAACTTCTCCCGCACCTAGGGTGCTCAGGGAGGCCCCAGAAGTCAAACCTTAGAACTTCTGCATGTGGGTCCTGCTTCACTCTCTAATTTCTAAAAATAGAAGCTATTATTATTTTTTATTTTTGTTTTCTAACTGTTTCATGATAAATCTCTGACTTAGCAGACTTTAGGAATATCTCAGAATGTTGTATTCCTTATCCTTTCACTGTAATTTCAATTCAAAATACTGTTGGCCCAGCAGATGGTGAAGAGATTCCAATGCTGGACTCCTACATGGCCAACCATGGATCCAGTCCTAGGCCTGGTGACTTGAATCTCACTGGGCACCCTGTGCGTACTTGCCCAAGATCCTGGGATGAGAATGGAGTAAAAGGGTCTGTGGCATGGCCTTCCCCCTGGGAGGTGGTATCTCACTTTCCTCTCACTGTCTCTGTCTCTGTCAGTCAAGCACATCCACCCTAAGGCAAACACCTCTTAAAAGAAAAAAATACTGTTTTTTCTTTGATTTCCTCTTTATTCATGTGAGAGAATAGTTAAGAGGTAGAAGATGGAAACCAGGCCAACCCTGAGAACAAAATTCTGCAGTAAAGGAGACTGAGACAAGAGACAGAGCAAAGGAAATAGGTACCAGGTCAACCCTGTAACAAAACTTCCCAGCGGAAAAAAACCCATAATGATTCTTCCCACCAAGTTTATAGCAGCTTCCCAGTCAGGCGTGCTGGACCTATGATAGATAACCTCTTCATTCGTTAGCACGCTAAGAAATACAGCCCAGGGAAGAAATCTTAGATGCTAATGATACATATGACCAATGTGCAAGTAGGTTCAGCTATTGAGACCATGTGCACAAGCGAGCAGCCCTACGGGAACCCTCAAGACCATTCTTAAGCCGTAAAATCCAACCACTTTGATTAATAAACATGTAAAATTCCCATAAAGGGAGAGCCCCAAAGTCACTCAATGCTGTTCCCTACAGAGCGGTCTGCTCTGCCGGTGGACTGTGTTCTCACCTTTGTTCAATCCATTTTCTCTCCTTTGCTATTTGACTCCTGATCAGATTCTACTCTGTGGCTTAGTCTAGAACCTGAGAGATTCTCATTGCAGTGGGTTATCTGTGAGCAGAGCTGAATTCTGGGTAGAAATCTAGTAACTGACACCCAGTCTATCCGTAACTGTATCAAGCTAAGTAGCTCGTAATTTGTGAAATCATCATTTTGCCTTCTAGGCAGATGAGCTGTTGCTCTTTCTCATCTTTGAACTCCACGGATCCATATGGCTTTAAGCCCACAACTATCATGTCATGTTAATATAGGTGTTAAAGTTTGTGGCAGCTAAGTTGACAGCACGACAATCATCTGATTTAGATATCTCTACTATCTAAATACTTTCTACGGCACCTATGAGATCCAAACTAGTCCCAGAATTATTTTTTTTAAAGAATTATTTAACTTATTTATTTATTTATTTATTTATTTAAATTTGACCAGAGAGTGACAGAGTGAGAGAGAGAGAGAGAGAAAAGGAAAGGGATAAGGTAAGCCACCAAGTCTGGAACTCGAACCGCAGTTGACCATGTGGGAGTCCAGAACCTTTTACCACCATGCCACCTGCTGGCCACCAGATATTTTCGAAAAGACACAGGATAAACAGAACACATGACCTACAGAAGTCTAGGATGCTGTGGTTTCCAAATCTATTATACCAAACAGATTTCTTTTAATTTCTTGAAAGGATTATCATTGAGGGCCAGTAGATGGCATAATGGATATGTTGCTGGACTCCAATGTAGTCGACTGCGGTTCAAGACTCAGAACTGATGACTTAAACTCATGTCCCGCACATGTGCATGGACGCCCAAGATCCCAGGAGGAGAATGGAAGAGAAGAGATTGCAGTGTGGTCATCCTCCCTGGGGGGTGATTTCCTGCTTGTTATTTCTCTGTCTTTCCAGCGAGCGCACACACCCTATAGCCAAAATCTCCCACCCCAAAAAAGACGTGATTATCGGGACCAGCAGTTAGCGTAATGGCTATGTCGCTGGACTCCCACATAGTCGATCGCGGTTCGAGTCCCGGACCCAGTGACTTAAACTCACGCCGGGCACGTGTGCGTGCATGCCCAAGATCCCAAGAGGAGAATGGAGGAGAAGGGATTGCGGCATGACCATCCCCCCTGGGGGGTGATTTCTTGCTTTCTATCTCTCTGTCTCTCTCTGTCTGTCCAGCGAGCACACGCGCCCTATAGCGAAAACCTCTAAAAAAAAAAAAAAAAAAAAAAAAAGACATGATTATCAGTGTTTCAAGTCTTGCCTCTAAATAGTTACCCAAAAATTCATAAGGAGTATTATAAAGGTATAAATTTTAGAAACCCATAGTTTGTCTTTTTGACATATAAATTTGATCGATTTGATCGATTATGGTCATCTAGGTTTTCACTTACAAATGATTCATTAACATCTTTATATTTTCCCATTATTTGAGTCCTTATAAAAATGGTATTGGACATACCCTTATCTTTTTCTTTTTTCTATTTTAGAAATATGTTCAAAATCAGAAATAGAAGTTGAGAATGGATTTCCGTTTGAATCCTATAACACATACGCGGTAAATGCAGTGACACAGTATAAGTGCAAACCTGGATACCTAACGGAAGATGGTAAAGAATCAGGATCCATCACGTGCCTGCAAAGCGGGTGGTCGGCTCAACCCAGATGCATTAGTACGTGACTCACTGTGTTCGTGCTCACTACCCTGATGGCACACACGTTCACTTTAATAACTTCTTTATTCCCTTGAGGAAGCTGATACGGTTTCATTTGAAAAAATAAATAAACTTTGAAAAATGGAAACATTACATTTTCTTTTTTAGGTTAAATATTAATATGATAAAGTATCAGCCTACTTTTCTGTTTGAGTTTTTTCTTTTATTTTCTCTTTAAAGCATCTGTGAATTAGAAACTAGTTAGGATATACCGGTATAGATACACTTACTTTTAGTTAAGATTTTTATGATGGTTACATTTACTTCTTTTCAGATCATTCATCTTCTGTATTAAAGTCTTTCCTCCTTATAAAAATAATATTTTTAGTGAAGATATCAGTTGATAGTATATATCTCAGAATAATTTAACTGTTCAAATTTATATGGTTAGTAAATCACAAGTGAAGTGTATATTTAAGAAATACGGTTTTATTATTATAATATTTTATTTTTAAAAGTTTTTCTTTCTGGAACCAGCAGTTAGCGTAATGGCTATTTCGCTGGACTCCCATGTAGTAGACTGTGGTTCGTGTCCTGGACCCGGTGGCTAAAAAAACTCACACCAGGAGCGTGTGCATGCGTGCCCAAGATCCCGAGAGGAGAATGGAGGAGAAGGGATTGCGGCATGGCCATCCCCCCTGGGGGGTGATTTCTCACTTTCTGTCTCTCTGTCTCTCTCTGTCTGTCTGGTGAGCGCACGCGCCCTATAGCAAAACCCTCTCAAAAAATTTTTTTTCTTTGTTTAGGATCTAGAAAAAAAAATGATAAAACTTACCCTCCATATAAAATTCATTTTATACATATTGTAATCAATAATCTATTATATGACTTTATTACAGAAGAGAGAGTGAATTATATACTAAATGCATTGGTCTTTCTATTCAATTAATTAATTTTCCCCTTCTATATGTATCACAACTAATAAGTCTCATGTCTTAATTCACAAGATGCTATTCTGGTTTCTTATATAAAAAGTTATATATATATATATATATATAATATTAAACATATATATATATATAAAATATATATGTGTGTATGTGTGTGTGTGTGTGTGTATGTGTGTGTGTGTGTGTGTGTATATATATATATATATATATATGTATATATATATATATATATATATGTTTAATCTCCATGCCACCTGCTGGCCTAGAAAGTAATATGTATCTTTAATACACTCTTTTATTTCCTATATTCCTAGCATTAGTTAAACATGCAAGTATAATTTAATTGTAAAATATTTTAAAAATAAAATTTGTAGAGGGTTTAGCGATGAGGAAAACGCCATATAGAAATGTATTTTTTATTTTTAAGTACTACTTCAGGACAATGATTTATCATTGGCCTCATTATATTGCTTTCATATTGTACTTTATTTATTAGTGTATACTAATTTGTAAAACATTTTGTTTGGGGGATGGAATTACTCAGATTTACATGAAATTGCATTAAAATTAAATAATCTATTTAATTATTTATTAGAAACCTGTGATGAGCCATTATTTGAGAATGCCAGAGCCACGAGAAATTTCACATGGTTTAAGGTCGATGACGAGGTGGAGTACGAATGCCGTAGCGGATATGAAAGCAGAGACAGACGCACCAACGGTTCCATAGTCTGTGGTTACAGCGGCTGGTCTGACACGGCCTCGTGTTATGGTGAGTTCTGCTCCTTCAGCCTGTTTCTACTGTTCTCATGTTTTGAAATTTTAACTGATCTAGAGACACTTTTAAAGAACAATGATGAAAAATCAAGCTATCTCCCAATTTAATGAAAACTGGGAGAAGTTTTTGGGTTTTGCTTTGTTTTGTTTTTTATTAAAAGAAAATTGCCAGAGGGTACAAGTGCTCTCCAGTATGAGGCAGCGACAGAGAGAGAGAAAGAGAGAGAGAGAGGGAGAGAGAACGTGAGACAGCACCACCCCCAGGAGGAATGGTCAGTAGCAAACCCTCCTCCTCCATTCTCCTCTTTCAGGATTTTGGGCAAGCACACATGCACCCCACTGTGCTTCTCACATCACCAAGTCCAGAACGTAAAACTCACAATCAGTTGTGTGGTATCCAGCTACTGCGACCACCATGCCACAGTTGGTCTCATTAGTAATATATTAATTGTGTGATTTTTTTCTTAAAGAATTATTTATTCAATTTTATTTATTCATTCATTCATTTTAATTTGACCAGAGAGAGACAGAGAGAGAGAGAGAGAAAGTGAGAAAGCAAGCCACCAGGTCTGGGAGTTGAATCATGGTCAGCTATGTGGGGATGTCCAGCATCTTAGCCACCATGCCACCTGCTGGTCCCCAATTGTGTGATTTTTAATGCTTTTAACTTAAAATAGCTCAGAAGTGCTTTTTTTTCATGTTCTGGTTACCTAAGTATGCATGCAGTATAATTGTAGCCCAGCTTTGAAAAAATATTACCAGTTTACTTATTTATGTCAGAGGGCACATAAGAAAGAGCCTTGCAATTCTTCATCCCCTTTCTTCCATCCCTCCTTCCCACTAGGACCCCAGGCCTGCACGTCCACACACCTGTGTGTTTTAGGGTGCAGCAGCCATGGCTCTCTCCGTGGTAGGTGAGGTGGGGTCCAGCTCTCTCTGCACAGACTTACCCTAGAATTCTGTCCCATGCCTGACTATGTTGCAGCGTCCCATGTGAATTTAGGGAGCGTCTGAAACCTCACCTGTAGCGTGTTTTCAAGGAGGAGAATGTATCTGGTGCTCCTGTGAATGTGCATCCACACACCTCCCTCAGTTTTGCATGACAGTTAAGCAGTTTATTTCAGTAATGATTAATTACCTAATCTCATTAAATCATTTTACCTTTTTTTCCCTAGAAATAGAATGCAGGATTCCAGAAATAGAACAAAACTTAATTGCTTATCCCAAGAAAGAGAAATATAGAGTTGGAGATGTGCTGAAATTCTCCTGCCGACACAGACTTACAAGAGTTGGACCAGATTCAGTTCAGTGCTACCCCTTTGGATGGTCCCCTGATGTCCCAGTATGTAAAGGTGAATGTGGAGCTTACACTTCCTGATAAGGAATTCAAATTTTGAATACCAACCCTTAAGTTTTTTTTTTTTTTTTTCTGTGTGCCTCACTGCTTCTCTAATCTAATACATGAAGAAAGACATAGACCATGAAGGACACCCAGTAGGTGGTAGACACCTCAGATTCTCTTGTTTAAGAAGTCCCTGTCCAATTGTTCCTCAAAATGTGTATTGGTGATATGCACGGATACCTGTGTGGTGGAGGAGGCTGGAAGGCCTTCTGCTGCTTGTTTTGCCCACAATGCCAGCATCAACATTACATGGGCCACCTCACATTCCCCTGAGTGTCTCAACAAAATCCAAATATTTTATTGTCAATTCAGTTGCTAATCAAAGTTAAAAGACATTGATTGAATGCCACCTTTTCCAATAGTTAAAACGAAATGTTGCTATAGACTATGAAAATTAGTATAATAAACACAACCACATGTTCTAATAATTTTGCATGCATCTTTAAGATATCTGGATTGCTGAACATACTGGAAGCGCTAAACATACCTCTGATGCTAGTTCACTGCACAGAATACACCCGGAATTACAAACGTGTGAACATCATTCTTCTTTCATTACTTAAGAATACTCTAACAAATTACATGATCAATAATAAACAAAAGAAGAAACTATCTCCATTTTGCTGGATCTTTAAATTGCAAAATCGACCATGTAGCTATTATTTACCCGGTATTTCCTCTGTAGCGGAAGTACGCACCTGCGATCCTCCTCCTCAGCTTCTCAATGGGGACGTCAAGAAAATAAGGAAAGTGGAATACACGCACGGGGACCAAGTGGAATACCATTGCAATCCTGGATTTCTGATGAAGGGGCCAAATAAGATTCAATGTGTTGATGGAACATGGACAACCTTGCCTACATGTATTGGTAATATACAAAAATATTAATATTCACACTTAACAGTATTTTTGTTTTTATCAAAAGATAGCAATTATATTTTAATGATAAACTTTTTGTGTGTGAAATTCCATAGAGGAGAAGAGTACCTGCGGAGACACACCGGAACTCGACCACGGCTACGTCCAACATTCTGACCCTCCCTATCAGCATGGAGACTCAGTGGAGTTCAGCTGCAGAGAAACGTTCACGATGATCGGACACGGAACAGTGACGTGCGTTAAAGGAACGTGGACCCAACTTCCTAGCTGTGTAGGTATGACACACTTTTCAAATTGACATTAACAGAGTTTAGTATTTTTATTGTCAAAATATTCATGGGACCAGCAGTTGGTATAATGACTATATCGCTGGACTCCCATGTAGTAGACCACAGTTTGAGTCCCAGACCCGGTGGCTTAAACTCATGTCAGGCATGTGTGCGTGCGTGCCCAAGTTCTGAGAGGAGAATGGAGGAGAAGGGATTCGGTGTGGCCATCTCTCCTGGGGGGGGGTCATTTCTTGCTTTCTGTCTCTCTTTCTGGCAAGCGCATGTGCCCTATAGCAAAAACTTCTAAAAAATATTTGTAATCATATATTTAAAATTTATATTCCTGAAAATGTTCTGTCTTAAATATAATGTATCTAAACTTTTAAAAAAGAATTTGTTGTAGAATGCATGTGCTCAACAGAGAGAGAGAAAGAAAGTGAGAAAGCACCCTCTAGAGGGGATGACCATGCCATAATACTTTCTCCATTCTCCTCTTGGGATTTTGGGCAAACAAACAGGCCTGGGGTATATTTCAAAGTGCTAGGACCAGTACTCGAATCACGCAGTCAGTCTTGTGGGATCCAGCCGCCCCAATCACTACTCCACCTGACTGGCCCCTTGAATCCAACCTTTTTCTGTTTATAATTCAACATGTGCCTACAGAGAAAACATAAAAGTAGTAGTAAAATTATATAAATCTTTCTGTCCCTGATACTGTTATTTTTTAAAGTATGGAGCTACATTTTATTTTAAATCGATACATTATTAAAATATGAGTTCATGGCCCAGCTGTCATGGGCTGTGGTAATAAAACCTCTGCAATCCTGGAAGTCACATGTGTTTGGTACCAGGCTGCTTTTATGTGCTGGGTGTGCATGTAGGTCTTCATGATCCTGGATAGCTGAGAAAAACTCATGCCTGGCCTTCTTGCAATCTACAACTCTGTTGAGAGTGCTCTTGATTTTTCTCTGTCTCTCTGTCTTCCTTTCATGAAGAATGAAACTTAAAAATGATGGGTGCTGAGACCAGCCATGGCTAAATGGTTACATCGCTGGACTTCCATGTACTCAACTGAGGTTTAGGTCTCAGACTTGGCAGCTTAAAACTCACGCTAGGTGTATGTGCGTGCATGCCCAAAATCCTGATTGGAGAATGGAGGAGAAGGAATTATGGTGTGGCCATCCTCCCCTGGGCTGGGGGGTGATTTCTTGCTTTCTATTTCTCTGTCTCTCTCCAGTGAGCACACACACCCTATAGCAAACAAACCATCAAAAATTCTCTTAAAAAAATATACAGAGGGCTCATCAATGGTGGCACACACTGCTATGGTGATGCAACTCAGAAGCTCAGGCCACATGGGAGACCCAGGTTCAACTCCTGGCCCAACCAGAACAGGCTGAGGAGAGTGACTGGACATTTCTGTAGCATGGCTATATTTTTAGATAGCTGGGAGGCTGGGTCCGGAAAGATCATGGCATGGTAAGACCTTGTCAAAAATAATTTTTTCTCTCTGTCATAAAGAAATAAACTTTAAAACATATATATTTTAATTACCAGCTTACATTCCCACAGATAATGTTTTTATTATAATATTTTAAAATTATGGATTAAAAATAATCTAGAGGTGTTTGAGATCCGGAACAGAAATAAATGTGGACACTTGCACAGATTTCAAATATGGAATACAGATCTTCTCAAAAAATGAGTCTACAGGGTCTACCAGTTCCCAAAACACAAAATGTCTTTATGGCAGATATTTATTCTTATATTTCAAAGATTAAACACAGGACTTGCGATCATACTTAACAGGCTATTTTATGCAATGTGATCAGAAATAGCTTGATTGGCAGAATTTATAGATATAAATCATTACTTCATTATATGCTTGACTCTTTAGCCTTTTTTAAAAAAAGAATAATTTTATTGAAGTTTATTTATTTATTTTTTTACTTAAATTTGACCAACCATGGAGAGAGAGAAAGAGAGAGAGAGAGAGAGAGAATGCAGGTCACCAGGTCCAGTGCTCGAGGCACAGTTAGCCATGTGGGATGCAGAGCCCTTAACCACTACGCCACCTGCTGGCCCCTGACTCGATAGCTTTTTAATGCAGCCTGTATCATGGACATGCTTGCACACACCTACCATGTATAGGTCAGTCGCCATCTTCCAAATGGATTCAGCATTGCTGTGTAGTGAACTCTCTAACCACCTGGCTGGCTATAGCTATTTTTATGTACTAGTAAGTTTGATTCTCATAATTTGTCTTTTCATGAGAATATTTTCATTTTATAGCAACAGATCAAGTTGCAAAGTGTAAGATATCGAGGTTAATTGTAAATAAGGCAACCTCATCCAATAAGTTTGAATTCAATCATAACCACAACATAAGCTACAAATGCAGAGGAAAAGCAGAATACAAACACTCCGTCTGCATAAATGGGAAATGGGACCCCGAAGTGACCTGCAGGGGTAAGTGCTTGTTTACAATGTTTTCAAACCTCATTGTTTCCTCCTAGCTCTTTAAACCAGAACTAGTAACTTTGTGCCTTTTAGAACATTTAATATCACCTAATATTGCAAATAATTTTTAAGCTGAAAGGTAATTTAGAAACTACCAATACACATTTTCTTTTTTTCACATTATTTATTATTATTATTATTATTATTATTATTTTGTATATACTTTCAATCATATTGTTTGGATTACAATGAGACCATTTCGATATGTGAACATTTCTCCCCAGACCCGTTGATCAAAATATCTTCAACAGATAACACCACACCTCCCCATCCCGTCAATGCTCTACCTCTGTATCCTTTCTCCAAATGTCCTTCGTTAGGCCCCACTCCTCCACATACACCTCATCTGACATTCACACCCATCTCTTGTGTTTGTTCAACTGTTAGTCAATCAGTTTCAGTCATAGAATGCAGATAAATGGTATATGTTAAGTGGGGACATACAATGTCTCTCCTTCATAGCCTGGCTTGCCTCACTCAGCAGTACATCTTCCATATTCTTCCACTTTCTGTCAAAAGCCAGGGCTCTATTTGTTTTTATGGCTGAGTAGTATTCCATAGAGTATATGTGCCACAGTTTTTCAATCCATTCCTCCATACGGAGGCATTTGGGTTGGTTCCATGACTTAGCAATTGTGAATAGTGCCGCAATAAACATCGATGTGCAAGCACTTTTCCAATGAAGGATTCTTCTGTCCTTTGGGTAGATGCCGAGGAGTGGGATCCCTGGATCTTATGGCAGATCTATCTGTAGATTTTTGAGGAATCTCCAAATTATTCTCCACAGTGGTTGGACCAATCTACATTCCCACCAGCAGTGTAAAAGAGTTCCCCTTTCACCACACCCCCGCCAACACTTATCATTTTTTGTTTTTTTTAATATTAGACATTCTGACTAGGGTTAGGTGGTACCTCATTGATGTTTTTATCTGCATTTCCCTTAGTATGAGGGAGGTTGAACATTTTTTCATATGCCTTTTGGCCATTCGTATGTCATCTTTAGAGAGTGTTTTTTTCATCTCCTTCTCCCATCTTTTAATAGGGTTGATCATCTTTTTTTCCAAACAGCTTTTTTAGTTTCTTGTGTATTCTGGTTATCAGTCCCTTATCTGATGCAAAATTTACAAAAATATTTTCCCATTCTGAGGGCTGTCGATTCAAACTAACTACTGTGTCTTTGGTCATGCAGAAACTTCTTAGTCTGATGTAATCCCATTTGTCTATTTTGGGGACGATCGACTGCTTTGAGGGTCTTCTTTAAGAAGTCTTCCTCTACATCAATATCTCCCAGATTTTCCCCAGTGTTTTCCAGGAGCAGCTTTATAGTCTGAGGTCTTAGATTTAGATCCTTGATTCACCTTGACTTGATTTTTGTCAAAGGAGAGAGGTAGGGGTTCAGATTCATCTTTCTGCAAGTGGAAGTCCAATTTTTCCAGCACCACTTGCTGAAGAGGCTTTCATTTTCCCACTGGATTGACTGGTACCCCTTGTCAAAGATCAGTTGACTGTATGTTTGGGCACTTATTTCTGGGGACTCTATTCTGTTCCATTGGTCCACGTGTCTGTTTCTGTGCCAGTACCATGCTGTCTTTATTACCACAGCTTCGTAATATATTTTTGGATTGGGGAGTGAGATGCCTCCCACTCCACTTTTCTTGTATAGAATTGCTTTGGCAATACGGGGTCTTTTATGATTCCAGACAAATTTTAAGATTGTCTTTTCTAGATCTGTGAAGAATGTGTCTGGTACTTTGATTGGAATTGCATTAAATAGGTAGATTAATTTGGGTAGAATTGCCATTTTGATTATATTAACTCTTCCAATCCATGAACATGGGATGTCCTTCCATTTTTTTGTGTCATTTTCAATTTCTTTTTTTAGCTTCTCATAGTTTTCCTTGTGGAGGTCTTTAACTTCTTTGGTTAGATTTATTCCTAAATATCTAATACTTTTACTGGCTATGGTAAATGGAATAACTTTTTTCAGTTCTATCTCAGTCTGCCTGTTATTCGTATATAGAAATGCTATCGATTTCTGTATAGTGATTTTATATCCTGAAACTTTACTGTAATCATATATTACTTCCAGTAATTTTTCCATGGAGACCATTGGGTCTTCTATGTATACAATCATGTCATCTGCAAATAGAGAGAGTTTCACCCCTTCTTTTCCTATTCGAATGCCCTTTATTTTTTCCTCTTTTCTGATTGCGTTGGCGAGGACTTCCAGTACTATATTGAAAAGGAGTGGAGAAAGTGGGCATCCTTGTCTTGTTCCTGTGTTTAGTGGGAAAGCTTTCAGCTTTTCTCCATTCAGGATGATGTTCGCTATGGGTTTTTTATAGATGGCTTTTATTGTATTGAGAAATGGCCCTTCTATGCCGATTTTGCTAAGAGTCTTGATCATGAAGGGATGTTGTATCTTATCAAATACACATTTTCTAAATACTGATTGTATCAGGTGCATTAATTATCTGTAGAATATATAAAACACACACAAACACACACATGCATAAACTTTTTGACTTTAACATCTGGAAACTCTGTGTGCTTATTTCTATTAGAGTACAGTTTCCAATTTCCTTTATTTGCCAAGACCTATGCCTGTAACTGTTAAGTATTTATGTATCCTTGTCTTTCTAGCTATATGTCTTATCTAACCATCTACCCCTCTCTGTCTCTACCTCTCTCTCTCTCTCTCTATATATATATATATATATATATACATATATATATATATATATACACACACACACATAAACACACACACATATGTATATGTATATGTATGTATATATATATATGTATATGTATATGTATATGTATATGTATATGTATATGTATACCTACCTGTCTTGAAAACTCCAGGTGATACTAATGCCTTCAATTCCTATTGAATAGTGCAGGGTTTGTTTTGTCTGTGTTCTCTCTCCAATTGTGGGGTACCTTGTGTCCTATATTCAATCATTTTACCAATTTCTGCAAGTCTAGAATATATAGAACATCATGTCATACTAATACAAAAGAGCTACTAAGTACATTTCAATGTGGTTATGGCCTTTTTAAGAAGGAAGCAGTGTCTACATACAGGGAACTACACATATTCTGCATTCTCTTTGCACATCTAACTGCAGTTGCTGTCATATAGATGGAATTTAAGTGTTTGTCCTTCCACAACTGACTTATTTCACTTAACATAGTACCCCAAGGTTTATATATGTTGTAGCACATACCAGAGTATCTTTCTTTATTTTGTCTTATTACTATTCCATTCTATGTATACAACACAATTTCTTCATTCATCTATCAGTGAACATTTAGGCTATGTCTACCTCGTGGCTCTTGTGAATAATACTGCAATAATTCTGAGAGTGAAATATGTTCAAAATTTTGCTTTCAATTATTTTGGATAAATGCCTAGAAGTGGGACTGCTGGACCATGCAGTAGTTTTATTTTTAATATGTTTGAAAAACCCATGTATATGGTAGGTTTCTTAAAAATTATCACAAATGTAAATTCTACACAGTTACGAACGGTGTGCAGGAGTTTCAGTTTCTCTATGAGCTCACCAACACTTGTTATTTTCTGTTTGTTTAACAATTTTTAATTGCCAGGGAGCACATGTACTCACTAAAGAGAGATGGAGAGAGATAGGAAGTACCCCCGAATGAGATGTGGTCAAAGGACAATTCCATCTCCACCCTATTGAGATTCTGAGCAGGGACATACATGTGCCCTGCATTTTCTCAAGCCCCTGAGGATGGGACTTGAACTGCAGTCAGTCATGTGTGATCCAACTTCCTTAACCCCTAGGTTGTGGGGCTGGGCCTATTTTTGTTGTTGTTGTTTTTAACTTCTTGTGATCTCAAAATGGATGAAGTGATCTCACTGAGTTATGACTTATATTTTCTTTCAGGATTAATAATATTCAGCACTGTTTCATTAACACATTGAACATTTATATATCTTCAGTAGAGCAATGTCTATTTAAGTCCTTACAAAAAGTTTTTTTTTTTTTTTTTTTCCCTAGAGGTTTTTGCCATAGGGTACATATTCTTGCTGGAGAGAGAGTGAGAGAAAGAGACAGTGAGAGGGAAGTGAGAAATGACCCTCTGAGGGGATGGCCATGCCTCAGTACCCTCTCCTCCATTCTCCTCCCAGGATCTTGGGCACACATGCACATGTGCCTGGCCTGATTTTCATGCCACCAGCTTGGGACTCTAACCACAGCTGGCCATGTGGGAATTCAGTGATGTAACCAGTATGCCTTTTGCTGGCCTTCTTCTACAATTTATAATTGAGTTGTTTTGTTTTCTGTTATGAGTTGTAGAATTCTCACTGTCTCTCTTTCTTTCTTTCTTTTTTATTTTTTTTTAGAGTGAGATTTTCCCTATAGGGCATGTGCACTCACCAGAGAGACAGACAGTAAAAATCATCCCCCCATGGGGATGGCCATGCTGCAGTCCCTTTTCCTCCATTCTCCTCTTGGGATTTTAGGCAGGCAGACATGTTTACACAGTGTGAGTTCAAGCTGCCATATCCAGAACTCAAACCTTACACAGTGTGAGTTCAAGCTGCTGTATCCAGAACTCAAACCGCGGTTGGCCATGTTGGAGTTCCTAGAAGTTTCTTTTTTTGTTGTTTTTATGTTATTTACTTAATTTTATTTATTCATTAATTTATTTTTAGTTGGAGCAGACACACAAAGAGATTAAGAGGCAAAGTGAGAAAGCAAGCCACTAAGTCCAGGACTTGAACCGTGGTTGGCCCCGTGGGAGTGTCTAACACATTAATCACCACTCCACCTGCTGGTCTCCCATAGTAGTTTCTTAGATGTTGTGCTTAACCCTTTCTTAAATATTTGATTTGCAAATATTTTCTCCCAGTCCGTAGGTTTTCATTTCACTATTTTTTTTTTTTTTTTTTTTTTTTTTTTTTTTTTTTTTTTTTGCTAGCAAGAAGCTTTTAGTTGATTGCAGCTTTTAGCCCTTTGTCAATTCTGACTTCTGTTGCCTGTGCTTTTGGTGTCATATCTACAAATTCACTGCTGTTACCAACATCATGAAATTTATCCCCTATGTTTTCTGCAAAAAGTTTTATAGTTTTTAGATCTTGTGGTGGTCTTTAATATTTGACTGATTTTTGAGAATGGTTTAAGATAGAGGTCCAATTACATTCTGTTACAGGTGGATATCTGGTATCCCAACACCATTCGTGGAAGAGACTATAATTTCCCCTTGTATATGTTCGGATCCTTGTCAGAGATCAGATGGCCATATACACATAAGATTATTTGTGGTCTCTACACTGTTCCCTTGGTCTTTTCATCTGACTTTTTATTTTGTTGTTGAAGTATAGAAACACAACTGATTGTAATGTTGATTTATTTTGCAAATTTATAGAATTTATTAGTCTTAATAGATTTTTTAATTAATCTTTAGGGATTTCTACATGTACTGATATGGTGTCTGAGAAGAGAGATAATTTTTCTTCTGGTTTTCTGATTTGGATGTATTTCATTTTCTTATTTAATTGCTTCAAGCTAGGAATTCTAGTGCTTTTTTGAATAGAAGTGGTAAAACTAGGCATCCTTGCATGATTTCTGATCTCAGAGTCAAAGTTGTCTATTTTTTGCTTTTGAATATGATAAAAGTTGTGGGATTTTTATAGATGAACTTTATTATGTTGCAGTAATGTATGCCTATTTCTAATTTCTTGAGTGTCTTCATTATGAAAATGTGTTGAAATTTGTCAAATGCTTTTGCTGCATCTAATGAGATAACCATGTGGTTTTATCCTCCTGCTGAAGTAGAATACTTTGTGTATGTTGAATCATCATATATTCCAGAGATAAATCTCACCAAGTCAAGTCATGGCATCTCTTCCTTGTCATAGGTGTTGAATTTAGTTTGCTCATATTTTGTTGAGCATTTTTACATCTGTATTTATCAAGCATATGAACCTGTAGTTTTCTTTACCGTTGTGTCTTTTTCAGGTTTTGGGTTGGGGTAAGAATGGACCCAAAAAAAGAGATGGAAGGGCCAGAAGGCAGCATAGTGGTTAAGGCATTGGCCTCCCATATGGCAAACTGTGATTTGAATCCTGGAGCCAGTGACTTGGAACTCATACCAGGCACATGTGTGTTCATGCCCAAAATTCTGAGAGCAGAATTTAGTATTGTGGTGTGCTTATCTCCTTTGGGTGGGTTATTTCTCACTTTCTGTATCTTTCTTTCTCTCTCTGCCTCTCCAACATGCAAAAATCTCTCTAAAACAATAAAAATAAAAGAGAGAGAGAGAGGTTAGCCCACACATCTTCCTGTGCTTGTGGACTATTTTGCCGATTCACTGGTGTGAGGATTTCTTTTGATAGCTTTATAGAAAAGATCAATGAGCATAACCTCAAAGAATTTGTATGTGGAATCTTCACCAACCCAGTAGGAACTCAGGACTCTAAGGGTCCCATAGCAAGATCCAGCTCACTCCTCTGCAACACTGGAGGCTTTGAGCAAACTTCAGCTGGTTAACACCTGATGGATAGGCTTGCCAAAGGTTGCAGCCTTGGGAACTGAACATTTGTGGTCTCCATGACGAACACGAATTCTATCTTTGTTGAGTCTTGTATTCTAGTCTGCACATTTTATCTGACTGCGAGGGGTACTGTAGAGTGCAGAATTGGTACTACCCACAGTGGACCCTCAGGAGACAGCACATCACATCAGACCACTTCTTCCTCCACAGCTCCTGAACGCACTTATATACACCCATCTTGTCTTAAAGGGTTACTACCAGAAAGAAAGCAAAGAACCTTTCTCCCATAATGCCTTTAGGCTTCTCCGATTGTCAATTTTACTGATCTTTTCAAAAAACAACTCAGTTTTGTTGATCTTTTTCTATTGCTGTCCAGTCTCTATATTGTTCATTTTCACTTTTGTCTTTGTTATATTCTTTTTTCCTTTCTTGTTTTGACCTGTCTACTTTTGGTATCAAAGTGACAGTGCCTTTAAAAAATACAACAAACAAACAAACATTAAAAGTAGGGATCAGCAGTTGGCGTAATGGCTATGTCACTGGACTCCCACGTAGTACACCGTGGTTCAAGTCCCAGACCCAGTGGCTTAAACTCACACTGGGCGCGTGTGCATGCGTGCTCAAGATCCCAAGAGGAGAATGGAGGAGAAGGGATTTTCGGCATGGCCATCCCCCCAGGAGATGATTTCTCACTTTCTGTCTCCCTGTCTGTCTCTGTCTTTCTGCAAGCACACACACCTTATAGCAAAAACCTCTCATTAAAAAAAAAAAAGAAAAGAAAAAAGAAAAGAAAGAAAAAGAATTAGAGAAGGTTTCTTTGGGAATTTAGAAATAGTTTGAGAAAAATGGATGTTAATTCTTCTTTACCAGTTTTGTGGAATATGGTAATGAAGCCATCAGACCTGGACTTTCCTTTGTTGGAAGAATATTATTACTGAATTATTCTTATTGTTTGCTATTGATCTATTCAGGATTTATATTTCTTACTGGTTTAATTCTGATATAGTCTATGTGTCCAGGAAATTGTTCATCTCTTCTGGGTTTTCCAGTTTGTGTTATCTCTGTTTTGTAGAAGCTCAGATACAAGTTAGTACTGTGGTCTTTTGTATCAAACTGATTATGTAACTAAAACCAGGCTGAGTGACCCATTGAACTTGGTGCTTCCTATTAATATATCCCTAAACAGTGTAGGAAAACTACCAATGGTAGCTTTGGGAGAGTTTCAAACTTGAACTGGCACAATAAAAATCACTTGTGAATATATCTAATGTTGTGTTGTCTAAACGTCTTATACGAATTGGGTATTAACTAAAGGTAGTTCTCGGTCAGGCTAATCAGCTTCCATTGACATACCTTGTGAAGGTTTCAATTCAATCTCATTAAAATGGATCATGGATATCTCCAAAAAGAATCCTAATAATCAGTTTTAATTTAATCTTGCTATTAAGAGTATTTGATTTGGTTAAAACGTTTGACCAGCAGGTGCTGGTGTGGTCAAAGAGGTGGGTCCCACATGACTGGCACCACAGTTTGAGTCCAGGACCTGGCTGCCTGGGAGGCACAATGGGTGTGTGGGTAGGTGTCCAAAATCTTGAGAGGAGAATGGAGGAATGGGGATTGTAATTCTTGGAGGGTGATTTTTCACTTTCTTTTCTCTGTCTCTCTGGCAATTGCATGCCCCCATGACAAAAATCTAAAATAAATTGAGTAATTATGTTTTTAAAAACATTATAAAGGTAGGAAATAATTAAAATAGGTTTTGCTAAATTAGGCAAGATCGTTTAAAAAGAGAGTCAACTTAAAGAACTGTAAGGGAGGATCAGCAGATGGCAAAGCAGTTATGTCACTAGACTCTCACACAGTTGAGAGTGGTTCAAGACCCGGACCAGGTGGCTTGAAACTCATGTCTGACACATGTGTGTGTGCACCCAAGATCCTGGCAGAATAAGGGACTGTGGCATAGCCATCCCCCCAGGGAGTGATTTCTCACTTTCCCTTGCAATGTTTCTATCTCTGTCTCTCTTTGGTGAGCGTACATGCCCTAAGGCAAAAAATTCTTAAAAAAAGAAAACAAAGCCATAAGGGAAATGATGAAAATATAAACAAAAGATGATAATGTAATATGGTAAACAAGCAAACAAGTATAACAAAGGTAAACATAGAGCATAATTATTATACAATCATTCATTTACAGTAAACAGTTATTTGAATTTTCTATTAATTGAAAATTAAACAGTTAATATTGTTAAATTCTAATTTTTAATCAAGAAATCTAATCCCAATTTTTTTAGAAGTACCAGTACAATTATGCCCACCTCCACCTCAGATTCCTGATGCTCAAGATATGAAAACTACAGTGAATTATCAGGATGGAGAGAAGGTGTCTGTTCTTTGCCAAGAAGGTTACCTAATTCAGGAAGCAGAAGAAATGGTGTGCAAAGATGGGAAGTGGCAGTCATTACCACGCTGTGTTGGTCAGTGTGCACAATCGTCGTATAGCAAACGTTCTTTCTAATGGGATTAATACATCACCATGCTCTGTGCATATGAAAATAATGAAGATCTTTTTCGTGTCTATTATTTTTGTCTTGAAATTATACGTTGCAATCTAGCCATATAAATCAATCAGTAACCGTTATTTTGCTTTTGTGAACAAAATACAGATAAAAATTTGGGTCTACAATGTAAATACCATGTGAAATGTCTGTGTATTTTACTTCTCATGATTGAGAGAACATAAATGAGGGGAATATTACACTAGAGGATGGTAACTTAGATGATAAAGAGACGTATACTTTTGCAAGTCTTTATTTTTAGACAAGGTTCTTTGTACAAATTATATTAATTTTTTTTTTTTTTTTTTTTTTTTGGAGAGGTTTTTCGCTATAGGGCGCGTGCACTCGCCAGGCAGACAGAGAGAGACAGAGAGACAGAAAGTGAGAAATCACTCCCCAGGGGGGATGGTCACGCCGCAATCCCTTCTCCTCCGTTCTCCTCTCAGGATCTTGGGCACGCACGCATGCACGCACACGCGCCCGGCGTGAGTTTTAAGCCATCGGGTCCGGGACGCGAACCACGGTTGACTACGTGGGAGTCCAGCGACATAGCCATTACACTAACTGCTGGTTCCCCAAATTATATTAATCTTAAAATCCAAGTAGTATTTGATTTTATTTTTCAATGTACATATTTTGTGTTTGACACTTTAATTTCTGTTCTTTGTATAGGAAAAAAAAAAAAAAACAAACTTCCCCTGGATATATTTTTCAAATCTAAATAAGACAATGTTCTTTAAAATTTCAATTATTTTTGTGAATGGAATCAAGATATTTTTGTTCAGGAAAGTTTTGACCAGATTAAAAGAACATTTGGAATATGGGAAAATACTTTCTTTTAAAGACATTCAGTTATTTCCTGAGGAATAAATGTATACAACATACATTATGTGCATTTCACATCTCTAAAACATATTTTCCTTGACATGAAGAATTGGTGGTTGAAGAATGATTATGGAGCTTCTCCAGGGAATTACTCTATAAAAAGAAGTGTGAGCTCTAGTAAGGGTGTACTTTAACATTCAGGAAATAAGGGAAATTATCAAATGAGATATTATCCACTTCTATTTTTCTAAAGTCAATTTTGCCTGGTATTTTTCCATCCTTAATTCCAAATCTACCTAAGTTTGTATGCTGAAGTGAGTTTTGTGGACTCAGATGTAGCTGGTTCTTGTGTCTCTTTGTGCCACTCGTGGTCTCTTACCTGGCGTAGTTAGACCACTCATACTCGAGTAATTAAAGATGTGTTAGAGCTTGGGACCAACAGTTAGCGTAATGGCTATGTCGCTGGACTCCCGTGTAGTCGACCACGGTTTGCGTCCTGGACCTGGTGGCTTAAAACTCATGCCCGGCGCGTGTGCGTGCATGCCCAAGATCCCGAGAGGAGAATGGAGAAGAAGGGATTGCGGCGTGGCCATCTCCCCTGGGGGGTGATTTCTCGCTTTCTGTCTCTCTGTTTGTCTGGCAAGCGCACGCGCCCTATAGCAAAAACCTCTCCGAAAAAAAAGAAAAAATAGATATGTTAGAGCTTGTCTGCTTTTTTTTTTTTTTTTTTCCTCAGTCTTGTTTTTCTTTCTCTTCCGTTCTTGTGGGTGACATTTTTTAAAGAATTTTAGCTTGATTTTTGTTTATTGTTTTCAAGTATGTCTCTACAGCTTCCCCCTCCCCTTTTTAAGTTGTTGCTCTTGCTATCATAGCATATATGTATGCGACTTACTCTCTGCTGACATTGACATTCAACCCTTCATTTAAATATGGAAACCTTATACCTTATTTTTATATAGGTTTCTTCATCTTCATCCTCCCACACTTTTTTTGTGAGAGTTTTTTTTTTTTTTTTTTTTTTTTTTTTTTTTTTTTTTTTTTTTTTTTTTTTTTGCTATAGGGTGTGTGCACTTGCCAGAAAGACAAGACAGAGAGAGACAGAGACAGAGAGCAAGAAATCACCTAATCACCTCCTAGGAGGAATAGAAGGGATCATGGCATGATCCCTTCTCCTCCAGTCTCCTCTCAGGATCTTGGGCATGCATGCACATGTGCCTGGCGTGAATTTAAGCCACCGGGTCCAGGAATCAAACTGCAGTCAACTACATGGGAGTCCAGCAACATAGCCATTACACCAACTGCTGGTCTCTATCCTCCCCACATTTTAAATATAAATGCCTTCATTATGTTCAGTATATATATTGAGCATCATATCAAATTACGTAATTTTTATTCAAACAGCAAGCATAACTGAACAAATTAAGAAAAAGACAAGTGATGGGACCAGCATGTGAATCCTTGGTCCCCAGGAGGTACAGTATAGTTTCTGTCGAGCTGCTATCAAGATAGTTTTTCTTTTTATGTTTTTCATTTATGTTTAAGTAGTTTTATTATGATGTGTACTGGCATCATTTCATTGGGCTTATCCTCTTTGGAGTTCACTCAGCTTCTTGAATATTTAGATGTATTCCTTATAACCAGTGTGGTAAAACAGCCATTGTTTTTTCATTTATTTCAGCCCCATACTTTTTCTCTCTTTCTGGGTCTCCAATATTTCCTTTTCTTTTATAGATTTCTAAAATTCAGTTCAATATTTTCATTTTCAGTCTATTTTCACACTAAGTTATTTGTGTCATCTATCTCTTTTTTTAAAAAATTATTTTATTTAACTTTATTTATTATTATTATTATCATTATTATTTTCCAGTTTTACCAGAGAGACAGAGAGAGAGAGAGAGAGAGAGAGAGAGAGAGAGGAAGTGAAAAAGCAAGGTCTGAGACTTGAACCATGGTCGGCCATGTGAGAGTCCAGCCCCTTTAACCACCATGCCACTTGCCGGCCCCTGCGTTGTCTATCTTAAAGTTCATGGATTTGCTGTCCCTTCCAATCTATTATAAACCCAACATTGAGTTTTTTCTGCTTTTAAAATTTCTGTTACACTTTTCAGCTTCATACTTTCTATGGCATTTTAAAAAATCACTGTTCATTTCAACATTGTGTCATCTCAGTGTTCTGATGATTGTCTTCTTCTCAGATTTTCCTAATTCTTTTTTTTATAATTATTTATTAAATTTTATTTATTCATTCAGTTATTTTAATTTGACCAGAGAGAGAAACAGAGAGAGAGAGAGGGAAAGTGACAAAGCAAGTCACCAGGTCTGGTACTCGAACTGCGGTTGGCTATGTGGGAGTGTCCAGCACCTTAACCACCTGCTGGTCCCCAAGATTTTCCTAATTCTTAATATCATGAGTGATCTTGATTTGTTCTAGACTTTGGGGTATTATAGTTTGAGATCCTGGATTTTTTTTTTTTTTTTTTTTAGCAGCTTTCGATTATGCCATGCCGAGAATCAGCCCAAACTACATGGACCTCCACTGACATCACAGGAGAGGGACAGTGTCTTCTTGGTCTAGGATTTTTAGTTAGACTTGGCAGAAGGAATACGTAGAAACATTTTATCCTCATCTTGTCCATTTCAGGAAGCTAACAATTCTCTTTTACTTGATAGAAATTTGTATTATTTTAATTTTATTCAAGGAGTGATATTTCTTTTGCAATAAGAATAAGAAATCTTAAAAATGATTAAAGACACAATAAACATTGCAGCATGTTACATATGAGAGTAAGACATTTTCTGTTTGTCTTAACTATCTACCTCTTCAGCATTTATTCATTAAATGCTAATTTATTCACTGCTAAATACTGGAATACTACCAAATGGATACATTTGTTAATGTTTTATCTGTGTCTTTAGGGAGGTGGAAGGAAGAGCTTAAAATGGAACTCTCAGTGTATGTTCTTAAAATTTTCAAGAAATTATTTTTGTCACTGGAAATTGCACAAGTTTTGATATGATATGTACTATTGTACTTTAATTTTCCTTCTTATAACTGGTGCTTCTATTTTGTCTCTCAATAAATCAACTGATATCTTGTAGACTCAAGAAAATGTGGGCCTCCTCCACCTATCGACAATGGCGACATTACTTCATTTCTGATGAAAGAATACCCTCTTGGGTCATCACTTGAGTATCAATGCCAGTCCTTGTATGTACTTGAGGGTCCCAAAAAAATAACCTGTGTAGAGGGAAAGTGGTCAGAACAGCCAAAGTGCTTAGGTAAGTACTTTAATATTCTACAGAACTTGGGAAAATCAGTGTAATGACTATGATATTTACTAATTTACAACAGAATTTTCACAGATTAACACACAACCATTCTGCTAAAGACTTGACTTCCAAATATTAGAATGTTAGAAAATAAAGTTTTAAACATTATTTTTGTATTTATGATTTACTTAAAAATATTTAACTTACAAATAATATTCTATATTATTATGGTATACGATATGGTGATTTGATTTATTTATAGTGAAATGATTAACACAATTAAATTAATGAACAATTCATCACCACCTATAGTTACCATTTTCTAAACATATCTGTGTCTATGAGTGGATTTATGTGTATAAGTGTGGTGGGGACACTTCAGATCTGCTCTTTGACCAAATTTAAGTTAAACAGTACGGTATATTGACCATAGTTGCTATATCGTACAATGGAATCCCAAGTCTTACAGATCCTGTAACTGACATTTTTACCCTTTACCAACACCTTAATCATACAAAAATGGTAGCAACAGGTTCTTAATATGATAATACGTGTTATGAATCTTTCAAGAAATGTAGTACTTCAATTTTATGTGTTTATTTCAAGTTTACCTGAATCTACATTATGCTTAAGGACTTTGGAAAAGTATTCCTAAACCATTATATAACACCTTACCTGAAAGTCTATGGAGTCTTGTAAACTACTTAATTGTTTTATATTCATTTTTTTAATGCTTTCAGGTGCATGTGTAATATCAGAACAGACCATGGAAAAATATAATATAACATTAAAATGGACAAGAAACCAAAAGCTTTATTCCAAAACAGGAGACGTGGTTGAATTTACGTGTAAACATGGATATCATCCAACTCATTCTCAATCCTTTCGAGTACTGTGTCAGAATGGGCAGGTGGCATATCCCAGTTGTGGAAAAAGACCATGACTACAAAGTATTATTATAATCATACTGTGAAACTTCACTCTAAATTTTTATTACTAATTCACTTCTTCTCCACTTTGTCTTTTAAAGTATAGTTTAACTCATTTTTATTCATAAATAAGAATTTCTGTTGATTTGTGATGATACAGTTATTATCTCAGAGACAGGGGACTTGCTTCTTGAAAATATTACATTAAAACTTGCAAACTAAAATGCTGTGTGTCTTATTTTTAAAAGACCAAGGCAAGAAATTAGATACTATTACTGCAGTGCCTGTTTCTATTTACCCCATCACAGGTCTTTCAAAGTTGTCAGGAAGTGTCTGAGGCTCCCTGATACTCTCCATTACATGGGAAATGGAGGAGATATTGTTGTCTCTGTCTCCAAAATTATATTACTTTGCAAACATGTAAAAAACAGTCAGCACATTAGTAATCAGGTATACATAATTAGTACTTGATACTTATCTGTCATAAATAAATGTACCTAAATGATGAAATGTATGCACTTCTACAAGATATCGACCTTGCACATTTATGAGTAAGGAGCAGCTAAAATTGAATTGTGTGTATCACTTTATCTCATGGAATTGGCCTACTGGGCCATTCCAGAGGGATGCACATCCCTCCACTTTCAGATCACTAGATTGGGGTAATAATTCCTAAACATACTCTGTTGATTCTGTTCATCAATAGCTAACCTACACTGTAAGCTTCAAGCAATGTATGAACTGACCAGACTCCTGTATTTGTGAAAGGAGTCTGCATTGATCGTTAATGATTTACAAATGTTTTGTTCCTATCGTATAAAACCTAACTCTAGGGAGCCAGCAGTTAGCGTAATGCTATGTCGCTGGACTCCCACGTAGTCGACTGCGGTTCGTGTCCCAGACCCGGTGGCTTAAAACTCATGCTGGGCACGTGTGCGTGCGTGCCCAAAATCCCGAGAGGAGATTGGAGGAAAAGGGATCGCGGCGTGACCATCCCCCCTGGGGGGTGATTTCTAACTTTCTGTCTCTCTGTCTCTCTCTCTCTGTCGGGTGGGTGCACGCGCCCTATAACGAAAACCTCTAAAAAAAAAAAAAAAAAAAAAAAAACCTAACTCTATGCTCATGGCCACATGGACCATTTGGCATCCAGACATCAGCAGAATGTTGTTCCCCCCAGTGTAGGTAAACTTGTCTTCTCCTGCTGGAGTTGTGGTGTGTTTTGGGGACATGTAAACATTATGGGCAAGTCCTCTCAGATTGGGGTTTCCTCAGATCATCTGATAGGCAGGTGACCAACACACATATGAAAGCTGATCTCCCTCTACCCTTTGTGTATTTAAGTAAAGCATCACTCCATCCAGGGCCTGGTGTGTTTCCCGTGGCATCTGCAATAGCAAGTACAAAGGGCAGATGTCTAGAGCCCTCCCCTGAGATTTGCAGCTAGTACATGGTGTCCTGCTCCCTGGAAGATATAACTGGTGCCTAGTGTTCGGTTTAACAGAGTTACAAGATCCAAGCAAATTCAAAATCAAATGAGACCAAGTCTACTAGATTTGAAGGACTAAGAATAGTCTTCTGTGCCTAGATGCCCTGTACTTGGGCCTCCCAGGGTGGTAGCTCAAAATAGAACTTCTTAGTGTACCAGAAGGATGACACCTCCCATCAGCCTGGGAGGTCCTGTGTGCCCGAGGTTCTACATTATGTGGTTCTTCTCGTAAGACATTGCTGCATTGTTGTGTCTCTTTCAGTCCAGGCTGTAAGCATTTCTACTGGCATAACATTCTTGAAAGCATTGCCAGTCTCCCGTGCATGAACAGGATCTTAGTTATCACACAGGAGGGTCCATCCCAGATCTTTCTGGCTATCACATCTCTGCTTCTGGCTTCTGTATAGATGGATGACTGGAACCACAGAAATACACCTAATCTTTATAGTAGCCACACCATTGGCTCTGTTGCTGAGCACACCATCTTGGTAGATTAAGACTTTTCAGATCATCTAGTGCTGGTTTCTTTCTGAGTAAGTTTATTCCACAATTTCTCTCTTTATCTTGCAACTTATGACAAGCAATAAAGAGAAGTCGGGCTCTTCCTTCACAGATCATTTCAGAATCTCCTTGGTTAAATATCTAAATCCACAACTAGGTTGGTCATTTTATGTGACAACTTGGCTAGTATCATTGGTCAAATACTAGGCTGCATATTTCTGTGAAGATTTTTTTAAGCATTGGCAGGTGGCATGATGGTTAAGGGTGATGGATTCCCACATGACTGACCTCAGTTCAAATCCCAGTCCTGGCAGCTTGCTTTATCAGTTTTCCTCTCTTTCTCTCTCACTGTATCCCTCGCTGGTCTAATTTAAAAAAAATAAAGTTAAATAATTCCTTACAAAAAGATTCTTATGTTTAATATTTAAATCAGTAGATATGTAAAAATGCCCGTAGTGGCATGGAGATTAAGTTGCTGGACATTCCCACTTGGCTGACCATGGTTCAAGTCCTGGACCTGGTGGTTTGCTTTCTCGCGTTCCTTCTCTCTATCCCTGGTCAAATAAAAAAAAAGAAAATAATAAATAAAATTAAAATAAATAATTTTTTAAAAAGCAGAATACCTTCCATAATATGGGTGGGGCTCACTCAATTAGTTGAAGTTCTTAAAACGAGAAAGCTGATGTCCCACAAAGAAGAAAAAAAACGTGCCTCCAGATTGCTTTATTTTTGCAATGCTGTAGCATAAATGCTTCTCTGGAAACAGAATCCTAAGGATGAGTTTTCTGAATTGGTGCTGGGATTTGGGGAATTGCTTCTCTAATATTATTAGATTAGACGACACTGATGACTCTACTGCCATTTATAAAGAAACACTGATGGGTATAATAAATGCATGTTCGACTTAAAGATACTTTCAATTTACGATGGAGTATCATGATGTAACCCCACTGTAAATCTAGAATTATAGGTATAGAGAGATTTGGATTTAAACACGCTTATTGTAGAGCAAACAAAAGTGTCTAGAAAAATATCATTTGATTTACTGGGCATCCAAAGCAAAATACTGGCTAAAAGATAAACAAGATCTGAGATCTAATGCACAACATGGAGACTGTGGTCAATAAAACTGCCTGGTTTACTTGAAATTTTCAAGAGTGTGACAGAAACACACATGCCACACAGAATGGTGCCAAACAGTGATAATGATCGTGTTTACAAATTCAATTGTATTTATTGTATAAAATCAGCACACTGTACACAGTAAGTATATGGATGTTTTAAATTGTCAAGTACATATTTTGATTGTCATTTTTCAATGAAATGTTTTCAGTTTTAAAACCATATTTATGAAATGTTACTTTTTCTTTAAATTCCAGTTAATGCTAATTATTCCACTGATTCACTAGAATGAATGTTGGGAACTTACATCGACACTATGCATTTTTACAAAATCAATAAACCACAATTCACATTTTCAGACTAGATATTTTAAAAATTATTTTAAACTTAAAACAATTTCCTGAATTTCTTTTGCATGTACAACATCCATTTCTATTAAGGACAGAGGTGTGTTTTTCTGAGTGTAAGCATGTTACATGTACAATTCTCTCAGAACCACCAACCAGACATAAACTTTCAGCACCTCTTCAAATGTTTCCTAGTTTATAAAACCCTGCCTATCTCCAGGAAAAATCAATATTTTGGGCTTATAACCAGTCTGCTTAGTAGTATCTGAAAGCATGTTCATCTCATCTTTGTGTTTGAAGAAACTTTTTGCTGGCATTGTATTCTCATTTGACAGGACTTTTTTTTTTTATCATTTTAAAGATGTTGCTTTATTTTTTTCCCCTCCATTGTGTTTGATGAGAAGTTGGCTGACCTGCTGACAGTATTAGCATTGTCTATGTGTTTTGTATGTTATTTTTCCACTCTCCTTCCATGATGCTTTTTAAATTCCTCTTTAAGGTTGTGGTTTTCAGCAGTTTTGTTTTTCTATGCCCAATTAAGAAAACTGTATTTTTCATTTTTGTTAGCTGAGCTTTTTGATTTTGTGTCTTTATGTCTGAAACACCAACTGGAAGATTGGAATGTATAATTTTCAAATTGCTTTTCTGCCTCAAACTTTCTTTGTATTATTCCTGTTTGACCACATGATACAGCTTTATAGTAAGATGAAATTAAATGTTTAAACCTTCTTATCTTTATTACTTGTTTTAGGCAACTTTAGTTAATCTACTTTCGAATCTATTGTTTTCTTCTATTACTAGGTTCATTCTTGTTTTCCCCAGTTTTTATATATTTCAGGGTAGGACTCTTATTTCATTGTTTCTTAGACACTATATATTTCTTATCTGAAGCTGCACATCCCTTTCCTGATTTTATGTACACAATGCATGCATGCGTGTGTGTACACACACTCCTAATACATATTTGTTCTGAATTCCAGTAAAATGTGAGGAACTTAACAAATGAGGCTGTCCTAGACACTGAATTCTTCTGTATATAGGCATTAACTGAAATTTTCAATGTTCTCAGTCTCGCAATATCTTTCTCATCTGCTTGGAGTTCCCTTCCCCTGCCCCCAGGCATGTCCAGTGTACAGAAAGTAAATAATTCAAGGGGATTTTATATGGAGATTGTCGGGGATTTCCCAGGTCCCTGGTCCAGAGTCCTTGCCCATGGATTTTCCCAGCTCCAACTCAGATATCGATTTCTTACACAAATACAACTCCTGCTCTCTGTCTCAGCGCCATCCTCAAAGCATTGCATGGACCTAGATGAACTCCGAGTGCAGAAGGTGGAGCTCACTGATCGATGCCATCCTTTCAAATCAGATGCTTCCCATTTCTGCCTGCTTTTGCTCACTCAGGCAGTTCATTTCACATTTGTGCTGTGTTATTTGCAGGTTTTCCTGACATAAGCGAGTCTTAATTCTATACTCTACTAAAATAATTTAATGCTTAGAAATTATCGTAGCTACTGTAGGTGAGCAAAAGAAGAAATAAATGCCTGAGCATGAACTCTGTGAAACTGGTCACAATTCTTTTCCTCTCTCTTATAGTCATACTATACAAGGGGACTTAAAAAATTTGTGGAAAAGTGGAATTTAAGTACAAATTTATATTGTTGCAAAAATTTGGGGGGAAACTTATGCATAGTTTTTTTTCATAATATGCATTTGCCACAAACTTTTGAAGACCCTGTTCATGTTTTCTATGTTAATTATATCTTCGAAAGCAATTCTTTTATTTTAAAGAATGGCTCCTTAAAATATGGCAAGTATAACTGGTCATGTTTATGTAAAATTCATATATATACGCATATATATACATATATGTGTGTGTGTATATATGTATATATATGTGTGTGTATATATATGTGTGTGTGTATATATATATATATATATATATGAATTAACATTAAATTCAATTCATAATCTAGTAAAGGGACAGGTGAGAACTTCAGTTATGTTTTTCCAACAAAACTGAAATTGGTGTGTGTATAAAAATACATAGCTAACCTGCGGCATGGTGACTAAGGTGGCACAAACTGAGTCCCAGACCCAGAGGCTTGAAAAACACAATGTTCCTGTGTGTGTGTATCCAAATCCCTGAAAGGAGGAAGAAAGACACGGTTGAGAAGGGATTGCAGCATGGTCATTCCCATGAAGGGCGCTTTCTCTTTCACTCTTCAGCCAGAAACCTCTCTGACCCCCTTCAAAAAAAAAAAAAAAAAAAAAGCCCAAAACAAAAAAAACTATGTGTGTGTGTGTACATATCACCCTAATATAAAAAGTACCTCCAAATACCTGAGTTTCATATATTTAAATGTCAGGAGTTGGTGTAGCAGTTACGTCACATGACTGACCGTGGTTCAATCCCAGACCTCGTGGCTTCAGAGTCACTCCAGGTGTGTGTGCGTGAGTGCCCGAGATCCCAGAAAAACAATGGAGGAGAAGGGACTGGAGCTTGGCCTTCCCCCTGGGGCGGGGAGGGGTGATTTCTCACATTCTCACTGTCTCTGTCTCTCTTTCAGGCAAGCACACATGCCCTAGTGCAAAAACCTCTTAAAAAAGGTAAATGTCAAGAACAAGCTGAAACCCTTGTATTTATAATAGTATGATCTAATGTGATGTTTTAAATTTATTTTTTATTCACAATTAATCACTATACATACTTACAGTGTACAACATGATTTTCTAATGTGGTATTTTAAAAAACATTGCTTTTCTAAACACACGGAAACATAGATGCGTAGATAGAGGAATAGGGTCCAAATACACAAGTTGGTTTTCATAGACTGCCAAAAATAAAGGTCGGTGCAGGAAAGTGAAAGACGAGAGAACATTCCAGTGACGTGAGTGATTTCTTCCTCCACGTTAGTCCTTCCTCCACAAGGAACCTCTGGGTTCTTCTCCAGGTTGTTCCTTCCTCCAGGCTTCCTTACCTATTTTCATTTTTTAAATTCACCTAATTTAATTTAAATATTATTGTATCACTTTAAGAGGCTGTCCATTACTATTTCTGAAGGAAGTTGGACAAGTACACATGAAGTAATAAATTCAACCAATTATTGTGAAACCACTAACAGAGTTAGGGTTAGAGTCAGGGTCAGGGTTAGGGATACTGAGGGACATTGCAAAAGTCGTTGAACTTTGATATTTATGAATTGAAGTCAATCCACTAGCTTCATGTGGTGCACTGTCATTCAGAGTCAGGCTCGGTGGCTGCTAAGGCAGATCCCAGCTCACACAGCACGGCAGGACTCTGTGCTAACGCACTCGGGGACGGCTACCATGCTGCTGCTGCTCAGTGCTGTGCTCATCCTGGGGGCTTCCTGTGCCAGCGGACAAGGTGAGTGGAAGCAGATGTGGGCTCCCGGCTTTGCTCTTAAGTGTGACTTCGCGTGGTATCCACCTTCCGGTGTCTATGTGTTGGAATCAACTAGTAAGACTGGTTTGTACAGAGACACAATAGAAAATAATCACGAGAAAATGGTCTCATATTCACCTAAGGGAATAATAAAGTAAATTACGTTTATTTTCTGAGTTCCACGGTGTGAAAAGTCACTGAATACTGATATGGAGATACGCAAACACCCTCAAGAAACTTTATCTAGAAAGATATCACAGAAAAGATAGTATCTGACTCCAAAATTTAGTGTAAGAAAGTGGTGAAAACCTTCATTATCTTATGTATAGTGATAATTTTATGGGTCCATATGCCAAAGCACAACAAATAATACATTTTAACATGTGGAGATGGGACCAGCAGTTAGCATAATGGCCATGTTGCTGGACTCCCATGTAGTCATCCATGGTTCAAGTCCCAGACCCGGTGGCTTGAACTCACGCCAGGCACATGTGTGTGTATGCCCAAGATCCCGAGAAGAGAATGGAGGAGAAGGGATTGTACCATGGCCATCCCTCCGGGGGTTGATTTCTCACTTTCTGTCTCTCTGTCTCTGTCTTTCTGGCAAGCGCAAGCACACTATAGCAAAAACCTCTCTGGGAAAAAATAATGTGGAGTTTATTATATTTAATTATACCTAAATATAAACTGCAAATGTTGCTGGTATGGCTATGAATTTAATATATCATCAGTTACCATGATGCAAATAAAAAATCTAGTTTTAAAAATAGAATATATTCTAGGGACCAGCAGTTGGCATAATGGCAATGTTGCTGGACTCCCATGTAGTCAAATGTGGTTTGTGTCCCGGATCTGGTGGCTTAAACTCACGCCCGGCGTGCACGCCCAAGATCATGAGAGGAGAATGGAGGAGAAGGGACTGCGACGTGGCCATTCCCCTGTGAGGATGATTTCTCGCTTTCTGTCTCTCTGTCTTTCTGGCAAGTGCACGCTCCCTATAGCAAAAACTTCTCCAAAAATAAATAAAATAAAATAAAAACATATTCTTAATTTCCACTAGAATGTCAGTAAATTTTAATTTATATATCTTTGTTCTTTCTTACCTAATAAATGTTGAGTGACTGAA
The DNA here is from genome assembly GCA_026018925.1 of Tupaia tana. NCBI lineage: Eukaryota > Metazoa > Chordata > Mammalia > Scandentia > Tupaiidae > Tupaia > Tupaia tana. The sequence continues at coordinate 159,192,235 of JAKSZU010000007.1, read as the reverse complement.
TAAATCTCATAGCATTCTCTAAGACATTGTTGATTGGTTTGTTTTCCCTTTTTTATTTATTTTTTATTTTTAGTTAGTTCTTTTCTTAATTTTTAATTTTTTATATTTTTTCATTCGTTTTCTTCCATCCATTCAATCACATCATTATTATTTGTCTTACAAAGTGGATATTTGAACAGGTGAACATTGCTCCCTAGTACAGTAGATAAAACTACAAAATATCTTCAACAGATAATACCACACCGCTTTGTGCCATTAGTGCTTTGTTTTCTCCTTCTTAACATTTTCATTATTAATTATCTTTTTGAACACAAACACTGTATAGAAAGATTTACATACTAAGACATACCATATATAAAATATAGACTCTTTAACTTATCTTTAAATAAAAAAGGAACTTTTGTGTATAGTACTAATAACTTTTTGTGTGCAGAATCTATAAGATTTTATTGGCACAATTATGTTCTATTTATTTATCATCTTTGAAAGTTTTTATTAGATATCTTTTTAAAGTCTTTCATTTTCTTTTAAAATCAAACACACTGATTTTTATAGTAGAAATGTGATCTCTAATGTAATTTAGGATACTTTATTAAACACCGTTTATGAATAAGGTGAATCACTATGTTTTATTCTACTAGAATAGTTATAATATTTGCTCTATGCTGAGTTTTGTATATTATTTAAGTCTACCTTGGGAATTTTGCTCACTAGCAGCAACAGCAAGAAGACAACAAAGCTTCTTTCCAGTCTCACAGGTTCAGCACACTCAGTCCCATCTCACTAAGGGCGGCTGTATTGTCAGTGTACCTGCCGAGGAGCTGGGTGGACGTGTACTTTCACTGCCATGTCCCCTGAGTCCCCTGTGTATGTTAGATGGTGTAGTCATCCTTTGGAGAAGGATTCAAAAGAATATTTCTAAATGAAGGAAATAGCAGAAGAAGGAGTTTATGTAAATATGAAAGTGAAAAGTGAAACTTGGATAAATCTGGATTGACAGTCCAGTCCTTTACATTGGGCTGTCCCGGTGCTGAGATGTCAAAGGAAAAAGCAAGTCACTTAGGGGAAGAACACTTTCACACAAATAGAAACTTCATTGTCCATTTGACAGCAAGACAATTATTGAGCAGTCAATTGTGTTTCAAGCAGTAGCAGAGATGCTGGAAAGAGAAAGAAAACCAGGACCATACTTTATAGCACTTCTATTAAGAGAGAACATTTGAAGTAGTTATAAGAATACATTCTCTCTCTCTCTCCAAACACACACACACACATACACATATATTCTATGTACTACTAGTTGTAAACATACATATATATTCTCCATAGTCTTTATATTTACTAATAGTTTTTAAATATATATCCATAAATATGTATATATTTACTATGGCTTTTATGACATATTCTTTATGTGATTTGTAATATACTATGTACATACATGTCAAAAGTACATGTACCAAAAGACATAACTCCATTAAAATGAAGAGAAATACAATTATTTTTTACTCTTAAGTTGACTGGTAAGAGAAGGGAGGTCTACACACAAGACCTTGCACCTGACTTATATTAAGCACTCAGTGAATACAACATTCTTGAGTGAGTTTTGAAGAGATGGGTCTCTTAAAAATAGATCGAGTGGAAGATGTAGACAAGAGTGTAGCCACAGGAACAAATTAAACAAAAATCATGGACGTTCAAAGCTGTGGTTATTAATGAAAGACACAGATATTTTCATTTTCTTGAACTTCACAACATTTCCACAAGCGTGATGTGGGATAATATAAGTAAGTCCACTATCGATTGGTGAGATTATCTTTTCCAGTCACTCTAAAAGCTGCATCAGCTTGGCTTATTACAGGGTAAACAGCTTCAGACTTTCGGTGCTGTCTATCACATGACTCTGGGAACCAGCAGTTAGCGTAATGGCTATGTCGCTGGACTCCCACGTAGTCGACCGCGGTTCGCGTCTCGGACCCGGTGGCTTACAACTCACGCCGGGCGCGTGTGCGTGCGTGCCCAAGATCCCGAGAGGAGAATGGAGGAGAAGGGATTGCGGCGTGACCATCCCCCCTGGGGGGTGATTTCTCGCTTTCTGTCTCTATGTCTCTCTCTGTCTGTCTGGCGAGCGCACGCGCCCTATAGCGAAAAAACCTCTCAAAAAAAAAAAAAAAAAAAAAAGAATTGTGCAACCTCAAATGAAGAAATGAGAAAATGGAATTTCCCAGTTAATTCATTTGTTACTTGAAATAATACAGATATCTGTTGCAAACAAGGATCGAATAGAAATGAAACAGAGGAATAGTACTATTTAGATAATGACTTAAATTTGAGAACTGTGTCAGCCTGATTTTCTCAATAGCACTATAAAAGAAATGATGACAAAACTTTACCTGACATTGCAGTTGAAAACGTGCTTCCTTCAGTGAGCTCTCTCTAAAGGTAACCTTTGGGCTGAATGTACAATGTCCTTCCACTGAGAGGGCTGCTTTCTCCTTTGAGAATCATAGGGGCAACCCAAACTCAGAGGGCATTGTGGGACCTCAGACTGTGACTGTATTTGGAGACTGGATGTTCTAAGAAGTAATTAAGTTAATGGGAGATCATTAGTCTAGGCCTTCACCTAGTAGAACTGGTATTTCAATGAGAAGAGAACAGCAGAAGGACCCCTGGAGGGATGATCATGGAGGACAGGGACAGGAGATAGCCATTTATAGAGCAAGACTAAGGGCCTCAGCAGAAACCCACCCCACTGATACCTTGATGTTACACTTATAGTCCCCAGAACTATGACAAAATAAATTTCCGTTGTTTAAGACACTTGTAATAATTCTGTTACGGCAGCACTAGCAGATGAATACCAGAATGCTGACACATTTTTATAAGGCCAGTTTTATCATATGCATTTTTCTGTTTTTCAATCAAATATATATTAGGTCATGAGGAAAGTCATGACTTATATTTCCATGTTTCTCTAAGCAAAAATGCATCACAACTTTCCCGAAACCATAACACACACACACACACACACACACTTAAAAATAGTCACACAAACACATACACACATCTAAATAATATATTTTAGAGAATATGTATCAGATTTTGGGAGTTGTATTGTTCTTGTTAATCTTTTTCCTTTTGAATATTTTATATTCAATTTCAATTCCTCAGTTGACTGAGATGGTACCTACATTTGTACACACATGTACTCATATTTGTCCATACATACATATGTATATATTCATACATATATTCTATGCAACATCTTTCCTGAACTTGGAAAAGAACAGTCAAAAGATTAAGATTTCTAATACAAGATCATAAAGGGTGAAGGAAGGGAGAGACACAGGAAGTGAATGGGTAACTATGAACACCGCTGACATCCCACCAGAGACAAATCCCTTGGATCTGGGAGATCCAGGGGACAGAACCACTCTTACTTTCTTCCTTAGGGTTTACATTTTCCAGTGCGATTTAATTGAAAATACTTCTAAAGAACTTGCACATCATGAGCTCTTCTAATGCCTAGTACTCTTAATTATAGATTTTCTTTCATTCGCTAATACAAACTAGCTATGTATAATAATATATTTGTCAATGTGATTATTAAAATAAAGTACAACTATTCATCAATATAGGGTATTATTTTTTTTTCAAGGAGGAACTTGTGATTTTCCAGACATAAAACATGGAAAAATTTATGATGAAAACAGCTATAAAGATACTTTCCCAGTTCCTATAGGAAGACATTTCTACTACACTTGTGATCATAGTTTTGTGTCTTCTTCCCAATCTCTCTGGAATCTAATAAACTGTACAAAGGAAGGATGGTTGCCAACACCAAAGTGTCACAGTGAGTAAACCCCTGACCCTTATTGTGATGAATTATTTGGTGTGTTCAATGAGTGGCAAGAATATGCCAAAAGTCATCATGGAGCCACGACCATCATAGAGGCAGAGATGAGAGGAAGTTACAAAAATGAGATATGTCACTCTTCTTTTGTGAAAAGATGTTCATTAAAATCAGAAAAAAGATACAGACCTATTTGGAATACTTAATTATTTTTGTTTCAAATACTAATTGTTAATACTTTTAGCTATCAATATTTAATATTAATGCACACTTTTGATAATTGTATTGATGCAACTTTTCTATGTCTAATTTTTATTCAAAATGAACTATCTCTTTGAATATTCTAAAAGCGCTTTTAAAAGAACTATTAATTTAATTTTTTTATTATTATAATTATTACTAAATTTACTATAGAGTGCATGCACTCATCAGAGAGAGACAGAGAAAGAGCAAGAGAGAGAGAGAGAAAGTGAGAAAGCAAACAGCCAGATACAGGACTCAAACCAGGGTCCGTCATGTGGGAGTCCAGCACCCTAACCACCATGCCTCCTGCTGACTCTCTAAGAGCATTTTAAACTATTTTCTCTGCTTTTCACTTAATTGACTGGACATATGTTCCTTAAAATCACACCTGTCTTATTCTCTCACTCAGTGCAAAAAAAAAAGAATGAAGTGAAGAAGGTAAGACCAGGATGGAGATGAACAAGAGTCAGACAAAAGAAACTAAAATCTCACCTCCTCCCCTGGAAAGCAATTTAGGTGATCACATGGGATAATGAGGGTAAAATGTCGTATCTGAAAGAAATTTCAGCTAGGTGTTACCCTGTAGTATATTCATTCTACTCACATTTTCACACGTAAAGTCAGACATGTATTCACTGATATGTACATACCAGCTAAACTTGCTAGTGAAAGTAATCAGATTACTTAAGAAACTTTGTGAATCAATAAAATATGGGGGGGGAAAATGAATGAAAAACAACTGTAGACACCTAAGATAGTGTGGGAGGAGGGTGGGAAATGGCAGAGGGTGAGAAATAGTTGTAAAAAAAAAAAATATATTATATATATATATATGAAACTAGAAATGGAAAATTAATGATGATAATATATATGATTAAGCCACTATGCAGTATATTTTGTATGGAAAAATCACATTTTGTATGCTGTGACAATGCTCAGGGAATTAATGCAAATTAATTAATTAATTAAAAATGTTTAAATGTTTAAAACGTTTAAAATGTTTCAGAAGAAAATTACAGTGTACTTGTAACTAGATTCTAGCTTTGTCCATAGTTTTAGTTTAAGATATTTTGTGAATCAATAAAATGTGGGAAAAATATAAAAAAAATATTAAATTAAATTAAATTTAAAAAATGAAATGAGAAAATAAAAAAAGAAATTTACAAATATAACATGCTTCATATATACAAAGTAGTGGTCAGTGATGTTACATCTTCCCTTTTCTTTTTTAACATACTTAAACTAAGTGGAAAGAATCTAAATTTTCCCCTTGGATTCTCTTCATTAGTTTGCCAGATGTAAGACTCTTTCCTTCCAAGTTTTACCTTAGTTATCTCTTTGGTCTTCAGGACAGTGCTTTTTCCCTTGGGTAGAAAATGGTCAATCTGCATCCTCGGGACGAACCCACCTTGAAGGTGAGGCTGCACAGATTGTCTGTAATGCGGGCTACAGCCTTCCAGACAACCAGAGCAGTACAACATGTGCAGAAGGTGGTTGGTCCATCCCTCCCAAATGCAGCCGTATCTGTAAGTAAAATACAGTACATTTTTATGTGGCAAAAATATAACTGTACTAAACATGTGAATTATTACTTTAGTTAGCTATTGTTACCTGGTTAGTATTATAGTTCTAATTAGGTCAGGTAAATTTGCACATCTTTGGGAAAAATCAATAGAATATAAATTAATCTGTTTACATCAATTAAATGCAGACATAATAGAAAACAGTAATCAAAAATGGGGTTAAAAATTTTAAAAGACCCATGTTTCAGTAACATGAATTTAATGTTTATAATGAAGTTATATAAATCATGGGAGTAAAATATAATTTTATGTGGAGTGATAGCTACAATGCCATATTTATGCAATTAAGTAGAAAAATATGTGACATTAGTTTTTACTTGAATATGTTAAAAAGTTTATATCATCTAGAGACTATTTAGCACAAAATTATTTATAATTTCGGATTAGAATTTTGTACTTCTGAATTTTAGGTTTACAGTGTATAACCGATAACATGGAAAACTCTTCCATCGGAAATCTTATTTTTTAAAGACTTAATTATTTAATTTTATTTATTCATTCATTTATTTTAATTTGACCAGAGAGAGAGACACACACACACAGAAAGAGAGAGAGAGAGAGAGAGAGAGAGAGAGAGAGAGAGAGAGAGGAAAAGAGAAGTGAGAAAGCAAGCTACCAGGTCCAGGTGGTTGGCCATGTAGGAGTATCCAGTGCCTTAACCACCATGCCACCTGCTGGTCCCTGGAAATCTTATTAACACTAGGGATATATTGGAATTGAACTTGGATTGGACTTTCCCATACTTTTATATGAAAACAAAACAGTTGCCGAATTTGAAGAACTTGAGAACCGACAAGTGAGAGTCCTAAAGCACCAAGTTTCTAAGAATGGTTTCTATTACAGCCCTCCACATCTTCCCGTTCTAGTGCTGAAAACTGTTTTTCACCACCTGAGTACACTGATTGCATGTCAGGGTATACCTGTGGTCCAGGCTAACTTGAAGACAGGGGTGGGAGAATTGAAAAGAGTTGTGGCCTTGTCAAGGGTTCTGTTGTCAGTGTCTACCTTGAGACTTGCTCCTGTAAGGAAAAGGTTAGAAAAAAAAAGGAGACACAGAAGCAAAGATGCAGATGAACACAGACAAGCTGTGTTGCTTAGTCATGCTGAGCTTTAGTTATCATTTTACCAGGCATAGTGAACTGTTTTGCCAGTTTTCAAAGATGCAGTTGAAGTTCTACAGTTCTACAGTTATACACCTTTAGTGTATAAGTTTTCCAATCTTGTTACTATCATGTGTGATCCTGTTATGCATCACAGGTCAAGCCAGATTACTTATCTGTAAATGTGCCTTTCCTATGCAACTTCGAGGAAGGCTGTTGAGTATGCATCAAAGAGGATAATGTGTAAGCCATAAACATATAGAACAGGCATCGCATGACCTAGCTAGAGTCAGGATGTTTCCTGTGCAACATGAATGTTTTCATAGAGCCCCTCATATCCAAGGCATGTGTCAGCCAGCTCTAGTGAGTAATTAATGAGGCATACAGATAGCAAGGCTGCATAATCTCACATTCTGTCTCTGTCTCTTTTTCTCTCAGACACATGATATTTTAAAATAAGCTTTAGAATAAAACTAAACCCAATAATTTATTATATTACAGTTTCTACGGTTCAGAAATCTAAACATGCTTTACTAGTGATTCTGTTATATCTTCCTGATGGGGTATACATTCCTGAATGTTTGAAGTCCTGCCTCGACTCTTGTAACAACTATTGACTTAAAATTTTGGCTAATATCACCCAACTCTCTTTTGGTTACTGTTTGTGTGGAATCTCTCTTTTTAGCCTTTTACTTTCCACCATTTTCAGTTTTTGGATCTGAAGTGACTCTCTTATAGACAGCATATAGATGGATCATGGATGTTTTAAATTTATTTAAATATATTTTATTTTAAAAATAGATAAAATTGTAGTCCTAGATCATGTATAATATGATATTTCAAATGCATATACATTATGGGATGAGTAAATCTAGTTAATTAATATTAGTATACTTCACATAGTTACCATATTTGGGGTGAGTATGCATCACATCCATTCTCTGCATATTTTTATCCCTCCTGTCTAACTGAAAATTTGTATACTTTTATCAGCACCTCCCTAATATCTTTCAGACACTCGAATCCCCTCCTAGTCCCTGGTATCTACAATTCTGCTATTTCTATCAGAGTAACATGCAGAAAAACAAAATGTCACATGATCTCATACATTTGTGGAAATCTTTTTGTCTTATTATATTTTTCATTTTCATCATTCCTATTGGTGCTTGAGCTTCATTGTCAACTAATTCCAACATCTGGTGATTTGGTATTGGTCAATTTTGTCTCTTTTCAAATATTCTTGGTTCCTGGTCTGACAAGTAATTTTTCATTGTATCCTATACCTCTGAGTAGTAATAATCAGGATCTAAATTTTATTTAAATCTTCTATTGTATCAAGTGTATGTTGATAGAGCACTTACAAGGGAAGGAGGCTTATTGCTGCTGGATAGACTGAAAATTAAGGCTCAACCCTTGTCATTGCTGCTATCTCCTAAGTATTTCATTCTTACTGGGCAGGACACGTGCCCAGGCTTCCCTGTTGGTCTTTATACCACAGGAGAGGAGTGGTGCCCTGTTCTGCCATTGTGGACAGAAGTATAAGGCTCTGTTGATACCAAGGCAATGGGAAGAAGCATCTGTCTAGGCTCCCCACCTGATCTCTAATGCTCTGGATGTGATCCACAGATTTTCTATGGTGTTTTCAAGAGTAGGTTGAGTATCATAAAAGAAAACATCTCTCAGGCCAGTCAGCTGGTGTGGTGGTTAAGGTGACTGGATCTCCCATAACTGACTGCACAGTTCGAATCCTAGAGCTGGCGGCTTGAAAAATATGTTGGGTGCTTGTGTGTGCATGCTGGAAGTCCTGAGAAGAGAATGAAGGAGAAAAGACTGCGGAATGGCCATTCCCTTCTGGAGGATGATTTCTCACTTTATTGCTTTCTCTTTCTCTCTGTCTGTTTTTCTCTCCAGCAAGCACACATGCCCTGTAACAAAAAAGAAAGAATGTAAAATAAACAAATATTTAACAACAACAAAATCACCCCCCCTAAATCCCTTTCCTTTAAAATCCCTAGTCCCTACTCTTTTTTCTTTCTTTCATTTCTTGTTTTTTAAAGATAAACAAACAAACAAAAAAGACTTCCTACCCTAAGAGAAGGCTGTTCCTTCTCTTAACAATTTTCCTGAAAGGACTTTGAGAAGAAAGGAGGTTTTATTTCAGTAATAGTTTACAAACTGAGAAGAGGTAGTCAATGCTCAGAAGGAAAGCATGCTTGGAGGAACAAAGAGATAGCCCTTACCTGTCTTACCACAGTGCAGGGCACCAGGGACCAGTTTCATTGAAGACAATTTTTTTATGGACAAGGGTTGGGGGAGGGCTTATAAGAGCACACAACCTAGATCCCTTCCATTGCCAAGTTCACAATAGGGTTTGTGGTCCTCTGAAAATCTAATGTCCTGATCTGACAGCAGGCAGGGCCCAGGTGGTAACAAGAGCAATGGGGCTGACTGTAAATACAGGTGAAGATTCACCTGCTCACCCTCTGCTCACCTCCTGCTGTGCTGCCAGGCTCCTAACAAGCCATGACTCGTATCTTGGAGTTGGAGACCCCTACCTTATAGGATCCTCCTTACATACATACCTAGTAGGAGAGATGTTCTTGAGTAGTTATGAGGGGGCCTGGCATGGGTGCACTGACTGAATACATATGTAACTCACATCACATATGCACTTTGGGGCAGGGATTTTGTAATTAAATGTAGAGAAATTTGACCTTCTATGTCAACAGGTAAACTATAGGGTACAAACTCATCCTACGTGTGGTCTGAAAACCCAGCTGATCCCTGTGCCTAGGTCTGTAATCACTTATCCAGAAAAGATATTTGTGAAGTTAGCTTCTCTCCAATGGGATGCACTGTGGTAGATGCTGGTAGCAGTTGGAGTTCCCAGGAACTGCTTGTTCATGGAGAAGAAACCTTCCGTTAGTTAGTATTTTCTCTACACAGGAAGAACTGACTGACCCCAGCCCTAGCAAGGCTGCCTGAGATTTTTAGTACATCTCAGTTTTGCTGCAGAGCCCACGATCTGATTATCAGGGCATATTTTAGTGTTTCCCTGAGAGTTTTGCTAAAGACAAAGAGGTTCTTCTAGGGGCTTTGCGCGTGTACGGATGAGTCTTTCTGGTCAGGAGTTTGTCTCATCCCATGTCTGGAACATGGAAAAGTCTCACATAGTTTCACCCTTCCACATCAGTCTTCTCATGTTTGTTTTACATAAAACACTCAGAATTTTGAGCTGTACTTTGTAGAGGGTAGAAGAAATCCTTCTACTCTGTATTTATGAAACAGTAAGTTAACATTCCCTCTTCCACTCTACCAATTCCTATTCTTTGGGTGTTTAAAGAGTTATTTTTTAACTTTAAAAAAATGAAAATTTGCAGCAATGAGTAGACTCTACAGAGTCATTCCATAATATTGTACCTAAGTAAAAGGGACTTTCTATTATGAATAGCTCTATATCTGTCCAGAATTAACCATGATTAGAATAGAAATTTTATGATGAATTATGGCAAAGAAGAATCTTTTTAAGGTCTATGTGTACTTCAGCATGGCATGAAAAGAAGGGCTACCAAATGTAATATTCACCTGCTTTGGTTAGAATTTCTCAAATCTATCTCTTCTCAGCATCCTACATCATGATATTCCATATTATGATTAATTAGTATTTGCTTCAATTTAATCATTATTTTTATTTGCTCGCTTAATAAATTATTAATTAATACTTTTAGATCCTAAAGACAAATATGAGCCCCCTCCACTTATTGACATGATGACCTTATGTCATTCCCATTGCCAGTGTACTCTCTAGGATCATCAGTTGAATGTCAGTGCCAGTCCCTGAATCAACTTCACGGTCACAAACAGATAACATGTAGAAATGGACAGTGGTCAGAACCGCCAACACGACTACATAAGTAATGTAATATTCTTGTGGATCCAGGGAATAATCACTGTACTGAGTATAATATTTAACTAGGTTCATGAAATTTTGCCAGAAGGCATGTGCACTCACCAGAAAGAGAGTACTCCCTCTCAATGGTGTGGTTATGTCACTAATTTTTTTCCCTCCATTTTTTCAGTCCATCAAGATTTGAGGACCAGCAGTGGTATGGTTGTTAAGGTGGATGGATCTCACATGGCTGAATGTGTGGTTAGAGGTTCAGGCCCAGGGGCTTGTAAAACATACCAGGCATATGTGCTGTATTCCCCAAGTCCTGAAAGGGGTAGTGGAGGGGAAGGGACTGTGGCTTGGACATCCAGCTATGGAGTTCTTTCTCACTCTCCCCACCCCCATCTCTCTCTGGTGAGTACACACACCCTCTGAAAAAATTTTATAAAAAGAAAATAAAGATGTTGGCCATGACATATCCCTGGCTAGTATTGCAAGCCACTGGAACCAGGATTTGAACCACAGTCATCTATGTGGTATCTGTCTCACAATACACGGGACTTAACCACTGAGCTATGGGGCCTGTCTTGATAGTAAGCTGCTTATAATAGAATTCTCACAGATTAGCAAACATTTGATCTGCTGACTGATTATCAGATATTGATATGTAAAGAAATAAGGCATCAAAATTAACTTTTAATATTTTGCTATGAAATATTCACTTGACAATTAAAAATGTCTCTATGTTTACAGTGTGAACTGTGATGATTTGATATGTCTGTAGTGTAATGATTACCAGTCCAGTTACTGAATGCATTTATTACCACCCATAGATACTGTTGTGTGTGGGGGCATGTGCGTGCATGTGGATGTGCATATATTTGTGTGGTACATGTATTTGTGTGGTGCTCTCATGAAATTGCAAGTAAATAATACAGTATCTATTTTTTAGAATTATTTTACTTATTTATTATTATTATTTTAAATTTGACCAGAGAGAGAGAGAGAGAGAGAAAGATGGAAAGTGAGAAAGCAAGCCACATGGCCCAGGACTTGAACCATGGTTGGTCATGTGGGAGTCCAGCATCCCAACCACCATACCACCTGCCAGCCCTAAATACAGATCTATTAATAACTATTGTTACTATTCTGTACATTAGCTCTCACAATGATGGATACATTTATTAACTTATATTTTGCTTTAGTCTATCATTAAGTCACATGATTTCATTTTTTTAGATTCTAACCAAAAATGTGGGCCCCCCCATCTATCGACAATGGAGACATTACATCATTCCCATGGCCAGTTTACTCTGAGGGATCATCAGTTGAATATCAGTGCCAGTCCCTGTATCATCTTCATAGTCACAAATAAATAACATGTAGAAATGGACAGTGGTCAGAACTACCAAAATGCTTATGTAAGCACTTCACAGAATAGTTGGAATCTGGGAAAATACTTTATTAAAGACATTCAGTTATTTCCTGAGGAATAAATGTGTACAATGTATATATTATGTCCATTTGCCATCTCTAAAATATATTTACCTCAAAATGAAGAATTGGTGGTTGAAGAATGATTATGGAGCTTCTCTAGGGAATTACTCTACTTATAAGAAGTGTGAGCTCTAGTAAGGGCATGATTTAATATTTAGAGTTCAGGAAATAAGGGAAACCAACAAATGAGATATTATATTATCCACTTCCAATTTTTAAAATTCAATTTTGCCTGGTATTTTTTCCATTCTTTCTTTGAATCTATTGAAGTTGCTATGCTGAAATGAATTTTGTGGAGTCAGACGTAGCTGGTTCTTATGTCTCGTTGTGCCACTCATGGTCTTTTAATTGGCATAGATAGACCACTAACACTCAAGTAATTTAAAAGCATGTCTGTCTTTTATTCCTCTATTTCACAGTCTTGTTTTTCTTTCCCTCCCATTCTTGTGGGAAATATTTTTAAAGAATTTTAATTTGATTTTGGTTTATTGTTTTCATTTATTTCTCTATAGCTTCCCCTCCTTTAAGTTGTTGATCTTGGTATCCTAGCATATATGTATGTAACTTACTCTCTACTGACATTTACATTTGACCCTTCAATTTTAATATGGAAACCTTATTTTTAAATAGATTTGTTTATCCTTCCCATATTTTAAATGTAAATGCCTTCATTACCTTCAGTACATACATAAGCACCAAATCAAATTACATTATCTTGATTTAAACAGCAAACATAATCGAACCAATTAAGAAAAAGATTTTTTTTTTGGCAAGTTTTTCCTATATGGCGCATATGCTCACCAGAAAGACAGAGAGAGACAGAGAGACAGAAAGTGAGAAATCACCAACCCCCAGGAGAGATGGCCATGCTGCAATCCCTTCTACTCCATTCTCCTCTTGGGATCTTGGGCATGCATGCACATGCACCCTGCGTGAGTTTAAGCCACCAGGTTCAGGACTTGAACCATGGTCGACTGCATGGGAGTCCAGTGACATAGTCATTACACCAACTGCTGGTCCCAAGGCTGTTTTTTTATTTATGTATATTATTATTATTATTCATACATTGCATAGCTATACATCATTTAGATTCTGAAGAGACTTTACCCAGCATGATATGTACCTCAGTCCAGCCCAGTTGAGACTACCATACACATCCTTGTCAACAGATAATAAACTTTATCTGTGTCCCACAAGTGTCTTACCTCTACATTTTCCCCCCAAATTTCCTATGCTCTTCCCCTCCCACACTCTCTTTCCAATTTGACTCTAGTATCCTTTACAATTTTTAATACTTTTATGTTCTCCAATCTTTCAGTCTCTACCACAGAGTGCAGACAGTCGGTATATGTTAAGAGGAGACATACAATATCTCTCTTCTGTAGCCTGACTTGCTTCACTCAGCAACAAATCTTCCATATTTGTCCACTTTCTATCAAATTATCTCTGCTGTCTACAGTTGTCTTCCATTCCTTTCCCCCCCATATTTTATTGATCACACCATTTCTTAAATAATCTAACTACTTTCAATAGCAATTTCAGCTGGTAATTTCAAGAAAAGCAGTTTTGAAATGCTAAGGAACTTTGCTTAAAACTTAAAGCCAGGAAACAGGTTAGAATTCTGTTCAAATAGTAGGTACATGAACCTATCAACAGCTCAAGACAGGACAAAAACCCTTAAAGCTGGACAACAAAGCCTAGAAGAAAAGCAACAATATTTTAGTCAAAAGTCATGGGAACCAGCAGTTAGCGTAATGGCCATGTCGCTGGACTCCCATGTAGTTGACTGCGGTTTGCGTCCCGGACCCGGTGGCTTAAAACTCACGCCGGGCACGTGTGCGTGCGTGCCCAAGATCCCGAGAGGAGAATGGAGGAGAAGGGATTGCAGCATGACCATCCCCTCTGGGGGGTGATTTCTCGCTTTCTGTCTCTATGTCTCTCTCTGTCTGTCTGGCAAGCACATGCGCCCTATAGCGAAAACCTCTCCAAAAAAAAAAAAAAGTCATAAAATGCTATTTCACCAGTTCAGTCTCATGTACTTAATCTATCTTCTGTTGTGGTTTGATCTTCCTGATTGAACTCTGGAATATAATATTCAACTCCAGACTTGTCCCTATGATTAACTTGGCAAGTTTCTTAGTTTCTTAACTTTTATTTCTGTGTGTCTGTGGTTAATTTTCCTGATATAGCATTCCCTTGAGAACTTCTTGGAGATCTGGTCTGGTGTTGGTAAATTCTTTCAGGTTTTGTTTATCTGAGAATGTTCTTGTCTTTTCTTCCCAAATGAAGGATAATATTGCTGGGTACAGTATCCTTGGTTGAAATTGCCTTTCCCTGAACACTTTGAATATATTTTCCCATTCTTTCCTCGCTCACATTGTTTCTGATGAGATGTTTGCTGTTAGCCTGATAGGATATCCTTTGTAGGTAACTTGCCGTTTTTCTCCTGCCAATCTTAGTATCTTGTCTTTGTCTGTGGTTTTGGTCAATCTAGCTATAATTTGTCTTAGAGAAGATGTTCTTGGGTTGATTCTATTTGGGGTCCTTTGTATTTCTTGGGACTGGATCTTTGAGGTGCCTCTCTAGGTTTGGAAAGTTTTCTTGCAGGATTTCATGGAATACATTATCAATGTCCTTATAAGTCTCTTCACCTTCTGGGATGCCATTTATCCAGATGTTTGGATGTTTGATGGTATCTAGTATTTTTCGTATATTATTCTCATTTTTTTGTGTCAATTTTCTCAGTCTTTGTGGTGGATTTTTCTAGGTCAGCAATTTTCTCTTCTACATCTGAGATTCTATTTTCTGTGTTATCTAGGCTGCTTTTAATACTTTCAAGGGAGATTTTTGACTTCCTGTATTATAGCCTTCATCTCTAACAGGTCCACTTGACTCTTTTTTTTTTTTTTTTTCCTTTCTTTTTTTTTTTTTGGAGAGGTTTTTGCTATAGGGCGCGTGCGCTCGCCAGACAGACAGAGAGAGACAGAGAGATAGAAAACAGGAAATCACCCCCCAGGGGGGATGGCCACGCTGCAATCCCTTCTCCTCCATTCTCCTCTCAGGATCTTGGGCACGCACGCACACGCGCCCGGCGTGAGTTTAAGCCGCCGGGTCCGGGACTCGAACTGCAGTCGACTACGTGGGAGTCCAGCGACATAGCCATTACGCTAACTGTTGGTCCCCACTTGACTCTTTTTTAAAGTGTGTAATTCCTCTTTTAGATCTTGCAAGAATTTTCTCATCTCCTGGAACTCATCATCTCCTTTCTCCTTTCTCTTCTGCAGTTCATCATCTCTCTTCTCTTCCATCTCTGTTAGCTTTGCTATTATGAATATTCTAAATTCTTTATCAAACATGCTCATGATTTCCATTGAACTGTCTGTGGATAAAGAGGAGTTATTTTTTTCCCGTGGAGGAGAGGTATTTTCTTGCTTTCCCATATTTCTTGTGGCCCTGCCGTGATTTCTAGTCATCTAATAGATGGTGTGTTTCTTCTCAAACTTGAAGTTCAATCTGAGCGTTCAGGAGCGTACAGAAAGAGGTGATCTGGAATCTCTTTGCTGTTCCATTTTAATCTCACTCGAGTTTGTGGGCTGGAAGCCGAATTATCAGTAGAAAATCTTCATTTTTCTTATTTCCCTGAAATGACTAGTTCTCGGGAGCCATGACAGTGTCTTCTTCAGAAGGCCTGTCCCTTGCCTCTTCCACCTTGTTTTTTTTTTATGGCTGAATAGTATTCCATGGAGTATATGTGCCACAATTTTTCAATCCATTCCTCTGTCTATAGACATTTGGGTTGGTTCCATGTCTTAGCAATCATGAATAAGGCTGCAATGAATACAGATGTGCAAGTGCTTTTCTAACTGAGTGCTCTCCTGTCCTTTGGATAGATACCCAGGAATGGAATGCTGGATCATATGGTAGATCTATTTGAAGATCTTTGAGGAACCTCTATATCATTCTCCAAAGTGGCTGGAGCAATTTACATTCCCACCAACAATGTAGGAGTGTTCCCTTTTCACCACATCCCCTCCAGCACTTATCATTATTTGTTTTTTTAATCTTTGCCATTCTGACTGGGGTTAGGTGATATCTCATTGTTGTTTTGATCTGCATCTCCTTTATAATGAGGGATTTTGACCATTTTTTTCATATGCTTTTTGGCTGTTCATATGTCTTCCTTAGAGATTTGTTTATTCAGCTCATTTCCCCATCTTTTAATTAGGTTAATAATTTTCTTCCAGGTAAGCTGCTTGAGTTCCCTGTGTATTCTGGTTATCAGTCCCTTATCTGAGGCACAGTTAACAAAAATTCTCTCACCTTCTGAGAGTTGTCAGTTCACACTAATTACAGTGTTCTTTGTTGTGCAGAAACTTCTTAATCTGATGTAATTTCACCTGTCTATTCTGGGGATTATTGCCTGTACTTTGGGGGTCTTGCTTAAGAAATCTTTGCCTACCCCAATGTCTCCCAGAGTCTCCTCAGTGTTTTCCACCAGTAGTTTTATAGTTTGCGGTCTTAGGTTTAGATCTTTGATCCACTTTGAGTTAATTTTTGTTAATGCTGACAGATAGGAGTTCAGATTAATCTTTCTGCAGGTGGTTACCCAGTTTTTCCAACACCATTTCCTAAAGAGGTTTCCCTTTTCCCACTTGATTGAATGGTACCCTTTCTCAAAGATGAGTTGGCTATATGATTTGGGGTTTATTTCTTGAGTCTCTACTCTGTTCCATTGGTCCTCATGTCTATTTTTGTGCCAATACCATGCTGTTTTGATTATCACAGCTTTGTTATATATTTTGGGGTCAGGAAGAGAGATGCTACCTACTCCAGTCTTCTTGCGCAGGATGGCCTACTCTGGTCTTCTTGTGCAGGATAGTTTTAGCAAAATGGGGTCTTTTATGGTTCCAGACAAATTCTACGATTGTTTTTTCTAGATCTGTGAAGAATGTCTCTTGTAATTTTATTGGGATGACATTAAACATGTAGATTAATTTGGGCAGGATTGCCATTTTTATTATATTGATTCTGTCAGTCCAGGAACATGGGATGTCCTTCCACTTTTTAGTGTCCTTTTTGATGTCCTTTTTAAGGATTTAATAGTTTTTCTTGTAGAGGTCTTGGACTTCCTTGGTTAGTTTTATTCCTAGGTATCTTACACATCTTGTGGCTATGGTAAATGGAATTACATTCTTCAGTTCTATCTCTGTCTGCTTGTTGTTTGTATATAGAAATACTATAGATTTTTGTAAGTTAATTTTGTATCCTGCCACTTTACTGTATGCATTTATTACTTTGAGACATTTTTTCATGGATACTACTGGGTTTCCATGTATATAATCATGTCATCTGCAAACATAGATAATTTCAGCTCTTCTTTCCCTATTGGAATATCTTATATTTCCTTCTCTTGTCTGATTGCATTGGCTAGAACTTCCATACTATATTGAATAGGAACAGAGAAAGGGGGCAGCCATGTCTTGTACCTGTTTTTAGTGGAAAAACTTTCAACTTTTCTCCATTCAGTATAATATTAGCTGAAGGTTTTTCATAAATGGCTTTTATTATGCTGAGAAACAGTCCTTCAATGCCAGTTTTACTGAGGGGCCAGCAGATGGTATACTGGTTACATTGCTGGACTCCCATGTAGTCAACAATGGTATAAGTCCCAGAACAGGCAGCTAAACTCTCACTGGGTGCATGTGAGTGCATGCCTAAAAATCCTGAGAGGAGGATGGAGGAGACGGGATTGTGGTGTCATCATTCCCTCATGGTGATTTCTCACTTTCTCTCTCTCTGTGATTCTAGCAAGCACACACACCCTATAGCAAAAATCTCTCTAAAATAAATAAATAAATAAATAAATAAATAAATAAATAAATAAATAAAGATAGTGGATTCAATTTACCACTCTTTTCATCAGTTGTTTTCTTCTCCATCATGAAATCTCTATTTCCTTTTGCAGTCTTCTAATTTCTATTTGAAGAATTCCTTCAGTGATTCTTTGAGCAGGTCTCCTTGAGTAGAATTCTCTTAGTTTACTTTGAGAATGTCTTTGTGTACCCCTTTATTCCTAAAGGGTAGGATCACTGAATGGAGAATTTGCAGTTGACAGTTCTTTTCTTACATCACTCTCTTAAAAATATGTGCCAATTCTTTGTGGCCTGTATGGTCCAAACTGAGAAACCCAATGTCATATGAATCCTTGGTCCCCAGGAGGTATGGTATAGTTTCTCTCTACTGTTTTCAAGATAGTTTTTCTTTTTATCTTTAAGTAGTTTTATTATGATGTACATTGGTATCATTTCATTGGTCTTATCTTCTTTGGAATTCACTCAGCTTCTTAAATTTTAAGGCATATTCCTTATAACCAATGTGGGAAAACAGCCATTGTTTTTTCCATTTTTTTCAGCCCTATATTTTTTCTCTCTTTCTGGGTCTCCAATAATTCCTTTTCTTCTACATATCTGAAATTCAGTTCAGTTATTTGATTTTAAGTCTATTTCCAGTCTAAGTTATTCATATAGTATATCTTAAAGTTCATGAATTTGCTGTCACTTCCAATCTATTATGAAGTCCAACCATTGAGTTTTGTTCTGTTTTTAAAATTTCTGTTACACTTTTCAGCTCTATGCTTTCTACTGGATTTAAAAAAAAAAAAAAAAACACTACTAATTTCAACATTGTGTCATCTCAGCATTCTGTTGTCTTCTTCTTTTTTGAGGTTTTCCTAGTCCTTAATACGATGAGTGATTTTGATTTTTTCTGGACTTTGGGGTATTATAGTTTGAGACTTTGAATTTTTTTTTAAAATTCCAATTCTTATTTAGCAGTTTATGATAATGCTACCCTGGGTATAAGTCCAAATTCTACACAGAACTCCGCTGACATCACAGGAGAGTGACAGTGTCTTGTTGGTCTAGGATTTTTAGTTGTACTTAGCAGAAGGAATAGAGAGAAACATTTTGTCCCCATCTTGTCAGTACCAGGAAGCTAACAATTCTCTTTTACTGTCTAAAAATTTGTATTCTTTCCATTTCTTTCAAGGAGTTGATGTTTCTTTTCTAATAAGAATTAAATTTTTTTTTGAGAGGTTTTTGCTATAGGGCGCATGCGCTTGCCAGACAGACAGAGAGAGACATAGAGACAGAAAGCGAGAAATCACCCCCCAGAGGGTATGGTCACGCTGCAATCCCTTCTCCTCCATTCTCCTCTCGGGATCTTGGGCACGCACGCACATGTGCCCGGCGTGAGTTTTAAGCCACCGGGTCTGGGACGCGAACCGCGGTCGACTATGTGGGAGTTCAGCGACATAGCCATTACGCTAACTGCTGGTTCCCAAGAATTAAAATTTTTTTAAATGACTAAAGACACAATTAACATTGCAGTATGTTACATGTAAGAGTAAGAAATTTTCTGTTTGTCTTAACTATCTACCTCTTCAGGATTTATTCATTAAAAAGAACGTTGTTAAATACTGGAATACTACATAATGGACGCATTTGTTAGTGTGTTATCTGTGTCTTCAGGGACGTGGAAGGAAGAGCTTAAAATGAAACTCTCAGTGTAAGTGGTTAAAATTTTCAAGGAATTATTTCTGGCACCAAAAATCACACACAAGTCTTGATATAATATGTACTGTTATATTTTTATTTTCTTCTTATAATTTATGCTTCTATTTTGTCTTTCAATAAATCAACTGACATGTTGTAGACTTTTCAGGAAAATGTGGGCCTCCTCCACCTATTGACAATGGCGACATTACATCATTTCCATTACGAGAGTACCCTTCTGGGTCATCAGTTGAGTATCAGTGCCAGTCCTGGTATCTACTTGAGGGCCCCAAGAAAATAACCTGTGAAAGGGGAGAGTGGTCAGAACCACCAAAATGCTTAGGTAAGTACTTCAATATTTCACAGATCCTGGAAAAATCAGTGTAATGACTATGATATTTATTTATCTACAACAGAATTTTTACAGATTAACACACAACCATTCTGCTAAATATTTGACTACCAAATATTAATACATGAGAAAATAAAAGTCTCAAACATTCTTTTTATATTTATAGTTTATTTACTATAATATTTAACTAAAAAATAAAATTGTATATTACTATGGTGTCCAATATGGTGATTTCATGTATTCATAGTGTAATGACTACCACAATTAAATTAATGAACAATTCATCCCCACACATAGTTACCTTTTTTCAACGTGTTTGTGTCTGTGTATAGGTTTATGTGTTTAAGTATAATGAGGACACTTACAATCTGCTCTTTGACCAAATTTAAATGAAAAAGTACAGAATAGTAACCATAGTCATTATGATGTACAATAGAGCCCCAGGTCTGACATATCTTATGACTGAAATTTGTAACCTTTACCAACATCTTAATTACAAAAATGGTAGTGACAGGTTTTTAATATGATAATAGGTGTTCTGAATCTTTCAAGAAACATAGTACTCCAACTTTATGTGATTATTTCAACTTTACCTAAATCTACATTATGATTTAGGACTTTGGAAAATAATTCCTGAACTTTATGTAACATCTTACCTGAAAGTATATAGACTTTTGTATACTACTTAATTGTTTTATGTTCATTTTTAAAATACTTTCAGATGCATGTGTAATATCGGAAGAGACCTTGGAAAAATATAACATAGTATTAAAATGGAAACAAGATCGAAAGACCTACATCCGAACAGGAGACTTTGTTGAATTTATGTGTAAACGTGGATATCGACCAACACATCCTCAGTCGTTTCGAGTGTTGTGCCAGAATGGGCGGGTGGCATACCCCAGTTGCAGGAAAAGACCATGATTAAAAAGTATTATTATAATTAAAGTGTGACAACTCACACAGAATTTTTATTACTAATTCAGTTCTTATCAACTTTATTTTGTTCAATTATTGTTTAACTCATTTTTATTCATAAATAATTTCTGTTGATTTGTGGTGATACAGTTATTACCTCAGAGACAGGGTCCTCACTTCTTGAAAATATTGCATTAAAACTTGCAAACTAAAATGCTGTGTGTCTTATTTTTAAAATGGCAAGGACAAGAAATAAGATCCTATTACTTCGGTGCCTGTTTCTATCCATCCCTATCTCAGTTCTGTCAAAGTTGTCTGCCAGTGTCTGACACTCCCGAGACTCTCCATTTCACAGGAAATGTGTAAGATATTGTTGTATTCATCTCCAGAATTATATCACTTTGCAAATTGGTAAAAACAAGTCATACTTATGTTAGTGATTAGATATAGATAGCTAGTACTTGTTACTACCATAAATAAATGTACCAAAATGATGAAATACATGCACTTTTGCATAATATCAATCTTGCACCTTTATGATTGCAAACAAAACATAAGGAGCAGCTGAAATTGAATTGTCTTTATAACTTTGTCTCATGGAATTGGCCTACTGGGCCATTCCAGAGGGATGTGATTCCCTTCTCTTTAACATTACTACATTGGAGTCCTAATTTCTAAACCTACTCTGCTGACCGTGTTCATCAATAAGCTAACCTTTACTGTAAGTTTCAAGCAATGTATGGAGAGACCAGACTCCTGAATTAGGAAAGGGAGTCTGCATTAATCTTTAATAATTTATGAGTATTTTGTTCCTATTGTATAAAACCTAACTCTATGCTCATGGCTATATGGACCATTCTGTGTCCAGCCATCAGCAGAACATTGTTCCATCCCAATGTCGGTTAATTTGTCTTCTCCTGCTGAAGCTATGGGTGTGTTTTGGGGACACGTAAAACATTATGGGCAAGTCCTGTCAGATTGCGGCTTCTTTAGAACATGTGCTGGCCAGGGTGAACAACACATATGAAAGCTGAGCTCCCTCTGCCCTTTGTGTATTTAAGTAAAGCATCACTCCATCCAGTGCCTGGTGTGTTTCCCTTGACATCTCCGATAGTAAGTCAAAAGGGTAGATGTGTAGAGCCCTCCCCTGAGATTGGCAGCTAGTACATGGTGTCCTGCTCCCTGGAAGTTATAACTGGTGCCTAGTGTTCTGTTTAACAGACATAGAGGATCCAAGTAAATTCAAAACCAAGTGGGACCAAGTCTATTATATTTGAAGAACTGAGTATAATCTTCTGTGTCTAGATGTCCTGTACTTGGGCCTCCTGGGATGGTAGCCCAATGTAGAACTTCTTGGTGTACCAGAAAGATGATGACACCCTCCTGTCAGCCGGAGAGGTCCTCTGGGCCTATGGTTCTACTTATGTGGTCCTTCTTTCAAGACATTGTTCCATCATTGTGTCCCTTTCAGTCTAGGCTGTATGTAAGCTGGTGTAACATTCTCCAAAGCATTGCCAGTCTCCCACTTCCGGACAGGGTCTTAGCTATCACACAAGATCCATCCCAGGTCTTCCCGGGTATCACGTCTCTACTTCCGGCCTTCGCTGAGGTGGATGACTAGAACCACAGAAATACACCTAGTCTTTACAGCATATTGCTGTCCAATCACACCCTCGGCTCTGTTCCTGAGCACACCATCTTGGTAGACTAAGACCTTTCAGATCATCTAATTCTGGTTTCTTTCTGAGTAAGTTTATTCCACGATTTATCTCTTTATCTTGCATCTTATGATGAGCACTAAAGAAAATTCAGGCTTTTTCTTCACAGATCACTTGGGAATCTGCTCAGTTATATATCTAAATTGATAACTGGGATGGCTAATTTTATGTGACAACTTGGCTAGATTATAATACCGACTTGCTTGATCAAAAGCTAGTCTACATATTGCTGTGAAGATTTTTTGAGATATGATTAATATTTAAATCAGTAGCCTTGTACAAAAGGGAGCAGGTGGTTAAGGCACTTGACACTTCCACATGGCTGACCATGGTTCAAGTCCTGGAGCTGGTGGTTTGTTTTGTCACATCCCTGCTCTCTCTCTCTCTCTCTCTCTCTCTCTCTCTCTCTCTCTGAGTGTGTGTGTGTGTGTGTGTGTGTGTGTGTGTGTGTGTGTCTTTCTCTGGTCAAATTTAAAAAAAGGAAAAAATGAATAAAGAAAATTAAAATAAATACTTCTTAAAAAAAAAAAAAAGAACAGATTAAGGTCTCTAATATGGGTGGGGATCACTCAATTAGTTGAAGTTTTTCAAAGAAAAAAATGAAATCCCTCAAGAAAGAAAAAACTATCATGCCTCCAGACTCTTGTTTTTGCTTGATGCTGTAACATAAATGCTTCTTTGGAAACAGAATCTTGAGGAATAGTTTTCTGAATTCGCTCTGAGATTTGAGGAATTTCTTCTCTAATATGATTAGATTAGAAGACACTAATGACTCTATGACCATTCAAAAAAGACCAGCGATGGTCCGTGGAGGGACGTGGCAATAGATATAAACAACAGTTTTTCTCTATATTCCTGATCACATACTTTTCAAGAAAATATTTCCTTAAACATTTTTATCAGATTATCAAGAATATACATTCTGTTGCATTTATTTATTTATTTATTTATTTACTTGCTTAATTTGTGATTTCAGGCTGCCAGGTCCGGGACTTGAACCAAGTCTGCCATGTAGGATTCCAGTGTCTTTATCACCACGCCACCTACTGGCCTGATGTATAATTATTTTTATTACCAGAGGATACATGTACTCTCCAGACAGACAGAGTGAGAGAGAGTACCTTTCCAATAAAAGTGGTCACAGAGCAAACCCTTCATCACTTCTCCCACCCTTTGGAATGACGGCGCATGTACACACACATGCCCAGTGTGATTTTCAAAACACTGAGGTCATGACTCAAAATGACAGTTCGCCAGGGAGGTCTGGCTGCTTCAATTACCAGTTATGGGGCTGCCCTACCAAGTATAATTTGATTGGCAGACTATTCCTAATTGTGCTAGACAAATTAGAATACAAAAAAGATTAGCTCAAAAATAATAAATTCTGGGTTCAAATGCCACATAAAAAGCCTGGAAATTTTTATGTCTTCCCTTAAAGAAAACCTTCCTTTCTGCATCCATGATGATGAGCTTGCTGAAAAACTAACACAGAATCTCATTCATCTTGCAAGTGACTAAATTGCAGAGCAAATTCAATTCCCAGTCACGTAGGGTGTCTTCAGTTAAAGTTAGGGTTTACTTGGAAATACATACAATCCTGAAAAGTAAATGGTAGACTCGTAGTAATCCTAATAAAGCTACGGGCACTAACCCTCTTAAGTCTTATTATTTTTTTATTTTATTTTATTTTATTTTTTTTGGAGAGGTTTTGGCTATAGGGCGCGTGCGCTTGCCAGACAGACAGACAGAGAGAGATATAGAGACAGAAAGCGAGAAATCACCCCCCAGAGGGGATGGTCATGCCGCAATCCCTTCTCCTCCATTCTCCTCTCGGGATCTTGGGCACGCACGCACACGCGCCCGGCGTGAGTTTTAAGCCACCGGGTCCGGGACGCGAACCGCGGTCGACTATGTGGGAGTCCAGCCAGCGACATAGCCATTACGCTAACTGCTGGTTCCCTTGAATCTTATGTTTTTTAAAACTTATTGATACACATTATTTTTGTTAGTAAGTTGATTAGAAATAATAATGTACCAGAGAATACTTGAATTATTATTGATGACAACACATTAGTTTATAGAACAGAAGATTCAAGTGACCAGTGACTCATGAAAAGATGCTCAACAGTTTTGTCATTGGTGCAGGAGAAGCGCATATTAACATCACAAAGCACGGGGCTGACCCTGGACCACAGTGGTTAAGGGAGCCAGATCTCATAGGTCTTACTGTGGTTTAGTCCTGGCCCCACAGGTTGAAAAACACGCCCAGCACTTTCCTGTTTGTACCCAAAACCTGACGCGAAGGAGGAATGGGGAAAAACAGATTGTGGCATGACCATATCCCTTTGCAATAGTTCTCTCTCTCTCTCTCTCTAAGGCATGCACCCTCTGGAAATAAAAAACCCACTATGTGGTATTATCTCATACTTACTAATATGGTTAATATTCAAGACCGCATGTCACTGTGGATGAGCGTGTGAGGAAATTAGAATTCTCACACAAGCCTGACAGGATTGTAAAAATTCACAAACACCTTGGAAAACACTGCGGCAGTTTTCCTTAAAAGGCTATTATACAGCTACCCAATAATGCAACAATTCCACTGCTAAGTATATACCCACCAGAAAGGAAAACACATGTTCACACAAAAACTTGTATACTAATTGTCACAGAAACCATATCGATCATGTCCCCCAAATGGGAAGAACCTAAACGTCCCTCAGTAGATGCTGAGGTAGCAGAAATGCGGTGTACTCATACGGTGGCACATTATTCAGCCAAGAACATCTGATGAGTTTCATTTGTCAGGAGCAGCAGCCATTCTAAACCCATGTAAGGTTGACTCTGCTCCGCCTGAGTCACATATAATAACATCCCCTGAGGTGTTACTTTGCAGGACACTGCCTAAACTCCCGAGGACACACCCAACACGCCTTTTGGCTTTCAGGCCTTTACCTCGAATCAAGGTCCAGCAGATCCTGAAAGGTGTGGTACACAATGTGACCCAAGGAAGGGGACTGGCCCCCAAAGAGCTACAAGGTTTTTTAAATTTATAAAGTTAGAAACTGGGGACCAGCAGTTAGCGTAATGGCTATGTCGCTGGACTCCCACGTAGTCGACCGCGGTGGCTTAAACTCATGCTGGGCGCGTGTGCGTGCATGCCCAAGATCCCGAGAGGAGAATTGAGGAGAAGGGATTGAGGTGTGGCCATACCCCCTGGGGGGTGATTTCTCGCTTTCTATTTCTCTGTCTCTGTCTGGTGAGCACACGCGCCCTATAGCAAAAACCTCTCCAAAAAAAAAAAAAAAAAGTTAGAAACTGGAGAATATACGTGGGTATAAATATTAAGGATGCAAGATAAAGATGGAAAAATATAAAGTGGGAACATTCCAAATATATTCAGAAATATTCACTAAGCAAAGATTCCGGATTTAATGCCACAGCTACGATTTAGAGGTTTTATTTTCTTTTTTCTTCTATAGGGCATGTGTGCTCTCCATAAAGACAGAGACAGAGAAACAGAAAGTGAGAAATAACCCCCCAGGGGGGATGGCCACGCTGCAATCCCTTCTCCTCCATTCTCCTCTCGGGATCTTGGGCACACATGCACACATGTCCAGCGTGAGTTTAAGCCACCGGGTCTGTGACTCAAACCATGGTCAACTACATGGGAGTCCAGCGACATAGACATTACGCTAACTGCTGATGACAACAGCTCGGATTTAGAAAGGGCTCTGTTTAGTTGATTACTTGGACCAAAATGTGGCCGACACTAATGAAGACGAAATGCCGACTGTCTTGCTATTCTGTAGAAAAAGACATCCTAAGGCTTGAGAAGAATGGCATGGGGACCAGCAATTGCGCTGGACTCCCTTGTAGTCGACCACTGTTCAAGTCCTGGACCCGGTGGCTTAAACTCACACCGGGCACATGTGCGTGCATACCCAAGATCTCAAGAGGGGAACGGAAAAGGGATTTCGGCGTGGCCATCCTCCCTGGTGGGTGATTTCTCGCTTTCTGTCTGTCTCTCTCTGTCTTTCTGGTGAGCGCATGCACCCTATAGCACCAAGCTCTCCAGGAAAAAAAAAAAGGAGAAGAAGAAGAAGAAGAAGGAGAAGAAGAAGGAGAAGAAGAAGAAGAAGAAGAAGGAGAAGAAGAGAAGAAGAAGAGATGAAGGAGAAGGAGAAGGAGGAGAAGGAGAAGGAGAAGGAGAAGGAGAAGAAGAAGAAGAAGAAGAAGAAGAAGAAGAAGAAGAAGAAGAAGAAGAGGAAGGAGAGGAAGAAGAAGAGGAAGAAGAAGAAAAGAAGAAGAGGAGGAGGAGGAGGAGGAGAAGGAGGAGAAGAAGAAGAAGAGGAAGAAGGAGAAGGAGGAGAAAGAGAAGGAGAAGGACAAGGAGAAGGAGAAGGAGGAGAAGGAGAAGGAGAAGAAGAAGAGGAGGAAGGAGAGGAAGAAGAAGAGGAAGAAGAAAAGAAGAAGAAAAGAAGAAGAGGAGGAGGAGGAGGAGAAGGAGGAGAAGAAGAAGAAGAGGAAGAAGGAGAAGGAGGAGGAGGAGGAGGAGGAGGAGGAGGAGGAGGAAGAAGAAGAAGAATGGCATGGTGGAGGGTTTTTATCAATTAAGACCTATCCACCCTGGGAGAATCCAGAGGACACACCTTTCACCACCTAAGTGAGAAATACACCACCTAAGTGAGAAAAACTCATTATCCTTGAAAGGCTCTGTGGTCACTCTTCTTTCCAATCCAAAAAGCACAGTGAGGGGCTGGCCCCATGCCCATCCGGGGATGCTCTCTCTCTCTCTCTCTCTCTCTATCTCTCACACACACGTGTGCCCTCTGACAAATAATAAATAGATAAATAAATAAATAAGTAAAGTACAGCAGAAACTGCTGCCACTGAATTGGAAAACCTAAACAAAGTGAGTTTGTTTTATTGTTCCTTAGACACAGTATATTTCTTTTCTGAAACTGCACATCCCTTCCCTAATCTTATGCACATACTTGCATGCATGCATGCGTGTGTGTACACACACTCCTAATGCATATTTGTTCTGAGTTCCAGTAAAATGTGAGGAACTTAACAAATGAAGCTGTCCTAGACTCCAAATTCTCTACAGGCATTAACTGAAATTTTCAATGTTCTCAGTCTTGCAGCATTTTTCTCTTCTGCTTGAAGTTTTCCCCCAGGCATGTCCAGTGTACAGAAGGTAAATAATTCAAGGGGATTTTATATGGAGATTATTGGGGATTTCCCAGGTCCCTGGTACAGAGTCCTTGTCCATGGATTTTCCAAGTTCCAGACTCAGATATCGATTTCTTATTTTTTTATTTCAATTTATTTGCATTCATCCACTGTACATCATTACAACACACAAAATGAGATTTTTCCATCCAGAGTACACTGTGTATTGTCTCAAACAAGCAGATCAGCAAACATGTTATTGTCAGCAAATAATCTTCCATTTCTTGTTTTCTGTATGTTTTGCTCTTTTTCCCCCCATCCTTGATTCCCTATCTCTTACCCTCTGCCACCTCCCACTCTCCTCCCACACTGTCTCTGGTATCTATGTTTGCTTTCTATAATGTTTTCCCCTCCACATTTTATTGAATTACTAAAGACCTTAATTAATCTTAATATTTTCATAGCAAACACAGGTGATATATTCATTTCCATGAACACAAGACTAACTTTACGCATCCTATAAAGTAGCAGCTAGCTGGGGCTATATATCTTACTGCAGTCATTGAATAGATATTTTTTTTCCTGAAAAATTTTTTTTTTGTAACTTAATTTACATTCTTTCCCTAAGCATCATCACAGCATACAAAGTGTGATTTCCCATCCAGTATATACTGCATAGTGGCTTAATCATGCATATTATAAAAATTTTCCATTTCTAGTTCCTAGAATTATTTTTACCCCTCTTTCTGACCCTCTGTCCTTTCCCACCCTCTTCTCACACTATCTTTGGTGTCTACAATTGTCTTCCATTCCTTTCCCACCCACACTGTATTGATCATACAATTTCTTACATAATCTAACTACTTTCAATGGTGAGTTCACTCGTTACTATTAAGAAAACCAGTTTTAATTTAAATCAAAGAAATTCCAAGGAACTTTGCTTAAAGCCAGGAAACAGGTTAGGATTCTGTTCAAATGGTAGGTGCATGAACCTATCAGTCTCATGTACTTTTATCTTCTGTTCTGGTTCAATTTTCCTGATTAAATTCTGGGATATAATATTCAACTCCAGACTTGTCCCTATGATTAAGTTGGCCACTTTCTTAGTTTTTGAACTCTTATTTCTGTGTGTCTGTATTTAATTTTCCTGACATAGCACACCCTTGAGAACTTCTTGGAGATCTGGTCTGGTGCTGGTAAATTATTTCGGGTTTTATTTATCTGAGAATGTTCTTGTCTTTTCTTCCCCAATGAAGGATAATCTTGCTAGGTGCAGTATTCTTGGCTGAAATTGCTTCTCTCTTAACACTTTGAATATATTTTCCCATTCTCTCCTCGCTCGCATTGTTTCCAATGAGAGATCTGCTGTTAGCCTGATGGGATGTCCTTTGTAGGTAACTTGATGTTTTTCTCTTGCCAATCTTAGTATCTTGTCTTTGTCTGCGGTTTTGGTCAGCCTGTCTATAATGTGTCTTGAAGAAGATCTTCTTGGGTTGATTCTATTTGGGGTCCTTTGTATTTCTTGGGACTGGATCTTCGAATGCCTCTCTAGGTTTGGAAAGTTTTCTTGCAGGATTTCATGGAATACATTATTAATGTCCTTATAAGTCTCTTCACCTTCTGGGATGCCATTTATCCAGATGTTTGGATATTTGATGGTATCTAGCATTTTTGGTATATTATTCTCATTTTTTGTGTCAATTTTCTCAGTCTTCGTGGTGGATTTTTCTAGGCCAGCCATTTTCTCTTCTACATCTGAGATTCTATTTTCTGAATGATCTAGTCTGCTTTTAATACTTTCAAGGGAGATTTTGACTTCCTGTATTATAGACTTCATCTCTAACAGTTTCGTTTGAGTCTTTTGTAAAGTGTGTAATTCCTCTTTTAGATCTTGTAAGAATTTCCTCATCTCCTGGAACTCGTCAACTTCTTTCTCCTTTCTCTTTAGCAGTTCATTATCTCTCTTCTCTTCCATCTCTGTTAGCTTTGACATTATGAATGCTCTAAATTCCTTATCAGACATTTCCATGATTTTCACCGAACTGCTTGTGGATGAAGAAGAGTTACTCTTTTCCCTTGGGGGAGAGGTATTTTCTTGTTTTCCCATATTTCTTGTGATCCGGCAGTGATTTCTTGTCATCTGATGGATGGTGTGTTTCTTTCAAATTCTTGAAGCACAGTCTAGTTCGCTGGAGCCATGTGGAACCTTCTTCTGAAGGCCTGGCCTCTTCTGCCACTAGCTCGTTTGCTGGAGGCTGAATTATCAGGAGAAAATCTTCATCCCCTGAAATACCTAGTTCGCTGGAGCAATGTCAGATATCGATTTCTTACACAAATACAACTCCTACTTTCTGTCTCAGTGCCATCCTTTATGCATTGCACGGACCTGGATGAGCTCTGAGTGCAGAAGGTGGAGCTCACTGATCGATGCCATCCTTTCAACGTCAGATGCTTCCCATTTCTGCCCGCTTTTGCTCACTCAGGCAGTTCATTTCACATTTGTGCTGTGTTATTTGCAGAGTTTTCCTGACATAAGCGAGTCTGCTAATTCGGAAGTTTTAATTATATACTTTACTAAAATTACTTAATATTTAGAAATCATTCTACCTATTGTAGGTAAGCAGAAGATTAAATTAATTCCCAAACATAAACTCTTTGATTTTGGTCACAATTATATTCACTCCCTATAGTAATATTATGTGAATGACTATAAAAATTTGCAGAAAAGTGGAATTTAAATACAAATTTATTTTGGTACAAAATATTTTTGGAAACTTATGCATAGATTTTTCATAATATGCATTTGCCACAAACTTTTGAAGACCCCATTAATATTTTCCATGTTAATTATATCTTTGAAAGCAGTGTTTTTTATAGTAAAGAATAGCATCTTTTTTTTTTTTCTTTTTTGGAGAGGCTTTTTTTTGCTTTAGGGCGCGTGCGCTCGCCAGACAGAGACAGAGAGACAGAAAGCAGGAAATCACTCCCCAGGGGGGATGGTCACGCCGCAATCCCTTCTCCTCCATTCTCCTCTCGGGATCTTGGGCACACACGCACATGCGCCCAGCATGAGTTTAAGCCACCAGGTCCGGGACTCGAACCATGGTCAACTACATGGCAGTCCAGCGACATAGCCATTACGCTAACTGCTGGTCCAAAGAATAGCATCTTAAAATATGGCAAGTAGAACTGCCATGTTTATGTAAATATACATATATGTAAATATGAGAAGTTGCAATAAATACAATTAATCAGCTAGTAAAGGGACAGGTGGGGATTTCAGTTATATTTCTCCAACAAAACTGATATCACTGTGTGTATAAAAATTTATAGCTAGCCTGTGGCATAGTGATTGAAGTGCTGGATCCCACATGGCTGACTGCACAGTTTGGGTCCCAGATCCAGTGGCTTGAAAACCACACTGGGCATGTGTGCGTGTGCATCCAAAATCCTGAAAGGAGGAAGAGACAGAGGAGAAGGGATTGCAGCATGGTCATTCCCATGGAGGGTGCTTTATCTTTCACTCTCCAGCCAGAGTACTCGCTGGCCAAAAATAAAATAAAAAACAAATAGACTATATATAAATGCATATGTATATTTATACATTTATATTTATATAAAAATATATGTGTGTATGTGTGTGTACATATATATATACACACACACACACACAGATAGATAGATATTTATAGCACATGTGGCCTAAAGCAAAAACCTCTTAGAAAAGTAAATGTCAAGAAAAAGCTGAAACTCTTGTTTATAATAATATGAACTAATATGATTTTTTAAATGTAATTTTCACTTACAATTAATCACTATACATCTTCACAGTGTACAACATGGTTTTCTAATGTGATTTTTGAAAAATGTATTGCTTTCTTAAACACAAGAACACGTAGTTGCATAGATAGAGGAATAGGGCCCAAATACACAAGTTGGTTTCCATAGACTGCCAAAAATAAAGGTCGGTGCAGGAAAGTGGAAGACGAGGGAACGTTTCACTGATGTGAGTGATTTCTTCCCCCAGGTTATTCTTTCCTCCAGGCTTTCTCACCTATCTTCATTTTTAAAATGAGTCTATTTCAAATAATTTAATTTAAAAATTAATCTTTTATAATACTTTAGAGCAAGTTCATTGCCATTTCTGAAGAAAGTCGGACAAGTTCGTATGAAGTAATAAATCAACTAATTATTGTGAAACCACTAACAGGGTTAGGGTAAGAATTAGGGATACTGAGGGATATTGCAATAGTTTTTTGAACTTTGATATTTAAAATTGACATAAAACCACAAGCTTCATGTGGTGCACTGTCATTCAGAGTCAGGCTCGGTGGCTAATAATAAGGCAGATTCCCAGCTCACACAGCACGGCAGGACTTTGCGCTAACGCACTCGGGGACGGCTACCATGCTGCTGCTGCTCAGTGCTGTGCTCATCCTGGGGGCTTCCTGTGCCAGCGGACAAGGTGAGTGGAAGCAGACGTGGGCTCCCGGCTTTGCTCTTAAGTATAACTTTACATGGTATCCACCTTCCAATGTCTATGTGTTGAATTTAATTGCAAAAATATTTTTAAATTAAAAATTTTAGAGGATTTAGCAATGAGGAAAACAATGAATGTCAACTATCTCCCAGTTTCCGTGAGTCAGGAGCTGCTGGCCCACTGTGGGTGAGTAGCCGTGAGTCACGCTGTTCCCGTGTTGCAGTCAGGACTTTGGCTGAGACTGCAGTATCTGAAGACCTAGGTGGGCCGGAGGATCTGCTTCCAACAGGGTTCCCTCATGTGGCTTTGTCAGAAGTCTCAGTCCCTCAGCACATCAGCCTCTCTACAGATTGATGGAGTGGTAGCTAACTTTTTGAAACAAACTAAAACCATTCTTATGTGAAAAGTACTAGAGGGCCAACAGCTGGAGTGAAGATTAAGGAACTGGATCCCATATGACCAGCTTAATGGTTTGAAAATTGGACACAGCTGCTTGAAAAGTATGCCGGGCCCATGAGCTTGCATGCCCCAAGTCGTGAGAGGAGTGAGGAGGAAAAGACAATCAATACAGCATGGCCATCCCCACGGGGAGCATTTCTTTTTTTTTCTTTTCTTTTTTTTTTTTATTTCTATTATCATCACAATCTTCTTTATATTACATTGGATTACATATAACTTTACAG
Organism: Tupaia tana; assembly: GCA_026018925.1. Lineage (NCBI taxonomy): Eukaryota > Metazoa > Chordata > Mammalia > Scandentia > Tupaiidae > Tupaia > Tupaia tana. The sequence goes on along the minus strand of JAKSZU010000007.1, from coordinate 159,159,191 downwards.
TGTATTACATTGCTTTTTCAAAAGGGAATGCCATGCATGTCAGTCAATAGAGAGAGCATTTCCCACTTTCCTTTTCTCTTTCTCCATGTCTCTCTCTCAAAATATGCATATCCTATGACAATAATCATAAGAAAAGATAAAGAGAAAACTTCTTTCATGGATCAAACATTTGAGCTCTAATATAAGTGTTCTTTAACATAACATTTTTTTTATACTCTCCTTTGTTTTTTATTCCAAGTGAAACCCTGTGACCGTCCACAAATAAAACATGGAGACCTATATCGTAACGGTAGATTCAAATACTACCCGGTGCCTCTGGGAACATCTGTTTATTATTCGTGTGAAGAAGGTTTTTATCCCCCCTCGGGATATTACTGGGGTTCCCTTAAGTGCACACAGGAAGGATGGTTACCCGCAGTGCCATGTCTCAGTAAGTGAACCTCTTTCCCGTTACACTGGGGTAAGTCCTCCAGAAGGGGGGAGGAGGGACATGATTGATGACGGTGAGATCTTCGATGGCAAAATAGGGCCAGAGGACGAGTCAGATACAGAAAAAGACCAAAATCGGTCTTTTCTGTTATAAGAAGCTTTTTATGAAAACTGCATAAGCAAAATCATAGTTTACCAGAATACCTACATCATTTATACATATATTAAGTATAAAAACTAAAGCTTAGTAACATCGAAAATTGATTTTCCATTTTCAACAAACAGTAATAGTTTTAGTTTGTTTTAAATTCGTATGTTAGTTGGGAATGTTTACATACTGTCACTTAAATATTGTAAGGATAATTTTTACTTTATTATTTTGACCAAATAAATGTTTGATTATCTCTTTCATTTATCATTTTGATGCCCCTTAGGACAGTGTACTTTCAGCTATGTGGAAAATGGAAAACATCCATATTTTTCAAAAACCTATGTACAGGGCGAGTCTGTGAACATTGAGTGCTATCGTGGCTACAGTCTTCCAGATCAGCAAACCACGATTACCTGCACAGAGGACGGCTGGTCCCCTCCCCCTAAGTGCACTCTTATCAGTAAGTGAACCACACTGAGATACCTGCAGGTCCATGAGTTTCAGAGACGCATCTATCCTAGTTGTGGCAAAATGTTTATATCAACTTTTTGTTTTGCCATCGGGCCTTGTTAGTTTTATTTATCTCATGTGTGCATAAGTAGATATGCAAATTTCTTGATAAGTCAGTATTAAAATAAATATGCCTTTCAATAAACATTAATCACACAAATATAAAATAATTTTATTACTCATTGCTATATAGAAATCACTTAACCATTTAACTCAAACTGATTACAAATTTATAGTCTAAAATTAAGCCTAAGTAATGTTCTATTTGGAAGAGTACTATAAAAATGTTATATTACTTCTTGAAAAGATGAATGGCATTGGCATGTTTGGCTCTCTTTATTTACTTGTTAATATATTTATTGCCCGAAAGTGCATGTACTTGCTAGAGAAACAGTGAGAGAGATAGAGATAGAGATAGAGAGAGATAGAGATAGAGATAGAGAGAGAGAGAGAGAGGAATAGAGAGAGCACCTCCCCAAGTGAGGCATGGTCATTTTTGATCCTTTCAAGGCTTGTTTTTAAAATGTATCAAGACGGGTTTGAGGAGCCTTTACTCTAGGACTCTTCATTCAGAATATTAATAAGGCTTTTTTTTGGAATCTCTAACTAAATGAGTGTCAAAGGGAATTCATTCTGCATGTCAAATGGTTTCATGACCTGAATTTTCATTCGTATTGTCTTCTGGTCCTGGTTGTTCCCCTGTTAGTTATTCTCTGCCCAGGCTCATGGAGTTTTTCTTACTACAATGTGTTGATTGTCAGGCAAGGTTTCAGCTAATTGCTAAGCAGATCTACAGAACCATAGCTGCTTCCTGGTTGGCTCTTTGCCCTGCTAAGTCCAGTGACCCCAGCCTATTAGATGATGCTTTTTTGTTGCTTCTACTCAGTGAGACAGCCGTTTTCTACATGAAGTCTCCTCTCTGTGCCTTTGTCTGGAAAGTTTCCCAGACAAAGTCACGTTGATCACAGGGCCCACCTCCTCTGTCCCCTTTTCTCTGTAATTACAGTCAGGGGCTGCTTGTTCCCCAGTGCCTGATGGAAGTTATTTTCATCAGTTTAGTTCAGTCTCATTTTTCTGGCTGGAACAGTTTTCTAAATTATTCTTGCCTGGTGTTTATCAATTTCTAAAACATCTTTACAAACTCACCACTTACCATTAATTTTCTCTACTATTTGTTTTCTATTTAATTTTGGCTCATAGTTAATTTTTTTCATAATGTATATATATGTTGGGTTTTGTTTGATATTTTCTCATCGAGATATTTTTATTTGTTCAGAAGTGTATTCATTTATTCTTTCCCTTGGAGACAGAGTGACAGGGAGAATAGAGAATGAAATAGACAGGGACACAGGCAGCCCCAACAGGGTCTTCACACTGAGAACCCCTTCTACCTTCAGCTCGCCTGGGTCATGGGACTGTGCACACACCAGGGGTTCTCAGAGAGGTCCCAGGATTCAAATCCTGGAACTTCTGCATGTAGGTCCAGCTTCATACACTAATTTCTTAAAGTGGAAACAATTATTCATTTTAATTTCATGTTCTGTTTAATGATAAATCTCTGCTTTAGCACTACTTCAGGAATGTTTCAGAAAATTTTATTCCATATCCTTTCATTGTGATTTAAATTCAAAATACTATTGATCCAGCAGATCGTGAAGAAATTCCAGTGCTGGACTCCCACGTGGCCGCCTGCTGTTGCAGTTCCAGCCTCAGACCCAGTGACTTGAAAATCACGCTGGGCACGTGTGCATACTTCCTTAAGATCCAGGGATGAGAGGGAGAAGAAGGGATTGTGGCATGGCCTTCTCCCTTGGGGGGTGATAACTCACCCTCCCTCTCACTGTCTCTGTCTCTCTCAGGCAAGCACATGCACCTGAAGGCAAATAACTCTTAAAAGAAAAAAATTTACTGTTTTTCTTTTGATTTACTTTTTATTCATCTGAGAGAGGAATTAAGAGTTAAAAGATGGAAACCAGGCCCACCCCGAGAACAAAACTCTGCAGCAAAGGAGACTGAGACAAGAGACAGAGAGAGGGAAATAGGAACCAGGTCAACTCTGTAGTGAAACTTCCCAGCGGAAAGAAAAAAAACCATAGAGATTCTTTCCTCCAAGTTTATAGCAGCTTCTCTATCAGGCGTGCTCAATGGCGCCTTACAGGACCTACGCTAACCTCTTGATTTGTAAGAAACACATCGTGGGGAAGAAATCTTAGATGCCAATGATACGTATGACGTATGTGCAAGGACGTTCACCTAGAGACCATGTGCACATGTAGCAGCATTACAGGGACTTTCAAGACCACCCCTAAGCTCTAAAGTCCAACTATTTAATTAATATACATGTAAATCTCCCATAAAGGGAGAGCCCCAAAGTCACTCAATGCTGTCCCCTACAGAGTGGTCTGCTCTGCTGGTGGAGTGTATTCTCACCTTTGTTCAATCCACTTTCTTTGCTCTGCTGTTTGACTCCTGATCTTATTCTGCTCTGTGGCTTAGTCAAGAACCTCAGATACTCACCACAGGGACACTTGGGTTATCTGTGAGCAGAGCTGAATTCTGGGTAGAGATCTAGTAACTGACACCAATCTACAGATAACGGTTAAAGCTAAGTAGTACATAATTTGAGAAATCATCATTTTGCCTTCGAAGGTAGATGAGCTTATTGTTCTTTCTCATCTTGTTTGAACTCCATGAATCCATATGGTTCCAAGCACATGACTATTAGGAAAAGTTGTCATAGGCTGCTATATTCAAAGGCTGTGTCATTTAAGTTGGCAGAAAGATCATCACTTGATCTCAGATATCTCAACTAGCTAAATAATTTCTAGAACCTTGTCCCAGATTTTTTTTCTTTTTTAAAGGATATTTTATTTAACTTTATTTATTTATTTATTTATTTAAATTTGACCAGAAAGGGACAGAGTGAGAGAAAGAGAGGTAAAGTGAGAAAGCAATTTGCCAGGTCCAGGACTCAGACCACAGTGGGCCATGTGGGAATCCAACGCTTTTAACCATCATGCCACCTGCTGGCTGCTGGATTTTTTTTTTAAAGTGCCAGGAAAATAGAACACATGATCTACAGAAATCTAGGATGCTGGAGTTTCCAAATCTGTTAGACCAAACAGATTTCTACTAATTTCTAAAAGGGATTATCAGTGCTTCAAATCTTATCTTTAAAAAGTTACCCAGAAGATTCCTGAAGGGTATTGCAGAGCTATAAACTTTAGAAACCCAGATTTTATTTTATTTTTTGACATAAGAACTTGATCAAGTATGATTATTCTAGGTTTTCAAATACAAATGATTTATTGACATCTTTATATTTTTGGATTATTTGAGTCCTTATAAAGATGGTATTGGACATATGCTTCTTTTTCTCTTGTCTCTTTTAGAAACATGTTCAAAATCAGAAGTAGAACTTGAGAATGGGTTTCTGTCTGAATCCGATGAGACATACACTGTAAATACAGTGACAGAGTATAAGTGCAAACCAGGATACGTAACGGAAGATGGTGACGAATCAGGATCCATCACGTGTCTGCAAAGCGGGTGGTCGGCTCAACCCAGATGCATAAGTACGTGATTTGCTGTGTTCGTGCTCACTACCCTGAGAGCATACACATTCACTTTAACTTCTTTCTTTTATTTTTCTCTTCATGAAGTTGGTATGGTTGCATTTGAAAGACAAGCAAACTTTGAAAAAATTGAAATTTTTAATTATCTTTTAAGTTTAAATAATACTATGGTAAAATATCAATCTACTTTTCTGTTTGAGATTATCTTTCCAATTTAAAGCATCTGTGATTTAGAAACTAGTTCAGACTGGACTGAGATATGTATCCTGCTGGGTAAAATCTCTTTACAATCTAAATGATGTATAGCGATTGAATGTATAAATAATAATAAGAAAAAAATGAGAATGATAATAATCTGGAAAAATGATGAAAAGTTATTTGATGATGATCATGTGGATAGTAATGTCTTTGTCTTGACTGATATGTATGGTATTCCTTCTGAAAAAAGAAATGTAATATACTGTAAGATATATGTGATTCAATGTGATATAAACAGCATTATGATAATAATAAATAAATAAAGGAAACAAACAAACAAAAAAAAGAAACTAGTTCAGATGTTCTGGTACAGATTCATTTACTTTTAGCTAAGACTTATTATGACTGTTACATTTGACTCTTTTTTGATCATTCATCTTCTATATTAAAGTCTTTCCTCTTATGTATAAAAAATGTTTTTAATGAAGATATGGGTTGATAGTATATAATCTAAGGATAATTTAACTGTTTAAATTTATGTGGTTGATAAATTACAAGTGAAGTGTATATTTAAGATATCCATTTTTATTATTATAATTCTTTTTACAAAATTTTCTATGCTTATTATGGAGTCTAGAAAAAGAAAAAAATGAGAAAACTTATCCTCCATATAAAATTCATTTTATTCAAAATTGTAATCAATATTCTACTATGAGACTTTCTTATTATACAAGAGAGAATGTTTTACATACTAAATGCATTGGTCTTTTTATTCAATTAATTAATTTTTGTCTTCTATATGTATCACAATTAATATAAGTAACTACTACTTCAGGATAATGATTTATCATTCTTCTTTTTACATTGCTTTCATATAGTACTTAATTTAGTAGTGTATACTAATTTGTAAAGCAGCATTTTGTTCTTGGGTTGGAATTACTCAGGTTGCCCATCAAATTGCACTAAAAATGAAATTCTCACTTTATTATTTCTTAGAATCTTGTGATGAGCCATTATTTGAGAATGCCAGAGCCACGAGACATTTCACATGGTTTAAGGTCAATGACGAGGTAGAGTATGAATGCCGTAGCGGATATGAAAACAGAGACAGACGCACCAAGGGTTCCATAGTCTGTGGTTACAGCGGCTGGTCTGACACGGCCTCGTGTTATGGTGAGTTCTGCTCTTTCAGCCTGTTGCTGCTGTTTTCATTTTTTGAACTTTTAACTGATCTAGAGACACTTTTAAAGAACAATGATGAAAAATTAAGTTCTCCCCTAATTTAGTGTAAACTAAGTGAAGTTGGTTTTTTTGTTTGTTTTGTTTTGTTTTTAATAAAAGTAAAATGCCAGAGGGTACAAGTGCTCTCCAGAAAGAAACACAGAGTGAGAGAGAACATGAGAAATCACCCCCAAGTGGAGTGGTCGCACAGCAATTCCTTCTCCTCCATTTGTCTCCTTTCAGGATTTCGGGCACACACATACACACCCACCGTGGTTCTCACACTCCAGGTCTAGGACTTGAACCTCACAGTCAGTTGTGTGGTATCCAGCTACCTTAACCATTTACCAGTTGATCCCATTTGTAATATATTAATCGTGGGATTTTTAATACTCTTAACTTAAAAATACCTCAGGAATGCTTTTTTTTCATGTTCTGGTTACCCAAGTATGTATGCAGTACAGCAATTGTAGCCCAACTTTAAAAAAAATTTTTAAGTAAACTTTTTTATGTCAGAGGGCACATAAGAAAGAGCCACCTAGTGAGGCCTTGCAATTCTTCATCCCCTTTCTTCCATCCCTCCTTCCCACTAGGACCCCAGGCCTGCACGTCCACACACCTGTGTGTTTTAGGGTGCAGCAGCCATGGCTCTCTCCGTGGTAGGCGAGGTGGGGTCCAGCTCTCTCTGCACAGACTTACCCTAGAATTCTGTCCCATGCCTGACTATGTTGCAGAGTCCCATGTGAATTTAGGGAGCGTCTGAAACCTCACCTGTAACGTGTTTTCAAGGAGGAGAATGTATCTGGTGCTCCTGTGAATGTGCATCCACACACCTCCCTCAGTTTTACACGGCAGTTAAGCAGTTTATTTTGGTAACTACTAATTATATAATCTCGTTAAATCATTTTACCTTTTTTTCCCTAGAAATAGAATGCAGGATTCCAGAAATAGAACAAAACTTAATTGCTTATCCCAATCAAGAGAAATATAGAGTTGGAGATGTGCTGAAATTCTCCTGCCGACACGGACTTACAAGAGTTGGACCAGATTCAGTTCAGTGCTACCCCTTTGGATGGTCCCCTGATGTCCCAGTATGTAAAGGTGAATGTGGAGCTTGCACTTCCTGATTAAGGAATTTGAATTTTGAATACCAAACTTAAATTTTTTTTTCTGTGTGGTTCATTGTTTCTCTAATCTAATACATTAAGAAAAACATAGACCCATGAAGGACATACAGTAGGTAGTAGACACCTCAGATTCTCTTATTTAAGATGTCCCTAACCGATTGTGTCTCAAAATGTGTATTGATGATATGCCTGGATACCTGTGTGGTGGATGATGTTGGAAGGACTTCCATTATTTTTTATTTTGCCCACAATGCCATCATCGATATTACATGGACCACCTCACATTTCCCTGAATGTGTCTCAACAATATCCAAATGGTTTATTGTCAATTCAGTCTCTAATCAAAGTTAAAAGATGTTGCTTGAATGCTTAACTGAGTATTGCCACATTTTCCAAAAGTTACAATAAAATTTTTTCCAAAAGTTACAACTTTTCTCAAAAGTTTCCATAGACTATAAAAATTTATGTAATATGCACAACCACATAATTTTGCATGCATCTTTAAAATATCTGGATTGCTGAACACATTGGAAGCGCTAAACGTACCTCTGATGCTAGTTCACTGCACAGAATACACCTGGAAGTACAGACATGTGAACATCATTCTTTCATTACTTAAGAATGATCTAACAAATTATATGATCAATAATAAATAAAAGAAGAAAGTATCTCCATTTTGCTGGATCTTTAAATTGCAAAATCGACCATGTAGCTATTATTTATCCGGTATTTCCTCTGTAGCCAAAGTACTCGCCTGCGGTCCTCCTCCTCAGCTTCTCAATGGGGACGCTGAGAAAACCAGGAAAGCAGAATACACGCACGGGGACCAAGTGGAATACCATTGCAATCCTGGATTTCTGACGAAGGGGCCAAATAAGATTCAATGTGTTGATGGAACGTGGACAACCTTGCCTATGTGTATTGGTAATATACAAAAATATTAATATTCACACTTACCAGTATTTTTGTTTTTATCAAAAGATAGCAATTACATTTTAATGATAAACTTTTTGTGTGTGAAATTCCACAGAGGAGAAGAGTACCTGCAGAGATATACCGGAACTCGACCACGGCTACGTCCAGCATTCTGACCCTCCCTATCAGCATGGAGACTCAGTGGAGTTCAGCTGCAGAGAAACGTTCACGATGATCGGACCCAGAACAGTGACGTGTGTTAAAGGAACGTGGACCCAACTTCCTACCTGTGTTGGTGCGAACACACTTTTTAAATGGACATTTAACGAAGTTTAATGTCTTTATTGTAAAAATATTTGTAGTCATATATTTAGAATTTATATTCCTGAAAATGTCCTGTCTTCTGTATAATGAATCTAAACTTTCTTTTTTTATTTGTTGTAGGATGCATGTGCTCTCCAGAGAGAGAGAGAGAAAGTGAAAAGCAGCCTCTAGAGGGGATGACCATGCCGTAATATCTTCTCCATTCTGCTCTTGGTATTTTCAGCACACAAACACACCTGGGGAGTATTTCAGGCAGCTGGAACCAGGATTCGAACCACACTGTCAGTCACATGGGATCCAGCTGGCTCAATAACTACGCCACTTGACTGGCCCCCTGAATCTAAACTTTGGTTGTTTATAATTCAGTATGTGCCTCCAGAGAAAACATAAAAGTAGTACTAAAATTATATAAATCTTTCTGTCCCTGATAGTTTATTTTTAAAAGTATGAAGCTACATTTTATTTAAAATTGACACACTATTAAAATATGAGTTCATGGCCCAGCTGTCATAGGCAGTGGTAATACAATCTCTGCAACCCTGGAAGTCATATGTGTTTGGTACCAGGCTGCTTGTATGTGCTAGCTGTGCATGTATGTGTTCATAATCCCAGATAGTGGGGAAAATCTTGTGCCTGGCCCTCTAATAGACATGCAATCTAAGACTGTGTGGAGAGTGCTCTTATTTCTCTCTGTCTCTCTGTCTTCCTTTCATGAAGAATGAAACTTAAGAATTACGGGTGCTGGGACCAGCAAATGGCATAATAGTTACATCTGTGCACTACCATGTAGTTGACTCTGGTTTGAGTCCCAGATCTGGCAGCTTAAAATTCAACACTGGGCATGTGTGCGCACAAGACCAAAATACAGAGAGGAGAATGGAGGAGAGGGGTTGTAGTGGATTGCAGTGTGGCCATCCCTCCTGTGGGGTGATTTCTCACTTTCTGTCTCTCTGTCTCTCTTGTGAACAAACGTACCCCATAGAAAAACAGAACAACTTCTCTTAAAAAAAAAAAATATGTATATATAGGACTCATCCATGGTGGCACACACTGCTTTAATGCTGCCACTCAGAGGCTCAGACCATGTGGGAGGCCTCGGTTCAATACCTGTCCCAATCCAAATGGGTGCTGAGCAGGGTGGCCAGGCATTGCTGTAGCATGGCTACAGTTCTAGCTAGCTGGAAGGCTGGGTCAGGAAAGATCATGGCATGGTGAGAACTTGTCAAAAATCAGTATCTCTCTGTCATAAAGAAACAAACTTTAAAAACATATATATTTTAACTAGCAAAATACATTCTCATAGATAATAGTTTTATTAAATATTCCCATAGATAATGTTTTTATATTTTAAAATTACAGATTAAAAATAATATAGAAGTGTTTGAGATCAGGAACACAAATTAATGTGGACACTTGCATTGTTTTCAAATAAGGAATATAGATCATTCCAAAAAATGAGTCTGCAAGGTCTACCAGTTCCCAAAATACAATATATTTTTGTGACAGATATTCACTCATATATTTCAAAGACTAAACATAGGACTTACGATCATACTTAATAGGCCATTTTATGCAACGTGATCAGAAATAGCTTGATTGGTAGAATTTATAGGTATAAACCATAACTCCATTATACTCTTGACTCTAAAGCTTTTTATTTTAAATAATTATTTTATCCATATTTTTTACTTATTTAAATTTGACCAGAGAGGGACAGAGAAAGAAAAAGTGAAAAAGCAAGCCACCAGGTCTAGGACTTGAAGCACAGTGTGCCATGTGGGATCCAGAGCCCTTAACCGCCATGCCACCTGCTGGCCCCTGACTCCATAGCTTTTTAATGCAGCCAGTGTCATGGACATGCTTGCACACAGCTATCGTGTACGGGTCAGCCGCCATCTTCCAAATGGATTCAGCAGCGCTGTGTGATGCACTCTCTAAATCACCTGGCTGGCCCTCTGTAGCGATTTTTATGTAATAGTTGGTTTGATTCTCATAATTTGTCTTTTCATGAGAATATTTTCATTTTATAGCAACAAATCTACTGGAGAAATGTAAGACGTCGAGGTTAATTATAAATAATGCAAACCCATCCAGTAAGGTTGAATTTGATCATAACCACATCATAAGCTACAAATGCAGAGGAAAAGCAGAATCCAAACACTCCGTCTGCATAAATGGGAGATGGGACCCTGAAGTGACCTGCACGGGTAAGCGCCTGTTTACAATGTTTTCAAACCTCACTGTTTCCTCCTAGCTCTTTAAACCAGAACTAGCAACTTTGTGCCTTTTAGAAAATTTAATATCACTTAATATTACAAATAATTTTTAAGCTGAAAGGTAATTTAGGAACTACCCATACACATTTTCTAAATACTGATTGTATCAGGTGAGTTAATTATCTGTAGAATATATAAAACACAAACAAACACACACATGCATAAACTTTTTGACTTTAGCATCCATAAACTATGTGTTCTTATTACTATTAGAGTACAATATTTCTAGTTTGCTTTATTTCTCAGGTGCAAACCTATGCTAATACCTACGCCTATAACTATTACATGTCTATTTATGTTTCCATGTCTTTCTAGCTATCTGTCTTATCTAATTATCCTTCCCTCTGTCTAATCATCCATTTATCTATTTGTGTATATATATATATACCTACCTGTCTTGAAAACTCCAAGTGATACCGATGCCTCCAACTCCTATTGAATAGTGCAGGGTTCATTTTTGTCCGCGTTCTCTCTCCAATTGTGGGGTACCTTGTGTCATTATATTCAATATTTTTACCAATTTCTGCAAGTCTAGAATGTTTAGAACATTATGTCATACTGATACAAAACAGCTACTTTATACATTTCAACATGGTTATAGCCTTTTTAAGAAGAAAACAATGTCTACATGCAGGGAACTACACATATTCTGCATTCTGTATGCACATCTACCTGCAGTTGCTGTCATATAGATGGAATTGCAGTGTTTGTCCTTCCACAACTGACTTATTCCACTTAACACAATACCCCCAAGGTTTATATATGTTGTAGCACATACCAGAGTACCTTTCTTTATTTTGGTTTATTACTATTTCATTCTCTCTCTCTCTCTCTCTCTCTCTCTCTCTCTCTCTATATATATATATATATATATATATATATATATGTATGTGTGTATATATATATATATATATATATATATATATATATATATATATAACACAATTTCTTTCTTTATTCATCCATCAGTGAACATTTAATTTAGGTTATTTCTACCTCATGGCTATTGTGAAAAATGCTGCAATAAATCTGAGAGTGAAAATAGCTTCAAAATTTTGCTTTCAATTATTTTGGATAAATGCCTAGAAATGGGACTGCTGGATCATGCAGTAGTTCTATTTTTAATATGTTAGAAAAACCCATGTATATGGTAGATTTGATAAAATTGATAAAAATGCAAATCCTACATAGTTATGAATGGTGTGTAGGAGTTTCAGTTTCTCTATGACGTCACTGACACTAGTTGTTTTCTGTTTGTTTTACAATTTTTAGTTGCCAGGGAGTGCGTGTACTCACCAGAGAGAGATGGAGCGAGATCAGAAGTACCCCCCCACTGAGGTGTGGTCACACTACAACTCCTTCTCCATCCCATTGGGATTCTGAGAAAGCACACTCATGTACCCAGCATTTTTCTCAAGTCCCTGAGGATGGGACTTGAACTCTAGTCAGTCACATGTGATCCAGCTTCCTTAACCCCTAGTTTCTGGGGCTGGGCCTGTTTTTTGTTTTTGTTTTTACTTTTGTTTTTGTTTTTTAACTTCCAGTGATCTTAAAATGGATGACGTGATCTCACTGATTTATGATTCATATTTCCTTTCAGGATTAGTGATATTAATTACCGTTTCATTAACACTTTTGGCATTCATATATCCTCACTAGAGAAATATCTGTTTAAGTCCTTTCCCAAAAAATTGTTTTAGAGGTTTTTGCCATAGGGCATGTGCACATGGCACATCTCAAGGAGGATGGCCATGCTGCAATCCCCTCTCCTCTATTCTCCTCCTGGGATCTTCCTGGTTTGGAAGCCACCAGGTCTGGGACTCAAACCGCAGTCGGCCATGTGGGAATCCACTGATGTAACCACTGCGTCATGTGTATGCTCTCTTCTACAATTTATAATTGAGTTGTCTGGTTTTCTGTTGAGTTGTAAAAGTTTCTTTTTTTAGAGTGATTTTTTTTTTTCTTGTTTTTGGAGAGGTTTTGGCTATAGGGCGTGTGCGCTCAACAGAAAGACAGAAAGCGAGAAATCACCCCCAGGGGGGATGGCCAAGCCGCAATCCCTTCTACTCCATTCTCCTCTCGGGACTAGACTGCCACACGGTTGACTATGGTTCAAGTCCTAGACACAATGGCTTGAAAATCACGCCTGACACGTGTGTGTGTGTGTGCCGAAGATCCTGGGAGGAGAAATGAGGAGAAGGGACTGTGGGTGTCCGTCCCCCCAGGGGTGATTTCTTACTTTCCCTGCACTGTCTCTATCTCTCTCTCTTTGGCAAGCGCACATACCTTAAGGTAAAAAACTCATAAAAAAGAAAAAACTGTAAGGGAAATGATGAGAATATAAACCAAAGATGATAATGTCATATGCTACACAAGCTAACAAGTATAACAATGGTAAGCATAGAGCATAATTATTATGCAATCATTCATTCATAAAACAGTTATTTGAATTTTCTGTTTATTGAAAATTAACCAGTTAATATTTTTAATTATTATTTTTAATCAAGAAATCTAATCTAATTTTTTTAGAAGTACCAGTACAGTTATGCCCACCTCCACCTCAGATTCCTAATGCTCAAGATATGAAAACTACAGTGAATTATCAGGATGGAGAGAAGGTGTCTGTTCTTTGCCAAGAAGGTTACCTAATTCAGGAAGCAGAAGAAATGGTGTGCAAAGATGGGAAATGGCAGTCGTTACCACGCTGTGTTGGTCAGTGTGCACAATCGTCGTATAGCAAACGTTCTTTCTAATGGGATTAATACATCACCATGCTTTGTGTAAATGAAAAAAAAAAAGATCTTGTTCATGTCTATTACCTTTGTCTTGAAATCATAAGCTGCAATGTAGCCATAAATCAATCAACCACCATTATTTCACTTCTGTGAACAAAATACAGACAAAAATTTGAGACTCCAATGTAAATACCATGTAAAATGTCTGTTTCTTTTACTTTTCATGATTGAGAGAAGATAAATGAGGGGAATATTACACTAGAGGATGGTAACTTAAATGTTGTAGAGACACAAATCCTTGCAAGTCTCTACTTTATTTTTGAATAATGTTCTTTGTACAAATTATATTAATCTTAAAAATACCAAATAGTATTTGATTTTATTTTTCAATGTAAATATTTTATTTGTGTGTGACTCTTGGATTTCTGGGGTTTTTTTTTGTTTGTTTTGTTTTTTGTATAGAAAGAATGTCATGCTCTCAACTACCTGAGATAAATCATGGAACCATTATATTACCTAGAGCTTCAGAAAAAAGTCAAAGAACAAATGAGCCCAGTTCTTACCCACATGGCACTAAATTAAGTTATGTTTGTGATGACGGTTTTCAGATGTCCGAGGGAGATGAGATCACATGCTATATGGGAAAATGGAGTTCTCCTCAGTGTATAGGTGAGAACATGGAAAACTCAAATTCTGCTTTGGTAGAGTTCATTAAAATGCTCTATTTTTGTGAAATTCAAGGAACAAAATAATTTATTATTATATATAATTTTCTTATTAAAATAAGTCTCATATAATTTAATCCTATTTTTGTTCATTTTATTGACTCATTATGATATTACTATTATCTTCTTTTTTTTTTTGCATAGGGTACATGTGCTCATGGGTGAGACAGAGAGAGAGGGGGAAAGTGAAAAACCACCCCTCAGGGAAGATAGCCATGCCACAATCCCTTTTCCTCCACGGTTCTCTCAGGATTCTGAGCGCACACACACAAACTGTCCAGTGTGATATTTCTAGCCTCTGGGTCCAGGACCTGAACTGTGGAATCAGCCATGTGTGATCCAGCCACCTTGTCTTCCATGTTACCTGCTGCCTCTAAAATTCATTTTTTTTTCTTTTTTTTTTCTTTGCTAGAGGGTGCGTGTGCTTGCTAAAGAGAGACAGTGAGAGAGAGGGAAAGGACAAAGTACCTCCCGTAAAGGATGGTCATGCTTTAATCTCTTTTCCTCCACTGGGTGTAGACCATTTCCTGGTATCTGCACTGCTGGAAAGGGGCTCCCAGGCAGGACAGCATGGCCGGGTAGAGGCCTGCTCCCTCAGAGGCTCCTCGCCATCTCTCCCTCCTTTAGGGATTTTGGGCACAAAGGCACATGTGCCTGGCATGTTTCTCAAGCCTCCAGGTTCAGGACTAGAAATGCACAGTCGACCCCCAAGGAATCTGATTGCCCCAGCCACCATTGCCATGCCGAGGACTGGCCTCTGCCATTCTTTCTTTCTTTCTTTCTTTCTTTCTTTCTTTCTTTCTTTCTTTCTTTCTTTCTTTCTTTCTTTCTTTCTTCCTTCCTTCCTTCCTTCCTTCCTTCCTTCCTTCCTTCCTTCCTTCCTTCCTTCCTTCCTTCCTTCCTTTCTTTCTTTCTTTCTTTCTTTCTTTCTTTCTTTCTTTCTTTTTTTTTCTAAGTGTATATAGTGAAATTAAATGTACCTACTCCTGTAAGTTGTAGTGCTGTTTTGCCACCAAACTTTAAAATATTGTTTATATCATTCCTACAATGTCGCTCTTATTTCTTACAGCATACAGTACTTTTCTTCAGATTATTCATCCCCAGTGTGCTGCTTTTCATCACTCATGATTGATTAGAGAAGCATTGATTATCTTTCCTAAATATATTGACATTTCCTGTTTCAAGTTCTTGATCAGAGTGGGACAGTTGGTGACAGGGACATACACCAGAAGGGTGGCTTTAGGAAGCCTTTGTGCACCTTCTCAATAGTGTCAGAGTAGCTCTTGGGTTACTTTTATTCAAGTAACATTATTAAGTATGAAAACTGGTACATAAGATTAAATTTTTTAGTGAAACACAAAGTCATTCTTTCATTATTTTATTTTCAGGACTTCCTTGTAACCCACCTTCGATTCCTAACGGTGTTGTACCTCACCAGTTAAAAACTTACCAATTTGGAGATGAAGTTGCGTACACTTGCTCAGAAGGCTACGGAACCGATGGGCCAGCCTTTACAAAGTGTTTAGGAGGAAAGTGGTCTGACTCACCAAAATGCATAAGTATGATGTATTTAATTTTATTCTATGTTTGATAAATATTTTAAATTCAAAGTGTATTTGATACAAATAAGAAAATAAGCAGAAATTCTAAAAGTTTCATGGTATCTCTTAAATGTTCTGAATTTTAATAGAAATAGCCTTAGCCAAAAAAAAAAAAAAAGTTTGACATTACAAGCTAAATTACTTCATTTTTACATTAACTTCTGTGAGCTTTCAGCATTCTCTGATCTACATAGTCAAACTTCTCATTTCTATTCCTGGAGTACAACTGGCCCCTACTCCTCAGTCTCATTATTGTTCAATCAGCTGCATTTTATCAGCTCTCGTTCTATAAATACAGGCAATACACGTGTAGTGACTGAGTTCCATTCCTACTGCCAATAACTAGGTCTTTAAGTGAATTTTTAGAGGAGCTCAAAAGCAGATGTCTACGGTGTGTGTGGTGACATAGTTATGTATTTTTCAATGACTGGTATTGGGTTGTCAGGAAAGTCATGAACGTCATGACGAATTTTTCTGTTTTTCTATGCAAAAACACCCCATGACTTTCCAGACGATTTAATACATCACACCACACTAGGATAATGTAATTATAACCATACAAAAAGTGTTCATTAGATAAGCACCAGAAAGTATCAAGACACACCACAACACATAATATAATCTGGCATAATCGTTTTTACTTCCTCTGCACACTACTCTGAGTGCACAATACAGTACACACCTGTAAACAAAACATGTAGTCTTGTGTGATTGTGAATGCTTCCTGTAGTTGATAGTAACCTACTGCAGGAACCAAAGACCGAGAAAGGGGATTCCTGAGACTCAGACAAACTGAGAAAGAGGATTCTCATGTTGGAGAACTGGTCGTAAGTCCCAGCAGTCATTAGACAGGTAGGTCATTAAGTAAGGAGTGGCTGTATTGATATTTCTAACGTGTCTGAAATACTTACTATAGTATAGGTAACTTACATTTGACATGAGCAAAACTAGAGGTACATCATAATATAACTGACAAGTGTATGCACAGAATAATCTGAATGCAAAACAATGTTCTCAAGCGTCAGTATTTCTTCAAGGTTCTGGTATCAGCCCTATCTTACATACTTTTGATAAATTTAGAGCAAGTCAATGTAATTAAGTCAGAATGACTAACATATTTTGTCAAGTTATAAGAAAAATATTGTATGTTATTATTTGAACCTATCTGTACCTAAGTATTAGATAGAGTATTTGGAGATTATTTACCAAATGAATACATTTTATTTTTCTTTCAGAAACAGATTGTGTTGGTTTACCCATGTTTCCTGATGCCACACCCATAAAAGAGGAGAAGGCCTCATATAGGTCAGGAGAACAAGTGATTTATAAATGTCCCACAAATTACCAATTTGTTGGTTCCAATTTGATCACATGTGTTAATAGCAGATGGATAGGAACGCCAACATGCAAAGGTAATGTAATAAACATTCAAAATTTATTTATTAAACAGTTTTAAGCAGTAAAATATAAAATGGTGTCCAGTATCAATCAAACTAAACAAAGATTAATTTTTTAGCCAGGAAAAATAGATTTACGCCTAAAAATAAAAGGCAGGATTTGATATCCAGTGGTTAACCTTGTAGCCCAGTGTTCTCAAAGTGTGGACTCTGGGCCAACAAGAGTCACTTCTCAGAAATGATTAGAAATGCAATTTACAATTCATGAGTGTAGCCAGTACCCATTAAAACAAAAACTTGGGCCTGCCAGGGGCGTGGTGGTTTAAAAAGTTGGATCCAATATTTCCTGCTCAGTTCGAGTCCTGGACATGGTAACTTGAGAAACATGCTGGATATGTATGCATGCATGCGTGCCCTAAATCCCAACAGGAGAATGTAGAAGGAAGGGATTGTGAGGTGGCCATACCCCCCTTTAAGAGGAGTGCTCTCTCAGTTTCCCTCTCTTTCTGTCTCTCTCTCTTAGTCTCTATAGCAAAAAAAAAAAAAAGAAAAAGAAAAAGAAAAAATCAAAACAAAACACTAGAAAGTCCAAAACTCTGGAGTGAGGCACTGAAACTACTTTCCCGAGCCCTCCAGGGAGTCTATGCACACTTCAGTCTGGGGACCACTATTGTGGCCTGTCTTCACTCTTCATGCACCTGAAGCTATCTGATGAATTACACATTATTTATCATGGAATCCTATTAAAAAATCACAAATAAATCACTAAAGAAATATTTGTAAAATTATAGAAGATTTTCCTCATCTCCAAAGAGAAGCCTTTGATTGATCATTTTTCTGTAGTTGAAAGTGTGTTCTTTTTTTTAAACAAAAAAATAGAAATTTAATTAAAAAAATAATTTATTTTACTAGAGAGAGAGACAGAAAAAGAGGAGACAGAGAGATACCTCCAGCAGGGTCCCCATGCAAGGGTGCAGGCCCAGCCTCAGGCACCCTGGCTCCCAGGCACGTGTGCACGTGCTAGGAGACCTGGAGAAATGAACCCCGCACCTCCCCTGTGGGTCCGGAATCACAGAGTATCACTGCCGTGCCACTTCTCGCCCCAAAGAATTCTTAACCTATTCTCTAAAGATATGTCTTTTTGGTTTATTTTTAAGGGCCTAAATTGCAATTGAACAACTTGAGAACCAAAACCCGATGCCACATACTCTCTTTATTCTAATTTTTTGTACAACTTAAAATCTAGTTGAATTTATTGGATTTTTCATTTATTCTAGTAAACTAAAGAAAAATGCCTCCCATGGGCAGGGGGGAGTCCATCTGGTCCTGCGAAGAGATGGGGAAGAGATATAGGATATGAATGCTTAAATATTACAAAATGTATTTCTTTATCTCATCAATATTTCACATATGCTTATTGGAATAAATAAAATCTTTCGTGACATAATATGTATTTTAATCTCATGTGAAATGTGTTTGCCATCATATTAATCGATTTGCTACTCAAAGAGAACGCTAGATAGAGATACTTCTTTTCTTTCCTCAGATATGTCCTGTGGGAATCCACCCACAGTGAAAAATGGTCGCATGACATCAGAACCAAAGACCAAGTACCCGCCTGGTGACAGAGTGCGTTATGAATGTGACAGATCTTTTGACATATTTGGGGGCATCGAAGTGAAATGTCTAAATGGAAACTGGACAAATCCACCCCAATGCAGAGGTAGAGTATGATATTGGGATACGGGAAAATACTCTATTTAAGATCTTAAGTTATTTCCTGAGGAATAAATGTATACAAGATACCATGATGTACACTTGACATCGCTAAAATATATTTACCTCGAAATGTAGAATTGGTGGTTGAGGAATGATTATGGAGCTTCTTCAGGGAATTGCTCTATTTAGAAAAAGAAATCTGTGGTCTAGTAAAGGTGTACTTTAATATTTAGAGTTCAGGAAATAAGGGACACCAACAAATGAGATATTATGTTATCTACTTCTGTTTTTTTAATTCAATTTTGCCTGGTGTTTTTCCATCCTTAATTTCAAATCTTCCTAAGTTTTTATGCTGAAGTGAGTTTTGTGGAGTCAGACGTAGCTGGTTCTTACGTCTCCCTGTGCTACTCGTGGTCTCTTACTTGGTGTAGTTAGACTACTCACACTCAAAGTAATTAAAGATATGTTAGGACTTGCCTGTCTTTTTTCTATTTCTCAGTCTTGTTTTTCTTACTCTCCCGTTCTTGTGGGAAACATTTTTAAAGAATTTTAATTTGATTTTTTGTTTATTGTTTCCAAGTATGTCTCTATAGTTTCTCTGACCCCTTTTCTTAAGTTATTGCTCTTGGTATCATAGCATATATGTATGCAACTTACTCTCTGCTGACATTGGCGTCAGACCCTTCAATTGAAATATGGCAACCTTACTTTTATATAGGTCTATTTATCCTCCCCATATTTTGAATATAAATATATTTTGAATATAAATATATTTTGAATATAAATTCCTCCATTGTCTTCAGTATATATATATATACATATATATATATGTATGTATATATATATATATATATATATATATATATATATATATATACCAAATTATGCAATTTTGATTCAAACAGCAAGCGTAATTGAACCAATTAAAAAAAAGACAGTTGATGGAACCAGCAGATGGTATAATGGTTCCATCAATGGACTCCCACATAGTCGACCACTGTTGCAGTCCCAGACATGGTGGCTTGAAACTCATGTGGGTCACATGTGTGTGCATGCCCATAATCCTGATAGGAGAATGGAGAAGGAGGGATTATGGTGTGGGGAGTGATTTCTCAATTTCTCTCTCTCTGTCTCTGTCTTTCCAGTGAGCACACATACCCTATAGCAAATATCTCCCTTAAAAAAAAAAAAAGATAAAGATAGTTGATTTGATTTACCACTCTTCATCAATAACATTGTTTTCTTCTCCATCATGAAATCTCAATTTCTTCTTGTATCTTCTCATTTCTATCTGAAGAATCCTTTCAGCGATTCTTTGAGTACGTCTGCTTGAGAAGAATTCTCTTCATTTTACTTTGAGAATGTCTTTATTTACCCCTTTATTCCTAAAAGGTAGGTTCACTGAATAGAGAATTTACGGTTGACATTTTTTTTTTCTTACATCACTCTCTCAAAAATTTTTGCCAGTTCTTTGTGGCCTCCATAGTCAAAACTGAGAAACCTTCTGTACTATCTATTCTTGGTCCCCTAGACGTACAGTATATTTTCTCTCTAGATGCTTTCAAGGTAGTTTTCTTTTTATCTTTAAGCAGATTTATTATGACGTGTACTGGCATCATTTCATTGGTTTTATCCTCTTTGGAGTTCACTCAGCTTCTTGAATATTTAGGTTCATTCCTTATAACCTATGTGGGAAAAAAGGCATTGTTTATTTCATTTTTTTCAGCCCCGTGTTTTTTCTCTTTTTTTTTTTTGAATTTATTTTATTATTATTATTTATACATTAAATCACTATACATCATTAGATTGTAAAGAGACGTTACCCAGCATGATATACCTCTCAGTCCAGTTGAGAATATTGTGTACATCTGCATCAACAGATAATAAACCATATCTGTGTCCCACAAATGTCTTACCTCTCCATTTTCCCCCAAATTTCCTTTCCTATGCTCTTACCCTCTCACACTCTCCTTTCACTTTGTCTCTAGTGGCCATAACAACTTTTAATGTTTTATGTCCTCCCTTCTTTCAGTCTCTACTATACAGAGCAGACAGTTAATATATGTTAAGTGGAGACATACAATGTCTCTCTTTCATGGCCTGACTTGATTCACAAATCTCCCATATTCGTCCACTTTCTATTAAATTCCAGGGCCTTGTTTTTGATGGCTGAAGAGTATTCCATAGAGTATACTCAATCCATTCACCTGTTTGTGGACATTTGGGTTGGTTCAATGTCTTAGGAATCATGAATAGCACTGCAATAAATATAGTTGTGCAAGCGCATTTCCGACTGAGCATTCTCCTGTCCTGTTGGTAGGTACCCACGAGTGGAATTGCTGGATCATATGGTAGTTGTATTTGAAGGTCTTTGAGGAACCTCCATATTGTTCTCCACAGTGGCTGGAGCAATTTGCATTCCCACCAACAATGTAGGAGTGTTCCTCTTTCACCACATAGCTGCCAGCACTTATCATTTCTTTTTTTTTAATCTTCACCATTCTGACTGGATTTAGGTGTTATCTCATTGTGGTTTTGATCTTCATCTCCCTTATGATGAGAGATATTGAGCATTTTTTCATATGTTTTTTGACTGTTCGTATATCTTCCTTTGTTTATTCAGCCTATTTTCCCATCTTTTAATTGGGTTAATCATTTTCTTCTGGGTAAGCCTCTTGGTTCTCTGTGTGTTCTGGTTATCAGCCCCTTATCTCAGGCATTGTTAACAAAAAGTCTCTCCCATTCTTGAGGATTTTCAATTCACACAAATTATGGTGTCTGTTGTGCAGAAACTTCTTAATCTGATGTAATCCCACCTATTCTATCCCACCAAAGTCTATTTTAGGTATTATTGCCTGTGCTTTGGGGGTATTACTTAAGAAGACTTTGACTACCCCAGTGTCTCCCAGAGTTTCCCCAGTGTTTTCCACTAGTTGTTTCATAGTTTGTGGTCCTTAGGTTTAGATCTTTGATCCACTTTGAGTTGATTTTTCTTAATGGTGACAGATAAGGGTTCAGATTCATTTTTATGCAGGTGGATACCCAGTTTTTCCAGCACTATTTGCTAAAGAGGTTTTCCTTTTCCCACTGGATTGACTGGTACCCTTAGTCAAAGTTCAGTTTGTTGTGTGTTTGGGGATTTATTTCTGGGATCTCCACTCTGTTCCATTAGCCCTCATTCTGTTTTTGTGCTAATATTTGCTTTTCTTTGAAAGATCTCTGAAATTCAGTTCAGTTTAGTGGTTTTCAGTCTATTTTTAGAGTAAGTAATTTGTTTTGTCTGTCTTCAAGTTCATGGATTTGCTGTCACTTCCGATCTATTACGAAGCCCAACCATTGAGTTTTGTTCTGTTTTAAAATTTCTGTTGCACTTTTCTGCTCCATACATTCTACTGGGTATTTTTTTTCTGTTCTTTTTTTTAAATGTTCTTATTATTTATATAGTTAATCGTTAGACATCAGTTAGTTTGTAAAGAGATTTTACCCAACATGATATATGCCATACAGCAGGCAAGTTGAGATTATTATACACGGCATCATCAACAGGCAAAAATAAAATCTGTATCCCACAATTATCTTACTTCTTGGGACCAGCAGTTAGCGTAATGGCTATGTCGCTGGACTCCCATGTAGTTAACTGTGGTTCGAGTCCCAGACCCGGTGGCTTAAACTCATGCCGGGCGCGTGTGCATGCGTGCCCCAGATCCCGAGAGGAGAATGGAGAAGGGATGTGGAGTGGCCATCACCCGGGAGGTGATTTCTTGCTTTCTGTCTCTCTGTCTCTCTGGTGAGCGCACGTGCCCTATAGTGAAAACGTCTCCAAAAAAAAATATATTACTTCTCCATTTTTTCCGTTTCACTTCCTGCACTTTCCCCTCTCCCACTCTCCTTCCACTTTGTTCTCATTGTCCATAACAATTTTCAGTGCTTTTATGTCCTCCAGTCTTTCAGTCTATACCACAGTGGGTAGACAGTCAGTATATGTTAAGTGAAGACAAACAATATCTCTGTTTGATAGCCTGACTTGTTTCACTCAGCAATAACTCTTCTATGTTCATCCACTTTCTATCAAATGCCAGGGTCTTGTTGCTTTTTATGGCTGAATACTATTCCATGGAGTTTTCATGCCACACTTTTTTAATCCATTCATCTCTTTGTGGACGTTTGGTTTGGTTCCATGTCTTAGCGATCGTGAATAATGCCACGATAAATTTCTACTGGATTTTTAAAAATCACTGTTAATTTCAACATTGTGTCATCTCAGTGTTCTGTGGACTGTCTTCTTTTCTGATATTTTCCTAGTCCTTAATAGGATGTGATTTTTATTTGTTCCGGACTTTCAGGGCATTATAGTTTGAGAAATTGGACTTTTTAAAAAAATTACAACTCTTTTTCAACAGGTTTTGAATATGCCACACTGGATATAAGTCCAAATTCTACACGGGCCTCCACTGACATCATAGGAGATAGGCAGCGTCTTGTTGGTCTAGTGTTTTTAGTCATACTTAGCAGAAGGAATAGGTAGAAACATTTTATCCTCATCTTGTCAATATCAGGAAGCTAACAATTCAGTTTTACTTTCCATAAACTTGTATTCTTTCAGTTCTTTTCAAGGAGTTGATGTGTTGTAATAAAAATAATAAAATTTTTCAAATGGCTAATGATGCAATTAACATTGCAGTGTGTTATTCTTATATAAGAATAAGAAACTTTCTGTTTGTCTTAACTACCTACCTCTTCTGCTTTTATTCATTAAAAGAACATTGTGAAATACTGGGATACTACAAAATAGACACATGTTTTAGTGCTTTATCTGTGTCTTCAGGGAGGTGGAAGGAAAAAGTGGAATTCTCACTGTATGTGGTTTAATTTTCAAGAAATTATTTCTGCCCACAAAATGTATTATACTCCAATAAAATGGGCAAGCATAAAGTGAAAAAAAAGAAAAGAAATTATTTCTGTCCAGAAATTGCACAAGTCTTGATATAATATGCACTGTTGTATTTGTATTTTCCTTCTTATAATTTATGCTTCTATTTTATCTTCAATAAGTCTACTGATATTTTGTAGAGTCTTCAGGAAAATGTGGGCCTCCTCCACCTATCGACAATGGCGACATTACATCATTTCCGATGCCAGAGTACCCTCCCGGGTCATCAGTTGAGTATCAGTGTGATTCCTTGCATGTACTTGAGGGCTCCAAGAAAATAACATGTAAAAGGGGAGAGTGGTCAGAACCACCAAAATGCTTAGGTAAGTACTTTAATACCTCACATCTCCTGGGAAAATCAGTGTAATGACTATGATACTTACTTATTTACAACAGAATTTTCACAGATTAACAAACAACCATCCTGCTAAATACTTGACTACCAGATATTAATATGTGAGGAAATACAGTCTTAAATATTTTTATATTTATAGTTTATTTAAAAATATTTAACTCACAAATAAAATTCTATATTATTATGGTGTCCAATATGGTGATTTTATATATTTATAGTGTAATGATTAACACAATTAAATTAATGAACAATTCATCCCCACGCCTAGTTACCATTTTCTAAATGTGTCTGTGTCTGTGTGTGAGTTTATAAGTGCAAATGTAATGAGAACACTTAAAATCTGCTCTTTGACCAAATTTAAAAGTACAGAATAGTAACCATTTTTGCTACGTTGTACAATAGATCCCCAGGTCTGACAATCTTATAGCTGAAATTTTTACCCCGTACCAATATCTTAATCATAGAAAAATGTTAGCGACAGGTTGTTAATATGAAAATAGGTGTTATGACTCTTACAAGGAACATAGTACTCCAACTTTATGTGCTTATTTCAACTTTACCTGAATCTGCATTATGCTTTAGGACTTTGGGAAAGAATTCCTGATCCATTATGTAACATCTTACCTGAAAGTCTATGGAGTTTTGTAAACTACTTAATTGTTTTATGTTAAATTTGTAATACTTTCAGATGCATGTGTAATATCAGAAGAGATCATGGAAAAACATAATATTGCATTAAAATGGATACAAAAAAAGATTTATTCCAGAACAGGAGACACTGTTGAATTTATGTGTAAACGTGGATATCGTCCTACACATCCTCAGGCGTTTCGAGTACAGTGTCGGAATGGACAGCTGCCATACCCCAGTTGTGGGAAAAGATAACGACTAAGAAGTATTATTATAACTAAAATGTGATACTTCACACTGAATTTTTATTGCTAATACTTTATCTTTTCAGTATTGTTTAACTCAATTTAATTTATAAGTATTTCTGTTGATTTGTGATACTATATCTCAGAATAAGAACCCTCACTTCTTGAAAATATTGCATTAAAACTTGCAAACTAAAATACTGTGTGTCTTATTTTTAGTCAGCAAGGGCAAGAAATTTGATACTATTATTGTGGTGTCTGTTTCTATCCATCCCTATCCCAGCTCTTTCAAAGTTGTCTGCAGGTGTGTGAGGCTCCCTGAGACTCTCTGTTTCACAGGAGATGAGTAAGATATTGTTGTCTTCGTTCCCAAAATTATATCACTTTGCAAGCATGTAAAAACCAGTCAGGTATCATCTTAGTAATCAGAATTAGATAACTATTACTTGTAACTTATCTATCATAAATAAATGTACTAAAATGATGCTATGTACTCACTTCTACAAGATATAAATCTTATACCTTTATGAATACAATCAAAACATAAGGAGTGGTTGAAATTGAATTGTCTTTATAACTTGGTCTCATGGAATTGGCCTACAGGGCCATTCCAGAGGGATGCACATCCCTCCACTTTCACATCACTAGATTGGGACATTAATTCCTAACCATAATCTGCTGATTCTATTCATCAATAAGCTAACCTTTATTGTAGGCTTCAAGCAATGTAGGTATAGTCCAGAGTCCTGCATTTGTGAAAAGGGGTCTGCATTGATCTTTAATGATTTATGAATGCTTTTTTCCTATCATATAAAACCTAACTCCATGCTCAGGGCCACATGGACCAGTTTGCATCCGGCCATCAGCAGAACATTGTTAACCCCAATGTAGGTAAACTTGTCTTCTCCTGCTGGAGCTGTAGTGTGTTTTGTGGACAGGTAAACATTACGGGCAAGTCCTCTCAGATTGGGGCTTCCTCAGAACATGTGCTGGCCAGGGTGACCAACACATATATGAAAGATGAGCTCCCTCTGCCTTTTGTGTATTTAAGTAAAGCATCTCTCTGTCCAGTGCCTGGTGTGTTTCCCGTGGCATCTGCAATAGCAAGTACAAAGGACAGATGTGTAGAGCCCTCCCCTGAGATTGGCAGCTGGTACATGGTGTCCTGCTCCCTTGAAGTTGTAACTGGTGCCTAGTATTCTATTTAACACAGTTATAGAATCCAAGCAAATTCAAAACCAAATGGGACCAAGTCTATTATATTTGAAGAACTGAGTATAATCTTCTGTGCCTAGATGTCCTGTACTTGGGCCTCCTGGGATGGTAAGCCCAAGGTAGAACTTCTTGGTGTACCAGAAAGATGATGACACCCTCCTGTCAGCCTGAAGTGGTCCTGTGGGCCTATGGTTCTACTTATGTGGTCCTTCCTTCAAGACATTGTTCCATCATTGTGTCCTTTTCAGTCTAGGTAGTAAGCTGATGTAACATTCTCGAAAGCATTGACAGTCCGGACAGGGTCTAGCTATCACACAGAAGGATCCATCCCAGATCTTCCCAGGTATCACATTTCTACTTCCAGCCTTCACTGAGGTGGATGACTGGAACCACAGAAATACACCTAGTCTTTACAGTGTATAGTTGTCCAGCCACACCCTCGGCTCTGTTCCTGAGCACACCATCTTGGTAGACTAATACCTTTCAGATCATTTAATTCTGTTTTTTTTCTGAGTAAGTTTATTACACAATCTATCTCTTTATCTTGCATCTTATGATGAGCAGTAAAGAAAAGTCAGGCTTTTTCTTCACAGATCACTTGGGAATCTGCTCAGTTAAATATCTAAATTGGTTACTGAGATGGCTAACTTTATGTGACACCTTGGCTAGGTTATGATACCGACTTGCTTGGTCAAAAGCTAGTCTACATATTGCTGTGAAGATTTTGTGAGATATGATTAATATTTAAATCAGTAGCCTTGTAAAAAAGGGAGTAGGTGGTTAAGGCACTGGATACTCCCACATGGCTGACCATGGTATAACTCCTGGACCTGGTGGTTTGTTTTGTCATGTTCCTGCGCTCGCTCTCTCTCTCTCTCTCTCTCTCTCTCTCTCTCTCTCTGTGTGTGTGTGTGTGTGTGTGTGTGTGTGTCTGGTCAAATTAAAAAAGAAATAAATCATACTTTTCTTTTTGGAGAAGTTTTTGCTATAGGGCGCATGTGCTCACCAGAAAGACAGAGAGACAGAAAGTGAGAAATCACCCCCCACGGGAAATAGCCACGCCACAATCCCTTCTCCTCCATTCTCCTCTCGGGATCTTGGGCACACATACAAATGCACCCAGCGCGAGTTTAAGCCCCCAGGTCCGGGACTCGAACTGCGGTCGACTACATGGGAGTCCAGTGACATAGCCATTATGCTAACTGTTGGTCCAAAAATAAGTAATTCTTTAAAACAAAACAGATTAAGATTCGTAATATGGGTGGGGATCACTCAATTAGTTGAAGTTCTTCAAAGAAAAATATGAAATTCCTCAAGAAAGAAAAAAAAAAATCCTGCGTCCAGACTCTTGTTTTTGCTTGATGCTGTAACATAAATGCTTCTTTGGAAACAGAATATTGAGGAATAGTTTTCTGAATTTGCTCTGGGATTTGAGGAATTTCTTCTCTAATATGATTAGATTAGAAGACACTAATGACTCTATGACCATCAAAAAGAGAGCAGTGATGGTCCATGGAGGGATGTGGCAATAGATATAAACAACAGTTTGTCTCGATATTCTTTATCATATACTTTTCAAGAAAATATTTCCTTAAACATTTTTATCATATTATCAAGAATATACATTTTTTACATTTATTTATTTATTTATTTACTTGCTTAATTTGTGATTTCAGGCTGCCAGGTCCGGGACTTGAACCAAGTCTGCCATGTGGGATTCCGGTGTCTTTATCACCACGCCACCTACTGGACTGATATATAATTCTTTTTATTACCAGAGGATACATGTACTCTCCAGATAGAGAGAGAGCACCTTCCCAACATGTGTGGTCACAGAGCAAACCCTTCATCACTTCTCCAGCCCTTTGGATTGTGGGAGAACGTACACACACATGCCCAGTGTGATTTTCAAACCACTGAGGCCATGACTCAAAATGAGAGTTTTTAGGGAGGATCTGGCTGCCTCAATCACCAGGCTATGGGGCTGCCCTGCCAAGTATACTTTTATTGGCAGATTATTCCTAATTGCACTAGACAAATTAGAGTAAAAAAGAGATTAGCTCAAAAATAATGAATTCCGGGTTCAAATGCCACATAAAAAAACCTGGAAATTTTTATGTCTTTTTTTTAAAAAAAAAAAAAAAAAACCTACTTTCTGCATCCACAATGATGAGCTTGCTGAAAAACTAACACAGAATCTCATTCATCCTGCAAGTGACTAAATTGCAGAGCAAATTCAATTCCAGTCATGTAGGGTGTCTTCAGTTAAAGTTAGGGCTTACATGGAAATACATAACATTCCTGGGACCAGCAGTTAGCGTAATGGCTATGCCGCTGGACTCCCACGTAGTCAATCGCGGTTTGCGTCCCACACCCGGTGGCTTAAAACTCATGCCGGGTGCATGTGCATGCGTGCCAAAGATCCCGAGAGGAGAATGGAGGAGAAGGGATTGTGGCGGGGCCATTCCCCCTGGGGGGTGATTTCTCGCTTTCTGTCTCTCTGTCTCTCTCTGTCTGTCTGGCGAGCACACGTGCCCTATAGCAAAAAGCCTCTCCAAAAAAAAAAAAAAAAAAAAAAAAAAAAAAAAAGAAAAAAGAAATACATACAATCCTGAAAAGTAAAAGGTAGACGTGTAGTAATCCTAATAAATCTACAGGCACTAACCCTCTTAAATCTTATGTTTAAAAAACTTATTTATACACATAATTTTTATTAGTAAGTTGATTAGACATAATGATATAGCAGAGAATATTTGAAATATTATTGATTACAACACATTAGTTTATAGGAACAGAAGATTCAAATGGCCAGTGAAAAGATGCTCAACAGTTTTGTCATTGGTGTTGGAGAAGCGCATATTAACATCACAAAGCACGGGGCTGACCCTGGACCACAGTGTTAAGGGAGCCAGATCTCATAGGTCTTACTGTGGTTTAGTCCTGGCCCCACAGGTTGGAAAACAAGCCCAGCAATTTCCTGTTTGTACCTAAAACCAGACGCGAAGGAGGAATGGGGAAAAACAGATTGTGGCATGACCATATCCCTTTGCAATAGTTCTCTCTCTCTCTCTCTCAAAGGCATGCACCCTCTGGAAATAAAAAAACCACTATGTGGTATTATCTCATACTTACTAATATAGTTAATATTCAAGACCACATGTAACTGTGGATGAGTGTGTGAGGAAATTAGAATTCTCACACAAGCCTGACAGGATTGTAAAAATTCACAAACACCTTGGAAAACACTTTGGCAATTTTCCTTAAAAGGCTATTATACAGCTACCCAATAATGCAACAATTCCACTGCTAAGTATATACCCACCAGAAAGGAAAACACATGTTCACACAAAAACTTGTATACTAATTGTCACAGAAACGATCTTTATAATTTCCCCAAGTGGGAAGAACCTAAACGTCCATCGCTAGATGACTAGGTACCAGAAATGTGGTGTATTCATACGGTGGCACATTATTCAGCCATAAACATCTGATGAGTTTTATTTGTCAGTAGCAGCAGCCATTCTAAACCCATGTAAGGTTGACTCTGCTCCACCTGAGTCACATATAATAACATCCCCTGAGGTGTTACTTTGCAGGATGCAGCTGAAACTCCTGAGGACACACCCAACACGCCTTTTGGCTTTCAGGCCTTTACCTCGAATCAAGGTCCAGCAGATCCTGAAAGGTGTGGTACACAGTGTGACCCAAGGAAGGGGACTGCCCCCCAAAGAGCTACAAGGTTTTCTAAATTAATAAAGTTAGAAACTGGAGAATATACGTGGGTATAAATATTAAGGGTGCAAGATAAAGATGGAAAAATATAAAGGTGGAACATTCCAAATATATTCAGAAATATTCACTAAACAAAGATTCCGGATTTAATGCCACAACTACGATTTAGAGAGTTTTTTTTTTTTTTTTTTTTTCTTCTATAGGGCGTGTGTGCTCACCAGAAAGACAGAGAGACAGAAAGTGAGAAATCACCACCCATGGGGGATGGCCTCTCTGCAATTCATTCTCCTCCATTCTCCTCTCAGGATCTTGGGCACGCACGCACACATGCCCAGCGTGAGTTTAAGCCACTGGGTCGGTGACTCGAACCACGGTCGATTACATGGGAGTCCAGCGACATAGCCATTATGCTAACTGCTGATCGCAACAACTTGGATTTAGAAAGGGCTCTGTTTAGTTGATTACTTGGACCAAAAGGTGACCGACACTAATGAAGATGAAATCCCGACTGTCTTGCTATTCTGTAGAAGACATCCTAAGGCTTAAGAAGAATGGGGACCAGCAGTTGCGCTGGACTCCCACGTAGTACACCACTGTTCAAGTCCTGGACCTAGTGGCTTAAACTCACACCGGGCGCATGTGCGTGCATACCCAAGATCTCAAGAAGAGAATGGAAAAGGGATTTCGACGTGGCCATCCTCCCTGGTGGGTGATTTCTTGCTTTCTGTCTCTGTCTTTCTGCCAAGCACACGCACCCTATAGCAAAAACCTCTCCAGGAAAAAAAAAATAAAAGAAGAAGAAGAAGAAGAAGAATGGCATGGTGGAGGGTTTTTATCAATAAGACCTTATCCACCCTGGGAGAATCCAGAGGACACACCTTTCACCACTTAAGTGAGAAAAACCCATTATCCTTGAAAGGCTCTGTGGTCACTCTTCTTTCCAGTCCGAAAAGCACAGTGAGGGGCTGGCCCCATGCCCAGATGCAGTGGTTAACGCTGTGCACTGGGAGCAGGAGCCATAGAGCTGACTGCAGGTGGATTCCCGGCCCTGGCAGCCTGAACAACACACTGGGGACATGAGTGTGCATGCTCCAGATCCCGAAGGAGAAATGAGGGAAAAGGACTGCAATGTAACAACACCCATTAGAGGATGCTCTCTCTCTCTCACACACACACACACATGTGTGCCCTCTGACAAATAATAAATAAATGAATAAATAAGTAAAGTACAGCAGAAACTGCTTCCACTGAATTGGGAAACCTAAACAAAGTGAGTTTGTTTTATTGTTCCTTAGACACTGTATATTTCTTTTCTGAAACTGCACATCCCTTTCCTAATTTTATGCACATACATGCCTGCATGCATGTGTGTACACCCACACACTCTAATGCATATTTATTCTGAATTCCAGTAAAATGTGAGGAACTTAACAAATGATGCTGTACTAGACTCCAAATTCTTCCCTATGTAGGCATTAACTGAAATTTTCAATGTTCTCAGTCTCACAACATCTTTCTCATCTGCTTGGAGTTCCCCGCCCCTGCCCCCCGTGTACAGAAGGTAAATAATTCAAGGGGATTTTATATGGAGATTGTTGGAGATTTCCCAGGTCCCTGGTACAGAGCCCTTGCCCATGGATCTTTCCAGCTCTGGACTCAAGATATCGATTTCTTACACAAATACAACTCCTGCTTTCTGTCTCGGTGCCATCCTTACAGCATTGCACGGACCTGGATGAGCTCCGAGTGCAGAAGGTGGAGCTCACTGATCGATGCCATCCTTTCAACGTCAGATGCTTCCCATTTCTGCCCGCTTTTGCTCACTCAGGCAGTTCATTTCACATTTGTGCTGTGTTATTTGCGGGGTTTTCCTGACATAAGCTAGTCTGCTAATTCAGAAGTCTTAATTATATAATTTACTAAAATTACTTAATATTTAGAAATCATTCTACCTATTGTAGGTAAACAGAAGAATAAATTAATTCCCAAGCATGAACTCTATGAAATAGGTCACGATTATGTTCATTCCCTATAGTAATATTATGTGAATGACTATAAAAATTTGAAGAAAAATGTAATTTAAATACAAATTTATTTCGGTGCAAAATTTTTTGGAAACTTATGCATAGATTTTTCATAATGTGCATTTGCCACAAACTTTTGAAGACCTTGTTAATATTTTCCACGTTAATTATATTTTTGAAAGCAGTTTTTTTTTATTGTAAAGAATAGCATCTTAAAATATGGCAAGTAGAACTGCCATGTTTATGTAAATATACATATATGTAAATATTATGAGAAGTTGCAATAAATACAATTAATCAGCTAGTAAAGGGACAGGTGGGGACTTCAGTTATATTTCTCCAACAAAACTGAAATCACTGTGTGTATAAAAATTTATAGCTAGCCTGTGGCATGGTGATTAAAGTGGCTGGATCCCACATGGCCGACTGCACAGTTTGGGTCCCAGACCCAGTGGCTTGAAAACCACACTGGGCATGTGTGCGTGTGCGTCCAAAATCCTGAAAGGAGGAAGAGACAGAGGAGTAGGGATTGCAGCATGGTCATTCCCATGGAGGGTGCTTTATCTTTCACTCTCCAGCCAGAGTACTCGCTGGACAAAAATAAAATAAAAAACAAATAGACTATATATAAATGCATATGTATATTTACATATTTATATTTACATAAAAATATATGTGTGTTTGTGTGTGTGTGTGTGTATATATTTATTTGCTTTAGGCCACGTGTGCTAAAGCAAAAACCTCTTAAAAAAGTAAATGTCAAGAATAAGCTGAAACTCTTGTTTATAATAACATGATTTAATACGATTTTTTAAATGTATTTTTCACTTACAATTAATCACTATACATCTTCCCAGTGTACAACATGGTTTTCTAATGTGATTTTTGAAAAATGTATTGCTTTCTTAAACACAAGAACACATAGTTGCGTAGATAGAGGAATAGGGCCCAAATACACAAGTTGGTTTTCATAGACTGCCAAAAATAAAGGTCGGTGCAGGCAACTGAAAGACGAGAGAATATTTCACTGATGTGAGTGATTTCTTCCTCCAGGTTATTCCTTCCTCCAGGCTTCTTCACCTATCTTCATTTTTAAAATGTGCCTATTTCAAATAATTTAATTTAAAAATTAATCTTTTATAGTACTTTAGAGCCAGTTCATTGCCACTTCTGAAGAAAGTCAGACAAGTTCGTATGAAGTAATAAATCAACAAATTATTGTGAAACCACTAACAGGGTTAGGGTAAGAATTAGGGATACTGAGGGATATTGCAATAGTTTTTTGAACTTTGATATTTAAAATTGACATAAAACCACAAGCTTCATGTGTTGCACTTTCATTCAGAGTCAGGCTCGGTGGCTGCTAATAAGGCAGATTCCACCGCACACAGCACGGCAGGACTCTGCGCTAACGCACTCGGGGACGGCTACCATGCTGCTGCTGCTCAGTGCTGTGCTCATCCTGGGGGCTTCCTGTGCCAACGGACAAGGTGAGTGGAAGCGGACTTGGGCTCCCGGCTTCCCTCTTAAGTGTAACTTTACATGGTATCCACCTTCCAATGTCTATGTGTTGAATTTAATTGCAAAAAGATTTTTAAATTAAAATTTTTAGAGGATATTTAGCAATGAGGAACATGTTGTACAGAAACACATTTTTTAGTTTAACTACTTTTTTAAGACAATGATTTATCATTGGTCTTTTAACATTTTTTTTATATAGTTCTTAATTTATTAGCATATACTAATCTGTAGAGCTTTTTGTTTTTGGGATGGAATTGCCCATCACATTGTCCATCAAATTGCATTAAAAATTAAATCCTCAATATAATTATTTATTAAAATCAAGTGATGAGCCAGTATTTGAGAATGCCAGAGCCACACGAAATTTCACGTGGTTTAAGGTCAATGACGAGATGGACTATGAATGCCGTAGTGGACACGAAAACAGAGACAGATGCACCAAGGGTTCCATAGTCTGTAGTTACAGCTTCTGGTCTGACACAGCCTCGTGTTATGGTGAGTACTGTTCTTTCAGCCTTTTTCTGTCTGTTTATTTTATTTTTTTTTGACATTTTATATTATCTAGAGACACTTTTAAAGAATAATGATGAAAAATCAAGTTATCACCCGTATTAATGAAAACTGGGAGGAGGAGTTTTTTTTGTTTTTTTTTTTTTAATTCAGACAAATTGCCAAAGGATACAAGTGCTCTCCAGTAAGAGACGGAGAGAGAGAGAGTGAGAACATGAGAAAGCACCCCTATGTGGTCACGCTGCAATCCCTTCTCCTCCATTCTCCTCTTTTCAGGAATTTTGGGCATGCGCACATGTACCCTTTGTGTTTCTCACACTCCCAAGTCCAGGACTTGAACCTCTTGGTCAGTTGTGTGGTATCCAGCTGCCTTAGCTACCATTTACCAGTTGGTCCCATTTGTAATATATTAATTGTGCGGTTTTTAATGATCTTAACTAAAAATTTCTTAGGAATGCTTTTTTTCATATTCTGGTTCCCAAAGTATATATATAATTTAATAAATGTAGCCCAATTTTTTAAATTAAAAAATAATTTAGTTTATTTATTTATGCCAGAGAGCACATAAGAAAGTACCACCTGGGGATGGGAGGTGGCATGGTGTCTAAAGGTGCTGGACTCCCACATGACCAACAGCGGTTCTAGTTCTGGACCTGGTATCTTCCTTTCTCTCTCATTCTGTCTCTCTCTGATCAAATTGGAGGAAAAAAACATAATAATAAACAAAGTTAAATAAAACAATTCTAAAAAAATAAGAGAGAAAAGAAGAGAAAAAAAGTCAAGCCTTGTCTTCAATCTCCTTTTTTCAATTTCTCCTTCACATTAGGATCTTATGCTTGCATGTACACATACCCAGTGTGTTTTTAGAGTGTTGGAGCCATGGCTCTAACTGTGGTAGGCTAAACAGTTTTATTGGAAGATGGCTACATTCATTAGTTTATTGATTGTATGCAGGTACTTATGTACTACAACAGAACAGCTGGATGATCGTGACAGACATTTTTTTTAAAGAATTTGTATTAATTTTATTTATTTATTCATTTATTTTAATTTGACCAGAGACAGATGCAGAAAGTGAGAAAGCAAGGCACCAGGTCCAGGACTTGAACCGTGGTCAGCCATGTGGGAGTGTCCAGTGCCTTAGCCACCACATCACCTGCCAGTCCCAGTGACAGATACTTTCTATACAACTCTTTTGAGAAAAGATTTTCAAAGTCTCATAGAGTAGAAAACTGTAGTGCAGTATCTCATTATCTTAATACACTATAGTTCACTTCCTCCTCATTTCCTATTACTATCAGTGTAGGTCAGAAAGAACTTTGTTCATTATATTAAGTGTAAGACTCAAGTGAGACAGGTCATCTTTCCATGTTCTTTTTAAATTCCTGCAACTGAGGAAAAGGGAACCTAAAAATTCATACAATAACTTACTAGACTTCCTCTCTAATGTGATCATGTTGTCCTATCTATGCAAATCATGTGGCCATATTTATTTATTTATTTATTTATTTATTTATTTATTTTGGGGAGGTTTTTGCTATAGGCATGTGCGCTCGCCAGAAAGACAGAGAGAGACAGAGAGATAGAAATCAAGAAATCACCCCCCATAGAGGATGACCACGCTGCAATTCCTTCTCCTCCATTCTTCTCTCGGGATCTTTGGCATGCATGCACACATGCCCAGCGTGAGTTTAAGTGGCCATATTTATTTAAAAAGGAATCTTGCCAACTGTTTGGAAAGAAGAGACCTTGAATATAAACAATACTTACTAGAACTACTAAGGGGGATAAGGAAAACCATAAAAATCTTTAAAAAGAAATAAAAACATGACACAAAGAAGTGGAAGGACAGCCAATGTTTCAGAATTGGAAGATGTTATATAGTCAAAATGGCAATCCTATCCAAATTAATCTATGTATTCAATGCAATCCTTATAAAATTATGAGAGACATTCTTCATGGATCTGGAAAAGACAATCCGAGAATTGGTCTGGAACCATAAAAGACCCCATATGGCCAAAGAAACCCTATGCAAAAAGAGTGGAGTGAGTGACATCTCACTTCCTGACTCCAAAATATATTACAAAGCTGTGATCATCAAAACAGCCTGGTATTGGCACAAAAACAGACAGGAGGACCAATGGAACAGAGTAGAGACCCCAAAACCTGCAGCCAACTGATCTTTGACTAAGGGTATCAGTCAATCCAGTGGGAAAAGGAAAACATCTTTAGCAAATGGTGTTGGAAAAACCAGGTATCCACCTGCAGAAAGATGAATCTGAACCCCTATCTTTCACCATAAACAAAAATAAACTCAAAGTAGATCAAAGATCTAAATCTAAGACCTTACAAAGATCTAAATCTAAGATTTCAAACTATAAAATTACTGGTTGAAAACACTAGGGAAACTGGGAGGTATTGGGGTAGGCAAAGACATTTTAAGTAAGACTCCCAAAGCACAGGCAGTAATCTCCAAAATAGACAAGTGGGATTACATGAGATTAAGAAGTTTCCGCACAGTAAAGAACACAGTAATTAGTGTGAATCGACAACCCTCAAAGTGGGAGAAACTTTTTGTAAACTATGCTTCAAATAGGAGACTTATGACAAGAAGACACAGGGAACTGAAGCAGCTTACCCAGAAGAAAATTATTAACCCAATTAAAAAATGAGCTGAATAAACAACTCTCTAAGAAAGACATACAAACAGCCAAAAAGAATATTAAAAAAATGCTCAACATCCCTCATCATAAGGGAGATGCAGATCAAAATGTATTCAGATGCAGATCAAAATGAGATACCATCTAAATCCAGTCAGAACGGTGAAAATTAAAAAAAAAAAGATGGTGGCACCAGCAGTTAGCATAATGGCTATGTTGTTGGACTCCCACGTATTTGACAGCAGTTCGCGTCCTGGACCTGGTGGCTTAAAAAACTCACGCCGGCGCGTGTACATGTATGCCCAAGATCCCTGGAGGAGAAAAGAGGAGAAGGGATTGCAGCATGGGCATTCCCCCTGGGGGGTGATTTCTCGCTTTCTATCTCTCTGTCTGTCTTTGGCTGGCAAGCGAACGCACCCTATAACAAAAACCTCTCAAAAAACCAAAATGGTAAGGGCTGGCTGGTATGTGGTGAAAGGGGAAATCTCCTCCGTTATTAGTGGGAATGTAAACTGGCCCAACTGCTGTGGAGAACAATATGGAAGTTCCTCAAAGACCTTCAAATAGAACTACCATATGATCCAGCAATTCCACTCCTGGGTATCTACCCAAAGGACAGGAGAACGCTCAGTCAGAAAAGTCCTTGCACATCTATATTGTGGCATTACTCATGATTGTTAAGACATAGAACCAACCCAAATGTTCCTAAATAGATGAATGGATTGAAAAAGTATGGCACATATACTCCATGGAATACTATTCAGCCATAAAAAACAAGTCCGTGGCATTTGAAAGAAAGTGGATGAATATACAAAATTTATTGCTGAGTGAGGCAAGTCAGGCTATCAAACAGAGACATTGTATGTTTCCACTTAACATATACTGACAGTCTGCACTCTATGGTAGAGACTGAGATACTGGAGGACATAAAAGCATGCAAAAGTGTTATGGACACTACAGACAAAGTGGAAAGAAAGTGGGAGAGGGTAAGAGTGTAGGAACAATTATTTGGGGGAAAAATAGAGAAGTAAAACATTTGTGGGACACAGATATGGTTTATTACCTGTTGATGATATGTAGTGTTCTCAACTGGACTGAACTAAGTTGCATATCATGCTGGGTAAAGTCTCTTTACAATCTAAATGATGTATAGTGATTTAATGTATAAATAATAATAATAATAATTTAAAAATAATAAAATAAAAATTAAAAGGAAAGAACAACCAAAGGGACCGACAGGTGATGTAGTGTTTGAAGCCCTAGACTCCCACATGGCCCAGTGTGGTTCAAGTCCCGAACATGGAGGCTTGCTTTCTCACCTCCCTTTCTCTCTCTCTCTGTCTCTCATCAAATTAAAAAATAATAATAACAAATGGAAGTAAATGAATAAATGATTCTTAGGAAAAAAAGGAACAATCAAGGACATGAAGGGCGTGAATCCATGTATCATAGAATCATTCTTAGATATGGGGTATTGTTAAGTATATGATGGCTTTGGAGAAAAAGATACTCAGAGCCTAGAAGTCACAAATATATCAAATGGGAAATATAGAGAGGGGAAACATGAGTGATAAACAAGAAGGTAGGAGGACGTACTCATTTTAATGCCATTTTGTGCCGTGCTTAGGACAAATAATGAAAGTTCCTTTTTTTCCCACCTTTTTAATGACTGAAACAAAAAACATCTAAAACCGCAGCTTCTGGAAGAACCACTTGTTCTTGCCTGTCTGGTACCTCTCTTCGACCTTGACCTTTGCCTCCCGTCGGGCCTCGCGTTTAAGAGCAGGGTCTCTGTAGACATGCTTGTTGACCACGGTTTTGTCCAAGGGAATATCCACAGAGTACCTTGTGGGCATGAGGTGAATATGGTTAGAAACCTTCACAAAAGACTTGATCTCTGACCTCCAGGCGATTTTCTTCTTCCCACGGCAGCTGTCACGTTGTGGGGATAGCGGTCAATTCCAGCCACAAGAGCGTGGCTGTAGGGGCGATCTGAGGTGCCATCATCAATGTTCTTCACGATGGCAGCTTCACGTCCAGAGTAGCGTCCGGTCAGCGCCAGCACCACTTTCCCAGGTTTCATGAACTTGCCCATTTCCACAGCAACCACCAGGGCCTACAGAAAGGCTGAACATTCATTTTTTAATTTTATACGCTTGATAAATTTTCATGGGTACTGATTTTTACATTATCCATACATCCCATTTCTTTTCAGAGAAAATGTGTGATCCACCTAATATTCCAAATGGGGTCTACTCACCTATGAGGAATAAATTCAGAGCTGAGGAGGAAATCACTTACCAGTGTAGACAGGGTTTCCGTCCCGCCACCCAAAGTAAGGCGCAGTGCACGAGTACCGGCTGGGTGCCCACTCCGAGATGTAACAGGAAGCTCTATTCGTTTCTTCACCTACTTCTTCATTCTGAAATGACTTTCTCTTAAACATAGAAAAATGGTGACACAGGAAAACTAAGTATCCTGTTAATGTTTATGTAGAAATTCAAAAGAATTATTGGCTTTTCAAAATAACCAACTCTAAATAGCATAAAACACTATTTCTTATGAACTAAATACTATTAATATTTTGTCACTCAAAATTAAACATGAATGTATGTTTTCAAATTAATGAAAGTTTTCCACTGTCTGAATTAAAACATTGGGTAAAAATTTTGCCCTCTGATATAGAGAATATTAGTTATTACGTGCACTGTAACAACTTCCCCTAAAGCATGCTTACTGAAAACAATGAGCGTCCACTATCTCCCAGTTTCCATGAGTCAGGAGCTGCTGGCCCACTGTGGGTGAGTAGCCGTGAGTCACGCTGTTCCCGTGTCGCAGTCAGGACTTTGGCTGAGACTGCAGTATCTGAAGACCTAGGTGGGCCGGAGGATCTGCTTCCACAGGGTTCCCTCATGTGGCTTTGTCAGAAGTCTCAGTCCCTCAGCACATGGGCCTCTCTACAGATTGATGGAGTGGTAGCTAACTTTTTGAAACAAACTAAAACCATTCTTATGTGAAAAGTACTAGAGGGCCAACAGCTGGAGTGAAGATTAAGGAACTGGATCCCATATGACCAGCTTAATGGTTTGAAAATTGGACACAGCTGCTTGAAAAGTGTGCCGGGCCCATGAGCTTGCATGCCCCAAGTCGTGAGAGGAGTGAGGAGGAGAAGGCAATCAATACAGCATGGCCATCCCCACGGGGAGCATTTCTTTTTTTTCTTTTCTTTTTTTTTTCTTTTTATTTCTATTATCATCACAATCTTCTTTATATTACATTGGATTACATATAACTTTACAGTGTATTACATTGCTTTTTCAAAAGGGAATGCCATGCATGTCAGTCAATAGAGAGAGCATTTCTCACTTTCCTTTTCTCTATCTTTCTCCATGTCTCTCTCTCAAAATATGCATATCCTATCACAATAATCATAAGAAAAGATAAAGAGAAAACTTCTTTCATGGATCAAACATTTGAGCTCTAATATAAGTGTTCTTTAACATAACATTTTTTTTATACTCTCCTTTGTTTTTTATTCCAAGTGAAACCCTGTGACCGTCCACAAATAAAACATGGAGACCTATATCGTAACGGTAGATTCAAATACTACCCGGTGCCTCTGGGAACATCTGTTTATTATTCGTGTGAAGAAGGTTTTTATCCCCCCTCGGGATATTACTGGGGTTCCCTTAAGTGCACACAGGAAGGATGGTTACCCGCAGTGCCATGTCTCAGTAAGTGAACCTCTTTCCAGTTACACTGGGGTAAGTCCTCCAGAAGGGGGGAGGAGGGACATGATTGATGACGGTGAGATCTTCTATGGCAAAATAGGGCCAGAGGACGAGTCAGATACAGAAAAAGACCAAAATCGGTCTTTTCTGTTATAAGAAGCTTTTTATGAAAACTGCATAAGCAAAATCATAGTTTACCAGAATACCTACATCATTTATACATATATTAAGTATAAAAACTAAAGCTTAGTAACATCGAAAATTGATTTTCCATTTTCAACAAACAGTAATAGTTTTAGTTTGTTTTAAATTTGTATGTTAGTTGGGAATGTTTACATACTGTCACTTAAATATTGTAAGGATAATTTTTACTTTATTATTTTGACCAAATAAATGTTTGATTATCTCTTTCATTTATCATTTTGATGCCCCTTAGGACAGTGTACTTTCAGCTATGTGGAAAATGGAAAACATCCAAATTTTTCAAAAACCTATGTACAGGGCCAGTCTGTGAACATTGAGTGCTATCGTGGCTACAGTCTTCCAGATCAGCAAACCACGATTACCTGCACAGAGGACGGCTGGTCCCCTCCCCCTAAGTGCACTCGTATCAGTAAGTGAACTGCGCCGAGATCCCTGCAGGTCCATGAGTTTCAGAGACACATCTATCCTAGTTGTGGCAAAATGTTATATCAACTTTTTGTTTTGCCATCGGGCCTTGTTAGTTTTATTTGTCTCATGTGTGCATAAGTAGATATGCAAATTTCTTGATAAGTCAGTAGTTAGGGAAGTTATTTTCATCAGTTTAGTACAGTCTCATTTTTCTGGCTTGAACTGTTTTCTAAATTATTCTTGCCTGGTGTTTATCAATTTCTAAAACATCGTTACAAACTCACCACTTACTGTTAATTTTCTCTACTATTTGTTTTCTATTTAATTTTGGCTCATAGTTAATTTTTTTCAAAACGTATACATATGTTGGGTTTTGTTTGATTTTTTTCATCTAGAGATATTTTTATTTGTTCAGAAGTGTATTCATTTATTCTTTCCCTGGGAGAGAGAGTGACAGGGAGAATAGAGAATGAAATAGACAGGGACACTGTCAGCCCCACAGGGTCTTCACACTGAGAACCCCTTCTACCTTCAGCTCGCCTGGGTCATGGGACTGCGCACACACCAGGGGTTCTCAGAGAGGTCCCAGGATTCAAATCCTGGAACTTCTGCATGTAGGTCCAGCTTCACACTCTAATTTCTTAAAGTGGAAACAATTATTCATTTTAATTTCATGTTCTGTTTAATGATAAATCTCTGCTTTAGCGCTACTTCAGGAATATTTCAGAAAATTTTATTCCATATCCTTTCATTGTAATTTCAATTAAAAATACTATTGATCCAGCAGATCGTGAAGAAATTCCAGTGCTGGACTCCCACATGGCCGCCTGCTGTTGCAGTTCCAGCCTCAGACACAGTGATTTGAAAATCCCATAAAGGGAGAGCCCCAAAGCCACTCAATGCTGTCCCCTAGAGAGCGATCTGCTCTGCAGGTGTAGTTCATCCTCACCTCTCTTCAATCCACTTTCTCTGCTCTGCTATTTGACTCCTGGTTAGATTCTGCTCTGTGGTAAAGTCAACAATCTGGGAGATTCTCGCTGCAGGGACACATGGGCTATCTGTGAGCAGAGCTGAATTCTGGGTAGAGATCTAGTAAGTGACACCAAGTCTACAGATAACTGTTTCAGGCTAAGTAGTACTTAATTTGAGAAATCATCATTTTGCCTTTGAAGGTAGATGAGCTTATTGCTCTTTCTCATCTTCTTTAAACTCCATGAATC
This sequence comes from Tupaia tana, assembly GCA_026018925.1. Classification (NCBI taxonomy): domain Eukaryota; kingdom Metazoa; phylum Chordata; class Mammalia; order Scandentia; family Tupaiidae; genus Tupaia; species Tupaia tana. Next base: position 159,116,903 of record JAKSZU010000007.1, on the reverse strand, counting down.
CATATGGTTCCAAGCACACGACTATCAGGACACGCTGTCATAGGCTGCTATATTCAAAGGCTGTGTCACTTAAGTTGGCAGAAAGATCATCACTTGATCTCAGATATCTCAATTGGCTAAATAATTTCTAGGAATCCAACCTAGTCCCAGACTTTTTCTTTCTTAATGAATCTTTAATTTAATTTAATTAATTGATTGATTAATTTAAATTTGACCAGGAAGGGACAGAGTGAGAGAAAGAGAGGTAAAGTGAGAAAGCAATATGCCAGGTCCAGGACTCGAACCACAGTGGGCCATGTGAGAGATCAACACTCTTAACCATCATGTCACCTGCTGGCTGCCAGATGACCTACAGAAGTCTAGAATGCTGGGGTTTCCAAATCTGTTAGACCAAACAGATTTCTACTAATTTCTTAAAAAGGATTATAAGTGCTTCAAATCTGGCCTTTAAAAAGTTACCCAGAAGATTCCTACATGGTACTATAGAGCTATAAGCTTTAGAAACCCATAGTTTATTTTTTTGACATAAGAATTTGATCTATTATCATCTAGGTTTTCATTTACAAATGATTCATTGACATCTTTATATTTTTCTATTATCTGAGTCCTTATGAAGATGATATTGGATATATGCTTATCTTTTTCTCTTGTCTCTTTTAGAAACATGTTCAAAATCAGAAATAGAACTTGAGAATGGGTTTCTGTCTGAATCCTATGAGACATACACTGTAAATGCAGTGACACAGTATAAGTGCAAGCCAGGATATGTAACAGAAGATGGTGAAGAATCAGGATCCATCACGTGCCTGCAAAGCGGGTGGTCAGCTCAACCCAGATGCATTAGTACGTGACTCACTGTGTTCGTGCTCACTACCCTGATGGCACACTCGTTCACTTTAACTCCTTTCATTTTTCCCTTGATGAAGCTGGTATGGTTGCATTTGAAAGATAAGTGAACTTTGAAAAAATTGAAACATTTAATTTTCTTTTAAGTTTAAATAATACTATGGTAAAGTATCAGTCTACTTTTTTTGTTTGAGGTTTTTTTTTTTCTCTTTAAAACATCTGTGATTTAGAAACTAGTAAGGATATTCTGGTATGGATTCATTTACTTTTAGCTAAGACTTTTATGATGGTTACATTGAACTCTTTTTAGATCATTCATGTATATTAAAGTCTTTCATCCTATGTATAAAACATTATTTTAATGAAGACATAGGTTGATAGTATATAATCTCAGGATAATTGAACTATTTAAATTTATATGGTTGATAAATTACAAGTGAAATGTATATTTAAGATATCTATTTTCATTATTATTATAATTTTTTCTTTTTACAAATTTTTCTATGCTTATTATGGAGTCTAAAAAAAGAAAAAATGATAAAACTTATCCTCCATATAAAATGCATTTTATACAAAACCGTAACCAATAATCTATTATGAGACTGTCTTATTATAGAAGAGAGAATGTTTTATATACCAAATACATTGGTCTTTTTATTCACTTAATTAAGTATTATGTCTTAATTCTGGTTTCCTAAAAAAATAGTAATATATATCTTTAATCTCCATGCCACTGGCTGGCCTGAAGGGTGATGCATATCAGTAATAGCCTATTTTATTTCCAGTATTCCTAGCATGAGATACACATGTAAGTATAAATTAATTGCAAAAATACTTTACATAAAATGTTAAGAGGATTTAAAAATCACTGTTAATTTCAACATTGTGTCATCTGTGTTCTGTGGATTGTCTTCTCTTTTGATATTTTCCTAGTCCTTAATAGGATGAGTGATTTTTATTTGTTCTGGACTTTCAGGGTATTATGGTTTCAGAAATTGGATTTTTTGTTTTTAATTACAACTGTTTTTCAACAAGTTTTGAGAATTCCACGCAGGGTATAAGTCAGAATTCTACATGGGCCTCCACTGACATCATAGGAGATGGGCAGTGTCTTGTTGGTCTAGTGTTTTTAGTTGTACTTGGCAGAAGGAATAGGTAGAAACATTTTATCCTCATCTTGTCAATATCAAGAAACTAACAATTCAGTTTTACTTTCCATAAACTTTCATTCTTTCAGTTCTTTTCAAGGAGTTGATGTGTTGTAATAAAAAATAATAATTTTTTTCAAATGGCTAATGATGCAATTAACATTGCAGTGTGTTATTCTTATATGAGAATAAGAAACTTTCTGTTTGTCTTAACTATCTACCTCTTCAGCATTTATTCATTAAAAAGAACATTGTTAAATACTGGAATACTGCACAATGGACACATTTTTTAGTGCATGATCTGTGTCTTCAGGCAGGTAGAAGAAAGAGCTTAAAATTAAACTCTCAGTGTCAGTGGTTAAGATTGTCAAGAATTTCTGTCATCAGAAATCACACAAGTCTACATATGATATGTACTATTGCATTTTTATTTTTCTTCTTATAACTTGTGCTTCTATGTTGTCTCTCAATAAATGAACTGACACGTTATAGACTCTTCAGAAAAATGTGGGCCTCCTCCACCTATTGACAATGGAGACATTACAACATTTCCGAAGGCAGCGTACCCCCCTGGGTCATCAGTTGAGTATCAATGCCAGTCCTTGTATGTACTTGAGGGCCCCAAGAAAATAACCTGTGAAAGGGGAGAGTGGTCAGAACCACCAAAATGCTTAGGTAAGTACTTTAATACTTCACAGCTCCTGGGAAAATCAGTGTAATGACTATGATACTTACTTATTTACAACAGAATTTTCACAGATTAACAAACAACCATCCTGCGAAATACTTGACTACCAGATATTAATATGTGAGAAAATAAAGTCTTAAACATTTTTTATATTTATAGTTTATTTAAAAATATTGAACTCACAAATAAAATTCTATATTATTATGGTGTCCAATATGGTGATTTTATATATTTACAGTGTAACAATTCACACAATCAAATTAATGAACAATTCATCCCCACGCCTAGTTAGCGTTTTCCAAACGTGTCTGTGCCTGTGTATGGGTTTATAAGTGCAAGTGTAATGAGAACACTTAAAATCTGCTCTTTGACCAAATTTAAATGAAAAAGTACAGAATATTAACCATTTTTGCTACATTGTGCAATAGATCCCCAGGTCTGACACATCTTATAGCTGATATTTTTACCCCATACCAATATCTTAATCATAGAAAAATGTTAGTGTCAGGTTGTTAATATAAAAATAGGTGTTATGACACTTACAAGAAACACAGTACTCCAATTTTATGTGCTTATTTCAACTTTACCTGAATCTGCATTATGCTTTAGGACTTTGGGAAGGAATTCCTGAACCATAATATAACATCTTACCTGAAAGTCTATGGAGTTTTGTAAACTACCTAATTATTTTATGTTCTTTTTTTAATACTTTCAGATGCATGTGTAATATCAGAAGACATCATGGAAAAACATAATATAGTATTAAAATGGAAACAACACCAAATGCTTTATTCCAGAACAGGAGACTTTGTTGAATTTTTGTGTAAACGTGGATATCATCCTACAGATTCTCAATCGTTTCGAGTGCAGTGTCAGAATGGACAGCTGTCATACCCCAGTTGTGAGAAAAGATAATGACTAAGAAGTATTATTATAATTAAAATGCGATACTTCACATCGAATTTTTATTACTATTACTTTATTTTTCAGCATTGTTTAACTCATTTTAATTCATAAATAAGAATTTATGTTGACTTGTGATAATATAGATATATCTCAGAATAAGGAACCTCACTTCTTGAAGGTAAACTTGTCTTCTCCTGCTGGAGCTGTGGTGTGTTTTGGGGACGTGTAAACATCATGGGCAAGTCCTCTCAGACTGGGGCTTCTTCAGAACATGTGCTAGTCAGGGTGACCAACACACATATGAAAGCTGATCTCCCTCTGCCCTTTGTGTATTTAAGTAAAGCATCACTCCATCCAGGGCCTGGTGTGTTTCCCGTGGCATCTGCGATAGCAAGTACAAAGGGCAGATGTGTAGAGCCCTCCCCTGAGACTGGCAGCTAGTACATGATGTTCTGCTCCCTGGAAGTTATAACTGGTGTCTAGTGTTCTGTTTAACGGAGTTACAGGATCCAAGCAAATTCAAAACCAAGTGGGACCAAGTCTATTAGATTTGAAAAACTGAGACTAGTCTTCTGTGCCTAGATGCCCTGCTCTTGGGCCTCCCAGGGTGGTAGCCCAATGTAGAACTTCTTGGTGTACCAGAAAGATGACACCATTCTGTCAGCCTGATGAGGACCTGTGGGCCTGAGGTTCTATATTTTGTGGTTCTTCTTTCAAGACATTGTTCCATTATGGCATCCCATTTAGTCCAGGTTGTAAGCATTTCTACTGGTACAACATTCACGAAAACATTGTCAGTTTCTTGCACACATACAAGGTCTTAGCTAGTACACAGGAGGGTCTATCGGAGATCTTCCCGGGTATCACATCTCTACTCTGGCCTCCACTGAGGTGGATGACTGGAACCCCAGAAATATACCTAATCATAGCATATAGTTGTCCAGCCTCACCCTTGCCTCTGTTTCTAAGCACACCATCTTGGAAGACTAAAACCTTTCAAATCATCTAATGCTGTTTTCTTTCTGAGTAAGTTTATTCCACAATTTATCTCCTTATCTTACATCTTATGACAAGCGGTAAAGAGAAGTCATGCTGTATCATCAGAGATCACTTGGGAATCTCCTCAGTTAAATATCTAAATTCATAACTGGGATGGACTATTTTATGTGACTACTTGGCTAGTTTATGATACCAAATTGCTCAGTCAAATACTAGTCTACATTTTGCTGTGGAGATATTTTTTTAGGTATGATTAATATTTAAATCTGTAAACTTTAAAAACCAAGCAGGTGACATGGCAGTTAAGTTGCTGGACACTCCCATATGACAGACCATGATTCGAGTCCCGGACCTGTTTGATTGCTTTCTCACTTTCCCTCTCCTTCTCTCTTTGTGCCTCTTTCTGGTCAAATTAAAAAAAATAATAATAAATAAATAGAATTAAAATAAATAATTGTTTAAAAAATATATAAGCAGATTACCTTCCATAATATGGTGGGTTCACTCAATTAGTTGATGTTCTTCAAAGAAAAAACTGAAATGCCACAAGGAAAAAAATTCTGCCTCCAGACTGCTATTTTTCCTCAATGCTGTAGCATAAATGCTTCTCTGGAAACAGAATCTTAAGGATGGGTTTCCTGAATTAGTTCTGGGATTTGGGGAACTGCTTCTCTTAATATGATTAGATTAGAAAACACTGATGACTCTATGACTATTCAAAAAGAAAGCACTGGTGGTCTGTGGAGTGACACCACAATAGAGATACAAAACACCACCACTGGGTATTCCTGATCACGTATTGTTCGAGAAAATATTTCCTTAAACATTTTTATCAGATTATCAAGTGTGTGCGTCTGTGTGTGTGTGTGCATGTGTATCTGTATATATATATACACATTACATTTATTTATTTATCTACTTAACTTGTGATTTAAAACTGCTGGGTCCAGGACTGGAACCACAGTCTTCCATGTGAAAATCTGGTGTCTCCACCACCACTCCACCTGCTAGATTGAAGTATAATTCTTTTTATTACTAAAGGAAACATACTTTCCAGAGAGACAGAAAGAGAGCACCTTCCCAACATATGGGGCACACAGCAATCCCTTCACTATGTCTCCAGCCCTTTGGAAGATGGGGTCATACACATGCACACATGCTCTGATTTTCAAATCCCTGAGGCCATGACTCAAATGATGGTTTGTGGGGTGAAAGGGGTAGACCTGGCTCCTTCGACTACCAGGCTGTAGGGCTGGTGAGTCAAGTATAATTTTATTGATGGTTCATAATTTTGCTAGACAAATTGGAGAACAAAAAGGATTAGCTCAAAAACAGATTTCCCTGTTCAAATGCTGCATAAATAACTTGGAAATGTCTATGCTTGCCCTGAAAGAAAGCACTCCTTTCTGCATCCACAATGATAATCTTGATGAAAATCTAACAGAGAATCTCATTTATCCTGCAAATATCTAAATTATAGAGCAAAATAAATTCCCAGTCTCATAGGATGTCTTCAGTTGAAGTAGGGGCTTAACTGCAAATAAATAGAATCCTGAAAATAAAAGGTAAGACTCATGGTAATCCTGATAAATCAAGGGACACCAACCTTTCTAAATCTGATATTTTAAAATTATTTATATGCTTATAATTTCATTAGTAAGTTGCTTTGAAGTAATAATGTAACAGAGAATATTTGAATTATTATTGATGACAACATATTAGTATACAGGAATAGAAGATTCAAATGGCCAGTGACCCATGAAAAGATGCTCAACATTTCTGTTGCTGCTGTTGTTGTTGGAGAAATGCATATTAACATCACAAAGCACAGGGCTAACCCTGGATCACAGTGGTTAAGGGAGCCAGCTCTCATATTTCTTGCTGTGGTTTGAGTCTTGGCCCCACAGGTTGAAAAACATGCCACTTTCCTGTTTGTACCCAAAATCCTGACATGAAGAAGGAATGGAGAAAAACAGATCGTGGCATGACCATACTGCTTTGCAATGGTTCTCTTTCTCTCTCACACAGGCATGCACCCTCTGGCAATAAAAACCTCACAATGTGGTATTATCTCATACTTATTAGAATGGGTATATGTTCAAAAAGACGTGTAACTGTGGATAAGTGTGTGGGGAAATAGGAATTCTCACACAGGACTGATAAGATTGTAAAAAAAAAAAACAACAACAACAAAAAAAAAAAACAGAAACAAAAACAAAAACACAGTCACTTTGGAAAACACTTCGGCAGTTTTCCTTAAAAGGCTAATATACAGCTACCAAATAACACAGCAATTCCACTGCTAAGTATATACCCACCAGAAAGGAAAACACATGTTCACACGAACTCTTGTATACTTATCTCCATAGAAACCATATCTATAATATCCCCAAAGTTGGAAGAATCTAAACATCCATCAGTAGATGATTAGGTAAAAGAAATGTGGTATAGTCATATGATGGCACATTATTCAGCCATAAAAGTCTGATGAGTTTTGTCAGTAGAGGCAGCCATCCTAAACCGACTTTGCTCTGCCTGAGTAACATGTAATAACATCCCCTGAAGTGTTACTTTGCAGGACATGGCTGATTCTCCTCAGGACACACCATCATTTTTTGTTTCCAGGCCTTTAACTAGAATCAACTTCCACCAGATTCTGAAAGGTATGGTACAAATAGATCTACCATATGATCCAGCAATCCCACTACTCGGTATCTACCCAAAGGACAGAAGAATCCTTCATTGGAAAAGTGCTTGCACATCGATGTTTATTGCAGCACTATTCACGATTGCTAAGACATGGAACCAACCCAAATGCCCCGTATGGATGAATGGATTGAAAACTGTGGCACACATACTCTATTCTATTAAGCCATAAACAAAAAACAACAACAAAACCCTGGCTTTTGACAGAAAGTGGAAGAATATGGAAGATTTACTGCTGAGTGAAGCAAGCCAGGCTATGAAGGAGAGACACTGTATGTTCCCACTTAATATATACCGAGTGTCTGTACTCTATGACCAAAACTGATTGACCAAAAGATATACAAACACAAGAGATGGGTGTGAATGTCAGATGTGGTGTGTGGAGGAGTGGGGCCTAAGGAAGGACATTTGGAGGAGGGATACAGAGGCAGAGCATTTACAGGATGGGAAGGTATGGTGTAATCTGTTGAAGATATTTTGATCAAAGGAACAGAGGAGAATTGTTCACATATTGAAATGTTCACTTCATAAGCTAAACAATGTCATTGAATGTATATAAAAATAAATTAATTAATTAATAAAAAAAGGTGTGGTACACAACGTGACCCAAGGGAAGGTGGCTGCCTTCCAAATAACTACATGGTTTTCCAAATTTATAAAGTTAGAATCCGGAGGATATATGTAGGTATAAATATTAAGGATGGAAGATAAAGGTGGAAAAACATAAGTGGGAACATTCCAAATACATTCAAACAATTTCACTAAGCACAGATTCCAGATTTAATGCATGGCTGGGACTTAGAAAGGGATTTTTTTTTTTTTTTTTTTTTTGACTGCTTAGACCAAAATGTGGCCAGAAATAATGAAGAGGACCATAGCAGAAGACAGCCTAAGGCTTAAGAAGAGTGGAATGTTAGAGGGTTTTTATCAATTAAGACCCTATTCACCCTGAGAGGATTCAGAGGACATATCTTTCCCCACAAAAGTGAGAGATACACTTGTGAGAGTAGCCCCATAATCCTTGAAAGGCTCTGTGGTCACTCTTCTTTCCAGTCCAAAGAGTACAGGGAGGGGATGGACACTTGTCCAGGTGCAGTGATTAAATGCTGTACACTGAGAGCAGGAGACATAGAGCTGACTGCAGTTGGATTGCCAGTCCCAGTAACCTGAAAAACACACTGGGGGGAACCAGCAGTTAGCGTAATGGCTATGTCGCTGGACTCCCACGTAGTCGACTGCGGTTCATGTCCCGGACCTGGTGGCTTAAAACTCACACCGGGCACGTGTGTGTGCATGCCCAAGATCCCGAGAGGAGAATGGAGGAGAAGGGATTGCGGCGTGACCATCCCCCCTGGGGGGTGATTTCTCACTTTCTGTCTCTATGTCTCTCTCTGTCTGTCTGGAGAGCACACACGCCCTATAGCGAAAACCTCTCCCCCCAAAAAAACAAAAACAAAAACAAAACAAAACAAAACAACACACTGTGTACGCGGGCGTGCTTGCTCTAAATCCCAAAGGAGAAATGAGGGAAAAGGATTGCAATGTGACAAAACCCATTGGGGGATGTCTGTCTCTCTCTCTCTCTCTCTCTCTCTCTCTCTCTCTCTCTCTCTCACACACACACACACATGCCCTCTGATAAATAAATAAATAAATAAATAAATAAATAAATAAATAAATAAATAAAGTACAGCAGGAACTGCTGCCACTGAATTGGGAAACCTGAACAAAGTGGGCATGATTGGACAGAGGGATGGCACAGACCAAGTGGCCATGCTCAATAACCAAATGCAAGGTGTGTGTGCCTATGGTAATGGCAGAGTCAAAGCAGCAAACCTAAACAGTCTGGTTCACAGAGGATTACTTCATAGGCTAGTTGCCCATGCTGCTTCAAGAGATACAACGAATGGAGAAACCACTGAACTTTTTTTTTTTTTTAATTTTGAGAGTGAGCATGTGCACTCACTAGAGAAAGACAGAGAGACAGGAGAAAGTGAGAGGAGAAAGCACCTGCCCAACCCCGCCTGAGGAACGGTCACACAGCAATTCCTTCTCCTCCATTTCTCTATCCTGTTAAGATCTGGAGCACACACATGCCCAGGGTGTATTTCAAGATGCCTGTTTCCTCACCAAATCACCTGGTGGGCCATGGAATTTGACTGCTTTTACCACAAGACCATGGAGCTGGCCCAAGACTACTAAGTTTTTCTTTTATCTGTATAAGCAGATCACTTGATCCCCTGATGGAGAGTCCCTGGAATATATGTTAGATTTATTTCCCACTTTCTGAGATGGACATGTCTTACCAGTAAGTTTAGAGTACATCTAGACTTCTTCTTAACTAGGTACACTGGGCACAGGGTCACAAATGTAACAGAGCAGTTGAAAGGGACAGGAAGGCAAGGTTCCTGCAAACTAATGCATGATCGAGGGCTGGCAAGCTGCCATGCTGCCATGGGAGTTCAGTAAAGATGTACTGCGCTTTGTCAGCTGAAAACTAGCTCTGAGTAGAAGAGCACACCCCACTTTAAACCACAGCACAATAGAGTGTAAGCAATAGCACAGCCCACAGTGACTTACAGCACACCTAAGTGAGACCACAGCACACATCTCTGAGACCCAAAGAACAAATCTGCGACCCACAATACACCCCACTCACACCCCACCCTCATTAGGACCCACTACAATATTCATTGAGTTATGGAGCACACCCCACTTTAAGACACAGCACAAAAGATTTTAAAAACAACACAGCACACCGAGACACACAGAGCACCTCAGTGAGAACACTGAACACATCACTGAGATCCAAAGAACAAATCTGTGACCCACAGCACACCTCCACACTTTCTAAGCTCTCTAGAATCCAAAGCAAAATTCATTGAGTTACACAGCACACCCAACTTTAAGCAATTGCACAGCCCACTTTAAACAACAGCGCAGCCAGCTGTGATACACGGTACACTTCAGTAAGACAACTGCACACATCACTGAGACCCAAACAACAAATCTGTGATCGATAACACACCCCACACACACCCTAACCTCACTAAGAGAGACAGCAAAATTTGTTCAGTTACAGAGCACACCCCACTTTAAGCCACATCACAACAGATTTTAAACAACAGCACAGCCCACTGTGACTCACAGCACACCTCAGTGAGACAACTGCACACATCAAGATGCGAAGAACAAATCCGCAACCCACAACACACCCCATTTACATGCTAACTTCACTAGGACCCACAGAAAAATTCATTGAGTTACACTGCACACCAGACTTTAAGCCAGAGCACAACCCACTTTAAACAACAGCACAGGCCTCTGTGACCCTCAGAACACCTCAGTGAGACCACTGCACACATAACTGAGACCAAAAGAACAAATCTGTGACCCACAACACACCCCACTCACATCCTAACCTCATTAGGACCCACAACAAAATTTATTCAGTTAAAGAGAACACCACACTTTAAGCCACAGCACAACAGATTTTAAACAAAAGCACAGCCCACTGCGACCAACAGCACACGTCAGTGAGACCACTGCACACATCACTGAGACCCAAAGAACAAATCTGCAACCCACATCATACCCCACTCACATCCTAACCTTACAAAAACCAATAGCAAATTTCATTGAGTTACCTGCAAACCCCACTTTAAGCCAAAAACACACCCCACTTTAAGCAACAGTACAGCCCCCTGCAACCCACAGCAAACCTCGGTGAGACCACTGCACACATCACAGAGACCCAAAGCACAAATCTGCCACCAATAACACAGCCACTCACTCCCTAGCCTCACTAAAAAACAAAGCTATATTTGTTAAATTACAGAGAACACCCCACTTTAAGCCACAGCACAACAGACTTTACACAAACAGCACATCCCACTGGGACCCACAGAACAGCTCAGTGAGACCAGTGCACACATAACTGAGACCCAAAGATCAAATCTGCGACCCATAGAATACCCAACACACACCATAACCTCACTAGGACTCACAGCAATATTCACTGAGTTATGTGCAAACCCTCCTTTAAGCTACAGAAAACCCCACTTTAAACAACAGCACAGCCCACTGAGACCCTCAGAACACCTCAGTGAGACCACTGCACACATCACTGAGATACAAACAAATCTGCGACCCACAACAAGCATCACTAACACCTTAAGCTCACTAGAACCCACAGCAAAATTCATTGAGTTACACAGCACACCCTAATTTAAGCAAATCGCACACCCCACTTTAAATGACAGCACAGTCCATTGCGACCTACAACACACCTCACTGAGAACACTGCATACATCACTTAGACCCATAGGACAAGTCTGTGACCCACACCACACCCCACTGACACCCTAACCTCACTAAAGCCCAGAGAAAAATTTGTTGACTTACAGAGCACACTCCACTTTAAGCCACAGCACCGATTTTAAACAAAAGCAAAGCCCACTTTGACCCACAGCACACCTCAGTGAGACCATTGCACACATCACTGAGACCCAAAGAACAAATCTGGGACCCTCAACACACACCACTCACACCCTAATCTCAGTAGGACCCACAGCAAAATTCATTGAGTTTCACTGCACACCCAACTTATACCCACAGCACACCCCATTTTAAAGAACAGCACAGCCCACTGAGACCCACAGAACACCTTAGTGAGAATACTGAACATGTCAGTGAGACCCAAAAACAAATCTGCAATCCACAACAAACCCCACTCACACACTAACCTCAGTAGGACCTACAGCAAAATTCATTCAGTTACACTGCACAGATAAGTTTAAGCCACTGCACACCCCAATTTATATAACAGTACATCCCACTGCAACCCACAGCACACCTAAGTGAGAATACTGAACACATCACTGAGACCCAAAGAACCAATCTGTGAACCACAATACAACCCATTCACACCCTTAGCTCACTAGGACCCACAACGAAATTCTTTGAGTAAACAAGCACACCCCACTTTAAGTCACAGCACACCCCAATTTAATCCACAGCACACCCTACTTTAAACAACAGCACAACCAACTTCGACCCACAGATCACCTCAGTGAGGACACTGCACACATGTCTGAGACCCAAAGAACAAATCTGACACCCACAACACAACAGAATCACACACTTACCTCATTGGGACACACAGCAAAATACAATGTGTTACTCAGCACACCCCACTTTAAACAACAGCACAACCAACTTAGACCCACAGAACACCTCAGTGAGAACACTGCACACATGTATGAGACCCAAAGAACAAATCTGACACCCACAACACAACAGAATCACACACTTACCTCATTGGGACACACAGCAAAATATAATGTGTTACTCAGCACACCCCAGTTTAAGCCATAGCACACCTCACTATAAACAACAGCATAGCCCACTGCGACCCACAGCAATCCCCACTCACACCCCAATGTCACTCTAGGACCCACAGCAAAATTCATTGAATGACATTGCACACCCCAATTTAAGTCTCAGCACATTTCACTTTAATCAACAGCACAACCCTCTGTGACCCTCAGCACACCTCAATGAGACCAATGCACACAACACTGAGATACAAAGAACAAATCTGCGACCCAAAAGTCAGCCCACTCACATCCTAAGCTCAATAGAGCTCATAGAAAAATTCATTGAATTACACAGCACATGCCACTTTAATCAATCGCATACCCAAATTTAAACAACTGCACAGACCACTGCCACTGACAGTACACCTCAGTGAGACTACTGAATACATCTCTTTGACCCAGAGAAGAAATCTGCGAGCCACAACACACCCCACTGACACTGAAACCTCACTAGGACCCACAACAAAATTCGTTGACTTATAGAACACAACCCACTTTAAGTCACAGCACAACAGATTTTAAACAACAGCACAGCCCAATGCGACCCACAGCACACTTCAGTGAGACCAGTGAACACATCACTGAGACCTAAAGAAGAAATCTGCGACCCACAACACACCCCAAGATCACCCTAACTTCACTTGGACTCAGAACAAAATTCATTGAGTTACACTGCACACCCCACTTTAAGCCACAGAACACTTCACTTTAAACAACTGCACTGCCCTCTGTGACACACAGAACACATCAGTGAGAGCACTGAACACATCACTGAGACCCAAAGAGCAAATCTGCCACCCACAACACACCCCCACACACTGTAATCGCACTAGGACACACAGCAAAATTCGTTGAGTGAAAAGCATGCCCCACTTTAAGCCACAGCATGACAGAGTTTTAACAATAGCACAGCCCACTACAACCCACAGCACACCTCAGTGAGACCACTGCACACATCACTGAGACAAAAAGAACAAATGTGCAATCCACCACACTCCCCACTCACAACCTAACCTCACTAGGATGCACAGCAAAATTCATTCACTTATACTGCACACCTCAGTATAAGCCACCACACACCCCAATTTAAACAACAGCACAAACCACTGCAACACACAGCACACCTCAGTGAGAATACTGAACACATCACTGAGTCTCAAAGAACCAATCTGCGAACCATAATACACCCCACTCACACCCTTACCTCACTAGAACCCACAGCAAAATTCTTTGAGTAAATAAGCACACCCCACCTTAAGCCACAGCTCAACAAATTTTAAACAAGAGCACAGCCCACTGTGACCCACGGCACACCTCTGTGAGACCACTGCACACATCACTGAGACCCCAAAAAAAATCTGTGACCCTGAATACACCCCACTCACACTCTAACCTTATGAAAACCCACAGCAAAATTTAGTGATGTACACTGCACACCCTACTTTAAGCCATAGCATTTCCCACTTTAAACAAGAGCACAGCCTATTGCGACCCACAGCACACCTCAGTGAGACCAATGCACACATCACTGAGATCCAAAGAACAAAAGTGTGACCCAAAACACATCCCAATATAACCCTACCCTCACTAGTACCCACAGAAAAATTCGTTAAGTTACAGATACAGAGCACACTCCACTTTAAGCAACAGCACAACAGATTTTGAATAACAACACAGCTGACTGTGACCCATAGCACACCTCAGTGAGACCACTGCACACATCACTTTTACCCAAAGAACAAATCTGTGACACATAACACACCCCATTCACACCCTAACTTTTGAAAACCCACAGCAAAATTCATAGAGGTATACTGCACACCCCACTTTAAGCCACAACACGCCCCGCTTGAATCCACAGCATGCCCCACTTTAAACAACAGCACAGCCAACTGCGACCCACAGAACACCTCAATGAGAGCACCGCACACATGTCTGAGACCTAAAGAACATATCTGACACCCACAACACAACAGACTCACACACTTAGCTCACTGGGACCAACAGCAAAATACATTGAGTTACACAGCACACCCTAGTTTAAGCCACAGCACACCTCACTATAAACAACAGCATAGGCCACTGCAACCCACAGCACTCTCCACTCACACCACAATGTCACTAGGAGTCACAGCAAAATTAATTGAGTTACACTACACACCCCATTTTAAGCCTCAGCACACTTCACTTTAAATAATAGCACAGCCCTCTCCAAAATGCAGCGCACCTCTTGAGACCACTGCACACATCACTGAGACCCAAAGAACAAATCTATGACCCACAACACACCCCACCCACAGCCTAACTTAACTAGGAACCACAGCAAAATTCATTGAGCTAAACTGCACACACCACTTTAAGCCAGAGCACAACTCACTATAAACAATAGCACAACCAACTGTGACCCACAGCACTCCTCAATCACACCCAAACGTAACTAGGACCCACAGCAAAATTCATTCAGTTACACTGCACACCCCACTTTAAACAACAGCACAGCCCTCTGCGACCCTCAGCACACCTCAATGAGACAAATGAACACATCACTAAAATACAAAGAAAAAATCTGCAACCCACAACTCACCCCTCTCACACCGTAAGCTCACTAGAACCCACAGCAAAATTCACTGAGTTACACAGCACACTCCACTTTAAGCAATCATACACCCCACTTTAAACAACAGCACAGCCCACTGCAACCCACAACAAACCTCACTGAGACCACTGCAAACATCATTGAGACCCAAAGAACAAATCTGCGATCAACAACACACCCCTAACCTCTCTAGGACCCACAGCAAATTTTGTTGAGTCACAGAGCACACCACACTTTAAGCCACAGCACAACAGATTTTAAAAAACAGCACAGCCCACTGTGATCCACAGCACATCACAGTGAGACCACTACACAAATCACTTAGACCCAAAGAACAAATCTGCAACCCAGAACACAACCCACTCACACTCTAACCTTATGAAAACCCACAGCAAAATTCATTGAGCTACACTACACCCCCACTTTAAGCCACAGCACATCCCACTTTAAACAACAGCACAGCCCACTGTGAAACACAGGACATCTCAGTGAGACCACTGCACCCATCACTTAGGCACAAAGAACAATTCAGCAACCCACAAAAAGCCCCACTTAGACCCTAACCTCATTAGGACCCACAGCAAATTTCATTGAGTTACGGAGCACACCTCACTATAATCCACAGCACACGCCACTTTAAACAATAGCACAGCCCACTGCAACCCTCAGAACATCTCAGTGAGACCACTGCACACATCACTGAAACACAAAGAGCAAATCTACGACCCAAAACACACCCTATTCACCCCCTAAGCTCACTAGAACCAACAGCAAAATTCGTTGAGTTACACACCACACACCACTTTAAGCAATCACACACCCCACTTTAAAGAACAGCACAGCCCTATGCGACCCACAGCACACCTCAGTGAGGCAACTGAACACATCACTGAGACCCAAGGGATAAATCTGCGACCCACAGCACGTCCCACTCATACACTAACCTCACTAGGACCCACAGAAAAATTTGTTGAGTTACAGAGCACACCTCACTTTAAGCCACAGTACAATAGATTTTAAACAACAGCAGAGCTCACTGTGAACCACAGCACACCTCAGTGAGAAAACTACTCACATCACAGAGACCCAAAGAACAAATATGAGACCCATAACAGAACCCACGCACACCCTAACTTCACTAGGATCCACAGCAAAATGCATTGAGTTATGCTGCACACCCCACTTTAAGCCAGAGAGCACCCACTTTAAACAACAGCACAGTGTACTATGACACTTAGTACACCTCAGTGAGACCACCACTCACATCACTGATATACAAAGAACAAATCTGGGTCCCACAGCTCACCCACTAACACCCTAAGCTCACTAGAATGCATGGCAAAATTCATTGAGTTACACAGCACACCCCACTTAAAGCAATCACACACTTCACTTTAAACAACAGAACAGCCCACTGCGACCCACAGAACACTTAAGTGAGACCACTGCACACATCACTGAAACCCCAAAAATAAATCTGACACCCACATCACACCCCACTCACACTCTACCCTCACTACAACTCACACAAAATTCATTGAGTTACACTGAACACAGTACTTCAAGACACAGCACGCCACATTTTAAACAACAGCACAGTCTACTGCAACCCAAAGCACACCTCTGTGTGAATACTGCACAAATCACTGAGATCGAAAGAACAAAAGTACAACCCAAAACACACCCCACTGACACCCTACCCTCACTAGTACCCACAGCAAGATTCGTTGTTACAGAGCACACCCCACTTTTAGCCACAGCACAACAGTTTTTAAACAACAGCACAGCCCACTGCGACCCAGAGAACACCTCAGTGACACCACTGTACACATCAATGAGACCCAAAGGACAAATCTGCTACCCAGAACACACACCACTCACACTCTAACCTTATGAAAAGCCACAGTAAAATTCATTGAGGTACACTTTACACCCCACTTTAAGCCACAGAACATACCATTTTAATCCACAGAGCACCCCGCTTTAAACAGCACAGCCCGCTGTGACCCACAGGACACCTCAGTGAAACCACTGAACACATTACTCAGACCCAAAGAACAAATGTGTGACCCATAATACACCCCACTCACAATCTAACCTCACTGAGAACAACAGCAAAATTAATTGAGTTACACTACACACCCCATTTAAGAGTTCACCTCACTATTAAACAATAGCACAGCTCTCTGTGTCCCACAGAACTCCCCACTCACACACAAACATGACCCCCACTTATACCCTAACATGACTAGGACACACTACAAAAGCCATTCAGTTACACTGAGCACCCTACTTTAAGCCACAGCACACCCTCCCACTTTAAACAACAGCACATCCCACTGTGACACACATCCCACCACTGTGAGACCACTACACACATCACTGAAACCCAAAGAACACATCTGCAACCCACAACACACCCCACTTAAACCCTACCCTAATTAGGAACCATGGCAAAATTCATTGAGTTACAGAGCACACCCCACTTTAAACAGAAGCACAGCCCACTGTGACCCACAGCACACTTCAGTGAGACCACTGCACACATCACTGGGACCAAAAGAACAAGTCTGCAACCCACAAAACACCCCACTCACACCCTAACCTCATTAAAAACCACAGCATAATTTGGTGAGCTACAGGGCACACCTCACTTTAAGGCACAGCACAACAGATTTTAAACAAAAGCACAGCCCACTGCGACACACATCATACCTCAGTGAGACCACTGCACACATCACTGAGATGCAAAGCACAAATCTGGGACCCTCAGCATACCCCACTCACACCCTAACCTCAATAGGCCCCACAGGAAAATTTATTTGGTTTCATTGCACACCCTACTTTAAGCCAAATCACCCCTCCCACTATAAAGAACAGCACAGCCCACTGCACCCCACATCACACCACTCTGAGACCACTGCACACACGGCACACCTCAGTGTGACTACTGCACACATCACTGAGACCCAAAGATCAAACCTGCTATCCACAGCACACCCCACGCACACCCTAACCTCACTAGGACCCACAGCAAAATTCATCGTGGTTTTTTCTGCACACCCCACTTTAAGCCACAACACACCGCACTTTACGCAAAAGTGCAGCCCACTGTGACCCTCAGGACACCTCAGTGAAACCACTGCACACATCACTGAGACCCAAAGATCAAATATGCGACCCACAACACACTCCACTAACACGCTAAGCTTACTAGAACCTACAGCAAAATTCATTGTGTTGTACTGCACACCCACTTTAAGCAATCGCCCACCCCAATTTAAACAACAGCACAGCCCACTGCGACCCACAGAACACCTAAGTGAGACCACTGCACATCACTGAGATCCAAAGAACAAATCTGCAACCCACAACACATCCCTCTCACACCCTAACTTCAGTTGGACTCACAGCAAAATTCATTGAGTTACACTGCATGCCACACTTTAAGCCACAACACACTCCACTTTAAACAATAGCACAGCCCTCTGTGACCCACAGAACACATCAGTGAGATTGAACAAATCACTGAGACCCAAAGAACAAATATGCGACCCACAACACACCCCACTCACACTCTAACCTCAGTAGGACCCACAGCAAAATTCATAGAGTTACAGAACACATCCCACTTTAAGCCAGAGCATACCCCACTTTAAACAACAGCACTGCCCACTGTGACCTTCAGAACACCTCAGTCAGACCACTGCACACATCTCTGAGATACAAGAACAAATCTGTGGCCCACAACACACCCCACTGACACCCTAAGCTCATGACAACCCACAGCAAAATTCATTGAGTTATGCAGCACACCCCACTTTAGGCAATTGCACACTCCAGTTTAAACAACAGCACAGCCCACTGCGACCCACAGAACACATTAGTGAGACCACTGCACACATCACTGAGACCCAAAGGACAAATCTGTGACCTTCAACTCACCCCGCACACACCCTAACCTCACTAGGACCCACAGCAAAATACATTGAGTTATGCTGCACACCCCACTTTGAGTCAGAGCACACTGCATTTTAAAACAATGGCACTGCCCACTGCAACCCACAGCACACCTCAGTGAAACCACTGAACACATCACTGAGATCCAAAGAACAAATCTATGAGCCACAACACACCCCACACATTTGCCAGAAAAATAGATACATACCAGATTCTAGGGGATGTGTTAATCTGTTCAAATGATGAAACCACACCTGGGATAGCAGATACAAATGACTTCACCACCCAGTTAAGTGTATAACAATCCACCTCCAGTTTCCAAGATTTATCTACCTTCTACACTGGAGAAATGGGAAGTTTGGATGCAGATATAGTAGGAATCACTCTGGACCTTCTTTTTTTTATTATGAATGGCTCAGCTTGCAATTTTTTACCTTATATTAGTACAAAAGTGGTAATACACATCAGTAGGAACTGTACGTCACAGCCATTCTGTCAGTTTCAGTTTGGTACTCAGTAAGTTACATGAGATATTCAACACGTCATTATTGTAGGGTTTAGGTTATATGATTTTACCAAACTGTAGGCCTGCATAAGTTTTCTGAGCACATTTAAGGCAACTAGGCTAAGCTAAGGTGTTCAGTACGTTAGGTATAATAAACGCATGTTTGACTTACAGATACTTTCAATTTACAATGGAGTATCATGATGCAGCCTCACTGTAAATCTAGAATTATCCATATAGACAGATTTGGATTTAAACACTCTTATTCTAGAGCAAACAAAATGTGTCTAAAAAGTATCATTTGATTTACTGGGAAACCAAAGAAAAATACTGGATAAAATAAATAAGATTTGATATCTAATGTGCAATACAGTGACTGTGGTTAATAACACTCCTTTGTTTACTTGAAATTTAAAAAAGAGTGACAGAAACACACGCGACACACAGAGTGGTACCAGAGGGTGATAATGAACATGTTTACAAATTAAATTGCATTTTTCATATCACATCAGCATGTTCCACACTGTAAATAAATGGACTTTTAAAATTGCCAAGTAAATATTTTAATTGTTTTTCAAGGAAATATTTTCATTTTCAAAACCATATTAACAAAAGTGTCACTTTTTCTTTTAATTCCATTTAATACTAATTATTCCACTGCTTCACTAGAAAAAAAAAAGTTGGGAACATAGGTACATTGTTATTGAGCATTTGTGTAAAATCAATAAACTACAATTCACATTTTTGGATTGATTTTTTAAAATTATTTTAAACTTAAAATTTCTTAATTTTGGGGGGTTGCATAATATCCTCAAAATTTGAGGACTGGAAGTGGTGTGGTCATTCAGGTGGCTGGATCCCATATGTCTGAATGTGTGGTTCGAGTTTCAGGCCCAGTTGCTTGTAAAACATACTGGGCATATGTACTATGTTCTCAAAATCTTGAAGGGAGAAGTGGAGGAGAAGGGATTGTGCCTTGGCCATCCCCCTAGGGGTTGCTTTCTCACTCCCTTACCCATGACTCTCTCTGGTGAGTGCACAAACCCTCTGGAAAAACATTTTTTTTTTAATTTAGCCACTCACATAGGCCTGACATGTATTGCAAGCCACCGGGACTGGGATTTAAACCACAGTCATCCATGTGGGATCTGTCTCACAGGGCACAGCACTTAACCTCTGTGCTAAGGGGTCAGTCTTAATAGTAAGCTGTTTAGAATGGCATTTTCACAGATTAACAATTGATCTGCTGACTGTTTATCAGATATTAAGAAAATAAAGCATTAATATTAATTTTTAATATTTTATTATAAAATATTCACTTGACAACGAAAAATGTCTCTATATTTAGTGTGCATTGTGATGATTTGATACATCTGTAGTTCAATACTTACCACAGTCCAGTTGCTAAACACACTTATTACCACGTGTAGTTACTATTGTTTGTGGGGGTGTGTATGTGCTCATGTATTTGTTTTTGTATGTGCATATGTTTTTGTGGTGCTCACATTAAATTTCAAGTAAGCAATACAGTAGAGAGGCAGAGACCAGGCTGTGAAGAAGGCTCACCAGAGTCCACAGTCATTGCTGTGACCTTGGGGAAGTGTTGCTGAACTTCTTCCCACAATTCCCTGGTGTGTGAAATAGTGCAGGAGGGAGTCGTCATGAGCATTTAAAGAACTTATAGTTGTAAAATTCTAAAGCAGTACACAGCATAGGTTAAAAAATATTAGCTATTTGGATTATTTCATAATTTTATTTTATTCTAATGTATCTCCTAACATATTCATTTTGATGCATTTTATTAGTCATAAAAAGAAAGACTGTCATCACAATTAATTCTGTTCTTCTCTAGTTTAAGCTGCATGTGCAATATCTGAAGAAAACATGAATAAAAACAACATAGTGTTAAAATGGAAAAATGATTTAAAAAAAACTGTAAAATCAGGGAACAATACTGAGTTCTTGTGTAAATGGGGTTACAGACCAAGTGCATTTAGGCAATCATTCCACCCAGTGTGTCAGGCAGGAGTAGTGAAATACTCTTGCTGTGGCCAGCTTCCATGCTTCACCCATTGTCTTCCATCTTGCAAACTGAACTTCTTTTATTTTTCTAATTGTCATTGCGTTATTTCAAAGAAAATAAAAAATAAAATGATCGTTTCCAGTTTCAACCTAATATCTCCTCCCAAATATGTTAAAACAAACTAAATTATCTCTTCTACTTGTGCCAAGTTAGCAAATAACTATTTGCCAGTCTCTGATATTGGGTCACTTGTTAATAAATTAGTAAATACAGCAACAATGATAATTATATGGTTTTCTCCATATTGTATAGGATACTTAGCTATCCAAACAAAACAAATGAGTTTAGAACGTATTTGGGGATGAGTCCACCTCTGACTGTGTTGGAACTCTGGGTGCAGCTTCAGGGCGGTGAGCCCCCCAATTCCCCAGCCAGGGATCCCTTTTCCAGACTCCAGTGCTAGCCAGGTAGTCAAGTTTCACTGTCCCTCTGGCTTTTCTCCGCTTTTTGTTTGTTTGTTTGTTTTTTAACAAACAAACGAACAAACAGTCTTTTTGCCCCTTTTGTGCCTTTCTTTTGTTAACTTGTCTTCTCTCCCCTCAACTAGGACAGAAAACATCCAGGCCAGTCCACCTCTGACTGTGTTGACCCTTTGCACGGTATGCCACATGGTTTTCTATTTTTAACCCAATTTCATTATCTACCACATGGCTTCTGCTTTTTTTCTCCTCTTTTTGTTCTAGTTCTTACCTTCCCTTTTCTTTGTTTTTTCTTTATATTTCCTACATTCTTTTTCTTTTTCTTTACTTCCCTGTTTTGCTGCTCAGCTCTTACCCACTTCCTAGAGAAGACTAGGGGCATAGTATCTAAACATTTGAATGTTGTGAATTTTAGACAGTTCTTTTTCCTTCACTGTGGTTGTTGCAAGAAGAGTGAAATACCCCTTCATAAATCCATTTGCGAAACTTATCCTATAATTCCCATGCTGGAGGACACAGTAGATGGGAGAAAAGAAACTATTTCACAGTAAAGGAAAGCTATGAGCCCACAGTCACAGAACCCTTCTCCAACAAATTAGCCAAGAGTGGACACCTTACCAAATGACTAAGAATTGGAGAAGAACCTCAAGGATAAGAGAATCAAGTAACACATCTCCAGCAAGGGAACACTGTAACTTGTCTCCAAGTAGAAAAAATTTAGAAGATATTACTGAAATGTCAGAAAAAGAATTTAGAATATTTATGGTAATAAAATACAGTGAGATGCAAGAGAAAAGAGATATTGACCTCCAAGAAATGAGGAAGTCCTTCCACGATGTGAAAGAAGAATTGGACAGCATAAAAAAGAAACAAATGGAACTGTTAGATATAAAGGCTGTAATACAGGAAGTCAAAACCTCTCATGAATGTATTAAAAGCAGGTTAGACCACACAGAAGATCAAATCTCAAGAGTAGAAGACAAAACTTCTGACCTAGAAAAAATAATCAAAAATACTGAGAAAACAACCAAGAAAATTGAGGATACTATATGAGAAATACTAGATACCATGAAATACCCAAACATTCAAATAATTGGTATCCCAGAAGGTGAAGAAACCAACAAGGACATTAATAATCTATTCCATGAAATTCTGGAAGAAAACATTTCAAGTCTAGAGAGGCACTCAAACATCCAGACCCAAGAAATACAAAGAACCCCAGTTAGAATCAGTCCAAGAAGATCCTCTCCATGGCACATCATTGCTAGATTGGCCAAAACCACAGACAAAGACAAGATACTAAGATTGGCAAGAGAGAAACGTCAAATCACTTACAAAGACTATCCCATCATGTTAACACCGAACCTCTCATTGGACACAATACAAGCAAGGAAAGAATAGGGAAATATATTCAAAGTGTTAAATGAAAACAATTTCAACCAAGAATACTACATCCAGCAAAACTATCCTTCATATGGGAAAAGAAGATAAAAAACATTCTCAGGTAAGCAAAACCTGAAAGAATTTACCAACTCCAGACCAGCTCTCCAAGAAATTCTGAAAGGAGTACTATACCACAAAAACTAAATACAGATAGACAGCAATAAGAACAAAACATAACTGAGTATATGGCCAACTTAAGGGTAGGGACAGGTCTGGAAATATCGATAATAATGTTGAATGTTAATGGATTAAATTCTCTGATCAAGAGACACAGACTGACTGAATGGATTAAAAATCAGAAACCCTCCTTCTGCTGCCTACAAGAAATTCATCTTATGGATAAAGACATACATAGATTAAAAGTGAAGTGCTGGAAATAAGGTATTTCATGTAAATGGAAACCCAAAAAGAGCAGGAGTTGCTATACTGATTTTGGACAAAATAGGCTTTAAGACAAAAACCATAAAAAGAGACAAAGAAGGGCATTATATAGTAGTAAAAGGGCTAATTCACCAAGAAGATATAATGCTTATAAATATTTATGCACCCAACTCAGGAACATCCAAATATGTAAAGGAAAGCTTGCTAGATCTAAAAGGAGACATAGACAGTAACACAGTAATTGTTGGAGATCTCAACACGCCATTGTCTTCTTTAGACAGATCAATTAGACAAAAAATAAGCGGGGATTTGGGACCTAAATGATACCACAAATCAGATGGACTTGATAGACATCTATAGAATTTTCCACCTAAAAAACACAAAATATACATTTTTCTCAGCCTCTTATGGTACTTTCTCGAAGATTGTCCACATGATAGGGTACAAAACAAGTCTTTACAGATTCAAAGGCATAGAAACTATAACCAGCATCTTCTCTGACCATGATGGTATTAAACTTGATATTAATCTCAGGAAAAACCCTCAAAAATATACAAGCACATGGAATCTAGTTAAAATACTTCTGAATGACTTCATGACTACTGAAGAGATTAAGACCGAAGTCAAAAGATTCATGGAAACAAATGCAATTAATACGCAAGTTTCCATAATTTATGGGACACTGCAAAAACAGTCATAAGAGGGAAGTTCATAGCAATTAGTGAGCACAAGAAAAAGATGGAAAGGTGGCAAAAGAACAACCTAACATCATGCCTCAGGGAACTGGAAAAATAACAACAGAAAAAACCCAAAAATGCCAGGAGAAAAGAAATTATAAATATTCGAGCAGAAATAAATGAAATAATAAATAAGTGAACTATATAGAAAATAAACGAGAGCAAAAGCTGGTTCTTTGAAAAGATAAACAAAATTGACACACCATTAGCTAGACTAATAAGAGAGAAAGGAACCCGATACATCAAGTTCGCAGTGAATCAGGCAACATTACAACAGACATAATAGAAATACAAAACATCACTAGAGGATATTATGAGTGACTACATGCCAACAAAGAAGAAAACCTGGATGAGATGGACAAATTCCTGGACACATATAATCTACCAAGATTGACTCAGGAGGACATAGAAAACCTGAATAGACCTATAACAAGCAATGAAATTGAATCAGTAATAAATGACCCCCCAACGAAGAAAAGTCCAGGTCCCAAAGGCTTCACTGCTGAATTTTACAAAACTTTTAAACAAGAGGTAACCCCCATTCTACTCACATTGTTTCTAGAGATCCGAAAGGAACCCTTCCAAACTCATTCTATGAAGCCTCCATTACTCATCATGACCAGGTAGGCTTTATTCAAAGGATGCATGGGTGGTTCAACATACATAAAACCATAAATGTAATTCACTATATTAACAGAAAGAAAGATAAAAACCATATGATCATTTCAACTGATGCAGAAAAAGCATCTGTCAAAATATAACATTTTTTTATGATTAAGATGTTCAGGAAAATTGGCATAAAAGAATCATTTCTCAGCATAATAAAGGCCATCTATGAAAAACCTATAGCTAACATTATATTGAATGGGGAAAAGCTGAAAGCCTTTCCACTAAAAACTGGTACAAGACAAGACAAGGCTGCCCACTTTCTCCTGTCCTATTCAGTATAGTACTGGAAGTCCTAGCCAATGTGTTCAGACAAGAGAAGAAAATAAAAGGCATTCCAATAGGGAAAGAAGAGCTGAAATTATCTGTTTGCAGATGACATGACTGTATACATAGAAGACCCAATAGTATCCATGAAAAAACTCCTTGAAGTAATAAATGCATACAGTAAAGTGGCAGGACACAAAATTAACCTACGAAAATCTATAGTATTTCTATATACAAACAACAGACAGAGACAGAACTGACAAAAGTGATCCCATTTACCATAGCCACAGAAGTATAAGATACCTAAGAATAAAACTAACTAAGGAAGTCAAAGACCTCTATAAGGAAAACTATGAAAACCTTAAAAAAGAAATAAAAAAGGACACAAAAAAGTGGAAGGACATTCCATGTTCCTGGGTTGGCAGAATTAATATATTCAAAATTGCAATCCTACCCAAATTAACCTACATATTTAATACAATCCCTATAAAATTACAAGAGACATTCTTCATAGATCTGGAAAAGACAATCCTAGAATACACAGGGAACTCAAGCAGTTTACTTATAAGTAAATGATTAACCCAATTAAAAGATAGGAAAATAAACTGAATAAACATCTCTCTAAGGAAGATATACAAACAGCCAACAAGCATATGAAAAAAATGCTCAATATCCCTCATCATAAGGGAAATGCAGATCAAAACCACAATGAAATACCACTCAACCCCAGTCAGAATGGCAAAGATTAAAAAAACGAAATACAGAAAGTACTGGAGGGGATGTGGTGAAAGGGGAACACTCCTACATTGTTGGTGGGAATGTAAATTGCTCCAGCCACTTTGGAGAACAATATGGAAGTTCCTCAAAGACCTTCAAATAGAACTACCATATGATCCAACAATTCCACTCCTGGGTATCTACCCAAAGAACAGGAGAAAGCTCAGTTGGAAAAGCACTTGCACAACTATATTTATTGCAGCATTATTCATGATTGCTAAGACATGGAACCCACCCAAATGTTCACAGATGAATGGGTGGAAAAAAGTGTGGCACATATATTCCATGGAATACTATTCAACTATAAAAAACAATAAGCCTCTGGAATTTGATAGAAAGTGGACCAATATGGGATCTGTTGCTGAATGAAGCAAGTCAGACTATGAAAGACAGACATTGTATGTCTCCACTTAACATAAACCGACTGTCTGCACTCTATGACAGAGACTGAAAGTCTGGAGAACATAAAAGCATTAAAAATTGTCATGGACACTAGAGACGAAGTGGAAGGAAAATGTGGGAAGAAAAGAGCGAAGGAAAGAAAAATTGGGGGAACCATAGAGAGACATTTGTGGGACACAGACATGGTTTATTATCTGTTAATGAGGTCATGTATAATATTTTCAAATGAACTGAACTGAGGTGTATATCATGGTGGGTTAAGTCTCTTTAAAATCTAAATGATGTATATAAGTAATAATAATAATAAAGAAAAGAAAAAAGGGAAAATAAAAAAAGACACTTATAAAAGGTTGTATATGAATGGAAGATAAAGACATGGAAAAATGTTCAATATTTTACTCATATAAAATGCAAATTATATGTGCACTAACATGGCTAAAACTTAAAGATTGACAATACCAACTGTTGACAAAGATGGGAAGTAAGTGGAATTCTCATATATTTTGGGGGGTTTTTTGTTTATTTTTTTTCAAGGCATATCAATGATTTTATTTATTTTTTAAATTTAAATTTATTTATTTACATTTATTCACTGTACATCATTACAACATAAAAAATGAGATTTTCTACCCAGATTACACTGTATATTGTCTCAATCAAGCACATCAACATACGTGTTATCATCAACAAATAATTTTCCATTTCTTGTTTCCTATATGTTTTGCTTTTTTTCCTCATCTTTGATTCCCTCTCACCCTCTGCCGTCTCCCACTTTCCTCCCACACTATCTCTGGCATCTATGTTTGCTTTCTATACTGTTTTTCCCCCACATTTTATTGAGTCACTAAAGATCTTAATTAATCTAAATATTTTCTTAGACATTTTGATGAGAATATAAAATGTTACAACTACTTTGG
Source organism: Tupaia tana (assembly GCA_026018925.1). NCBI lineage: Eukaryota > Metazoa > Chordata > Mammalia > Scandentia > Tupaiidae > Tupaia > Tupaia tana. Next base: position 159,089,079 of record JAKSZU010000007.1, on the reverse strand, counting down.
AGAACTTTTTAGCAGTTTCTCACAAAATGGAATGCATGACAGTAATTTCATTCCTGTGGCTATATTTATACAAAAGATATAAAATTGACTGATACATGGGGCAAACAGATGGTGTAGTGGTTAAGGTTCTGGACTCCCACATGGTTGACCATGGTTAGAGTCCTGGACCTGGCAGCTTGAAAACTATGCCAGCATCATGTGTGTGTGTACTCAAAATCCCAGGAGGAGAATGGAGGAGAAGGGATTGTGGCATGGTCATGTATCCTGGGGAGGGATTTTTCACTTACCCTCTCACCGTTTGTCTCTTTCTGGTGAGTGCACGTACACTATGGCAAAAATCTAAAGGAAAAAAAAAAGGCTTTTATGCAAATATTCTTGGAAGCTTTCTTCGAAATAGTTGGACTCTGGAATAATCCCAAATGACAGCGACTAGTAAATGTTTAGTCAATGTTGTTATAGACACATAATGGAATAGTACTCTACGAGAAAAGTAGAAAAAAGCTTTCAATTCATGTGACAACATGGCAGAACTCTAAAAACATTTATGCTAAGGGAGAGAGCTACACTCAGCGAGCATGTACTAGTATGATTCCATTGAAATTAAATCCTATACAGGCAAAACTGAACTATAGTGATAGTGTTTGGATCCAAAAGGATCAGAGATAGGATAGGGGAATTAACTAAACGTTACAGGGGACCCTTGTCAGTGATGGAAACATTCTGTGTCTCTCTTGTGGCAATTACACAGTTTCATACATTTATCAACACTCACTGACCACTTTCAAGCAGTGCATTTATTCTTTATAAATTATACTTCCAGAAGTAGGTTTAGAAAAAAATATATATATATACTGTATGGTTCAGTATGTGACTTCTGGATTTAAATCATGTTCTGCCAGTCTGTGTGGCTAGTCTTGTCACCTAACGTTTTTGTACCTCTGTATGTTTAAACTAGAGTAACAATAGTACTTGTGTAATAGGACTGTTATGAGAATTAAATGAGTAAGTATAATTAATATATTTTATTAAGGGGTGTCTGGCCCATGATAAGCTCTAAATAAAGATAGCTGCTTAAAAAAAGAAAAAACAGAATTTATTTGGGAACATAATGCTATCATAAAACTAAATATTGAAGAACGAAGGGAAAGTAATCACACTTCTGTATCCCCTTAATGCAGTCATAGTCCTCCAGATAGTTAACCAAGTATGGTGATTTTTACCCAAAGTAATGTCTCCTGTTAAACACGGACATTACATTTTTACCATGACTCAAAGACAACAGAGCTGACAGAGGGTGAGCCAAATCATTTTCTTGTGAAGAAAGAAAGGGGTTTCTTTTTTATTAATTAATTTATTTATTTATCTTTATATACATTCAATGACGTTGTTTAGCTTGTGAAGTGAACATTTCAATATGTGAACAATTCTCTTCAGTCCCGTTGATCAAAATATCTTCAACAGATTACACCACACCTTCCCGTCCCATCAATGCTCTGCCTCCGTATCCCTCCTCCAAATGACCTTCCCTAGGCCCCACTCCTCCACACACCACATCTGGCATTCACACCCATCTCTTGTGTCTGTATATCTTTTAGTCAATCAGTTTTGGTTGTAGAGTGCAGAAAGGGGTTTTGCTCACCATTTCAGAGCACAGGTGGTAGAGGGACATTGAATGTATATATTAGCTTGGGTCATGTCAACACCTAAAAATGCAGAAATTTCCTATTTAAATGCAATTATTTTTCCTATTTATTCAAAGTTACATTGATGTCTATCAATGCAAATGTTTTAAAGGTTCTTCATATGTGGTTTTTTACACTTCTATTCAGTTTTCCTTGGGGACTTTTGTTCTTTTTTGTTATAAATAAGTTTTCGTCTCTTATTATATTTTATATTTGATTATATTTATGCACATAAGATTAGGCTTTTTAAACCCGTATATTCCTGATAATACATTAAAATCTTTATTGATTTTAATAGCTTTTTTCCCCATGTGTTGAGAAGTAACAGGGTAAAAAATAAACACGGAAATTCTCTTTCCGACACATTCTTTCTGGTTTTAGGAAAAGAGCACTATTGTTTAATAATGTTCTAATTCTAGACTGAATGGCAAGTATTTATTGTCAGAGTGACTGAGAGGGTTTCCGTAATTAATGTTAATATATTTTTTTAAGTTTTTGCCACAGAGTGCCTGTACTTGCCACAGAGATACAGAAAGAGACACAGAGAGGGAAAGTGAGAAATCACCCCCAGGCAAGATGGCCATGCCACAAACCATTCTCCTTTCTTTCAGGATTTTGGGCATGTACACACATGTGCCTGGCGTGATTTTCAAGCCACCAGGTCTGAGACTTAGACTGTGGTAGGCCATGTGAAATCCAGCGCCCTAACCACCACTGGTCCCTGTAATAAGTTTGAAGACATAAGAATGAGGTAAGCTATGGCGTCTAACTGGGTTTTCACACAGGATGTTTGCAGAGGCTGGGGGATAGAAAGTAAAAGTGGTTTTATTACTGCCCCTGACTTGCTTCCACTAGATCAGCATATGTCACAAGTACAATTTAGAAAACGAACTGCCTTACGATCCTAAAATAGTACAAAAATATCATCATGGATCATGTAACAATGGATATACCTTCCAAAAGATGTGCATTAGGTTATTCCATTCCATGTACACTTGAAAAGAAAGCACATTATTCCTACGGTCGAGAGTTGACATATATTCATATGTCTTATGAATATATGTCAATATGTCAATTTTAGAATAATCTAACAGTCAGTAGATTGTTAGATTGTTTGTTAGATTATTGTCTTTTACTAATATTTGTTCACTGAACTACTTTAAGCTAAAAAAATTATTAAATTTTCTTCTATTACCTGTCCTACATAGTTTCTGCTGTATAACAGTTACAATTATAGGAATTTCTGTATAGATATGCATAATGATTTATGTCTCCTGCAATTGCGGCTCTCATTTATTGCTGGTGCCAGGGTTTCCACTTTGTCAAGAATGGAACCCTTGTTCTTTTCATTTGAACTGGTTGCACGTTTACCTATGTCCATTTCTTTAAAATCGTTTTATTTAATTTTATTCATCATTATTATACTTTTCATTTGACCAAAGAGAGAGAGAGAGAGAGAGAGAGGAAGAGAGAGGGAGAGAGAAAGTAAAAAAGCAAGCTTCCAGGTCTGTGACTTAAACCATGGTCAGCCAGATGGAAGTTTGGAGCCTTAACCACCATGCCACCTGCTGGTCCCTTAATGTACATTAAAAAAATCGTTTTGTAATACACATAATTTAAAATTTACCACTTACATGTACAGTTCCATGGATTAAGAATATTCACATTGCTGTGCAAACACCCAAAGCATCTAGCTCTAGAGGAATAAATTTTTATTCAAACCCTTTGCTAATTTTTAAAAATAATTATTTATTTTATTTTATTTTATTTATTCATTCTTTTTTTTTTAATTTGACCAGAGAGAGACAGAGGGTATGAGTGAGAAAGGAAGTGAGAAAGCAAGTCACCAGATTCAGGACTAGAACTCTGGTCGGCCATGTGGGAGTATCCAGCGCCTTAACTACCACGTCACCTACTGGTCCCCTGCTAATTTTTTTTTAAATATTTGTAGGGCATGTGTGTTCACAGAGAGAGACAGAGAGAAAGAGAGACAAAGAATGAAAGCACCCCCAGAGGGGATGGCCACACCACAACCCCTTCTCCATTCTCCTCTTGGATTCTGGGTGTGCACTCCCAGATTTTCAAGCCAGTGTGATTCTCAGGCCACCAGGTCCAAGACTTGAACCATGGTCAGCCATGTGGGAACCCAGGGCCTTAACCACTGCACCACCTGCTGGCCTCAAGGCTTTCATTCTTTATCTTATTATATTAGTACTGTTAAAACTGTTTAAGTCAAAGAATTGCTTTTATATTTGATTTAAAAATTAATTTAAAAATTACAATTCTTAAAATATCTCGTCATAGAATAACTTACTTGATGCTAAGTAAACATAACTGAATTCTCTTAAGTTCTTTAAATGTACATCGAAACAAATTAAGGAATCAGCAGATGGCATAATGGTTATGTCACTGGACCCTCACGCAGTCGATGGCGGTATGAGTTCCAGACCCGGGCTGTTAAAACTCATGCTGATCGCGTGTGTATGTGTCCAAAATCCTGAGAGGAGAAGGGAGAAGAAGGGATTTGGCATGACCACCCCTACTGGGGAGTGATTTCTAGGTTTCTGTCTCTCTGTCTCTCTCCCTCTCTGGCAAGCGCACACACCCTATAGCAAAAATCTCTCTCTCAAAACAACAACAAAAAATAAATTAAAATGCCTGTCAAATTGAAATCTTGCATATTGTCTAATACCATTCTTTCAATTATATTTGAGAAGTAGATTAGATAAACTACTTCTTGGTTTGGGTTAGACTTTCTGGATTCTCCATTTTCTCCATTTTTTTCTCAAAGGAATCATGCGGAGTTCCCTTGATTTCAGTTTCAACATATAATATTTTCCCATGTTTTGATCTTTCTGTTTCATAAAAAAAAAAAGCCAGGCATCTATGAATTCTTAACTTAACCTTTGAAAAATTAAAGTTTCTCCGAGCAGAGCTGGGCAGCGTTCTGTAAGTTTGGAATACCCTAGGGCTAGTCCCGCGTTAGTGAGTCTTTGATCTTGGACACGGTGTCCTGGTACTACAAGAATGGCGAATCATCTAAGCAAAGTTTGCTTTCATATCCATCATGATAAAAATTATCTTATGACATTAAATTTTTTAAGAAGCAAAATGGTAATTGTCATAGCATAATCCTCAACATCTCACACATCTAATTGAAGTGATAATTCAATGAAACTATAAAAAGCTGCCAAATTGCTTACTGGATTGTGCTGCTTTTTTCAAGCAGTTCTTCACTTCCACTGTCAGCTCATGTTCCACGTGGCTTTTTCAAGTTTCTGCCAGTCTCCTCAGTCCTTCAGCTTCTCTCCCTGGATATTCCGCTGCAATTTCAGAGCAGCTGGCTTCTCCTCTTCCACAAAGGACATAGAACCCATGTGACATGAACGATCTCATTCCAGCACAAATCTGTCCCTCCTGCATCCAAGGGCCAGTCTCTTCTCACCTGTCCAGGAGTCCCTCACAATCTAGTAAGCAGTGTTTGTCCAGAGTCTTCCACCTTTCTTCACTGACCCATTGCCATTTTATTTGAACATGCTCAAGTTTCTCCCGGTTTATTCAAAAGACCTTCTTTAACCCTATCTCTTTGTTCATTGTCACACTTATTGACCAACTCACCCATCCACATTTCTCTTTTAATTTAGTTGACTTATTTCTTCTAATGAGTGAGTGAGAGAGTGCCCCCCGCAGGTTCCCAATGCTGTGATCCACCCTCTGCCTTCAGCCAGCTCCAGCTCCTGGGCAGATGTGTACCCGTGTACTCAGGGATGTCACCAGACACGAACCGAGAACTTTCTCATGTTGGATTGCTTTGCAGAGTGTCACGTTTTACCACTGTGCCACGGTCTGACCTCAAGTTTGTCCTTCATACTTCATTTAATTCCTCAACATACTCCAGCCTCAATTTCATTCTTGATACTGTTCTTTTCAAGATAATCAATAATATCCAAACAGCATTTTTACTTCCCACCTCTTCTGGATTTCATTCAAACAGACTGGCCATCACTTATCAGTGTCCTTGCTATACCCACTGTGGGCACTGAACTCAGCTGCCCACAATGCTCTGAGCTAGGACTATAGTGATACAGCCTGAAAAACTCATCTACACTTCAGTTTTAAGACACATCTGCTGACAGATGACATCACACAGAGCCCAGTGATGATTCCCAGGTTTATGTCAGTCACTCTTACAGATTGGGTTCCTGGGAAAGTGTGCTCGGAACTGGAAATGAATGACTTTTCAGGGAATCCACAACTGGAGAAGGGAAAAAAGGGAGCAGGATAAGAGGAGCTGAGCCACAATGTGGTTTCAGCCAGAGGCCCCAGCCTTTCTGTGGCAACTGGAGAGCTGGAATGACCCTTTAAGAACTATCCTGAGTTGGAGTGAGGGGCCTTTTGCTGAAGCAGCTCCTCCTAGAGAATGGATCATTGAGAGCTCTCCATAGCTGGCATAGTAAGTCATTCATTTCTGACAGGATTCTGTGTCATTTATCATGATAGTATCTGCAAGAATCTACTGCTTACTTAATATTTTCTCTTGGCCATCTCACGAGTTCCGTACGAATGGACTTGGTATGCGCCTTACTCACTGCCGGGTCGTTAGTGCTCGGAATACCTAGCGGATGGTTTGTGCTAACTTTTGGTACTGTATATGCTGTCCCTCTACTTGGAATGTCTTTTCTTATGCTTGTAAACCTCAAATGTTTCCTCTTTTCCCATAAGCTTCCTATATCCCACCTATACGAATAAAGTTATTACCTCTTTTGTCCCACCACTTTACCTGGTACACACGTCCAATATTGTGCTCTTCATACTTTATTTCTTTGGCATTTGGAGTAAACCAACCAGTAGCTTTGAGCTACACTGCCCACAGAATTTTTTAATTGCCCCTAACATGTCAAAATCAAATTCTACAATTTAAAAATCAGAAGATATGTCAACACTAGGCATATATTGTCACGTGACAATTACCTACATTGAGTGAAGAAGCTATTGTTCAGGTGATATAGACGCTGCCATCTCTAATTCACCAGGACTGGGACCTAACAATTCACATCACCACCCTGGTAGTGTCCCTAGCCCTGTGGGTATTTGGTTTACCATCACTAATACTTGCCTTTTCTGCTAAACTGAGTAGGTCCTTATTTTGTGAGTTCCTTGAAATAATGATATAAATTTTATTTATCTCTTAGTACAACATGGGTTGGAGCCAGTCTAAACCAGTTTGATTCTGTCTACACTGGTTTGAGATGGTTTGAACCAGTTGGAGAAGGCTAAAACTACTTTGAATTGATCAGAGCTGGTCTAAGGCAGTTTGTGCTAGTTTCAGCTAGTCAAAACTCATCTAGACCATTTGGAACTGCTTAAACCAGTCAGAACCAGTCTGAGCCAGTTCAAACAGGTCAGAAATTATCAGAACCATTTTGACCTGATTTGAATAGTTGAAACCAGTTCACATTCACTGAAACTAGCTTGGAGCATTCTGAAATAGTTTGAATGATCAGAGCCAGTCTGAATTAGTTTGAGCCAGTTTTAACAGGTCAGAGCCAGTATAAACCATTCTGATCCAGTTTAAGCATGTTGAAACCAGTCTGGTAAGTACTAAACCAGTAAAAATTGGTCTAAACCAGTTTGAGCCAATCTTAAACCAGTTAAAATTGATCTAATTTGGCCTGAACCTGTTTGAGCCAGTCTGATTCAATTTGATCCAGTTTAACCTATTAGAACCAGTCTATTGTCCAGGTGATACAGATGCTGCCATCTCTAATTCACCTAGACCAACTGAACCAGTTGGAGCTAGTGTGAGCTGATTTTGTCCAGTCTAAATAAGATGGAACCAAACAAAACCAATCTGAGCTGACTTGAGCCAGTTTGGGTTCATTTCAACGAGCCTAATCTAGTTAGAACCAGCTTAAACCAGTCTGAATTAATCTGAGCCAGAATGACTTGGTTTGGTCTGGGTGGAACCAGTCTGGGCCACTTTGAACTAGTTTTAGCTTGTCTCAACAAGTGTAAGCATGTTGGAACCAGTCAAACTGGTCTGACCCAATTTGAGCTGATCTGATTCAGCTTGATCAAATTTGATTTGGTCTGGGACCAGCAGTTAGTGTAATGGCTATGTTGCTGGACTCTCATATAGTCAACCGCAGTTCAAGTCCCAGACCTGGTGGCTAAAACTCACGCTGGGCACGTGTGTGTGCATGCCCAAGATCCCGAGAAGAGAATGGAGGAGAAGGGATTGCGGCGTGGCTATCCCCTCTGGGGGCTGATTTCTCATTTTTTGTCTCTCTGTCTCTCTCTATTTCTGGTGAGTACATGCACCCTATAGCAAAAACTTCTCCAAGAAAAAAAGAATTTGATTTGGTCTGAGCCTCTCAGAAGCAGTCTGGACCACTTTGAGCTTGTTGGAACTGTTTGGGTCAGTCTTGATCAATCTAATATGGTTGGAACCCATTTGAGTTGGTATCAACCAGTCTAAAGATATTAGAACCAGTGTTAACCAGTCTGAGCCTGTTTGAGTGAGTTAAAACTAGTCTAAGCTGGTTTGAACCATCTGAATCAGTTTGAGCTAGTTTCTATCAGTTTAAACAGGTTGGTATCAGCCTAAGTTGGTTGTACCAGTTGGAACCAGTTTTAACTGGTTTCAGCCTGTCTAAACTAATATAAACTGGTTTGAATCAGTTTGGGCTGGTTTTGATCAGTCTAAATCAATTTGAACCAATTTGAGCAGATTTTGACCAGTCTAAACTGACTAGAGCCAGATCTAGGCAGTTTGAGCTGATTTCATTTGGTTGAAACCAGTCAGAACGTGTCCAATTCATCTTGAGCTGGTCTGGACTAGGTTGAGATAGTTCAATTTGGTCTGAGCCAGTTCGAGCTGGTTGTTCACAATCTAACTTTGTCTTAGCCAGTCCAAGTCTGTCAGAACCAGTTTGAATTGACCTGAACTGACTTTAACAGGTCAAAATAAGCCTAAACTGGTCTGAACTGGTTTGGTTTGACTGGAACTGGTGGCAATCACCCGAATGGGCTTGAACTGGTCAGAGACAATGGTGCTGGTCATCACCAGTATTATTTTGTTGGAGGCAGTCTAAACTTATCAAAGTTACTATTAGCCTGTCTGGATGGGTATTAGCGATCTAAACTAGTCAAAACTGTATGAAGCAGCTAGAGGTGAAATGAGCCAGTTGGATGCAGGTTATGTTGCTCTGAGCAAGCCAAAACCAGTTTAAGCCACACAAAACCAGTATGAGCCTGTCAAAAAAGTATGAGTCAGTTGAAACAACTGTGATCCAGTCAGAAGGACTACTAGTATGAGCCAATTGGAACCTTCATAAACCAGTCTGAACCAGCCAGGATGGTATGTGTCAATAGGAACTGGTCAGAGATGGATGGCCAGAACCAGTGTCAACCAGAACAAGTTGGTTGGAAACAGAACTGGTCAAGCTTGGTATAAACCAGAATAAACCAATGAGAAAGGAAGAACTGGCTGAAATCAATCAGAGTAAGTGAGAACTAGCTAGAAATAGTCTAAACTAGTCAGAACTTGTTTGAGTGATTAATTGATTTTAAAGGAGTAAGGCTTTCTCACTATTTAAGTTTAATCAAATTCCAGTTTTATAGGATCCACTGTGAAAACCTACTGTAAGAGCTTACTTAAGATAATGAATGTGAATGCATAGACATTTTTAAAATATATGTGTTTAACATTAGATGACTTCATATTTAGTCCTCAGAGTTAGGTACAGCTATGGTTTCATTTCCAAGTGAAGCTTTTCCTAGCCCTGAAATAGAGAATTGTAACTTGGGATTTGAAGACTGTTATTACTGAGAGACATTCTGACCTTGAGCTGATGAACTAGATTACCTCCAGAGAGGAAAAAATGTGCTCTTCTACGACCAACAGCCAGTCAGTCCTAAGAGGAGTCCCAGTATCCAGATAATGCTATTACACACTATCATAAATTAACTGAAATGACAATGAAAATGTAACTGTTACTTGGAAAGGAAAGCTGGCGGTGGTGCTGTTCCAGGTCTCCGACAGACCTTGGTAATACTGACACTGTCATTTTTTGGTGCTTTCAGAAATCACTGAATTCAGACCTGGGAATCTGCATGATTTCAACAATTATCCATTCTAAAAAAAAAAAAAACTGATTTGGAAATTGTAAAATATAGAAGTGGCAAGTTCCAGAGCCAACCCGATAGCCTAGTGGTTAAGGGAGCCAGATCCCACATGATTGACTGTGGTTCAGATCCTGGCCCTAAGGACTTGAAAAACATACCAGGTGTGTGTGGCAGGATGGGGAAGTGGAGAAGAAACCCCAACAGGATGGAGAAGTGGAGGAGGAAAGATTGCAGTGTGACCATACCCCATTAGGAGATGCTTTCTCCTCCTCCCTCTCTCTCGGTCTCTCTAGTGAACACACACACCATCTGGCAATTAAAAAAAAAAAAAGTGGCAAGGGCCATTTCTGTTTTTAACAGTGCTCCTTTAACACTATTTGAATTCCTGGATAGTTTACTATCCCCAAAACAATATTGTTAACCTTGTAGCAAATATTACAGTTAACTTTTTTTGAGAGAGAGATTTTTGTTATAGGTCATGTGTGCATCACAGAGACTCAGAGAGAAAGAGAAAGAAAATGAACCCCCCCCCCCCCAGGGGATGGCCATGCCTCAATCCCTTCTCCTCCATTGTCCACTAGGGATTTTGAGCATACACACACACACACACACCTGGCATAAGTTTCAAGCCACTGGGACCGGGACTCAAACTGTTGTCAGATGTGTGTGAGTCCAGCGCCTTAACTATGACACCACCTGCTGGCCCCTATAGTTAATTTTCAAAGTTCTTTCCATTTAGAAAGTCTGGACAATCTCTTCTGCATTTAATAAAGTAAACCCTCCGATATAACATATAATTTATCTCTAGTGTGTTTGTTTCTTTAAAGATTGAATTAAAAGTAACAGAAAATCCTAAAATTAATGATCATGATAAAGAAAATGTGAATTATTTTGTACATATATTGGGGACAACAAGATAGTCCAGTCAATGGACGTAAGTAAATAGAAATATTTTATGTGTAGAACAATTTTCAACCGCTTGAAGACGCGCAGTAAGGTCATGTTACATGTCAAATCATCCAAACTAGAAAGGAAACAACAGTTTTGGCTTTTATTTATAAATAATAAAAAGGTTCAGCCCAAACTATTTAAATTCATATTTCCAAACAAATAAAACTTAGCAATTTTTAACCCAATATATTTATTCTAAAAATTTTATAAGGGATTTTATGATACGTTGATATATTATTATTCTCTCCATCACTCATTCTTATTTTTTTTTTCTTTTGCCGTCAGGTGCATAAGCTCACTGGACAGAGATGGGGTGGGGAGGACGGCCACACTGCAATCCCTTCTCCATTCTCCTCTTGGGATTTTGGGTATTCATGCACACATGCCTGGCATGTTTGTTAAGCTGCCAGGTTTGGCACTTGAACCACCCAGTCAGCCATGTAGGATCCAGCATTAACCACCACACCATCTGCTGGCTTTATTGTTATGTTCTTAAGGGTTCTTGATAAGATTGAATCCTTAATGAGAGGAGGAAAAAAAAGATTTTTAAAATATGCACCAATTCTAGCCAAATATTTATTACAACCTTAGCCCTTCAATATTTTATATAATGTGTTATTGTTTTAATTGCATATGAATAAGAGCAAGTAACCATGCTTGGTAAAGAACATTACCACTGTCAGGCTAGGCACTCCATTCATTTACTATAGTTTACAATTATTTCTGTTACACCTTTTCCTCTAGGAAATGAGAAATCAAAGATATACTAAGATATATAGATCATGTATGAACATTTTTCACCCTTATTTTGCTACAACAAAAGATAAAATTAAAAAATGTTTTCCACCTATATGTTTTATGAATTTTTTCTAAAGTGTTCAAAGTATCTCAGTTACATAGTCCATGTAGTTGATTGTAATTACTGGAATAGAACTAGATGCACTTTATCATCAGTTATTTTTTAATATTCTTAATTTAATGCAAAATATAACTGTTATTTTATATTGTATCTTCAAAAGTTTTAAGAGTCTGATCTTATAAAATGATTTACACCATTTTATTGCATTGTCTTAATATTTTTCTGAGAGCAGAACAAAATTATTTTCCATTCATTAAGTAATAGAAAATACATGTGTTTACAATGTCATATATGGAAATACTTGAGTAAGTCATTCCAAATTTATATATATAAATATAGTTTTGAAAATAAATATGCTGATTTTAATCATTATTATTAACATGATTTTGACAGTTTCCTAACATTTGCCAGTTACACATAAGTTAGTGAAAACTGTGACTTTTTTTCTTATCTCAGAACATGTAGGTTCATTTTTGCACACTTAAATATTGCATGTATAGGTTGAGCTCTTAATTGGCAAAGTATCACAAATTTCATATGACGGACAGTGCTTTGACTTCCCAGAAAGCAGAAAGCTTGTTGGATTAATTAATACTTCCAGGAGATGGCTTGGTTTTTGAAAAGGGAAGAAAATATGATTTTATTTTCTTTTCTATAGTCATGAGTGGGAGTAGTGCAGACCATGATATTTCTAAAATGAATCTCTTTTTTTTTGAGAGAGAGAGAGATTTTTGCTATAGGGTACATGCGCTTGCCAGAGAGATATAAAGAGACCAAGAAAGCAAGTAATCACCCCCCCCCCCCCCCCGAGAGGGGATGGCCACACTGCAATCCCTTCTCCTCCATTCTCCTCTTGGGATCTTGGGCATTCACGTACATGTGCCCTATGTGAGGTTTAAGCCACCGGGTGGGTCCAGGACTCAAACTGTGATTGACTGTCTGCGGTCCAGCAACGTAACCATTATGCTATCTACTGGTCTGAAATGAATCTCTTGATAACAATCTGACAAAAAGATATAACTGTAGCTTCTTCTTACCTTTCTCTTTGAACACAGGTTGGGTATTTCAACTGCCCTCTGTCACATTGGACTCTAAGTTCAGATCCAATAGTGGATGACTCAGTGATATAAGTATCTCTCCTACAAAGAAACTCAATATATTCTCCATGGAAAATATGTGGTCTATTGTCAAAATTCCATTTTAGGACTAAATTATTCTTTTCCATTTCAGCAAAAGATAGCACGCAGGGCTCTGGGAAAAAAAAATAAAAAGAAAAGAAAAACAATTTTGATACACCTGGTACTCACAGGTCTTCATCAAGACCTTAAAATGATCAGGCATAAGAGTAACATGTAAGTTATAATTAATATTTGAGTTAAAAGATAGGTTCAGGCCCAGAGATGGAGCCAAAGGTGGTAGGATGCTGCTGTGTGATACTGCAGCCATATGGGAAGGTCTTGGGTTCAGTTCCCAGGTCGACCTGAACACACAGGGCTCATGTGCTGGTGAGCCTGTGATCATGGCCGACTGGAATGCTAGGCAGGCAAAGTGGATCATGGCAGGAAAAGACCCTAGCCAGGCGCTCGCTCGCTCGCTCTCTCTCTCTCTCTCTCTCTCTCTCCCTCTCCTCTGTCTCTCAATAAATAACTATAATAAAATTTAAAAACTTGGTGAAAAGCAAGCATCAACAAATTTCAAAGTTTGATGTAATTCAAACTATGACTTAATATAGCTAAACTAGAAATCAGTAACCAAAGGAAAACTAGAAAATGTCTCACATTGAGATCTGCTTGTCTCGAAATGAATCTCTGAATTTTTCAGAGCACATAGAAGATATCAAAATGGAAATCATAAGTTTTGTTGAACTGAATGATAATAAAAATCTAAACTATAAAAATGTATTGAACAACATCAAAGTTGTACACAGAAGGAAACATACCTTCAAATTCATATTAGAAAAAACATAAAAGATGGAAATTAGAATTTAGATAGCTATTGAAACAAGCTATAAAAAGAGTAGTAAAATAAATCCAGATAGAAAAGATAAAATAATAAAGACAAAGAATACAAGTTTTATTTTATCTTACTACTTAATTTTATTTATTTATTTATTTACTATTATTAGTGTTTTAATTTCACCAGAGAGAGAGAAGGAAAATGAGAAATCAAACCACCAGGTCCAGGACTTGAACTGCGATAGACCATGTGATGAATTGAAGGTGCCATTAAAATTTTCCTGCAAAGAAAACTGAAGTCCCAGAGAGCTTTTCTGGTGAATTCTTAAAATTACTAAGAAAGAAATAGCAGCAATCTTATTCAAATTCCAGAGAGACAAAAAAGAGGAAACAATTCTCAATTCATTGTATGAAGTCAGCATAAACTTGATACCAAATCTGAAAAGAAAATAGCAGACCAAACTTTCTCACACACACACAAAAAAAAATAGATGCCTGGGAAAGATGAGAGGGGATCACAGTATGGGACCTTGTTAAATGTGCTTGTCTTTGTGTTTAAGGCTCATGAAATAAACTTTTAAAAAACATATAAATTAGGGTCCAGCAGATGGTATAGTCATTAAAGCACTTGACTCCCGCACGGCCATTTACGGTCTGAGTCAGGGACCTGGTGGCTTGAAAATTATGCCAGATGCAAGTGCATGCCCAGAATCACAGGAGGAAAATGGAGGAGAAGTGATTGCAGTGTGGTCATCCGCTCTGGGGGGTGATCACTCACTCACCTTCTCTCTCATTGTGTCTCTCTATTTTTCTCTGGTGGGTGAAAGTGCCCTATGACAAAAACCTTAAAATAAGCAAAAATAAATAAATAAATAAATAAATAAATAAATAAATAAAATAAGTCATTCAGCAAATTAAGCATTACACTAGCATCTACTCAATTCAAAATGGATAGAAAATTAAAAATAACACTTTTACTTTATTAAATAGAGGTGTATTTAGTAGCACATACCTAAACACGATGGGGGTGCAGTCCACACTCCGTCTAAACAAAAGGTCTCCTTAGAGCCTTGCAGGAAATAGTGATCAAGACATCTGTATTCTACGGAGGAACCGTTCTCATAGGTGCCAGCTGTTGCACTAAGGATGACTCCATTTTTAATAAGTGGAGGAAATGAACACATTCCTTTAGATTCTGCAGAAATAATTGGTAAAGTACATAATGAACTGCTATTACAAGCATTGGTGCTTTCATAATTGCTACAGAAATGAAATGAGATATCTCACATAAAGGTATTTTTTAGGTAGTTCTCAAAACAACTTTTATTTTTCTTGAAGAGATTTTTGTTATAGGGCATGTATGCTCACCAGAAAGACAGAGAGAGAAAGACAGAGACAGAAAGCGAGAAATCACCCCCTGGGGGGATGGCCATGCTGCAGTCCTATCTCCTATACTCTTCTCCTGGGATTTTGGGTACACACCCAGCATGAGTTTCAAGCCACCAGGTCTGGGACTTGAACTGTGTTTGGCTATGTGGGAGTCCAGCACTTTAACCATTATGCCACCTACTGGCCCCTCAAAAAACATTTAAAATTGAAAACATATCTGGAAGGGCCGGCAGGTGGCAAGGCGGTTAAAGGTGCTGGATTCCCACATGACCGACAGTGGTTTGTGTCCCAGACCTGGCAGCTTTCTCTCTTGTTTTCCCATTCCCTCTTTCTGTCTGGTCAAATTAAAATAATAATAATAATAACAAATGGAATTAAATAAATAATTCTTTTTTAAAAAAGAAAAGATATCTGGAATAATGAACTATTATAAAACATACTGTTATAATTAGGGTTCCATGTTGTAATGTTTAAATATAATATTAAATTACCAAAGTGTTCATACTTGTGATTTTAGTCTTCTTACCTAGCAAAAAGTGAGTGTATGAGATAATACGTGCTTTCAGTATGTATTGTCTTATGTTTTTGTTTTTATTTTTTTAAATGAAAAATAATAGTCCGCATATTTAGGGAGTACACACAATTTCTCCCAGTCAACAGCAAGCATTTTTTTCAGACTGTGGTCCCTGGGAAATCTAAGTAGAGTGATATTTTATAGTGTTGGGTACTTACATGAGCGTGATCAATTCTCTGAAATTTATAAAACCCCTGGACTTATCCCTTCATAAAATTGACTTATTGGAATTAAAAGATGCCAGCATAGTCCGTCTAAATGTATGTGCTGACTAGAAGTTGGAAGTGGATCACTCTGTTTCACAGATTACAAGATGGTGGTAGTGAATCGCTAAGAGTCTTAAGGATAGCCTTTCAATCCAGGTGGCAGATATTAGTCAAGTAAGACATTTTCAAAAGCATTATTGTTTTACCTTTTTGAATACACAAAGGATATTTCACTTCTCCTCTATCGCACTTCACAGATAATGCCGATGGTAGGGTTGATGGAGACAAGTCATATCCCTGCTTACATACAAAATCGATTAAGTCTCCATGTAAGACCTTTCCTTCATACTTCCACTTCATCTCTATGTGGTTTCTGCTCATGTCATCCACATTAACTGTGCATGGCTCTGAAAAACAGAAAGCTGTTTGGTATTCTTCACTCATCTGGCCAATATAAATGTGATATAATTTTAAATCTTTAAAAATATAAATTATGACAGACAACAATATCAGTATTTTATATTTGACATTTAATATCATTACTCTTCACACATATACATAATACAATGTATACTTTATTACTATTGAATGAATTTATATATTTATTATCTTTATTATGTCATAAATTAATTCAAAATATTAAAAAATATTTTTGAAGGGTTAGGGAAGAAACAAATTATTGTTTAAGGCCATCACCCAGTTAGGTTATTTATAACTTTCTTTCTTTAATATAAAAGTCTTGAAACAAAAACATACTTATTGTATAAATAAGTATATAAAACCTACTATTGAATATACATCAATGGACAAAGACCACTCCTTCATGGAGCTTATCTTCAGACAGAGAGAAACACCCACAGTAAATAATAAATATAATAAATGCACACATTTCATAATCTGTGGCTATCGTTAAACTAAGGCATATGATAAAATGGATGAGAGAGAACAGCCGAGGGTAGAGGCTAGCAAAGACTTGGGTGAAAGAGGTTGTACTTGTTAGTAAGGTGATGGAGGGGTGACTAATTAAGAAGTGACATTTACACAAAAAATTGAAGAAGGTTCAGGAGTGAACTGTGTCACTTTCTGACAGAAGAACGTTCCAAGCGGGGGGGGGTGGGGTGGGGGGGGACCAACGCTTGACTGGAGTGAGGACAAGAGTGACTAGAGTAGAGGAGAACAAAGATGAGTAGGGGCAAGTTAGATAGGTTAGTAACGTCTGGAGTGATGATTCACAGATAAAAAATCCTAGTCCACATCACACACTTGACTGAATTTGTAGTGGTAGAACTTTCGACTCCAATGGGTTGTGTAAAGCTTTCTCTTGCTCTCATGACAGTGTTGTATCATCGCTGAGTATTCGCTTTCCATTAGCACCACGCCTGTCTTGATGCAGTCGTTTCAGGTAGAGAATGGCAGATTTCTTTAGACCTTAATTCCTATGAGTTTGTTTTATTGATAGCTTTTCTTTACTATTTGAATCCTGTCTCTATCCTAAAGATTACTATACTTGCATTCAATGTGATACCAATCACATCATCAAAAACTTAGTATCATAGGGGACCAGCAGTTAGCGTAATGGCTATGTCGCTGGACTCCCACGTAGTCGACCGCGGTTCGAGTCCCGGACCTAGCGGCTTAAACTCACGCCGGGTGCGTGTGCGTGCGTGCCCAAGATCCCGAGAGGAGAATGGAGGAGAAGGGATTGCGGCGTGGCCATCCCCCCTGGGGGTTGATTTTCTGCTTTCTATCTCTCTGTCTCTCTCTGTCTGTCTGGTGAGCGCACGCGCCCTATAGCAAAAACCTCTCCAAAAAAAGAAAAAAAAAAAACTTAGTATCATAAACATTTATTAAAATATGAGCACTGTAGAAAAATTATAGGTGAAGATTTGAATTTGAATGGGAACAGTGTACCAAGATTTACTTGAAAGGCAAGAAACACAAAGAATGAAAGAGTTCAAGACTAAAACTTAGGCTTATGGAGATTTAAAAACACTGTAGCTAGAAAGAGAAAATAAAAAATGGTTGTGATACGTACGATTCTTAAAGGGATAACATAATTTATATACATAGAGCTCTTACAAGTAGGAAAAAGTGGCTAAACTATAAATAACCAATTCATGAAAAAAATTTGAGATCTCTGTACTCTGTAACTTTTACTTCAAAAAATATGAAAAATAATAAAAAAATAAAACATAGGAAAAATAAAATAATTTTTCAAATAAAAATAGAGATTATTTTAAATATACAAATATCTAGCTGTAAGATGTACTTTTAGAAACACAAATGTTGAACACTAGACCTCTATCAATAAAATGATTAAATTAACTATAGAGTACTTGTATTATGAAATGCTATGCAGCCATTAACATGTAGTAAAAGCACATCAAATCACATTTATAGCATATTTTAAGTAAAACAAAAAGATACATAACCTCTGCATGGTATGATAGGGGTGATTTTTGTGGGATGTGTGTGTGTAAAAGGCTATAAAATTACTTATTTTCTAAATAACTAACAGCAATCATTTATGTCAAGTTAATGATATTTTCTTTCTTTTGATTTTGTAATCTACTTACTAAATTTTTGGTAAATAATAGCTGACCTTTATAGTTTAAAAGTGCTAATATATTCATTTAAAGGACCATTATATTTTAACTTACAGAAAGTTTATCTTTTCATCAACTATTTGTAAAAGTCACAGTGTAATGTGTTTAATGCCACTGTAGTGACCAATTACATTGCTTTGGAATATATTTCTGGCCAATAAATTTTAAAAATGAGCTTGAGATAAGGATGATTGTTATTTCTTCAAAGTTATCTGAATGTAGGTAAGTATTTGAATTCCAATTCTGCACTTGAAACCTGAACACTCATAATATCATAGCTTCATCCAAAATATAGAGTAGCTAACAGTTTTTGTGTGATTAACAGGATGTAATGAAGTTGGTCATTTGGATGAGAAAGTAGTGACAAAGCAGCTACTAGCAATGTGTCCTACCAAGGGAAGAATGGGATTGATGATCCTCTCGGAATGACAGTCTTGTGGACAAATGCAAGAAGAGACATCGAAGGTCACAGTAGAGAGGAAAGTGCATTTAGGAGAGAGACAACACAAAAATCAGTCACAAGAATGTGTGTAAACTGTGCCAGCAGGTGGTGTGGTGCTTAAAACATTGGATCCCACATGGTCAATGCCAGGGTTCTGACTTTCATGATTTTCATGATTTTCTGCTTGAAAATCATGCTGGGCACATGTATGTGCGTGCCCAAAATACCAAGAGGAGACTGAAAGGGAAGGGATTGCAGCACGGTCATACTCTTGGGGAAATGATTTCTCACTTTCCTTCTTTTTCTGTCTCTCTCTGTCAAGCGCATGTACCCTCTGGCAGGAAAAAAAAAAAAAAGTGTATATACTTAAAGTCACTGAATCATAAAGTGGCTAAGGTGGGAAATTTTATGTTACATATATTTTGCCACAGTAAAAGGAACTAATGAGGTAAGAACTAATGTAATCCTGGATATAAGTTATTAGAGATTTTTCTACTTAAAGAAATGAGAGGAGAAACACTTTGGGATAATATTTATACAAAATCATCACTTTTGTGCTACGAAACACTATAAGAAAATTATTAAAAAGATACAAACAATAGTAAGAGAACTTCGGTGTGTCCTCTTTCTTACCCAAGCACACAGGTGGGGATGACCATTTTCCTTGCTCACAGTAAGATATGTGAGGTCCCTTCAGTAAGTAATACTCATTGCATCTGTACTCCACCGAGGATCCGGTCACATAGCTCTCCAATACTCCATTCAGAACAGCCCCATGCATTACATCAGGTGGAGGCTTACAATTCTCATTATTTTCTAAGAAAAGAGGTTATTTAAAAATTTATATAAACCCATAGCAACCTAACTATAATATAGTTACTCATACTATGGTATCTTAATATTGGTACTATATAATTTAGGAGAATTGATTTAATTTACCAAAGATGGGAGAGATGTTATTCAGCTCAAGCACTTTAAAAATTGCTATGCAAGAATAAATAGTCAAATGTTTTGCCTAACAACAACTATGCATATTTTCCTCTTTTCTTGATTATGGAAGAATTATGAGATGAATATTTATCAAATGATCAGGAAGAGAAACAGTGCTCTTCCACCTAAAGTCATGGCCGCTGTCCCAGGTCTTAATCAATCCATTGATGAAATCCCTTTTTTTTTGGTCTTTGTTCAACTTTTTCATACTCTACCTGTTTCTTTCATGTCCTTCATTACTTATTATGCCTTATTCAACAAATTCCTAGTAAAAATGAGTGTGGAGCACTCTCTAGGGCTCATCAAGAAGTAAGACGGAGAGCAGGAAGGGTAGTGCCCAGGAGTGACAGATAACACCTCCTGGTGCTCCGCAGTAAAATCCAAGGCCAAGGACCTGGCTCAGGAGGGCGGAAGGTCCAGCATGGCCAGATGCAAAAGCAGGATGAGCAGGAGTTAGCCCGAGTCGGTAGAATAGTGCGCTCTCCTGTCCTTGCAGGACACGCAGGGAGAGAAGGCAGGGCCTACTCACGGCAGGCCGTTCAGTCTGGGCCTGTCCCTCGTCTAACGGAGCCCATGATCACCTCTGCCCTTTCACGGAAAGCTCTTAGGTCAAGGCATCACGCAGGCCAGATACCCGCACTAATATATTTACTTTTTTTCTTTTAGCTTCTGAATTCGTTATGTTAGCCGGGATTCGACGTGCGGCTCCACACACATGCGGAGCAGAGCAGGTGCAATGAACTGTCTGTAAGCTCCTCAGCAGGGGCCCCTTGCCCTGAGCGTGTGGAGTAAATAAACAGAAGGGAGCGTTGTACCCTAGAGGTTTAGCTAGTGAGGTCAATGTCACATACACACCGACGCACTCGGGGGGGCGGGGCCACTTTCCGCGGTTACAGGTGATCTCGTCTGACCCTTGGAGCTGGTAGCCGCTCTCACATCTGTACGTCACTTTATCCCCACTGTAATAGACCCGGGAGGGTGGGTTTGCGGCACCATTCTTAATGGAAGGCGGGTCGTCACAGGCTATCTTCTCCTTTTCTTCTGAAAAGATACAATTTAAGAGACCATTTAGCTGCACACACGGATTGCTTTTTCTGACAATTTGTTCAGGAGTTACTAACCAATGCATTTGGGAGGTTCCGTCCATTTTCCATCTTCACAACGTACTTCTTCTGACCCCTGGATGTCAAAATTGAGTTCACATTCTATACGAACTACTTCTCCATGACGGTAAGTTGTCGAATACGTTTGAACTTTGGAGTTCAGAGGCAAAGGTGGAGGGGGACATCGATTTCTTTTTCCTTAAAAAAAAAAAATATCAGCATATGTAGTCGTATATTTACCAAATAAATAAATAAAGATTTAACAGGAATGTGTGTTGGGCTGAGCACTGTAGAACGCATGGCAGAAAGATTCCAGGAGCACCTTCTGATCCCCACTTCCTGATGGGCACCTCCTGGTGTGATGGAAGACACACACAAGGGGATCTTGAATGGGATCTGTGCCTTGCTTCTATCCAATACAATTCAGCAAAGATGATGGATTAGGCATGACTAGGTGTATGTGATTATGCCACATAAAATCAAATGCCATTCCTGCTCAAAGACTCTGTCCCTGCAGATTATGAAGAAGCAAGTGGGTCGGCAGGTGGTGTGGTGATTAAGGCAGCTGGACTCCCACATGGCTGACAGCGGTTTGAGTCCCAGACCTGGCAGCTTGCTTTCTCACTTTCTCTCTCGCTGTCTCTCTGGTCAACTTCAAAAAAATCAGTTATAAAAAACAACAACAACAACAAAAAGCCTACTATAGATTAATCCTTTATTGTACTAACTAAATAGTCACTCAGGAAGCAAAGAATGTAAATCTCTACTTGATGAAGAGTCAAAGACAAAAAATAAAAAAAAATAAAAAAAAAACCAGAACAAGAAGCAAGCTGCCACATTGTGACCTTCCAAATGAGAGGGCTACAGGCCAAAGACAGAGGCCACAGGCAGTAGGACGTAGAGGCCCTGTTTGGCAGCCTGTAAGCACTGAGTGCTGCCAGCAACCATAGCAAAATTGGAAGAAGACTGATGCCCAGTCAAGCCTCAGATGGGACTGTAGCCTTAGCTCATGCCTTGATTACACCTGCATTAGACATCCCCACAGAGGAGCCAGGACAACTATATTAAGCCAGACTCCTGACGACAGAAACTGTAAAATGATACATTCATGTTGTGCTCTGTTGCTGAGATTATGGTGACGTTAAAATGCACCAGCAAAATACTAGACAGCAAGCACCTTGCATTCATCATCTCCATTAGTCCTAAAATAACTTAAGTAGAGATGATTACTTCTTCCATATTATGAAGAAGCTAAAATTTATGAAGTAGAGTAGTACTAAGTAGCAATCCATTCATGAACCCATACTACCTGAATTAAAATGTCCTGCTCTTAACTATTCTAAAATATTCACTATATTAGCTTCTGACTGATGTTCTGATAAAGACAATTTAGTAGTTTAAACCCACACGAAGTTATTCTTTTACAGTTAAGGAGCCCCAAAGTCCAGAATCGTTTCATTGGGCTAACATTGGGGTGGCAGAAGGCTGGCTTTCCTTACGAAGGGTTTAGAGGAGAATCGGCTTCTTTACTTTTCCTAGTTTCTGGGGCCCTGCAGCCCTTGGCTCATGACCCCTTCCTGATACCACTTCACCCCACTGCTTCCATCGTCACACCTCTGCTTCCTTCTCTGTAGGCTATCAGCCCCTGGCTTCCTTTTGTAAGGACACTTGTGATAACATCTAGGACCCAAATGCATAATCACAGATAATACTTCCACTTCAAGACCCCTAAATGGGCCAGCTGGTGGGAGTAGTGCTGGGGGCGGCTGGATCCCACATGGCTGCCTGCACGGTTAGAGTCCCAGACCCAGCAGCTTGAAAAACATATTAGGCACATATGCACAAGTGCTCAAATCCTAAGAAGAGAATGAAGGAGAAGGGATTGTGCCATGGTTATCTCCCCCAGGGAGTGATTTCTCACTTTCTCTCTCTCTGTCACTTTCTCTCCGGTGAGTACACATGTTCTATAGCAATTTTTTTTTTTTAAATCCTTAGCTATAAATTTCATTTGCCATAGAAACTAACACTCACTGATTCTGGGGACTAGGACATGGATAGCTTTCATACAGAGTGGGACAGACATTAACATTACTGCCTAGCCTACCTCTAATGACTAAACTAGAGAAAATAACAGGCATGTTAGCCAGCTCACTAATTTGGAGGAGGGATGGATGTGGAATAAGCATTAAGTAAGTCTGCCCTTTAGTTCTGAAATAACATGCTGCAGAAAATTTGCTAACAATATTTCTCTTGGCTGTTATATCAAGGCTGTCGAGCACAACCGGAAACATCACAAACCCATTAAAGACATTGTTCAGCACAGTTAGAGAATGAAGAGAGATCCAGGCCATTCCTCCTACTGTCATTCCTTTTACTGAATCTTCACCACTGTCTTCCAAGTTCTATTATTATTAAGTCTTTCATCTGCTCATAAATAATGGTATTATTTCCCCCATGTTACAGAGAAAGTAGTGACTGTGAAACCTTCAGTCTCTCCCCATCCCTCCCAATTCTCAAACTCAATTATTTATCTTCTAATACTAATTAACTATTACTGAGGCACAGTATGGATGAACGTCATTCCACACCATACCAGTCAGAATCCCTACTGTTTAGTCAAATACTTTGTACCTGATCCTATTCTATTATTCATCACACTATAGCAAGTTTTCTTATATCTGTTTCTTTGGGTAGACAAGCACCTTTATATTACATTGTGGGTGTGTTTACATGACTGTAGAATTGGGGTCTTCTAACAAGTAATCATACCACCTGCTTGAACAATCCAATGATAGACACGTAACCATAACCATTCACTATTGGGTGGCTCTTACTAAATGATCTCATTTTTCATTTTCACTTCTGGATACTATTCTTCTGCTTTTTTTGCTCTCTACTATTTTGAAGATTGAATCTTCACATCAGGTACTATCAGGTCAATTAAGAGAATATTCTCATAAAGCTGCCAAGCTGGGGCGACTGAGTCTAATGATTCCCAAAAATGTTAGCCATTACATAAGAGATGTAAACTTTATAATATTTTAAATAATACATTTAAAAGACACACCTACTCTATAAATTAATAACAAAACTTAAGCTTTCTTCAGATGAATATATTAAAGATTGTTAAAATAGTGCTGGTTTAAAAGATAATATTTATTTTAAAAATAGTACTCCAGACAAGAATTAAATCTCTCTACAGATGTTTTTCTGAAGAGCTCATAGAAATTAAAAGTGATAATGACATGACATTTTATTTATGCATGCAAAATTTAAATATTTACCTTCACAAACAGGAGATTCTGGGTACCAACCAAAATTGTAGCACTGAATTAAGTCAGATCCACTTAAATAATAATTATCATGACAGAAAAATTGAACTACATCTCCTTCTTCATAGGTTTGCTTTACAGGGTGAAAATAACCATTTTCTATTAATCTTAAAGAAGAACATTTTAATTCTAAAAATGAAAAAAAAAAAAAAAGCAAAGGGTCATTTTCCTGCCACAACAAAATTTGCTTAT
Organism: Tupaia tana; assembly: GCA_026018925.1. Classification (NCBI taxonomy): domain Eukaryota; kingdom Metazoa; phylum Chordata; class Mammalia; order Scandentia; family Tupaiidae; genus Tupaia; species Tupaia tana. Next base: position 159,064,671 of record JAKSZU010000007.1, on the reverse strand, counting down.
ATATCATATTAGAATGAAGATGAATAAGTGTGTCACATTTGCTTTGAAATAGTAAAAGCTTATGAATTTATTTTATATATTTATTCAATATCATTAGGCTTATTCTAATTTGATTCTGTGAGCTAAAATGAATTTATTTTTATTTAAGAACATTAAATGATCAAAGCCTACTATCAACAGAATTAAGTCAAAGCAAAAAAAAAGTATGAAAAATGGACCATAATTAGCATGACAACTTATACACACTTCTGCGTGAGAAGTGTTCTGAGCAAAAGCAGATTTATTCAGATGAGAACCTACTGGTACACGTTGGTGTGAGGGCCCATCCGTGTGTGAGACATTCCACCTCCTCGGCCTTCCTCCCTCCGGCTGTGTAGTAGCCAGTTGCACATTCATAGTGCACCTTGTCTTTCACTTTGAATGATCTCTGTGTTGTGGAATAATTTCCATTGTATAATTCAGGGGCCAAACATGTTTCTAAGAAAATTAAAGTTATTTATTTTATAAATGATCTGGAGTCTTAAAAAGAAATTTCAAAATGTATCATCACTGAATCTTTAAGAACATATGGCAGGGAGCCAGCAGGTGGCATGGTGGTTGGGGAATTGGACTCCCACATGACAGACCGTGGTTTGAGTCCTGGACCTGGTGACTTGCTTTCTCACTCTCTCTTTCTTCCTCTGGTCAAACTAACAAGTAATAATAATAATTAATAAAATTAATAAATAATTCTTTTTTTAAGAAAGAACATATGGCAAAATCAACCCTTGGTGATACTGAAAAATAACTACTTTGCCTTTGTTTTTCTACTCTCTTTTTTCATACACCTTGTCACTTAACTTTGCCAGTATTATTCTTGAAATTCTAGTCTACTATTCTAAGCCAAAGGGCACAAACCAAATGAAGGCTTGTACAGTAACAATTTAAAAATATATATATTTTATTTAACTTATTTTATTTATTTTAATTTGACCAGAAAGGGACAGAGCAATAGAGAGGGAGAGAGAGAGAGAAAGTGAGAAAGCAAGCCACAAGTCTGGTACTCAGTCCACAGGTGGCCATGGAGGAGTCCAGCGCCCTTAAGGACCATGCCACCTGCTGGCCCCAAGCAGTAGCACTTTTTAAATTATTTATCATCTACAGATTTGCACAATTTAAATAATAAGCAACATGTTAACAAAGTGTGTACATTCAAATTATTGGATTATTTTTAAGTATATGTGACATTGGTTTGCAATATAAAATAATGTACATGATCTTGAATTTTTTAATTAAAAAATAGTGATTTATATATGTTGCAAGAAGAAAATATTTATTAAGGTACTTTCATTTTATTCCATTCTAGTTTTTTTATTAGTACAAAGTAGTAATTTCAGGAGTAGATGTGTTGTGGGGGTTGAGAACTCTTAGATTAAGGAAACACTTAGCATTTGATAAAAACAACGTAATATCCACTTCCTACATTAGCAGACACAATGAAAACTATATTAAATAAAAATGCCTATCAATATAAGAAAGTACTGGCTTGCAAGCTCTTACATTCAGCCTTAGGAAATGATTCGAATACACATACCTTGTTCCTTCCTACAGGCTGGTTGAGAAGACCATCCATCGGCGAGACACTGAACCTCTTCCTCAGCCTTCCCTCCAGTGGTTTTGTAACCTGGCGCACAGCCATAACGTATCTTCTCTTGAAATTTGTATAATAATTTTACATCAGAAACATAAGCATTTGTCAGGTCAGGCTTAGCGCATTTTTCTGTGGAACAAAAAATGTATTTGCTTAATTTAATTAAGTTTGTTTTCTCTTACTAAGTTGCAAAATTAAAATAAAATATAATATTATTTTAGCTGAAATAATTTTCACTTCACAATTACTTAATTTTATTTCATTTTGGAAATATTTTCATAAAAATTTCATTGACAATGAATTCCATAGGATATTGGCTGTCTTTGTTTTTACTCATTTCAGTTCTTATACTCACTCCCACCCCTATCATATCTACTTTTAGAAAAATATATCCAGAGCTTTCCCACTAATTGCCACTAACAGCAAATGGAAGAAATTTCTTTTGGATTTACTTCCTAATACTTTTAATTCTAATGTGTTTGATAATTCTCCACATCATGTAACAAAAGCATATCCCTATTTTATGGATCCTTAAATATTTCTGCAAACTTCTTACCTTAATGCAAAAACTTCTAAAATACATTCTTTCAGCAAATATTTTGGGATCACTTAGCTGCTCAGTAACACTCAGTAGTGAGTGTATGGAAACTGTGAGTAAATCGCAGATATGTTCCTCCAAACCTTTGCATTTCCGTAGCTCTTTTTTGATAAATACTTCCAACAGTGATATATTAGATAAAATTCTTATAGCATTGTACGGCATTCTAAACTTTTCATAAACCCTGTTACTAGATCCCCATGGCAACCAATTCAGAAGAGTTATGAGATTTGCCCTAGGTTGATTAGTTTAAACATCTTTAGAACTTCATAAGGATTATCTCCCTGAAGAACTGTTACACTCATTTTATAGATGAGAAGCTTGGGCTCAGAATGTTTGAGGCACTCCTACTGGTGGAGCTGGGTTCACAGACGGTCAGTCTGACTGTAGAGATGGTATCCAAACCATTACAATACCATACAATACCATCCTAATATCTCTGGCTCCTGTTTCAATGTTCTTTCCTATAAGCAAAAAGAGCTAATAAATTTAAGACATTTAATTTATATATATATATATATATATATATATATATATATATACACACACACACACACACATATACATACATAAATAGTAGTTATGAGTGAATTTATTTATTAATCTATGATTTATGTTAATACGAGAAGCCCAATGCCTAAACGTACAGTCTGTCCTTAAGTCATGGATTGATAACTATCTCAAAGGCCTGTGTTTGTTAGATCTGTCAACCACAATAACCATCAAACCCAACTTCTAAATGAAATGGACTTGAACAAAGCCCCTTACTCTGCAAAACAAACAGAGCCTAGGGAGTTCTTAGCCCAAGAATGCTTACTTGACCCAGTGAAAGTCGACTGATGATAGTTTGAGTAGCGCTTAGCCTGACAGGAAATAATGAGAAAAACTAATCAGACCACCTCACAGATTCAAATTCAAAATTCAGGCAAACATATGTTTTGGTGGAAGTTGGCACACGAAGTAGAGATGAATCTTGCAAATAACAGAGCACTAGAGTAGCAATCTTGCCTTTCTGGAGCCAATGTCTTCAGCATGTTCCTGACTTTTTGTACATAATTCCTATATATACTAAGTTCCTCATTACTTAAAGTAACTTACTTGAGTCTCTAATGTGATAAATAACAACTTTGGTTATTATCCTTATTTATTTGGTAATAACTTTGGTTATTATCCTTATTATTCTCTTTACAGAGTACTACTAAAGATAATAAAAAAAAACATTTAATCTAAAAGCATTATTGATAGAATTTCAGAATATGCCCTCATTTTACCAGTGGTTTTGTTCCTATCTTCTGAGAGATTTAACCACTTCAAATATTTTATTGAACACTAGCTTTCATAAATGAGTCGACTCAAATATTGCAGCCACAATGCTGACACCTGCTGACTTACTGAAGCACCTTGGTTGAGGGGACCAGCCTTCTGCTGTACATCTGGTTTGCTCGTCTTGTTTCCCAGTTTCAGTTGTGTAGCCAGCCAAGCAGAAAAAGGACAATTTTTGGTCTATTCTCATTGGAAAGTAGAAATTTTTAAAAGTATAGTAGTACTGGGCAATCCTTCCATTTTCCACACTAGGAAGACCACAGGGTTTCTCTGAAATAAGTAAATGTAAAGCAGAAAATGGAAGAGCATATCTAAAACCATGCAATTTATGAGCTAAGGACAATACATTTTTAAATTTAAAGGTTTTTGCAGAGACTTCAACAGATACTTTCTTATCGCCTAAATTTTTAAGGTGACTTTATGACAGTCAAAACCTGTCTTTTCTTTCTAATCCTAATCAATATGCTAGCAACTCTATATTCCCAAATGTCAAGAAAAAACTGGGCAAGCCACATCCCCAGGGTCAGCTTTCTCTACCTTTGTAAATTAGCATTTTAACAGATATATGGTTCAAGGCACAGATGCAATTTAAAAATTTTAGTAGTCATGTTAATAAATGCGCAAAGAGTTTAAGTTGATTTTAATCAGATAGGCTTTATTGGACCCAATATTTATTTAAAATATTTTACATACTTTTCTTACTAACTCTTTAAAATCCAGTGTGTTTTATACTTCCATATATGCACTCTTGCTGTTGCTGAATGACTTGCCTGGATTCTTAGCCCAGAAGCCTAATAACACAAATAGCTGCTCCTAAATAACCTGTACTTGCACGACACCCAGTGTTCACTCTCACTAACCTTACACACTAGGCAGTCTAGCTAGAAAGATTTCTAATAGCTAGGGAGTCCACAGGTTATTGATTCATTTGAAACGTCCTGAGCTAGACCTATAGTGTCCAAGTGCAATTAGTAATAAAGCCACCCTCACTATCAAAAGTGTCCCTGTTGGTGCAATGTTATAGTCTTCTTGCTAATCATTACTTAATGACTCCAAACAATGAACAGATCATTGGGATAAAAAAAAACTCAAAGTTTCAAGAGTAGAACATCTTGTCAACATTTATGTTTCTTTCTTTTTCAAATTTTTCACATGAAGGTCCCCGCTTATGAACAGAGAATTTAAATGATTCAAATTTTATTAGTGTTAAAAATAGATTCCAGCATGAAATTAGAATTAAGATTCACATGTATCTTATAAATGACTGTATCCTTTCAAGTATTTAGATACTGGTCTTCTAAATCCTAAAACCTGGAGATACGAAAGTTTTCTGTTTTCTAACTTATACTATTATAAGAATAGCTTACTCAAGGGAAAAAGTCTAGATATTATAACAAATATTTTAAAATGTATGTTATAAACTTGATAAGAAATTCAAGTTGTATGAATGTTAGATATGTTTTAGAAAATAAAGAATATAGGGACCAGCAGTTAGCATAATGGCTATGTCGCTAGACTCCCACATAGTCGACCACGGTTCACGTCCCGGACCCAGTGGCTTAAAACTCACGCACACATGTACGTGCGTGCCCAAGATCCCGAGAGGAGAATGGAGGAAAAGGGATTGCGGCGTGGTCATCCCCCCTGGGGGGTGATTTCTCGCTTTCTGTCTCTCTGTCTCTCTCTGTCTGTCTGGTGAGCACACACGCCCTATAGTGAAAAACCTCTCCAAAAATAAAAACATTAAAAAATAAAGAATATTAAGAATTAATTTTACCTTCTGCATAGAGTTCTCCTGAGATGATTAATATGATAAAAGCCAAGTCCTTGAACCTCATCTTCAGTGGAACGCTTCATAAAATTTTTAACAACCCTAAAGCACTAGAGACACCTCATTAAGTACACAGTATTTCCCTTGAAGAAAAAGTTAATAATTCACAACATCTGAGAGTCCCTTTGTAACAAGTCATGTATTTCACTTAATATATTTTCAACTAATGTTAAAATAGCACAACTACATTCATTGAGATGACTTTTCACACCAGAATCTGATAAGGACATGATAACCAGAAGGGCAATAGGAACAGCAAAAGTAACACAAACTGCATTTAAAAACAAACAAACAAAATAAAACACAGTAAAATCTTAACTTTAATTCCCAATTGTAAGTTCAGAGGGTAAAGTTCATTTGTGGCCATTGATCTTCACAAATATTGACCACAGGGAAGAGGTGAACTTTGGAACATAAAATAATGGATGCCTGAGTTAAATTATGTTGCTGTCTAGACTACACTCATCAAAGAGATAAATGACTTTAATGGTCTCAAGCAATAGCAGAAGTGTTAACATAGCAATAGCCAACATTTAGAGTTTGTGCTCCATGGCAGGTGGGAAGAGAAGTATATGTCATTACTCATTATGAAAAATGTTTTGAATGTCAACTATATGCCATAGTCTTGTGATATATAGCAATGAAAATGGGTTAAAATGATTGCCTTTGTGGAATTTACATTCTACTGGGTTTTTACATTCTAATGAATTTTAATTTAAATTGAATTAAGTTAATTGTACAGTGGGAGCTGTTATTATTTCAATGTATAACTTTTTATTAAAATAGAACATCAACAGGGCCAGCCCCATGGCTGGTGATTAAGGAAGCTGGATCCCACATGGCCTACCACTAAGTTTGAGTCCTGTCCCAGTGGCTTGAAAAACATATTAAGTACACATGCCCCAAATCTCAATGGAGCAGAGGTGAATGCACTGTGGTATGACCATGCCCTGTTGAGGGGTACTTTCTCCCTCTAGCTCTCTCTAATGAGTGCATGTGCTCTCTGGAAAACTGAAAACATTATATATATTTATACACACGTCATATATATATAATATATATATATATATATATATATATATATATATATATATTACACATACACACACACACAGTGTACATACTTAAGTACACCTACTGATTAATGAATTCTCAAAAACTGAATACATTCATCCATGAATCCAGAACCCAGAACAAGAATCAATAATACCAGCATCCCAGAATCTACTGCTCTTCAAAGCCATTGTTAAAAGAACAGAAATAGGGAAATACAGATTAAAGCTACAATGTAATAACACTACTCATCCATATAGAATGTTTAAAAGCATGCTTAACTGTTGCCAGGGTTCCTGAGGATATCAAGGTGCAAATATGCAAAGAAACATTACATTATTTATCCCAGAGCAGGGGTCTTATGAAAATTGGAATGGACAAATAAAACAGGTGGGAAAAGTGAGATGCCAAGTGAATGTGATCACATTGAATGTGATCACACACTGAAGAGGAGATGGAGAGTGAAGAGACTTTATTGCAAAGTCATCTGGGATTGGCAGGTGAAAACAGGAATAGGGATGACACACGCACTTCTGCGTATTAGTGAGGGTGATATCAAGGCACAAGAAACAAGAACCGTATCTTCAAATGTGACAGGGTCTATCCCCAACAGAATTTCAAAGTGGGTCAAAACTTTACTCCATACAACCAAATGAGGACTGTGTATTGGAGTCCTATTACAGACGGTGGGGACAGTCTTATAATTCTTAACCTGTCAATCTGACACATCTCCCCAGGAATAGGCAGAGAGGAAGCCTTAGTACAACTGAAGTCACCACCTGCTGTAAGGGTAACTAGTACAGCTAAGTCAGGGGAGGGAGGGTATAGGGTAAGATAAAATCTTTTAGACTGAGATTCAATGATAGAAGAAAATGTTTTAACATCTGGAGATCATCTTCTTGCATGTATAACTTCATTAAAATATTTCCTGTGAAACAACTAGTTGGTTATATAAATCTTAGAAGAAATTAGTACCAATAACATTTTTATGCTGGACAAATTATATCCTAGTAGTATAATTTACCAAAGTAAATTGATTATTTATACTAAAATTCTGTTGGGCTTGCCCCATATTCTAGTGGTTAAGAGGGCTCAATTCTTCATGGCTGACCATGGTTTTGGCCAGTGGTTTGATAAACAAGCCAGTGCATGTGGGTTCATGTCCAAAATCTCGACAGGGTGAAAAAAGTAGAGGAGAGGGAATTACAGCATGATCACACCCCATTGGAAGGTGCTCTCTCCCCACTTCTCTCGCTGGTAAGTGCACACGCTCAAAAAACAAAGTCAACAAAAATAGTGTTTGGAAAATACTGAGTACCTAGAGCTCCAAAAGTACTTTCTTAGGGGAAAAAAAGAAAAGAAAAAAAAATCCCTGGAGTTTATTTTAGTATATTGCCTTCATACACACTAGTATATTTAGATCTATCCCAATTACATAGTAAGCAAAAAAACTTCAGAGTAGATTTAATCCTGAAGCTATTCTAACAAATGTACATATTAATTAGTTTGTCTACTTTCTAGCTACTACTAATTTATTACAAAAAGTTAAAATAAATTCTGTTCATACACAGAATTTGGGACCTTGTGAGATTATAAATGGCTACTAGAATTAGGTTTCTGTGACCCTGAAACCACGTACAGACTGGGAACAGTGACCACAGCTCTAGAGAACAAGTTACTTTGAACACAGTCATTTTTGGGTGTGTGTTATGTAACCAGATAGCACATTTCTACTCTAAGTAATGCCATGCCCTTCCCATCTCAAATTATAACCCAATGACTTCAAAGTTAAGGGATTTTAATATATACGGTGGCAGTCTGCATTTTTAAAATTTCCATAAAGGGCTCCCTTGCCTACCTGGATGGTTCAGCCAGTTGAGATTACAAATAAGGATGTTGTCAACATGCATTTGTGGGATTATTTTATCCTCTTCTCACTTCTGAGTGAATAACAGAATCTTTGATTTCCAACATGTTTTAGAAAAATGCCTCAACTTCACTATAAAACATGGGTAATAAGCTATCCTTTTCCTTTTAGAAATATGATTATATTCTAATTTAATACTTTAAGATAACAGAAACAACAGTATTATGATCATAGTATGTTTGTTACGTGCAAAAAACTTTTAAGTAATAAAAGAAACAATAAAGAATATAATAAAGTTTATTTGTTACATTTTTCAAAACTTTGAATACAAAGCCAGATTTTAAATGTTATACACAGAAAGCAAAAACAGTTTACATTTTCATGATTAGCTTTTATATTTTTTTATGCTGTACACACTGAAGATATCTACATTTACTAATAGGGAATGCCAAGGGTTTCCATCACCATCTGAATAGCTTGAAGGGGATTTGTTATTTCTTCTAGCTTATCTCTTTTCAAAATCCAATCAGGTTTAAGTCTGTAAAGGAAAAAAAAAACTGGCATTAATAATTTGCTTCTTAAATGAGTGACTTTCAACTTTTTGTCTGAACTAAAATAAGGCCACTCATGAACACCTCATTTCCCTTATAATCTTCTCAAAGAGGAAGGACAACTTTTTATTATTGCTCACTACTAGCTGCAGTATTTCTCTACAAAAGTAATGCCGGTTTTTTTGAAACTTATGGTATTTAGCTCCACCATGCCTTAGGTCTTTGACCAAACTCCCAGTGTCTTCTTTGTAAGCCTGGTTCTTGGTCTTTTCTCGACTCCTGCCACCGTTCTCAGTGACATTAACATCCATGTGGCCAAAACTCAATGTGGGCAGTTCTTGACCCGTTTCCTTCTATTTTACCTCAACTGGTCCTTTCTCACATTTACCTACTGGACTTTGTCATCATCAGAAAGCACACCATCACTAAAACCTTCACTGAGACATGTTTCCAGCCTCCACTCTGATTCATCCAGGTCGCTGCTTTAACAAAGTCATTGTAGCATTTCTTCTACTCCACTGAGATCTTCAACTCATCTGACCATCTGACCTCACAAATACCCACCATCCATCAGAACTCTGTTCTCATTGCCCTCCTTCTCTAGCGTAGGTACATCAGTATGACGCTTTTTACAAATGCATTTTTTTTTTCAATTGTTTGCTATAGGATGCTCACTGGACACAGACAGAGGGGGAGAGAAAAGTGAGAAATCACCCCTCCCCTCCCCAGGGGATGGCCACACTGCAATCCCTTCTCCATTCTTTTCTGGGGATTTTGGGCACACACACACACACACACACACACGTGCTCAGCATGTTTTTCCAGCAGCCAGGTCTGGGACTCTAACCATGAAGTTGGTCATGTGGGATTCAGAGACTTAACACCGACACAACCTGTTAGGTTGCAAATGCTATTTTTAAAAACATTGTTGGAGGGTACATGTGCTCACTAGAGAGAGAGAAAGAGAAAGGTAGGGGAAGCATCCCCCCAATGGAATATGGCCATACTACAATCCCTTCTCCTCTATTTCTCCATCCTGCTTGGATCTCGGTTACAATACACATGAACGTGGCATGTTTTCAAGCCACAGGGCCTAGGATTCAAACTATGGTCTGCCAAGTGTGATCCAGCTCCCTTAACCACTAGATTATAGGGTCAGTCCAGAAATGCCATGAACTTGGAGGGCTTTTTCTCCTGTCAAACACATCTGGAAAATTCTACTTGGGTTAAAAATTGAATCAAAGTATCTGCCTTTGCCATATAGTACAGCTAAATATTGCTAAAAATATTTATATAACCAGGCTGACCAATTTAACTTTCAGCCAATAATTGCAAATCATAAATGGGCACTTGAAACTGCAGCACTCTGAGCTGCTTCTGAGTTGTTTATAATCTCATTTTCCATTGAGAAAAATAGTATTAATCAGAAGGTAACTAGTGTATCTTCTCACACAAATCCCTATGATATGCATTTCCATCTTCTTATTCTTCCTCTTAAGAAATTAAAATATCGAAGGCCTAGTCATAATGGTGCATGCAGTTTAAATGCTGTTTTCCGTGGACTGGGAACACACTGAAGACCCAGGTTTGATTCTCAATCCAATCTAAAGTAGGGTGATGTACACCTGTAATCCCAGCAACTATGGACACTCAAGGAGGATCTCAAGCTAGAAGTTGCCTGGGCAACACAGCAAGATCCTGTCTAAAAAAGCAGCTTTGGGGAACCAGCAGTTAGCGTAATGGCTATGTCGCTGGACTCCCACGTAGTCGACCATGGTTCGCGTCCGGGACCCGGTGGCTTAAAACTCATGCCGGGCGCGTGTGCGTGCGTGTTCAAGATCCCGAGAGGAGAATGGAGGAGAAGAGATTGCGGCGTGACCATCCCCCCTGGGGGATGATTTCTCGCTTTCTGTCTCTAATGTCTCTCTCTGTCTGTCTGGCGAGTGCACGTGCCCTATAGCGAAAAAATCTCTCAAAAAAAAATAAAATTAAATTAAAAAGCAGCTTTGTGTGAAAGCCTACAGTCACATCTAGGAAACTAAGGCAACAGGATCACAACATGGTAAAGCCCTGTCTTAAAAAAAAATCATAATCCAAATATCTACCAATTAGTGGGAAAACTGGTATATCCATACAATTGGAATAGTACACAACGATATAAAGAGTGAAGTTCTAATCCATGCTTTGACAAGGATAAATTTCAAAAGCATTACATAAGTGAAAGAGTCTATCACAAAAAGCTACACATGACTCCTTTTGTACAACAGTAGTTAAATGGCAAAACTTAAGGTGCTTGTTTCTCATCATTTTCCTGAACTCTTTCTTTAGCTCCACTACACCATAACCACAATGTCAGCACCTGGCAGTGCAAGAATTTCCACATTCTTTCTACTTACTGGCAAGAATAGAAGGGTCTGTTTTGTTAAAATGGGTGTTAGCTTACCTGGTTTTTAAAACTTCTAAAGTAACATATCTTAAATAGATAAATAAACTTATAGTTAAAAAAAAAAGCGGGACCAGCAGGTGGCATGGTGGTTACGATGCTGAACACTCCCACATGACCGACCATGGTTCAAGTCTCGGATTTGGTGGCTTCCTTTCTCACTTTCCCGCTCTCTCTGTGTGTCTTTCTCTGACCAAATTAAAATAAAAATGAAGAAATAAATAAAAATAAATTATTCTTTAAAAGAAAAAAGATAAATAAAAAAGGTTGTGGCCTTGCCAACCAACACCTTGATTTTGAGCTTCTGGCCAAGAGAACTGTAAGAGAATAAGTTTCTATTGTCTAAAGCCACAAAGTTTGTAGTAATTTGTTAAAACAACCCTTAGAAACTACTATGAATCTTACAAAGAATTTCTCTAGAAGGATGAATTTCAGGAATCGGTGATTATGAGAGGACTAGAGGTTGACATTTTGGCCAAGAGGGACTTCTTACCATTCTCAGACAGTTCTCCTTCATGTAGGAAAGAAAAAAAAAAATTGACATAAAATTTATAACAAGCTTCTTAGTCTTAGTGCTTAATTATCAATATAATAAAAATATGTTATAAAAAGGATTTGTTGAATAATTACTAGATATCCAAAGCTAAAGGATATTACTTCATTATTTACTGACAGTAACTCTTTTAATTTACCAAATGTTTCAACCTTGTTCATAAGTTTTTTTCCTCCATTGTCAAGCTTGTGGAAGTGCTTGATAAATGTTTGTTAAATCTGTGAATGAACAGTGGCACAAAATTAGAGAGTCCACTTAACTGCTTACCTTGAAACTATTCTGGTCCTTACAGGTGTTTCTGGAATAAAGGGAATGCTTAGAGAAAGATTCTTCTTTTGTTTATAAGCTATTCTTTCAGTATTAATTTTATGTTTACGTGCTGTAAGCTTGTAGAGACTATAAATACGGTCAATAACTTTGGACCTACTTCGTACATCCTGAAAAAGAAAATGTACATGTATTAAAAATATGTAAGAATTTAATTTTTTACTTCTTCTAAACTAGCAAGATCGATCCCAAAAAATAAAGACTGTGCAGTAAACTTTTGAATTTCTGACAATCAGGACCAAATCAAAGTTCAACAGGTAGACTGATTTAAATGATGAACCAATTTGCAAAGCAATTACTAAAACAAATATTCAAAAGCTGTACACTTAACTCTACACTGAAAACAAAAAGGAAACATAATCAACACAGTCTAGCATTGCTTAACAGTGGGGATACTTTCTGAAATAATTAGGCAATTTTGACATCATGTGAACATCATGTCAAGTATTTACAAACAAATCTACATGGTATAGCCTACAATGTTGATAGGTTATACGGCAAAATCTCATGGGACCACTATCTGTCTGTCTTTCCATCTATCATCTGCTTGTCCATCTATTATCCATCTGTCTGTCTATCGATTGTCTGTCATTGACCAAAATGTCATCATGTGGTGCATGACTGTATATCTGTCATAGCCAGTATCCAAAAGTTGTGAAATTTTACCTATTCAGAGTTTCCAGTGTCATCTACTTACTTCTCACCTACAAATCCTAGGCCTAGCACTTCCTCTTGTCTGGACTACTGCATCTCTACACGTGCCTCCCTGCTTAACGGTCACACACACTCTCCCAAAGTCAGTCTTCCGTCAGCAGAGTGATGTAAAAGCTTAAATTAGAACATCAGTCCCTTGCTTAGAGTCTTTCAGAGGTTTCCCAGGGTTACCAGGATCAAGACATCAGTCCAGCCATGGCCTGTGGTTACTGGCTTGTTGATTGTGAGACCCAGAGAAAATAACTCAGAAAAATTACTATAGTAAAGCTTAAAATATATTTATGGTTACTACAGGAGGCTGAGAACTTACACACATCTAATTTTCCTACCTTGCTAGGCTAATTTGTTATTCTCTCTAGTAAATGGAAAATGATTACTTAGCTATAATAAATGCTATTTTCAGAATTCAGTTTTTTTGCTATCAGAAAGATAATTATACATATGAATATGAATATATAATTTCTTTTAATCAGCGCAAAAAAGCATGTTTAGACACTTAAAAACACGTTTTAGAGTAATAATTGCTCTAACAAAAATGTGTAAAAGTCACAGACTTAAGAACAGAAAAATAACCTCAAAGGGAGGTAACTACTCACAGAGGCTCGATTCGTTGTTGTCAATAAAACAGCAAACAAACAACAAGTTTTTGTAAAAATGCTTCCACCCTTGTCTGCGACTTTGTCACCAGGCTTTTCTCGATATATCTGCAGAAGCTCCAATAGTGTTTCTATGCAATTTTCTGCATCATAAACTGCTGAAGTGGTTTTCTCGTACTTAAAGAGAACAAAATGAAATTCAAAATTGTAAACATATACCTTTAGAAACAGTCCAACCAAAAAAAGAGGAAAAAAAAAGCTTAGAGCCAAAATTTTGAACCATTAGAAGCAAATGCAAAGGACTTAATGAAATTGTTTGTTTCTTATCACTGTCATTCCTAGATTTATCTTATATGTCTTTATTTTTTATATTCCAGCTACTTCTGAAGTTCCACATAAAATAAATCAAATCTAAACTCTCTGCCAATAAATATCATGAAGTAAATAAAGGCAAGTGTTTAAAGATAAGACCATTTTAGTAAGAACCTGTCAGGAAAAAGATAATTTATCTGTGATAGTTAATCATAGGGTCAGGTAATGATAAATGCAAAATATGATTAGTTACCCTATTACATGCTTCTTGAAAGGAAGATGAGCTTGCTTTAAAATAAAGTAAAATAAATTTCATCTTAATAAATCTAGGATATATATATTTTAATGAACTAATTGTGTCATTAGATTTCCTTTGAAATTTGCATGGTAATATTTAATAATAATGATACTAAGATAAACTATAATATATTAATAGCTAACACTCGTATGGCACATATACTTTATGTACATTAACTCATATAATCCTCTCAATAATATTTTGCGGTGAGTATTATTACTATACCCATTTTAGAGTTGTAAGACAAAGTACAGTGGCTAAGCAAATATCATAAGCTACAGAGCTGGGATTCAAATCCAGGTAGCCTAGCATCAGTCGATATTGTTATTCTCTACTTCTCAATATGACAATATTAGGTAAAGTGCTCTAAGTTGCAATTACAGGATAAGGAGAGGAAAACAAATCTTTCCTTATTATCTCTGACTGCATACAGTATAGTTTGGTACAGATATCAGTTAGCAGCCTAGAGCCAAAAGATTCACATTCTGAAACACAGCATTATAGGTTAATTTACAGCATTAACAGATATTGTTCTTTTTTATAGTATTTTGCTAGACATGATTATAATAAGATTCTACTGTTTTGATATAATGCAATGGGCAACACTACCAGCACTAGAGACAAAGAAAAATGGATTCAAGGTTGGTAGATAGCATGGTGGTTAAGGGCACTAGACTCCCACATAGCTGACCATGGTTCAAGTCCCGGAACTGATGGCTTGCTCTCTCACTTACTCTCTCTCTCTCTCTCCCTCCCTCTCTCTCTCTCTCTTATCTTCTCTCTCTTTCACCCTCTCTCTCTCTCCCTCTCTCACTTAACCTCTCTCTCTCTCTTTCTCTCTCATTCTCACTCTGTCCCTCTCAGGTCAAATTAAAATTCTGATCTACCGATTAACACACATGGGTTTCCTAGAAGAGGAACCCAATTCTCTCTAAAATGAAAATAACAATATGAGCTACTTTAGATTATTATTGCAAGGATTAAGTTAAATAAAGCCTGAAAAATACTAGCATGTAGGGTAGTATTTAATAAATATTAGTCATCATGTTTAATATCATGAAGGCAGAAGAAATAAAATATTAAAAACTTAGTGCTTTTATCTACAGTTATATTAATAGATAATACATTTTTCCTCCCAAGACTCTTTTATACAAATGCATTTTAACTTAGTGATCTAAGTTCTAGTGGTGAGCAAGCATAAACTTAATATGCAGGGCCATATTTCTTGATCAATGAGCATTTCATTAATAAAATGGAAAACTACCTTAGCTACATTAAGCAAGACTTGTACAGCATATCTGATGACTTCCATACAAGGAACACTACGATTACAACTTCGGATCAAAACAAATATTTTAGAAATCGCTCCACTCTGGGCCATGTTCTCACAACAAAGAGGAGACAATCTAGTTACTACCTCTGAAAGGGAAAAAAAAAAAAAAAAAAATACAGGTAAATTCACAGCAACAAAAAGAAGTTTTAACTAATATTGTATCATCACATTTTTTTAAACATTCAAAAGTAAAAATGTATTCCTAATTATATACCAGATACTATTAATACAAACGAACCTAGGTGTTTTAAAGCTTCCAGAATGGCAGAAAGGTGCTTGTATGTCAAAAGGGAATGAAGTGCGAGCGCAGTTCTTTTGTAGAGCTTGTCTTCTTCTTGAATCTCCCTATTAACAAGTTGAAGACTTAGTCGTATAGCTTTAATTTTTGTACAGTCATGTTTCTTCCTCCAAGAATAGCCTCTCCACAATGCCTTAAATGATAAAACAGAGTAATTTTAAGATTGCAGCCAATAACGTTTTGAGGTCATACCTACATTTAGTTCTGCAATGTAAATATTTCCAGTGAACTTGTACATGATCAGACATGATTTAATTAAAAACTCAATTCAGATCCTAAAAACCAGGAAAATTGATATGCTTTTGTAAAAAATCCCATAATGTCCCTGTATGTTAACTGAGGCACCATTCACTGACCAAAGATGTCTAAATCTACTCAAAATGTTAGAATACATTGTCATTTCTTAATCATAAGCCTTCTCTAGGGAATTTAAAAAATAAAGAGCTTATCAATAAAAACAAGGTAGCAATGTGTTGGAGTTATTCTACTAGCTACTCCCTTAGTTTTTAAAATGGTTATGATTATGCTTTAAAAATGTTAAACATCACAGAGATAAATTGTAAATCAGTTTTGAAAACAAGAAGCATGCAATTTTCAGTTACCTGAATTTTAATTATTCCACTACTAAATTTTTCCTGTTTTTTGTGAAGGAGAAATTGGCGCACTGCTTTCTGTATTACTGATGCTGCTCTGTGTTGCTGGTTCAGACGTTCTTGAACTTCATGCTCCATTTCTATGACGTTATGAGGCTTCTGAATCATCTTCTTGTGTTGTATTCTTGCTCGAAACCATCTCTGTTTAAAACATATGAAGTTTTTAAATATTACTTTATTTATTTATTATTATTTTTCAATTTGACCAGACAGAATGAGAGAGAGGAAGAGAGAGAGAGGGAGAGAGAGAGAGAGAGAGAGAAAGAGAAAGCAAGCTGCCAGGGATCTGGGACTTGAACTGTGGTCAGCCATGTGGGAGTCCAGCACCTTAACCATCACACCATCTGCTGGCTCAAAACATGAAGTTTTTACATGTTGGTGGGGGTGGGGGGGCTTTAAAAATACTACTAAATTGCAGGGACCAGCAGTTGGAGTAATGGCTATGTTGCTGGACTCTCATGTAGTAGACCACAGTTTGAGTCCCAGACCCGGTGGCTTAAACTCACTCCGGGCATGAGTGCATGCATGCCCATGATTCCGAGAGGAGAATGGAGAAAAAAGGATTTTGGCGTGGCCATCCTCCCTGGGGGGTGACTTCTCACTTTCTGTCTCTCTGTCTCTCTCTGTCTTTCTGGCAAGCGCATGCACCCTATAACAAAAAACCTCTCCAAAAAAAAAAAAAAATTCTACTAAATTGTATGCCTCATTCTTTATTTTTTTTCACTCAATATTTTATATGTAAATGTATCTTAATGTATATGAATAGGATTTTTCTCCAGAATATATGAAGCAGTATTCCTATAAGTTATAATTAAAAAAAAAATCCAACCAACAAATGAGCACAGTACATGAAAAAAGCATATTAAAAAAAGCACAGATAAGAACTTAAATAAACAGCACATAGGAAACAATTTTAGAATCGCTAGTAATCAAGAAAATCCAGAACAAAAATGAGATTCCATCTTCTATTCCTTAGAATGACAAAAATAAGAACGTCTTCCAATGCCGTGTATTGGCAAGGAGGTAGAAAATACACTCAGACTTTGCTAGTAGGAGTGTAAATTGAATACAGTTACATCAGGGAACAATTCACACTTTATTTCTGTAGCATAGAACATCAATCTACTTCTCTCAAGTCACCCTAACAGCTATATGGCAAAAAGCTAAATACTATATGACCTTAGTATAAGATATTTGAAATTGTTTATTATACATCAAAAATTTCTAACATAAAAATTATTCAGTTTTACTGCCAAGGATAAGCTAACCTGGATACAGATGATGGAATTAAGCTGCTTTTTAGCATTCTTCACTGCCATGTAAAGTTTATATGCTCTTTGAATTCTAATAGCAGACAGATGATAATAGGCAGCTGCTGTGAAGTGAAGACGCCGAATTTTGGCTCTCTGTTCCAAAATCTAAAGGAGGAAAAAAGAAGCATTAATAATCACATATCTGACTTCTAAGATAACTATTCAGTGGTTATTGTTGTATAATCTCAGTATGATCATATAAACCAGCAAAAGTAAATTAACACCTGCTCAGTACAATTATTTACATTGTAACTCAAACCGATTATAATCCTTTATTGTATAATCTTCCCAATAGCATAACTCATAAGTCAGGGGATAGTGACTAAATTGATATTTTCAGTACTTTACTAAAGAATAATAGCATTTAATTTAACTAGACTATTCAAAAAGTTAGTTAGGGCTTTGCAAGATACTTACAACGAGAGAAGGGTATGAATATTAAATTCAAAAAGGTTACAGTGTCAGACCCAAGAGATGCTGATATTAAATTAGAGACATGGTGTGAATTCATTGCTTCTGTTAGACAGTATTAGACAGTGCTGTGCACTCCAGCGTTAAGACTCATGTAGCATAAGCCCTCTATAGTTGCCTTTGGGTTTCAGACACCCAATTTTCATTTAATGAACAAATATAAAAAATTTTCTCCTTTTAACTCCAAATGTCATGTTTGTGTCTATACCACTACTTCACATATATAAAGCCCAAATGTCGTGAGTTCCCTGCAAAGAGTCTCTTTTGCTGAAGACGTGGAAGTCACCACAGGAATGTAACTACAATACCTCAAAGAGTAGCTTGGTGGTAGCCAGAGGCTGCCTGAATAACAACTGGATCCTTCACCTGTGGAGTCTTCTAGTTCTTTCGTTAAGATTTATTACACAGGAGAAATTTTATTTTGCAGCTTTGGCAATAAGCATCTGTGGGAAATAATAGGACCACAGAACAAAAATCTCTGACGACCAATGCTCTGGTCCTCTGGTTCTGTGGCTGCTGAGTTCATTTAAGTTAATAGCTGTATTAGTTATGAAATTATTCTCTAAAATCCATAATTGTTTTTCTGAAACTAACATAAAATACTGTCATTTCTTTTTTTTTTTTTTTTGGAGAAGCTTATGCTATAGGGTGCGTGCGCTTGCCAGAAAGACAAAGAGAGACAGACCGAGAGAGATAGAAAGCGAGAAATCACCCCCCAGGGAGGATAGCCATGCCTCAATCCCTTCTCCTCAATTCTCCTCTCAGGATCTTGGGCAAGTACGCACACGTGCCTGGTGTGAGTTTAAGCCACCAGGTCCGGGACTCGAACCGCAGTCAACTACATGGGAGTTCAGCGACATAGCCATTATGCTAACTGCTGGCCCCCCAAATACTGTCATTTCTTGTGACTGAGATGGTCAACTTAAAAATATTTACTCTTGAGACCAGCAGATGTGTGTGTGTGCCCAAGATCTCGAGAGGAGAATGAAGGAGAAGGGACTGTGGTATGGCCATCCCCCGCAGGGGGATGATTTCTCGCTTTCTGTCTCTCTCTCTCTCTCTCTCTCTCTCTCTCTCTGTCTGTCTTTCTGGCAAGCGTACACGTCCTATAGCAAAAATCTCTCAAAAAAAAAAAAAAAAAAAAAAACACCAAAAAAAACCCAACCACACACCAGTGCTTGTAGAACAACTGTGGATTTTTTAAATTCAAATATTTTACCCTTTCATATTTCCCAGCCTTCCTGGCTCATATATATCTGTGTATGATCAAAGCAGCAGATTTCTGCTGAAGGAAGACCTGCCTTCCTTTATAGCCTCTAAAACGTCCTTGGATCAAACAAGTAGCTTGATGTCTCTATAAGGAAAGATTTGCAAGTAACATTAATAGATAGAACCACAATTTTAACCTAATAGAGGTTCTTGAATTTCTCAGTGTAAAGTGAGATAGTGTAATTATGTTTTCCCTTACTTTTATCATGTAAAATGTCACATTTCTTAGGTATGAAAAGGTGATGAGGCATTATTTATAAACCCAATTGGTCTGTAGCCAAAACAAAATGTGCAAGCCGGGGTCAGAAGACGCCTGGTGCTCTTGCCCTCTTACTTCCTGATTCTTTGCATGGGGAGGGGTAAAAGGCACCAACGTCATACGGGGCCAATACATTTAATAAAAATGCTGGCTATCACCTAAAGAGCAGAGTGGCTACTGTAAAGCTAGGAGGGAGTGTCTGTAGCTTTAAGAACCACGCTGTACCACCAGGGCCACCTTGGATTCCACAACCAAGCGCTTATATACACAGAAAAGGACATGAAGGAGATGGTCTTAATTTAATTTTAAGCTAGGTTTGTTTTTCAACATAACTCTCTTAGGGAAGTCACTTTCTCTCTCTACACCTGTTTTCTCATCTGTGAAATGAGTACGCTCACAGTAACCACCTCATACACTGTTATGAGGATCAAAGTAACAGACATTACAAGAGCTCATCCAATGGCTGGTTTATGTTAAATGTCAATAGACAAGTGATAATAAAGTGGTAATATAATCAAAAGTGAGTATTACCTGAACATTGACAGTTTTACATAAAATTTAAAGTTTGGTTTATTTAATAAAAGGTCACAGATATTGCAACTGTTCTGAAACTCAGATGTTAAGTATTTTTAATTAGATCACCAATTGATGCTTAATGAGTATGCTACTAAGTGTTGGACTTCTACTAGACAAAAGATGCTGTATCTATGATAATTTTCTGTAAATAAGTTACTTATATTCATGTAAGTCACTTCAATCAGGCTTGAGAATATTTTAAAATACAGGTATATATATAAAAATAGTAGCAAACATAGTATATGTTTACGAGTGAATACAATTTTAGTTGACTGCAATAGGTATGTGTAAAATAAACACAGTTAGGTCTTGAAAATAACCCTTTTGTTGCCTAAAGTAGTTCTTTGCAAATGAGCTGATTTTTTACACCTACTTTTGTCATTACGAAGCGCTCACGAGCTTGTCTTGCAGCAAGTGTAGCTCTCCACTTTCTCTGAATGACAATCGCTGATGCTCTCATATTCAAAAACCTAAAAAGCAGTTATTGAAAAGCAACTTCAAATTACTTAATTTGTTCAATAAATATGTACTGCCCCATCCCACCTCCCCTTTCAGGAGAAAGAAAAACAAAGGCAATAACCCAATAAAATAAAGTGGAAAAGTAAATTCATACCTAAGTTCTAGCACTCAGAATTTTACACATACACACATACACACATATTGACATAATGAAAAAAGTTTTATAATTGGGAATGGTCTAGTGAATAAGAAATATGAAGTTCTACAATTCTAGTATGAGCAAGCATTTTGATATGATTGAAAAAATGAAACCCAGGGACCAGCAGTTGGCGCTATGGCTATGTCACTGGACTCCCATATAGTCGACCACGGTTTAAGTCCCGGACCGGGTGGCTTTAACTCACGCCGGCACGTGTGCGTGTGTGCACAAGATCCCGAGAGGAGAATGGAGGAGAAGGGATTGCGGCATGGCCATCCCCCCTGGGGGGTGATTTCTCGCTTTCTGTTTCTCTATCTCTCTCTGTCTTTCTGGCAAGTGTATGCGCCCTATAGCAAACAACTCTCAAAAAAAAAAAAAAAAAAAAAAAAAAAAAAAAAAGAAAGAAAGAAAAAAGAAAAAGAAAAAATGAAATCCAGACCTAGACAAAAACCTAAACTAAAGGGAGGATGGTGGTAGAAATAATGGTAAACTATAAATTCTGAGCCTGTATTATGAATGAGACCTGGAACAGAGGGGGCAGTTCAGTTGGGAGACCAAGAACAGTGCCAGGCAAATGCGGAAAGGACATGCACCTGAATGGAAAGGTGGCCATCATCAACATACCTACATAGAGGTATTCTGTAAACAGAACTGGAGAAAAGTTATAAAATGTGAGTGCTAGAAAACTTTAAGGATCAACATAGTGATAACAGATAAAACTTGAAAATGTTTCTATATTATTAAACTTTGATCTGTTTATTAATATAGAAAAATCAGCATGTATTGTTGCCATGTGTCTTAGAAAATAGGGCTGCCAAAGAGAAAAATTCAGCATTTTGATATGGGAAAGTTAAACAGTGATCCTCAATAGCTGATAGTAGTAGCCATACCTTTTTGTCTTAAGCCTTGTTTCCCCCCATGAAATAGATTTAAGGACTCTTCTAACCCTCTGTGGACTCCTAAAATAATCTTTTAAACCACTACAGAGAGCTGGTCTCATAGCCTATTGGTTAAAGGAGTCAGATCCCACATGGCTGATTGTAGATTAAATCCAAGTCCTATTGGCTTGAAAAACACACTGGGCACATGTATATGCATGGCCCAAATTCCATCAGGATGGAGAAATGGAAAAGAAGGCATTGTGGATGACCATGCCCCATTGAGTCTTGGCAAGTGCATGTGCCTCCTGGCAATTAATTAAAAAATGGGGGGTTACCAGCAGGTGGTGTAATGGTTAAGGCACTGGACTCCCACATTAGTGACTGTGCTTCGAGTCCCAGACCTAGTGGCTTGAAAATCATGCTGGGCTTGTGTGCGTACATACCCAAAATCTCAGGAGGAAAATGAAGAAGGGATTGCATTGTGGCCATCTGCCCTGGAGGTGGTGATTTCTCACTTTCTTCTCACTCTCTCTCTCTCTGCCTTTCCCTCACAAGTGCACACATCTTATGGCAAGAAAACACACACACACACACACAAAAAAAAAAAAAAAAAAAAAAAAAAAAAAAACTAAAAAAGTCAACAAAGAACAAAACACATCACTGATGCAGTAAGTCGTTGACTCTGGGAATTGGGAAAAATTCTTACATTGAGAAACTTAAAAAAAAAAAAAAAAAAAAAAAAGTAGACATACTGGTAACAGTTTCTGAAAACATTTTGTAAAAGCCAGAAATGATCCTGAGAGGAGAATGGAGAAGGGACTATGGCGTGGCCATCCCCCCTGGGGGCGATTTCTTGCTTTCTGTTTCTCTGTCTCTCTTTGGCGAGTGCACGTACCCTATAGCAAAAATCTCTCCTTTGAAAAAAAAAAAAAACGACCAAGAGATAAACACCAATAATACCACCATATAAATTAAGCACAGCAAATATTTAAAAATAAATACACAATGTAACATCATATTAGGACTTGGCTCCCATACACACATATACTCTTCCAGGAAGCTATGCCACATTACCGTGTTCTCTCCAATTTGGTACGGATGCAACCCCGAATAAATTGAACAGCTTGTAATACAGTTAGATATTCTTTGCGTGCTCTCCAACATCTATACCAGGCTTGAATTTTGCAGGCAGCTTTCACTTTAGATAAATATGTTTTGGCTTTATATCTCCTCCATGCATCCTATTAAACACATAAATATAACAAGTTTACAGTGAGTTGTCATTTTTTTTTTGTAAATTTAGAGAGTATTAAAGACGATTAATATAAAGGAAATGCAGACAAAAATCAATTGCAGAAATATAATCATATCATATCTTGGACATGGGGAACCATCTAAGAACAGTGCCGCTGACTATAGTGAACACCAAAAACACGTTTATCACACATATCCCTCACTGGCTGCCAACCCCACATAACACAACCTTACCCGATATTAAAAACTGTAAAATATGCGTAATATGTAGAAAGCCAAATATGTACATTGTTCTTGCCACCTCAACCCACCTGGTAGAAGAGAAAGAAAACAAACATACTGACACACTCCACTTCCTGTGGAGAAAGGGGAACTCTTCCCACACTAAACCTTCTGGTTGCATTAGCCAGGAGCAAAATCCTGAGCTCCTATTTATCACAGGCTACCAAATTTTCTTATTTGGACTATCTTGTGCTTGAATAAAGGTTTAAATAGCAGCTACAATTTACTAATCACTGAGCACTATGTGCCTTTACGGTACCACAGGCAGGTAACACGATCATCTCTAGTCGAGCGATGAAGGAATCAAGGCCCACAGTGCTTGTAACTTGTTGACATCACACAGATTCCTAAGTGCCAGAGCTACCCTATTTAATATTTGTAAAAATCTTACGAAGTAAGATATTAAGATGTGTTTTACAAAAATAAAAACTGAGGATGAGAAAGCTTACCACATAGCTAGAAAGAGTAAAGATAGGAACCCAAGTCTATTTGGTTCCAAAAACTTCTACAACAAATACTGCAGTCACATTTTATATGGAGATTACGGTATTTATTTTTTTAAGGTTTCATCTATTTTTATTTTACTTACTTCTTTCATGAGAGAAAAAGATTGAGATACACATACCCAAAAAGGTCTCTCACCACGATCCACCCCTCATTCAGTCCCAGCACGTACAGAAAGACCGCCAAACACAAATCTGGGACCTTCCACTGAGTCCAGCATCACTGTATTACTGCTCACTACTGCTACTGGCCCTGGATTAGGTTCTAAATTCAGTTGATACGGCAAGAACAATGTATGGCCGAAATCGCTCCTAGGATAGCCTTAACTCCCCTAGAATATATTATATATGGTTTTTATGTAAACAAACTTAAATATTGACATATACACACTCATAGTAAATCTTTTCATTTATTGTAAATGAGTGTATTATATACATTTATGCTCTTTTATATATATAATAATGAACACAAATGTATTCAGCTGTGTGAAGTATAATCTAAAGATTCTCAAGCTCTGATGCTCATCAGAATCGCTTGGGGAACTTTGAGAACTCCTAATACCTGCATTGCTTCCCACACCAACTAAATCAGACTGTCCAAAGGTGGGAGCCAGGCATTAGTACTTTTAAAAATGCCAGGTGATTCAAATGTGAAGTCAAGTTTGGGACCACTGGCATATGCCAAAAACTACATGTGTAAAATAGGATTTTATATTTTAATTCTGTAAGAGAAAAAAGTTGAATTTTCACAGGATTATTATTTTAGCTTTTCTAATCATTTCAGCTGAAAGGAACCATAATTCAAATACATCCAATTAATTTCCTTCAATTCTGAACTTCTCGGTAGCTTTTGGAATTTGAACACTCCTTTCTTCCTTCCTTCCTTGATTCCTCATTTCTTTATACCATAATTTCTTAGTTTTGTTGTTGTTGTTGTTCCCTCTTAATACCCTGTGCTGGTTTCTCCTTTCTTTGTCCCTGAATCTCGATGTCCTTCAGGGCTCAAGTCCCAGGCCTCTACTTCCACCCATTCTGTAGGATCTTTCTAAGTGATTCCATTACTCCCACAATTTCAGTTGTCCACCTATGCCAATATACAATCTGCTCCTAAATCCCATACCATTCTCCTAAATCCAGACAGTCACCTGGCTTACTAGACATCTCAGCTGGGACTCTGCTAGGTACTTCAGACTTCATGCTCTCCTGGCTTCATCAGTTTCAAAATTTGCTCCCGCCTTTCTTCCCTACCTCAGGGAATGGTATATCTGTTGTTACTCAAGCCACAAACGCAGCCTGGTTCCTTGTTCATGGTCTATCTAATGCCAATTCCACCCTTCCAGTCAAACTAATTTTTTTAAAAATTATTTAATTAATTTTATTTACCATTATTATTATTTTTTAAATTTGCTACAAGGCATATATGCTCATGAGTGAAAAAGAGAGAGAGAGACAAAGTGAGAAGGCAAGCCACCAGGTTCAAGATCAGAACCATGGTTGGCCATGTGGGAATCCATTGCTTCAACCATCATGCCACCTGCTGGCCCCTAAACTAATTCCCACAGGCACTAGCCTGCCTTTATGCACTGTAACTATCTCTCACCTGACCTGCAGTCCTGACCCACAGCTTTCTGACGGGCTTCTGTGCTTCTGGTCTTGCTCCTTTTCATCTGCCACAAAATATGATTCTGATCTTCTCTCGCTTATTTCCTTTAGACTGTCTCTTGGTCTAGAGGATAAAAACTGAACTTCTATGTCTACAGCTCTCTACACTCTTACTGCATTGCTATATCACTTCTCATTGCTCTCTAGTTTTGGCTTTTTCCATGGTTATCTCCTGAAACAGGAATATTCCTCCCATACATTTTGCCTGGCTGTTTCCAATTCATCCTTCAGTTTAACAGTTCAACTAAAATGTCACTTGCTTTGGGAAGCTATCTCTAGCCACTGATATTAGCATAGGGTCCCCCTCTATGGTCTCAGCAACATCACTTCTTATTTTATATAATACCATTATATAAAATAAAATTATATCGCTCAATTAAGCTCTTTGAAGAGAGCATTCTAAGCTCCACAGCAACCCATCAGGATACCAGTATATCATACCTAAGTTCAAACCCCAGGTTTGTGCAGGTAGAACAGAAATAGTGGATGGACCCAGATTCAGTTCATAGACCTGCCTCTTTCTGGGCAACACTGGCAAGTTACTTAACCTTTTTCAGTGCCTCACATCTTAAGAAAGATAATATTCTATATTCCTTACATATTTGGAAAACAGATTAAAACAAAATAATATAAAAATGCTTTGGAAACCAAAATAACTTATCACTCTAAAAAAAGTTGTCTCACTATTGGATGTCTTGCTATTGAGTTGTACAGAAAGTTATATAATGCATTTTTGCATAGAATATGTCAAGACTTTTCTGATGACCTAATAAAATAAGTAGCTCTGGTTAACAGACTACTAGAGGGATAAAATTATCTTATTGGACCTAATTACATCAAATAACACTTCACCTTAGTTTATATTTTTCATTAAAAAAAAAAAAATAGCTTTGCCAAATAGTTACTCTCTTCTCAAAATTCCTCCAAGAGAGCTACAGTGCACATCTATAGAATGCATCAACCATAAGGTGACCATGAGCAGAACAATCCCAGTTTTGTGCTGTCTTGGCTGAATTATGGCTGGTCCCCTTTTCCTACTTTCAAAAATGTTCCACTTTAAAAGATAAATAATCCAAATATTATTATATAATTAATCTGAGTAGTAATCTTTCACGAGCTACTTAAGTCCATTTTTAAAATTCTAAAACATACTGGTCCGAGAAAGACTTAAAACGTTTTATATTAAAATAATATATTACATATACGAATACCTGAATTTTTATGGTGCTACTTCTAATTTTCTGAAATTTCCGTTTCTGTATAAATCCTCTTGTTCTAGCTTGAATCATGATAACACTGCTTCTGATTTGTAGATACACTTGTCTTTGCTGTCGGGCAGACAGAAAGGTTCGGTGGTGATGTTGTAAAACCACCACTGCTTTTCTATACAGTACAAATTGCTTTCTGGTTTGCCATGTCCGGAAGTAACGCTGTAAAGTGACAGCAGCTCTTCTCTGCTGGATGAACCTTCGTCGACACACGGCCATCTGAAGAAAGGACTGAATTTGTAAGGCAGCACATTTCTGAGTTTCCAGTTTTCTTGTGACCATTTTGTGAAAAGCTTTCTGCATTGTGACTGCAGCTGTACTTTGAGAATGATACTCTGCTTCCTGTGAACTAGCAAGTGAAGTTTTATTTCGAATCCTAACACTCCCACCTGGAACAGTTTCATACTGGGTTTCAGTTCCGAGACAAGAGAATGCAGACGGGTAAGCAATGGCTGTTGTCTTTCCCTCAGATAAGGTTTTCAATTTCTGTCTAACTTTCATGCCTCTAAAAGCAGCCTGAATGGTTCGTACAGATTTCTGAACCACTAAAAATTGTTTTCGTTCCCTTTTTACACTGGCATATGACCTATAATAATTCTGTATAATAGCAATTGCAGTTTTCTTTGCTCGATAGTCACCTTGGGCCCTGTGCATTCGGTAGAGTGACTGAATTAGCGTGGCAGCCAGGTGCATCTGCTGTATATGCCTTCGTGCCTTAAAGCCTCTGTAAGAAGCCTGTATACAAATAGCTGCTTGGATACGCATTGCGGTGTGTGCTCTGTATCTTTTTGAATAGAAACTATTGTTGCTCTAAGGTGGAGATAGTGCCTCCTCATTTGAAAGGCTTTGAAGTGCTTCTGAACAATAATGGCAGCCTGATGTTGTTTCTGAATGTGTTTGCCGATGTTCATGTCCTGAAAAACTGCCTGAGTAAAAGTTGCTGTTTTCTTAAGTTCACCGTGTTGAAGAGCTGTCTGTTTCTTTTTATTTTCTCTATATTTTTCTTGTATTACTTTTGCAGCCCACTGAAGCCTTTGGTAGAAATAGTAGTGCCTATACATTCTGTAAGTGCTTTGTATTATGACAGCAGCCCTGTGTCTTTCCCTCAAAAGCTGTCTTGCTTTCATTCCTTTGTATGCAGACTGAATGACAATGGCAGAATGCCATCGTCTGATATCATTTTCTCTTTGTAATTTTGCAGCTCTATATGTCCGATAATGTCGCTGAATTAGAACTGAGGCCTGTTTCCAAGTCTGAAATGCCGTGTATGTTCTGTGCATTCGGAAAGTAGCCTGAATGAGAACCGCGGCCCTTTGCATCTCTCGTAACTTCTTCTTTACTATCAGTCTTCGGTATGATGACTGTATCACAATGGCTGCCTTTCGTAACTGCAGGAATTGGTGCAACTGATGCTCAGCACAAACGGTGGCTCGGTATTTCCTCTGAACAAAAATAGCAGCTTCCTTGAGTGAGAGGAATCTTCTCCTCACCACTAATGATCTAAACCTACTCTGAATAAGGGTCGCAGAGGAATGCATCCTTTTCTGATGTCTTCTAGCTTTCATGCCCCTAAATGCAGCCTGCAGGACCATGGCTGATTGTCTTTGTTGGAGGTAATGCTGCCTCTGCAGTTTCGCGGCTCTGGTTGCTCGGTATCTCTGTTGGATCACGACTGAGGCCTGTTTCAAAGCCTCGTGTCTCACATGTGCTCTGTGCATTCTGAAAGTAGCCTGGATACAAGCAGCAGCCATGTGCATCTCTTGCATCTTCTTCCTTACTGTCCATCCTCTGTATAATGATTGGATTTTAATAACTGCCTTTCGTAACCGAAGGAACTGTCGTAAGTGATGTTTGACACAAAGATTTGCACGGTATTTTCTCTGAATGCACACAACAGTTTTCCTGAGAGATAGGAATCTTCTTCTCATCATTAGCATTCTAAATCTTCTCTGAATAAGGGTTGCAGCTAGATGCATAACCTTCAAATGTCGTCTAACTTTCAAGCCCCTGAAACCAGCCTGAATGCATATCACAGAACGCCTCAATTTCTTATACCTTTGAAACTGCATGTTTCTTTCCTTCAGTGCCCGATATCTTTGTTGTACTGTTTCTGTTACCCTTTTTAACTTATTAAAATATGCTTGTTGTTTGTGTCTTCTATAGTGTGACTGAATGAGTGTGGCTGCAATCTGCATCTTTCTTAGAATCTGTCTAACTCTCGCTCCTCTAAAACTTGCCTGAAGAACATGGATGGCTTTCAAAATTGTCAGATACTTTTCACGCTGAACTCTACCTTGATAATATGCTCTATATCTTACTTGAATGACAATAGCCGCTGTTCTCATTTTATAGTATCTCACTCTTGACTGATGCATTTTAAATGTGGCTTTAATAAAAGTGGCTGCCATGTGCATGTGTTTAATATGTCTTCTTACTCTAATCCCTCTATAAACAGCTTGGATTCTAACTGCAGTCTTCTTTAAAGTAAGATATTCCTTATGTAGATGGCTTGCAATTTTAATACCTCTATACCATCTCTGAATTGTAATAGCTGAAGCTCTGTACATTGCATATTTCTTTCTGGCTTTATAAGCTCTATATGTACACTGAATAGTGACTGCTGCTTTGTTGCAATCCTTTATTCTTTTTCTCACTTTCATACCCCGATATGTGGACTGTAAAACTACTGCAGCTGCTTTTGTTTTCAGATATAAATGATGCTGTTTTCTTCCAGTACTGTAAGCCCTATAATACATTTGAATCAGAAGAGTAGCTTTTTTCATGGACTTCCACTTCTGTTGTTGCACGTACATCCTATAGTATGACTGAATGATGACAGCACACCTGTGTTGCCTTTGAATCTGTCTTCTCAGTGTTCTTCCCTTCCAGGTAGACTGAAGTATCAGGACTGCACGACGGAGTTCAAGATACTCCATACGTTGTTTCTTTCCTGTGGTCCATGCTCTCAGATGTTGTTGGATGACTATTACTGCTGTTTTTAACAATCGGAACTGTTTCTGGGCCCTGACCATCTTAAAACAAGACTGAATCTTCATTGCAGCTTGCTGTTCCCTTCTGATCTGTTTCCGAACTTTCCAGCCACGGTAGGCTGACTGGAGAGAAATCACAGCTGCTCTCGTCTTCAAAAAATGTGTTCTTATATTATAAACAGTCTTGTATGCCCTGTACCATCTCTGAATCTTCACAGCAGACTGCAGCACAGACTGATATTTCACCCTTTTACTATGCCCCCTAAAGACAGCTTGAATTTTAAGTGCGGCTACAGATTGTCGTTTTATGAGTTGGCGCACTTTATAGCCTCTGTAGGCTGCTTGCAGACAAGTAGCTGCTCTTTTGACTTGCAAGAAGTTCTTCCTCTCGTAGACTTGTGCTCTGTATGCATGATAGTGTTTCTGGATGACAACAGTTGCCTTATAAATTTTCAGGTAGTGCTGCCGCATCTTTCTCATTCTGAAATAAGACTGGAGTGAAACAGCAGCTTTTCTTTGCAAACTCATCTGCTTTCGGACCAGGTAGCCTCTAACCAAAGCTTGCAGCTTGATACAAGATTCCCGCATCTGTGTATATTCTTCTCTCTTTCGTGTAACTATTTTTTGGGAACGGTACCATTGCTGGATAAACACTGCAGCTGCTCTTAAATGTAAATATTGTTTACGTGTTTGCTTCATCTTGACAATTGACTGCAATTTTATTGTAGCATTTTTCAGGCTCAGAAATTTCTTTCTGGAAATATAAGCACGATAATATGATTGAATCTTTACAGCAGATGTGAGGATTCGAATAAATGTTTTCCTGGCTTGCATTCTTCTATATGCAGACTGTAAAACAATGACGGCAGAACGAGTTTTCTGATAAGATGCCAGAACTCTCCTGGCTGAAAGGTAAGCTCGGAAATGGGTCTGAATTACAAGAGCTGCTTTCTTCATCTTCTTATATTTCTGTAATTGTTGATGTTTTCTTATATGTGCCTGCATTTTGATAACGACCTTCTTGAGGTTTAAAAATTGCAGTCTGACTTGTCTCATCCTCCAATATGACTGAAGAACACGAGCAGCTCTAGCTCGTCTGTGTAAGTTACGAGCTTGCATTCTCCTGAAAGCAGCCTGAAGCTGAAGGGCTGCAGCTCGTTTCTGCAAATACTTGGTGCGCTCCGTCTTTCCATTCAGATATGCTCTGAAGTATTTCTGAATAGTCAGTATACATTCTTTTTTTCTTTTATATAATTTTTGGGCTTGAAAACACCGAAATCTTCTCTGAATGGTAACAATACAAGATCTAACATACAAATATTTCCTCAGTTCTTTGTGCATTCTATACCATGACTGTATGATAACAGCAGACTTTTCTTCTTTAGCTCGTTTCCTGAAATGCCATTCTCTGAAAGCTCTTTGTAATATTCTTGTAGCTCTTATTTGTAATAGCATCTTACATCGCTTCCATCTTCTGAACCTAGCCTGGATTACAAGGGTAGCTGATCTTAGCATTTCATATCTTTGTTGATCTTGTTTTCTTCTTAAATAAGCCCGCCAATATCTCTGAATTGTAACTGTAGCCCACAGATATCGTTTATAAGATGTGACAGCAATTATCATTCTTATTCTAGATTGCAGGATGATGGAGTAATGTTTCAACTTCAGAAATCTTTTTCTAGTGGAATATCTTCTCCAATATCCCTGAAAAAGGTAAGAAAAGTCATGAGGTAAAATAGACATAGCTTTCTATTCTTAGCACTTTTTTTTTTTATTTGGAGAGGTTTTCGCTATAGGGCGCGTGCGCTTGCCAGACAGAGAGAGCGAGAGAGACATAGAGACAGAAAGCGAGAAATCACCCCCCAGGGGGGATGGTTACGCTGCAATCCCTTCTCCTCCATTCTCCTCTCGGGATCTTGGGCACACACGTACACAGGCCCGGTGTGAGTTTTAAGCCACCGGGTCCGGGACACGAACCACGGTCGACTACGTGGGAGTCCAGTGACATAGCCATTACGCTAACTGCTGGTTCCCTATTCTTAGCACTTTTGAAAATACTTATTTTTCTAACATTTTGCTTAAAAATTAACACATTAAATTAGAAAAACAATGAACTTTTGCTAGATACTGTCTGTTTTGTTTGTAGATTAGTCTCTACATTGATACATCTGCAGCCAATTCAGAACTGTCTTAATCTAATTATATTTTTACTGCTTTTATATTTCAGACTTATAAGAAACATATGCAGGCTTATGTTATATTAGAAGCAAGTGTCAAAATAAAGCAATAGCATTGTTTGCTATTTACTGATTCTATGTAAATGTGGTGTAAAGGAGACTCAGATTCATTTATGGTTGGAATGCAAAATGGTACAGCCCTTTAGAAGACAGTTGGGCAGTTCATTAGAAAGCTAGACATACCGTTACCTCACAATCCAGAAATTCACACTCCCAGGTACCCACCCAAGAATTGAACACTGTTTCCATACAAAAGCCTACACACAAATGTTTATAGCAGTTTTATTCATAATTGCCAAATAGTAAGAGAAATTAAGATATCCTTCAATAGATGAATGAATAAAAAAACTATAGTATATCTGTACAATGGAATATTTTTCACCAATAAAAATAGTGAGTTATCAAGCAAGAAAAAGATATAGAAGAACACTAAATGCATGCTAAGTAAAAGAAGCCAGTCTGGAGCCAGCAAGTAGCATAGAGGTTAAGGCGGGTAGATCCCACATAGTCAACTCTGCGGTTTGAGTCCTGGAATAAGTGGCTTGAAAATCATGATGGGCTTATATGCATGTGTGGCCAAAATCTCAAGAGAAGAATAGAGAAGTGATTGCAACATGGTCATCTACGCTGGGGGGGTGATTTCTCACTTTCCCTCTATCTGGTGAGCATGTGCCCTACAGCAAAAACACTTAAAAAACACTTATTTAATAAAGCCACAAATACCCTGAGCAAAACCAACAACATAGTACAAGAAAACAGACCAATATACCTCACGAACAAATGCAAAGCTCTTCAATGAAATATTAGAAAATAGAATTGAGTAATACTTAAGGAGAAGAATACATAAGATGAAAAATACCGATTCTATTAGGCCATCAGGGAAGTCATGATGCATTTTTGCATAGAAAAACATGAAAAAATATGTCATGACATTTCCAACAACCCAATGTTTCTCTATGAAAAAACTGTATCATGCCTTTCCTAACAGGCCAATAGTAATGTACGTTTACTTCAAGATTTGCAAATCAATAAATACTTACAGTCCAGGGAAGAAATACCACATGGTACATTCACTGCTGTAAAAAAGATGTTTGGTGGAATTCAAATCTACACATGATAAATTCTCAGTAAACCATAAAGTAGAAATATCTTCCGACCAATAATAGGTATCTACAAAATACCTACAGATTATACCACGCTAAATGTGAATGTTAGACTGAGAACCAGGCACGGATGCTGCACCTGATCCTCTTGTGTTCAATATTATACTGGAATGATTAGCCAGTGAAATAAAGGGAAGAAGGGAAGAGAAAAAATAAATAAATATATAGATAGATAGATAGATAGATTGGAAAGGATTGATCTGGAAAGGAAGAAAAGCATACAATATGACTATCTATTCAGAAAATCCCAAGGAATCTAAAACAGAAAACAAAACGAACATATAATCTAAGTGAGTTTATTACCAGTGTTTCAAGATTCAGCATTAACATATAAAAATGAGCATGTCTTTAGAAAGCAAAGAAGGCCCAACTGTAGTGAGGCTACTGTGCAGTAACAGAGGCCACGTAAGGACGTTCCCAGCCTAATCTGAACAGGCTAGTCACGGTGGCATGTGTCTGTGGACATTGCTAACTGGAAGGCTGAGACAGAAGGATTGTGATGTGGCAAGACACTGACAAAAATACCTTTCTCTCTCCTGCTCTGTCTCATAAAAAGATCAAAGCAAAATTAAAATAAATTTTAAAAGCAATGAACAAATAGAAACTGAAATTAAAAAGTCACGTCAGGCCAAATGGTGAGGTGGTGGTCAAAGTGTCTGGATCCCATATAGTTGACTGTATTGTCCCAGTTCTAGACCTGGTGGCCTGAAAAAACACATTGGGAAGGGGCCGGCAGGTGGCGTGGTGGATAAGGCCACTGGATTCCCACATGGCCAACTGCAGTTCAAGTCCTGGATCTGGCAGCTTGCTTTCTCTCTCTCTCTCTCTCTGTGTC
Source organism: Tupaia tana (assembly GCA_026018925.1). Taxonomy (NCBI): domain Eukaryota; kingdom Metazoa; phylum Chordata; class Mammalia; order Scandentia; family Tupaiidae; genus Tupaia; species Tupaia tana. The sequence goes on along the minus strand of JAKSZU010000007.1, from coordinate 159,030,670 downwards.
TGATCAAATTAAATAATAACTGAAATTAAATAAATAAATATTAAAACACACACACACACACACACACACACACACACACACACACTGGGTATGTATATAGGTGTACCCAAAATCCTAAAAGAAGAAATGAAGAAGAGATTGTGGCTTAACCAATCCCCATGGGGGTGCCTTCTCACATTCCTTCTCTGCCTTTCCCCAGCAAACACATGGGTTCCCCAGCAAAAAAGAAAAATAATAATAATAATAATAGTTCCTAAATAAATTAAATACTTAGGCATAAGTCTAACAAAAAGTTGATGAAAAAAAAAAAATCAAAGTTCTGGGACCAGCAGCTGGCGTGTTGATTACAGCGCTGGACACTCCCACATGGCTGAAGGTAGTTCAAGTCCCAGACCTGGTGGCTTGCTTTCTCACTTTCCCTCTCTCTCTCTGTCGGTCAAATTAAAACAAATGAATGAATAAATAGAAATAAATAAAATAATTCTTAAAAAAAAATCAAAGTTCTAAATAAATAAAGAGATATACCATTTTCATGTACTGGAGCACTTAGCATAGTAAAGATGTCAGTTAAACTCCAAATATCTGTAGATGTAATGCAATTCTGATCAGAGTTTGACAGGAATTTTTAAATATATAGAAAAACTGAATGTAAGACTTATATCCAGAAAGTCGAAAGAACAAGAATAGCCCACCCATTTGGAAAAAGTATAAAGTACGAAGACTCACTATACCCAGTTTTAGTATATGTGCTGCCGAAGCAAGCATGATACAGCATCCTATTTTAAGGCCTATGATAAAGTTACATTAATCAAAGCACTGTGGTTTTGGAGATGGTATAGACATATGTATCAGTGAAAAACAGACTCTACAAGTACACTAAATATGGCCAACTGATTTATGACAAAGATGACAAGACATTTCAGCAGAGGAAAAGAATATTCTTTTCAACAAATGGTATTAGAATAATTGGACATCTATATAAAAAAAGTGAACCTTGACCTGTGCCTTAGACAAAAATTAACAAAAAATACATCATAGGTCTAAATTAAAAATGGAAAACTGTAAGACTTTTAGAGAATACTTGGATATGACACTAAAAGCACAAGCCACAAAAGAAGAAAAAAATAATAATCGGATTTCATCAAAATGAAACACTTTTGCTATGCTTAGACGTTGTTTAGAATAAAAAGACAAGCTACAGTCCGGAAGAAGTCCTTTGCAAAACACTGAGAAAGAAGGCAGCCTTATCTTCAAGATACCCAGATTTAATAAAGAAACTATACTGCAAAGTCTCAAAGATAGACAAAAGAACCAATAAGATAGGAAAAAAGTTAGAAATAGAACCACACAAATAGGAATACTGACGTACGCTGAGGGTAGCACAATAAGGGGCAAAGGTTGTTGTTTCAGTTCATTATACTAAGACAACTGAATAGCACTGCATAAAGAGAAAAATGATCCCAGAAGAAGTCATATGAAAAATGAATCTCAGGCAAGATCTAAATGTGAAAGAATAACATCGAAGACTTAGAATATAATATAAGAGAATATCTTCAAGGCCTTGGGATAAGAAAACACTCCTTAAATGGTATGTAAAAGAGTACAAACTATAAAAAAAATTAAGAACTTCCACTAATAAGACATAAAATGGTAAGTCACTGCCTGGCAGAAAATATTACAATACTCTTATTCAACAAAGGTCTGATAACCAGAATCTATAAAGATCTCTTATAAGTCTACATTAAGACAATAAAACTGAAAAATAATTTAAAATATCTGAAGTAATACTTCACAAAACAATTTAATATCAAAAATTAATTTATATGTAGGATCATTGGGAAAGTCGTGATGCATTTTTACATAGAAAAATGTCATAACTTTCGCAACGACCTAATACATATAAGGAATATGTCTATTCTATAGAGTAGGTATGTCAATTTTTGTTTTTACTAAAAATACTATAGGCATTCCATAGCTAAATATAAGCTCTATTTCCCTTACATGCCAACTATTGATAAGTAGGCAAATATAATTATTGAAAACATTACTAAATTTTTCCTTTTTCCTTAAAAAAAGTATTAAATTTTTTTAAATTCAAAAATTAGTACAGGATACTATACCTGAATAACAGATGCTGATTTATTTTGCACTTTTTCCAGTTTTTCCTTTAATTTTCTCTGTGCTAAGATTCTTCGCCAGTGTTTCTGAATGACCAGCACTGCATGAACCTCTTTTTTCCGTCGTCGTTTGGTTAGAAAATTGATTACAGCTGATTGAATAATTCTTGCAGCTTTGTCTCTTTCCTTAAAAAAAAAAAAATTAGCAAATGTGAATTAAGTATATAGCCACTTAAATTATTCTTTGTAAAATAATCATCTATAAAACATTAATCAAATTAGTCTTAGAAATACTCCCTCTCCAGGCTTCTTGAACTCATCTTTGAAATATAAATCTAGACAAGTGGAAATGGTTGATAGATAGGCATGCAGATATAATTGCATGACAAAACAAAAATGACTAAGAAATACACTAGGATAAAAAATATAGGTATGTCAGACCCTCAGTAATGAATATAAAGGCAATTTGAAGGGTAAGGGGATACTCCTTTATTTCTAATAAAGCATAAAATGTACCTAGTTTCAGGGCAAGCTAAATGAACTTGCTAATTGAAATGTTAAATTAGACACTTGATGCCCAGGTCTAAGTAGTACTAGTTGAAGTCAAGCTTACCACAGTAAGAAAAAATTATAAGAAAACTCCTGCTTCCAATAGGAAGAAGGAAAGAGCTGAATCAAGCATCCCTAGTTTATTCCTCACAAGTCTACAAAACAGATAAGTTATTCCACTTCCCCTGAAGCTGACTAAATGGAAAGGTGGACAGAGGATGGAAGACAACTAATGAAGAAAATATCAGCAAACAGGAAAGAATATCCATACTCCCCAACCCAAAACACAAGCACAGAATTATTAAATTTATCCCTGCAACTTCATTATCTCTGTAAAATATAAAAAAAATTATCAAGAACCAATCAACTGCAACTTATTAAATACAATTCACACTATAGCATTTTAGTTTCTAAAAGTACCTGGTGGTATTTTAGGTACGTTTTTAGTTTATATTTTCTCCACATGGTTTGTATAAGTCGAGCAGCTCTTATTTCTTTGCGAAGATCCAAAAGCCTTGCACAAAGAAATGACAAATAGGTAATAACAACCTAAGAGAAAAGATGAAGACAAAAGGTTAACAGAGAAATAAAACTATCATCCTCTGAAACGCATTATTTAGTTATTAAGAAACTCATCTTCTGCTTACCTTTTCATCTGGAATTGTATTTGACATATCTGAATGATGAATCATAGCAGGTACTCCACCAAGGTCTCTTACTGCAGAACTAACCAAATGAAAATTTTTCTTTTCATTTTCTAAGAGTTCTTTGTATAATCCTGAATTATTTTCTATAATGTAAGTGAAAAACATAAAATTAGACTTATGTAGATAAAAATCAGGAAGGAAGTGAAAAAGATTATCAGTGAAAAGGGACGAACCATATTCAGATGCTTTAAGAGACATATCCAGAGAACTATCATCAGATTCAGACGATGAATTTAACACCACAGAACCGGTCTGTGTGCACTCCACAGTCTGGGTAGTGCGCTGGCATATAGCGTCAAAAGGCACATAGCAAGGATGGTAGTGGTGGATCAAGTAACACAACACCCGGCCGTCGGAGAACGACACTGTAAAGTTCTCCACCTAATTGGAAATACCAAGAAAATAATTACTGTACTTAGATAGTAATAGAGATATAATGGTATTATAGTCTATTATTTTCTTTTAATAGGTAAGCATATCTAGTAATTACTACTAGCACCTAGTAAAATACCATATACATAGCCAAATTCTCGGTTATAAAATACTAACCATGCCAAAAGTAGGATTCCATTACAACATTACTGTCCTGGGTTGGACAGTGTCCTTAACAAATCAATGTTCTCACTAGAACCTCAGAATATGACCATATTTGGTAACAGGGTCATTACAGATGTAATTAAGATGAAGTCATACTGGAATAGAGTGGGTTCTTAATTCAGCATGACTCTCTGTGTCTCTCTCCTCTTGTAAGAGACAGACGCACAAACAGACACGTGTAGACCGCCATGTGATTACAGAGGCAGAGGCTGCAGTGACACATCTACGAGCTAAGGGACACCAAGGACCTCCAGGAGCAGGTATCAGTCTGAGATAAAGGTATCAGTCTCCTGAAGCCTTTTACGAGAGTATCGCCTGGCCAAGACCTCAGACGTCTAGCCTCTAAACTTGTGTGAGAATGAATCTCTATTTTAGTCTCCTAGTTTAAAGTATTTTCTTAAGGCCATTTTAGGGCACCACGACAATTACAGTCAAGTCTCATTATTCATGAACACTGACTTAGCAAATGCTGAGTCACTGCTTCTAGGAGAAATATGGGGCTAGGTTCTTGGGAGACCTGGTCACACCGTCATCATCCAATCAAAACACAACCTTGTTTTATGTCTCTGATTCAGCAACATTAATCCAACGGCCAGCAGCATTATAACTCATGCATGATTAAACCTTATTTAACACACATATTTTCTGCAGATTCTCTACATCACTGTCTTCTCTTAGGAACACTAAACTTGAGCCTCACTTTAAATAGGGAGATCACACAAAAAAGCACCAAATGTGCAAAAATCACAGCCTTACATAGACCATGAAAAGGGTACTTGCTATAGTAGAACAGCTAAAACAGAAAGGAGACTATTTCCATGTGTTCGCCCTAGGGTGAGAACGACTACCTCAGCATTTGCACATGTCAGCAAATGAACACAAAATATCATCAGTATTGGTGTTGTTAGAAATAAATCCACTAGCATGCAAATTCCAAATATGGAATCCACAACATAATGATCAACTATATTTCCTTTGGTTCTTTAGTTCTTATTTAAACATAAAGGATTATCTACAAATTTGACATTTTTTCTACTAGTAACATTTCCAAGGTATAATAGTTTACCTTATTTAGTTACATGTACTCTATATTATAGTTCTAACCAGATAGTTTATTCATGCATGCCAGGTAATTTTTTTTCCACATTATTAGATTTACAAGTATATGTCAGGGACCAGCAGATGGCATGATGATTACAACACTCAACTCTCATGTAGTAAAGTGCAGTTCAAGTCCTGGACCTGGTAGCTTGAAATTCATACCAGGAGCATTTGCATAGGTGCCCAAAATCCCAAGAGGAGAATGGAGGAGAAGTGATTGTGTGGCATGGCCATTCCCTCTGGAGAGTGATTTCTTGCTTCCTGTCTCTCTGTTTCTCAGGCTAGTGCTCGCACCCTATAACAAAAACCTCTCTAAAAAAAAAAAAAAAAAAAAGATTCTCATCTAGGGTATTATTTTTCTTTCTTCCTTAGTAAAAAATTAAGTTATCATGCATTGTACAATTAATGAGAGGTTAGATGAAATAGTTTATGACAACATGCTCACTCATTTGAAGAAAAGTTCCTTATGAAGAAAAGTTCCTTATATATATAAACTATGTTATTTAAGAAATGCAAGAAAAATATTAAATTATTTTATTGACTTGCACCAAAATTTTAAAATATTAGATTAAAACTTACTTGTTTATTATAGAAGGCACAAACAGCATTTACCCAATCCATCAATAAGTTTATTTTTTCACTATATTGTTCAAAAGGACCACTATTCGTTTTTTCTTTTTTCTTATTAATAACAGCATCAGATCGGCAAGATAGTGCAGACATTGTTTTCTTTATACTCCGTGCGCATTTTAAAAAGTCAATTTCTTCCTTTAGTTGGTCTAAATTCAGGGAAATATCCACCTAAAACATACAAGAAAAGATAAATACCTTTGCATTTCCAAATATTATTTTTAACCCACCGATATTCAAATGATTGTCTTCTATATAGACAAACTGTAGATGGAAAAATAATCTAATCACAAATTTTAAAATGCTAAGAGAATAGTGTCCAAAGTGTACATGTTAGCACACACACACATAAAAAAAAAATCTACATTTTTTTTTTTTAAATGCTAACATAACACAAAAGTGACAGAATGTTTAGAATATGGGGTTTGGGGCCACACAAGCCTGGGTCCTAAGTCCAAAGCTGCTTATCAGCAATGTCAGCTGTAACTTTGGTTTCCATCCCTCTGAGTCAGACTTAACATGTACCTTGCAGGTGAGTGGTGAAGATTCAATTGGAATATATAAAACAATTCTCACAGTTTTAGAGACAGAATAAACCCCTAGAAGTGATCATTATTATCATCAGTCTTTATTTGACTCAAATTGCTTCTATAAGTCAGCATCCAAAGTTGATACAAAAAGTGCAAATGTACCAAATGCACAATACCTGAAAAGCAAATGCTATTTTCCAAAGCAGCCCGAGAGTTTTTTCTCTGTGTCTGTCTACAATGTCCTTAGATAGAATTGTATTTCCTACAAAGGAAAAGGCAATTCATTAGTATAATCTGTGTACATGTCAACATGCGGGCAGGATGTTTTCCCTCTAATCGCTCTTTACCATGTTCATCATTTAATTGAATTCCTCGTGACTTAAGAACTTGAAGAACAATGTCCACGTTGTGCATCTTTTGAAGACGACTTATTGCAGGAAGCCTGAGTTTCTTTGAGAGATCCCAATTCTGTGTGAGAAGTTCCATGGTTCTCCTGGCAATAAAGAAATTTTTTGATGAAACTGCTATGTAAAAATACATATGCAAAATAACCCTCATTTAAAAGTGGTTATTACCCAAACACAAACACACACATAAACAAAATAATAGGGTTCTTCAGAGAAAGGAAGAAAAGTGAGAAAGAATTGCGGGAGGAGAGAGGAGGTACATTTATTGAGATGTACTATATCCCATGTCAAGAGAGTGCTTTCTTCTCTTATTCTAATCATCACATAAATACAATTAGGTCTTGTTAGTCCATTTCTTCAGATTCAGAAACCAAGGTTCAGAAAAACGAAGTAAATTGCTCATGGTCATATAGCTGGTAATGACAGACAGAACTAAGACAGTCACTAAAATCCAGTTTTATTAGTTTCCACAATCATTCTTGGGTGGGTGGGGTGTGTGTGTGTGTGTGTGTTGTGTGAGTATACATATATGTAGGGTTGTCAGAAAGTCTTGACACATTTTTTGCATAGAAAACTATGTCATGACTTTTCCAATGATTCAATACATACAGGTTACTATAAAAATATTTGAGTGTCTATTAGAAAAAGCTATGTTCATCAGAGTTCAAAACTCTAAAATCACCTAAGTCATAGAGAAGGTACACTCCAGCTGAGGACCATGTGTGACTAAAACTGGCAGAATTATTTATAGAACCACAGATACTAAAGGTTAGAAAGTGACTTTTACATCAACCACCCAGTCAATGCAGGAAACATTTCTGTACCAAGTGACCATGACCTTTGGCATAAGTGGCAGAACCATTCCCAAGTACTCAAAAGTGACTTCAAAGATCTGTGAAATGGTCGTTTTGATGACACTGAACAAAACAGAAATCTGGTATACAAGATGGAGTCTCTTAACTACTGAGAGCTCCTAACCAACTACTGGGTCGCCGAGAAAGTCATGGTATGTTTTTCTGTTTTTCTATGCAAAAATGTGTCATGACTTTTCTGACGACCCAATGCATGTCATCAACACCCAACATTGCTAAGTACTCAGTCACTCCTGCAAAAAGCTTAAAAAATGTTTCTTTGTGGAAAAACAACACTAAACATTACATCAATTCCTGCACCTGCCGGAAGTAGAAAAAGTCTAAAAGCATGAATTACTATTGGCCAGAAAATAGACGTAGTGGCTTCAATTTATGAAATGAGAAACTTCACCAAATATAAAAATAATGTAAGAAATATTTCCAGTAAATGACCTAGGAAAACTGCTCAAGGGAGAGAAAGCTATGTAATGTTTTAAAAAAAAACCTTTAAACTTGAAGGAATATTGATCAAGAACAAAAAGAAAGTTCATGGAAATTTATCATAGAGGAAGCAATGGACATGTATATTGATTTTGAAAAACTAGGAATTAATAAAAATCCAGAGATCTTGGGGCCAGCAGGTGGCACAGAGGTTAAGAAACTGGACACCCACATGGGCAACTGCAGTTAAAGTCCCAGACTCAGTGACTTGAAAATTATGCCTGGTACGTGTGCATGCATGCCCCAAATCTCAAAAGAATAGAGAAGGGATTGTGCCATGGCTTTTTCCCTGGGAGCGGGGGCGGGGGACGTGATCTTTCACTTTCCCTTCCACTATTTCTCCTTCTCCAGAAAGCGCATGTGCCCGATGGCACAAAACTAAAGGAAAAAAAAAAAAAAAATACAGCAATCTCTTAAAAAATTTCCCACTTCCTGGCCAAGATGTTTTCTGACTTTTGCATGAACCTTCTAACACTATGAACTGGTTTCTTCCTAAGGACTGGCCTAAATATTGGCAAGATTTTTAAGTAATTTTTAAAGTTTATTTTGAGAGAGAGAAAGATACCCGTGGGAAAGGTCTTGTCACATTGCAACCCTCTTCCGAGCCTTCAGCCTGCCAGGACCATGGGTGCACCCTGGATGCACCCAGCAAGTTTAATTTGACACAGGATCTGAATCCCAGGCCTTCCCACATGGCTCCAGTATCATATGGTGACACCCTACTGCCTGCACCACCTATTGGCAAGTTTTTTTTTTAACCAAACTAGCACTCATCTTCCCAAAACTTTAATTGTTCATGCATAGTTACTATGCTTGGTAGTAAACAATTTAACAACTTAGATATCTGAAGACATTTAAGCTCTAGAATTTTCTCTTCTGTTTCTCTAAATAGTCATTAATTCCTTCAACTGTTTTTCATGAGACACAGATGTAAGGCTTTCATTTACATCCTAAAGATTCTCTTTGACAGAAACAACGTAATAAATGTATCCAAATAACTTCTTCCCAGCTTGGTTTCATTTTTAGCATATTGGACTTTTAGCATGAACTCATGAAACCACTGTCAACATAAACTGTGTTATTCAACCATTTGGTATTTCGTTTTGTGCTCTTCTCAACTCCTATGCTGAGGTTTCCGTAGTTCCTATCCACACACACGACTCACATGCTGGCAGGAAAAAAACTGTGGATAGGAGACAAGGTTTCTGTATATAAACTAGACACACCATTCTGCTGAAAGAAAAATCTTAATTATTTCAGCCTGAAGTTTATTCTACTACATAAAAGAGAAGAAAGATCATATAACAATAGAAAAAAATGTTTTCTAGAAAACCTCGGCCCATTCCATCAGACAAAATAATTCTATTTCTATACTTACACAAGACGCACTCCGCACTGCAAGTCTACAGCAAGATTTGTAACAGAAAAATCAAATTCATCAAATGGTGTCTGAACATGGTTAACAGGTAATCCCAGTAAGCTAAGGTGACGAGAAAGGTCACCTTCACCACTTAGGAAATCACGTGAAAAAGCCAGAAGAATTTCTTTACTTGCCTATAAAGAAACAAGTTGTTATATTCCAATATCATAATTTTATTTACAGTTAAACCCCTCAGATCATTCTGTACATTCAGAAATAAAATTAATGGCGGTATAAAAAGATGGTCAGCTTCATATCACATGATAACATAAATGTGTATACTTCAATTGATTTCAATTCTTTTTAAATGTTGCTCATAATTAATACCATGAAAATACATTAATTTGATAATATGAGGAATCTTCAAAAAACTTCATGGACAATGTATATTATGAAAACACTATAAATGGATTTCAAAATGTTCTTGCACCAAAATAAATATGTACTTTACTTCTATGCAAAGTTATTGGAGTCTTCTCACATAGTACATCAATATTAGGAAAGTAACTTCTCCCAAAATTAACTCCTCAGAAGCCCAATTTAGTTCTTTCTCATGTCAAATTTAAGAGTAAGGATGGTACACTGGTGAAGGGTCAACCAACAACCAAAGTCAGGCACCGTAAGAATTACTAATGAAACTTACTAGACAGGCATTCTATTCTACACTAGAATACTGTTCTTTGAAAACGTTTTGTTGTTGTTGTCTAAAGAGAAAACAGATCATAAAAGCAAGCAAAAGTTTTAAATGGAATATAAAATGTAAAATGAAAAAACTATACCTTGAATTTGGCATCTTTACAGAAGAGACAAGGATCATGATCAATAAGTCTGGAAATTTTAGCATAGTCAAGGAAACAGACCAACAACAATAACTTTTTCAGTGTAAACTTGGACAAAGCTTCTTCATGACCTTAAAGTACAAAAAAAGCACAGCAAGTTAAGCTATGAAAGGCACGTTTCACCTTAAGGTGTAACAATACGAATGTGCTTGTAAGGGATCAGACGGTGGTGCAGCAGTAAAGCGAGATGACCCGTGAGGCGGACCCGCGTGGAAGGGCCCCAGGCTCACATCAGCAGACTGCCCTGATAATGCCACACTCGCGTGCCCAGCTTTGGGGCTGCCTGAAGCTGAGGGAGGATCATAGCACGAAGACCCTGTTAGGGGTGCTATTTTTCTCTCTCCATCTAGCTGTAATTCTGTAGTTCACAGAAGAAATAAATAATAAATCAATGAAACAAAAAACGAGCAAGTGAAAAAAATATAGTAGCAAACATAAACAAAATACTATGGGGTTGGAGCTGGCAGGTGGCATGGTGGTTAAGGGCACTGGATTCCCACACGGCCGATTGTGGTTTGAGTCCTGGACCTGGCAACTTGTTCTCTCTCTCTCTCGTCAAATTAATATATAAATTAATAAAGTTAAACAAAATTATTCTTTAAAAGAGTTATAAAAAATACTATGAGCTTTTCTTAGTGCTTTACATGTATGAATCCATTTAATCCTCACAATAATTCTATGGGACAGGTACCATTTAATATTCCCAATTCATGGATGAGGAAACAGGCACAGAGACATTGAGAGATTTAGTTGGTCTCAGTCAACAAATATTTAATGAACACTTCCTATATACGGGCACCATCCTAGGTGCTGGATACACAGTAGCAAACTACAATAAGTATGGTCCCCGTTGGGCTCATACATAGGACTCATAGCCTATTGGGGGACAGGTGGGTAAAGATAGCAAGCGGGTAAAGCTAATTACAAACAGCAATAGAGGAAATGATAGGGAATAATGGGTGGAGGAAAGGAACGTAGGGTCGACTGATTTCATTGAGAAAGTAACATGTGAAGAAAAACAGGGAGAATGACAATCCCTTTATGCATGGTGTAGAGAGAACGCAGTGGAGGCAGAAATATTTACCGTCTCTGTAAAGATGAGGAACAGAAGGGTGTCTATACTCAGCTGCTATATCGGGATTCCAAAGCAAGCGATTCAGAATAAACATAGCCAGCCCTGTGACATCACTGTTGCCTTCCAAAGCTATGAGTTCTCCATAAACTGTCTGAAAAGAAGACGTTAAAGCCAAAGTCAGGATTATGTTCTAAAAAGCAAAGAGATGCAATTGGGGAAAAAGAGACAAGGATCTCCTATGTTACTGGCAACATTCTATTTCCTAAACAGTATGGAAGGGACATGATAATTTGCTAGATAACCTCTTTAACTGTACATATATGCTTTATGCATTTTAAAAATGTGTATGATATACTTCACAACAAAAAAAAACAAAGTTCAGGATTGAGATAACTTCTTAATCATCAGACAAGTAATATTTACAACTTAAATTTTTACCTTTCTAAGAATTACCAAATAGAGGCATGTTGTTTTTAAATCTGATTATAACTGTCCTAGTAAACACAGAAACCCAAATATTCAAAATTTTCTAATAGTGAAAAACCATTTGCAAGTCATCAAAGGTAATAATTTTTGGATATACAATCTTTTTTGTAATCAGTAACTTAAATATGAAATCAGTTTAGCGTCAATATGTTTATTAACGGCTTTTAAAAGCAATTAGAAAAAACAAAACTTAGGGACTAGCAGATGGCATAATAGTTACATTGCTAGACTCCCACATAATCGACCATGATTTGAGTCCAGAACCTGGAGGCTTAAAACACACCGGGCATGTGTGCGTGTGTGCCCAAAATTCCAAGAGAAAAATGAAGAAGGGGCTGCATCATGGCCATCCCCTGGGGGTGGGGAGGGCAGTGATTTCTCATTTTCTGTCTCTCTGGCAAGCGTACATGCCCTATAGCAAAAATCTCTTAAAAAAAGAAAAGAAAAAAACAAAACTTATCAAATTAAGTATTAAAAAATAGTTTAACGTCTTACCCTGGTAGTAGCTTTCTAATTCAGTTATTTAACATTCTAGGTATTACTGAACCAAATACCATGTAAGTAACTCAAATCTCATAATTTTTCAGTAGTACTCCACCAAAACGGTTATAAGGCTGGCTTCAGCCTAGGCTGGTATAGATTCAAATCCTGACCAATTATTGGAATTTGCCAAGTCCCTTAACATCTAATGTAATGGACTTCATATTTTATACTAAAAGATAAATTAAGCTAACAAAATGACTTTATAACTTTTATAAGTAAAACTCTATTTTATTAGAGCATATTCTATTAAGAATATATACTATGGTCTTGCCGCTGTGGAATAACAAGTTGCATTACCAGTCTGCATTTTGAGTATTCAGCCAGGTCGGCTTGAAAACATGCTGGGAATGTGCCCAGAACCCTGACTGAGTCTTGTAGAGAGTGTCTCTCTCACGCATACACATCCTATTACTAATTTTAAATTACATAATAAAAAAAGTACATTGTTCTCAAAAATGGAAATAAATGCTTACCTCTAGGCCAATTCGAAGCCACAGAGGATTATATGACAACAACCAGTTCAAGACTTTCTGGCGTTCTCCTGAAATGCATGTCAAAAACAAGTAAGTTCAGACTATTAATCCAATAGAAACAATAAATAAAAAAACTTCATGGAGAAAGACTGATGAGCAAAAAATGATAATAGGTTATTAAAAAACAAGTCAACCCAAATGAAATACTTCTATTCTTAAATATGATCATATTTAAGCATAGAACATTTTAGGCAGCAAAGCTAAAGCGTGTATATTTAACTTTGAAATATAAAATCTCTTGGGTACACAAAGGGTCTTGAAAAAGTTTGTGAAAATTCATATCATGAAAAAACTATGCATGAACTTAACTCCATTTTCCTACAAACTATGCCTTTTCATACGTTCAAAAGAAATAAAATCAGTGTCTAGAAGAGATATCAGCATTCATCACATGTTTATTACAACATTATTTGTATTACATAAGATATGGCATCAACATCAATGGATAATAAAAATGTGGTATATGTAATTTATATACACATACAAAATGTGTTTATTATACACACACACATACACACACACACACAAAGGAATACTATTTAGCCTTAAAAAAGAAAAGTATGCTATTTGTGACAATATGGATGAACCTAAAGAACATATGCTTGCTGGAGCTAGCAGATGGTGTGGTGGTTAAGATGCTGGACCTCCACATGGTGGACCACAGTTCAAGTCCTAGAACCGGTGGCTTGAAAAATCACACTGAATATGTGTGTGTGTGCGTGCCCAAAATCCCAGGAAGAGAATGGATAGCAGCGTGGCCATCCCCCAAGGGAGTAATTTTTCACTCTCTCTCCTTCACTGTCTATCTTTCTTTCTCTCCAGCGAGTATACACACCCTCTGGCAAAAATCTTAAAAAAAAAAATGTTCAGTGAAATAAGCTAGGCTCAGAAAGACAAACACTTTATGATCTCACACATATATGGAACCAAAAAAGTCAAACTCAGAAGCAGACAGAATGGTTAGAATAGTGATTGCCAGAGCTAAGATGTGAGTTCCTAGAGGAGAAATTGGAAAAAAAGGTACAAAGCTACAGTTATGAAGTATGAATAAGTTCTAGATAACTAATGTATAGTGTGATGACTATAGTAAATAATATTGCATTGTATACTTGAAATTTGACAGAAAATACAACTATGTTCTCACCACACACACACACACACACACACACACACACACAGAAGTAACTCTGGGACGTGATGAACACGTTTATTAGCTTAATAGCGATGATCATTTTATGATGCATACATACATCAACACCATGATGAACACCTTAAATAGACACAATTTTCTCTGTCAAGTATACTTCAATAAAGCTTCAAAATTTCTAGTGTTTTTAATCTCAAGATGAAAAATTTCTGTAATCTTCTTACCTATATCTTTCCAGAGGTGTCTGTCTTTTCGAACAATTAACCGCCTAGCTTCAATTTCAATTTCAAGCTTTTTAATAGCCTTGACCATTTTCTCAGAAGTAAATAAACGGCATGCTGCACGGCGTAACCTGTTCATCCTGCACCGCGCAGTATAAGCTCGGAGAGACACTTCATCTTTCGTAGGTGCCCTAGGAACACTGGTTTTATGTTGATTCTCTACTCCCAAAAAGAGAGTAGCAGCATTTACTAGATGAAAACGCAAGGAATAAAGCTGTCATTAAACAATCAGAAATGAAACGCAATTTAAAATGCTCAGAGTTCCCATTCCTCGAAGCTTACTCTAGTTTTTAATTATGTCAAAATAAAGGTGTCACCATTCACTAAGTTCCATAAGCCAACTTATCACTGCAGCCTATTAGCTCTACCTACAAAATATATCCCATGTCTAGCCAATTCTCACTACTTTCACCCATCACACACACAGTGCAAACATTATCTTCTCTAACCCAGGTTAACGAAATACCCCCTAACTAATATATGTTCTTTTAATAAGTTAATAAAAGTTGAACTTCTAAGGAACATGATTTCATAAAATCAATTAAGTTTCAAAATGTAATTTGAATTTATTTAAGTTTATTTATTTCTTAGATAAGAAAGAATGAGAGAGAGAAAGAGAGAGCAACCTCAACAGAGTTCCAACACCATGATCCACCCCCCAGTATTTAGCCAGATCTGGATCATGGTCAACCAGGGGCCCAGCGTACTCGAGGCCTTCAGACTCAAATCAGAACCTTCCGTAATTTTAATTTTTATGAAACGCTTTTTCTCTCTACGAAAGAACCGAAAACTGGGCTTTGTTTCCTTTTGGGGAAAACTGAAAAATGATCTTAGATATCATCTAATCCAAAGACCTTTTTAATACAGAAACCTATACATGAAACTAACAAGTATCTGGGGAAATCATCCTTTTAAAAGATAGCACATATGATGATTTGATAATTTATAAGGATTTTTCATTAACTGGAACAGAAATTGATCCCCACAGCTTCTATGCAAGAACTGCACAAAAGTCTCTTTTTCATTCTAAAACAAATCCTTCAAACATTTGGAGAGCACCATACCTCCAACTTGTCCCACACCCAGCCCTCTCTTTTCCAGAATAAATACTAAAATATTTTTTTTTAATTCCTCACATATATTAGTTGTCAAGTTCCTTACAATCCTGCCTTCCTACATACTTCTTACATAAAGGTACTTAACATAGAAACAATATACCCAAAATGGTCAGGCCACACAGGATTGATTGCATTGGCTACTGAGAGAATGGACAGCAAGAAGAAATGGAAATCTATGCACCTAAATTTACGTAGGTAAAAATTCTTATCTATACAAACTTTTTAGAATTAAAGCCAATGAACTGGTGAGCCATGCCATTAACTAAAATATAAAAAAGTAAGTATAATGATATGCCATTAAAATTTTGATCTGTAAGAGTTCTGTTAAACTTAAATATTAACTTAATAATTACCTTCAGAAATATTTGTTTTTACAGTGAAGTCATCAGGAGTTAATATAAAATTTAGCCACCAAGTGAAGCCCTGTTCCTGTTTTTCCTTCCAACGTTCATCGTAAAACATGTTTTTTGCAGCAAAAGGCATTGGATGTCTAGGAATATCTATGAATACAGTTAGGTTATTGCATTTAAAAGTTTCCTTTGCATTATTATACAATATATAGTAAAAGGTCATTCTGACTAGCAAAACCATCTTTAAGACATTAACAATATTTGTTATTCCACTATTTGATGGAAGAAGTTGAAAAGTATTTTGAATATGAAATACAATCAAAGTCAAAGGGGGAAAAGTAAAGCAACACTTCTTGGTTATTTATAAATCTTAAGTTACCATGAGTTAATTTCATTAAAGTCTGATAGAATATTTTAATCATAATTTGAACACTCAATTCTTCAAGAATTTTATTCAACAACAAAAAAGATTTGCAATGCGATTCATTTTTGAATTTCTATTTGAAATGCAATTAATGTTTCATTTTAGGTCACATTATTAAGAATTTAAATGAAAAAAACACTTGCCTGTTTTTAATGGTTTTATGAAGGTCAAACTGGACTGTGCCACAGCAATAACGGGCTTTGTCCTTTTCTTTGTTTTAGAAGTAGGAGTTTTGAATATGAATGAATCTAAAATAAATAAGAAAACAGAATTAATGCATTTTTTAAAATTCCCTGAATAGGTAACTAATTCAAAAGTAAAGTTTTAATTCTTTGTAATCATATTAATTTAGCTAATACAGACATGTGCATCTCTGGGCATTAAAAGCAGGGTCTGGACTAAGGTAAGGTAAGTGAAGTATTTTCTTTGGGTGAAAAACTTAAGTTGCTGGGAACAGCAGTTAGCATAATGGCCATGTCGCTGGACTCCCACGGAGTCGACCGCGGTTCGCGTCCCGGACCCAGTGGCTTAAAACTCACACCGGGCGCGTGTGCGTGCGTGTCCAAGATCCCGAGAGGAGAACGGAGGAGAAGGGATTGCGATGTGGCCATCCCCCATGGGGGGGTGATTTCTCGCTTTCTGTCTCTCTGTCTCTCTCTGTCTGTCTGGCAAGCGCACGCGCCCTATAGCGAAAAACCTCTCCAAAAAAAAAAAAAAAAAAACCCTTAAGTTGCCAAGAAAAAAACCAAAAAAACAGTAAGATAATATTTTGGGGCCAGAAGGTGGCTTGTTTTATAAGACACTGTTTTTAAGACAATGGATTCCCATATGACAAGCCCCAGATTCAAGTTCTGGACCTGGTGGCTTGAAAAACACACTGCGTGAGTGTACCCAAAATCGTAAGAGGAAATGAGGGAGAAGATACTGTGCTGTGGTCATTCCCCTGAGGGGTGATTTCTCACTGTCCCTCTCTCTGTCTCTATCTGTCTCTCTCCAGTGAGCGTACACACCCTATGGCAAAAACTGAACTAATAATAATAATAATTGAATGCTGTATTATTATTATTAATTTGCTAAATGGTGTATGCACTTGCTAGGGAGAGAAAGGGAGGAGAGTGAGAAAGCACCCCCTAGGGAGGACAGCCACGCTGCAATCCCTTCTGCTCCATCTCACCCCTCAGGACTTTGGGCATGTACACATGCACCCAATTACTTCTCAGGCTGTCTGGGACTCCAATCAGGCATTTGGCCATGTGGGATCCAGCCACCCTAACTACCACACCACTTGCCACAAGGCTGTATTTGTTTAAAAATCAAAATTAATGCTAAAAATTCATGATGAATAAAAAATATCAAAAGTTTAAATAAGGACAGGATCACTACTATTTCAGTTTAGCCCCACACTGCATTTACTCCACATTTTACTAAGCAAATTGGTAGATGATAAGGGCAAGTTATATAAGCTTATCGAATGCAGGATAAAGATAGGATAAAAGAATATGGCCTTCGCAGATATACTTTCATTAGATTTTATAAACAAGACTCACCAGTTTTCTTCTTCAGGCTTAATTTCTCTCTGTTGCTTTTTGGGATGGGTGTTATCACCTTTTTTGTTTTTTTTACAGTTGATGTTTTAGGCTCAGAGGGAGAAAAATGGATTCTTTTGATTTCTTGTACCCCTGTGTGTTCTGTAACCACAACCCTCACATTTGCAGCTTCCAGGTTTTCATCACTCTTTCTTTTACGAGTAACCATTGAAGGAGTCACTGCTTCTTTATAACTCTTAGATTTACTTAAGATTGGCTCTATAACTGGAAGATAAGAAAGAAAAGCTTCTTTTTCTTTTGGAGTATCTGTTACTTTTTCACATTCACCTACTGCATTGTTGAGACATTTTTTTGCTTTTGGTTTATTCATCTCAGTTTTGTTTTCTCTGGCATGGATAAGCTTCCTTTTAGTAACAGTGGCAGAAAGTATTGGGCGTCTCTTAGGTTGTTTTTTGTGGCTGTGACTAGAAATATCCTGAACTGCAGAAAATTTAGAATGATTTTGTGTTGTGAAACTGTTGCTATTCGACTTTGTTTCTACAGCGTTGAGTTCTTTGAAAATAGCTTGGGGAGACTTTGAACCCTGACATTTAGAAATGCATGGCAAAACCTCACTTTTTCTCCAATTCTGAGACTCTGGAATCTGAGAATTTTCATTTGGTGATGATAGCAATTTACATGTTGGCTGAGATGTACATATATATGTCATATTGTCTTTGACAAATTGATGTGGGGATAAAATGGGATTTACTGACTCTGATTCTAGAGGTTGATTTATTCCATAACTATCATTTATAAAAGAATTTGGACTTAAAATTGTCCTATAAGTTTCACATACAGTGTTAGATTCCAAATATACAGGCTTTGAATTATCTCTCATAAATGTCTCTGCTGTAAGACATGTCACTAATTCTAGCCCATTATTAGCTGTACGGCTATTATTTACAAAAGAATCTGGACTTAGGAAATGTGTGTGGCTTTGTGTAATATTCAAAGTTGAGTAGTTTGGGGTAAGAGTCAGTTTATTCTCTCTACTTTGGTCATTAATATTTATGGAATTAAAGGAATGTTCAGTTATGACTTCCTCATTAAAATTAAAATCTTTTGAGATGTTGCCATCTTCTGTTTTCAATGGCTCTCCATTTTCGGAGGCATGAAGAGATGAGTAGGTAGTAGACCGACGTACAGAGAGTGGTAAGCAAATTTCACTGTGGCATTCTTTCAAAGCAGGGCTAATGGGTGATATAAGAATTTTATTTTCTTCAAGTGTTAAAAAATTGTTGTCCGTTAGAGAACAACCTTCATTCATTGCCAAATTTTCACAAGCTTGCAGTGGGCTCCTAACTCTATCAACATTTTGAGCAACACTGAATGTCTTATTAATATTTTGAGAATTTGAAATCCTTTTGTTATGACTTGAAGAAGCTGAACTTTTTTTCTTATTAGTGGTATCCCAAAGACTCCTCTGCAAAAAAAAAAAAAAGGTAAAATATAACAGTTATGTTGATAGCTATTAAATATTACCTTTAAATAAGTAATATTATGTATGCTATTTCGAGCCAACTCTCAAAATAATTTTTACGTATTATATATTTCCTTAAAGTGAATGGTTGAAACATTACCTTTTTCTTTTTCTTTTTCTGCTCTTCTGCATTTCCTAGTAATATAGCTTGGTGTTTCAGAACATCATTTACAAGAAATGTCACAGTGGCTCTTACTCGGCCTTCTTTGAGTGGTGTCCAGTTAACAGAAATAACAATTTTTTCTTCAGGCTATCATCAAAAGAATACATTTTAAATTATTATAACAACAATAATTATAGTAACCAAAACACATTATATACAGCTTAGCATACAGTAGAGGACTGATAATTATTGAGTCACCAATATCCTACAGGCTAATAGCATTTAATGAGTGAAATATATTTTTCCTCCCCCATCTGCTCATTTCATTATAAGAAAAAAGGTCACTAGTAATAACAGAGTTCACAAAATAAAATTATAATAAAATATTAAGTTCATGAAACCAGTGGGACAGGTAGCCTCCAAATTATTTTATTTGGCATGGTTTTAAATTGTTTATTTTTCTTCTTTTTTTAGATATGCACTTCTATTTTAGCTATAGAAGTACATTACCGCATTATGAAGACTTTAATCAAAAAGAAATATGAAGTTATTATAATCAACTAAATTCTTTCTTCCCCACAAACTCCACATATCATACTGATATTTGTTAAACAATTATTACTTTGTAGGCAAAGGTGTAGATGTCTCCTATAACTCTTAACGCTTGCATCCCTAGGCAGATTCTACCATGCATGCTTTACAGATGAAATAACCACTGTCCGAGAAGCTTTGCCAAAGTCATATAGTCAGGAACTAGAACCTAGGCAATGTAACTCCAGATTCAGACATCAGCCTCTATTCCCCTCAACTTAACAAGGAGATAGAATCTGCTTGATGCCAACCCCATCATGAAAAAACAAACGGCTACTTTGCAGGGGAAAATGACAAGCTTTTAGTTTTAAAGGAGAAACCTTAGAACATCATACGCAACTTGTTTTAGTAAGTAAAAACAAAGCATTCTCACTTCATGAGACAGTTTACTCTAAAAAACAACAGAAAGCCTTCGTCACACATTGTAACAGAAAGGAATTAAGTATAAGTGTTACTTAGATAGGAACTGACTGCACAGTAAGGAAAGCAGGAAGTCTGTCATAGCGTAGTGGAGGGACCTGCAGGTTCTGAAGAGCAGATGCCACTGTAGAGCACAGATCTGAGGACCTCAGGTAGCTCTTAACTGCGGTAAAGGCGGTTTTCAGCCAAGCAGGTCAGGCGTCCTCGGCTAGTGGCTACCACACTGTCAGAGTCTGCTGAAGGGAAAGGCTACAGCAATCAAAATCAGAATGGCAGTTCTCTGGGTTTGGGAACTGGAGGGGACCGTTATCTGGCCATTGCAATGCAGTAAAAACTAGAGTAGAGTCTTGAAGAAACATTTACAACATTACCTTTGACGCACCCTTACAATGACACAGACGGCAAAGAAATAAAAAAGGATTAAGACACTAAAGTGTGCGTACACCATACATACATGTTGAAAAACAAAAACTCTAAAGAGGTTTTTCTGTGTGTTTGTTTGGCTGTATACATTTAGCCAACACAAAGCTCACTATGTCACCAGGAAAAGTCGTCGCCCGAACTCAAGGACACTAGAAACTAAAATGCATATTAAGAAGGCTGGTAGGGAAGAGATCAAGAACGCGCTCAGTTCGATGTACTCCTAGCGATTTTAAAAGACAGTAAATTTTCACTCTATAAAACAGAATTTATTCTAAAAACAGTAACAAAAGCCCCTAGTTCCACTTCATAACAAAAAGAAGTAAAAGCATTACTTATACAGCAAAGAAATCTGTCCACAAAAAAGGAAAACAGTCATTCTCAAAACGGGCGGGGAGGGCGGGACCGGCGGGGACAGGAGAGCAGGACCTCAGGGGCACACGTCCATGGACCTCATTAATAGCTCTTCTCACTGCCTGATGAAAAGTGCCGCTATGAACTGAGCTCCAAGAGCATTTCATAAAGCCTGATGCTAATTCAAAATGCTTCCAAAGACCCTAAGAGCCCACGGCTGACGCGCTGTCACCGCCTACCCGAGCCTTCTGCAAGGAGCCACCCACGGTGATTGACAGAAAAGGAACTGACACTGTGCTCTAAAGGTCTTTGTGTCGCTCCAGAGCAGGGGGCGGTCCAGACAGGGTATAAGGGGTCCCCCCGACCCCCGACACATGCACCTACCTGCAACACGAAACTGCGCGGCGACACGGTGAAGCCCAGGTCTGCGGCCGGGAACTGAGAAATCCGCACTTCGGCCACCTCCTGGTTCGGGTTCTGCACCGCCAGAGGCAGCGTCTGCGAGGCCCCCAGGCGCACGTCCCCGAAGCAAACAAAAGGAGACCTGCAGAAGTGGCTGAGCGACAGGAGGGGCGGGGAAGCCGCTCGGTCCTCCGCCTGCGGGCCCTGCAGCCGAGCCGGCGGCCTGGGCTCGCACGGGCTGAGCTCCCAGCAGCAGCGCCCGGCTCTCCGCGTCGCCATAGCAGCCCCAAACCCGCGCCCGCTAGGTTGCTCCGGAGCCGGCGCCCGGCCTTTGTCGCCGCTTCCCCTCAGGGGCGACTGCGGGCGCGTGGGAGAGAACTCGCCTCTTTTCTTTTCCAGAAGCCGCTGCCCCAGGAATAAAGGTCCAACGCCCCCCAACTCGTAGTCCCAAACCAAGAGCAAAAAGAGTCCGGCGTTTCGGCTCCGTTTAAACTTCCCGCTTCCGCCAATGGGCACCGTCGGGCACCGCCCACCTTATCAGGAGGCCAATCAGCGGACAGCAGCTCCTGGCCAATGAGACGGCAGCGCCTTGTTTAAATGATCGCCGGGATGCCAGTAACTCGCTGCCAAGGAGGCCAGAACCGCGGCCTCTCTTCAAAACCCGCGTGCCGAGAACTGAAATTCGCTTTAAGATTTTTGTGGCAGGTCAAGTTGAGGGGTAGACTAACAGCATGTACACGGGAAATGTAATTATTGCGGCTTCCTGGCACAACCTTGGGCAAAACCGTTAATTAGGCAAAAACGTGTTTTAGTTAACTCCCCTCATATAATATATCACGCCTAGAATGATACTCATTAGCTTTGTCGTGGGCTGAATGGGAGAAATGTAGAGAAGATTAAATGGATAGTTAGTGCGACATGCGTATTTTAGTGACAAGGCTCAGTACAATTACAGGCAGTTTCTTACCTGTGGCTGTTGGAAGCAAAGCGGGATAACCAAATGAAACCTGAGATTCCTGAAATACAGAGGTGATCCTTTCGGCAGGCAGTGAAAGTCTTTGCCAAATAACTCTTGGTTTCATTTAATCTGTAGGTACCTAATATTAATTATTACAGTTTACCTATTCCCATTGATAAATGCCAGAGATTTTGTTCTAAGTAATTCCTTTACATATATATCTCAACCTTCAATTCAATGAGCCAGTTCATAAGATATAGGTTTCATTGTATTTTACAGATGAGGTATATAGGGCGTGCAGTTAACTAAAGAGAGTCAGGCATGTGCCCAGGCAATGAGGCACCCGTTTTGTTTTATTCACTACACAATTCTACCTCTTAAGGCAGTAGGAAACAAAATGTATGGATGTGTGTTTGGCTACAGGAAGCATGTAGAAGTCTGAATGGAAAAACAAAATGAGGAAGATGAGATGGGAAATATATTTGGTAATGCCCAGTTGGACCTGAAGTTGAATCCTGTTACCTTAACAATATTTAAACAAAGTGGTTCAGAGAGATCTTTTTTTATCTTTCAGGATTAACAAAAAAACATAAGGTACAATGAACTATGTGATTTTATTTTTAGAAAAAAAGTCTTCAAATGTACTTAATTTACTACTGCATGCAGTGAATGTAACTAATCAAATTAACATTGTAAATATACTATATATATATATATTTATATACATATTTAGGTCACACAAATGTTTGTTAACATGTTACTAACATATTTTTGTTAATATTGGCACAATCTTCCTAGTTTGTTTTTTTAAGAAAGTGATGCATTTTAAAAAATATCACAATGAACTGTACTGGATATTTTTATTTGTCCCTCTACTCCCACTCTTCTCCTTTTTACAGCCTGCTCTTTGCTGTGAGTTGTGAATCTGTATAGGCTACATTAAAGGTTTTCTTTCTTTTTTTTTTTTTTTTTTAGTTTTTTTCTTTGCGATAGGGGATATGTTCTCTCTCTCTCTCTAGAGAGAGACAGAGAGACAGAGATACACAGAGAGAGAGAGAAAATGAAAAATCATTCTCGGGAACCAGCAGTTAGCGTAATGGCTATGTCGCTGGACTCCCACGTAGTCGACCGTGGTTCGCGTCTCGGACCCGGTGGCTTACAACTCACGCCGGGCGCGTGTGCGTGCGTGCCCAAGATCCCGAGAGGAGAATGGAAGAGAAGGGATTGCGGCGTGACCATCCCCCCTGGGGGGTGATTTCTCGCTTTCTGTCTCTATGTCTCTCTCTGTCTGTCTGGCGAGCGCTCGCGCCCTATAGCGAAAAACCTCTCCAAAAAAAAAAAAAAAAAAAAAATCATTCTGCCCCGGGAGATGGCCATGCCACAGTCCCTTCTCCTTCCTTCTCTTCTCAGGATTTTGGGCACTCACACACATGCACCCAGCATGAGTTTCAAGCCACCAAATCTGGGACTCAAACTGCGATTGGCCATGTGGGAGTCTGGCACCGTAACCAAGCCAATGGCTGGTGCAGGTTTTCTTATTTTATGGTTTCTATTTTGTTTCAGAAGAGGAAGGCAAGGGTACTTCTCTCCCCTATTGCTGCCTACCCCCACCTCCTGGTGTCGGCTGGCTGCCTCAACGTGAAGTCACACAGGGCTGTAGAAGTGCCCTCTCTACGGGGGACTCTCCCTCATCACTTTGGACCTGGAAATGAGAATACCATGCTGTCCTAGTCCCAAGGTGTTGCACTATCACACATGGCTTCCCACATCCCAGTCACATCTTTGCAGATATTGACAGTTCCTTTATTAAACTTTTCCCAAATTATACTAATTGATGTGAGACAATTGTTAATTTGTGACCCTGATACAGTAATGGCCTTAGGAAATTGTCCTTTCTATGAAATTCTAGAATTGAATTGCTCATATTTGAAGAGCATAGGGATAACCTCCTCCTAAAGATAAACAAATCATGATGAGCCCAGGCACATGGTTCATCAGGATTACTCAAACTAGCGCTGGTGGGAGGATGCAATGGAGTGTATGTGAAGAGCATTTAGTTCAAAGACGAGGTGGTGCTGGCACTTGGTTGCTACGCAGTCAAAAACCTGGTCTCCAGAGTACAATGGAGCTGCGCCGCAGCCCTCCCTCAGGGGTGGTGAGAAATACTAACAGAATGTTGAGTGGTACTTCTGGTAGTCTGCCCCGTAAAAAAGAAGACATTGCGTAATGTAAAGCTCCAGGCTGATTCATTGGCAATGGCTAATAGTTGGCCAGATGGTCAATGCTTCCAGTACAAAAAAAAAAAAAAAAAAAAAGGAAACCGGTGACAGGTTGATCTGCGGAGAAGTATACATAAACGGGTCACTCAAAACAGCACAGAAAATTAAACTGATGTCCCATGTAAATTCCCATCAGGAAACAACTATGGCAGGAGGAGCTCAAAATTAGGGAAAGACAACCTATCCTGGAGCTGTGAGCTCCTTCCTTCTGGGACCTACATGCTTGTTCACTGAGCCCCTTTACTAAGTGCCAGGGCAGCAGGTGTGAAGACCAAGAAACGTCACCTCCCATGACTAAGACTGATAGGATCATCCACTACTGAGTGCTCAACTTACTGACAGAGGCCAAAGCTGAACCCTCGTGCAACTCCGTTCTCCAGTGAGACCAACCCACCACCTGTGGCATCACCTTAAACCCTTTTATCATGGAAGGGACAGTATTTTGTCTCTGGGAATAAATGTATTTTCTAAGAATTGGTTGCTATACTTCCCCTCCTCCCCCATTATCTCAGGCTTTGTGGAAAAGCTTTATCTATAACCGATGAATGTGATGGTTTTCAAAATATGTCCAAAAGTCTTTGCTACTCTTTGAGAAGGCAAGTCTAATGTGTCCCTTGCATGTAGGTTGGAATTAGAGCCTCCCATTAGGATGAGGCAAAAGCGATGCAATATTCTCTCAAAGAGTAGGTGATGAAAAGACTGCAACTTAGATCCTTGGTATACTCTTTTGGTTTGCTGTTTGAGGGTGTGAGAGAGTGGGGAAATCAGCTGCCCCATCACCAAGCAGCCCTATGTAGAGGTCATGTTGGAGAAACTGAGGCCAACAGCCACAAGAGTGAGCTTGGAAGTGAAGCGCAACCACCCCCAGTCAGGCTTCTGGAGGTTGCAGCTCTGATTGACAGCATCGCTTCAACCTCAGAAGAGATCCTGAGTGAAGCCAGTAGCTGACCCACTCCTAGATTCCTGAGCCAAGACACTGCCAAGTAATGTTTGTTATGTTAAGCCACTGTCTGGTGTATTTTGTTAGACAGCAAATATCTAGCTGAGTGTGACCTACATAACCTACAACTGTTAGGACTCACTTTGCAGAAATGGACTCACTCCATAGAATTTACTGGTCATAGAATGCTTGGAGGCAACCACCTTGATACAAGAAACAGCCCATGGATGAACCGGCTAGGATACCAGATGGGGATGAGTTATCACGGTTGAGGTATTATCCTATAGCACAGTTGATGCCTTAAGGCAACAACTGTTTCTCCCATGACCAGAATGTATAGTTTTGGCAGTAAGAGGATTAGAGGAAGAGGAACCCCTCTCAGGATCACACAGAATAACTCATTTCATTAACGGAATTTTGTTACACCTCAGACTTCTAAAAAAAATGTGACTACTTTAAAAATAATAGTCATCAGTAGTATCTAGTCACTTAAAAAATCATTAGTTTAATGCTTCATAATTTACTATACCAACTATTTCAAAATAATATGTAGGTCGAAAAAAAAAAAAATGTCTTTAACTGTGCTCTAGGAGCCAAAGTTTTCCATGGCTTATAATCTTTGTGTTCAATTTTTATAAAGACATGTAGATTTTTTTTTTCGGAAAGGTTTTCACTATAGGACGTGTGCGCTCGCCAGACAGACAGAGACATAGAGACAGAAAGCGAGAAATCACCCCCCAGGGGGGGATGATCACGCCGCAATCCCTTCTCCTCCATTCTCCTCTCGGGATCCTGGGCACGCACGCACACGTGCCCGGCATGAGTTTTAAGCCACCGGGTCCGGGACACGAACCGCAGTCGACTACGTGGGAGTCCAGCGACATAGCCATTACGCTAACTGCTGGTCCCCAAGACATGTAGATTTCTGTGTTCCCACACTGTGAAGATGTAATTCAATGAAACCTGGAAATGTTTTATTAGGACCAAGGAACTTTGTATTTATTTTAAATATCAAAATAACACAAAGAACTAGTTCAATATACAATACACTTGCTATTCTTCACAGAGAACTGAATTTTTCTATAAAGACATTTGTACGTAAGAAACGAGACAACCAAAATATCTATAAAACTCACGAGATACTTTACACACAGTTGACAATAATGCGTTTTGATATTTCAGAATTGCCTTTGTAACTGCTTTTAAAAGTGTCCTTAATAAAAAACAAAAATTATGATTTGAGACCGAAACAAGTTCAAAAGCATTTCTACTTTAATGTACATCATAAATTCCCTTCATCAGAACATTTATACACAACAGGGAGCAGTTAAATCCCCAGCTTTGTGTATCATTGGCAGCCACACTCATCATTTGCAATAGTTTCAACTATGGGGTAAGAATCTGATTGCTGGAAGGAATACAAATTTTATAATTACACCACAGTACATTGTCCAACTTTAATGCAAGCAGGAATACCAAGCAGAGGCACAGTAACAATGAATTGTGTACATGCTCTTCATTAATAAGAAATGTTTTAGAAACTCCAACATAATACAAGCACTGAAATTACTTTTTTTGCCTAAGAATTTGGTGTGTGTGTGGGGGGGAGAGGTTATGTTCACCTTTGTATAACCCTCCATGCTCTGAACATAATCCTTAATTTCTCCTTATACAAATGGCTGCAAAGGCTAAATTTAAATTGCTTGGGATTTTTTCAAGAGTTAAAGACTGAAGATCATTATACAGCCAAGTTGAAACATAAAACGTAAGCGAAACATAAACACTCTCTACCAAACCGTTTTTCTCTCATCTTCCGCACAACCTAATCTTATTACTTATTATTAATGCTATTTCCAAAAAGGAAGAGCAGAAAGCATGCTAACATTCTAAGGGGAAAGTATCTCAATTAAAATTAATTTTAGAGGAGGTGAGTAGGGTCCCAAAGAAACCACTACAAACTATGCTGAGAGAAATGTGCACAAGAGAAAGATCTAAGAAAAAAATGTCTAGTTTCTAGAAATCGAAATTATTCTCACATTATCCATTATTCACTCTAGCAGCAAGTAACATTTACCATAATGCTTTAAGAAATGCTACTTGCTTCTTATTAAAGAATACTTTTTTAGTCATTTTAAATTTGGCACTGAATCTTAGAATATTCAAATATGACTTCATTTAAAAGCGATAGTTTTTCCTGAGCTCAAAACTCAAGTTCCAGGTTGGTTGGGATGTTGCTGCTCCTTATGAGAAACTCATCTCAAACTGTCACCTCTTGTTCAGTTTTAGGCAAACTGAAATAAGAAGTCATTCAGTGCAGAGTTGTATAGTTATTATGTAACTGGTTATTTAAAAAAAAAAATGAAGGGAGAGATAGAGACAGAGAGGCAGACAAACTACTCATTTTATTTGTCAGATTCCTCTAATAAGCATCTAGAGACAGGCCCAGGAGTGGCTTCACAGGAACTAGAAAGGCCACAATAGAGATTAAATAAAAAAAAAAGATATATAAATCATAAAACCAAATGTCCAACTAATACTAAGTGCCAATCTCCAAATATAAACATAAAGAAACCTAAAAAAAAGTTGTTGCCCAACCAGCAGGCAACACGACCATTAGGCTCATAACCAAAACAAGAAAAAAGATTGTTACTATTATTATTACCAGTACAATCTAGCCAGCAGAATCAACACTAAGCAACCACAATACATTGAAAAGGCACAAAGCATTGAATCCAGAAAGGACTGGGTATGAAAGGACACTGTCAAAGAGCTACTGCTCAAAATCTGACTTTTCATCAATGATAAGAGTGATATGGTAAGAAAAACTGAAGCTTATAAACATACCAGTTTAACGGTGTTTTTAATTTGTTTACAACTATAGAGTGAAAACAATGAATGATATTTAATTGCGTATTAGCCCTTAACTAACACTTTATAGTCACCCTATAAAGATGCTTTAACACTTTGTAAGACTGATAGGAAATTTTTAGTGTATTTCATGACCTACCATCATTTAAAAGGAAGTCACTTAATAAAGCACCAATTTAAAACTCTATTTTTGTTATTCCTCTTCTCCCAGCAATGAATGTCTAAATTATTTAAAGAGTAAGCAAAGATCACTACCTGTATAGTTGTCGGTTAAATTTTGCTGGCATGAGGAACAAACTATAATTTTAGGCTGCAAAAATAGGTGGGGTTTCTTACAAAAATAACTTCAACTTGACTTAAAAAAATTTCTAAAGCAAAAATTATTTTGATAGTGTAGTGTAAAAAAAAAGGCGTATTAGCATTTAATAGTGTTCACTAAAAACATAACATTCAACTAATTAAACTGAGGAAAACTGAATATTCCTCCCTGTAATTAATTGGTTTGGAAGTCTGACTATTCCCAGAGTATTTTCTTCGGCTCTTATTTGATGCATATAAACACAAACACTTAATACTTAATTTCAGTATTCAAACTAACGATTTTTTAAAAGCTCCACTGTCCTAGGACTTCAACTGTGCTTCTTTGGACAAATATTTATTCAAACAACACAGAATTTAAATTCTTTTAAACTATTTAATACCTACTAAAAGTCTTTGGTGCATTTAAGTCAAAACCGATTAGGTTAACAAATTTCTGCACTTGATAAATTATTCAATTTACAGATTAAGTGCTAACTGCTATCTGCAAAAAAAATTAATTTAAAACAATAAATTATGCTTATAAAATAAAACATTCTGAATAAGGCTAAACTTAGTCGCAAGACTCAAAATTTTAAGTACAGTTATAAAATAAATGGATTTTAGTTATAAAACATTTATCTAACATACGCTAAATCAAATATTATAAAAGGTCAACTGAGAAGACGAGGCCTCATCTTATATTCTTTGTGCCAACCTCTAAAGCTTACGTACATTCAGTTTGCCCAAATCCATGAGGTTTCCACAATTTTAAAATTGTTTAAATTTTTGGAAATTAGAGACAGCAGATTTGTTTGTTTCATTTTGTTTCTCCACCTACTAAGCCCATTTCTTCCTAAGAATTCTATTACCTACCTCCCAGACTAGGTTAAGATGGAAGGGAATGTCGTGCCTGGCACAGAGTAAGCATTTGTTAATGCTCGTTGGCTTCGTTCCCCACCACGAGCTCTTGCCACTCACTAGACACGCGAGCTTCAAGGAATCCTTCGAGCTTAACCTCAGATTCTTCATCTCCAAAATAGGTATGTCACATGCCCTTTCTATTTCCGAGCTGGTTATGAGGTTCAAATGAGATAATATATACGAAAGCATTTTATAAAACAGTAAACCGCTATTCAAGTTATCTACAATAACCAAATACAATTATACAATTGTATTCTACTTTACATAAGAGATTATTCCAAAACAGTTCTATGTAAACCAATTCCTACAATTAAATCATATATTTAAAGCATTAGGACATTATTAAAAGAACCCTCAAGTAAACACCTTCAAAAAGCAAAGTATTCTTTTCAATGTGAAAATGCAATATCCTCTTTTCCTGCTACCGAACATGTATCATATACATACACATATATATACCATTTGCCTTTTTTTAAGTTCAAATTTTCTACATAAGACAGGGTATATTTTTAGGTATGATTTTTTTCATTATAGTAAGATTTCAGTTACAATCTTGTCAGTCTTTATGATAAAAATCATAAAGGTAAGTATTTTTAATAGTCAATTTGAAAGACTAACAGACTAAAAGTACCACATTTAGTCAAGCTCAATCATGTAAGTACCCCAGATATAACATTTCCACACAAAGTAAATAAGAATGCTTTAAAAAGAAGAATATAGTCATTACATCTACTGGTTTAAGAGAATTACAAACAAACTTTGATAAATGAGAACTACTTTGGTTAACTGCCTCAATTCTCAACATTTCTTTCCTTTCTTTTATCTTCACTAGTATGGCAAATGTTCCTGTAAAGTACCTTCATTTCTTAAGTGCTTCAGCAAACAGTTCCTCCCATTACTAACTGGTTTGACTTTACTCATTAAAAGGTCATTATTTTATTTGTGATTTTCCTTTTCACAAGGGCCAGGCCAGCCTTTACAGTTTACACATACACACACACACACACACACACACACACACACAAAGTGCTTAACGCAATTAGGAGTGTAAACAAAACTGAAATAGAAAACTTTAGAAACTATTATTTTCCAGTAGTTTATATACAAATGACATGCTAATAATAAATCAACCCTGCCTAGTCTAATCCTCAAGCAACTCTACTAGGAAATGTTCTCCTAGTTTAAGTTAAATTGACTTGAAAATAGGAAAAGTGCATGTCTTTAAAGGTATTTTATCATTCTTACTTTTTTCTCAAATTTAATCAATGAGGCTTTATGGTAACTGCTATTTTCTTTCACCAAGTCCTCAACTTTTTGTCTCATACAAAAATAAAAACCAAGGATATGAAAGGCATTAGGTCTATGTGAAAGCAAAAGCGATGATCTGGACTACGTGAAAATCTGTATACAAGAAGTGCTTCCACTTAATTCAACACTGAATTAAATGAGACACAAATGTATAATTTGGCACCGTTTCTAACAATTAAATCTCTAGATTCTGCTTCCCAAAGTTTTCCTCAGCCAAAGTAAATAAAAGCAAAAACAGCATGTTGAATTAAACCACATCACTTAAACTGCCACTTCCTTAGTGAGATAAAGATGTATGTTGCAATGTGTCGTTAATGTTTCTGAAATAAATGTCAAAGTACAGAAGGTGAACTTAATGTTAAAGATAACTAGACAAGTTTATGTCATATTTTTCTTTAAAATTTGATATCTAGACCTATGTTTATATTTCTAATTCACAGTAACCGAAGAATGAGAAAAAGTCAATTATCTGAATAATTATTTCAATCCTACATTTCATTTAACGAGATAACCCTACATCAATTAGCCTCCTGGCTTTGAGTTTGTTAAATGTCCAAAGGGTAATAATTTGGATTATGGATCAATCGGAAGGCAACACAGAAATATCTAAGATTTTCTTACAAATTTAAGTACCTAATTTCGACTTAAAAAAACCTGGGTGAAAGAATAATGAATTTAAGTTAAGATAGGAACCATTACAATTACCAGTATAGTCTTACATTCCTTCTTAAAAGCTACACAGTTCTTAAACTTGTCTGTAAGATGGAGAAGGGATAAAAGAATTAAACAAAAGAATAAAAATTTGCAATGATGTCTAAATAAACAAACAAAAAAAAAAACCCCATAATGTAAGTAGCTAATTCTGAAAGTCTGAAAGCCCACTAAAAAGTAGCACTAAATTATCTTTTAAAAAAATCACAAAATGTTCATTTATGGCAAAAAATGTGTCCAAATATTCAGATGTTCAGTAAACAGAAATGGTTTTTCTTGATTTGCAAGTGTTCTGAGGACTTGAGAAACTCGAGAAGATGAAATAATAGCAGTCGTACTCATTTAAAAGCCACCGCTCCTGGCTCCCATCAGCACGTAACCGGAGAAGGTCTATGGAATGTCTGGATCTCCTCACGGGTGATGCTCATCAGGAGCGATATTCTGAACAGCAGTAGTGTTATCAAGGCCCAGTAATGTTCCCAGGTAAGACTGTTCTCTAGGATCTAGCATTTGTTCAGGTCGGACTGGATGAACTATATTTGCTGGCTGAGGAGTCAGAGTGTATTTTTCCAGAAAAGCTAAATCAGCTGCTCGTGGGTAATCAGTTGCCTGTGGCTGGGGCGACAGGATCTCGTGAGAAGAAGGTGGCAGTGTGGTAGTGTGACGCACCAGATCACTGGAGGGGTCGGGCATCTGAACTGGAACCAGTGTCACTGGAACACATACCTCAGCAGACACGTTCTGCAGCAGAGTCTTGGCTTCTGGCTGATAAACTTTGGGCTGGTCTATATATTGTTTTGTTTCTGTTTGAAAAATTTTGTCGTCGGACGAGTACTCTACTGGCAAGGACACAAGTTTTTCTTCAGAAGCACTGAGAGGATCGTCAGGAGATTTTATCCCATGGACATGGTCAATGTGGTATTTCAGCTTGTCTTTCCGCTTAAATGTTGCATTACAGTGCTGACAGTTGAAAGGACGAGCATCAGAATGAATAACCAGGTGTTTTGTTAACGTTTTCTTAATTCTAAAAGACTGATTGCAAATCTGACACTTGTACGGTTTTTCACCTGCATGAACAAAAATGAATTTAAATATAAAATCCACTCACTTGATGAGATGATTTAAGTAGTAAATTTTCAATTTGCCTGCTGGTAAGAATTTAATAACAGCAATACTATTCTATGATATTATACAATAGAGGTAGTATAGTAAACTGGCTTAAGGGCAAGCAAGGTGGTGTGGCAGATAAGGCAGCTGAATCCCACAGGCCAACTGTACTCACTGCACTCATTCTCTGTCTCTCTCCAGTGAGTATACCCTATAGCAAACTAAAAAAAAAGATACATGTAAATATCAGAAAATCTGGGTTTGAATGCTGGTGAAAATGTAGAGTAACTGGAATTTTCATACACTATTGATGGTAGTGTAAATTGACACAATTAGACTGAAAAGCTATTTAGTTGTGTTTACTAAAGTAGAACATACGCAGATCCTATGGGCCAGGATCCCAGGGCCAGGTACAAATAAAAGAAAGATGAATATGTATGTATAAAAAGACATAGACAACACTCAGAGAAGCTATATTCATAACAGAAGTAAGTAAATACAAACCACATGTCCATTAAGCTAGAATGGATAAATTGTGGTAGAGTCATACGAAAATGAAACTACTTCCATAGAAGAATTTTACAGACATGATACTGAGTAAAAGGCAACAGAAAAAAATAAGGATACACTGTGTGATTCCTTTTATATGAAGT
Source organism: Tupaia tana (assembly GCA_026018925.1). Classification (NCBI taxonomy): domain Eukaryota; kingdom Metazoa; phylum Chordata; class Mammalia; order Scandentia; family Tupaiidae; genus Tupaia; species Tupaia tana. The sequence continues at coordinate 158,997,060 of JAKSZU010000007.1, read as the reverse complement.
TCAAATAGGCAAAACTTATTTTGGGTGATACATATTTTTGGTAAAAATAATTATCATCTTTGCAAGTGAGTTACAGACTGGGAGGGGTCATGGAGGATGCTGCTGGAGCCCTGGTAACGTTCTATATTTTGATCTAAGTAGTAGCTACACTGACATATTATTCATTGAACTGCGTATTAAGACTTTTGTATTTTGTGTCTCATGTATATGTATTTTCTTTTTAAATAAAAACAGTTTATAAAAAATTCACCTTGAATAAAAAACTCACTCAAGGCTAAAATTAAATTCTAAATTTGCTGTCAGCATTATGCCAGTCTTAATAATGTATTACGTTTCAACAAGACAACTTCTGAAGAATAGATGTAATCATACCTCTCTGAAGATTACATAAGCAAAAACACAAATGAATGAGAATAAAGGATTTGTAGAAAAAATTGTTATATACATGTTCCAACTAAGTTCTCTAATTGTATGGTTGAAAAGAGATTACAGGGTAGTCATGGGAAAATATTCAACAAATATTTACTGACCACTTACTATGTGCAAGTCCTAGACTGCATACTGAATTTACTGGGACTCTTAGCTACTGAAATTGCCTGAATTCAGTTATTTTCCATTCTGGTATTTATGAAATTATTTTTCTCTCACAGAGGAGTAGTTTGACAAAAAATCAACCGAAATATAAAAGAAAATGCAATAATTGCATAAATGGGCTTCTTTTAAAAAAAAAGATAGAAAAAGAACCTTTACACTCTCATAAATTTGTGGAGAAAAAAGATTTAGAAAGCAACTACAGCAAAACATTTTACTACAACTACTTTTAAATCATGACTGGCTACATAAAAAGGAAAACTATACAATGGCAACTTAGTAATAAACTAGAGGTCACACTTTGCAATATTCTTTTAAAAGGAAAAAAAAAAAGAAAACAGATAACCAAAGCTAGAAAAAGCTTTCAGAAGGTGAAATAAGAGGAACCATAAAATACTCAGGAAGGGAGAAAAATGAGAGCTAAAAAGGGTTGTGTAAACTATGGAAAAAAACATTTTCCCAAATTCTAAAAAATGAGGCAAATATAATAGAAAATAGAAGACCAGGATGTTGCTCATTAATGATATAAATTTCAACATAATGAGCAAAAGTATTCATGGGAAAAAAATTAACCAAGAACAACCAAGTTTAAATGTACATATTTTACTCCTGAATAAACATATAAAAATATATTTAAAAAGCTATCCTCTGAGTTTTACCTGAATGTGTCCGAAAATGCATTTCCAGACTTGATTTGCCTTTAAAAATTTTCTTACAAACATCACATTGATGAAATGTTGCTTTGTATCTAAGAAATAAAAGTTTGATAGTTTCAATATAATTTTAATAACTAACAATGAAAATTAAGTTTATGTATAGTTACATCTGTAATTCTCACATTCACAAATCACAGAACACTAAAGGAACACAGAAATACTTTTTAAGTATTTAGCTTCTATCTGGTTCTTCCCCCCCAGTTCCATTCAACCAACAAATCTGTGGAAAAAAAAAAAAAAAAAAAAAAAAAAAAAGAGCTCCTTGTATTTTTCAACTTCTTTAAATCACTGATCTTTTATTGTTGCTAGCTATTAAATACACAAGGAAAACTCATAGGACAGAAACAGATCAATGATAGGCTGAAGAAAAGAGACTGACGTGGTGATGGAGCTATTCTAAATCTCAACTGTGGTGATGGCTGCAGGACTTACAGAACTATACACTATGCAGAAATGTACACTTGACAGAGTGAACATTACATTATGTAAATTATACCTTAACTGAATTAAAAGTGGAAGCTGCAGCTGATTAAAAAGCAATTGTAACAATCAAAATTTGCATTCATCAAAAGGAGACATTGCTTTTCTCAGTTCATATCCTAAAACGTATTATAAATTTAAACTTGAAAATAAATTTTACATCTAAATAAAATTACTCATTTTTATTATAGACAGACATAAATAAAACTTTACTCAGTAAGCAACATAGTACAGTCCCTAAGAAAGGTTTTTGAGTTAAACAATTCTAAGCACAAAATTTAATTTTGAAGCTTAAGCTACTTCTAAAATGATTAGTACTGAAGTGCTAGTCAATGAAGAAAATATGACAAAATATACAGCTTACTTAATGTTCTTTAAGACAGTCTGCTCTTAACTGTGCCTTTTTTTTTTTGGGGGGGGGGGGGGTTTTTGCTACAGGGTACGTACACTCACCAGAAGGACAGAGAGACAGAAAGCAAGAAATCACCCCCACCCCGGAGGGATGGCCACGGCACAATCCCTTCTCTTTCATTCTCCTCTCAGGATCTTGGGCATGCACAGGCGCCTGGCATGAGTTTAAGCCACCAGGTCCGAGACTCGAACCATGGTCGACTACATGGGAGCCCAGCAACATAGCCATTATGCCAACTGCTGGTCCCTTAACTGTGATCTTAACTCCAGTGAGTTTTCCTGGAATGTTTGGTATATTCTTACAATATTAAACAGCAACAGAATAAACCTGGGTTCCAAATATCATTCACACATTTCCATTCATCCAACCCAACCCAAGAAACTACACACAGTCTAGTCTTCTAGGAACTTATTTCTACTTGATTAAATGGACATTTAAAAACTTAATTTGGGGGATCAGTAGATGGCATAATGGTTATGTCACTGGACTCCCACATGGGTGACCATAGTTCACGTCCTGGACCTAAAGGCTTAAAACTCATGCTGGGTGCATGTGTGTGCGTGCCCAAGATCCTGAAAGGTGAATGGAGGAGGTGAGATTGTGTCATTGCCATCCTCCCTGAGACGGGGTGATCTCTCTGTCTGTCTGTCTGTCTCTCTTCTGCAAGTACATGCACCCTATAGCAAAAATCTCTTTAAAAACAAAACAAAACTTAATTTGGATTTTAGTGAGTTGAGAGCATCAATGATAACCTTAGTAAAAGACTCCCAACCAGTATGCTTGGTTTGTCTTGTATCATCATACCTTATTAAACGTAAATAAAAATACAAACCAGGGCACCATGGACACACAGAGAAAGAGATGGTAGTACTCAACCACCAGCAATTTTGCACCCATGGAACATGTGACAGTGTCTGAAGAGATATGTGGTCTTTACAAGTAGGGGTAGGGAACAAATTCTGCACCATCTAGTGAGTGGAGGCCAGGAACATGAGGAACATCTGGCAATGCACAGACATGATGGTTCAAAATCTGCTCTGGCTGAAATAAATCCTGGTCTATACTAAGAACAGAGTGATATTCTGATCACAAATAAGCTCAGATCACTGTGCCCCACAGAAAATTTAGTATAAAGATAAACTCTATAAGATTCTCCATATTCTCACAGGGATACTAAAAAGTACAGATTTTCAAGAAAGGAATAACAAGCAATTCCAAGTGAAGCAAAGTTGCTTGGGAAGAATTGGACTAACAGCAGTGTGAGAGAAATAGTGAGGTCAGAGGTCAGGTTGCAACAGTGAACAGGAAGTGAAGAATGGAAACTGAGGTAGAGTCATCATGGTTGGAAGGTCAGAAGGGAAGATTATAATATAACTGGTGGTCGGAGGTGTGCTAATCCTCATCTCTCCGCATTCTTTCCTGAATAATCTCCTCTGAAATACTTACAACCACTACATTTTTATCCACAGACCAGAGATTTCACTATTGAAATTCAGATTACTCTCTATCAAATTTTATGTTGCTAGTTTGTACTGAGCATCTCAAAGTCAATACACACCGAACTATTCCATAGCTTCCTCTATAAATATTCCATTTCCTCCCTCTCCACGGCCAATCATCGAATATTGCCAATAAAGGCCTAAATATTTTTTCAAATAGCTGTTGTTCACTAGTCATTACTAATGTCACTCTATAGTTTAGTCCCTCATCATCTTTTCCCTAGAACTAACAGCTATCTATCTGGCTGATACACTTATCTACTGCAAACCCAGCCTCCATACAACAGTAAAAGTGATATACTTAAAATGTAAATCCAACGGAGTCATTCCTTTGTTTAAAATCTTAATTGGCTTATCACACAGTGATTAAATAGAAGTTGTATAAAACAGCACATAAGGCTTACTATTCTAGAACTACCATTAGTCAGTCCTTGCAGAAAGTAAAGCTTACAGATTCTAGTTCCACAATTATCTGGACCAGCAGATAGGTAGGTCCACTGGCCCTTGGGGCAAAAGTGGGTGATAGGTCTCAAAACCCTTTGATAGGGTTCACAAGATCAAAATTATTTTCAAAATATGGGACCAGCAGTTAGCCTAATGGCTGCGTCACTGAACTCCCAGGTAGCCGACCGCAGTTCGAGTCCCGGACCCGGTGGCTTTAACAACTCACGCCGGGCACGTGTGCGTGCCTGCCCAAGATCCCGAGAGGAGAATGGAGGAGAAGGGATTGAGGCGTGGCTATCCCACCGGGGGTGATTTCTCGCTTTCTATCTCTCTTCTCTCTGTCTTTCTGGCGAGCACATGCACCCTAGAGCAAAAACCTCTCAAAAAAAAAAAATTATTTTAAAAATAATACTATGATATTATCTGCCTTTCTTACTGTGTTGACACTGACACTATGATCCAAAAGGAACAGTAGGTAAAACTGCTGGTACCTTAGTTATAAATGAGGTTAATGGTATCAAAGCGTACTAACAGTCATGGAGTTTTCACCATGTACTCACAGAGAGAAAAATATGATGAAGCAGTAAAATTAGTAACCTCACCAAGTTGTGACCATTCAGATATTAGCCTTTTTTTTTTTTTTTTGAACTCTCTCAAGGAAAATCACCCCTCAAAAATTAATGAAAGTGAGCAGCTAGCTCACTTCAAAGTAAACAGTCAACAACATCTGCTATCAATGCTAAAACTGAACTTTGAAGCTAATGTAAGAATTTTGCCACTGTGATTTTGACAGCTTCCCTCTACTCCTTTCTGAGACTAGAGGCAAGGTTAACAAATGTTATTTGTTGATAACTGTGATGTAAAATGTGATAACATTTGGAAAATCTGCCTCATTTTTTTCCTTGTTTTCCAAATAGCAAATCCATGATACTAAAAAATTGAGTCAGGGTTTAAAAAAAAAAAAAAAAAACAGTTCAAAGAATAAGACAGACCAATAGGCTGAATGCTACAGAGTATGAAACTTTAATTCATTGTGTTTCATATTCTACCTTGCAACTACCTTTAAGAAACTGTTACTCATTTGGTTTATTGTATAAACAAAGAAATATCTCCTTTTCAAACTATTTAAGGATATGAGGTTAGATTTCTTCATTTATATCACCCAGAAGAATGTATCAGAACAGATAGGACAATTCGGCAGTCTTCTATTAAGACACTGAAGAGATTTACAAAAATGTAAAATAACTTTGCTCTTTTTATTTTTCATTTTGTAAAGTAGTTATAAAATTGCTACTTATGGGACCAGTAGATGGTGTAATGGCTATGTTGCTGGACTCCCATGTAGTCGAGTTCTGGACCTGGTGGCTTAAACTCACGCAAGGCGCATGTGTGTGCGTGCCCAAGATCCCAAGAGGAGAATGGAGGAAAAGGGATTACGGCATGGCCATCCCCCCTGGGGGGTGATTTCTCGCTTTCTGTCTTTACATACTCTGTAACATGATTCTCTGTCTTTCTGGCTAGTGCATGCACACTACAGCAAAAACCTCTTCAAAAAAAAAAAGTTATTTATGTTAACATATAATGGGTATATGATTGTTATTTGAAATGAATAAATGTCTCAAAATATTCTCAATTTAATTTGTAATGATCTGTAATTTAAGCAGCAATTTCTGTATTGCATTTTATATTTTGAATAACTTATATTTATATTTAAAAAAGATCTTGTATTGAATAATTTAATAAACTTCAAAGAAGTACAAAGGGGTATGAAGGGTCTTCAGGAAAAGGAAGTTACAGAACTGCTGGGGTAAATGAGTCTATATTTCTAAGAATACTCTGCCCATTCATAATAATATTGCCCTCTCCCAACACCACGCACATCTTTACAGCGCTCCGCAGCGTTCCCAGCATAAACTGAACACAAAGTTCAACGAATGCACTGACTCAACATGAGCATCACTTAGCAGAATTAACAAGAAACAAATCAATATATGAAAATATAAAAAATGAATACAAATTTATTCCCTTCTAACTCTTCAAATTTATCTTTTACTTCCTGCATTTATTTATTTATATATATATATATATATTTTTTTTTTTAAATTACTTTATTTAACTTTATTTATTTTAATTTGACCAGAGAGGGACAAAGTGAGAGAGAGAGAGAAAGTGAGAAGGCAAGCTGCCAGGTCCAGGATTTGAACCACAGTTGGCCATGTGGGAATCCAGCGCCCTTAACCACCACACCACCTGCTGGCCTCTTACATGTATATTTACCATGTATATTTTGTTGATCATGCTTAGGACTATTAAATAAAGCCTTGTGGGACCTTGGAACACATCTGCTGCATCGTTACCCAAAATATTGAGGCAAAGAACAGACCTCTTGGAACATAGTACCCTCAGAAACTAATCTCAGTTAAACTCAGATTTCGAAATTGTACAAAAAAGTTCATGTTTAAGATAGCACATGTCTCCTTCAAATAAAGTATCATTTGAAATGCTTGGTGTGAATAGAAACAAGTTAAATTCTGACTAAGAACTTTCCCTAATAATTGCTATCTTATCAAGTACAATATATAGGCAGTATTACTGAGCTTTCAAAGAGCAACAACCACCAAAGATAGATGACATTCGTAAAGGACACCAAAACTTTATACTAGTGGTTAACTTCAGTATCCACTACTGCCCATCATTTGAATTAATGAAGGCAAAGCAAAAACAAAAATATGCCCTGCTCAATTTGTGTAAGTCTATAGAGAAGCTAGAGAAAGAGAGCTGTTAATTTATTCCCCAAACAAAATGTACAAGAAAAGTTATATGGGACCAGCAGGTGGCATAATGGTTATATTGCTAGACTCCCATGTAATCGACAGTGGTTCTTGTCCTGGCCCCGGCAGCTTAAAACTCAGGCTGGGCACATGTTTGTACATGCTCAAATCTGGAGAGGAGAATGGAGGAGAAGGAATGGCAGCAGGGCCATCCCCGTAGAGGGGTGATTTCTCACTTTCTGTCTCTGTCTCTTCGTCTCTTCAGCAAGCACAAGTGCCCTATAGCAAGAATCTCTGGGGAAAAAAAAAAAGAAGTTATAACTTTCCTCTTCCACCCAAGACTTAAGTCGATGTAGTAATTATGAGAAATTTACTTTACACTCACTTTTGCCACACTTTCTCTCCAAGATGCACACTTTTGTAATGAACAGTGAGATGATCCCTACGACCAAAACATTTTCCACATTCTTCACACTGATGAGCTTTTTCACCTAAAATAAAGATCCAAATAGTTTAATTAAAATATGCATTTCATTTTTTTTTTCCTCTGAAACAAATTACCAAACATGGTGGAAAACATACCAGGAAAGTAAAGCTACCCTTTATTCTGGGCTATTTCCTTTATATTCCTTTTCAAGTACCTCTCCTCAAAGAATTTGTTTAATTTTAACATCGTGGATATGAATCTTTTTCTTACTTGGTTTAGAAGATATCAGTAGTCTTTTGATGGAGACTTCAAATCTTACCTTTCAATGTAGCAGAGTAAGATAAATGAAATTATTTTAAAACACAGGATTATTGGGAACCAGCAGTTAGCATAATGGCTATGTCGCTGGACTCCCACGTAGTCGACCACGGTTCGCGTCCCGGATCCGGTGGCTTAAAAGTCATGCTGGGCGCGTGTGTGTGCGTGCCCAAGATCCCGAGAGGAGAATGGAGGAGAAGGGATTGCGGCGTGACCCATCCCTGGGGGGTGATTTCTCGCTTTCTGTCTCTATGTCTCTCTCTGTCTGTCTGGTGAGCACACACGCCCTATAGTGAAAATCTCTCCAAAAAAAAAAAAAAAAAAAAAAAAACCCACAAGATTATTTTTAGGAACATGTATATCTGGATGTCAAACATCTAAAATGAATAAACCTTGAGTTAAGATGAGGCTGTCTTACTGCTTGTAAAAAAAAGCCTAAACATTTTCAGATCTTTGTACTTTACTTTTAAAGATTTTTCATCTGTGAGGATTTCTTACATTTACAATGAGCCAAACTACAAATGTAATGGAGACTTCCAGATGAGCCCAATTTCTCGAAACGTAATGGAAACTTTTAGATGAGTCCAATTTATCATCTCTATTTTTACATTCAGTAGCAAAGCGTTGATATTTAAAAATTACTGTCTTGAATTCAGTGTGCAGTTAAAGCATGTGATCTCTAGAATTAGGAATTTAGAATTCCTAAATATCCTCCTGAAAATGAAAATACATAATTCCGATGAAAAATGTCATCAGATCTTTAGCATTTCTTGAAAGGGGTGATAATTGTAATCTGCCTCACTAAAATCATTTAAGAAAATATTTAAAAGCTACCTGTTGCGCATTTTGTATTTAAATTATGTTTGTGATAGTAATAATAATCACCTGTTCTACTGGGCTCAGAGATGGCTCTTTTCCCATTATTTTGCTCACAAACTTGGCTCTCTTAGTATTTCCTGAACATCAATCTGAGAGGAAAATATGAAAGAAATCCCCAGAATATAAAAATTAAAAATACAGTATAACGATCTGAAATTGATCAGGATTATTAAGTTACTCTTTTCTAAAGAGAGGGTTTTAAAATCCACTGTACTATAAGCTTCAACATCCAATTGTAATCATTTCTCTTTAAATATCTAATTTTTGCTAGCTTCTCTCAAATCCAATCGAAGTGATAAATATTACTATGAATTCTCTTTTTAGGGAAGGCCCAATAGCAAGCATTGTACATATCTGCATAATATGCAAAATACAAACTTTGAACATTTGCTTAAAATGAAACTTTGAGAGATAAACTTTATAGTCACAAAAAGTGACCAAATTATTAAAATTACAGTGAACACTGTATCATGAGATTATGTCTTTTCCAGATGGTTTTTGAAAAAAGTTTTTAGAACCACCATTCCAAAGGGGTAATAAATATATATGAAATTATTAAAATTACAGCCAACACAAACATGATATAATACTATGTCCTTCCAGGGGCTTTTTAAAAGGATTTTGGAAATAGCATACAAAATATGGCCTACCTGAATGTATTTTTTTGTGCTTTGTAAGGTGATCATGACGAATAAATGTTTTTCCACATTCATCACACTCGTATCTTTTATCATCATGATGTACTCGTAAGTGAAGTCTATAAAAGAAAAATTGAAGACCACTGAAACCTATGACAGAGGGAAAAAGCCTCATAATGAACAAATGATGAATAAATGACAGAAACTGAAATGCCTACTCCACTGCCCTCACACAGTACCTGCTCTGTTTCTAAACGTTCAGAGTTCTTCCCAGTCTTTTGCCACTTGACCCCAAGGTTCCCACTCACTGCTTTTGAGAAAGCATTTCAATATTTGCAAACGCTCATACCACTTCTGGATATTATTTGTTAGATACTCAGTCTACTGCACTGAATTGATCTGACTTGTCAAGTGTCAGAGATATCAAAAGTAGGATTAAACCCGGAAGGAATCAGAATCAGACGAACAGGGTAACTGTACAGTGGCATAAGATAATGACACAAATGATACAGAAAGTAACTTAAGATTAATCTTATTCTGGAAAAGGGATACCATTTACACACCAACAGATGAAACTTTACTATATTTTAAAAGAACCCTATTTTATGAAAATTACATTTTACTACTATTCACACCAATCAAATAAAATGCAGCTCATTTTATAGTATTCCAATGAGAATGAAAAAGGTTCACATTATTAAAATTCATTGAAGTCAATGACTGTTATCCCTATAATCCTCTATCTCTGTATATCCTACTGAAAGGAATCACTTTCCCACTCAGGTTGCCAAAACTGATTCTGTCATAACCAAAACTAGTAAATAATTGAACTGCGTCCAAAGGGGAAGCATTCTGTTTAATCTGAAAAAAGAGGTAAATAAATAAAGTGTAAATATTATAAATAAAGTGTAAATATTAAAGTGTCAAGATGAAAATATTTAAGAACATTAATAGTAAGTCTGTGTACACACATCACAATGGTATTTACATATTATTGGGTCTCTGGAAAAGTCATGATTTTTTTTCTGTTTTTCTATGCAAAAATGCACTGTGACTTTTCTGACAACCCAACAGTTTACTTAATCTAGAAGAAAAATGGCTTTACTTACCTGTATGAACTTCCATGACGAAAACTTTGTCCACAAATACTACAAAGATGAGGTTTTTCTCCACTATGGATTCTCAAATGTTCTTTCAAAGTAGTTCTGTGTTTAAATATATAGATAGATACTTAGTTAAAGACTTTTAACATGTCAATGTACATATTTAACAAAGTTCTGCAAAACTGACGAGAATGGTGTTCAAGCGAACAGTAAATCTCCTTTTCTCCTACAGTATTTTTGTTCTTCTTCCCCCCTTGCCTATAGGGTCCATGAATTCACCACAGAGTGAAAGAGAGACAGCACCCCTTCAAAGGGACGTGGTTACACTGCAATCCTCCTTTCCTCCATTGCTCTACTCCACCAGAATTTCGGGCATGCACGCACACGTGCTCTCCATGCCACTGATGCCAGGATGGGAGCTACGCTTGGCCATGGGAGATCTGGCTGCCTGTGCACAGGACTTAACCGCGGCAGTGGTTCAGGGCCGGCCCTGGTATTTTTGCTTTTTACTGGACTATTACCAGAATACAAATATGCTCCTTAAGCTTTCTCTCTTTAAAAACAAAACTTTGATGTCCTTAGCTATAGACTTTTCAGGAATTTAACTGAACAGCTTAAGCTTTGAAAGTTCTTAAGTATTCAAAAAGTACAAATAAAAAAATCTTCAATTATCACTTCTGAATTAGGTAAACTGATGTGAATTCTGGTGGAAGGGATTTAGTAATACTTAAGGAATCTACTTTAATCTACTATTCCTTCCAAATATGTGCTAAATATTTGTTGAAAACTGTTTTAAGGCCAAAGAAAACCTGACATTTCTACTTTCCAGAGCGAATGCGCAAAAGGAACTATATAAATGGCATAACTGCTGGTATTCCTAAGTTGCCCAGCACCACTGACCTTCCGTGAGCTACCATGTAACCATTTTGCTCCAGTTACACCACTAGCAATTCCTGTAGTCCTAACGTTCAAGGTTTTCCCACCTATCTAAAGTGCTGGGTAAAGATGGACAAAGCTATTTTAGGGGGAATAAAAGTCATATACAAATGTGACCAACCTTTGCAGGCAGGCTGTCACTACTACCTGGTTTTCATTTCAATGTATATATACCAAGTTTAAAGGCTGAATCTAAAATGAAGGTAGACCTCTGCCAGTAGGTGGCACTCTCCTACAAGGCCCACCAACAGGAGTGGCTATAGGGATACCCATGACTTTGTGGAGAAAGTCTCTCAAAAATATTTCCTACCATCTCCAGTGTCCACCAATCTTTCAATCTCTACAACAGAGTGCGGACAGTCTGTACATTATATAAAAAAAAAAATTCTCCCTACCTAGTAAGTAGTTAAGAGTCGAACAGATGAAAGCATTATCTTTGGCAGGCTTTTTTGGTTTGTTTCCTTTTTTTGTTTTTACAAAAAGATCTCTAAGGGGAAAAATGAATTTACCATGCATATAATAACTTTATAATTAATCAATCTGTAGAAGTGTACTGAATTTCCTACTTCACCATTATACCATCAGTTACTTGAAGAAAATAGCAGTTTTAATTTTTTAAAATTATGAAACATATACTGAAGAATATATACAATTTATATATGTACCGTTTAAAAAATAGTATTAAACCCTTACATGCAGATTGAGGTATAGAATATCACTGAACCTTAGAATACTACCATATGTTCTTCCCTGATCTCATCCTCCTCACCTCATCTCCCCAAAAACCACCACTTACGTTAAGCATTTGGTTTCACTACACATCTATGGGTCACTAAATAATATTATCATATGCTTTTGCAAATTGACTAGTAACCAGGAACCTAACAATGCCACTCTTAGCGGGCCCCAAAGATATCATGAACCGGGAGGCTTCTGCGAGTCTAGCAGCAGCTTCTCTGAGAGCTAACATGATCCCCTGCTGGCATGTCAGTGGGTAAAGTCATGAATAAATACCAGAAGATATGGAGTTCACCACAGTTGGACTATCTGACAAGAGCCAGAGTAGACTAGCGTGGAAATCTGGTAGAAATATGGTCAAAGTGAGTAGGCGGCTCTGTATACTTTGCTCATAAGCACACAATGACCTTCTTCTAATTCTCATGGATAGCTCAAAACAGAACATTTCTGTGAACGTAATTGAGTGTCCTCAGTTAAATCACACAGAAGGGCACAAAGATAAGCCCACTGGCACAGAGAGGAACTAAACAGAGGCAGAGCACAGATAAGTCAGACCTACTTTAGCACTGAGTTCCCTAGTGAGAAGAGGAAAGCTGCCAGGAGGGATCTTGGCGGTGACTCTCTACAGGTCTTGGGTCACACTACAACTAGTATGAACTACCCACTGCCTATGCTGTAAGCAGGACCCCTCAGAATCTTCATTCACCATCTTCCTGGGAATTACTCCTTTTGTCTCCTATGTTAGACTGTTACCTAGAGCCCTGACTTCCTTTTTATGAGTTTACTCTTCCGTAGCTTCCTGTAGTTTCATGAGAAACAGTACAAAGAAAGGTAATTTCTTTGGTATCATAAAAACGTCTTTATTCTATCCTTGTGAGTTTAACTGCAGACAGAATTCTAGGCTGAAGAGTCTTTTCTTTCAGAATTATGCAGGTTATTACTACTTCGTCTTACTTTAAGCATTGTTGTTAAGAGTAAAAATCAAGTAACTCTGTTCAACGTGTGTGACTTTGTTCCCTCCCCAGAGGTTTGTAAGTTTCCCTCGGTCCCAGTGTTCTGAAATATCACAGTGATGTACTTTGGTGGAGGTTTATTTTCAACTAATTACCTAAGCATGCTATAAGTCATGCCTAATGAACTAAGCATGCGATGGGTCATTTCTTGCTGTCAATTCATATCCTTTATTTCTGGAAATCATCTTGAATTGTATCAAGGACAATTTTTTCCCCTCCCTTTCCTCTGTTCTTTCCTCCTGGAACTCATTAGTCAGATGCTGGACCTGCCTGATCCTCTAATATTTTAACTTTTATTTTACATTTCTATTACCTTTTTGCTCTTTGAATTTCTGAAAGTTCTGAATTACTATTTTGAGTAATCCTTTTAATACAACATCCTATTCTTGTGAAATAGATTCTGTATCTTCAGCAGAGGAAAAATTAGTTTTCTTTTTGAAGTTTTCTTCTTCATTCATAATCTGTTTCCTTAAAGTTTGTATGTGCATGCGTGTGTGTGTGCGTGTGCGTTGGAGTCTATCTTCCATTTTGGAATCATGTTCCACGTTAAAGTTTTTCCCTCCAAATCTTGCAGTCCTCGACTACTTGCTAATGATTAAGTGTGATCGGATAAAAAGTGGTCAGAAAGGTCAGAAAACAGGTCTTGATGAACTCTGCTTCACGGTAGGTGATCTAGGTATACTACTTGTTAGGGAATACTTTTTTCCTAGGTTGGTCAGATTCTCAGGAAATAGTCTATCTGCTGCCTGGAAGGTAATATCTAAAAGCCAAGTTAGTGTTGAAGATAAGGTCTGGGGTTTCATGTTTTCAGTATTCAGAATGCATTCAACCACTTAACAACAGGGTAAGCTCCAGTCCAGCAATTTCCTTTAGGGAGGGAAGCACACACCCAGCGACAATGACAGGTGTTGAGGTGGAAGGGAATCTGATGATCTGACTGCTAAAACTTCTGAAGTTTCTAATCTAATGCTCGTTCTTATGCCTGTTCTTCACCGCAATGCCAGAGATGCCAGACACTGCCAGTTCCTATACATTTATAGATTCTGTGATGTAAATCTTTTCTCCTATTTCTCCACTGCCACTGTGGGATTTGGCTTCCTTAGATCTGCTAAGTAGCTTCCACTGAGCCATCTGCTTTACAGCTTCCAAACCTGTGTCGTTCTTGTCACCTCTCTGTTCTCCCTGTAGCTTATCACCTCTCTTTGTAGCTTATCATCTTTGAAAATCTGAAGCAAAACTCCTTTAATGTGCTTTAAGTGGGGGTTCATAAAGAGTTATAAATATATATATGCTAAATCAACTCTAGATATAAACTTCCAAATCCTGAATCTATACCATCTTCTATAATATTTTACATAATTCCTTGTTTTTATTATTTCAAGCTAAAGTACAATTCAAATATTGTGAATCTTGTGTTATTCTAAGTCTTACAAAAACATATTCATTAATTACTTCTTCCTAACTGTACTAGAACTTTTCTGGGTGTGCAGATAATTCTTTACCTTTCTCGTACTGATTTTCCACAGATGAAACAAGTCCATTTTCTCTTCCCACCATGTGTACATTCTATATGGCGTTTCAAATTTCCAGTGTCATTAAACTGACGACCACATATATCACATGGAAAAGGACCTAAAAAGGAAAGAATAGTGTGCATTTAAATGTTAAAGAGTAGATACTAAGTCAAACTTGATAGATTTGTTATAAATTCATGTCTACCATTCTTAGTGCAAGTGTCACAATACAGTGCAATCACTTACTAGTTTTTCTCTTCTAGATTATTTATTCCTAGAAGGCAGGGTAAAATCATCCTCATATCCCTAGAGTCAAGTACAGAGGCTGGCATCTAACAGGCATATAATAAATGTTAAATAAATTAATGAGTTACTAAATTAAAATGGCAAATTCCTAGTTTGAAATCAGACTGAAACAAAGTACAAAATGCTACGTATAATAAGTTTATGGGGAAAAAAAAAGAATAAATAGAAGACTTAAGAGAGTTCATGGTTAGGAAATATATTATTGTTTCTAATAACAGGTTTTTAGTGATGGTGAGTCGATTGAAAATACTGCGGCACATTTCCATCTGGTCTTACAAAATTAAAACCAGACTTCTCATAGTAATGCTGACATTAGCTAGACTCTGTATTTCACTATAATTTTTACCAAATAAACATCTGAAGAGAAGACAGAGTTCTACTGAATGGTAAACTTTAAGGAAGACAAAGGATGTTTGTAAAATTAGTAGATAAAGTTCAAGGAAAGTTTGGAGGCAGATATTGTAGGATGTGGGAGGATAAACTGAAGATGGATGGAATTCTAATGATGAACTCATCATAATAGCACAATGGGAGAAAATGAAATCTGGATGCTGGAATTCAGAAACAATGATAAGCTAATGTGCTTAGGAGCCACAGTAGCTTTGGGGAAATGACAGCATGTTTTACACATTAAAAATGAGAGATGACCTCAAAGTACTCATTGCTTCAACACATGCTCACTATTTAAGATAGCTAATCTTTTGGGGTGGCCCTGTATAGCAGTGGTTGAGTACTGTGCAAAGCAGGCCAGATCCCACATGGCCAACTATGGCTCAGATCTTGGCCCTGGTGGCTTGGTAAACAAGCCAGAAGTGTGTGTGTGTGCATGCCCCAAATCCTGAAGGGATGGAGAAACAGAGTAGCATAGATAGTGATATGACCATGTCCCACCACATGCATTCTCTGGCAATTAAAATATATATATATCATATTATTTATTAATTCTTAATTCATACCTAGTGCTGTGTTAAGTACTATAAGAAATCCCTCTACCTTTCCTTTTCCTGGAAAAGGAAAGTCAGTATTTGCAAAATAAACAGATGAAGAAATAAAATTGCCAAGATAAGCATATTATAGAAAACATATGTTAGAGAAAGAGTGAAATATCTACTAGAAAAAGTTTTTATGAAGTATTATTAATAATTATATGTACAGCTGAAGGCTCCAACTAAACAAAGCAAGAAATGGAACATTCTCTTTCATGTTCAATTTCTTATCAGGATTCTTCAAAGAAAAGAACAACTGTACTTTATTCCTATACTACATATTCAGTTCTGCGTGCAGTAAACTTTAAACTTTTATTTATGACGCTGAGAACTTAAACTAAAGCAGGTCTTCATGCCAACTCTTTAAATAGGATAAGATCTGACTTTTAAAACCAAACTGTAACTTTTACACTTAGAAATACACATAGACAAAAAATACTAAAAGTACTTCTCCCTTAACTACTCAGATTGCATTACTTAGAGAGCTCTTCCTCTGATTTAACAGAATATATAATCCTAATGTGGGCAGCATGAGTACAACTTTGAAAAATCTAAACCAGTAACTCTAAAGTACAATGTATGGATCTTCTGTACAACATCATTTGGAAACTTGGCAGAAATGCAAACCTTGAGGCCATACACCAGAACTAGTAAACCATTAGAGATGAGGCCCATTGATCTGTGTTTTAACAAATTCCCCAGTTATCTATGATAAGTACCTAATTTTGTGAACTACTTGTCTACAAGTACAGTGATTCAGAGAACAGAAGAAAAGAATTGGGCTATGAAAGAAACTATATTAAAAATACACATGCACACACATACATATCTCATTATATATTCATTATTTTAGGAGAAACTCCAAATAGAACATTGCTTTGCATGTTACACACACACATATATACAAGCATGTATAATACTCAAAGCAACATTCTATTTGCCACTTATTTTTTTTTTCTTTAAATAATGAAAAGCTACAGTTTCATTATTTCAGATGTCATAGTTCTTAAAGGTCTCAAAAATTAGTACATGTACTAAAAATGATAACATAAGCAGAGAAAGAATATGCCTGGCTCTACCCTTGGCACTTATTCACCTCATTTCATCTTCACAACAGAATCTACAAAGCAGGTATCTAACTTCTTTCCCAAACCTGGAGGAGCCTAGAGTTCTGTGAAGCTGGTCTAGCTCCCACATCGGTGGCTAGGTCAGACTTGGAAGATAAGCCTGGTTAGGGATTCCAATTCTACATCTATTCAACGTTTTTACTATTCTACTTCTACACCTAATCAACTTGTTCTTCCTGTAAATGTCAACCTGACCTAGTAAATGTCGACTCTTATTAAAAATTATACTAATTATCTAATCACGTGTAAAGTACCCACATGGATACAGCATTATAAGCTAATGATTTAATTACTGGTTTAATTACCCACTACACGTGATTAAATTTGCAAAACACTATCCCTAGATCCGGCTACAGAGCTGACCATATATTGATAGTTAACAGCTGTTCAATACATATTTACTACTATAAATTTGAATTCACCTCCTTAGGTACTTTCTTCAGAAAACTTTAGTCTGCAGTTTAGCTAAACTTTACTGCTTAGCATTTGTGGAACACTTCTTATAAATATGCTGGAGCGTGACAGAAAAATAAAAAATCTTAAGTCATAAAAATCTATTCAATCACTTTTCAGGAATGCCCTCTTTAATAAATGTGACAGCTGATCAGTTTAACATACGCTTGTATACCTAAATGCTTTCACTGACTGAAAACAACTCTCGAGCAAGATAAGTTAGTTTATAAGCTCTAACACTTAAAAAAGGTATACTAAAACAAACTTACACCTTAGCATTTGTATCCAATATTCTTAGAATGTTTATCTACTAAGTGATAAATTTAATAAATGTTGAAGAGAATATCAGGAAAAAGGAGGTGGAAACAAATAAACAAATACATTAGTCATAGAACTGACCACGTTTTGCTACGATTCATATACAAGTGAGACAAAAAAAAATTACTTATACTTTTCATTTTAAAAAGCGAGAAGCCCACCAATTCTCCAATAGAAACTATTTTTTCTGGAACTAAAAGTCTAAAGAAATTCCTCCCATACAACAAACAATCGCAAACAGATATCCAACGACAGTTTGGGTAACTATGAAAACTGTTTCCATATGATGGCTTCTTAGGAATGCTGAGATGGACTCCTACAAAAGAACACCTAGTAGTGGCAATTTGGATAGGGTTAAGCAGAAAAGACAAGTAATCTATTAGCAGGCATGACAAAGCCTTGAAAGGATCCAAAGACAGCTGTGCTGTCTCCCTTTCTCAGACAAAATATTTCAAGTCCAGCAAGAGTTTTCACATGGCATGATTTTAAGACTCTGTATCACCAAAATTACCTATCTCTAAAACACATATGTCGACATCCATCTGAAATAGGTATCCAGAAATGAATGTAATTTTCCAGATCAATTTAAAGTCAGTTCATACTATTACTTCCTAATTCTGAAAAAAATATTTTTATTAATGCAGTTTAAAACTACATTGGGGACCAGCAGGCAGCATGGAGGGAAAAGTGGCTGGACCCTGCATGGTCGGCTTCACAGTTCAAAACCAGACCTGGCGTCTTCAAAATCATGCCAGGTGTGTGTGCATGTGCGTGTGTGTGCATGCCCAAAATCCAGAGAGACGAATATAGGCGAAAGGATTGCATCATGACCACACCCTCTGGGGGGGGGGGTGATTCCTCACTTCCCCCCCACCTCTCTCTATCTCTGTCTCTCTCCAGCAAGCACACACACCCTTATAACAAAATAGCAAAAACTAAAAAATAAATAAAATAGAACTACTATGGTTTTTGTCAGTCACATCACATTACTGATTCACACTGTGCCTAAAAAGCCTCTACTAGTAAGTCCACCTGTAAAATGAGGAGTTTAGATTGTATAAAATCCAAGAACAAAAATTCAGATCATTTCTAAATTTCTAACTCTTTTATTTATTCTTAATTTTAAATTAAATTTGTTTTGACCTACTGTATAATAATGTAGTTTTTTTACATTTTTATTTTCTGGTTTACAATATACGCTTTTCCATAAATTTATATGTATTTATTCTTAACTATTTTTAAATTAAATTTGTTTTGATCTACTTATAACAATGCAGTGTTTTGTTTTTTCTTTTTAAACACTTTTATTTTCTGGTTTATGAAGTCATCTATAAATTTCATAAATATTAAGTACATATTTTTGCCAAAGTTCATAATAAATGCATTGATGCATTTACTAGGACAGGGGAAGATACTTATCTGAGATGACAATAATTCATAACTGGGATAAACTGTCATAAATTTACCAAACTATATTACCATCTAGACCAGAGGTCTCTAGGATGGCCACAGAGTTTGGGAGAAAATTCATCAAATAGAATACTGAATTCCAATATACTAAGTTTATTACATTCCCTGAAAAATGAGTTTTTTCACAACAAAAATACCTCATTTCAAGCACTTACAAATCTATCCAATAAACAACTGTAAATAAATGCAATTTATGCCCACTGACAAATGTGCCACTAAATAGTAAATAAGTAAATAAACATATTTACTCACCTCCAGGAGATGCAGCATATATAGTATTCCTCCCAATTTATGACTTCCTTTGCCTAAGCCAATACACAAAATTTACCAATAGCCTGTGTGGGGGTTCATCGACCCCCCCAAAAATGAAATATTTAGGTATATATCTAACAAAGTATATATAAAGCTGAATGAGGAAAACTACAAAACTCTGATGAAAAACACCAAAGTACTAAATAAATGAAAGATAATCTATGTTCACGGATAGGAAGACTTAACATTATCAAGATACCAGTACTTCCAATTTGATCTGTAAATTCAACGCAATCTCAAACAATATTCCAGCAAGTTACGCTATGGGTATGACAAACTGACTCTGAAGTTTATATGGAAAGACAAAATTTCAGAATAGTCAACACAATAAAGAAGAAAAACAAGGTCAGATGACTATCACTACATGACTTCAAGACTTACTACAAAATTATGGTAATCAAGACAGTGTGGTATTAGTGGAAGAATCAGTAAACAGTCAATAAAACAGAAAAGTGAACCCAGAAACAGAGCCATATAAATATAGGTCAACTGATCTTTGACACAGAAATACAGGCAATGAAGCACAGATATCCTTTTCAACATATGATGCTAGAAAAACTGGATACCCACAAGTAATAAAAGAAATTGACGCAGACCATACACCCTTCACTAAAACAAGTCAATAGAGATCACAGACCTAAATATAAAATGTGAAAACTATGACAGTTCTAGAAGATGACACAGGCAAAAAATTAGATGACCTTGGGTTTGGCAATGACTTTTTAGATATGACATGAAAGGTATAATCTATGAAAGAAAGAGTTGATTAGCTTAACTTCATTAAAACTAAAAATTTCCACTGCAACAGGCACTGTTTATAAAAAGATATGTCACAGATTGGGAAGACATACTTTAAAAGAAATATCCAATAAGAGACCAAGATCTTAAATATACAAAGAACTATCAAAACTCAGTAAGAAAGTAAACAATTTTATTAAAAACTGGGCCAAAGACATAATAGACACCATACTAAAAAAGATATACAGATGACGAATAAGCATACAAAAAGATGCTCCACAACATGTCATCAGAGAAATGTAAACTGTAACAATTAGATATCACTACACTATTACAATGGCCAAAATTCTGAACACTGACAATAGCAAATGCTGGCAAGGACATGAGGTGACAAGAATTCTCATTCATTATTAGTAGGAACGCAAAATGGTATAGCCACTTTGGAAAACAGTTTGGTGGCTTCTTACACACTAAATATACTTATTTATTTTTTTAAATTAACATATAAGAATTATACAGATATGTGAAGGTACAGTGTGACTTTTCAATACATGAGTACATCACGTAATGTACCTAACAGTCCAACCATTTGTCATGATTCCTAGTTGGGACTAAATGCACTTTTATTAACCTACTCAACCTCTGTGCGAGGTTATTTACCCGAAGGAATGAAAACTTCTGCCCTCAGGAAAACATGTACATAGATATTTACAACGATTTTACCTATAACAGTCAAGACTTGAAAGCAACCAAGATCTCTAAGTAAATGGGTTAGTAAACTATGGTACATCCAAACAAGGGAATATTAATATTAATCAGCACTACAAGAAATAAGGTATCAAGGTACAAAAAGATATAAAGGAGCCTTAATAAAATACCTATTACTAAGTGGAAGAAGCCGACCTGGAAAGAGAACAAACTATATGCTTCAATTATATAATATTCTGGAAAAGGCAAAATACACAGACAGTAAAAAGCTCAGTGGTTGCAGGGGATGGTGTGGCGAAGAGACGAATGGGAGAAAACAGGGAATTTCGAAGGCAGTGAAACTCCTCTATGATACTGTAATAATGGACACATGCCATTATAGATGGTGTCCAAAGCCACAGGATACACACCAGAGTGAATCCTACTGTAAACAATGGACTATGGGTGATTGTGATCTGTCAGTGCAGGTTCATTAACTGTAACAAATGTACAACTATGGCTAGGGATGTTGATAATAGTGGCAGCTAATCACTGGTGCAGAAAAAGGTATATGAGACATATCTGGATCTTTCTGTCCATTTTTCTATGAACCAAAACAGCTCTTAAAAAATAAAGTCTTTTAAAAGAAAGAGTAGTTAGTTCAACAGGAACAGACTCCTCCAACATCCTTCTGCTGCTAATAATCAATCATTACCATGACAACAGACTTAAAAAAAAAAAAAACTTGCTTACCCAGATGAAACTTTTCTTGATGTTTTAACCGTGCAAACCGTGATTTGAAGTGCTCTTCACAATAGGTACACTTAAAAGGTTTATCTTGAGAATGTAGGATCATATGCTCTTCTAAATGTGGTCTTCGAGTAAAAGATTTCTTACAAATCTAAATAAAAATTATATAAAAATGTAAAACAACTTGGATTGAAAATCGAAATATAAAGCTCATAATGAGAAAAAAATTCATAAATATAAGGAAAGAGAAATTTCTCTAAACAGAAAATTTGACAAAAGTATAATAATATTCTAATTGTGCAGGGAAAAAATATACCCTGGAAGAATTACAGTATGAAATTCTTTTAAATTAGTACTAAAGGCACCTGAATTTCAATTCTTCACATTTATAATAGGGCTAAGGAATATAAGGAATAATCATACTATCTTAATTCTAGTCAGGATTTTTAAGTCATTTTTTTTTCTTGGCTTGCCTTAGGTTCTGTGCACTCACTGGAAAGAGACAAGAGACAGAGACAGTGAGAGGGAAAGAGAGAAATCAACCCCCAGGGAGGATGGCCATGCCACAATCTCTTCTCCTCAGTTCTCTTCCTGGGATCTTGGACACGTGCACACACATGCCCAGAGTGAGTTTCAAGCCACTGGGCCCAGGACTTGAACCAGTCAGCCATGTTCAAGTCCAGTGGCATAACTGCTATGCCATCTGTTGGCCCCAAATTCATGAAATATATATTTTAAACTATATGTCAAGGATAACAGGTCTTATTATTGTTTGTTGCCATATATTTTATTAAGAATATGAATTTTAAAACACAGAAAAATTTCAAAACTTCTCTCTTGAAGCAGTCAGAAGAAAGAGAAAACTTCTAAAGAAATTTGACATATATATCAGCTTTTGAAAAATGGGGGAGGCTGCTATAACAATAACATCAATAATACTGCATGAGCTATTTACCAGTCATAATGCTAAATTATTCATGGATTTAACTTAATTATCACAATAATTTTATGTCATAGATAAAATTATCATTATAATTTTATAGGTGATGATAAAACTTAGTAAGGTGAAGATACCATCCTATGTGTAAACTTTAATTTCTGGAAGCTGAGTTCAGATAAACAATGAGAGTTTTGTTGTCTTTATAAATTGAATACTTAAAAGACAGCAAAAATGGGGACAGCTGGTGACATGGTGGTTAGGATGAGTGGATCCCATACAGCTCACAACATGGTTCAAGTCCCAGACCAGAAGCTTAAAAAACAGACTGGGTGTGTATGTGTGCACAAAATCCCCAGAGAAGAATGAAAAAAAAAAAAGGATTTCAGCAAGGTCATCCCCTTAGGGAGTGACTTCTCATTTGAAGGGGGATAAAAAGGCAAAAATGACAACTGGCAACTCCTTTTAACAATATTCACCTAAATACTGAGAACATACCTTATGGTATTGTATGTAGTAGGATAGGATACCAAGAAATTATTTGCTACCCCTCATGCTGAAAATGGAGTCTCTTTCACCTCCCCTTCAATATTCCCTCACTGTACTGACTTGTTTGACAGACAAAATATGGTATAAGTGACATTTTGGGACTTCTGAGGCTAGGCCATAAAAAGTATTGTAGCTTTTACCTAGGCTTCTTGGACACATATTTACTTTTGGAACCTAGATGCCATGCTACAAGGAAGCTCAAGCAGCACCATGAAAGGACCAAAGTGGAGAAGCATAGAAGAAGCAAATCAACAGTCTTGGTTGAGATCCTAGACATTAGCCCAACATTAAGCTACCAGTCATGTGAGTGAGCCCTTTTGGCAGTGGTTCTTGACCAGATCATCCACTGGCTGAAAACCACTGAATGACTTAACTTAAAATCATATGGAGCAGAAGACTTACTTAGCAAAGCCTTGCCCTAAACTTAGATTCACGACCCATGTATGGGGGGAACATACAAAATGGTTGTTTAAGGCCACTTAGTTTTGAGATGGCTTGTCATATAGAAACAGGAAACCAGAAATGGAGAAGAAATTCTAACACTTTATACTCTGTCAAACAGTCATGTAGTTTACATATACAACTGTAAGTAAAAACAAAATACAGTGATTACAATGAAGAAACTAGTATTTTTACTTCTTGGGTCTACCATCTAAAAACTAACCCATGCCAGGCTTAATTTATAGAAAATACTAAGATAACTTTATATAAAAGATTCTAAAGGTGATATAAAATTGCTATAAAATCTAATTACCTTACTTTCCCCAAAGGCAACATTACATTTATTTTGGATTTATAATACAAATTAAAAATTCTTACATCACATTTCCAACTTTCACTTTTAGTCTTTCTAATGGAAATAAATTCTTGTGCATTTTCAGGATGAAATCTAACAGAAGAAAAGAAAAAATATTAGAAAAAGATATTGAGTCAATATTCCATATAAATTCGCTGACAATAAATTTACAAGATTCAGATACTGACTTATTTCATAAAGACACAGGCACATGTGAACTCTTTAAGAATACAGGTATATTAACTTTTAAACAAATTTATATGTAAACCTAAGTATATACAGAAATAGTCAAATATCTAATCATCTTTTTAATGCATTCAGAAACCTAGCCTATTTACAGATAATCTTCAAGGAAATTCAACTGATTTTGAGATAAAATTTCAGCAAAATTTATTTTTCAGTTAAATATATAATACTGTACTAAATATCCTTTGTCTCACAAGTTTTTACACATTAAAAAAGTCAATATGTAAAATAAATTTCCTAAAATCCTAAAATCATATATTTCTGAAGACATACTTGTTGAAATCCAACAAAAAAAACAAGATAACTAAAATGCTGTTTCTTTTTTTCTTTTTAAAATTTATTATTATTTACACATTCAAAAAAATGTTGTTTCTTACACTTCTATAGTATAAACTATATTCTTGTTTTAACATCAACAAACTATGTCTATAGTATGGATCAAATATGAACAAACTAAAATGTGCTCTCTTCATTAATTTGTAATCTCTGTAAAATTTTAAGTAGTGGAAAGAACGGAGACAAGTACTCCAAAAGATATTTTAGCTTTCTCCAAATTTAAATTAGAATGCAAAATAAAGTCCATTACAGAAGCAAGATAATACTTGCCTCTTAACATGCTTGGCTAAAGTCTTCTTGCTTGCGTGAAGTTTATTACAATAAGGGCACTTGTGCTCCTTCTTATGAAATTCTGTTTCATTACTGTGCTTCTTTCTGTGAACAGTTAGGTTAGACTTGGTCGAATAGCGCTGGTGACAAATATCACACTCAAAGGGCTTCTCACCTGTGTGAACACGGGTGTGGCTCTCATATTTCCCTACAAGAAAAGTGAAATTAAAATTAAATTCAGTACATTTGCTACAGCATAACTGAAATTTGGCAGTAGAATAAAATCTCACAATTTGGCAAACTTAAGATACAAACTCAATTCTACATACAAATTTTTATAAAGTAGACTTACATGTATGCCTCTAATATTGTTCAAAGTATACTTGTCCTCAAACTTGGGTCATTTAAACAAAAAAACTATTCATGGTCACACATTTCAAAAAATCATGAGATTTGTGGGACCAGCAGTTAGCACAATGGCTATGTCGCTGGACTCCCATGTAGTCGACCGTGGTTCGAGTCCCAGACCTGGTGGCTTAAACTCACGCCAGGCACGTGTGCATGCGTGCCCAATATCTCGAGAGGAGAACGGAGGAGAAGGGACTGTGGCGTGGCCATCCCCCCGGGGGGGGGGGGGGGGGTGATTTCTCGCTTTCTGTCTCTCTGTCTTTCTGGTAAGCGCACACGCCCTAGAGCAAAAACCTCTCAAAAGAAAAAGTAAAAAAAACAAATCATGAGATTTGTGAAATTTCTGAAAACTGTTGGCAAATTCTCTAAACTTAAAATTTCAAAATAATTTTTTTTTAATTTTAAAATTAATCTTTGCCAAAACATCCACTCATCATTTAACATTTGTTATTTTTACATCTGACTTCCACTATTTGTATCTCTGGATCTATGCACCTGGGTATGTGACCTTGGACAAATAATCTCTAAATCTCAAATCTGAAAAAAAATAAAATGGTAATATTTACCCTGTAGGACTGCTATAAAACAAACAAATTCATAAATATAAAGCACTTACAACAATGTCTGACACATTATAAGCTATCAATGTTGTCTATTATCATTATTATTCTGTATTCTTTTACTGTGAATGTGCACCTCTACTGATAGTAGCTTCAATTTCAGCGAAGGATAGCCAAAGACAATTTTAAAAAAAGGTAACAATATGAAGACTAATTTTCAAGTAAAAGCAAAGTTTTGCCTTGTTCTGCAAAATAATGCAAAAATAAATTTTATGTTAAAGCTAATTTAAATGTACAGCATTTCCATCATGCATCTACAAGAAGGGATACATCCTATATACCTATCATGAAAATCAGAAAAATATCTAAAATATTCCAAGACCACTGAGGAAAAGAGATAATCATAAGTATTTGTCTACTTAATAGAATAAGTAAAACAGACCCACCAGTTTATGAGGTATATATACATATAATTAAATTTAGTAAATAGTAATATATTATCTAAAAATGAATTGATTGCATTTATCATATAAAAGAAAAAAATAAGGAAAGGAAACCAAGATATTTCCTTTAAGTTGGAGGAAAAGATATCAATCATGGAAAAAGGAAAAAGTATGATGAGAAATCTATTAGGTATTTAGGAATAGATCATACAGGTAACAGTTCATGCAATTTTTTTACATGCATGTAGTCAGAAAACCAAGTGAATGTTCAGACACCTCCTAAATGAGCTATATGAGCTTAAGAAAGCTGATAATTCGACCTCTCTATGCCTGAGTTAGTAACATTTCATAAGGTTCTAAGACATCAATGAGTTAATATATACCTAACACTTAAAACAACTCAGCACATAGTAAGCACTAATAAATTTTGCCTGGGCCAAATGTGGCATAGGTATAATGGAACTGGACCCACATAGAAAGGTCCTAGGCTTGTGTCCTGAGGCCTCCCTGTACACATCAGGTGTGTAAGTGCACATGATCTTGGTTGGCTGCAGCTGGAGGCGGACTGTCAAATGAAGACCTGTTGAGGGTGACCTTCTGTCTGCCTCTCATAAAATAAGTAAATAAACTTAAAAAGAAATGAATATTAGGCCAGTAGGTGGAGTGTGGTTAAGGAGCTGAATTCCCATATGGCCAACACAGTTCCAGTCCTGGACCTGATAGCTTGAAAATTCACATAAGGTCTGTGTGAGTGCATGCCCCAAATTCTGAAAGCATGGACTAGGGATTGCAGTGTGGTCATTCTACCTGGGAGATGATTCTTCATCTTCCCTGGTGAGCACACATACCCTGTGGCAAAACTGTTAAAAAAAAAATTGACCATTTTGTTATTTTTTTTTTCAATTACCAGTAACAGTATGGATACCCCATTTATGAATATCCATGTTAAGAAGTCAAACTGGGGCTTCAGCTCTCTGAGAACACTGGAAGGACTATGCCCTTGCCATAAATTGTCTAGTGTCTCAATTCCTCTCTGCCACTGTGAGGACATACGCTCCCATTCACACAAGATCGTACATACCCTACTGCCATCACTCACCCTGTTGTGCTCAAAGGATGAGATCTAATATTAGAAAAAGGTAGAGGTTATTGACAGATTTATTAAAAAAGTTTTCTTTGATTGTGAAATTCTTTACATTTCATTTTATAAATATCTTAAATTTTAAATTATATAGATAATACATATTCATGGTAAAAACAAAAAACTACGTAGACAAAGCAAGAGCATACGGACCAACTGTAAGTGACTATAAGTGACTTTTGGAATAGAACCACTGACTGTACAACTGACTGGGAAATGACTGTACATGTTTAGCACAGATTCTCAAGACTGCAAGATAACTGAACCTCTAAGACTTTATTCTTGGTTTTATTTCAAAGTGAACAGGAACAATAAGTTAATAAGTATAAGAAAAATTTTCACCAAATCTTTTATTTTTTATGAACTATCTTTGCTGCAGAGATGTTAAATGAATAATTAGTATTTTCTTTGTACTTAAAATCAAGAATTTCTTCCTACCTTACAACTAAAAATTAAGTTATACGTAGTTGAGTATTATAGCCATCATTTTTAAATTAAAAATTGAAACCATTCCATTAAATTTCCATTTTCCTATAGGAAATATTTATGCAAGAAAAAAAAATAGCTTACGAGTTTGAACTAGGATAGCCAAAGTTAGATAAACCTAATTATTTTTAAATATTTTATATAAATTCAACAAGGTCAAAAGAGATCAATGAAAATATAGAAATTTGAAAAACAAAAGAATTATTTTTAAAGTTATTCATTCAAATTTTATGCACATAGACATTGCATGACCTATTATATCCATAGATTTGAATTTCTGAACAAGAACAGAAGAGATACAACTTCTGAGGGAATGCTGGACCCAAAAGAGCTGGGTAGATCTCCAGGGAACAGCAGAAAATAAATTTAATCTCCAAATAAATTCCATGTTTAAATCACGTGTGTATGAGGGTATGTGTGATGGGGGAGGGGGGCACTCCTCAGCACAACTAGTCAACATAAATATTTGTTTCTTCATTTTTATGAGGTGGAGGAATCAATTAAGTGCATAAATTAAAATGTTCATGTCAAACTCATCAGCATATCAATTAATAAAATAAACTACACCCAAGCATTCTTGATCAACAAAAGAAAATACTTAACATTAAGACATTTCATCCACATAATTTTTCTAAATTGAATCCCAAAATGAACTGATCTCAAATCAGAAGTCATACTTTCATATGAACAAATCTGACCTTGTGGAAAATTTATCCCTTCATATGGATCATGTAAAATTATCATGATCAGATTTCATATGCAACTTTTACAAAGAGAAACATCACTGAATTAGCTCATTATCTATCTCATACGGAAAAATCTTAAAAAATTGTTCCTCAATTCTGCTTATATGGCACACACTAAGGAACTTAGAACTAAAACATTTAGTCTTAGAGAAGTGTGCTATTGTGCCTGGTTCTCTATTAAGAACCAAGTAGAACCTCTGTCAGGATAGACTACCTAAGTAGCATTTGGAAAAAAAATAAATAAAAAGGTACCAAACATTTTCTATCCCTAGAAGAAACTGAATTTAATCTAAGGAAGTATTTCAGTCTCTGTAGGAACAAGAAAAAAGATAAATTACCCAAATTCTCTCTCTCAGCCCATCTGTCATCTCCCTATTTTTGCTTTTTACCAGCTAGGATTTTCGCATTGGGTGAAAGGTCAAAGGACTCATTTGCATGAGAATCCACTGAGAAGAGGACAGCTGGTAGCCTAAGGAAGGATAACTGGATCAGGATCCTCACTCCTAGCAACTATTAAATACATGATCCAGGATAAAAGATCTAAAGTAATGGAATCAAATTAGTAGATTACATATTGTGGAGCTAATGGTTCCAGCAGAAGGTCTGAGAGCTTATACTCTCATAAACCTACTCTGAGGCAGCTAAGTTAGACGCTTACAAGGAAGGCTAACTGGCTTTTTAAAAAGCCAAAGTCAGTCAACCTTCCAAGTACACAAGCACTTACTGAAAACATGATTTAAAACAAGAGAAGATCAACAGTGGTACAACAGTAAAATGCAAATGTCTGCAGGACTGACCCACATAAGGTCATGGGTTCACATACAGAGATCTAAGTCTACAGGCACACCCATGTCCATGACTCAGGACTGGCTGAAGCCAGGGGTAGACTGAGGCATGGAGACCCCATTGGGAGTGCTTGCTCATGCTGGCGCTCTCTTTCTTTGTCTGACTCATGGCAGAAGTAAATGTTTTCTTAGAAAGTAGTAAGAGATGTAATATTTAGGCTCACAATATAATAAGATAAATGACCAAAAATCTAAGTGGACATTTTTTAAATCCCATGAAAGTAATGTGGATGATATGACTGGAAGGTAGCCTTCAATCAGTTCTTTCATAACAAATAGGGCTTCTGATGGTGATGATATAGGAAAACAAATGAGGAGAGATGGATCTACAACATATTGCTTTCATTCCACCCATCACCTGCACACTTAAGTCTACATTCAACTCTCTGCTCTACCTTGATTCCATTTTCCCTTCCCAATGTCACTATCCATCCTAGTCCAAGCCACATTATTCTAGTCTTCTGTCAATGCTGCTTCTTGTCTCTCTGCCTTGTTGCTCATTCATTTTTTTTTATATTTTTATTTTAAATTTTCCTCTCCACATTAAGGCCAGCAGGATCTTGCAAAAACTACACACTCATTTCCTTTGTCAAAATTTTTCAAGTTTCCATCACCTACTAGATAACATCGAAACTCCTTTGTACAGCATACAAGCCATTCAAAATCTATCAAATCTATCATTGCCTACCTTGAAACCAACCACACCTTAGCTGTTTCCAGAACACAACATACCTCAATGCCTTTGCACACGTTGGTCATTCTTTCTTGCAAAACCTCCCTATTCTTTAAGTCTCAGCCCAATACTACCTTCTTGGTGAAACCTCTCGATTCCCTTAGTCCTCTGTTCTTGTTCTGATAAGATTATGATGATTTTAATTTTTCATGTACTCATTAAACTCTAAGATCCTAGAGGACAGAGAATACATTATTTCATATTTGTTTAGTAGTGTTTATCAAAATAGAGTTACTCAATAAATGTTAGATAAATGAAATATAAGAACAGTTAGCATCCCCTAAACACCTAAATTTTGTGTAGTATTTTAGTGATTCCTGTTTAGTCCTCATAAAAACCCACTCATGAGAAGGTACTATTAGCAAAATAATTATATCATCCCACTTTACTTCAAAACCCAGAAGGTCTAGCATCACCATAGCTCATGCTTTTTAACTGGTATAAACTATAGCTAAATAAACAAATATAGATATAGCGATATAATGGAGATAAGAAAATACTGGTGAAAAGCATGCATCCCTGATGTAGCTAAGCAAAGGGTGTGGGGAATAGATGAAAGGGCAGTATGAAATGAAATACATTTAGAAAGGTAAACTGAAGACATCAGTCTACAATGCAAACTACTGATTTCCACAATTATCTGGGCTGAACTTTGTTAAAAAAAGATTGTAAAATGCATTCCTCTTTGTATCAGTACCATAATCTTTAGTATTCTCCCAAATTCCTTATTAAAACTCTTAGTTTCCTGGGACATTGAGAGATATACCCCCAAAATATCTTACTGTAAAATTATTTGAGGAAATGCTAGGTGGATTATAATAGTTTTTCCAATCTTACACGAACACGAACCCCTCTCTCCTAAAGCTTACTGACCTAGTGTACAGTGAGACAGTTTGAGATCTTTGTGATGTACCTATAATGCCACCATTTGTGAAGTGACCTGTTCACTCATCTCCAAGTCAAATTAGGTAAATTAAGGCAGAATATAGGAAGCAAGTGCTAAGAGTACAAAGTCTAAGAAGTATAATCTATGAGAAAGATGAAATGTTCTTAGGTACGTCAAATCCAAAGAGCTGTTCTGTCTTCTACATACCCCCACAGTATGTTTCTATTTTTATAACTATATTTATCCAGGTAGAATTTAACAAGCTACCTGTACACATTTGCTCTACGAATTGATTTACTCAAAGTTATTTTTATTTGTAGTAAGCCCAACAGTGAAAGCATTAGTTAGTAAATTGAAATGCCAAAAGTATTCTGATTCAAAAAATATTATTCAAAGGCAATATGTTAGCACTGTTATGTCATCATGCATACTGTAGCATATTTGACAACAAATGATTATCAATACCTTATTAAACCAATTTCCACTTACACAAATATCATAAAAAACTAAACACTACAAGACACAAACTGTGAAAGTAATTTTAGAAGGTCAGAGTACACTTTTTATGTTCTTTTTATCATTAGGTATTATAGATTATATTTCACAATTTCATAATTTCAATTAGCTTTACTATAACAATTAAAAATTCCACATTAGAACGGTTCATACAAGGCACTTCCAAAATGATTTTACTAGCCAATATTGGACATCTTGGAATTAAATATGCATTGACATAAAACTTATCGATCACTTTTCCTACATGTTCTTTTCATGTTCTTTTCTAATAGGAGAAAAGATGTAATCATTATAGTAGCCAAATCACACTATTTAGCACACTTTCTAAGGAATCTACCTACAGTATTAAATTACATTCAGTACAGTTTTATTCTTCACCCTATAGTAATCTAAAACATCTCAATTCTAAACACTCCTGGATACTAGAAAAGTGACTATAATATATATATATATATATAACTCACATATTACCGTGTGTAAGGGGAAACAGTAGTAGATTATTAAGTGTGCCATAAACTAATTCAACTTTCTATGACTCAAAAATAGCACTCATCTCTGGAATTAAATTAGCAAATAAATCAAAAGCTCCATATGAGAATTACTGATACTTTGGAGTCTTTCATGCCAAATATTTGAACTAATGATCTGTCATCTTTCATACCAAATATATGAACTGATGATCTGTCACCTATTGCTGGGAAATAATGAGATTGATTCATGAACTGCAATAAATTTAAAATAATATGATAAACTGTGTATTGAAAACCAAATTATCCTATCTCTTCTTTTAAAAGTACTTTCACAGTTTAGGTTTTCATTGTCACCTTGAAAATACCCATGAAAAATAAGAGATTAGAGATTAAAAAAAATAAAAAGCTTTCTTTTTCTTACCTATTCGGTCAAAGGTTTTATCACATTTAGGGCACTGCAATATTTTTTTGTTACTGTTCTGAATGACTACTGGAGTTAAACCCTCATGAATACTTCCTACAGAATCACCAGCCTCAGGTTCCTCTTCTGCATCATTATTATCTTTTTCACTTTGTTCTTCAATGTCAGAGTATTCATCTGACATTTCCTCTTCTAGCTCATCTTCTTCAGCATTATATTCACTTCCAGCATCCTCAGAATCATTTCTATCTGACTTTTCCTTATCAAAACTTTCTTGATTCAAATTGTCCGAGCCATCACCACTTTCTTGTTCATCATCACTGGTGTCATCAAACTTAACAGGGCACTTTCGGTTCCTTTTTGATCTTCTGGAGGAAAAACTTCTCTCCAGCATTGTTAACCCATGTTTTTTCCCTAACAAGAGGGACCTATGAGTTTTAGCCAAGTGATTCTCTAAGGACTTTTTATAACAAAAATGCCTACTACAGAATTTGCACTGATGATTACTTGACAGTCTTCCAGTTAGTTCACTTAGAGTTTCTTCTGGTGATGACTTTTCAGTTAGTTCTGACTGAAAAGAGGCAACATTTTCATTATTTAGCAGTTTCACTGCATCTATAATGTCCAAAAATTTTGCCGCCTCTAAAACAAGAGGTATTTCATATTTGTACACAAAAAATTCTGATGTGTAAAGAAATTCAAGCAAATGCTGGAAAACTGAATGTGTTACGTGATCCAGGGTGACAACATCAGTGCTTGGGTTTTTGCTCAAACACGCATGAAAATAACTACTGCCAACAGCCACGACTACTTTATGCGCACTAAATTCTTTTCCTTCTACTACGATAAGTAAATCGCAGAAAGATGGTTGTTTCTGCCTGTCATCATTTAAATACTTCAGCAAATTCTTATTATACTGCAAAGAACTCAGAAGTTTTCTCTGATCTGGTGAGGGAGGAAGTTCCTGATAACAGTGAAGAGCTTCAGGAGCTGGTCTTTCTGCAGAATGAGTGTAGGTCACGTGGTCACACTCTACTGCAACATTTCCCTCAGAAGAATCTTTGTGATAGCCTAGATGGATCTTCTCGTCAAGATTTGAAGTAACCTTTCTCCTTTTCTTCATTGCAGTACAGCGATTTCAGAACAAGAAACTTCATAAGTGTCTTAAGAGATTCATAAAAGAAAACTAGATTGTCTTGGCTAACGGCTTCTGGAGGGGCGTGCCCGAGGGTTTCATGGTCTGCAAAAGAGTAAGAACGACGTAAAATAACTCCACAGCAAAGCAAATCCTAAATCCGTCTACGCACACAAGTAATCGTCCCTAAATTATAACTAAATCATGAAAAAGTCACAGCTTACACTCATACTGGCTAAGGTTTCTGGGCGGAGAACAAGGAGGGCCGGGTTAGAAAACATAGCCAACAAAAGAATAATTTTAAAGGAAGCCAGAGCACACCTTCCAGGCCTGAGCCACGTACAGGGTGGAAATAATCGGGCAGAAATAGGAGCGATTCCTCGGAGATCGTTGACGGCGCAGGTAGAAGGGGGCTCCGGTCATGGTTTAGGGGCGCTCGGATGGTGACAATAAGGCCGTCGCGGCCGCAAATTTCGAGTCTTTGCATGAACACGCTTTCCCAGGGCGAGCGAGGCTCAGCCCTTCGGAAACAGAGAGCACCCCTCGGCCAAAACCACCGCGAGGAGGCCGGCCCCAGGACGGGCGCCGAGCCAGGGAAGCGGGGTCGACCGGAGGGACCAGACAGCCAGCACAAGAGCCTTCCCAGGCCCTGCCAGGCGCGGAGTGCGCGCGCCGGCGGCGAACCCGCTACCCTTCCCACCCAGTGTCCCTGAGCAGACGCCCCGCAGATCCTTTACCGGGAACCCAGGGCTCCCCCGCTGGCTCCCGGCCGCTGAGCTCCACTCCGGGCGCGCTCACACCAGCGGCGACCCACTTCCGGGTTCAGCCCCCACCTCACCCCCTCCCCTCCCAGAGCCTTGCCGCCTCCGCAGCCGGCGAACACGTCAACCGCGCGCAGCCTCCCAGCCGCCCGCAGCGACCGGCGCGCGGCCCTGCGCCTGCCGGTGCGCATGTGCGCGCGCTCTGCTCTGCGCATGCTCCGTCTGCTTTTCTGACTGCGCTGGGAACCGCAGCGACGTCCGGATTCCATTGCTCCGGGTTTTCGCGGTGGCTTGGTACTCTGCTGTGATTGAACCGGCGTAGCTTTGCTGCGGGAGGGGAACGCTGGAGCGGAGAACTGATGGGGAGTGTAGAGAAATTGGCAGAGGCTCAATAGAGAGAGCGGATTTCATCCTCACTGGTGTATTTGATAGTTTGTAATCAAGCAAACTGCAACCGCCGGAAACCGGTCCCGCACACACGCTGCAAGCTCCTGAAGAGCTGTGTTGACGACTTTTTATTATTTTTCTGATTTAAACGGCTAGACTTAAACGTAGTTCCTCCTGATATATTTTTAAGTGGGTATTGTACACAGAAAAAAAAAAAATAGAACAATACACAGGTAAATGTACAACTGGAAGGACGGGAAAGAGCCAAAACAAAAAGAAGAAAATCCACAAGGAGCAGGTGCCTGAGATTTTGCATTTCTAACGGAGCCCCTGGTGGCACATTGTGAAACCCATTACCCTACGTGGTGTGATTGTGCAGACAGAAGGAAATTAAGAAAGCGGAGACCAAATACCTAAGTGTGGAATTGGAGACCCCACATCTTCCCCACCCAGGACACCCACATACATATAGCAAGAACTGGGGAGTTTGGAGTGTGAAACAGAAAACTTGCCTGTCTGAAATTTTCTAGAACATTGAAAACAAGATTTTTAAACGTTCCATGAAAATTCCTAGCAAAAATGAACACTCAAATTAATTCAGACAAGGATTCGAATCACTATGCAATTCATCCCACAAAAACTAGCCACATTGAAGGATAAATAAATTCATAGCGTCATGAATTGTAGAAACAAAAGCTGCAGGGGGCCACCAGGTGGCAGGGTGGTTGAGGTGCTGGACTCCCACTTGCCTAACTGCCATCGGAGTCCTGGAGGCTTACTTTCTCACTTCACCTGTCCCTGGTACCGGTGATCACACGTGTCCTATAGCAAAGTAAATAATAATAATAAATAAAATATTTTTTAAAAGTCACAGGCTTTGAGTAAAGTTTGCAAATAATGGGATTATAAGAAACCAAATAAGTGTATTTAAAGAAATAAAAGATAATTTAAAATTCCAAAAAGTACATGTCTGTATATGCAAATTTTTTAAAAAAAAGAAGATTAAGAGGGAGGCTGGCAGGTGGTTAAGGTGCATGACTTAACCACTTAACCACGTGACTGATTGTGGTATGAGTCCTTAACCTGGTAGCTTAACTATCCTGATGGAATTTGCTTGTCTTTAAGCTGTTACTCTTTGCTTGATAGAATTGAGCAGAAAATCTGTTATATGTGTGACAAATCTGAAAAATGTCAAGGCAATATAAGTATGAATGCAACAGTGATTAAAATGATGGATATAAGTCCTTAGCAAAATAGTCACAACATATTATTTTTTAAAAGATCAAAAGAAAATATCAGAATATATCATTTTTAAAAATGATTCATGGAAACTATAAAATAATTTTAATGAAATGATAGTAAACATGCAACATAGCAAAATTGCAAGATATATCCAAAGTCATGTATTACAGGTATTGTATGCCTTTAAATTCATGTATTACCAAAAAAATAAAAGGCTGTAAATTAATGAGCATCCAGCTTTTCAAGAAGTGAAGAATGAATGAAATGTAAATAAGAAGGAAAAAAAGCAATAAAACGGTAAGATTAGAAATTAATGAAAAAGGGGCCAGCAGAATATAGTGATTAAGATGCTGGACTCCAGCATAGTCTACCGTAGTTTGAGTCCCATACCTGGTGGCTTGAAACTCACGCTGGGTGCATGTGCATGCCCAAAATCCTGAAAGGGGAATGGAGGAGAAGGGATTGCAGTGTGACCACCCCACAGGGGTGATTTTACGCTGTGTCTCTGTCACTTCAGTGAGTGCATGCACTCTATAGCTTAAAAAAAAAAAAAAAAAAAAAAAAAAAAAAAAAAAAAAATCAAGAAAAACAAAAAAATTAACAAAATAGAAAAGAAGCATAGTTACAGATCAGCAGAGTCAAATGCTGGTCCTTTGAAAAACAAATAGAATTGATAAAGGTAGCAAAACTGATAATATGTATATTATGTATATGCACACACACACACACATATATATATATATATGTGTGTGTGTGTGTATATTAGAAGTGAGGAAAGTATTATATACCCAACAGTCATTTAAAAAAAAAAGACAAAAATTATATTCCAATAAATTCAACAATATTAAATTAATATAACGATAAATTACTTGAAAAATAAAGCTTATTATTTGAATGGACTTATAAAATCTATCATTTCTTTAGCAAAAGAGGTCAAGAAAAAGGAAGAACAAATAAAGAGCAATAAAACAGGTTAATACCACTACATATTCTAGAAATATTAAAAGATAAGAGAGTAGGCTAGCAGGTGGCATGGTGCTTAAGGCACTCGTTTACCACATGGCCAACTGCAGTTCAAATCCCAGACCCAGTGGTTTGAAAATTGTAACAAATCAATAAATAGATAAGTAAATAAATGTTAAAAAAAATTAGGAAGGAGACAGGAGGTGGCATGGTGGTGGTGGTGAAGGCACTGAACTCCCACATGACTGACCGTGGTTTGAGTCCCCAGCACAGCAGGTTAAAATCATGCCAGACACATATGCGCGTATGCCCAAAATCCCAAGAGGAGAATGGACGAGAAGGCATTGCAGCGTGACCATCTCCCTGGGAGTTGATTTCCCACTTTTCCTCTCCCCATCTCTTTTTGTCTCTGGCAAGTGCACACACCTTATAGCAAAAACCTAAAGAACAAAATAAAAGAAAAAGTTATTTTGTGTTAAATTTTAAAATTTATATAAAATAAATTCCTAGGATAATATATGCTAGCAAAATTGAGTCAAATTAAGAACTGAATAGTGCTATTTTTATTTTAAAAAAATTTATAATAAAAAATGTCTCCCCACAAATAAGAACTCTAGCCCAGATATTAAATACTGCCTATCATTTAACATAGAACTATTTCCAGTTTTACAGAACTCTTAGAAAAGTTTATTTAAAGAGTGGTATATGACACCTTGTTTTATGAGGCCAGCAGAGTTGTTATGATTTTTTAATAACAAAAGCTGGCAAAGATATTGCAAGAAATGAAAATTAGAAGTCAAACTCACATGGGGCAGTAGCACAACAGTAAAATATGATGCTGTGCAGGTGATCCCGCATGGGAAGGTTCTGGGCTCAAGTTTGAAGACCTCCCTGAGTATGCCAGACATGCATTTGCCCATGGTCCATGGCTGGCTGAAGGCTAGGGATGGATCCTGATGAAGGAACCCTGTTGAAGCTTCTGCTTCTCTGTCTTTCTCTGTCACTCATGGAAGAAATAAATAGATAAACTTCAAAACAAAACAAAATAAAACTCAGAAACTAATGTGCAAACAATATTGAATTCAAGGAGTGTGAGTGATTGTGTGTGTGTGTGTGTGTGTGTGTGTGTGTTTACATTCAGGGGCAATAGAAAAAAGAGAGAGAGATACAATTCAGCTAAATTATATTTAACACAAAAATGAATTTTGTTTTAATATTTGAAAATAAACTAATACAATTTCTCATTAAGAGAAGAGAGGAAGAAAACGACTGATCATCTCAGTAGATGCAGAATAATATTTGATCAGTTTAGCCCATAGCCATGATTCCATAAAAGATCTTAAACTAAAAATAGAAAATACCCCTTAATTTGACAAATAGAATCTACAAAAACAAACAAAAAACACAGAGTAAATAAAATGCTTAATAATAACATGTTGAAAATTTCCAAGTAATTTGAGAATGTGCCAAGAATGCCTTCTGTCATCATTTGACATTTTAATAGAGGCCTTACCCAGGAGAAACAAGCATGAATAAGAAAAGAAAAGTACAAGAATTAGGAAGAATAAAATGATCATTATTTACTGGAGACGTGCTGGGATATTTAGAAAATATTTTAAAAATCTGCGGTTAAATTATTAGTCAATAAAGTGTCAGGATATAATATTCAAAAGCAAAATAAAATAGTATTTATATTCCTATAATAGTTATACTGGTTAATTTTATCTGTCAATTTGACAAGCCTCCCTAGTAGCTAGGAAGTGCTTAATTCTTGGATCAAGTATCTATCTAGATGTTGCTGTGAAGGTTTTGTTTAGCTGTGATCAACTGTTAATCAGGCTTTAACATGGTGGGCCTCATTTCAATAAATTGAAGGCCTAAAGAGCAAAGATTGAGGTTTCCTGAAGAAGAAAAAATTCTCAAAACTTCAATTTAGAAACCCAGCCTGAAATTTTAGTCTGCTGCGCCACAGAATTCACATCTAAGACTGGAACTTCAACCCTTACCTGAATTTCCAGACTGTGGGCCTGTCCAATGGATTTCAGGCTTGCCAGCTCTCACAACCATGTGATCCAATTCCTTAAAACCTATCTATCTAGCTAATCTGTCTATCTAACCAATTCTGGTTCTCTAGAGAACCCTGACTAATACACCAGCAATGAACACTAAGAAAATAAAATTTAAAATAATGCCTTTACAATGCTCTTAATCATGTAGCACCAATATTCATGTACCTAAGTTTCCAGAAGTTTTCGTCAGAGGAAATAGCAAGTGGGATGTGGACCTGTGAGTAGAGAGTAAAAGTATAAAGCAAAAAAAAAAAAAAAAAAAAAGGAACCTACACATTCCAGAATCTCTGTCCTGTGCTTGCTGCTCTGTTTGTTAAAGTCTTAAAATCGTTTGACATGTGGTTTCACATGATATTTCTGAAAATGAAATAATTTTTTCTCATTTATTTTATTCATTGAATTCCCCTTAAACTACTAGTTTGTGCCAGGAGAGTAGCATTTTAAATAAACTGAATTATAAATATATTTTTCAATAGCATCAAAAATATAAAATATCTTGAAAGATGACTTTTTGTTGTTTTGCTTTCATTTTTATTTTTTATATAAGGCATATACACTCATCGGAGAGAGAGACAGAGAGAGAGAAGGAAAGTGAGAAAGCCCCCTCCCTGGTGAATGGGCACACTGCAATCCCTTTCTCTCCATTCTCCTCTGAAGAGTTTGGGCATGCACACACACATGCCCTCAGTGCTTTTCAAGCTGCTGGATCTAGGCCTCTATTCACATAGTTGGCCATGTGGAATTCAACACCTTACCTGCTTCCTGCTTGCCCCTAATCGCTCTTTAAAAATATAAAAATTAGTCTTAGTTCATAAACCATACAGAAACCAAACCTGGGCTCAATTTGACACATTGGTAGCCATGGTTTTCTGACCTTCTCCTTTAGAACATCCATCAGAAAAATTAAAAACAAATAATTGAAGAAATATTTCTATGCATAGGTTGGAAGAATCATTACAGTTATTGGGGCCAGCACATGTCATAGTGGTAAAGGTGCTGGTCTCCCACATTGTCAACCACTGTTTGAGTCTCAGACCCAGTGGCTTGAAACTCATGCAGGGCACGTTTGCATGCATGCTCAAAATCCCAGCAGGAGACTGGAGGAGGAGGATAGCATCATGACCATCCCCCTGGGGGTGATTTCTCGCTTTCTGTCTGTTTTTCTGTGTGTCTTTAGTGAGCACACATGCCCTGTAGCAAAAATTTCTCTTAAAAAAATTATAAAGTTATCAATTGTCCCTGTGTTGATCTATAGATTTAAAGACATCAATAAGTTAGATTTAATCAATATTAAAAACTCTTGCTTTTCAAAGATAGTGTTAAGAAAGTGAAAGACATGAGACCAGCAGTTAGTGTAATGGCTACGTCACTGGACTCCCATGTAGTCAACAGTGGTTTGCGTCCTGGACCCGGTGGCTTAAACTCACGCCAGGCATGTGTGCGTGCGTGCCCAAGATCCCAAGAGGAGAATGGAGGGGAAGGAATTGAGGCGTGGCCATCACCCCTGGGGGGTGGTTTTCTCGCTTTCTGTCTCTCTGTCTCTGTCTTTCTGGTGAGCACACGTGCCCTATAGCAAAAGCCTCTCCAAAAAACAAAAAAGAAAAAGAAAGTGAAAGACATGTCAGATAGGGAAAACATATTTGAAAAACATATATGTGACAAAGAACTTATAAGGAGAATATAAAAAGAACTCTAAAACTAATTAATTAGAAGAAAAAAATTAAAGTGAGCAAAATGTTTGAACAGACGCTTCATGAAAGAAGATAAGTGCATGGTATGATTTTTGTTTTGTTTTACTTTGTTTTTAAACAAGATTTAGTTATGTTGAGATCCTCCTGCTTCAGCTTCCTGAGTACCTGGAACTACAGGCATCTAGCACCACACCCAGCTTTTGGGGTGAGCCAAAATTAAACCCAGGCCTCCCTAGTGGCCTCAGCTTGCCAAGTAGCGATGTCAACCAGTATGTTCTTCCACGCTGGGCCTGGAAAAGCCTTTTTGATCTCCAGGAGATGCAAATTAAAACATAAGTAGATAGCACTGTACGTTCACTAGTATAACTAAATTGATAAAGACTGGCAATACCAAGCATTAGTGAGAATGTGAATCAACTAGAAATCTTATACACTTGTTACGGGAAGGTAAAATTGTACAAGTACTTTGGAAAATTGTTGAGCCTTTTCCAAAAATGTTCAACTTACACATAAAATACGTTCCTTTCTTATGTAACAGAAATGAATTTGTAATGATTCTCCCCAGATTCGTATACAAAAGTTTGTAGCAGCATTGTTTGTAATAGCCAAAAACTGAAAGCAACTTATTATCAAAAACATATGAATAAACAGATTGTACATTCATATATTAGAACACTGTATTCAACAATAAAAAGAACAAACTAATGATAAAAGCAACAATAAGACACAAATAGATGGAATAATATCCTGTGTCATGAGCTGGAAGAATTAATATTATTAAAATATTTATTCTGCCAAAAGCAATCTATAGATTCAATGCAATCTCTATCAAAATTCCAATGTCATTTTGTCACAGAAATAGAAAAAACAATTCTGAAATTTATATGGAACCACTAAAGACCTCAAATACTCAAAGGAATATTGACCAAGAAAGCCAAGAGTCATCACACTTTCCTATATCAACATATATTATAAAGCTACATTAATCAGCATTAAGACAAGACACATAGGGACAAGTAGATGGCATAATGGTTATGTCACTGGACTCCCATATAGTTGACCACAGTTCAAGTCCCAGAGCCAGTGGCTTAAAAATTCATGCCCTATGTGTATGCATGCATGCTCAAAATCCCGAGAGGAGACTGAAGGAGAAGGGATTGCAGTGTGGCCATCACCTCTGCGGGATGACTTCTCTGACTCTCTGGCTAGCACATGTGCCTTATAGCAAAAATCTACCACTTTAAAAAATAAAAAATAAAAAGACACATAGCCCAATGAAACAGATTATTAAGCTCAGAAACAAATTAACAAATTCACATGTTTAATTTTTGACAAAGATGCTGAGAACACACAATGGAAAAAGGACATTTTCTTCAATAAACAGTGTTAGGATAAGATACAGAAAAATGAAGTTAGATTAGACCTCATCTGTCACAATACAAAAAAAAAATCTCATAATGGACAAAAGACTTAAATGTAAGACTTGAAACTACATAACTTCTGGGAGAAAACATAGGGGAAATCTCCATAACATAGGTCCAAATAAGGGCTTTGAAGATAAGACCTCGAAACCGCAGATAACAGACCAGCCATGGTGACACAGTGGCAACACAATGCTTTGCAACACTGAAGTCACATGTGAAGGTCTCAAGTTCACATCCCAACGGGCATGCATGCGTGCATTCTTGATTCTGGCTGTCTGAAGATCTGGGGGTAGACTGAGGCATGAAGACCCAATTGGGGGTATCTTTCTCTGTATCTCTGGTGGAAGAAATAAATAAACTTATTGTTATTTAAGAAAAGACAGACAATAAAATCAAAAGTAGACAAATGGGATTATATCAAACTGTAAGATTTATCCACAGGAAAGGAAATAAGCAATAGAGTGATGAGACAATCTATAGAACAGGGAGAAATTATTTGCAAACTGTACATTGGATAAGGAGCTAATATCTAACTTGAACTTAAACTACTCAATAAAAAGAAAACAAATAACTATTTTTAAATGAACAAGACAATAGACATTTCTCAAAAGAAGACATAAAAATGGCTGACAGATACTTGAAAAAAATCCTCATTCCAGCATGGTGGTACCAGAGGTAGAGTGTCACTGCACAAGACCAGGGGTGCATGAGAGGCCTGGGTTCGAGTCCCAGACCAACCTAAACAAATTAGTTGTGGTGGTGCATGCCTGTAAAACTAATTACTAGGGCAGAAGGATTGTGGCATGGAGAGACCCTGTCAACAATCTCTCCCTCTGTCCCTCTCTTTTTCATTTTCACTCTCCCTCACTGTCTCTCATTAAAAACAAAACAAAATAAAACAAAAAACAAAAACTTTACTCTCTCTTATCATTAGAGAAATGTAAATAAAAATCACAATGAGCTATCACCTTACACATGTTACACTGGCTTGCATCAAAAAGATAAAACATAACTCTTGATGAGGATGTGGAGAAATGAGTTCAGTTTTGATGTCAAAACTGAACAGCATTTCATTACTGTCAGACTTTATGCGTCTCAAAAGCTTTTATACTTATCAGATTGGAGTGAAAAACAGAGATGTGTTCAGTGTTTCGGTTCTTTTTGAAAAATAATTTTACTAATTAACATTTTGACACTGAAAAAAATTACATATATTTTGAAGTAGAATGAAGCATTTGCCTTATGACTTTCAAAAATAAAGACATTTCTTGCTTGTAGGTAGTTGTTGTGAGCTATATCTTCATAGTTTCTAGCAGTTTATATTCAATATCCTTTGTGAGGAGGGTT
The DNA here is from genome assembly GCA_026018925.1 of Tupaia tana. Classification (NCBI taxonomy): domain Eukaryota; kingdom Metazoa; phylum Chordata; class Mammalia; order Scandentia; family Tupaiidae; genus Tupaia; species Tupaia tana. Next base: position 158,953,626 of record JAKSZU010000007.1, on the reverse strand, counting down.
GTTATTATAGTTTTAAAAATGTTAGAACCTGCATGAGCACATTTTAATCACTATAAATTAAGCGGGGTGGGGAATAAGTGCATGTATCCAAGCACCCAGATTGACCCCGACATATGGTCTATGCCTAGAAGTAAGATTTTCCTTTCCTATTCCTCCCCTCTTCAGTTTGTGACAGGAACAAGTGATGCTTCAGCTTTTATTTTATTTAGTCATAAATAAAATTTTAAAAATTTCAAAAAATTTATCTTCCAGTACTGAGCAACTCCAGATATTTTCAAAGTCCTTGCTCATAGGAATATAAATAAAAGTCATAAATATACAGTAACTCAACATCTTCAACACAAAGGCGGTATAATAAAAAAATCTCCAAAAAGTTCGTGGAAAAAGTGTATTTTCAAAATAATTATGCATGATATCAAAATATAAACTTGTACTTCTTCACAGATTTTTTTTGTAGTCCCCTTGTGGGTCTAAAATACCTTCATATTAAAGAAGTAGTTAAGAAGAGTCTTTCATATAATATTCATATCATGTGCATATGATCCAATTTTATCTTTTACTTTTCTTTTTATGTTTTTCCTGAAATACTCTTTTCTTTTTCAACATGTAATGTTCTATTTAAATAATAGAAGCTGAAACTCTGGGACCAGCAGATGACATCACTGGACCCCTGCATGGCCGAGTCCTAGCCTGATGGCTTGAAACACACTTGAGTGCGTGTGGGTGCGTGTGCATGCGTGCCCAAGATCCTGGGAGGAGAATGAAGTAGGAGAGATTGTGGCATGGCCAACCCTCCTTGGGCAGGTAATTTCTCACTTTCTCTCTCACTGTCTCTGTCTCTCTCTCCAGCAAGCTCACATGCCCTAAGGCAACAACCTCGTAAGAAAAAAAAATAGTTGAAACACAGAGCAGCTTCCCAGGGACTCAGAAAACATAATTCTATCTAATACAGGTAAATATACATAAGTTTGGGTCATAAAACATAATTACATGTTAAGATTTTAGGCAAAAGCACATTTGAATATATCAAAGCTGCAATGCAATAAACACTAAATTTTTATGGATAAACATCTTTTCCACTGGAGGGTGCACTTTGTCAGTATATCAAGATTTTTCACAATTTCTTGAAAGAATATACTTTATAAATAGTATCTGAGAACTAATTATTCCCAAGATGCAAACAGAATACTGAGCAGATTTTATGAAACTTTAAAGAAGTAAAATTTTTCCAGTAGGAATCTGGGCTTTATTCCACAATATATTTTTGATTTAATTAGAATCAAGTGATTTATGGGAATATAGTTTTATTATGATATTTTCTTTTTTGGATATGATGTATCATTTTATTGGCTATTAATACTGTAAAATGTATATTCATGATGAAGATATATGCAGTTTATCTATAATATTATGAAGTTTTTATAGTCGCTTCTTCAGCAATCTATATTTGTTTAAAATTCTCTATAAAATATAAATCACTTCCCCTTTATTAAATTTAACACCCAGTAATAATGTGTAGTTTAAGATTAAATGTAGATTTAATAAGCATAAAACTAATAAATACATTTAATTTATTTTTCCTTTTATTATATACCTAATATAGTATAAAAGTTATTTTTTTCCTTATTATATACCTCATATAGTATGAAAGTTATTAGAGAATGTATACCTTAGATAAGATTATTTTTTTTTTTTGGAGGTCTTTCGCTATAGAGCGCGTGCGCTCGCCAGACAAACAGAGAGAGACATAGAGACAAAAAGCGAGAAATCACTCCCCAGGGGGGGATGGTCATGCCGCAATCCCTTCTCCTCCATTCTCCTCTCTGGATCTTGGGCACACACGCACACACGCCCAGTGTGAGTTTTAAGCCACCGGGTCCGGGACTCAAACCGCAGTCTACGACGTGGGAGTCCAGCGACATAGCCATTACGCTAACTGCTGGTTCCCCCTTAGATAAGATATTAACAACATATAAATAATAATAACACCCAATATTTATTGTGCACTAACTAGGTGTTGGGCATAGTTCTATATTAACTTTCTATTTTTATCTTATTTAATCTTCACAACACCTCTACAAATAGACAGCACTTTCTACATTTTACAATCAAAGGTGACACATGACCCATCCAAGTTCATACATTTGATATCAGAACTCAACCAAGCCCCCCAGCTTTAGAGTCAAAGTTTGTTTGTTTGCCTGGTTGGTTTTTTAGTAGTACAGATACTCTAGAAGTCAGTGTGAGCTTTTCTTTTTCTTTTCTTCTTCTTTTTTTATTTTTAATTTATTCTTTCCATGAGCAATCAAGAGAGAAAGAGAGAAAAGTACCCCCAACAGGAGCCAATGGGCACGTAAGTTCCTGGTATGCTCACGACAGTCTCTGGATGGGAACCCGGAACCCTTCCATTTGGGTCAGCCTTGGAGAGCTGTGGGTTCGGCCGCACTTGGCCTGAACCCACAGGGCTCAGACTTAATCATCATTTAATAACTATGATTAGTTTCTGCAAGAAACAGACTTATTATGCAAAAGAGGGGGAAAAAAGGAAAGAAAAGAAAGCGAGCCAGAGGCCTGTCCACAGTATTTTAACCTGGGGTGTTGAATTTTTTTTTTTGGAGATGTTTCTGCTATAGGGTGCGTGCGCTCACCAGAAAGACAGAGAGAGACAGAGAGACAGAAAGCGAGAAATCACCCCCCAGGGGGGATGGTCATGCCACAATCCCTTCTCCTCCTTTCTCCTTTCAGGATCTAGGGCACGCACGCACACACGCCTTGCATGAGTTTAAGTCATCAGGTCCAGGACTGAAACCGCAGTCAACTACATGGGAATCCAGGAGCATAGCCATTACACTAACTGCTCGTCCCTGGGGTGTTGAATTTGATATGGAGTTACTTTGCTTCCTCTTACAACCTGGCTACATTATCACCTATGGTAATATCATCTCAAAAGACTTGAACTATTGGGACATATAAAAGCTGTCACACTGGGACAGTATATTGAGTAGACTCAACTAGTCAGGTTGAATAAGCAAGAGACGGGAAGTATCTCGGATGTTTGATCATACACATTTACCTGAGAAGGAAAGAGGCAAAGACTATGAAGCACAATGTTTGGGAGTTCTCCTTCAGTTCAGGAGGACACTGTCTCACACTTGGAAATACCATTCCAACCCATATACTCATATAGTATGAAAGTTATTAGATAATGTATACCTTAGATAAGATTTTTTTTTTTTGAGAGGTTTTTCGCTATAGAGCGCGTGCGCTCGCCAGACAAACAGAGAGACATAGAGACAGAAAGCGAGAAATCACCCCCCGGGGGGTATGGTCACGCCGCAATCCCTTCTCCTCCATTCTCCTCTCGGGATCTTGGGCATGCACGCACACGCACCCAGCGTGAGTTTTAAGCCACCGGGTCCGGGATGCGAACCGTGGTCGACTACGTGGGAGTCCAGCGACATATGAAGGCCAACAGTTTTGAATGGGGGTAGAGCAGAGGAGTTCTGAGTAGGCCCAGCAGATGATGCTAGAAGATCTGTGGTCTGGGCCACACATGAGAGAGAGAATCAAAGAGAGAGAGAAGAGAGACCCCCGCCCCAAGAAAGTCAGATGCAACAATCCATCCCCAACTTTAGCCAGCCCCACATCATGGGTTTACACACACACACACACACACACACACACCCCACACACGTGGCACTACGCTTCCATTAGGTAAATATATGGGAACTAAAGGGTAAAAACAAGAGTGACCCCACTCAGCCTCCCGTCAGTGACCCAGTTGGGGAACTTGTGTTTTCTTTCCTTACAATTCTAGGCATAGAGGTATGGTATGTTTTGAGAACCTTGTGTGAAACGAGGGATGCCTCTACCTGGGTCCCATTAATTAAACTACAACTGCTACCTGGGCACTTCAGTTGCTCACACAGGAAAACAGAAGGCAGAGAGAGAAGTCAGTATTGTGAAAGGGGTAATGGCATCTGATCATCAAGGAAAGGTAGGTCTGCCAAAGACTGACATATGCTAGTGCACTGTGGCTCGCTCACTTGCTGTTTCTGGAATCCTGTGATTACCATGTGATGAAGCCGGTGTTAACCTGCTGGATGATGACAGACACATGGTCCAGTTGTCCATTTGCCTCAGTGCCAAATATCAGTCATATGAATGAGACTATTTTAGATTATGTAGCTACCAGCCAAGCCACCCACTGGGGCCAGTGGAGACATGACCCAATAGAGTTCGGCAAAGTGGTTTAGACCACAAAATCATAAGTTAATTACATGATTATCTGTCTAAGAACCTAAATGTTACAGTGGTTTGTTATGGAACAGGAGTGAACTTATACAAGAAAAAAATTTAAAATAGAAACCAGGCTGGTGCAGCCATCTTTTCCCCCCAAACTATGTGACCCAAAGATTATTTCAAGAAAATGGACATTTCTTATTATTATTAGGGCTTTTGAATAAAATCCCTTTACAATCAACTATGATACCATTCTGGTGACTTTGTTGGAACCAAAGGTAAATCTTTTTTTTTTTTTTCCATGGAGAGATTTTTGCAATAGGGCATGTGTGCTCACTGGAAAGACAGAGAAAGAGAGACATAAAGTGAGAAATCACCTCCAGGGAGTATGCCACAGCCCCTTCTCAACTCTCCTCTTGGGATTTTGGGCACACATGGCCAGTGTGAGTTTTAAGCCACTGGCTCCAAGATTCAAATCATGGTCAACTACATAGGAATCCAGTGACATAACCATTACACCATCTGCTGGTCCCCTGAAGGTATATCTTGAGGGTCTGAATATCTATTTAATGTTAGGCTTAACCTAAAGTTATGTCCTGGTAGCCTGCTTCATGTTTTCCCTGGTTCTAGTTTTGGCCCGGCTTGGAACTCTTTATCTTATCACTTGGTTGCGTTCATATGGTTGTGTTCATATGTGCACAAGCACATTTAGACAGAATTAAGGCTGTGTGATTACAACTGTACATATTGTGGGATGACGCTGATAGTATATCCATCATGTAGTAATGATCTGCATGGCTTTTATTTACATTTGTTGCCTCATGCACTGGCTATAGCTGTCAGCACTACATTGACAGTCTTGATTTTAGGATGAAAGGTTGTCTTTAACTATTAAGGATAATACTAGCTGTGGTTTTTTTTTGTTTTGTTTTGAAATGCTCTTTATCAAGTTGAAGAAGTTCTCCTCTATCCCTATTTGTCTAAGAGTTGCTATCATGTATGGGAGTTAAATTTTGTCAAAAGTTTTTCTGCATCTAATAATAGGATTTTTCTTTTAGAAGCCTGTTGATGTGTGGATTAGATTGATTTTCTGATGTTAAAACAGTCTTACAGTCTTGCATACCCATAATAAATTCCATCATGCTATATAATTCTTTTTACACATGTTTTAAAATCTAATTTGGGGAACCAGCAGTTAGCGTAATGGCTATGTCACTGGACTCCCATGTAGTCGACCGCGGTTCACGTCCCGGACCCGGTGGCTTAAAACTCATGCCGGGCACGTGTGCGTGCATACCCAGGATCCTGAGAGGAGAATGGAGGAGAAGGGATTGTGGCGTGACCATCCCCCCGGGGGGTGATTTCTCGCTTTCTGTCTCTATGTCTCTCTCTGTCTGTCTGGCGAGCGCACGCGCCCTATAGTGAAAACCTCTCCAAAAAAATAAAAAATTTAAAAAATTAAAAAATAAAAAATGTGATTTGCAAGCCTGACAAGTGGCGTGGGGGTTAGGTGCTGGATTCCCACATGGCTGACCACAACTCAAGTCCCAGACCTGGTGACTTGCTTTCTCACCTTCCTTCTCTCTCTTTCTCTGTTGCTCTCTGGTCAAATTAAAAAAAAAAAAAAAAGTAATTAAATAACATAATTATTTTCAAAAATCTAACTTGCTGGATTGAAAAAATGTGGCACATATACTCTATGGAATACTACTCAGCCATAAAAAACAATAAGACCCTGGAATTTGATAGAAAGTGGATGAATATGGAAGATTTGCTGCTGAGTGAAGCAAGCCAGGCTATGAAAGAGAGACATTGTATGTCTCCACTTAATGTATACCTACTGTCCACACTCTATGGTGGAAACTTAAAGATTAGAGAATATAAAAGCATGGAAAATGGTTACAGATACTGGATACAGTGTAGGAAGAGGGTGAGAGAAGAAGGAGAGTGTGAGGAAAGATATTAAAGAGAAAAACAGAGAGGCAAGACATTTATGGAACACAGAAATGGATTATTATCTGTTGATGATAACATGTATAGTATCCTCACCTGGACTGGTGTGAAGTGTATTCATGTTGGGAGAATTCACTTTACAAGCTAAGTGATGTATAGTGATTGAATGTATAAAAGAAGCTAAAATAAAATAAAATATAAAAATATTTAGATTACTTATCGAAAATATTTATTTTTATTAATTCAAAAAATCTAATTTGCTGTTTAAAAAAATTATTTACTCTTTTCTTCCATAGGTGAAAAAGAGAGAGAAAAAGGAGAGACAGAGAGAAAGACAGAGAAATAGGCACCTTCGGCAGGGTTATTATGCCAAAATCAACCCCCAGCCTCAGCCAACCTAGGAAAACAAGCATGTATATGCATACCTGGCATGTTCAGAAAGGTCTCCAGAAGAAAATCCAGAGCAAATGAAAGAGAGACATTGCCCCTCTGGGTCAGCCTTGTAGAAAATTGCGTTTCCACTGAACCCATGTCTGGCGCCAAATTTGCCAGTTTTTATTGAGCTTTTTTGCATGATGTTCATGAGAGATAGTTCTGTAGTTTTTCTTTTTTAGAAACGTCTAAATATGTTTTAGCCATTAGGGTAATGCTAACCTCAGAGAATGAATTTAAAAGTATTCCCTCGGCTTCTATTTTATGGTAGATATTGTAGAGAATTGGTATTATTTGCCATAGTGTGTGGGTGCTCACCAGAGAGAAGGATAGAGTGAAATCACTACCCCATCTGCCCTGGGGCTGATGGTTATGCTACAATTCCCTTATCCTTTATTCGCCTCTTGAGATTTTTGGGCATGCACACACATATGCCCAACGTGACTCTCAAGTTTGGAGCAAGACTCAAACCATCGTTGGTTATGTGGGAATTCAGAACCTTAACCACACCGCCACTGCTGACCCCAGTTCTAACATCCTTTTCACCTTGGTGTTGGCATCCCTGATTGTCTTTTCTCATCCAGTTTAAGATCTTTCTAGTTCTTACTATAAGTGAATTTTGGATTATTGGCTTACGCAGAAAAGTCTCCAGACCTGAACCTGGAACCTTCCCATGTGAGTCAACCTCGCGGACTCATATTTTACTGCTATCACATTGTCCAGGCCCCAATAAATAATGTTTTGATGAGATTAGTCACACTCATTCATTTACATGTTGCTCACAGCTGCTTTTGTGCTGCAGTGACCAAGGATGACTAATCGTATCAGAGACAATATTGTTTGCAAAGCCTAAAATATTTATTATCTGATTTCTTTGTAGAAAAGTTGCTGAATTATTTACATTTTGTTAACAGTGTTGGGTGGGGAACTTCCTCAATCAAAATGAAAAGGAAAATGCATATATAAATTCAGATAGACTGCCCAGTTTTAGGCCCTGGTGAGTACAGATTTTGTTGAAATGTTCTTCAGGAAAGATGGTGCTACCATAGAAGTATTTCTGGACTCCTACTACCTAATATCCATATTTTTACAAACAATAATCCTATTTTATTAATTCTAAGAAGTCATTTTTTCACTTTTAAATCTCTTTGATATAACTTGTGATCAATATCTTGTCATAGTTCAATTGCCAGAATACTTTTTTCTTTCTTTCTTAGTAATATAAAATAATGATGACCCTTACAATTAATGATATCTAAGACTTAATAAAATATTGATCGTTCTGGAGCAATAATAAGTAAATCCTTGTGTAGTTAAAACATACACACACACACACACACACACACACACACAGTTTTTAGTGAAATCAAAAGCTATTCAAGTTATACTGAAAAACTTTTCTGTAAACATTGACCTTAAAGCCATTTATTAAAGTTCTTGGTTAGTACAAAACCTTTTTCACTTATATTTTTTTAATTAAATTTTTTCTAGCAAAAAGTTTGCTAGAATTTTGCTAAAATTTTCTGTAAATGCTCTTCTTGACGGATGGAAAAGTGTTGAGCAGTGTTGTGTAATCCTTGGTTCTTTGGGTCCAGATCACTAAAATTAGAGATCTGTCCCTAGGCGCAAAATGAAAATCGCAACCACGAATGAAGCAGATAGAAAAGAAAGTTTAATAGAAAAGAAAGGAAAGGAAAGAAAGGAAGTACACCCAAAAGGTTGTTGGGCAGGCAGATTGCCAAGGGGCAACTGCGCCCGTTATTCTTATTACTAGAGGTCATGAATATTCATTAGTGGGCGGCCCCTTACACTGCCTATGATCTTCCTTTAAATTTGAATCCATACATTTCCTGCACCTGTGCACCTTCCTCACAGGTAAAGTGGGAAATTTGATCACTTAATTGTGTACGCCCAGTGCGAGTCAGGTTGCCTCAATTAGATCGCCCAATTAGTCTATCGTATTAATGACCAAAATGCTTGCTTGGGTCCTTTTGATAAAAGAAAATCTACAAACTATCCCTGTATGCTTTCCTCAAGCCTTAAGGAATTAATATGGCAAATTACCTCACCCTCCTGGCACCCGGGGTTAAGTGAGCCTTTTGCTTTTCTCTTAGGGCTGCCCACTCATGGCTAACTAACTGCCTACCACACTCTCACATATTTTTTCTACTGTCAAAATGTTCTTCAAGAAGCCTTACTATTTTGAAAATATGCCTTATTATGATTATACATATTTTTGTATATTTGTAACTTCTGTTTATATATTGGAATTGGATAACCAAGGTTGTAATGGTCATAATGTTGACTAATTCTAATCCTGAATCATAAACAGCAAGTCCAAAAGACTTGAAGAAAATTTAAAAATCACATCAATGGTACAACTTCCTATTTATCTAACTTTTCATGGGTGCTTAGCAGTTAGAAGAAGATTATAAGTACAGACAGATTTCATGATTAGAAGGTTCATTAGCAAGAAGGTGCAGAATACTAATCACAAGACTTTCATTTGCTCTGACAAGGTCTGACCTAGCTCGCATTCATCAGTGACAGTGGAATTGCTCCCTGGTGGTACCAACCATGGGCGATGCAGAGAAAACATGTTCTTCATGGTGGAATTCATCAAAACTGAGTGGAACCGCATCACACGCCATTGCATTCAGAAGCTCCCCAGAGAGGGGCTAGCGTCTTATCTGAGCCAGTTTGTGTGGTCTGTAAGAAGTAAAATGCTCAAGGGAACTTTGCATGTTAAAGAAAGTTTAAACGTTGGAACCCTGGAATAGCCACCATTACATGAATCTGCACCTTAAATGCATTCATTGATCTTGTGCAAGTGTTTTGGTCAATATGAAATTTGTAAGCATAGGGGTATACTCTCATATTAAATTATTTATGAAGTATAAATGTTAGAATTTCTTACAAATATTTTCATCTTAAAATATTGTGCTGCTAAAAGATTACTATGTTGGGACCAGCAGATGACATAAAGGTTACATCACTGGACTCCCATGTAGTTGACTTCAGTACAAATCCCAGACAAACTGGCTTAAAACTCACGCTGGGCATGTGTGCATGCATGCCAAAATCCCAAGAGGAGACTGGAGGAAAAGGGATTGCAGTATGGCCATCCCCTGGAGAGTGAGTTCTGGCTTTCTGTCTGTCTCTCTGGTGAATTCCCTGTAACAAAAATCTCTCTCTCTCTCTCTCTCTCTCTCTCTCTCTCTCTCTCAGAAAAACAAAAAAAAAAGAAAGAAAGAAAAAGGATTACTATGCTAACATCAATCAAAATTGCACATTTTAACTCTGAAAAAGCATATTCACACTTCAATTAAAAATAAGTATTTAAAAGTTCTTTTCCCAAATGTTATAATTTTCAAGGAAATATGCCCTTATCATCTAAAAGCATTTTACAAAGTTCCCATAGTTGTGCTTGGTACTGTGAAGGACAAAACAGAGCACTGCCATTTTTCCCACCTGCAAAGAACTTCTAATTTGTTATAAAATTAGCAAATTAGGTAATGGGAAGTTATATGAATAAAATATAATTGAGTGGAAGCTCTCAGTCTTTATAGTCAGACAAATCTGATTTTGAATCCTCTTAAAGATTATGCTGATAATCACTGTTTCTCCATACACCTCTGTTTTTGTCCTGGCAAATACCACTTTCTCCAGATTCAGTTGTGTGTTGATCCTTCATGCCTTCCTTTAATCTTGATATAGGACACAGAGAGAGACAGAGAAAGTTAGGAAGCGCCACCCAGAGGAGATGACCAGTCAAAATCCCTTCTCTATTGTCTTCTTGGGATCTTGGACTTGCATGCACACATGTCTAGAGTGTTTTTAAAACTGCTGGGTCCGGGACTTGAACTGCACTGTCTGCCATGTAGGATCTACCTGCTTTAACCACTGTACTATGAGCTGGTCCTCTTTAATCTTGTATTTAAAGTACTCTGTCAGCAAGTCCTTAAAATTTGTCCCATAGAAATTGCTTCCTCTCTAAGTTGTCAGTGCAATGTGGGCTTTCCTAATATCTTAGTGTTTTTTATTATTTATTTATTTATGTATGTATGTATGGATGTGTGTGTGTGTGTGTGTGTGTGTGTGTGTAATCATTTCAGCTAGTATTCTGCTATTAAGGAGAAGAATTAGAGCATCTGTTTTACCTGTTATATTCTTGTTATATTTTGCTCTATTTAAGTTCTCTATTAGTTACCAGAACTTCAACTGGCTTAATATCTGTAGAGTCATTATGATTTTAAGTGATGTTGACCCTTTATCTATAGTGATGCAGTCTTCCTGAAGTAACTCATGTTGGACCTAGCCCTGTATGGTTTGTTCATACCTTAGATTAGGGGCTAGTTATGTAATAAACATTTCAGGGATTGTGGGCCATATGGTGTCTGCTACAAATATGCAACCTTGTCATTGCAGTGTGAATATGGTCATAGACAATACGTAAATGGATGAACATGGCTGTGTTCCAATAAAACTACATTTATTAACATAGAAATTTCAGGGACCAGCAGTTAGCATAATAGCTATGTCGCTGGACTCCCATGTAGTCAACCGTAGTTCGAGTCCCGGACCTGGTGGCTTAAATTCACGCCAGGCACGTGTGCGTGCGTGCCCAAGATCCCGAGAGGAGAATGGAGAAGGGATTGCGGCGTGGCCATCCCCCCAGGGGGTGATTTCTCACTTTCTGTCTCTCTCTCTCTCTGTCTGGCGAGCGCACGTGCCCTATAGCAAAAACCTCTCCAAAAAAAAAAAAAAAAAAAACAAAACATAGAAATTTCAGATAATGTTTAAAATTTTCCAGAGTTTGTATGCTCTCAGTAGGGGAAGATAGATGATAGAGAGAGAGAAAGCACTTCTCATGGGCATGGTCACACCATGATTCCTTCTCTTCCATCTCTTCCTCCTATAAGAATTTTGGGAACACATACTCATGCACCCGCCTGCCATGTTTCTCAAGAAACCAGGTCCAGGACTCAAACCACCTAGCTGGCCATGTGGGATCCAGCCCATGTAGTCATCAGGCCATGGGCTGGTCCTGACTCTCAAGTAATTTTAATGTTGTAAAATATGATCATATTTAACATTTTTCAACTATTTACAAACATAAAATCTGCTCTTAGCTTTCAGATTTCCAAACAGGTGGTATTTAGAGTTGGTTTGTAGACCATAGTTTGCACACCTCTCATCCCCCCTTGCCTGAGATCAGTATAATCCCTATTATCCTGGTGATCCCATTTTTATCTCTCCTATCACAGCTGGAATTGTCGTTCTTAAATTTAAGCCACTAATCTGATTATGTCATTTCTGTAATAGGGTTCTCCAGAGAAAAAGGACCAATAGGAGATTTTAAATATCTGGTGGGAATTGGCTCGTGTGATTAGAGGTTGAGAAGTCGCAGGATCTCCGTTCTGCACATTGAAGAATTAAGAAAGCCGATGGCATGATTCAGTTCCAGCCTGAGGGCTGAGCACCAGCAGTGCCAATGTCCAAAGACGTGGATGCAGCGACTCAAAAGAAGAGCAAACGTCCCCTTCCTCTGTGTTTTCAGTTTTTTGGGGGGTCCTTGAGGGATTAAAGGATGCCCACTCACATTGGTGAGGATGGATCTTCTTTACTCAGTCTATCAATTGAAATGCTATTGTTTTCTAGAAACACTCTCATAGGCATACCCAGAAATCTGAGGGGACTTCAAAAAGTTTGTGGAAATATGGAATAAAAGTTCAAGTTCATGTTGGTGCAAATTATTTTGAAATTTATGTGTAGTTTCTTTTGTAATAGTCATTTTCCGTAAACTTTTTGAAGAGCTCTCATAATGTTGTGCCAGTTATCGTATTCCTTAACCCAGCCAAATTGACACATTAAGCTAACCATCACAAATCCTTATACTTTTTTATTGATTCTCCAAACTCCTTAGCATGACATTTTAGGTCAAAAATTCTGGTCTTCAGACATACTTTTTTTTTTTCCTTTTTTCTTTTTGCTATAGGGACATGTGCTCACCAGAAAAAGACACAAAGAGAGAAAAGTAAGAAATCAGCCCCTGGAGGAATGGCCACACCACAATCCCTTCTCCTCCAGTTTCCTCTCAGGATTTTGGGCATGCATGCATACACACCTGAAGTGATTCTCAAGCCTCTGGGTCTGGGACTCGAACTGTGTAGCCAGCCCTATGGGACCCAGCACCTGTCTGTCCATAACAGTTGCTGCCCCAGACATACCTTTTAATACTTCTCTTTTAGCATCCCTGAGTCAAGCAAATCCGAATTATTTGCTTATTCCACAAATGCATGCATATATTCTGTCCTCTCCTGAGTCTAGAATACTTTTGTTGTATTTTGGTACTTGACGGATTTTACCTATTATTAAAAAGTCCATTTAAAATAGCACATGTATAAGTTTGTCTGAATTTTCAGGGAGAACTAATCACTTCCTAAATTATGCTTTCATCACACTTTGTTTAAAAACAGTTGTATCCTGTTATAATTCATCTTATTTGTAGTTGCCTACATTGATTTTAATATGTGCTCTCTATGTAAGAGATGGGGTTAATTCATATTTTTCCTCAAAAAACTGACTCTCTGGGGCTTGACAAATGATATTGAATGTCACAACAAAGGAAATACATTTGAGTGCTCACATTGGCTTTATTCTACACAAAAATCTGTTTTTTAGAGAGGAGCAAAAAAGATACTCAGACCAAGCAAGCAATGTGTAGATTTATTCTTTCACAAAGCAACGAACAATTTGGTAAACAAAAAGTTGCTCTAAAATTGATTCGTTTTACATTTTCTTAATGGGTTTAGATTTTTAAGGCTATACTTCCATTTTCTAAAAATTATCAAAGTTTTAAAGAAATGATAGCTTTTTGGACGGGTAGCTTCTATTACGGCTGGTGAGTAGGCCCGGTGAGATAAAAAAAATCTAGGTCTGAGATTCTGAGCGCAATGTCCTAGGGATGCTTGTGGTGAAAGTGCTCCAGGCAGCTATTGATCCAGACTCTGAGCCTCCACTGTACTCTCTTCAGCCTCCCAACTCATACCGCTCTTCTCCTCCGCAGAGAGGCTAGATACATTTATTTATAGATGTAGTTCATGGGAAGCAAGCCACAGTACATGTATTTGATAAAAAGCTTCCTAGAAATTCTGCAGGCTCCTGTGCCTTGTGATTATTCACCTGGGAAGGCAACCTGCTCTCTCTGAAGAACAAGGTCAGCACATGAATCCCTTTGTATTTTTTGCCCTCCTTTGTCAAGAGCGATACTCTCACAAATTTCTATGCAATCATTATTTATAGTAGCAAGATATGAAAAGAATACTACAGGGAGCTCCAGGTTTCAGTCCAGGAAGGATTTTAGAAATGAATGTTGATATCATCAATGATAACTACACAAAATTGTTCATGTTCTTTTCTTTTCTTAGTAGTGTCACAATGACTTATGATGTGAATAGAACTTTTTTTTTTTTTTTCATTTTTATCTTTCCTACTTGATTCTCAAGCTCTGGCTGTTTCTGCTTTTCCATGCGGCTGCTGACTGAATGAGAGAAGCAAAAAGGCCATAACTGTTTGAGTTTCTGAGTAGGAGTGCAGACGAACTAGGATCAGTGCTGCAGCTCTAATCCTGTAAATGTTTTATTTTCTATTTTGCTGGAGGTCAGATGGTTGTCAAAAAGAAACAGTGTGGGAGAGGGGAAAACAACCGCTGGGGTATGATCATGCCGTAATCCCATCCCCTCCACTTCTACATCCCGTGGGTATCTGAGGAGACAAATGCACATATGCCTAGTATCTTTTCAAGCTGCCGGGCTGAGGTTTAAACCAGATGGTTGGCCATTCAGGGTCTGACTTTCTTAACCACTAGGCATGGGACCAGCCCAGTAAATCAGTTTTTTAAAATATATATTTATACATCTTTAAATATAATATTACAGGGTCTGAACAAAGTATGTTCATATATGCCACCAAGTTAATCAAATAATTGCTTGATCTTACTATGTAACTTCTCTAAGTATATCTTCCTCCTACAACTCTAGAAAATATCCTTTAGTTCAACTATGGTAGAATTTAGTAACACAGATACATACATTTTTAATATCCAATAATTTTGGGTAAGCCTTTTCTCTACCAAGCACTAATTTTTTCATCTGCTCCAATGTACAATGATATATCCCACTGGATTTTGTAATTGGTATTTTTTTTAATTTAAAAGCCTATTATGGATATGTTAACCTGTCATTTTTTTAAACTGCCAAAGGGCATGTGGGCTTACCAGAGGGAAAGCGAAAGAGAGAAAACACTCCCCCAGTGGCACATGGTCTTGCTGCATTCTCTTCTCTTCCATTTCTCCATTCTATCAGGATTCTGGATACACATAGACATGTGCCCAGGTTTTTGTTTTGTTTTGTTTTGTTTTTAAGCCACCAGGGCCAAGACTCAAACCATGGTCAGTGATATAGGATCTGGCTTTATGAACCAAGTAATGGGAATGGTCTCTGTCATGGATTCTTAACTGAATTTTTTTGAAGAATTATTGATTTATTTAATTCCATTTGTTATGATTATCATTTAATTTTACCAGAGAAAGAAAAAGGGAAAGAAAGAAAGCAAGCTGCCGGGTCCTGGGCTCAAACTATGGTCAGCCATGTGGGAATCCAGCACCTTTTAACCACTATGCCATCTGCCAGCCCCCCTTAACTGAACGTATTTTTTTTTTTTTTGAGAGGTTTTTGCTATAGGGCGTGTGCGCTCGCCAGACAGACAGAGAGAGACAGAGAGACAGAAAGCAGGAAATCACCCCCCAAGGGGGATGGCCACGCCGCAATCCCTTCTCCTCCATTCTCCTCTCGGGATCTTGGGCACGCACGCACACGCACCCGGCGTGAGTTTAAGCCACCGGATCCGGGACTCGAACCGCGGTCGACTACGTGGTAGTCCAGCGACATAGCCATTACGCTAACTGCTGGTCCCGGCTGAACGTATTTTTAACCAGGCCCTACAGTGTGCATTTGCTCCTTTTGGTTGACTCCACCCATCCCCCATCATTTGATAGCAGCATCCTAAATTCCTGTTGTGGAGTTACCGTGTTCTACTTGGTGTAAGTCTGTAGCCCTACACTGAATTCAAGGGTGCAGTGCTCTCCCATGGTAGGCCTCTCTGTCTCTCTCCCCCCACACTTTGACATAAAAATAGGAAGAATTCCTGGAATTCACTTTTCTCAGTGAATGAAATGACATGCCGTTCTACTGTCTTGACTCTGCGCCGCTATGATTTCTTTCTGTTCTAGCCTATTCTCCTGAGTCCTCATCTATCCTACCAGGCATTAAGTATCCCACTAATACATTTTCTATTTTCTTAAGGTAAATTGTTACTTACAACCTAAGAACTCTAACTTCTTAGATGTGAATCTGCACAAGGAAAATACTTTCCAGCTGTTCACATCCTGGTTGGAAATGAGCACTAGAAATTATAAGAAGGTTCAAAACTGCTCCTCTTGAAATTACCTGCTGAACTTGCTATTGAAAGTAGTTAGATTACTTATGATATTGTGTGATCAATAAAATGTTGGGGGAAAAGGATGGAAGACAACTGTATATAGCAGAGATAGTGTAATAAGAGGGTGGGAAAGGGCAGAGAGTCAAACATGGGGTAAAAAACATATATATGTATACATATGTATGAAAGTAGAAATGGAATATTATTGTTGATAACATGCATGATTAAGCCACTATGCAGTTTATTCTAGATGGGAAACTACATTTAGTATGTTGTGATGATGCTCAGGGAATGAATGTTAAGTAATTAAAAAAAAGTTTCAGGAGGAAAAAAAAACAGTAAAACTGTTCTTATCAAAATTTTTTAAAAAAATGCATATTTGATGACTGCAGTAAGCTATATAGCCCCAGCTAGGTACTACTTTATAATATGTTCATTCTACTCACTGAGTTTTATGCCTAAAGTCAGACTTGGGTTTATGTATAGGTATATATCAGCTGTGCTAGCTATTGGATATATTTAGACTGATTAAGTTCATTAGCAAATCAATTAAATGGGGGGGGCAAGGCATAGAAAGCAACCATGGATACCAGAGACAATGTGGGAGGAGGGTGGGACATGGCAGAGGGTAAGGGATAAGGAATCAAGGATGGCAAAACAAAGAACAAAGTATACGAGACATAAGAATTGGAAAATTATTTGCTGAAAACATGTATGTTGATGTGCTTGATTGAGCCAATACACAGTGTATTTTGGATGGAAAATTCATTAGTATGCTGTAATGATGTATAGTGAATTAATGTAAAACATAAATAAATTTAAAGAGAAAAAAAAAGAAATTATAAGAAGGAGTCCACACATCCATTTTGATTATGGGCACAGAAAGCCTGTTTCGGAGAAACAAGGGTGCTTCTGCCTGTCAATCAATTGCTTTGCTCTGGCTCGCTTAGATATAGTCCTGAGGAACTTCACACTGCCAGCTCAGTTTTATAGAACTGACATTTTTACCAAAGCTGTACAAGTTTGAAACTGGAATATTGGCCTAGAATGTGCTATTGCATGATTATCAAGCTTGCTCTGTCATTTTAATTCCTGTCACTCTCTTTTGGGGGACATATTTGAGAGCTGGCCATGCTGTGCAAAGGAAGCTGGATCACACGTGGCTGACCAGGGTTTGAGTCCTAGTCTGGTAGCTTAAAAAACACACCGGGTATGTACGTGTGTCGAGGACCCTGATGGGATGGCGAACTAGAGGAAAAAGGATTGATCAGGCCCTGCTGGGAGAGGGAGGTGAGTCTTTCTTTATCTTTCTATCTCACATGCACGCACTGCACACACATGCCTCTGGCATTTAAAAACAAGCACATTTGAGCTGCTACCCGGGCTAGTGGTTTTCTCTTCCCCATTCTGGGCTGTAGTCCCTGTTCTGGACATAATCTATGACCCTGATACCCTGGAGACCCTGATTATGTCACTTGTATCATTTTCTCCAGTGCCTCACAGCATGACAGCTGGCTGGAGTTCTTCTCTAAATGGACCATCTTAAATCCTCTTTACTCTAGGCACAGGTCCTTAGTACTGCTGCCACCACATGCTGTCTGCCATTCAAGCTCATAGAAACAGGCTCTGCTGTGTATTCTGTTTGCATATTCCTCATTCACCACATATGGGTGTGCTTTTCATAGCAAGTCGTCTTACGTATGTAATCATACATTTTGTATATTTATATTTCTAAAAAATTTCACATTACTTAACACTGAAACTCAAAGTAAACCCATATTTCATTTACTCTTCTGTCTTCATTAAATATTCCACTTAGCAAAGCCAGAATTTTGAGGTTCGTCCTGTATGCCTCCTCCCCACTCTTTACTCTCAACCAATTACTGAGCTCTGCTTTCATGAACTGATTCCTCTTTCTGAGAGTTTCTCGTATTCCAGTTTAGGCTCTTGTATATCTGACAGAAGAATTGCCCTAGCCTCCTTGCTTGAGTTTCTGCCTTCAGTTGTTCCCTTTCAAAGCTTCTCGGCTCATAGGACAATGATTAGTTTATGTACCATGTTTGATTCCCTACTTAAAAAACTCTAAGGACCTTGGAACCCCTGAAGTGGGATGGTTGCATCAGAATCACCTAGGGATCATTTCAAATACTCAAATTCTTTGCCCACGCTGGAGATTCCAGTGCCAATTTGAGACAACTGATCAACCAGCTGCTATCCAAATGTGGCTTTTCAAGACTTAAGCATGGTATTCATGCTCCTCTTCATTTTCTATCATTTTTCAATGTTTATTCTAACCTTGGAGTAACTATTTTAAAATTTCCACACTAATTATGCATTGATGACTCCATATCTTGCTGAATGATATTTTCTGGTCTAGAACAGCTGAACCTCTCCTCCACTTCCTTATTCAGATAACTAATTCTAGTTCATACTTCTCATCTTAGGGATCATCTTCTCAAATTAGGTGAGGGGCATTGTCTCAGTACACATAACATTTTCTCTTATAACTGTTACTTGGCGAATAATACAGTATACATTAGGCAGTAAAAGCCAAGCGGTTACATGGCTTCTTTGTTTTGAGGAGAAATTCTATTCCATATGAGTGGCGTGGCCTCATGCAAAACTCTTGTTGTCTCATTTTCATTCATAATAAATGTTTGTTAAGTTGTTAGCACTAACTGCCAAAAATCATCATCTCTAATTTATTGTCATCAAAGCAATTTTTCACTTTTATTTTTTGATATGTTAGGTTATTATTTAAAATATTAAATGTTAAATAACAATATTATTAAAAAAGCCAAAATCATGAAAAATAAAAAAATAAAAATTAAAAAAAAATACATGAACACAGAGCAAACAGCTCTATGTTGCCCCTTAAATGGTATTTGGTTTCAATAAACCCTCTGTCCAGAGATCTCCAAACATATTAGCCTGGAACACTTAATATTATAATATTAATATTTAAAAGACTGAGAAAGCCAAGAGTGATTCTGAACACAAGGCAATACTCCCAAGTTCCCAGATGTGTTAAAAAGAAATATGCAGAAATTTACATTTAATGTTACTTCTATTTTCAAAAGAAACTCACTACTGACATCTGAGGTGTTGGAGCTGTAAGTGAAAAAGGGAGTTCAGTGGGTGATTCAGTCTAACACTGCAGTGTATCTAGTGTTGCTCTGGATTAAGTTCTAAAAATACAATCGTGAAACAAACATTTTTGTCTTAGCTTGGTCTGGAACTATAGAAGCAGAATGGAAGATTTCAGTAATTTTCACTGTCCATAAGGTTATTTCCACTAAGATGCAAATGTTGAGCCAGCCAGTGGTGTGGTGGTAAAACATTTGGAACCCACATGGCTAACTGCATGGTTGGAGTCTTGGACCTGGTGACCTGAAGAACATGTTGGGTGTGTGTGCATGTGTGCTCAGAATCCTGAAAGGAGGGAGAAATAGAGGAGAAGGGATTGCGGCATGACCACTCCCCATGGGATGGAGAGGTGCTTGCTTTCTCTCTCTGCCTCTCTCTCTCTCTGGAGAGCATATGCACACTCTGACAACTTAATAACACAAATAGATTTCAAAGTTCTGTAATTATATGCACACACTTATGTTACTATGTGTGCAAAAATATATGCCTGAATTACATGTGTTTTCAGTTGCTTAGCCTGAGGACTACGGTGGAGGTCTTTTTAGGAAGATGAAGACCAAACTGGTTTAATAGGTAGACTTCCCAGACTGGGATTACTGCAGAAGCATGAAGAGATACACAAGAGTAAAGATGAAAACGGATTCCACAAGGCTTATTAAAGGAAGAATGTTCTAGAAATCTTGAGGAGGCTCTGGTCCCAGTGCTGCCGCTAAATCACCAGATGAGTCTGGGCACACAGAATAATTGTTCTGCATCTCAATTCTCCAACTCACCAAATATGGGGATTAAGGTAGGGGATTAATAATGTCTTTGTAATCTGAAGTTATTTTATTCTAATGATTAAATTGCTTGAATTAAAATTATTTGCCTGAGGGGAGAACATTTTAAAATAAATATTACCATAAATTCTTAAAAAAAGGTAATTTTACATAGATAAACTTTATTTTAGCAAGTAAAACCCTCTTGCAGTAAGCCAGAGAATAACACTGGTAAAAAAAAAAGATATTAAAATATTACAGCCCACAAAATGTATAGACTTTAAAATATGTTATTTATAAACACCTGACAGAAGTACAAATATTACACAAGCTTGGTTATTTTCACTGTATTTTAAGTGTAACGAGTGACCAATTTTAACAATGGGATAGGGTTGTGTACCAGTACCAACATCAATAAGGCATTCTAGTTTTAACGAATGAATGCTTCTATGAGGTGTCCCACAATCACAGAATTTTAAGGACTTGAAAAATTTAATCTGCAGAAAAATATTGTAATATTTAGAATAAGTATATTTTAAAGATTAGACCACATGTTTGCTTTTATCAATTACAGTAAAACGAAAATTCAAGAACCCCCAATGTAAAATATCACGAGTAGTGTATAAAATGACTCTGGATTTATGGATTAAAAAAGACTTCTAAATAGCTCTTATGACTCTGTTCATTTTATTCAATAGCTTACTTTTTCTTCTATTTTAGCCTAACTTATCGACAACAGAAATCTGAGCTGAAAGAACAGGGTTTACGAATAGAAAAATTTGACTTGTCTGTGAATTGCATTTTGAAGAAACAAGTACATATGTGAGGGATATGAGGTGTCCTTTTCAAAGCTGCCAAGTCATAATGAAGTGTGCCAAGACAGTGACCAGAAGTTGATTCCTTTATAAAGAGCGATTAAAGACAGTAGCTGAATGAAGGCCCTGTGAGGAGGCCTTAATAGAAAAACTAGAAGGCAATGTCTGGGGTGGGGTGGGGGGATGAGTCCAGTCCAGCCTGAGAACAATCTGCACCAGGTTTGAAAGATCACCCCATCCTCCTGTGTGAGTGAGTTACTGAGAAGCACAACTGCTTTTTGAATCTAAGTCCCTGTGTTTTCCAGGAAGGGGCCCTGAGAGGGTGGGACAGAGATGGCACCCAGGAGCTCTGAGTCACCTGCTCCTTTCTGAGCCAGACAGGGATCCAGAAACAGACTGGGGCCAGACCACCATCCAGGCAACCTAGGAGGATGCTCTGTCAGTGAGCCCATGGCGTGTAAGAAAATGAACCACCTTCTCATCATCTACCTCAGCGTCTTACTGCTCACCTACATAAAAAGTAAGTCTCTCTCATTTATGGAACTTTTGGCACTTTTCCTGGCTTGTTCCCGGCTTTTTCTATGTCTTGCAAAGAGTTTGTAATGTTGTATGTGCTACAAAACACAATGCTGAAAAAAAGAAGTTTTTGATTTCTGTTTGGTGTGAGCAAGTGTCCTGTGTTAAACAAATCAGTGATACAAGTCAATGTAAATAGTCGATTTCATGATTCTGTGACTTCCAATAGGTATGTAGGTGTAGAAAAAAATAGTTTTAAATCTGTTTAGTGATAAGCAGGAGAATGCAATGGCACATCGAAGAGATCCTGTTGTGTTTGTACTTTTACAAAATAGATTTGGCACTTCATAACTGATATTCTCTCCGGAGAAGTTATTCATAAGTTTTATTGCATTTTATTCCCACCTGCCATGTATTTATCTTCACCTTTAAAGAAATCTAATAATCAAAAGAATAGTCTCAATGTTCCCCAAAGGGCGATGGCTCCAAGTGTCTCTTTTACTAGAGAAATGGGCTTCTATTATATGTGCTTCTGTTTTACAAATGAAGGTTTTATTTTCCAAAATAGAAACAAAAGCAGTTTCTGGGATGAACTTGTCAGATGTATGGTTGTTTGGAAAATTAGAGACCCAACGGCCCCAGCTGTGGGTTTATGAAGACCCGTAGCTACTGAGCACGTTTAAAAAGAAGACAGGGAGAGTGTGTGCTTGTGAAAGGGCTGTGTGATTTGTGTCTGTTGAATCTGAATATCAATAAGACAGAGCATGGAGCAGCTGCTGGTTGAACAAGACGCTTGGCACTAGCACACAGAATTGTGTAATCTGGGTCACCTTCTGTGGCTGCACCAGTGAGATTGTTACTTACAAGTTCACAGTCGAACATCAATCAGAGACTGAGTGAAGAGGGAGGACGGTGCCATAGCTAGGTAGCTGAAGAAGAGTCCAACTGGTCAAACTTTCGACACTTTCCTTGAAATTTAAAGGGGCGCCAGTCAATAGGAAGTGTGGAAGACACAAGTTGTTAACTTTCGCTTACACTGAGTTGTTACGTTACCCTATGATATGTTTCTGTTCCTTTTGGCTAATTTATTTATTTTTAGTTTTTTTTTTTTTTTTTTTTTTTTTTTTTTTTTTTTTTTTTTTTTTTTTTTTTTTACCATAGAGCATGTGCGCTCATCAGAGAGAAACAAAGAGGGAAAGTGAGGAATCACACCCCCCCTCCCGGGAGGAATGGCCATGCTGTAATCCCTTCTCTTTATTCTTCTGTAGGGATCTTGGGCATATGCACACACACACACACACACACACACACATACACGGCATGATTTTCAAGCTATCAGGCCCATGACTTGAACTGTGGTTGGCCATATGGGAGCCCAGCACCTTAACCACCATGTCACCCGTTAGCCTACATTATGTTGCGTTAAGGGAAGATAAAGGGAGAGAAAAATAAGACAGAACATGAAAGACCAAGTGAGTTTATGGTACATGTTATAGCAAAGAGCTTTATCATTTCTATGAGACATATATTCAAACTCCTAAAGTTGGCTGAAATTGTTTTTTTTTTTTTAAGTTTACCTGTTTTGGGGGCCAGGAGGTAGCATGGTGGTTAAGGCACTGGACTCCCACATGGCTGATTGCGGCTCAAGTGCTGCACTGGAGGCTTGTTTTCTCACTTTCTCTCTCTCTCTCATTTTCTCTCTCTGTCTCTCTCTGGTGAGTGTGCATGCCCTACAGCAAACTTTTAAAAATAATAATAACAATAAATGAGTAAAATTAAATAATTCTAAAAAAAAAAAAAAAAGTCACCTATTTCTTTCACGAGTGAGCAAGAGACCAAGTAAGAAAGAGAGACAGTACCCCTAACAGGAGTTCAATGCTGCAGTTCACTCCTAGGCTTCAGGTAGCTGGGAAAAGGCATGCTTATTCAGGGAGTGCACCGGACTTGAACCAGGAACTTTCCCATGAGGGATTGGTTCCCAGAACTTGGTGCTGTGCTGCCGTGTCACTGTTGGCCCTGCTGCAGTTTGCTTTCCAAGAGAATAATATGCAAGTTCCAAAGCATACATCTCTTTTTTCAAAGACATTGTAATTATGAATTGACAATCATATATTGTTTGGTTTCTCTCTCGGTGGGTGATTTTATAGATAGACTCCAGAGAAATACTTTGTAATTAATTTATTTGTTATCTAGCACAATATTTTTATTAGCTTAATGAAGTAATCTGGATATTTCATTCTACTGAATTTTTAAGCAGGCAGACTTTCATTTGCATTTTATAGTTCATATCAAGGTATAACAACATTGCCTCTAGTCAAAGACTACTTTTTCTTCTTTAACTTGACTTTAAACCTTTCAGCTGGCCTAGTCACAGAGTGTGAGCTGCAGGGCAGCACTGCAAGAAGCTGGGGCTGCACGGGAAGCCTCGGGTCAGTTCCTGGACCAATCTGAACAGGTGGGGAAGCAGGAAGAGAGGATTGCAACTGTGAAATCCTATCAAAAATGCCTCTCTCTCTCTCTCTCATAGAAAAGCAGAGCAACAAAATCTCTCAGTAAGGCATCAGTCTTCTTTTCCACCCTTATTACTTAGTACTTCTAACATAAATCCTAAGATTCAGCCAAATGAGTAAAATAATATCTAATATTAAAAAAAGGGCTAACATTTTCTTAAGCATTTTATATACACTATAGTTCATTTAATTTTCACATCCCTGTAAGATAGAAACTATTATAATCACCCACATCTTACAGAATAGGAAACCAAGACTCAAATTGCTGCACCAGTGGATCTCAAACGTTGATGTCTAGGATAGCTGAAATGCTAGTTTAAGATCAGCCTCCCAAGTCCAGCCAGATATCACCATATTAGAAAGGTAAGTGACTTCTAGCTATGTTTCATTAGTCTGTTACAAATTCACTATTCAGATCCTGGACCCAGCAACTTGAGAAACACTGCAGGATTGTATGCATGCACACCCAAAATTCCAAAAGAAGGGAGAAATGGAGAAGAAGGAATTGCAATATGATCAGGCCCCATGGGGGATGCTTTCTCGCTTTCCTTCTCTCTCTCTGTGTCTCTCTGGTGAGTGCACAGACCCTCTGGCAAAACTAAAACAAAACAAAACCAGCCAGAAGTTTATGCTCACGTAGGTCTAGAGGCTAGAAGTCTGAGATGAAGTGTTAGCGGGCCTTGCTCCCTCTGTGGCTGCAGCTGGAATCCTTACTGGGCTCTCCCAGCTCCTGGGGAGGCTTTCAGTCCATGTTGCTCCTCGGCTTGCAGCTGCGTGCATCAGTCTCTGTCCTCACATGGTGCTCTCCCTTTTTCTGTCTGTCTATGTCTCTTCTCCTTTCAAGTCAGTTATTTTTTTTAAAAAAATTGGGTATTTGAAATCAGCCCTGATGGAAGTAACTGCATCCTAGAATCTTGCAAGAAGTTATTCATACCAAACCAACTGTCCATTCCACCTTTAAAACTTTTCCAAATTAAAAATGTTTAGAATTTCAACTGATAATGCATTCTCGTGACCAAAGTCTACAGAAGCAGAAGTTACTGATATGTAACCAGAGGTAACCTTGTTAGTCTCTTTGGTTGTCCACATAAGTGTCCTGATAATTCCCAGATGGGTGATTCTCTTTTGTCTTATTCAAAATTCTCTGGAGCTTTTGAATAATTAAACTTTGGGCAAATTAGTGAGTGTGGAGTGCTAATGAGGGAGTTTGTGGTTCAGACTCGGTACTATTCAGTTTGCCTTGCAGAGACCAGCTCTAAACAACAGCAGCCATGTCTGGTCAGATGCTCTTAGATTTGTAGTTCTGAACACAAAGAGGTAAAATAAAATGAACTCTTGGCAAATCAAGCATCTCTACTAGAAAAATCAGCGATAACTTCATACAGATAAGGTAAACTTGTGATTTCATACATGTCTATAATCTTAGTCATCCATTATCTTTTCTTTTCTTTTTTTTTGGAGAGGTTTTTGCTATAGGGCGTGTGCGCTCGCCAGACAGACAGAGAGAGACAGAGAGATAGAAAGCGAGAAATCACCCTCCAGGCGGGATGGCCATGCCGCAATCCCTTCTCCTCCATTCTCCTCTCGGGATCTTGGGCACGCACGCACACGCGCCCGGCGTGAGTTTAAGCCACTGGGTCCGGGACTCGAACTGCGGTCGACTACGTGGGAGTCCAGCGACATAGCCATTACGCTAACTGCTGGTCCTTCCCATTATCTTTTCTTTTAATGTAGTCACAGAACAAATATTTAAATGAAGTCTCAATTTTTAAGTACATAAAGTCAGTAAATTCAGATTCTGGCTCTAACCCATCATTAGTTAGCTGGGCATCCATAAATTCATCATTTAAATTTTCTAAATATCTAAGTTTTCACTTATAAAGTGATGGGATTAGATTGTATAATTACCAAGTTTCCTTCAAAGTCTATGTTTTAAGATTTCAAATTAGGGATCAGCAGATAGTGTAATTGCTACATCGCTGAACTCCCATGTGTCAACCGTGGTTCAAACCCTGGATCCGATGGCTTAAAACTCACAATGGGTACATGTGCATGCATACCCAAGACCCAGAGAGGAGAATGGAGAAGGGACTGTGGTGTGGCCATTCTCCTTGGGTGTGGGGGGGAATTTCTCGCTTTCTGTCTCTCTGTCTCTGGCAAGCATATGTGCCCTATAGCAAAAATCTCTCTCTAAAAACAAGCAAACAAATAAGATCTCATGATTATTCTAAGTTATCATAGAGATTGATAAGCAAAGAGTGATTTTAGTGACCTTACCGTGCATGAGGCAGCTTTCAGTAGTTATATTATAACAGCGAACACACTCAACATCGTAGTGTTAAACAACAGGGTTTGCCTTGTCCCACCACATACTAAGTACAGATTGACAGCATCTCCACCTTATTTGTCTTCTTCATTCCTCCAGTCTTGTGTCCCCGACACACATTCATATGTTGACATCCTAACCCCCAACATAATAAGGTTAGGAGATGGGGCCCTTGTGGGGTGATTAGATCATGAGAGTGGAGCTCTCACAGATGGGATTAGAGCTCTTATAAAACAGCCCTCTGAGAGAGACATTGCCCCTTCCACCATGTGAGGACACAGGGAGAAGGTGGGCATCTTTCTATGAACTAAGAAGTAGACCCTTACCAGGCACCAAATCTGCGAGTGCTTTGATCTAGGACTTGCCAGCCTCCAGAATGGTGAGAAATCACTTTCTCTTTTTTTTTGGGGGGGGGGGAGAGGTTTTTGCTACATGGTGCAT
Source organism: Tupaia tana (assembly GCA_026018925.1). Classification (NCBI taxonomy): domain Eukaryota; kingdom Metazoa; phylum Chordata; class Mammalia; order Scandentia; family Tupaiidae; genus Tupaia; species Tupaia tana. The sequence goes on along the minus strand of JAKSZU010000007.1, from coordinate 158,926,985 downwards.
CTGCTCGCCAGACAGACAGAGAGATACAGAGAGACAGAAAGCGAGAAATCACCCCCCAGAGGGGATGGCCACGCTGAAATCCCTTCTCCTCCATGTTCCTCTCGGGATCTTGGGCACGCACGCACACGCGCCCGGCGTGAGTTTAAGCCACTGGGTCTGGGACTCGAACCGTGGTCGACTACGTGGGAGTCCAGTGACATAGCCATTACGCTAACTGCTGGTCCCAAGAAATCACTTTTTCTTGTTGATAAGCCACATGGTCTATGAAACTTCTTATGATCACCTGAACAGACTAAGGCATTCATCTTAGGACACAGTGATCACTATTTAGAGAATGTTGTCGTGGTACAGGAAAGGAATGTGGCAGAACCATGAAGCTGCACTGTGACCTTCACCACTGTGGCCCACACCTCATTGGTCAAAGCAGGTCTCATGGCTAAATCTGCTCTGGACTAGGGAGGGGTTAAGATAAAGAACAAATGGGACAAATAATATTGTCTACTCCATCTTTCCTCTTGTTTTCTGCTTCCAGAGGGCAATTTCTAAGCAAATTTATTTAAATAACCATTAAAGACAAATATTAGAAATTCAAAAAATATAGGCAACAATTTTGTTTTAACAACTGCTCATTAAATAGTTAACAGGAGCAAGGTATTAACGATAGAGAAGGTAATTGTTCTTCAGCGTGTGCACTGGTAGAGTAGACAGATATAGAAAGGCTATTCACACATTGTTTTCTGAAAAAGTAGTTATACTTAAAGTATTGTCTGAAGTCTGTGCATTGATCTGGGTATTCTTTCAGATGTAGATAAAGATAAACATCTTATTCAGAAAAATCAAATTAGTCTAATGATATGAATCAATCTTTTCTGACAGGAGACATAATCAGGCTTGCTTTGAAATCATTGACCCCAATTAAATTAATTATGCCTTGAGATTAAGGTCAATTCAAATTTGTAGAATAGCATATGCAGGTTATAGATTAGAAATTGCTATTCCTTGGGAGCGGCAGGTGGTGTAATGGTTAAGGTGCTGGACTCTCCCATGGCCCTCCCAAATTATGGACTCAGCAGCTTGAAAATCACACCGGGCATATGTGTGTGTGTGTGTGTCCAAAATCCCAAGAAGAGACCGGAGGTTCTAAAAGGGATTGCTGCGTGGCCATCCCTTCTGGAGGGTGAGTTTTCACTTTCCCTCTTTCTGTCTCTGTGGCTCTCTGGCAAATACATGTGCCGTGTGGCAAAACCTAAAAAAAAGAAATTGCTATTTTTCTCCAACATCATCCCATTGCTCATAGCACCACTATGAGATTGGGTGAGGAAAGAGAAGAGAAATAAAATTCAAAGGTTTATATTTTAAACATCCATGCCCAAAATATGCACCAAACACACTGTTACAGAAAATTCTGGTTCAGCCACAGTGGCAAAGTGTGGGGAACTGCTGTGCAGTGCTGGAGACTAGGTGGGAAACTTCTAGATTTGTGTTCTGGTCTTACCGGAACGTTCCGGGTGCAGCTGTGGGCATGCTCCTCCTCCTGGCTCCCTTCAGGCTCACAGGAGGATGGCAGCATGAAGACCCTGTGGGTGGTGTCCATCTCTCTCTGTTTCTCTATCTCAGGAAAAAAAAATATATACTTATAAAACAAAATAAAGAGCCAGCTGGTGGCATGAAGATTAAAGCATTGGATCGCACATGGCTGACTCCGTGGTTCAAGTTCTGGACCTGGTGGCTTGAAAGACAAGCTAGGTGCATGTGCCTACATATCCAAAAGCCCGAGAGGAGAATATAGGAAAAGGGACTACAGCATGGCCATTCTTCTTGGGGGGTGATCTCTCACTTTCCTTTCTCTCTGTCTCACTCTGGTGAGTGCACATGCCCTATGGCAAGACTAAAGCCAAAAACCAAAAGAAAAAAAAATTTAGCTAAAAAAGAAAACAATTAAAAAGAAAAAAACAAAAAAAGAAGCTGTTTATCACTTTTATGGACTAAGGGCTTTAAGAAAAGTCTCTTTAATCTGCCCAGTCTGATTCTATTTCTACATTTTCTCCTAAATAATCATATGATAATTAAGAAATAATTATCTCTGCTTATAAACTTTAATAATTATAGAAATAAATGGAAGTTCTCTTCATTACCCTCATTTATCCGGTTTCTTTTGTTTCCTGGCTTCCTCTGTACGCCTTCATGGAGCACTAGTAACAAGGAATGTGTGCTGCTTAATTCCCTCTGCTCAGCTAGCTCACATGCACTGGTATTGCAGCGCCTTCAAGTTCAGATCAGCCTTTGAGCTAAGGGGAAGTTTGCATGAACTTGATGTTTTCCTGATCTTGAAGAAACACAACTGTGTCCATACTTAGGGACTTGCTCACCATAGTGGAAGCCACCTAGTATCCCTTACCCTTTCATTCTCGTATTCTTTGGTTTGGGAGATAATTAATGTCCCATTTTTTAAAAAAGAATTATTTTATTTAACTTTATTTATTTATTTTAATTTGACTGGAGAGGGATAGTGTGTGTGTGTGTGTGTGTGTGTGTGTGTGTGTGTGAGAGAGAGAGAGAGAGAGAGAGAGAGCGAGCCACTAGGTCCGGGACTCAAACCATGGTCGGCCATATGGGAGTGTACAGTGCCCTTAACCACCATGCCACCTGCTGGCCCCAGGTTTTTTGTTTTGCCTTTTTAAAAGGGATTTAAAATGTCTCTTGCCTATCAGATACAACTAAACTCCGTTACCCTTCTTCTCTGTGTCAGACATGATGCTGAGTGTTCTTAGTTTTTCTCATTTAATTCAAAGTTGGTGATGAAGGTATTATTTGCACCGTACAGAGAAATCTAAGGCTTAGAGAGGACAAGTAAAGCCACTGCATACTTGATTTAGATACCTAAATTTTTTGTTTAATGTGAGTAGTTTTTACATGGCCATGTCACACAGCTGGAATTTGGAAATACCAATTTCACTGTTCGTAAGACCTTCTTTCTAGCCTTGGTAAACTGGGCAATTTAAACTTTTGGTCCTTTTGAATTAAATAGTCTTTTTATAGGTACTGTGTGAAAGTTCTACATCTAGGCATACTTAGCTTCCTGTAAATATAATTGATAATTGTGATTCAGAAAACACAGGTGAGAGAGATGGGACAGGAAGACCATCAATCAAGTTTGTAAATAGGTTTCTCCTAAGAATAGTGGCTGTTACTGAAACCATACAAAATAAGGGAAGTAACTATTGTCCATCGTGTATTTATCACCAGCTACATGTGCTACAAGTGTAATTTCAAATATCAACATACTGTATGCTTTCAAAAGACATTTATTATGTTACCAATGGTAGCATTTCAAAGGGTCTTGAGCTTTGGGAACAAACCAGCTCTTAAAATCCCAAATATTGTTCCGAATATGTATATACGCTCCCAAGCACATTTCTCTAAGGCTCTGAAAAACAAACAAACCCTCATAGGTAATCATGTGTCCTGGAAGTGCTTACATTGCAGATTGTCACAAAGGTAGACTTTATTCATTCTTAGGGTCAGAGCTGAGTCCTCACTCACTGATTCTAAATGGCCATTGAACATATCCTACGTACTGTTAATTACAATGGGAGTAGTGAAGAAAGGGGAAAAGTCACTAAAACAACTTTACCTGATGGATCAAAGGGCTTGAATATGAAAGTTTGTACTCACTGTTCCAGCAGTACTACTAGGAAAAACAGTTGACAATGAGGATAAAGATGAACGCGGAAAGGTAGCCATAACATTATGTATAAGAGTGTAAAGTTGCTGGGCGTGCGTGCGTGCATGCCCAAAATTCCAAGAGGAGAATGGAGAAGGGATTGCAGCATGGCCTTGCCCCCCCGACTCCGCCTGGGGTGGGGGGGGGGGAGGTGATTTCTCACTTTCTGTCTCTCTGGGAAATGCATGCACCCTATAGCAAAAACCTCTCTAAAAGAAAAAAAAAAAAATGTGAAAAGTTAGAGGGCCAGCCAGGTGGTATGGTGGTTAAGGTGGCTGGATCCCACATGGCTGACTATGCAGTTTGAGTCCCAGGCCCGGTGGCTTGAAAAACTTGCCAGGTGCATGTGTGTGCATGGCCAAACTCCTGAGATGAGAATGGAGAAGAGACTGTAGCGTGACCACACCCCCTGGAGGTGATTTCGCACTTTTCCTCTCTCCCTCTGTCTCTCTCAAGCTAATGCACATGCGCTATAGCAAACAAACAACAAGACTGAAAAATTAGAAATAATCTTATTGCTATCAATCACATTTGCACATTTATACTTAAGAAACTATTGAGTTGTCAGAGAAATTATGACACATTTTTGCATAAAAAGACATAGAAAAAAATACCTCACGACTTTTTTGACACCCTAATAATTGAAACATAAATTGCATTGCTTTTTGTTACAATTTCTAAAGTTACTTTCAAAGAAAAGGATAATCTAACAATTAACAGTAAATTAAAGCAATTTAAATATGTTCTGGGATCTCTTAAGAAACACACACACACACACACACACACACACACACACAAATCCAGAATATAATGCACAAGAAAATGTTTTAAACTACTGTCTCCATTTGTATGTTCTCAGTATCTCCCACAACTTCCTAAAGTTCAATCTCTCAGCCTCCCCAAACATCCTTTCTCTTGAAATCTTTATAGATTCTTCCTTTTTTTTCTCCTCTTAAAAATAAATCTAGGTCTCTTGTTCTCTATCCCCAAGTTTCATTTCTGTCTTTCTCTTTTCTTGAGTCTGCACCTCAAAAGCCCAGGAACAGGCAAGCAAGGGTATAATTTCTCATGCAGTTTAGGGGAAGGGAAAGAAAGATGAAGTTGTGTACTGCAGTGAGTGAGGAAGGAGGGAAGACTATTACCCCTTATTCAAAAAGTTCATTTTTGTCCCCAAAAAAGGTTAAGTGAAAAAAAGTCCAGCAGGATATCAAATTGTAATGTAAATTTGCAGTGTAAGAAATATGTATAGAGGGACCAGCAGGTAACATGGTGATTAAGGCACTGGACACTCTCATATGGCCAAGCATGGTTTGAGTCCCAGACCTGGTGGCTTGCTTTCTCACTTTCCCTCTATCTCTATTTCTCTCTCCCTCTTTTTCTCTCTCTGGTTAAATTAAAATAAATGAACGAATAAACTTTAAAAAAAATAATGTATAGAAAACCAAAGAACAATTTTTTAACAATCATCACTGGGTGCTATAATTATGAGGAATTGCAATGTTTTTCTTTAATCTTGTCATAATTTGGCCAAGTATATTTGAAAGTCAGAAAACATTATTTATATTAAAATAAACTTTATTTAAAAATAATTTAGATATTCTAACAATAAATTTTAAGTCTCAGAACTTCTGTTAGCAGAACTAGCTATATAGAGACAAAAATATTAGTAAATAATATTTATTAATATTGGTTATTTTGTCTCTTTTAAAAAATTGTTTGCTATAGTGCACACACACTCACCAGAGAGAGACAGGAGTGAGGGGAAGTGAGAAAGCACTCTCCAGGAGGGATGGCCACAGCACAATCCTTCTCTTCCATTCCCATCTTGGGATCTTGGACACGTATGCACACACAACCAGTGTGTTTTTCAGGCTGCTGGTTCCGAGCCTTGAGCTGCACACCCAGCCTTCTGGGGTCCAGCTGCCTCACCCACCACACCACGAACTGGCCCAATATTATTTTTAAGATGCTGAAAATATTTACTCATTAAACAGATACCAGTTTTGAAAACCTAAGAAATGAGACATAATGGATTTCAATGGCAAGCTATGCGACTTTGAACTGGTTCACTTAAGCTTTATGTTTTCTCATCTGCAAAGTGTAAAGGGTGATTATTTTCAATTGCATTGTAGTTCTGTGAGGATTAAACAAAATAATGTATGCGTGACACTCTGCTCTTCCAGCTCTTAACCTGAGATTGACAAAGACGCTCCAAATTCATAATAGGTTTCATCAAGCACCAAGTTTATCTTGGAGAAACAATACAGGACAAGCACCATAGCATGTGCATCCACATGGCAGGTCCCCTCATTGCTAGGCACAGCTGTGGTTGTCCCAGTGTCCCATTCTGCACTCTGGATGTGTGCATCACAGGAACGAAGTTGACTGACTCTAACTCCAGCATAGGAGAACCATCAGCTCTCTGGTCCCTTCGGTTTTCATTAACGTATTGAACCATGTGTATGTAACTCAGGAGTCCCATTTAATCAGGTCTATGTGATTAGCCCCACTTCTCTAGGGCAGCTCTATTTCATGAGTTCCCACGTAGTCATTAAACATTCTTGCCAGTGAGTTACATACAAGTGTTTAGTTTTGTACGTGGGACCCTCGTCTTGCATCTACCGAGGTGAATTTCTGTTCCTAGGTTGCTTCTGTAAACCAAGGGTCAAATCTTCAGGCATTCCTGACGCTAGAGACAAGGTCAAAGAAATAGCTGTTAGTCCTTTCCTGGCATATAAAATGCCCAGGAGTGCCTGACACATGGTAAGCAAGTAAAATTTTAACAGAATTATTGCATTTCTCTCTTAAAGACTGGCAGAGTGTTTATGGTAATACTGTAATTGTTCTTAAAAAAAAAAAAAAAGAAGGGAATCCACTACTTGGTGGGAATATCTTTTCTTTATTGATAGTTTTTCAAAATGATGATTACTAAAGTCAGAGGTCCTCTCAATGCCTCTGTCAAAATCCTCTCTCGTCTAATAAAATGAAAATCTATGATGTTCTTCAAGTGATGTTGTGCTACAGGTTAACAACCGCCATGGACAACTTTAAAAGTTCACTCTAAGAGAATGTTGGATGATGGTGAGGGGGCCTTTGTACGCTCCCAGGACTTCTTAGCTGGCACGATGAGTCATAACTTTTCTTTTGATACAGGCTTTGTTTGAGAAAGTGTAGTCCTCTCCCTGTACTCATTGTAGGCCAGGACTGTTCCCAGTTGCTCAGCCTCTTTCTAGTTCTTTAGAGGAGGGACTAGCTTGGTTTGATGTTCAAGAAATGGGCAAAGCCACCAAAAGGGAATATTTATTTTTTTCTATCATGTGCATGAACCTCACTGTTTATGTTCTGGAGAGCAGGAAGAAGGCATCCTTTGGAAGAGCTGAGTTGTTGTTGTTGTTGTTTTTTTTTTTTTTTCAATAGCAATACCAACAAATTTACTTATTGAGGACCAAGTATTTGTGATTCTGTATATGTAACCTCTGAATTTTACAAATCTTCTGCAAGGTATCCATTATTTCTACATAAAAGTGGTGCAATTATTCTCATTAAAGTTAAGTGACTTGACCAAGTCGATAAAGTAAGAGACAGAGTCAGTATTAAACTAAAACCTTTTATTATCTCCACTAAAGCACTCTACAGGTCTTGATAACTATAGATCTCAGATAACTAAACATATACTGAATGATCAATTATAATATTTGCCCTAGTAATAGCGTAAGTGGATTTTAACTTTCTATGCAAATTATCCTGATTATTAAAGAGCCTACACCCCTGGGGAAAAATTAAATGAAGCACATTCACACAGAATATGGTAAAATCCTAGAATTCATCTTCAGTATTACTGCAATTTATTAGTGCTCAAAGACCACTGGGTACCTTGGATGAGCTCTAAATGCACCCTCCAGCTCTGTGATTTTTATGAAGAAATCAATGACCTGCTTCTCATTGTTTGCATTATAATTTTATAAAGTTTTTCGTTTATATCCATAATTTAATGCAAAGCCCTATGGTCATCAGAAGCAATGGATATTTAATTTGATTATGGAAGTATTTGAATCATTATGTTCCTGGTTCAAGGATAAAAGGAAAATTACTTGGAATTCTATTAATGTTCTCCTTTATAGAGTGTTGGGCAATTATGAACACAAAGTTCATAACAGACAAGAAAATTTTCAGAGTAAATTTAGACCAATCGATTCTTTTAATATGCAATATTCATATGCCTTTGTGAAATTCCAAAAATTCATACTTGTATCATATATTCATTCATAGGTCATAGGATGGGTAAAATGAATTCCACATGAATAAGTAACAGGGAGGGAGGGAGGGGATCAAGGGGAAAAATAAAGAAGTAAAACATTTAAGGGACACAAAAGTGGAAAATGATCTGTTGGTGATAACACATATAGTTATATCTTTGACTAAACCACTATACAGTGTATTTGCAGTGGGTAAACTCATCTGGTTTACTCTAATGATGCACAGTGATGGAATGTAAAATAAATAAATAAAGTAAAAAGAATTCATTAGAAAATGAAATGTTGTATATTTTAGAAACCAAAGGGCAGCATTTGATAATAAAAGGCTGAATTTGACAAATGAGTTGGAAAGGTGTCTTATTGATGGTTCCAGCTCCAAGAAGCGCAGAATTCTCTTCAACCCATGGTAACCAGACTTGATGTGGCCCCGAGAGCCTGTTGCAGCACCCAAAATTTCCCCCTCAGGGTTTGTCACTTTTTTAAGTGAAAACACTCCAGAAAGTTTCACTTAAAAAATGATAATTTTATATTAGCCCACCAATTCCTCAACATAAATTTACTTTCAGTTTCATAACTTAAAGTAGGGACTTGAAGCAACAAGACACAGATAAACCGTGGAGAGTTTGGAAAAGATGTTAAGCACATGAAATTGATTATGAAGGCCCCTATCAAGGAACCCCTGACTGACCCAGCATCCTGGAGTGGAGGTGGGGCCCACTGAGTTTCCACTGTGAGGGAGAGAAGTATCAGACAAAGATGTTGGAGATGCAACACAGCTTACCCACGGCTGGCCTGTGCAAGCCCATCATTTTCCTCACAAAGGAGAGAGGAATACAGCTAGTGAAATGACAGCCCTCCACCCAATATTTTTAACTTTTCTTCTTAAATGGATAAGCCGGCAAAACCAAACGCATTACATTCAATGACCATAATCTAAAGAGGACTTATACTTTCGAGCAAAATGGAGTCACAGAGTTGGAATTTACAGTCTTGCCCAAGATAACCAAAAAATTGACAGCATATATGAAACTGTGGTTTTTCAAGACATCAGCTATTCAGTAACAGCACAGTCCTCCCTGAGAAATGGGAAACAAACAGGTGACCTTTACAATGGCTTGACCTGCCTACCTAGAGAGAATTTCCAATCAACAGCATAGAGAGAAAAATCCCAGCTAAGCCAAATGTTTAAGGATGCTTCGAATTCCCAGGACTGGGTGCCCAAGAGGATGGCTATACTGAGACTGAAGTCTAGAGACCTACAGATGCTTCCCCTTGAGTATTCAGCTGAGTTCTGAGCAGCGCATGCATGTGGAGAAACTACTGAAGACCTGGGAAAGAATGCTCTAGAACGATTAGAGATAATAGTGTCCGGCACCCATAGAGGACTGAGAATAGCACTTATCCTTGATAGTGGTATCTCATTATAGGACAAGGATGTCTGGTGATACAAAATTCTGGGCCACCATGTGGCACCAAGTACTTAAGTTGTGTGCCTGAGTTGTGTGCCTCCCTGTGATAAACATTGTATTGAGTTGTAGGGAAAGTTGTAGTGCATTTTTGCATAGAAAAATACATCATGACTCTCCCAATGACCTAATAGTTTAGGAACCAATAAAAGGGTGTGGTGGTTAAGGTGCTGGACTTCCACATGGCCAGTCACAGTTTGAGTCCCGGACCTGGCGGCCTGAAAATCACACTGGGCACATGTGCATGTAAGTCTAAAATCCTGAGAAGAGAATGGAGGAGAAGAGATTGTGGCATGACCATCCCCTTCTGAGGGGTGATTTCTCTCTCTCTCTCTCTCACTCTCTCTTTCTCTCTCTCTCTGGCAAGCGTACATGCCCTATGACCAAAATAAATAAATAAATAAAGAGTAGTTTGTATGTCTCTGATAATACATGGCTCCTTTCCAAGCCTGTTGTCTACAGGACTGCAGTATTTAACAGCTGCTGCATATTTGAGTAGCCTTACCTTAGCCACCCTCCCTTCTTCTACCCGCATGATTAAGATTTGTAAATAGACATGCTTGTCAGGCAGTCCAAGATTGTGAATTTGATTTTCTTTTAAGCACAGCATATGGCAGAGGTTCTAATCTTATTTCTGCCTGAGACCTGGTGTGCCTAGGATGATCCTAATAAAACATGATGTCTTCATAAAGCCAAAAGCCAGGCATCATATGGCTGGAAGAGAGCTGCTTTGTTCTCTGCTGCTGGGTCTAAGAGAGATGGCTTCTCAACTCTTCTGATATTTTTGTTTTTCTCTTCAGACAAGATAGGACATAGTTATTCATTAATATATTTAATTGGCAGAAGACGGATAGAAAAATGTAAGTACCAGACTGGAGAAACTGAGTTCCAGAATGGTCTAAACTACAAAACACAAATTACTTAATATCACTTAGACTGTTTTTCCATCTGAAAATTGGTGCATACGTGATATGCATAGCTTAGTAACAGAAAGTGCTTTTTCATGGCAGGCAACGGCAGGGACTCTAGAGACAGATTTCTGGGGTTCAGTCCTGCCTACTTCCCAGATGTCTGATTTCAGAAAATTACCTTGACATGCCTCAGTTTCCTCATCTGTAATCTGGGAATAATAATGACACATAGACTTTATCATTTTATACAGTTTAATTGATATCATCATGGTAAATGATTTACTGAGTCATTGAAAAAGTCATGATGTATTTTTCTATGTTCTACACAAAAATGATCATGACTTTTCTGATGACCCAATAGAACAGTGCCAAACATGCCAGGCACATAGTACTGAGTAAACCTTAATTTTGATGTGTATTATCCAAATAGGTCACTGACTTTATTTTACATTTTCTTGTATTAAAACTACCTTGCCACACATTCTGAAGTCAGCTGTACCTCTAGATAAGAAGAGAATGGCAGATTTCAGAAAGAAAATGAAGTGATTTAATATTAAGATCTGCTTATCCAACATTGGAACTCTAGGCTTTCAGGAACTAATTTCTCCCAGTAACTGATGTTCTCTGTTTGACTTTCCTTTTTTGATCTCTTTTGCCAACAATAGGTAAGTTTATTTCCATTCACTTGGTTTTCCCCAAATCTGAATGTTCTAATCCTGACTCCAGTTTCCCTATGACTGGGCCACAGAATCACAAGACTTGATTCTCTACTATGAACACTAGGGCTGTCTAAACACCCCCAATTACAGGCCATGACCTCAGTTATGTCCTGTTTGCCCCCTGTCCAACAATCTAAACTGTACTTCTTCCCCTTCAAGTGATTTCCCTAGTGTTGATTTTCTGCTCCCTTTCAGTCTCTTTCTAAGATAAGAAAATACAAGTTGTACTAATATATAGGTAAGAGGTGTCTTGGGAGGTAGAGTCTACAAAATTTGGTGGTTAATTAAGCATGTTGGGTAAAGAAGAGAAAGGAGTCAAAGATGCCACCCAAGGGATCAGCAGATGATGTCATGGTTATGTTGCTGGACTCCCACATAGTCAACCACAGTTTGAGTCCCAGACCTGGTGGTTCAAAATTCATGCCAGGTACATGTGTTTGCGTGTCCAAAATCCCAAGAGGAGAATGGAAGAGAAGGGATTGTGGTGTGGCCATCCTCCCTGGGGGGTGATTTCTTGCTTTCTGTCTCTCTGTCTCACTCTTTCTCTCTGGCAAATGAATGCACCCTATATCAGCAATCTCTCAAAAAAATAAATAAATAAATAAAAGGAAGCCACCCAAGATGTTAGCCTGCCCAGGTGTGCGATCTACACTTCATCACCGTTCTAGTTGAGGTATGGAAATGGCAGAAGGAGAGTGTTGGATGGAAGTGCAGGGATAGATGATGACCCGTGAGCTCCAATGTCTATAAGCTGAGTTAGAATGAAGGGGTTAAATAGGGTATCAGACTTGTAAGTCTCTAGCTGAGAAGAGAGAGTTGTACTGGAGGGTTGAACTTGGAGACATGAACCTGCATGTACCAAGTGAAGACATGATCATTGAAGATGGCCTGTGAGGGGATCCCAAGGGAGAAGAGAAGTCTCCTGAAGAACAGTCATTTTAAATCATGGCCTGAGGGGTAAAAAAAGAATTTATAAAAGATCCTGTAGAGATTATAAGGGAAAAGAGAAATGTCTGAAAAATGCAATTCTGGAACACTTAAAAGGGGAACTTGTAAGAGGGAGAGAATTAAATGTCAAGAATTTAAGTAAGAAAATGGGTCCAAGTGCATTCCTGGTGACCCTGGCCATGGGGTAGTGAGGGCGGTAGGCAGGTGATCATGGCTGAGTCAGAACTGATGGTTAAGCATAGACAACTGTTTAGAGAGGTCTGGTTGTGAAAAGGGAAACACATATATTGCAGTAGTTATAAAGAAATGAAGGATAGATGAAGAAGGCTATGTTGTATGTCTTACTTCTTTCTTTTGTTCTATTTTTTAGCAAAGAAACATGCTTGTATGCTTCTAGAAAGAAGTTGTAGGTAGAGAATAGAGGGATAAAAGACTCTGTAGGGAGTAAATGGATCTAATTATGGGCACAATAAAGTTTTATCCTTAGACAAAGAAAAATAACCTGGTACAGGACAGAAAGTGCAATAGATGGATATGGGCATAGATAAGTTTATGAAGTCGGTGTTGGAAAGCTCAAGAAGATCCCTCTCACAGATTCTAGATTCTCTTCAAAGTAGGATAATAGGCAATTGTGTAGGAAAAAAGAGAGAGAGAGAGAGAAAGAGAGAGAGAGAGAGTAGGGAAATTAAATAATTAAATGATTTGGGAGAGAGGAAGCTTAAAATAGTGGTTGAGTTTCTGCCCAAATTGATGGACAGAATTCAATGCAGTTCTGGGAGACAGTAGGTGGCATGGTGGTTAAGAAATTGGACTCCCACATGGTAGATTGTGATTGGATTCCTAGATCTGGTGGCATGAAATACACCCAGAGCCTGTGCATGAGTATCCAAAATCCCTAGAGGAGAATGGAGAAGAAGGGATTGTGTCTTGGCCAATCTCCCTTCGGGGGTGATTTCTTACTTTGTGTCTCTCTGTCTTTCTCTATCCCTTGGGAGAGCGCATGTGCCCCATAGCAAAAGTCTCTCGAACAAAAACAGAACAAAAGCACAATGCAGTTCTAATAGTTTCAAGTGTTTCAAATGAACTTAATTAGTTGATTCTAAAATTCAGTGGAAGGGATTGTGACATGCGCATCCCCTTGAGGGCTGATTTTTTACTTTCCCTCTCTGTCTCTTTCTGTCTCTCAACAGCAAGCAAACACACCCTATGGCAAAAGCCTAAAAAAAGTGTTGCCCACTTATTTATTCATACGGAAAACTTAGATTTGATCTCCATCTCACTCATACACAAAAACTAAATCCAGATAAATAATTAGGTAAAAAATCAAAAATTTTAAAATAAAAAAAGATTTTATTATCTCAATGTAGAATACACTTTTTAAAGTCAAAAATTGGCAATTCTGAAAGACATAAAGAATAAAGTCAATTCATTAAATTAAAAACTATTGTTATAAGAATACTATAAAAATGTGAAAAAAAAACTGACCAACTGACCAATAAAGACCAATCTCTTATAGATTTATAAGACATAGTGCTAACAAAAATGATTTTTTAAATATGTAAACACTCGTATAAATCAATAAGAAAAAGACAGTCAGCTGAGTATCCGATGGATAAAAGACATGAAGAGTTATTTCACAGAAGAAACACAAATGGCCAAAAATATAAAAGAAAGAAAAAAAAAACCACAGTCAATCAATCTCAATAGCTATCAGGGATAAACAAGTTGAGATCACAAATAAATACCATTTTGTATCTAGATTATTAAAAATGAGTAAATCTTACAAAGCCAATCTGATGGGAGTGTAGAAAAACAGAACAGGAGTGACTTATATTTCAAAACAAACATTCATTGCTACAAACACTCTAGAAAGCAGTTCGACATTATTTTATAAATTTAACCATAAAAAAAGTTCATGAACTAGTAATTCCACTTTGAAGAAACATTAGAGGAGACATCTTCAGTGTTATGTGTAATAGGAAGTGTGTACAAAAAATGTTCATATACTGTGGTTTCTAATAGCAAAAATCTTGAAAAATAAAAATAATTTGTGTTGGCAAGTAATATACATAAACTATGATATATTATACAACAGATTATTAGAGAATATTGAAAAATGAATAAACTACTGTTATATACAACTACATGCATGAAATTTTAAAACCTAATATTAAATAAAAAACCAGGACTTCATAGACTATGGTGTGATATATTTGTAAATGTCAAAGTTAAGCACAATGTAAGAAATATATAGGCTAAAAATGGGCTAAAATATACCAGATGAGGATGGAACATGGAAGGCAAAGACTATCATGGTGAGCTAAATGTCAGGAGTGGAGCTGGGTCTGCTGGTCTGTGTCAGACTGACCGCTCCACAGAAAGAAGAATAGAAAGTCTGGGACCAGGTCACCAGAGAAGTGCACTCATGTTGCGGCCTAGCATAAAAGCACATAAGACTGGCCCTCATGACAGAATGTGTGGAAAACTACCCTTGAGGGACAGCTTGAACTAAAACCCGTTAGTGTTGGAAACCTAATCAAGTTAATACCAGAAGAACCAAATATGTTTTTGAAACTAAATCCCCCTTTAGGCCGCAGAAGAGAAAGAAGCAGTTATGTCAGATTCTTACTGGTTGGATTAGCGTTAGTTCTGCGGCATTTGAACAATGGTTCCTGGAAGCCCATCTGGAGACCACTTTTCTAGCCATTCCAGTGATGTTGCAGTTAGTTCTCAATATTAAATCCCCCTCACCCTCTTAAACAACAACCAGGATTTTTAGCCAGAGGGTGTGTGTATTTGGGAGAGAGAGAGAGAAGGGGAGAGAGAGAGAAAGTAAGAAAGCACCCCCATGGGGATGGTCTCCTCTATTTCTCTGTTCTTTCAGGATTTTGGTTCATGCATGCATAGCGTGTTTTTCAAGCTGCCAGGTCCAGGATTTGAACTGCTCAGTCAGCCCTATGGAATCCAGCTGCCTTAACCACTATGCCTCTGGCTGGCCCTTAAATCCCTTTCTACCTACAGTATTTACAATGGATTTTTGTGCCCATGAATGAATCAGCAGCCTATAATTTAAGACGTGAGGATAGTTATTGGGTGTTAATAAAGAGTATATATGTGTTTGAAAAAAATTGTTTAATGGTACAGTGAAATAGAATGTTTGAAGTAGATTTGAAAATACACACACACACACACACACACACACACACAACACACATCCCTCCTATTGGGATGGATTTTGGATTTTGGGCACAGATGCACATATGCCCAGCATGTTTCTTTCTTCTTTCTTTCTTTAAGAGATGTTTTTGCCATAGGGCATGTGTGCTTACTGAAGAGAGAGGAGAGACAGAGAAACAGAAAGTGAGAAATGAGGGAGAGCAGATGGCGTAACAGTTACATCACTGGATTCCCACGTAATCGACAATGGTTCCAGTCCCAGATATGGCAACTTAAAACTCACACTGAACGCATGCACATACATGCCCAAAATCCCGACAGGAGAAGGGATTGCAGTGTGGCCATGCCCCCGGGGAGTGATTTCTCACTTTCTGTCTCTCTCTACCTGTCTCTCCAGCAAGTGCATGCAACCCAATAGCAAAAACTTCTCCAAAAGAAAAAAAAAAGTGAGAAACACCCCCAGGGGGATGCCACACTGCAATTTCTTCCCCGTTCTCCTCTAGGGATTTGGAGCATGCACACACATGCATTCGGTGTGAGTTTCAAACCTCCGGGTCTGGAACTTGAACCACATTTAGCCATGTGGGAGTTCAGTGATGTAACCATTATGCCATCTGCTGGTCCCTGCCACATGTTTCTTAAGCTACTGAGTCTGGAGCTCAAATCACACATGTGGAAGTGGAATCCAGCCGCCCTCATCACCATGCTACAGGCTGGCCCAGGTTTGTATTTTAAAGAATGTGATAAATAAATCTTTACATAAGGCACATGATAAACTATTTGTTTTAGAAACTGATGGTTTGGATCTAACTTTTTTAAAAACAACAACTGAACACTAATATTTTCAGGCTCAGTTCTGGAAATGTCTTTGTAACTGAACTACAGGCAGTGAAACCGAGGATGGTTAGGGACACAAAGGCAGCGGTGTCAATTCTAAGCATTAGTAACTGTACCATTAAACAATTTAATACTATTCATTAAAAATGAATAGCATCAGGAAACGTGAACAGAGAAATAATCAGACCCAGGAAAACAACCGGGACAGGGAAGACACACAAAGACGTGGGTCAGAGACATCGGTCAGACAGAAAGCTGGCCAGGAGGCTCTACGCACTCCCAAACAAGGAGATTTAAACTGGTATAAAGTGGAAAATGTAGGGACACGGGTGGTTCCCAGGTTGTCCAAGGGAAATTAAATGGTCAAAAAAGGGAAGTTGTGTTGAAAAAAAAAAAAAAATCCCAGCATATTATCTGGAGAATTAGGAGAAAACTAAGAGAGCATATTGAAGATTCAGGAACAATAATCATCTTGATAACGAAGGGAGACTTCCTGTCCAAGATGTAGAGCTTCCTTTTATTCTCTGGTGGGAAAGTCTACCCCACAGTGGGAAGTCCTGACTGATCAGGAGATCTAGAGCCCTGCACTGAGAGACAGAATGTGTGCCCGGATTGAAGAGGGTGGCACGGCCAGTGGCCAGTAGCCGGGTTGTTGGTGGGGTGTTACGTGGAGTGGGTGGGCTCTGGGAAGAGAGTTATACAGAGAGAGCAAGACGGGCACAGAAGCCTCCAGGGACGAGGCTCAAAGAAGAAAGAGAAATCAGTCCTTTGCACAAAACTCACTTGCACCGAAAGGAAATCACGTAGAAAAGAACAGTGTAAAAACACTCCAGTGAAGTACAAAGAGGCCTCCCTCTATGCTTTCTTGCCATCTACAGTAATTTCCACTGCAAACAGAAGCCCACAGGTGCTCATTTTTCAAACAGGTCCATTAGCCATTACAATTCAACAGAAATCTGAATTCTGGTCACACCACGTTGTTGGTCGTGTTTCTTAATACCACATCACAAAAGAAACCTGACTTGCGTGACCTGGCTACTTTTCCCCTTTACAGTGAAAATGACTACTAGCTGTGAAAGAGTGGGCTCTTTTGCCTTTATTTTATTTGTCCCATTCCAATTTCTTGTGGAGTCATGTGGATCCTGAAGACCAAAACACAAAAACAAAACAAAAATCAACTAACATTTATTAAACACTTTTTTGTTTGCCTTACATTTTACATACTCTAATTTATGTAAGAGTTTCATAAACCTTAGTAAATGCTTATAGAATTGAGGGGTGAAAGATTTAGATGCCCCACCTGAGGCAGGATCACAGAGTCCAAGTTTCAGACTGATTATATATATCATGTGTGTGTATGTGTGTGTGTGTGTGTGTGTGTGTGTATGTATGTGTGTGTATACATGACTTTATATATATGATATATATACACACTCATACACATCATACACACACATACACATCATACACACACATACACATCATACACACACACACACACACACATATATACACACACATATTTATTTATTATTTTAGAAAGATTTTTGCTACAGGGTATGTGTGCTTTTCAGAGAGGCAGAGACAAAAAGACAGAAAGAGAGAAATCACCTTCCATGGGGAAGATCATGCTGTAATCCCTTCTCCTCCATTCTCCTCTCAGGATTTTGGGCATGCGTGCACACATGTCCGGCATGAGTTTTAAGCTGGGTTCAGGTCAACTGTGTGGGAGTCCGGTGACATAACCATTGAGTCATCTGCTGGTCCCTATGTTACTTTTTTAAATTTATGGCCATAGGATGCATGTGCTCACCAGAGAGATTGGGGGTGGGGAGCAACCCCAATGGGGCATGATCACATCACAAACCTTTTTCCTACATTTCTCTTTCCCAACAGGATTTTAGGCATGTGTACACGTGCCTGGCATATTCTTCAACACACTTGGGCTGGAATTTGAACCTCAGTCAGCTACATAGAATCTGGTTCCCAATGCACATCACGTAATCACCTCTCTGTGGGACCAGACATGCATTATGTTTTTAATATCCTACTGGCCAAAGTGAAAAGTTGAAACTTGACACCTGTAGGAAGAGTGGAGGCAAGGAGAGGAATGGATATTTTGCTGAAAATTAATCTCATCTACAACACCTGCCATATATCTGATATAAAAATAAATTTCAGGCCTGGCTGATGGTGCAAGTGGGAGGGTACTGATCTGCAATGTTGGAGTCACATGGTCAACCAGGGTTTTCTTCCTTAGGTGGCCTGAAATATGCCAAGCATGCATGCATGCCCATGATGCTGACTGACTGGAAGTCTAGAGTAAGGGAATCTCAGTATGACAAGACCTTTCTGTGGTTGCCTATGTCACTCTCTCTTTCACATGCTCTCTCTCTTCCTCTCCATCACGCTCATGCTCATGAAAGAAATAAAAGGAGATAAATAAATTTCAGATGAATCAAAGATCTAAACCTGCAAAGCTAAGCTATAGAAATTTTTTTATTTTCTTTTTTTATCTTGACGTGATTTTAGACCTTTAAAGTAGTTGCAAGAAGAGTGAAAGCAATGAAAAATTTGAACAGAATATAAGATAATATTTTTTTTTGAATCTTGGAAAAAAGATTTTCTTAAGCAAGTCAAAAACTTCTGAATTCAGAAAGACTAGGGTAGTAACTGTGTTTCTGCTTCCTAATAGCAGGTTTTAAAAGACCATTTTTAAAGACTCAGTAAAGTTTAGAGTTTTCCATATTAATTACCAAAGAAATTAAGGAAAAAAGTATGAAACCTAGCCCGTGCGACGGCGGCGGCGGCGTCCCGCCTCGGGGGCCTCCGCGGCCAGGGGGGCGGGCTCCACCTCGCGCGCGGCAGCTGGGTCCGCACGGCCAGGGGGCTCTGCCTCGCGCGCAGCGGCTCAGACCGCCCGTCCCCCACTGCCTCTCCGGCGCTGGGTGTGTCCCGCGCTCGGCGCTTATGCGGGCCGCTGGGGCTGGCGCGTGGCCGCCGGGCCTGCGCATGCGCATGGCCGCCGAGCCTGCGCGTGGCCACCGGGCCCGCGTGTGGCCGCCGGGCCTGAGCCTGCGTGTGGCCGCCAGGCCTGAGCGTGGTCCCTGGGCCTGAACGTGGCCTCCAGGCCTGAGTGTGGCCACTGGGCCTGCGCGTGGCCCCCGCTCCTGAGCGTGGCCGCCAGGACTGTGCCTGACCGCTGGGCCTGAGCCTGAGCGTGGCCACCGTCCTGTGCATGGTGACCGGGTCTGAGTGTGGCCCCCGGGCATGTGCGTGGCTGCCGGGCCTGTGCGTGGCTGCCGGGCCTGCGCCTGAGAGTGGCCGCCGGGCCTGTGCGTGGTCGCCGGGTCTGCCCCCGCACGTGGCCTCCGGGCCTGCGCATGGCCGCTGGGACCACGCCTGCGAGTGGCCGCCGGGCCTACACGTGGCCTCCGGGCCTGCGCGTGGCCACCGGGCCTGCGTGTGGCCGCCGGGCCTGCCCCTGCGCATGGCCACCGGGCCTGCGCGTGGCCGCCGGGCAAGCGTGTGGCCGCCGGGCCTGCACGTGACCGCCGGGCCTGTGCGTGGCCTCCGGGCCTGTGCGTGGCCGCCAGCCTGGCGCGTGGCCGCTGGCCCAGCGCGTGGCCTCCGGGCCTGCACATGGACGTCGGGCCGGTGCTTGGCCCCCCGGCCTGCGCGTGGCCGCCGGCCGCAGGCGGCAAACTGAAGCCGAAAACTAGGTCCGAGAACTTGCAGCTACGAGCAACTGAAAGAAACTTTAGCTATCTTAAACCAATTGAGAAATATATTGTATAGGAGGATTTTCTCTGCCTATGGACAGTGTGAAGATGGTTACCAGCCCTGCATTACCGCAGGGAAAAACAAGAACTACTCTACCATTCTTAAGGAAACCAGATACCCAAGGATGACTCACGCTGCAGATCCCCACAACACCACTCCCGGTAATCACAAGTTGGATGCTGTGCTGCATCAACTGATAATCATCTCTGCTTTCCAGAGCCACTTTCCTGAGACTATATCCCATTGAGATTCACCTGCAATGGCGGAACTGTACGAGACCCACCCTGAATCCAAACTTGAACTGAATCTATGCTCCCTATTGTTGAAAACTTTGTGAGCTGATGTTTGGAGAAAAAAAAATTTTGAAAGAACTGGAGGGTAGGATGGCAGGGAAGGAAGGCAACTGCAGATACTAGAGACAATATGGGGGAGGTAATGGGAGTGAGTGGTTGAGGACAGAGGGGAGGGATTCGGGGAACAAACAACACACTTGGTGAACACAGGAGTGAATAGTTGTCTGTTGATGATCTATAAGGTGATGTCATTGTTTTGACTGATGTCCACTGTACTCATGCTGGGAAAAACCATGTTGTACACGGTAAAGAGGTGTAATGATTGAAAGTGAATATAGAAAGGAAAAAAAATGGCAGGGGGGGGAAAAAAGCAAGAGAACAAATAGAGAGGCATAATGTTGGTGGGACACAGATATGGTCTATTACCTGTTGATGATGTGTATAGTAGTCTCAGCTGGATTGGTCTGAGAAGTGTTTCATGTTGGGTAAAGTCTTTTTCTAGCCAAATGATAAGTAGAGATTGACTCTTTATAGGAATAATTGGAATAACAATAATAACAACCGGGAGGGATGGAAAAAAAAAAGTATGAAACCTTTTCTATTTACTTAAAAATATACTAATTCCAATACTTTTCATCCCTTTGAATAGATGAAAGTTTTCTTCTGATGTTTTTCTTCAATCTAAAGAGTCAGACATGCTGGTGACTAATTCTCTCAGTCTGGTTAATCTGTATATGTTTTTATTTCACTTTCATTTATTAAGGGTATTTTCACTGGTAGCAATCTCTAGTTTGACAGCTTGTTTTGTTCAAGCACTGAAAAGATTCCATTTTAGTTTCTGCTGATCTCAATATCTTTCTAATGAGAAATTAGTCATCAATCTGTTCATCTCTATGTAATGTGGTTCTTTTCTCCCCTCAATCCTTAGACAGTTTATAAAAGTTTTCACTGCACATTTAGGTCTTAGCAGTTTTATTATAATGTGCTTAGGTATGTTTTTCCTTGCATTCACCTTAGTTAGGGTTTTCTAAGATTCTTGGAACTTTTAGTTAATGTTTTCCAGCAAATTTGGCAAGTGTTTGTCATTGTTAATTTAAGTATTTTTCTTCCTTGTTATTTTTCTCTTCTCCCTCTGGGACTCCAATAACTTGTGTAAGAACCTGCTTGCAATTATTACACAGGTCATGGCAGCTCTGTCTATTTTTTGAAATATTTCCTCTCCCTTCATCAGATTGTTTAATTTCTATTCATTGTTTTAGGATTCATGGACCTTTCTTTTTTGAGTTCAATGTATAGAAGAGTCCAGTCCACTCAGAATATTTTTCATTTCATCTATTTTACTTTAGAGCTCCAGAAAAGTAGATTTATTAGATTCTTTCCATAGTTGTCATTTTTCTGCTGAGATTTCACATTTGTTTACTCATGTTCATTGTTTTTAAGTTCTTGAGATTATTAAGTTCTTGTCTACTAATTCATCATTTAAGTCACTTCAATGATCCATTTCTACAGGCATTTTTCTTGATTTTAGGTCATGTGTTTAATAATTATTGTATGTATGCTTGATATTCAAATGAGTAGAGGTTCCTGATTATGTTAACTTATTTTAAACGATTTGGAATTTTGTTCTTACAAGTAGTTAAAAACATTTTTTTTTCCTGTAAATTTTGGTTTAATTTTTTTGTTTGAGAGAGTCTACTTTGGTTTTAAACTTACGGCACCTTCCTTCCTTCCTCCTAAAGCAAAGTGTTTCTGGTTTCTCAGTGCTTAAGATGTTTAGTGAAGGAGGGGCTGGCAGGTGGTGTGATGGTTAAGATGCTGGACTCCCCCAGGACTGATGACTGTGGTTCAAGTCTCAAACCTGGTGGCTTGCTTTTTCACTCTCTCTTTCTAGTCAAATTGAATTATAATAATAAACAAATAAGATAAATAATTCTTAAAAAAAGATTTTTAGTGAAGTATTCACTCTGCTGAGCTGGAATCCGATTCTCTAGTTTTTGGTGTTTTTGTTTATCTCTCAGTCTCTTAGCAGATGATAACTGCTCAGCCTCCCAAGGGCCCATGAAGGGGTCCATGATGTGAGTTTCTTCCCTCTCTGGTGCTCTGGCCTATAAACTCTAGTTGCTTCTGCTGCCTGTAAGCTTTGATCTCATCTTTCTCAGCTCAGAAAACATTGCTACTCTTCTGATTGTTCTCTTTTTCTCTGTCCAAGGCATTAAGAAAAAAACAAAACAAAACAAACAAACAAAAAAACAAGGGTAAATCACAGGAGAGCATAGGTATCTTTATGTATGTTTTACTTTTAACAGAAATCATAGTTCTTCACTACGCTCAATGTCTGAAAATAATTAACTCATGCATTTCCCACCTTTTCTTAGTTGTTCACAATAGGAGGGCAAGTTCTGTATCACCTGTGCTGGCTTGAGCAGAGTGACATCAGTGAAAGGAAGCTGTCCCTTTAAATCATTAGACCTTTTAGGGCCAGTGCCTGCATGGTGGTTAAGGCACTGAATCCCACATGGTCAGCTCTGAAGGTTTCGCGCTCTGGACCGAGTGGCCTGAGAAACACAAGGACATTGTGCGTTTATAACCAAAATGTTGAGAGGAGAAGGGACTGTGGTGTGGCCATCCCTCATGGCGGGGATTCTCACTCTCCTTCTTTCTATGTCTTGCTCTGGCAAGCACACACACTCTATGGCAAAAAAAATCTAAATAAAAAGAAAACAATTACTTGACCTTTGGAAAGTGCTTCATAAATGGTAGAAACAAATTGTTTAAATGTTGTGTTTGGCATAAGAAAAATATAATTCAAGACTAGATAACAAATATTTATACACTAACTATCTATGATCACTGTGAATATAATAATTTAAGTTGGTTTGATTAATTCTGGAAAAGCCCTTAGTATTTAGTTTATTTAATCAAAATGACCAAACTAGTTTCTATCTTACAAAAAAATATTAAATTTTCCTGTGTGTTTTTGTGTAAAGCACTATTTTACACACAGACAATATTGATTACTTTATTGTAACCCCTCTGGTAAAAACCTGTAGTTGGCTATAAATACTGTCAACCCAGTCCAGCCAAAGGTACAGTTTCAGCTCCAAAGCTATGCCTTCAGGAAGCTAAAATAAACATATGGAAAGCAAAGGATGATGAAGTTTACAAAAATCCATATTTGGTGAAAAGTATCAAAAAACATATTTAATTTTTCAATCTGTGTAAGACTCTCTAAGAGTGGAATTTTACTTCATGAATATAAATACCTAAAGACAACCAGCTGCAGCAGAGAAGCATTTGCATCAACTTCCACATATTTGCTTAGAATTTTATAAATAAAATTTTTAAGAGAGATTTTTGCTATAGGGCATATGCTCACCGGAGAGACAGAGAGAGGTGGAGAGACAGAAATCAAGAAATCACTTCCCAGACAGATAGTGATGCTGCAATCCCTTCTCCTCTGTTCTCCTCTCGGGATTTTGGGCATGCATGCACACATGCCTGGCATGAGTTTGAAGCCACCAAGTCCAACTGAGATTGACTACATGGGAGTCCAATGACATAACCATTACGCCGTCTGCTGGTCCAAATAATTTTTAATTAAGGGTAACTTTCAGGTTCCATAAGTTGAATTGTTCAGTTTATTTAAAGTATCTCGCTTTTATTTGAGTGATTAGTTAGATGCATTTTTATTTTCATTTTGGGTATACTCTGGGTATCCTGAAAATGGTCAACACTTATTTGAATAAATTATCCCTTTCAGATAAAGTTTTTAGAAAATTTTAACAATGTTCCTTACACTGGATATTCTAAAAGGACAATCTTAGAGAGGAATAGAAATCAATAGGAATCTATAATTTTTATCCTGATTTCATGTGTTTGAATATTATTAGTCTTTGATTTGCAGCAATCTCTTTCTATCTGATGGATCATTGCTACAGGTTTTGACTTAAGAAGAAACATTAGGTATATCTAAGCTCTTCACTGGGGTGGTAGTGATTTTAAATATCACCTTATATATTTAATTTGATTTCAACTGTAAAAGACAACATTCCACAGAGGTATATTATTGGGAAATTCTCTGAAAAGTTCAGTAATGGCTTAAAAATTTGAGAATACTATTATGTCTAATATTTTAATACTCTGAATATAAACAGATGAAAATAAAGAGATTTAGCCATTAATGAAAAGCGACTTTCTCTATCAAATTATAATTTCTTTTGTCAATGAAGTGTAGACAAAGTGCCTTGGGTGTGTTGCCTGAAGTGTGTTCTCACTTCTCTCTTCCTTATTTTCTGCCCTGTTAAATTATTCTTTTTTCTACCAATTTTTCCAGTAACATAGAGTATTTAGAAGCAAAACTCTCTAGGGTGGGTGAGGGGACAATGACAAATGGATAAAAAACTAGCTTCTTGTCTTTTGGTGGTTACTATAGCAATAATCATGATGGGTGATTTTCAGCTGCAAGTGGTTTCTATAACAACATGATAGGTTGCTTTAGAAATAGATGTGAGGTAAATAGCTTCTTTAAGGGTCTCTTAACCCCTTTTATGCCATGGAATTAGCATCCTCCCAGGGGATACATATTAGTTGACTTATTTCATGGAAACCATAAAAATATTGCTTTTATCTTGTAAAGATTAAACAGTTAATTACTCAATGAAGACCTCGTTTTAGTTGATAGGATCTTAGGATCTTTCACTTCTGGAAATAATTGAATAGCATCTTTACTCTATGTCTGCATCATGATGTTGAAAGAGTTTTCTTTTTCTTTTTTTTTTTTTTTTTTGAGAGATTTTTCCTATAGGGTCTGTGTGCTCGCTAGAGAGACAGAGACAGAAAGCAGAAATCACCCCTAAGAAGAGGATGACCAAGCTGCAATCCCTTCTCCTCCATTCTCCTTTCAGGATCTTGGGCATACATGCACATGCACCTGGTGTGAGTTTAAACATGAGTTTTAAGCCACCAGATCTGGGACTCAAACCATAGTTGACCACATGGGAGTCCAGTGTCCTAACCATTACTCCATCTGCTGGTCCCATCATTGAAAGAGTCTTTTTAAAAATATATTTTATTTCATTTCAATTTCATTTATACATTCAATCACTATACATCACTTAGCTTGTAAAGTGAATTTTCTATCATAAATACATTTCACACAAGTCCATTTGGGGATACTATACATGTTATCATCAACAGATTAATAATCCATTTCTGTGTCCCATAAATGTCTTGCCTCTCTATTTTTCTTCTTAATGTCTTTTCTTATACTTTCTTCCTTCTCTTAAAGCTACTTCTTCCATATAATCAGGCAAAAATGTGGAGATAAGTAAATAGTCCTCATTAACAAGTCTATGAACTCTCTCAGAGATCACTCAGTGAACTGCGGTGCTAGTGAAACTTCACACACACTCTTATTGTGTCTGTTGGGATCCCTGATAGGTGGTATATTTCTGGTCTACCTAACGAAGCCTGAATTCTCCTCCTTCGTTATCCCCTGCAGTGTGTCCCACTCTATGATCCATAATTGACTTTATTAGTAGTCACTAGGTATTAAAAATGGAAACTTACTAAAATTGCTCAAAATTGATTAAGTTTTACTGTGGTTAAAAAAATTATCTAGAAGGAAACAAAGGCTACTCTTTCAAACATAAGCATTATTTGAGAACCTTCATGTGGGAGATCAATGGAAATATATGACAGGCATTCGATATAAAAATTGATATTCATAGGCTGTATATAATTTTTCAAGAGAAAGAAGAAAAATGGAATGCAAGAATTTAGTCACACCATCAGTGAAATTTAGAGAGAGAGATTAAACTTGTTGGTTTGCTCAATAATGAATTTAGTAATTATCCACTTTATGCTAACTACTAGATTTACATAAAACACTAAGTAAAATATGGGCTTTATATTTTGAAAAATAATTATATCAAGTGAAAACACTGTGATTTTTACGGATGGAAAATCTCATTTTGTATACTGTAATGATGTACATTAAATAAATAAATTTAAACTAAAAAATTTCAAAAAACCACTTTGTGTTATTAATCAAAACATAAATCAGTTAAATTTACTGATCTGAAATTAATGGGTTATTGGTTTGAATTCATTTTTCTTTCTCCATTAACCTCTCCAAATATTTTAAGCATAAAGGCACAGCCATGCCCTTCCAAAAGAGATGATTATGGTCATATTTGGGCAAGAGTGATTTCATTGAAGCTATGTCTTATGTGTTTCCTGCAGCAGAACTCTCCTTACACTTTTATTCTTCTCTATTCAGCTAAGCTGCCAATTCCAAGTATGAGATATTCTCTTTCAACTCTCAGAAGGATGTCAGCAACCATGCATCTCTCTGAGTTTTCAAACAGTGCTGCAGTATTTTTATTTCCCTGGTGTTTCCTGTTCAGCGATGAAGTCTCAGAATTCATTATAGATGCACTTCCCATAGCCTTCTGGAGTAGTGTTTTCCAAATGGGTCCCTGGGAGATCCAGACCCATTCTCCATGACACACATGGGGCTGTGCAGATGAGCTGAGGCTTGTCAGTGTACACCAAGGCTCTGCTCAGAACAGCATGTGCCCGGACACACTGGGCAGAGGGCCATTCATAACTCTTCAAAACCCACAGACCAAAGGCACCATGGCATTGTAACTGTTCTGCTCCATGCCACAGGGCTTTCAGCTGAATAGAAGAAAATGAAATATATTCATGATGGCTTCCAAGTTATCCAGTAACCACAGTAACCTGGGGTTTCCCCAAATTTGGCCCACAACTTAGAGTGACCTGACAGAAACAAATCATTCTCTCCTTGTTCAAGTGTAGTGAGCCATAAAGTGAGCAAAACAAACTTCCCTGGGGTAAAACCAATTAACCGGCAAAGCAATCAGTATGTATTTATTGCACCGTTCAGGAGATAATATTCAAAATGTGACCAGAACCAAATACATAGGTCATAAATACCTGGAGACAGACGAAGCATATATTATAGTTGCTGAACTTAAAGAGTTTATTTGTGAATTGTAAAGACACGTCTTCATATATGCCTTAGTCTACTATTTCCTTATTGACAGAAATTCCTGAGACTGGGTATTTGGAGAGAAATAGAGATTTATTCCCCTTATGGTTCAGAGGTCTGAGGTCTAGGAGTCAGCTCCAATGAGATCATGACATGGAGGAGGGCAGGATCTTGAGCGGAGCAGCTGTCCATATGACCCTCCTTGTTCTAGTCTGTATCCGTGTGGTTTCTGCCTGCCTCATTTCCTGCCCTACTTATACACCAAAACTTGCTCACAGGGGCCCCACCTTAAAACTTTATCACACCCAAAGACCCTACTCTGGGACACCAAGAAAGGACTAAGTTTTCACTTAACACCTTTATGATACAACCAAATCACAGCACATGATTATTTGGGAGACATACAATCACTGCCACTAAGACCAAACTCTAAAACATGAATCTTTGGAGGACAAACCATTTCCCAAATAATAACCAAATATGAAACCACGAACAACTTAAGAAATATAGAGAGAAGTGTTATATTGTATTTTTAACGAATTAATCATGTATCTAGGGCTGCTCAGACTTGTAGATCAACAAAAATGTTAAAATATGGGAAAGATTCATGGAAAAAGTACCTTGCTTTGAGCTTCTAAGGAAGTACACAGTTTAAATATGCATTGTAAGTAAACTCTCAGAAATTACTTTGAGATGTCTTTATTCATGCCTACTACTATAAGACTGTCATAAAAGAAAGTATTTAAGCTCTAGAAGACGGGTGTGTTACTCATATTCATAACCGCATATTATTTTTCTAGACCTTAGTTCCCTATACAAAAATACGAGAAAAATGGGCCAGCTTGGTGGCACAGTAGTAACATGCTGTTCAAACAGTGCTAGGTTTGGGTGGGAGAGCACAGGTTCAGTTCCCTGACCAGCCTGTATTTGCTAGGCATGTGCTCTCCTGGTCCTGCATGGTGGGGAAGACTGGAGGTGAGGTGATGCATTGTGGCAGGAAACTCTGTTGAGGGTACTTGTCTCTTTTACTCTGTGTGTGTCCCTCATGCTCAGGGAATAAATAAACTTTAAAGATATACACACGAGAAAACTGTTGAGAACTGCACCCTCCAGTATAACAGCCACTAGTCACTGTGACTTTGGAGCTCTTGAAATGTAGTTAGAACCACGTGTGCTGTAAGTGTAAAATACAGATAGGATTTCCAAGGCTTAATATGAACAAAATCAAATATCTCATTAATAATTTTTACATTGATTACATATTGAAATGATAGTGTGGGGCCAGCAGGTGGCATGGTGGCTAAGGGTGCTGGACTCCCACATGGCTGACTGCAGTTCGAGTCCTGGACCTGGCAGCTTGCTTTTTCACTTTCTTTCTTGCACTCTCTCTCTCACCCTATCCCTCTCTGGTTAAATTAAAATAAATAAATGAATGGATAAATAAAGTTAAATAAAGTAATTTTGAAAAGACATTAAAAAAAGAAATGATAATGTCGTCAATGTATTTGGTTAGTTGAAATCTATTTAAATGAAATCTACTTGTTTGTTTTTCCTGTAGAGTATGGTTTCTCAGAGAGGACTTAACATCACCTAGGTGACTCACACTGTCCTTCTGTTCTTCAGCACTGGGACAGGGGCTTGCTATTTCAACATGGTCTGTGGACTGGTACCATCAGCATCATCTGGAAGTTTTCATGAAATACAAAATCATAAGCCCCCATCCCACACCTGCTGAATCTGCAATGTATTGAGCTCCTCAGTGGTTCATATGAACTGTAATTTTGTGGAAAGTGCTGATCCAAAAATAATCTTTTAGGCATTTCTTTGTATGATCCCATCTCCTTTGTATTTGGATTTTCTCAAATAAATGTTTTGAAGTTTTCACACCTCCTGACCTGCCACATGTTAGCTACATGGCCTTTGGGAAGCTATTTAACACTCCTGAACCTCAAATCCATATTTATAAAATGTATATGACTTCCAATTCCACGATTTTTCTGTAGGGATTAAATTAAATACAAGGGTTATGCTATTATCCCAAGGATCCCGTAAATCAGAGATATTTTTATAATATTAAAAATAGAACAATTCGATAGTTCCAGTCATTTTCATTCTTTTGTCATCTATACTATTTCAGTGTACTGTGAAATAGGCTAGAGTTTGAAGGGATGTTTTCATTTATTTTATCAGTTTTGCTTATTTTTTTTTCTTTTACCTTGTGTGTAGTAAATGTACTTAGAACCCTGATAAAAATCTGTTGAAAATCATTAAAACTTTCAAATTCCTTTCTATAGTAAAAGTGCTACCTTGCTAAATTTTCCTGTGCTATTGTTTTATAGTTGATTTTAAAACTGTATCTGTTGACCATTTTAAAAAATGACTTTATGGAATGATTAAAAAAGTTTTGTTTTTCTTTTTGTTTAGAACATTTTTATCTTTACTGTGAGAATATCAATTTGCTGGAGGCAAATGAGCAGGGTGAATAAAATGTAAATCTAGGTCATAAGTAAAAAGGGTCATTTAAAAGCCTGTCATTCTTAAAATCTACATGGATTATAATAAGGTCAGAGTACCTAGGACTGATTAGCTTTAAATAAATTTAATGCCAAAGGAATACAATTAGACCCTCATTAAAATGCCCAATGATTGACATTTAGTAAAATGACCTTCACAGTTTATATTGCGTAGTCATGTTCTAAGGATGACAAAGGGCAGGGCATCTTCCCGGAGGTAGGTGTGTCTCCCTTCAGCCAGAGGCGGGAGTGCCCTGGGTCCCTCACCCTCACCCTAACAAGGGGACCTGATCTGAGCAGACCTCGTGCTTGGGTGTGTAGACCAGGTAAAGGAGGATCCAGAGGCTTCTGATCTCAAGGGGAAGCTCTGAGAGAAAAAGAAAGCTCTGGCTCAGCAGACTCCTGATTTCCTCTGTGATGATGCTAATGATCAGAGACCGGTAGAAAAGCACCTCCCAAAATGCTTATCATGTACAGAAGATTTAAAATATATTCATAGAACAGGTTCTCAGTGAGGGACCCTCGAAAAAGGACATAACAGCAGAAGAGAAATACTGAGGTATAGGTGATACCGATAAACTTTGGCCATAATCTTTTTTCCCCCACACGGCTCGTGCCCTTGCTGGAGAGAGACAGAGAGAGGGAAAGTGAGAAGTCACCCAGGAAGGATGGCCACACTGCACTCTCTTCTCCTCCATTCTCCTCTGGGGATTTTGGGCATGCATGCACAGGCCCCAGCATGGTTTTCAAGCCACCAGGTCCAGGATTTTAACTATGGTCAGTCATGTGGGAATCTAGTGCCTTTTTATTTTTAACTTAAAAATTTTTTAGAGGTTTTTGCCTTAGGGCATGTGCACTTGCCAGGAGAGAGAGACAGAGACAGAGAAAGTAAGAAACCACCCCTCCCCAGGGTGATGGCCACAACACAATCCCTTCTCCATTCTCCTCTCAGGATCTTGGGCACGCATGCACATGGACCTGGCGTGAGTTTCAAGCCACTGGGTCTGGAACTCGAACCACAGTTAGCCATGTGGGAGTCCAGTGATGTAACTGCTACACCATCTGCTCCACCAGTGCCTTCACCACCACATCACCTGTGGGCCACAGTCTTCTTAACTGAGGGAAGGACATTGGGTTTCGAGGAGGGGTAAATATGTTGTTGGCAGCATTGGACATCTGCCTGGACTGCAAAACGCAATTCTAGAGAATGTGTGCTGACGTAAACTCGTACTCCTTAGAACTCCAAGAAGTCAAAACCATCTCCTCTGTCATACTGTGTCATTTCCCTTGAATTTATTTATTTAACATGCATTTACCAAGCACCAGTTATGTACATGGTACTTGCTAGTCAATAGATGGGTCACAAGATATTTGAGTATTTTGAACTGCGCTATGACAGGAAAGGCTGATAATATTGATTCAAAAACTACTACTGTAGGGAACCAGCAGTTAGCGTAATGGCTGTGTCGCTGGACTCCCACGGAGTCGACCGCGGTTCGCGTCCCGGACCCGGTGGCTTAAAACTCACACCGGGCGCGTGTGTGTGCGTGCCCAAGATCCCGAGAGGAGAACGGAGGAGAAGGGATTGCGATATGGCCATCCCCCATGGGGGGGGGGTGATTTCTCGCTTTCTGTCTCTATGTCTCTCTCTGTCTGTCTGGCGAGCGCACGCGCCCTATAGTGAAAACCTCTCCAAAAAAAAAAAACACACACACAAAAAAACCAAAAACCAAAACAAAACAGAACAAAAAAAACTACTACTGTATGCCTGATTTTACAAAGAAATTTGTGTATATAATCTCCTAATGATAATGACAACCACCACCACAAAGGCTGATAATACTCACTTTGTGCTGATACTGTTGGCCATTTTTATAATTTAACCCTTGCTACACGTCTATGGGATAGGGGTCGTTTTTACAAAAATGCAAACTGATGCACAGAGGTGTTATCTTGATAAAACTCAGAGAGCTGGCAGAGCCAAGACTGAACCTCAGGCTCCGAAGTCCATGCTTCTCCCTCTGTGCAGATGGCTACATATTGTCTTTGAAGTCAGGACACAGAGGTCCAGCGACGGAGGCCCAATGACAATGAGTTTCCTAAACTCACAAGGATGGTAGACAGTGGAACCCAAATTTAAACCTCTGTCTGTCTGACCGTGAAAATATACTCTTTCCATTACATTAAATTGGTCTTCATATTTTATTCAAGGCCTCATAGACAGTCTACATATAAGGCAGAGTAGGCCTAGTTTTTTTAGAGGCCACAGAAATATAAAAGAGAGGAATGGTCTTAAAGGACACATTCAACTTCATCGTTCCTCTGTGCCATGAGAATTCTATCATATTGTACATCAAAGTCCACATTTAACTGACAATTTGTTCTGCCCGGTTTTATCAAAAGAAGCCAAGGAAGGAATTTCACAGCAAGGCTTAAATGAAAATTCAGGTTTTCTTGTTCACTCATTTATTATTTAACAAATTTCTATTGACTACTTAGCATGTGCAAACCATTTTGGCTATGTCCTGAATAAAGATGTGCCTCTCCTGTGTCACTCCCCTCCCCACCTGAACCCTGGAATTAAACTGCATCCTCTGCAGAAAGCCAAGCGAAAGAGAATTCAACAAACGACTTTATTTTCATTCATTACTGTTCTCAGACCTGGAAATGTGGCTTCTCCCTCAGTGGCACTGTTTATTCCTTCTATCTCCTTTCATGAGCAAATATTTCTTAAATCACTTGAATGAAATATTTTTATGTGAAAGAATATCAGAGACCATTCATTGGAGGTTGTTAGGAACCTCAAATTTTATGTTCATGATTTCTATATTCTCTCATCTTTATTTGGGTGAAGTTAGGTTAGATGTATTAGGTCATCAGTTAGGAAAGTCACGAAGAGTCTTTTTCTATGGTTTTCTTTACAAAAATGCATCATGACTTTCTTGACAACTCAATATATTAAATACAGACTAAAAATAGAAAGAAAGTGCCTCTATGTGTTTAAAAATTACTCCATACCACAGCTAGCATATCCTCTTCCCACTCCCACCAGTGCCTCCCCTAACTCCTGCCCTCCTCCCAGTAAACTGAGGGAAAAGAAACCAGGAAAATACATGCCTCAGAGCAATGACCTCAGATAACTTTATGTATACTGGTGGGAGTACATTGGGAAATGCTCAATTTAGCTAAATATGAGGCACTTTAAAAATTGCTGGTTTGAGACCAGCAGATGGCATAATGGTTACATTGCTGGGCTCCCATGTAGTTGACTATGGTTTGAGTCCCAGACCCAGTGACTTAAAATTCACGCTGGGCACATGTGTGTGCATGTCCAAAATCCTGAAGGGACAATGGAGGAGAAAGGATTGTGGTGTGGCCACTCCTGCTGGGTGTTGATTTCTCACTCTCTATCTCTCTGTCTTTCCAGTGAGTGCGCGTGCCCTATAGCAAAAATCTCTCAAAAGAAGAAAAAGAAAAATTGCTGTTTCAACCTGCATGTGAATTATAATAGGAGGTCCACCCAAGCCTCTTTTCCTTCCTTCTACTGACAGAGGACAGACTTGACTCTTAAAGTCAACATCAGTAAAAATGAAACCCAGAGACAGAGATGATTAGAAAGGGCTAAGCGGAGAATAGGTTAGTAAATCCTTTAAAAAAAAAAACCTGGTCATACTGATTATAAGAGAATATTTAAATACAAAATTAAAATTTTTAAACAGATCAAGAATTGATCATTACACCATTACATATATGCGAACATACATATTTATGGTTTATACATAAAGAAACATATTAAGGTAAGAACCATGGCTTTGACAATTAATATTCCAGAAATATTTGCTGAGCATTTGCTATTAATGAACAGATGCCAAGGACAATACAAAGATGCAGCAGATCCTCTGAACAGCTAAATCCTCATCACAACTCTCACTTCATAAACTGTTCTTCTGAAGCAAACAAATGGTACTCAAAACATATCATTAGATGTTAAATATTTTCTGGCGAAAAGAAAACCCTGGAGAATATTTATTTCTAAATTCTATCCCATGTTTATCATCATTTGATTGTGACTAAACCCGAGAACTTTATGTGAAGGATGTATTTAATATATTGATTAGTTTATGGATAGGTTTTTTTTTTTTTTTTCTATGCAAGGATGTATTTGGTTTTTTATTTTTGTTGTTTTTGGTTTTGGTTTTTTGTATTTTGGTTTTGTATTTTGTTGTTTTATTTTTCTAAAATAAAATTCTTTCAGTAAAAAGTTATGGGCTTGTTCAAGGCCTGGTGGTTAAGGAGCTGGACCCCACGTGTCCAACTGTGCAGTTCAAGGCTAAGACATGGCAGCTTGGAACACATTGGACTTGCATGCGTGTGAGCTTAAAATCCTGAAAAGAGGGAGAGGTGGACTAGAAAGGCCTGTGAGTGGCTCTCCCTTGTGGAGGGGGTGCTTTTTCCCTTTCTGTTTGTCCTTGTCCCTCTTTGATGAGCATATGTGCTTTCTGGCAAATTAGAAACACTAGTGAATTATACCTTTTTTTATATTAACTAAGTAAATTTTCTATTAGAAATCCCCAAATATCTCTAAATATAACAACAAGAATTACTGGGTAAAAAACACACCAAGCACATGTGTGTGTGGGCCCAAAATCCCAAAAGGAGGGAGAAATGGAGAAGAAGAGATTGTGGCATGACCGTCCCCCATGGGTGATGTTTTCTTTCTCTCTCTATCTGCCAAGCATTTAAATTTAGTGACTTACTCTTTGTGTTAACCCCAAAAAGCAGGTTCCCCTGTTCTCTGTTTGCAGATGAGGAAACTAAGGCTCAGAGTGGCATAATGGGCTCACTACAGGACGGTGGCTCCTCCCCACCCCCCAGTGCTTTTCTTCCTGCTAAATCTCCTAGGATTGTAAATCACAAAGTTGACAAAAGATTCACAGTACTAACCCACTTGATAAAATTGTCAGATTTTTGACTGATGATTTTAAATCAAAGAACTACCTGTTTTCATAGATAAGTATATGAAAAAGACAAAAGAATAACTCCTAAAAGCACTTTTCACTGCTCTGAATATATTTTACCTTATAATTAAACTAAGTTACAAATATAGCTGCTTTCCAAGTAAAGATAATTAGAAACTAGGGCCAGCTGATGGTAGTGGTTATGGCCGCTGGGTCTCATGTGGCTGACTACGTGGTTCAAGCCCAGACCCAGAGGCTTGAAAAACACATCAGGCATGTGTGTGCATGCCCAAAATCCCCAAGGAGAGAGAAACAGAGGAGAAGGGACTGTGGTGTGATTCCTGATGGGGGAGTCCTTTCTCATTTTTCTCTCTCTCTCG
The DNA here is from genome assembly GCA_026018925.1 of Tupaia tana. Classification (NCBI taxonomy): domain Eukaryota; kingdom Metazoa; phylum Chordata; class Mammalia; order Scandentia; family Tupaiidae; genus Tupaia; species Tupaia tana. The sequence goes on along the minus strand of JAKSZU010000007.1, from coordinate 158,892,005 downwards.
CTGGTAAGCACAACTATTCAGCCAATTAAAAAAAAAAAGACAATATACACACATGTACACGTGTAACATATATATAAACACACAAGAAATTTACTTAATGATGTGTGAGTCTTTATCTTCTTTAAAATTGGTCAAATTAGTTTTTGCTCAGCCGAAAAAAAAAAAATCACTTTAGCATTTAAAATACTTAATGGAAAATACAGAAATAATTACTTTAGTAACTGTATGGAATATTTTATTTTCTCCTGTACAGAGGTTTTCAAATTGCTCTTCTCCAACCCCAGGGCTCCTTGCAGGTGTCTTCAGGGGAGGCAGGAGGCTGAGCGGACAGTGCAAGGACCCCTCCCAGTCTTGGATCTGAGCAGGTCCATCACACCTTCCCCTTTGCTACACTGGGACAGCTCATGGCATTTTCCTCCGTGAGTTTTGCTGCTCTTAAAGGGAAAGAAAAGTGAAGAAAAAGAAAAGAAAGACAAGACGAGACAAGAAAGCAATCTAAAACCCACTGCCGTAGAAGTTCTCGTAACAGCCAGTAGATGGCAAACTTCACTGCAAGGAAACGATAAAGGGCCTTGCAATTCTCAACCGTTCTTAACCTGCAGTAACATTTCCTGCTCTTTCTCCCTAGAAGCCTTCTGTGAACACTGCCAACAAAATTCTCTATGGCCATTTCCCTGGGAAACAAACTTCAATGTTAATTTTACATAACTCTCTGACATGGTTTTATGAGCCCATTTAAGCCTCGTTCTCAAGGTGGCGTCACCAGGAAAAGTGTTCACAAGGGTACGCACAGGGGGCTAGCATGGGTACAAAAATCGGACTCAGCATAATCCTTGTCTCAGAAACTCTCGTCACTGGTCTGTACACAGTCCGCGTGTGTTTCCTAAATCGGTTATTTCATTCGTTTTCATCGTGCAGTGAATTGCAGTTTTGTCATATGTCTGAAAAGTAAGTTATTTTTCTGGACAGGATATTGCCTGGTGGCTTAAACAGTCAGTTGTAGCCTTAGTTAATGATGTCGTGTCATGGGCAGCGTTCCTGGCAGCAGCTCACCTCCGGACACACTCATAGCCCTATGTAGCAAGTAATGCCAATGACACCAGTCACCAGAGGAGACCCAGAATGAGGATGTGATTGACAGATGAGCTTATCCAAAACCTATACGAAAAAACCATAGTTCAAAGTCTGGGGCCAGCAGATGGCGCGGACGCTCTCATGACCAATTGCAGTTCAAGTCAAGTCCCAGACCTGGTGGTTTGCTTTCTCGTGTTTACCTACCTCTCTCTCTCTCTCTCTCTCTATCTCTCTATCTCTCTGTGTGTCTCTCTCTGGTGAGTGCATGTGCCCCATAGAAAATTGTAAAGATATATAATGATAATTAAAATTAAGTAATTAATTCTTTTTTAAAAAGCGTACATAGGAACAAAGTGATAGAAGACAACTTGTGTGAGCGCCCATAGGTAGTAACTCTACCTACTTTAAAAAAAATTATCAAGTTTATTTAGTAATACTTAAAAGTATATTAGTCTAGGAACTCCAGAGAAACAGAACCAATGGAATATATGTATATAATTTTCAAATGTTTCTGGAAAATGTGTATTATGAAAAATCTATAAATTACTTTCAAAACTTTTTTGCACCAAAATAAGCTCACACTTTGATTTCATTTTTTTATGAATTTTTCTGAGTCCCCTCCTGAGTGTGTATGTGTACACAGGCACACATGGGGAAGGAGAGAGAGATTTAGTATAAAAAATTGGCTCATGGGATTATGAAGACTGAGAAGTTCAAGATTTGCAGTCAGCAGGCTAGAGACCCAGACAAGCCAGTGGGAGAATTCCAGCCTGAGTCAAATGTCAGAGGACCAATGGTGTAAATCCCACTCTGGGTCTTTGTCCAAAAGCAGAGGAAGACTGATGCCCAAGCTTGAAGACAGATAGGAGAAAAATGATTTTTTTTCATACTCAGCATTTTCCCTATTTAGACCTTCCATGTATTGAATGAGGCCCAGGACCATCTGCTTTACTCAGCCTAACAATTGAAATGTTCATCTCATTTAGAAACAGTCTCACACAGACCCAGAAATAATGTTTAATCAGATATCTGGGCACCTTACAGTCCAGTCACATCACACATAAAATTAGCCATGACAAATCAATGCTTTGTCAACTTGGCACCCTTAAACCATACTTAACCTACAAATCAAGACAATAAGATGGTCATAATTCTATCTAACATGATATGACTATTCTGTTCACAACAAGAAATGCACTGACCCCTTCCCCAGAAGAGGAGGTAAAGTCCTTCAGTGGTGTTTACCCTTCTTCTTGATATCCCATACATAAATTCTATGTTGTAAAATTAATAGCATTTAAACTGTATATAATGAAGTCACTACATTTTATGTGATAAGGCACTAAGAGGAAAAATATATATACATATATAAATCATATTATATATGTGTGTGTATGTGTACATGCATATATATATATACACACACACACACATACACACACACACACACACACACACACACACATAAAAGACAGAGACAAATAGAAGAAAAGTGGGGAATTGTCCCCCAGGAGTGATGGCCATGTCACAGTCCCTCCTCCTCCATCCTCCTCTTGGGATATTGGGCATGCACGCACTTGCACCCAGTGTGAGTTTCAAGCCAGTGGGTCTAGGACTCGAACCACAGTCGACTACATGGGAGTCCAGGGATGTAACCATCTGCTGGTCCCCCATTTTTGTTTCTTATTAGTAACTATTCAAGTTTAGACACATGAGGAATCAAAACTCATAATTAGAACGGAGCCAACTATGTATTACATTAAAGAACTTGTTTAAAGTGGTACAAAAATCAGAAAGAAATTCTTTAATTACATCCTCAACCACAAGTTTAACCTTGATATCTTTTATTTCTTTGTAGATTCCTTTTGCAATAAAAATGACACCAGATGCCTCTCAAACTCTTGCCAAAACAATTCTACATGCAAAGGTTTTGCAAAAGGCAACAATTGTCATTGTGCAGACGAAGGCAACAATGTGGACGAAGATTGTGATGATGTGAGAGATCCTTGCTTCTCCAGCCCTTGTTCAGGAAGTGCCACTTGTGAGAACAGCCCGGAACAAAGGAGCTTCCTGTGCAAATGTCCTCCTGGCTATAGTGGAGTGACCTGTGAAACTGCCATCAGTCCCTGTGGCATGAATTCCTGCCAACACGGAGGTATTTGTCACCAGGACTCTATTCAGCCTGTCTGCATCTGCCCTGCAGGATATGCTGGAAGGTTCTGCGAGGTGGACTATGACGAGTGTGCCTCCGGCCCTTGCCACAATGGGGCCGTGTGCCAGGATGGAATTGACGGCTACTCCTGCTTCTGTGTCCCAGGGTACCAAGGCAGGCACTGCGACCTGGAGGTGGATGAATGTGCTTCAGAACCCTGCAGAAACGAGGGTACGTGCCTCAACGAGATCGGAAGGTACACGTGTATCTGTCCCCACGATTATTCCGGTGAGTGCGATTACGGCTAAATCCCAGGTGATGTAATTACTTTCTCTTTATTATGACAGAATCAGGGATGACGTCTTATGTCTCATCCAGTCATTTATGAAAACAGCCAAGTTCTTGACAGCAATTAATCTCTAGGTAGAAAACCTCCTGAACTATTTAAACCCACTGAACACTAAGTGGTTGTGCACGGTCCCTGTTGCTGTCTTATTAATTTGTTTAAAGTTTTTTTCTTTCATAAAAGTGAAAGACAGAGAGTGAGAGAAAGACAAAGACAAGCACCTTCAACAGGGCCTCAGCTCTGGTTCCTCTCGCACACCCCTAGCCAGCCAGGCTTATGGACATGGGTAGGTTCAACCAGGGATACCCAAACCATCTTCCCAGTAGATCTGCCATCACTTGAGCAGTGGTGACTGCTGCGCCGTTGTTACTGTTTTCAGTGGAGCTCTGCATGATTTAGACTGCAGAATCTAGATTCTGCCTAGAGGGCGCAGACTTCATGGGGCCTGCCTTTCCAAGTCAGCACAGTTCAGGTTTCCTCATCAGCAAATTCCTTTCGTCCTAGCTCACGTCTGCCCTCTATTGCCCAAAGCCTGACATCACCACCTGCTGGGAAGGCAGGCCACTCTCTACAGGAGCTGATTTCCAGTAGGAAAGTGTGACCAGGAAGTTAGTGGGCGCAAGGCTGAGGGAGCCTGGTAAATCAGATAACCCACGACTTCGTTAAGAAAGACCAACAATAGAGTCTCATATCTATTTCATCTTTACAAAGTTTCTGTTGATAGAATTTTATTCTTATAGCAAGTTGATAACTCCCATTCACACTGTTCATGTCCTCACATTCAGCCTCACCCTCCTGCATCCTCCTGCATCGTAGCTACTCTTAGTCAGTTCCTCATGATAGCCTCTGTCTTGCTTTGCTTTATGTTCTCTCTTGATTTTCCACCTCCATGTTACGGGACACCTCACCCAGGCTGTGCTTTCCCACTGCATTCATTCTAACCTCTGCACACCACCTTCCTGTGCTTCCCGACTCCTCTCTGAGACAGCACGCACATATTCGTACTGCTCTTTCCATGAGCTTTTGCCACTTTTGTACCTGACCCTGGTGTTTATCGTTCAACCTGCCTGCCTTTCTCAACCTGTTCACACTTACCTCTTTATTTTGTCACTTTTCTCCCAAGTTATCTTAAGCAAAATAAATAATTATTTGGAAAATATTTCTCTTCAAAATTTCTCTTCACAATTTCTCTTCAAAATCAGAACCCCACCCCCACCCTTGCCCCCAGCATGATTTTGCTAAGGTCCCATATTCTGGGGACATTTACTTTATAAAATAGACATGCCCCTAGTGCTCTGACATGGAATTTGCTCCCTTTTCCTCATTCCTCAGCTATAAACAGTTCTCAGAATCTGCTGTTTGGACAACCAAGATGGCTTCCCAATGGAGCTCGCCCGTTCCGCCTGCAGTACCTTGCTCAGGTCCTCCTTGTCTCTTGCGTATGATATTAACATTCCCCCCAACCCAGTTCTCCAACTTTTAGTCTCTGCCTTCTCGCAGTTGTTCCAAACACTGCCTTTAAAATAATCCTTCTACAGTAGACCAATGCCATGCTCTTTGAAGAGCCTTGGGAGATCCCCACGACTTAGAGAATAGTTTCAGCTTCTCACTGAAAGTCCCCACAGTCTGTCTCCCATGGGAGTCATCTGTCCACACACCATTCCACCAAAGTTTTCTATCTCCTCAAATCAATCACCTTCAGTTCTTACTCAAGTGCTTTCTCCCCCTGGGATATCTTTCTCCTCACGAGGTGTCCTCTGCCAAGTTCTCCTCTGCTTTTGAGATCTCTTGGGTCATTGAAAAAGTTATGACATGTTTTTCTGTGTCATGAAAAATGCGTCATGACTTTTCCAATGACCCCATAGTTCAAATACTACTTAAATCAAGTAGCATTTCCAGATTTCCTCTCAGTTGGAACAATACTTTCGCTCTGCTGCGGGAATTCAATTTGTGACTTTCTTGGTAGTTTGCACCTCTACAGAGAACGCTCCGTATTCTGCCTTCATTTTTATTTATTCATTCCATGAGTGAAGGAAACAGAAAGAGAGTGAGGACTTCCCAACAGCATCTTCACGTCACAATCCAACCCAGCCAGCATCAAGGGTGGATGTATGCACCGGGCATATACGGAGAGTCCTCAGGGTGCGAACCTAGGACCTTTCCATATGGCCTCAGCATTGTCAAGTGCTGGGTTACTGCTGCACCACCACAGCGGGTCTTCTACCCTGTTTTACAGATATCTGTATGGTTTTCGTCTTTGCTCATGAAAGTGTTAGTTCCTAACAGACACAAATCATGTCTTCTGTTTATTTTCTCTTCACCAATACATTTGAGAGTCTATTACACGTCAGTCAGTGTGTGAAGAAGAGGAAGTAGTCTCCCAGAGTGCCCAGCTCAGTGATGGTCACCCATGGGTGCTTCATAAACTTACTGAATTGGGACCGGCAGGTGGTGGGTAAGGGCACTGGACTTCCACATGGCTGACCACGGCTTGAGTCCCAGACCTCGTGGCTTGCTTTCCCACTTTCCCTTTCTCTAGTCAGATAAATAAATAAGTAAATAAATAAATAAAGTTAAATAAAATAATTCTTTAAAATAATAAATAAATAAGCCTACTGAATTTTTAAAATTTTCTAAATCACTCAAGATACTTCTGGACACGCTTCCTGATAATGAAACTGCAGTACATGACTATTAAACTAGATTTTAGTTTTCCTAGTATTTTTGCACAGTTTAGGAGGATTGAATACTTGTGTATAGAGGGAAATTTCTCTCTCTCTCTCTTTTTTTTTTTTTTTTTTTTTTTTTTTGTAGAGGTTTTTGCTATAGGGTGCATGCACTTGCCAGAAAGACAGAGAGAGACAGAGAGACAGAAAGCGAGAAATCACCCCCCAAGGGGAATGGCCATGCCGCAATCCTTCTCCATTCTCCTCTTGGGATCTTGGGCATGCACGCACACGTGCCTGGAGTGAGTTTAAGCCACTGGGTCTGGGACTCGAACGGTGGTCGACTACGTGGGAGTCCAGCGACATAGCCATTATGCTAACTGCTGGTCCTAAGAGGGAAATTACTCTTGATTGCCTTTTAGTTATTAGCACTATGCTAAAATTTAAAGAGAGTATTAAAAAACCTTATAAAACAGTATTTATGCCTGAAAAGCTTCTGGTTTGTGTGCCACACTATCATGTCTATTTTCTTTAATGTAGTTGAATTTTGGAAATTGAATTTCAACTTTTGAAAAACATTTTAATAAAAGTTGAAAATACATTTTTGTGGACTGGTTTAGAACTATTTTTGTTTGTTATTTTAGAACTACCATAGCTCATTAAGATGGTACCTTCTGGGGCCAGCAGATGGCGCAGCTGTCACACAGTAATTCATGACGCTGGCCCCATGTGGAAAGGTCCCAGGCTCATGTCCCAAGACCTCCCCTTACATGTCAGGGGCTTGTGTGCACATCCGTGATCCGAGGTGGCTAAGCTGGGAGAAGACCACCGTGTGAAGACTCTGTTGGGGTGCTTCCTACCCCCTTGGAAAAAATAAATGAGTATACTTAAAAAAATTAATGAAAAAGGCCAGCATGTGTTGTAGTGGTTAAAGTGTTGTACTCCCCCCACATGGCAGACAGCGATTCAAGTCCTGGACCTGGAGGCTTGCTTTTTTCTTTCCCTCTTTCTCTCTCTTTCTGTCTCTCTCTGGTGAGCATGTGTGCCTTATAGCAAATTTATAGTAATAATAATAATAATAATAATAATAATAAAATAAGTTGATATTGCTTTAAAACATTAACTAGAAAAGTATATTCTATTTTCTGCTGCTTTCTCAATATTGAGAATGTTGAGTAAATGTAGTACACATGAGATTGAATGACAGGTTTAGTCATTTTAACTACTGCAGTCAAAATAGTTTTATTATTATAAAAACTTGATTTGAAAAATTATGTCTGTATACTTTTTAAAATTTTTTTATTTATCTGGAATATAATGAATTCTTCGAGTGGTCTAAAAGATGTCACAAAAGTGACTATGTAAAGGGACCAGCAGTTAGCATAATGGCTATGTCGCTGGACTCCCATGTAGTCGACCGCGGTTCGCATCCCGGACCCGGTGGCTTAAAACTCGCACCGGGCGCGTGTGCGTGCGTGCCCAAGATCCCTAGAGGAGAATGGAGGAGAAGGGATTGCAGCGTGGCCATCCCCTCTGGGGGGTGATTTCTCGCTTTCTGTCTCTCTCTCTCTGTCTGTCTGGCGAGCGCACGCGCCCTATAGCACAAAGAAAAACCTCTCCAAAAAAAAAAAAAAAAAAAAAAATGACCATGAAAGATTGTATTCCAAATGCAAAGAGTAGTAAAACTCCATTTCACACTATAAATGAATTATTTATACCGTATGTTAGAGTATAACTCCCAATGTGAGGGAGTGTCCTTTTCTCCATATAACACTTGACATCTACACTGAGGATACTTTCCTTGCCAAACCCTAATATAATGGTGTTGTTTCTATTTGACTATATCATTCTCTTTCATTCTAAGAAAGCAGCTAAATTTTATTATCTCAGATTTTTAGGTGACATATATAATACTTGCTAATAGAATTGAAATGAGAGCCTCATAAGGCAATACAAATCAGGTCTGTTTTTAGCTGGTTAGGCTGGTTTGATAGGAAAGTGCAATTGTTGGTTTGAGCACTAATCATCTACATAAGTGGAAGGGCCCATGTTCTGGTAGTTCATCAGGGGTTCTCAGCCCCGACTGCTCATTAGCAACTACCCCAAGGATACCTGAAACAGAGATGTTCAGACCCCACCTTCGGAGGTTCAACTATAATGGATGACTCTAATGTAGGTATAGCTGGGACTCATAGCAGAAATGAAGTTCATGTGGACTTAACATGGAAACTTTTCTTTCACTATTCCATCATTAAGACACACAAGGAGGCGTGTTTACTTCATTGCTGACCCACAGTTACCAGAGTTTGTAGCAGCTCAGGCCAATTAAGGAGAACCCCAGAGAAGGTCTAGAGAACAAAGGGGAGAAGCCAAAGTTGAGAAGGAAAGAAAGAGATCGTCAGCCAGCAGCACGGATGCACTGGAGTGCTCGGACTCAGCCTGGCCCTCCTGATGGATCTCAGAAGCTGTGTTGCCATGACCAGCCGCTGTGCGCCACATCCGAATTTAGAGTGATCATAAAGAACTTGGCTTACAGAAAAAGCCTGTGCTCCCCTGAGCAGCAGAGTAAGAAACGGTAATAAATTTTTAAAGACAGAAAGGTAGGAGGCAAAAAAGAGCTGCAGCCCATGAAGACGGTTCACACCGCATGAATTGTCCTCTGTGCCCTCCTCCGTGCTTCACGGGCGGTGATTCATGGACTACAGAAGTGGGCTCGAGAGCCGCTGGTGGTGCCGGGCAGATCTGCTGTGCATAAGCGAAAACCACAACTGCAGCTGGAAGTAAGCAGCTGCAGACTCGTTTTAAAAATGAAAACAGTATTAGCTCTGAGCATGTGACTGCCTTTAGTTCAAGTTAAACCAATCAATCATTCTATAATTGAGGTCTTCCTTATAATTAGCTGGATTGACTACTTTCTTCAGGTTAAGATCCCTACAATATGAAAAAAGAGGGCAGGGAAGACCAGTTGGATGTATGATGAAGCAAAAGAATATAGAAAAAGATCTTATTCTCTCTACTAGAAACTAGATCTTTGTTCTGAAATAATCTTTCAGGAAATAAGAAAAAAAAAAAACCATGATATTAAATTTACTTATTCATCAAAGATACATCTTTATTTCAGAAACAAATATATATGGAAAAAAATATTCAAGCAGACATGTTAGTACATGGAGACTAGTTAGAAGACCCGTTAGTACATACAGACTAGTTAGAAGGCTATTAAAATAATCCAAGTGTGAGTTATTAGGCTCTGGCCTGGAAGAAAGGCCATGAGCATTCCTGTTAACGGAAAGGGCAGATAGAAGAGTCCCTAGGGGGAGCAGCAGATGGCATAATGGTTACATCGCTGGACTCCCACATAGTGGACTGCAGTCGAGTCCCATACCAGGGGCTTAACACTCATGCTGGGTGCACGCATGCCCAAAATCCTGAGAGAATGGAGGAGAAGGGATTGTGGTGTGGCCATTCCCTGCCCACCTCACCCCCGGAGGTGATTTCTAGCTCTTTGTCTCTCCTTCTCTGTCTCTCTGGCAAGTGCATGCGCCCTATAGCAAAAATCTCTCTCTCTCAAAAAAAAAAAAAAAAAAAAAAAAAAAAAAGAATCATTAGGAACAAGCCTCATTTAATGCCTTTCAAGGTCAGAATGTGTTCAAAATTTATTTGAGGAGAACTAGACATATAATATGAAGAAAAAAACACATTAAAAGTTCAACTCGTGTTCTCAACTTAATGAACTTTAATATAGATCAATGGCTCTTTAATTTGGGCAGGTTATCAGATGTGTCTGAAGAGCTTATCGATAAACTATAGCTTTTGTATGGTGCTGTTGGTAGCACCCTAGACCAGGAGTGAGAAGCCACACGCCAAGTGTAGTTTGAGTCCCCTTCTTAGTTAGCCTGAAAACGTGCTGAAGGGTGGGTGCATGTGTCCTGGATCCTGGTGGAATTTCTGGAGGAATATTTCTAAATATTTAGGAATAATAATTATCTTAATAAAAAGAAACATAAGAAAATAATTTGCTATAAAATATTATAAATAGATGTGTAAATATATAATATTGACATATTTATCATAAACTATAATTTTCTTAGAATCTTATTAGTGAACTTATATAATTAAGAAATGTATATTATAGAAATGTATAATATTTTGTATAGGTGTATATTATAGAAATGTATAAGAAATGTATAATGTAAGAAATGTATAATATTTTATAATCAATGACATCTTGGCACATGTTATGTCATTTATGATGGGAGCAAAGTGAGAGGAATGGACTTAGAGAAAAATGGCTGGAAATAATGAGTTCACATAGAATTAGGAGAAACAGTTTTCTTAATACACAAATGTAATGCAGAAAATATTAGAGGGGCCAGCAGGTGGCATGGTGGTTAAAGGCACTGGACTCCCACATGGCTGACCACAGTTCAAGTCCTGGACCTGGTGATTTGCTTTCTTACTTTCTCTCTCGTTCTTTCTCTGTCTCTCTCTGATCAAATTGAAAAGTAATAATGATAAATAAATAGGGACCAACAGTTGGCATAATGGCTATGTTGCTGGACTCCCATGTAGTCGACTGCAGTTCGAGTCCTGGACCTGGTGGCTTAAACTCATGCCGGGCGCATGTGCATACATGCCCAAGATCCCGAGAAGAGAATGGAGGAGAAGGGATTGTGGCATGGCCATCCCCTCCGGGGGATGATTTCTCACTTTCTGTCTCTCTGTCTCTTGGGCGAGCGCATGCACCCCATAGCAAAAATCTCTAAGTAATAATAATAATAATAATAATAATAATAATAATGAATAAAGTCAAATAAAACAATTATAAAAAAAGAAAATACCATTAGATATGAGGAAGGATGAGAATTCCTTATGTTCTGGGCGTAGGGCTAACAAAGATGAGATACAATTATAAACAAAAGAAACAAAGAAGAAAAAAAGAAAATATAATTAGATATGAGGAAGGATAAGAATTCCTTATGTTCTGGGCATAGCGCTAACAAAGATGAGACAGTCTTTCTCTTCCTAGAGCTCATTTTAGTCTCCATGAATGTTCTGGAAAGATAGGGTTAAAACAGTGTCAAGTGGGACCAGCAGGTGGCATAATGGTTATGTTACTGGGCTTCCACATAGTCAACTGCAATTCAGGTCCTGGATTTGGTGGCTTAAAATTCACACCAGGCATGTGTGTATGAATGACCAAGATCCCGAGAGGAGAATGGTGGAGGAGAAGGGTTTGTGGCGTGGCCACCCCCCTGGTGGGGTGGAAGGGCAAGATTTCTTGCTTTCTGTCTCTCTCTGACTCTCTGGCTAGTGCACATGGCCTATAGCAAAAATCTGTCTCAAAAAAAGAAAGTGTCAAGCACGTTTGTAACTTTTGTTGAAGATAAACAGAGAAGGGAAGAGGATACACCATGACAAGAATTATGAAAACCGGCAAATAGACACGCTTACCATTGAAACCAGAGGCCATTCCAGTATTCTCTCTCAGTGAAAACAAAACTCGTAGAATGAAAAAGGATAATGAGAATAATAAAATAAAATAGTTGTCTTAATAGTAATTATAAGTCTGATAAAGACTACATCAATTATCTACCACTAAGAGTTAAAAAAAAAAGAATACAAACAAAAATGTCGTAAGACTAAGACATTGTTGGTCATAAAGTGCATCCTCGTTTCAGAGATGCTAAGAATTCAGCAGCCCTTCAGAGACAGCACCCTCAGCCTATGAAGTCTGCTGAAGTGACTGATCTACAAGACATGTTGTTACCTTGAGTTATCCTGAGGACAGGTGTGCCTAAATGCACGAGCCAGAAATCTTGTTGGCTAAAGCCACCCAGATGTTCTGCTGAAAATTTAAAATCTGCCTTTAATCTCTCAAGCATCTTGCTGCGCATTATTATGCTTGTTGAATTTTATGAATCAGAGCAGGAAGTCATCCATTCTCTTCGTTGCTCTAGGATGTTAAAAAGAGTACAAGTATGATCTACAGGAGGAGAACGTAGTATAAATCTATAGAGGTAATAGAGACCGAAAGCCATAGCTCCTCTTCGCACTGACACGTATTCAGAGTTGCACTGATAACTGTCGTAACTGATATGCACAAAGAACCCAGAAATAGCATACATAATTCTTATTCAAACAACATTCGGCTTGTGAGCTTGTGAGCTATCAGATACTGGATGTAAACTGAAATTCGGGGTGATAACCCAGAGCAAAGCACGGGCTCTGCAGATAATGAGAACGGTGTTCCCAGTGGTTTATCAATGTCACACTGCATGCTCTGACTACCCTCTGCTCTTAATGCGTGATGAGAACAGCTTCAGGACCAGACCTGTTCCATATTGATAGCGTATAATTTGCATTATCTTGTGGCTCAGAATGTTAACCTGGATTGCTGATTGCCAAAAGATGCATGTTGAAATGCAAAATCTGTAAATGCTGATCAGAAGTTTGGGGTACATCATTCAGAAACTGATTTTTGAAAACATTTGCCAAAGCTATAGATGTGGCTGTATGGCTTTTCATTTCAAACGGACCCATATTTAGAAAAGCATTGAGAAGTTCTGTCCTGGCATACCAGCTTGTGTTCTAGGAGATCTGGTGGGTTCATTTACAGCTGTGATTTGATCATTCATTCATTCTTCATTGAGTATTTCCTGTGTTCAAGAATGTGTACTAACTGCCTTAAATATTACTGAGACCAGCACTCTGGGACCAGCAGGTAAAGCAGAGGTTAATTAAGGTGGCTCAATTCTACATGGCTGACTGTGTGGTTCAAGTCCTAGAACTGGCAGCTTGAAAAACATACCAGGCACGTGTGCATGCATGCCCAAATTCCAAGAGGAGAATGAAAAAGGCATTGCGGTGTAAGCCTTCCTCCCAGGGGTACTTTCTACTTCTCCCTGGTCTTGTCTCTCGCTAGTAAGAACATGTGCCCTATCCCCTATAGCAAACTAACTAACTAACTAAAGAATAAAAACTTTGACCTTGAAGAACTCACCATTTTGTAGATCAAATGGATAAGTAACTGTGGTACAATATAATATATGTACATTTAAACTAAAAAAGAGTTTTGGGAGCCCAGCGGAGCTGCGTGGGAGACAGATACAGATATGTGTAGGTGGTAGTGTCTCCAGAATCATGTGATAATGAAACATGGCCTTTGGGAACTAGGGGAGCCAGCCCGTGGAAGCAGAGTGTGAGAAGCCGAGCATGGCAGGTGAGGGGACACCTACACCTTCAGCCAAGAGGCATGAAGGACAGTTGAACTGTAAGGACGTCACTGTGGGTGGCACTAATTTAAGATCTTTCTTTTCATTATAAGACAAAGATGCTCACTTCTGGAGGTGGGGTGGAGGGCTTCAAAAATTTAAGCAGACAATGATATGATCAGATTTATATTTTCTAGCGATCATGTTTCTATAGATCTGTAGTGAGCCATGAGGAAGAGAAAAACCAGAGGTTCGCAGTCAGGTAAGAGATAGTAAGGGTCTCGTTAAGGTCACAGTAATGGGGGTGACACCTTCAAGCCAAATCTAAGGGGAAAATGCCAGGATTTAAATATTAATGCAATGGGGCCAGCAGGTGGCGTGGTGGTTAAAGCACTAGGCTCCCTTGCAGCTGACTGAGGTTCAAATCCCAGACTCGGCAGCTTGCTTTCTCACTTTCCCTCTGTCTCTCTCTGGTCAAATTAAAAATAAATGAATAACATTTACTAAATAATCGTTTAAAAAACAAAGACTAATGATGGTGTGGAATAGTTAATGAAATAAATAATATGGTAATTCCTGGAAATCTGGCTTGGGTGGCCTGCATCATAACAGTATTCTTTAAAGGAGAGTTTGGCAGGGATAGGAGGAGATGAGGGGAGGAGAGCTGGTTTGTATTCACAGTTGTGGGAATGATGCCCATGAAACGGCCGGAGGGGATATCGTATGGATGAACGGACAGGTTTGAGGGCAACCTGGTCTGGAATCATAGACTGCCCTATGTCTACCTTAGCATGTGTGAAATGTCGCAGAGAAAAACCTGCTTCCTGATTTCCGTTGGAACGATCGCCTGCTTCTAGACTCATAGTCTTTTCTCGGATAGGAGTAGGTAAACAAAATGTTTCTATTTTTCCCCAATGCACTTTTAATTCCCTGACCTTTGCTGCAACTTGGCATTGATCTGATGAAACCACTTTCCATACAACCCTTTTGATTGACTGATCTCTTTTTTTAAATTGCCATAGGGCATGCTTGCTCACCCGAGAGAGAGAGACAGAGACAGAGAGAGAAGGAGAAAGCACTCCCTACACACCATGAGGCATGGGAATGCCACAACCCCTTCTCCTCCACTTCTCTCCCCTGTCTGGATTTTCAGCACAGGTACACATGAGCCTGGTACACTTTTTGAAGCACCGGTATTAGGATTTCAGCCAGTCAGTCATGTGGGATCTGGCTTCCTCGATCACTACGTTGGCCTCCCTCATAGAACCCTTTTTTTTCTACAGAGAGATTATTGCACTTGCCAGAGAGACAGAGAAAGAGAATGAGAAATTACTCCCAAGGGGGGATGGCCATACTGCAATCCCTTCTCCATGTTCCTCTCGGAATGTTGGGCACACACATGCTCTCAGCGTGAGTTTTAAGGTGCCTGGATCAGGGACTTGAACCATGGTCAGCTAAACCACGGTCAGCTATGTGGGAGTCCAGGGAGTCCAGGATGCAACCATTACATCCTTTGCTGGTCCCCATACAACCCTTTTTAAAGAGCTTCTGCCATTGTGATTTTCTAGGAGAGAAGATGGGCATTCTCACTGAACCCACTGTCCTGAGAGTTCACTGGTGGAACATTTCACATAAACCATAAAGATGACTTCATTAGGTGGACTAGTGGGGAAGAGCTTTTGACTCGATGTCTAGGTTAGGATGAGAAATGGGGAGGAAGGCTGGAATGGGCCAGGTCCTTCTCCCACCCCTATGGGGTACAAGGCAAAGGTACTCAAATGGGCTCCCTTCACATCAGTTAATATAATCTCACTGTGTAAGGAAAAGAGAAGGAGCCAGAAGATAATGTAGCAAGGAAGAAAGGAAAAGACAGTAGAGGAGTGTTAAAAGAAAAAACTTCAGACAATTTAATTTAGTGTTTTTTCTTTTTAAAGTGATTTTTGCTATAAGGCACATGTACTTGTCAGAGAGACAAAGAGAAACAGAGAGACAGAAAGTGAGGACCTTCCCCCCACCCCCAGGGGAGATGGCCATGCCACAGTCCCTTCTCCTCCATTCTGCTCTGGGGATTTTAGGCATGCACACACACACGCTCAGCATGTGTTTCGAGCTGCTGCGTCCAGGACTTGAACACCCGTCGACTACATGGGAGTCCAGCAATGTAACCATTCTACCACCTGCTGGCCCTAATGTAGTGGAGTTTAATTGAACAAAAGTAAACATGATTCTTTTCTAGGGGGGAGAGGTTTTCGCTATAGGGTGCAAGCGCTGGCCAGACAGACAGAGAGAGACAGAGCAACAGGAAGCGAGAAAGCAATCCCTTCTCCTCCGTTCTCCTCTCAGGATCTTGGGCACGCATGCACACACGCCCGGCGTGAGTTTTAAGCCACCAGGTCCGGGACGCGAACCGCGGTCGACTACATGGGAGTCCAGCGACATAGCCATTACGCTAACTGTTGGCCCCAAGTAAACATGATTCTAACCGGGCAGCTTCTCCAGTGGCTTCCGGGCAATTCTAGGAAGCCTCACAGTCACAGGGTTTTTAAGTTTCAGGAAAGGAAAGTGACTGTGTGGAAAGGAAATGTACATAGAAAAAGGAAAGTGAAGGAATGGGTAGAGACAATTTGGATTGGCTACATCTTAAAGCCTGTCTGCATTAACACCATTTAAAAGGCAGGATGCCTGTGGTTGGACTGAAGCTTAGCTGCTGTGATTGGCTGTAACCTGGCAACCAACCAAAAAGGCAGCCTTCCAAATGAGGTTGCAGTTTGTTTATGGAAACCAAAGCAGGAGCAGGAGGCTTTTCTGATATATAATACATTCCCAGGAGCGGTGGGGGGAACTGAGAGGGCGGAAGGAGCCTTTGAAGAAGCAGGAGGCAGAAATGGAGAGCCTCGAAAACTGAGATGAGAGGAAATGGCTCCTTACTTTAACTTGTGTCCTATGTAAGGAGAAAATGAGCACATTTAGATTATTTATTAGAAATGCTGCTTCTTTACCAAAGCCCGTGAACTTGAGAAGCTCCCCTCCTTTTACCCTTTGAATTACTGCATATAATCCCACTTCTTGTTTGAAAGTTACAATTTAAAAAGTGTTTGCTTATGAGAAAATGTCTGAACTTCTGTTCACAGTGTGTACACTGGAGGAGTTCAGAGCATGGCTGCCAGGTAACCATCGCACATGGTAGGCCTGCGGTGTGTACCGAGGTGTCACTGTGGGTAGGAATGCCCTCTTAGTTAGACTGAGTCACCCAAGTTAATGAGGTCAGGAAAATTGGTTCTCCCTGTCCATTCTCCTTTTGGGGTAGCATCCTCCTATACTATTTTTGTTCTTGTTTTCCACAACCTTTTTATTTTCTTAGCTTCATACAGAATTATAAATCAGTTCCAACAGACTTTTGATGCTGGATGCATTTTTGCAAAAGAAACAACAATTAAGACTTTTCCATTTCTTAAAAAGTCAGCCACAGGGGCCAACTGGTGGTGTGGTGGTGAAGGTGACTGGATCCCACATGCCTGCACGGTTTGAGTCTTGCACCCAGTGACTTGAGAAACATGTCAGGCGCTTATGCGTGTGTGCCCAAAATCCCTAAAGGAGGGAAAGATAAAGAAAAAGGGACTGTGGCATGCCTATTCCCCACAGGGGATGCTTTCTCACTTGTCCTCTCTTTCTCTCTCTGTCTGGTGAGCATATACACCCTCCGGCAAAGTAAGACAAAAAAATCAGCCCCAGAAGTACTACCCATTGTACCCGTATTCAATTTCTCTTGTTACCTCGTGTTGTTATGACATGATACCATACTTAGTAACATTAGTCATGGACTGGCAGGTGGTTAAGGCACTGGACTCCCTCATAGTCAACTGTGGTTTGAGTCCTGGATCTGGTGGCTTGCTTTCTCACTATCTCTAGTCAAAATGAAGAAGGAAAAGGAGAAGGAGAAGGAGAAGAAATAAAATAAAATAAATAAATAAAATAACATTAGTCATAAAATGAATGTTTTCAGATAGAACAGATCACACAGTTCAGGCACTGTTTTTGAGGATCAGTCACTTCTGTATATTTAATGGCCATATACACTTGACTGTAAACAGCCAAGTGAAAAATAAAAACTGGAGTTGGTTATCCAGATGTTTTACCTATGAAGCCAAGTATCTGGAAATACAAAAACATCTGGATGACTGACTGGACTTATCGCTTCTCATCTCTCTGGCTGTTGTAACAGAATGCAGACACAGACCAAACCACTTCTGTCAATATCTGCAGAAGTGATAAATTGCAACAAGAATCTTGTTGGTAAGCATATTAAATGTGACCCAGATAAGTTACCCCGAAGGAAATACAGGTTGAGCATCCCTCGTCCAAAATATATGGGACCGGAAGTAATTTAGGTTTCACCTTTTTTTTTGAATATCTGCATACAAATAACAAGATGTATTGATGATGGGACCCAAATCTAAGCATAAAATTATTCATTTATATTTCATATATCATTTTAATACATAACTTACTCTGTGGGGTGATAGGCACAGAAATAAAGGTAGTAGGGCTATTCCTCCTCTGTACTTTAATACCTCCATGCTAGTTTGACTTCTGTATAGCAAATACTATTTTCAGAGATACAACAGGATAGTTATTTCAATAAGACTATAACTTTTGAAAATCTTAAACTTATTTGTCTTAGTTAAAAATCATCTCTGGGGGGCCAACAGGTGGCACGGTGGTTAAAGGTGCTGGACTCCCACACGGTTCAAGTACCAGATCTGGTGGCTTCTCTCTCTCTTTCTCTCTCTCATTCTGTTTCTGTCCCTCTCTGGCCAAAATAAAACAAACGAACAAATAAATAAAGTTAAATAAAATAATTATTTAAAAAAACTTCATCTATGATTTTTAAGGGAATAAGTAGATTCTTTTTTCCATGTGATATTTACCTTAAAATGAAGTAGCTTCTAATGATGGCACTAATTACATTAAGCTTAAGTCACACACTGATTTTATACATAAAAGTAGTATTTTACAACACTAAAAAAAAGTGGAAGCTTAAATATTCCCACACAAAAGGACCACTTAAGTAACTAGCACATGTGTACTAGGTTTTTATGGAATGAGTGTTTTTTTTTCTTTCTCTAGCAAATATGCAGTATGTAACAGGTAGTGTTATAAATATTTTAGAATATTTAATTATAATGCTAACCCTATGAGGTAGTTACACTTTTTGTTTTCCTATTTTTCGGGTGAGGAAGCTAAAATGTGGAGAGATTAAGACACTGCCCAGGTCACAGAGCGGCTGTGTCAAGATCCAACCAAGCTGTTTGGCTTTGGAGTCTAAGTTAGTTAGTCTGTTTGTTTTTTAAATTTGCCAGTGGGCTCATGCACTTGCCAGAGAGAGGAAGGAAGTGAAAGGACATACCCCATGGGAATGACCTCTCCTTCATCTCCCTCTCCTTTCAGGATTTCAGGCACACAAGTATACATGCCCAGCATGTTTTTCAAACTCCTGGGTCCAGGACTCGAACCCCACAGTCAGCCATGTGCAATCCAGCCACTTTAACCCTCCCACACCATGGACTGGGCTGGATTCAAATCTTTTGCTCATTACTCTATATGCTGCCAAATTTAACAATGTGTTTAAAAATAACATGGCAACAGTGACCAGCCCCTGTTAGACTTCCAACAAGAGTGCAGTTAACAATCGCTTTGTTCTGAAATGCCATATTGGTGTGCACAGTCTGAAAAGCCACAAGCTGTTGTATGCAATACTTGTTTGTAAGTAGCAGCTGTTCTGCTTTGTGCAACTTCTCATGAGCACAGAAGTTTATACCAATTACAATTAAGGAGGAAAATTATTTTGGGTAACATAGCATTTGAGAATGCTTTGGTAAACAGAACATTGCCAGATAGCTAAAATCTTAACACTTGGCTAAAACTTTTCTGTTTTTGTTTTTTTTTTTTTTCCCCTGACATTTTTAAAAGGTGTAAACTGTGAAGTGGAAGTTGATGAATGTTGGTCCCAGCCCTGTCTAAACGGTGCCACCTGTCAGGACGCTCTGGGGGCTTATTTCTGCGACTGTGCCCCTGGCTTCCTGGGGGATCACTGTGAACGTGACATCGATGAGTGTGCCAGTCAGCCGTGCCTCCATGGAGGGCTGTGTGTGGATGGCGAGAGCAGGTACATTTTCTCCTGCAGTGGGGGATTGGCTGAGAGAGAACTCGCTGACCAAGAATTACTATACTGCAGGAGTGAATCTGGAGATACTACATTCTCAGCTTAAAATTTTCAGAGTACCGTATGCTTTACATGATGAAAAGTTGTAACATTCAGATTTTATTAAACATGTCTTTCAAGGTTATTTGCCCAAGCGTGAGGGTTTTCCAAGTCATTCTCATAATAGTTTAGAATTCTTAGTATTATAGAAAAGTACTAACTTTGCAATTCAATGAAGTAAACCTGTTGTCAAAAAGAAAGGTGCAAAAACAAAGCTAGATATTATTCTCTATGTGTGTATATGGTTCTAGCTATACGATGGAAAGCTTCTAAATCATTTGGCAGAAATAAACTCTAAACACTACATAAACACTGTTGAAAAGGGCAGTGATATTAAATGACTTCAGGTTGAATTTCCGTGTGTTTGGGGAATCGGATGAATACTTTCAGGAAAGCCTAGTGGTGAGAAGGAGCCATGTGCTTTTGCTCTGAATCAGATTCTATCATTGGCATTTAGGCATAATGGACAACAGTAAATTACACCTTCCGATAACGAAGCTAATGACTGTGTGTAATGCTCGCTGAGTTCATATACAATATTTTGAAAAGAAGTTCTTAGTACTGATTTGAACCACGGATACTGAGTCATCAAAGACCCAACCGTGTTTAACAGCATTGGTACTTAAAATGATTTTCTTGGGTCCTCTACCCACTGAATGGAAACAAGATCATTAGTGTTCCCATATCACAATAAGGACTCTAACGCCCAGGGAAGTCCAACGACTCCTACAAGTTCACACAGTTCAGTCTGTGTATACAGAGAACTGGAGCCCAGTCTTCCTTTCTTTGGAAAATGTAGACTTCATTTATCCAAAATCTAACTTTAAAGTGAATCAGAGTAAGAGAGCAAGAAAAGCACATATGCTTTATCCAGAGAGATGGCAGGATTTTAAATTGTACAACGCTGTGGTACATTTCTTTTGTAAAATATAAAACCTAACGTCTAATCATGTGCCATGTCCTGCGACATTGAGTTTGAAACCAAGCAATGCTTCCATGACTGGAATCTACGTCCCAGGAGACAGGTAACTCACCAATTCAGAAACAAACCAGACTGGAAATTTCTGTGAAGGACCTCCAAGGCAAAGAACTCTCCCATGTAGGCCTTGCCGTCTCCAGAAAGCATCAGGACAGAAATTACCCAAAGCTTTTCACTCCCATGGAAATGCAAACTACACAGGGCTGAAACCGGGCCACCTTCTATTCCCCCCCCCTGAATGTGCCATGTATAATTCCTCTATTTTACCACGTTTCCTTATTACCTAAATTCTGAGAAGATAATCACAAGGTTGACCAATATGATCTGACTTTATTTTCCCACAATAAAATAACATATTTGCTAGGTACATGGGAAAGTCAAAAACTGTATTCCAAACAAAGGCTGTTGACAAAGCAATTATGCAAATGTAGTTTCTGAGTCTGTGAACCATGGTCCACGAGCCAGTCCAGAGCCTTGAGTACAGGGTTCTCACCTCTCCTGTCTTATCTATAGCAGATTTTCAGGAAGAATTTTTAATGAGACAGAGTAGTGAATAGATTCCTAGCTAGAAATTATATATATATGTGTGTGTGTGTGTGTGTGTGTGTATATACATACACATATCTATATCTATATCTATATCTATATCTATATCTATGTAATGTCACTTATAACATTTACTATTCAGATTCCTCAGTAAAGTGCTAATATTTGTGTTTAATGGTAATACACACACAGCCACGGTGAATAGCCGTGATGAATTAATAACCGTTTCATAAATTTATTGGTATCCTTTCCCCCAAATCCTTATTTTATCTAGGCTGAATATGCAGGTCTGTTTTTCCTAATACTAAATCTTTGAGGAGATTCCGCCTACATTACAATCTTCCTCTTAATAAAATCAACAACTTCTCTCATCAGATTTGTGTTTGGAACTATCGGATAATCCCACTCAATAAATGATTAGAGATAGTAAGACTAAAACATTCCTATTATTTAAAAATAAAAGAGCCTGCAGGTGGCGTGGTAGGCTCCCACATGGCCAGCCACGGTTTGAGTCTTGAACCTGGCAGCTTGAAAATCACTCTGAGTGCATGTGTGTGCGTGCCCAAGATCCCAGGAGGAGAATGGAGGAGAAGAGATTGCGGCATGACCATCACCCCAGGGAGGTGATTTCTCTTTACCTATCTCTGTCTCTCTCTGGTGAGTGAACATATCCTATTGCAAAAACCTAAAAATAAATAAATAAAGAAAGAAACAAATAAGCAGACATTGTAAGTTAGTTCAGTTAATAAGGGCTTTCCTGGGCTTTTTATAATGTATTTTTTTTCCAAAGGGACATTATTAATAGGCTTTCTCCATAAAAGAGTATTGCAGAGTATAAATCACTCTCTACTGCTATCAGAAATATTAATAATATTACTTAGTACTGCTTAGAAGCAATTTATTCAGCACCTGCAGATATTCAAGATATTATATCTGCTTGGCATATGCATATTTAATTATCACAAGCCTGTGACACTGGTATAGTTTTCTTCAATTCATGAATGAAAAGAATGAAGTAAGTAAATAATTATAATTTCCAAAAACTTTATATGGAGCTATAAAATTAATTTTTTAAAAAGATGATAAACATTAGTATGAAAATACATGAATGCTCAGACCTCTAGAGATAATTCCCGAATTTTTGAGGTAAGTATTGGACTGTGCCAAGGGTCTTAGGTTGATGGTTAAAGAGACAGGATAAGGCTATTTTATCTCTCTATGACCAAGAATTAACATGAAATTTTTATCTACTCTCCAGATATAGCTGTGACTGCATGGGTAGTGGATTCACAGGGACTCACTGTGAGACCTTGATGCCTCTTTGTTGGTCAAAACCTTGTTACAATAATGCTACATGTGAGGACAGTGTTGACAATTACACTTGTCACTGCTGGCCTGGTAAGTGACAAATACCTTCCACCTTTTTTTTTTTTTTCTTTTGCTGGAATAGAAACAAATTTCTTATAGCAAATGGAACTAAAGATTCTTGTTAAATGTTTGAAACCACCTTTCTTCTAGCTTTGATTTAACTTAGTGGTTCTTCGATGCTCATGCATTCTGACTGCTATACTACACATTGACTTAAGTAGAACGCCCGGTGGTCAGAGTCCTCTAGAAGAAATAAATGGGGGGAGAACAGCTAATGGAGGGATGAAATCCATAATGGATTTTATGAAAACAAATTCACCAGGAGATACTTTTGTTTCCCTCTAAGATGTTCCCTTAGACACCAGGAATGTAGAGAAATCTGTGAAACAAGGTTAAACTCCTAGGAAATTGTCTTCTATGGTTTATGGAGTTGGTCAACAGGATGATAGTGCCCCTAGAAAGTGTAGAGTGATTCCAGAAATACAAGTGTTCTTTTAGGTATTTGCAATGCAAATAAGAGTATAAGTTAAGGATCTATAAACAATAACTAGAATTTACACATAAAGGGTTTAAACTTGAGTTTAGAGGTGATACAAGAACCTAGAAAACAGTATATAATGCTTGAATTACATTACAGGCCATGTGAAAATACTGATGTTAATTCAAGCAAATAACCTGCTTGACATTTTTATTTTCTCAGCAGACTTTCATTGATAGAAATGAATGTAACCAGAATTTCATTGACAGAAATGTAAAAGTACAGTGTCTTTTTTTTTCCTTGATGCACTGCGGGGGCAGGGTATGATAAACTTACAACAAGGTCTAGTTGTCTAAGCCCACCCATCACCTACTTTTCTTTCTGTATTCATGTTTTTGTCTGAGAAAGGATAACTTTGTGGTTGAAAAGGACACATGGAGACTAGAAGTATAATTCCATAATTAATAATGGAAAGTATAATTCCTTGGGATTTATTGGCAAGTCTGGTTTCTAAATTTTCAAGTGAATGGGACTTTAGAAGTATACCCAATCATAAGTGCCTGTAGGTTGAAAGATATTACATTAACTAAGAAACATCTAACATCTTTGGTTAAATATACTTGTAGGTAAAAAAACTCTGAAACTATAAAAGAAAATTTGGTATTCCTCTGTAGCTTGGATATATGTTATGTCTTCCCATTCCCAGGTAATGAATAAGGAATATTACTAACCTTTGATAACTAACTCTCTTTAAATTCTGAAATTTTTACAAAATATGTTGTCTCACATTTTTTACATCAACCAACATTCATAAAGGGTCTCTGTCTGAGGGTCAATTTCTCTTCTATAGGTGGTTTGTAATGGAGTAAGGCAGTTAAAGAGGTCTTCCTAAAAAAGAAAGCAAACAATATATATTCAATTCATTCATGGATTCAAAAACTAAGGCCACATGAATTTTAGTGCTAACTATAGATATCATGTATCTAGACATCGAAAGGCATGGTCCTTTCTTTCAAGGAACTTAAGTTCTAGTAGAGAGATGTACAAAATGTATATGGTATAATTTTGGATATGATAAAAAGTTATATAAACCCTATGAAAAGGAATAAAAGTTATATAAATCCTATGAAAAGGAATAGGGGAGAAGTACAGGGAAAGTTTGATAAAAGAGGTATCATCTTAGAAGGCTTATAAAGATGACTAGCATACACCAGAAATGTACTTACTGGCTGTGTGACTTGGATACATTCCTTTACTGCTTTGAGACTGAACTGAATTTTCATGCTTTCCTCATTTATAACACTTACCTGACAGAGTTATCTTGGAGATAAATGCAGTAATGTATATGAGGCGTCCAGATCAGTCTGGACAATAGTAAACACTCAATAATGTTAAACACATACCAGTATTAGGATGTTGATCATTCTAGGCCTTATGGCCAGTACACAGCTATCTAACATTTATTTAAGAAGAAAGAGAGAAAGAAAAAGAAGGGAAAAAAACAAACAAAGGTGGCAGGCACACTAGAAAAGTGTGGCAATTGTGGAACTTTGAGTGGTTGTTTAAAAATGCTGGTCTCTGTAGGGCCGGTGGTGGAGGGACGGAGCCTGAGAGCGAGATGAAGGCAAATCTCCCTCTGCAAACGAAGGGCCACAGGCGTAGCATAATCTGACCTCCTGATCTAAAAAGAACTCTCTGGCTTAGTGGAAAATGACCTAAGGAAATAAAATTTAAGGCAGGGAATCTAGTGAGGCTTCTACAATAATGTAGCCAATATTTGAGCCTGATTCCCAGAACTAAGACAACTGTGGGAGAGGAGAACGGAGGAGATGGACATTCACAAGAGTCATGTAGGAGGTGGAAATGTGGGAATTTAAAAAGGGGTGTATATTATCTGCCTTGGGGTTTCTGTCTTGGATCACTGAATGAATGGTGAGTTTGCCTAGACAGAAAATTTAGGATATTTTTGGACCCTACCCTCACTGTTATAAACAAAGAGAAGATTTAACTCTGCACACGATCAGTCTCTAAGGAACAGAGACCACTCCTTCAGATCGTGAACACTGCCACAGAATTCAATGGCAAGGATCCACTGCCATAACTGTGCAGGGTCCTCATTTTAAAGTAATTACTTACGAGAAGCATCAGTCACCTCAAATGCTTTTCTTACATTTTCCTGATGCCCAGATGAGATCGGATTTGTGAAAAACAAACATAAAATCCCTGGGGACTTGATTTGGTATCATATTGTTTCTTTGTACAGAGTTTTATAGAAAAACTTGTTAAAACTATTGAATATAGCCTTACTGAGGGAGTCTATTTATATATGTGGTTAAAGAGAACAGCAAGTAAAATCCCCACAGGGCCTCAGTGGTGGGGACAGGACTGGCAAGACCATAAATCAGAACCTTCCTAATGTTCATGATTGGAACGAGATAATGCATGTGCCAGAAAAGCAGAAACGAATTTATGATGGTTCTAAATTACTTTCTATCCTGGCCCATGTCTGAGTCTTGGATCTTAGAATAAGAAAATTGAAAATAGTCCAAGCCTGTTTCAAGTTCACTGTAGCACCAAAAAAAAAAAAATCAGTTTATAATATGTTATTATGAAAACTATTTCACAATTATTTATATAACTCTAAGTATGAAACAAAAGTATTTTAAAAATAGACATTCAAGTTTGAGATTCTGAGAGTATTTTTAGGGAGGTCACTATAAAAGATTGTGGCATCTCAATCTGACATATTTTTTCAGTTCCTTTTTTCCACTCTAAATATCTTCTTCAGATGGTTCAGAAAGGCCCCAAAGGTTATCCATTACAAATATATTACATGGTTGAGCAATAGAATTTATGGTGTGGTCACTATTTGACAAAGACCCCATTCAGGTCTTTATTAAAATTACAAAATGAACAGTACACTATATTCTCATTATTAGCTTACATATAGTCAGTTCTCTTGTTTGTGTGCTAACATAGGATTATAATGTGAATTGTTATTTTCAACCATTATTAATACCATTTGAGTCTCATTCAGTCATTGATCTTACAGTCTATTACTTACATACGGCGTAGTATTGGAGTGGTGGGTAGAATACACACAATCTGTTTTTGAGGAGCTTACACTCCACTGAGGGAGGCAAGTAGACACACAAACACATGCTTAAAAATATTTTTATGTGAAATGGAAGAAAAATTAGTTGGCATGAGACAGAACAAGGGAATCTTACTTAGATCTGTCCATGAAGGAAAGTTATTCTGAGACAGTAATGCAAGATAAAGTGTGAAAACTGAGTACGAGTTAACCATGCAAATGTTTGGAGAGTTTTCTAAAAGAGAAAACAACACCAGGAAGGGCGTAGGACTAGGAAATATTCTAGGGAAATATGAGAGAATGAGGTGAAGTGGGGATGTTTTGATGGAAAAGGGCCAGATAATCCAGGGTGTTTTCAAGTCATTGTAAGAATTTTGAATTTTATTCTAGGTAAAAAGAGAAGTTGCTGAATGCTTTTAAAGTAAAGAAATACTGGGAACCAGCAGTTAGCGTAATGGCTATGTCACTGGACTCCCACGTGGTCTACCGCGGTTCGCGTCCCGGACCCGGTGGCTTAAAACTCACGCCGGGCGCGTGTGCATGCGTGCCCAAGATCCCAAGAGGAGAATGGAGGAGAAGGGATTGCGGCATGACCATCCCTCCGGGGGGTGATTTCTCTCTTTCTGTTTCTATGTCTCTCTCTGTCTGTCTGGCGAGTGCACGCACCCTATAGTGAAAACCTCTCCAAAAAAAAAAAAAGAAATACTATAATTCTACTTACAAATTCTGTAATTTCAGATAGTAAGTTATGTTTTATAAATACATTTCTCATCAGGCCTTTTTATTTTATTTTATTATTATTATTATTTTTTTGGCCATAAGTCACATGCACTTGCTGGAGAGAGACAGAGACAGAAAAAGTGATAGAGACAGAGAGAAGAAAAGTGACAAATCATCCCCTAGGGGGGTGATCACACTGTAGTCCCTTCTCCTCCATTCTCCTCTAAGGATTTTGGGTACACACACATACGTTCCTGGTGTGAGTTTTAAACTGCCAGGTCTAGGACTTGAATCTCAGTCAACTACCTAGGAGTCCAGCAACATAACCATTATGCCATCTGCTGGTCCCAAAGCCATACTTTTTAATAGGTGCACATGCCTAGAACAGGAAGGAAACAGTTTGAGTGGAGAAATTTCTTTTATATTTAATATTTTACTTTTAAATACAGTGATAAATCACTTACATCTTACTATTAGTATTCTAGGTCCTAATTAAAAGGTCTGGCCAAGTCCATGCAAATATAAAATAATTTATTGTTCTGTTTCATGGAGTGTTAAGAAGCAATCATTTACTCTGAGTTTTGAAAAAAGAATTTAGGGTCAGCTGGATAGAAAATTCAGGATATTTTGGTACCCTATTTTCTATTACATCCATATTCAACACTACAACTTATATCTAAGACATTGTTGACTTTTTGTCTATTCCCTTGAAAAAAATCCCATTTTTTTTCTTAAAAATTCTAACAATTGGAATATTTGAAAAATTGTAGCTTTTCATTGAAAGGTTCAGATTAAGTCAAGGTTTTCCCTCCATCTCATTTTATTCCAAGCATCACTCATCACAATTTTCTTAAAAAAAAAATGGTCAAAATTATGTAAGAGGTTCCATTGCTGCAGTTATTTATCTCCAAGTGTGCTTCCTCTTACTAGACTGAAATTCCCCTTCCGGGCTCCTTGAGGCCGGGACACCTCCACTTGTCCACTGTAGCTTGTCCAGTGGTGAGACTCCTTTCAGGCACGTGTGCTAGGATTTAAAGCTTAGACTCAACAGCTCCTTGAACTTGCACCCTGCAGGATACACAGGTGTCCAGTGTGAGACTGACATCAATGAATGCAGTAGTGACCCCTGCCAGTCTGATGGGGACTGTGTGGAGCTGTCCTCAGAGAAACAGTATGGACACACTCCGGGGCTGCCTTCCTCGTTCAGCTACCTTGAAGCCTCGGGTTACGTCTGTGTCTGCCAGTCTGGATTCACAGGTGAGACCGAGGAGACGGAAAGGGGCTTGACTTTCTGGTAGACCATGGATTTAACCAAAGGGTGTATTAGTATATGATCTGTGTTACTAAATCCTCTTGCTAGAGTGCAAAGGGTCCTCCTTGTGGGCCTGAAAACGAGCTTGTTTCACATATCTTAGGTCTTCGCATGAGGAAAGTGCTAACAATAGAGATAGCAAAGGTAAATAAAAGGGGAAACAGCACACTGGGAATTGAAGCACATCTTAAGTTCTGTGCCTTCGACACCGAAAATGTCAGATATTTCGTCATTAAAACTGAGAATGATGTTAAATTTTATGTTCACATTTAATAAAAAGTTACGGTACTTGTTTAAATTTACACAGGGAACGATGATCTAGCTTCAAGTAAAATCTTCCTTAACTACTCCATAGCTAAAGTCGTTCCATACATCGATGTAAATTATTATTTGTTTACTTTATTCCTACTCTAAAATCTAAGGTAATTCACATGCATGTCTTCCAGTGCACAATTGTATTTGTGAGTGCTTCATATTCTGAAAATTTTTAGAATTTCTGAGGCACTCACCAGTTTGTAAATGAGCAGCAATCTTCCCCTGAGAAACCTAATTACAATCTAGATTTTGATATTATTTTTTTCTCAATAGATTAAGTGATAACTCAAGAAAATCTTTCAGTTATTATTGGGGATTTCAGAGAAAAGTAAGTGAGAAATAAGGAAAAAAGGGCAAAGAAGGTTTGTTTACACATAGGATTTTTCTAGCAGTGTTTCAGTTTTCAGGTTTAAAGATCTTTGCGCTAGCTCCAATATGAAGTGGTTAAACGCAGCCCAGAGGAGGCTGGATCCTATGTGGCCAACCAGGGTTTGAATCCGGCCACAGAGGCTTGAAAACACACAAGTGCCTAAGATCCTGACAGAATGCAGAACTGGAGAAAAAGAGTTGCCCCATGACCACACCCCACTAGAGGGTTTTTTTCTCTTTCTCTCTCTCTCTTTCACGCATGCTTACATACCCTCTGGAATTTAAAAAAAAAAAAGATGTTTGATTTGTGGCAGTGTTTGCAGTAAGGTTGTTGTGGAAGATGTTTATTTCCTTATTCAGTGTGCTCTGTGAGAACATATAGAAGAAAAGCCCCTCTGATGTCAATATCAGGATAAGGAGTATATTCTCTGAGCAACTTCTAGCTTGCTTGTTTTTTACCTTAACTTTAGATAGACACGCGAATAAATCTTGATACATGGTAACAAGCGTGAGATAAATCTTGTAATACATTGTATTTCTCAATCATGTAGGCTGCTAGAAATAAATGTAGGGTCTGTAAAAAATATAGGTCCTCTGGAATATATTTATGTATTTACCTCACTCCTGGGAATATTTAAATTTCCTGTTTCTGTTTCTTACTGTTGCCTCTTTTATTTCTTATTTCTTCCTAAATTATTTGATTTTGGTCTAGTTTATGCATTTTTGTCAGCTACTTTAAATCCTTCTTGGAACAAGGTAGGGGTTATAATTTGTTTTTAAAATATTGAGTACAGAGGTTAAGGAAAGGGTTTTTATCAAAGTCAGAAGTTTGCTAATATTGCCTCTTGGAATTAAAAAAAACATGGGTGACCAATGAACCTGCAGATCCAAACAAGAGAGGCAGTAGAATGTTCTGGAAAAGCATGTTGGACTTCATTTCTGAAGAGCTGCCAAGAATGACTATACGAGTTAAAATGTCTTGCCTGCCCCAAATCTCTGTGGCTTAATGAAGTAGTTTGTTTTTCAGTCATGTGAATTCCAACAATGGATTCCCATCACTAATTGTCCTATAAATAGTAATTCAGGGTCAGAGGCTCCGCACCTCCTCCTTTCCCCTTCAAAATGAGACTTTCAAATCTACTATGGTCATCTACATCAAGCCAGTGGAGAAGGAAAGAAAAATGGAGCATGACACCTGTAGGTTTTATGGGCCAAGCCCTACAAGTAATAAATATCTCTTCTATACACCTTCCATTGGTCAAAATTTCGACATACAAGGACATTTAACTGTAGCAAAGACTAAAAATTCTGATCCTACTGCATAGCTAAAAGAGAAAATAGGTTTTGTGAATTTCAGCTAGTACAGCAAATCTATCCGATTTGGTTTACTAGCTGGAATTGCAGAATGGAGATTCAAACCTAGATCCTCTGATTCTAAGTTTCTCTTCCTACCTACCATGTCACATATTTTTTATGCCTTGATGAATATAGTTTTGTTTCTTTAATTTTTTTTACATTAAACTTTAAAAATGCAAGTAGTAGATTCTCATGGAATTAAAAGAATGATTATGTGGAAGACCACATCTATTTTACCCAGTTTTCTCAATGGTAACATGTGTCAAAACTCTAGTACAAGATAACACTGGGATACGGACATGGATAATGCCTACATACAGAACACTCTGTCCACACAAGGATCTCACCTTTCTCCTTTCCTATCTCCTCATAATCTCTTCTTTATTTCTATGATTTTGTCAATTCAGGACTGCTATATAAGTGAGATTCTACATTTTGTAAACTTTTGGAATACATCTTTTCACTTGGCGTAATTCATTGAAGACTGACTCACCTTGTATACATCTCTATTTCTTTTTGTCACTGATATGTATGTATGACAGTTTTAACTATTCACCTACTGAAGGAAAAATGGATGAATTTCAGGCTTTGACTAATATGAATAAAGCCACATGAACCTTTTTAGACAGGCTTTTGAGTGAAGTATTCAGCTCTCTGGAAATTTCACCCAGGAGTGAAATCTCTGGGTCTTACGGTAGTTGCATGCTGCATATTTAGTTTTCTAAGGAACCACCTAACTGGTTTCCAGAGTGGCTGTGTCATTTTACATTCTCACCAGCAACTCTGAGTGACCCAATTTCTTTGTGTCCTCACCAGCATTTGGTGGTGTCACTATTATTTTTTTTTTAAGTTTTAGCCATTTTGATAGGTAGGAAGTGATATTTCATTATGGTTTTAATTTGCATTTCTCTAATGGCTAGGGATGATGGACATCTTTCTGTGTGCTTATTTGACATTGGTTTGTCTTTCTTAGCAAAATCTCTCTCCATGTCTTTTGCTTATTTTCTAATTTTAATTTTTTCTTTATTTTTTAACTGTTTGAGGACATTTCTTTCTGTCTTTTTTAGATAGAGTTTTGCTATAGGGCGTGTGTGCTTGCCAGAGAGACAGAAAGTGAGAGATCACCCCCGGGGAGGGGAGGGGATGGCCACACTATAATCCCTTTTCCTTCATTCTCCTCTCAGGATTTTGGGAACACATGCCCACAAACCCAGCCTGAGTTTTAAATTGCAGGAGTCGAGTCCAGGACTCGAACTGCAGTCGACTACATGGGAGTCCAGCAATGTAACCATTACACCAACTGCTGGTCCCTGTTCGAAGAATTTTCTACATACAGGCCTTAAGTATTTTTAAAGTTTATACTTAAATACTTCATTTTCTTTGGAGGGCTTGTAAATAGCCCTGTGTTTCTGATTCAGTTTCTACATATTCATGTTATCATTGGGAAAGACAGTCTCACAACCCTTGCTCAGCCACGTAAAAAGAAGTCTTGGGGCTAAAACACTTCCCATCCAAGAGGTAAAGAGGCCCCACAGTCTGAGCTGGGCTTGTGTGGGAATCACTTTTCCTGATTCAGACTCAACGTGTGTTCCTTTGTTCTGCTGAAGTGTGTACATCACACGGCACCCGGCCAACTCCTCCGCTGGATCTGTCCTCTGTGGGGAGGCATGAGGTCCTTTGGTTGCCACACGAGAGGGTCGTGTACAGCCAACTGTCCAGAATCTGCTACCAAGAGGGTCCTGCCATCCAGGAAAGGCTAACGCCCACGACTGGAGATGCTCCTGCTCTGTCTCTTCTCTATGGAGTGAAGTGTTGCTCCATCCAGAACTTGCCTGTGTTTTCCTTTGCACCTCTGATACCAAAGTGCAGGGACCAGGTGTGTCCGAGCTTCCACTGCTGATAACAGACAACAGGTGCCACTAGCTCAAAAACTAGTGTATGAAAATATTATTGATGTTTACGTGTTGATCTTGTATCCTGCAGCTTTATTTAGCTCATCTGTCGGATCTGAAAGTTTCCTTATAGATTCCAGGGGATTGCCTTAAACAATTATGGCATCTGAAAATGAGCATAACTGATATTTCTTCCTTTCCCATCCATCTGCCTTGTATTTTACTATGTTGAATAAGAGCAGTGAGAGCTTACCTGCTTGCCTCATTCATGATCTTAGAGGGAAAGCAGTCTTTGATCATTAACTACAATAGCTGTAGGGATTTGGACAGATATATTTTCATTAAGTTGACGTAGTTCCCCTATGCTCCTAACATGCTAAATGTTTTTGTTGTTGTTGTTCTTAATCATAAGTGGGTGTTGGATTTTGTCAAATGCTTTTTCTGTATCCATGGATATAATCATATAATTTTCTTCTGTAGCTGTTGATATGGGTAGATGGCTTTGGTACTTTTTGAATATTGAACTACCCTTGCATTCTTCAAATAAATTTGACTTATCTTAGGGTGTGTGCATGTGGGTATATGTGTGTTTGTGTGTGTGTGTATAATTTTCTGTTTGCTAATGCTTTGTTGAGGACTTTTGCTTTTAAATTCATGAGAGGTACTAAGTTAAAAGTTTCATTCTTTTTGTACTGTCTTCATCTGATTTTAGACTCACAATAATATTGACCTTATAAAATGAGCTGAGAAATATTCCTTCAATTTTTATTGTCTGGAAGATAGTAAATAAAATAGTTAATCCTTCAAATATTCAGTAGACTTCTCTAGTAAAACTAACTGAACATGGAAATTTTATATCTGGATTTTTTGAGTTACAAATTTAGTTTCAGTATTGGTTCTAGGACTATTCAGATTACCTATACGAATTTTGATTGTAGATTTCAAGTGTTTGGACTACTTTTTCCTAAAAATCCTGCATTCTATTGTCATTAAGTTGAGTATTCACATATAGAATAATCATGTTGGGTGGGCCCTTCCTATAACCTACTGGTTAAGGAAGCCAGATAACACATGACTGACCCAAGTCTGATCTGAATCCTGATCCTGGCAGCTTGAAAAAAAAACACTGAGCACATGTATGTGCATGCCCCCAAGCCCCAACAGGAGGGGACAAGGAGGAGATGGGCTTGGGGCATGACCATGCTCATGAGGGGTGCTTTCTTCCTCTCTGTCTCTCCCTGGTGAGTGCCTGTGCCCTATGCCAATTCAAAAAATGTATGACTTTACTATTCTCTTAATGGGTACAAGATGTGATGTGATTCTGCTTTTCATTCCTGATTTTGTTGATTTCTATCTTCTCTCTTTGTATCTTAGCCCGTTTTTCACAGATTTATCAATTTCATTCATTCAGCTTCTTTTTTTAAAGCAGCTTTTTGGTCCATTGTTTTCAGTTTAATCCATTTATGCTTTATTGTTTTCTTCTTTCTGCTCACATTGGGTTTATTGTGCTTTTATTTCTCTAGTTTTTTAAAGTAAGACATTTTTTTATTGATTTAAGGCCTTTGTTCTAATATAAACATCTAATAGTACAAATTTAATGCTCAATACTATACTGTTGGGGAAGAACAGGATGAGACAAATCTACTATACCTTGCCTGGACCAGAAGTTCCTATGTCACATTTTTATAAAATGCCCAAGTGTTACAGTGGCATAAGAGAGTTGTTTCTTTAATGACTTTCATTTCATTTTTTTCTTCATCTCCCCTGTAGTACCAAGAAACTGAAAATGTCCTTTAATTTATTCAGTGAGATGAATATACTTATTGTTTGTTACTAATAAACAACTTATTACTTCCCCTGCCATTTCTCTACTGAGGATGGTTGGATATTCCACTTTATCTTTACTTGTTATATATTCGTTTCATATTTTTTTGATAGAAAAGCACAGGTTACTTTTCATAAGCCATATATATTTGAAGTTCTATTGCTAGATTAAAATAAAATTTCCATTGTGATGAAAAAATGAATTTGTGTATAATACATTAAATAACAGAGCTCCATTCAAAAAAAAAAATCATTATCATTGTCAAATACAGGTACCAACTCATTTCTGTTTTTTAAATTATAATCAAGGCTATGTTTATTGTTTTTTTACTGTCATTACCTTTCTTAATGAAAATATTTGCATATGTATCGTAATTTTTTAATAATTTTTTTGTAATGTAAAAGTGATACTGGGTCATTGGAAAAGTCATGACACATTTTCGCATAGAAAAACATAGAAAAATACATCAGGACTTGTCCAACAACCCGAGATAGCTCAAAATAGACAATTAATTGTGTCTCAGAAGATAATACATTGAGAGAAGGAAATAGAGGAAGCTTGAGGCCATGGAAAATGAGAAATAGTAAAAACAGGAGCGCAGAAAGCAGAGGATCCTGGTAAGAACAGCTAAGGCCCCCAACGTAGGATGATCTTCTAGCCAAGGTTTCTTCTGCCATTTCTAGCATGTAAAGCGAGTTAACATGGCGCAGAGAAACCGGAAGTCTTAGTCAACGAAACCACTGAGGGAAAACTGCACATGTGCTCAGGCATTTCATGAGTAGACCTGAACTATGTCTCTGAATGTAGTGTGTTACTATTCTCTAATCGCCCCAAATTACTAAAAAATGCCTCTGGCAGAACATCATCTCATCTTACCAAAACTACTTGTGCCCACACCTGCGACACTCAAATATAAGTGAGAATGGAGCACAGACACTTTGTTTAAAGGTTGATGCATTTACTTTAACTCACACATTTATATAATATTTTTAAAAATTTGCCCTAGGGTGCATACATTTGCCAGAGAGAGACAGGGAGGGGAAAAGTGAGAAATCACCCCCTGGAGGGATGGCCAAATGGCGATCCTTTCTCCTCCAATTACCTCTCTGGGCACAAGTGAACACATGCCCGGTATGATTTTCAAGCTGCCCAGTTGGGCCATATGAGAGTCCAGCACTTTAACCACCATGCCACCTACTGGCCCCAACATTTGTATAATTTCAATGGTAAGCTAAATAAATCGACATTTGGAGTTGGCGTATAGTTGAATAACACTGTTCAGTCCATTCCAAAAATCAGTAAATTGTTTTCTATGACCACCCTCAACTGCTACCAAAAGGAAAGTTGGCTGCTAATTTCTCGTATGTTTTTAGTTTCTAGTCCGGGACACTGAGCTCAGTTTTAGAGACAGAATGATGAAAATACAAACTCCTTCCCCAAAGGAAATGGAAAGAGTGTGAGGAACAAGATGCACAAAAGATATAAGATATTATCATCACAGACATAGCGGAGCCACAAAGCAGCACAATTAGATAAATCCGTGAAGGGGCCCTTTCTGTGCCAGACAGAATTTAGTGGAATTGTAAGAAACCCGATGGTGAGTAAGTTAGCATTTTGGAATACAGGCAAACACGTTACAGCTAAACATTTGCCGAGGATCTCATGACCTGCGTACTTATCCTTGACCCATCCTGTTCTCACCAACCACGCTGACTTGGAAACCACTGACTTATTTTTCAGTGTTAACATTCTGTTTCTGTTTATCAAAAGAGGGCTATGATAATAACAAGTTGAAGAAGTTTCCACACTATCTCATAAGCCAAGTCCAATTTTTAATCCTAACTTTCACTCCCCAACACCAATTAGCATTTTCTCCAACTAAGAGGAACAGGGCTGCCTCCGAGGCTGAGATGTGAGTCTGCTTCACCCATCTGCTCTCTGTACGGGAAGAACTGAGCAGTGCAGCGGGGATCCTGTGAAGTCCTGGCTTCAAACCTCAGGCAGGAATAGCGGGTTCTTAACAATAAACACCCCGATGAGAGCCACCTGGCAAAGTGACTGCATGCAGGGCTCTCGTTCTCAGGTTCAACCGCTTCGAGCACAATGTTGCTAAAAATGAAGTGTTCACTGTTCCTTCAAACTTAAATCCTGTCACTTTACCTAAACGTAACAAAAATAGACAGAGAGGGCCACACATGTATCATGCAAAGCTTTGAGTCGTCAGGAAGCCACGAGGCATATGGGCCAGTCAATATTCCCCGCCTAGAGAGAAGTTTTCAGTAGAATTTATTCATCTGCTGACTTCACACTTTAGGCTTATTGTTGTCCTTAGAGATTTTATTTGCATTTTTTTTTGCATCTTTTTTTCTTGCAATTTCAAGTTTGGGAATATAGACCCTAAACAACTTGATATTTGGTCTACATAAAAAACTGTAATTTCAGGCCCAGCCACGGTAGAACAGGAAGTAGAAATGATGCCATGAGGTGCTTGGAAGCCGTAGAGGAGGACTCGGGGTCTGTGTCCTGGGTCTACCTGAACACTAGCTAACAGGAAAATGAAATTTGATTTGGAGGAACAAATACAAACTGAGACAGAGATAGATGGCCGGGGTATCAAGTGCCTTGGTCGCTTTACCAGGCTAGCATTCTTTTGTTGACTTGATGGCATGGATGCTAGGGGAAAGCTCACAAATAAATAATCAGAAGACAGATGCTAACTCTTCAATTTAAGTGTGCTGGCCAAAAAGTATTAGAAAAAAAAAAAAAAAACTTTTCTAAAACAAAGAATAAAACCCAGTCAGCCAGACAGCATGGTGGTTAAGGTGGCTAGATCCTTCATGGTTGACTGTGAGGTTGAATCCCAGACCCAGCAGCTTGAAAAACTCACTGGGTGCATGTGTGTGGGTGCCCAAAATCCCAAGAGGAGAATGGAGGTAAAGGGACTGTGGTGTGACCATTTCCCCAGGGATGTGTGTGTGTGTGTGTGGGGGGGGGGGGGGGGTCAGAGCTCATTTTCCTCTTTTCTCTCTCTCTCTCTCTGCCTTTCTTCAGTGAGTGCATGTGCCCTATAGCAAAAATAAACAATTAAAAATACAAGAATAAAACCAGTATAAATTCTTCACCAGGAAATTTATAGTTAAGATCTCAGTAATCCACACTGACTGACATAGCCTAGGTCCAGAGTCCCTACAACTTAGAAGACCTCAAGAGTGGATTTTCATACCAGAATTTTATTTTCATATGAGATACATGGGCCACCCTTATTTAAAACAGCTTGAAGGAAAATAATATTTTCTGATAATTACCAGATACTTGTTAGAGTACAAGTTGAAGAAAATACTCTAAGAAAAGTTTGAGGGAATTGTGCTTACAGTAGACCATGCTGCAAATCCTCATGTGACAGGCCAACTGGGTGTTTGCTGCTTGTGACGATTCCCATCTAGACCCCATGTCTTTTTCTAGCTGCCTGGGATTCCCAAAGGTTTTCCTGAATTCTGACTACCCTTAGGAAGAACAATGTCTGTCCCCTCCACCTGACCTAGTCAATGGTTAAGCTCTTTTCTCAAGGTGCTCTGCTGTAGTTGTTTGTTCAGAATCTATCCTCAGACACTGACCTAGAAGCATTTTCCTCCCACTCTATCCCCTCCATGACCAAACTAACGTGTAGACTCTTCTGGATCTTCACTTCAGCCCTGAGCTACTCAGGTTCCAGTCTAGGTGAAACTACTCAAAACCTTGCCAATCAGTTATCTTACTGAAGAACTGGATGTCTCTTTACCAAAAGAGATTTTATTATACATGCTCTTTTCAAAAACTGCCCTTTCCCCTGTAGGAGTCTTCTTCACATCTCCCTTGTCATTATTTATGCAACAATCCCTAAAAAAGACTATAATTAGAACTGACTGTAACTTTCCACTGATCAGGAATGATCTCACCATGACTTACAAGTCTGCCTACCCCAGTCACTTGCAGAAGTCCCAGTATCCCAGGTCGCCTCTCCAGCCCCGGACTTGCATCCCAGAATTCTCTGTATACTAGTTTCATGCAATTTCCCACACATTTCTGAACTTTCCACTACATGCTGAAGATCTCCATGTTTATCATAAACCCATTTACAAATATATCTTCAGCTTCTTTTTTGAGCATTTTCTTCACCTACTTGCATAAGCTAAAGCCTAGCTATATTCTGACGACATGTTTCTTTTGCCACCTTGTTGGATGATGGCTGTCTTTTTTTCTTCTTCTGGGTCCCATGTCTGGTTGGACCCGAAGATGAGATAAATGCTCTCCCTTTGTTGCTGTATCTAGGCCACCACTCCCCCCTTTGCGATTCGAAACCCCAACTCACTTTGAAGCACTTGTCTTTGCATGAAGCTGCCCTCTACCTCTGTCCTTGGTGTAGTATTCTTCCCACCTCCCCCTGCATCACTGAATATTTTATACTCTATCCTGTCATGCTTCTTGGAGTTTCAACACCCTTATAGATGCTCTCTGCAAGCCATTCTTCTCCCTGTCATTTGTCCTCCTAATTCCCAGTGACTGTGACCTCCACTGCCACTTCTCCCTACTCCTTTGGTCACAACCTAGATCTTCTCATCACTAAACAATTTCCTAAAAGCCTCACTTTCAATCTTTCTATTCTCAGGCCAGAACCTGTATGCTTCCAGTGTGCTTACATGTCAACACTGTTTTCATTGCATGTAGTCTATTGTCTTAACCACTTTTCCACTCATTCCTTCACTTCCCTTCTCTATCAGCTAAGATTCCACAGGCCAGCTCTGTAACTGCTCTCTCGAATACACCCTCAGCTCCCTGATTCTGTCCCTCTCCATTGTCCATGCCTGACAGAAGTAGAGTTGTGGTTAGACCTAACCCCCGACCTTGTCCACATCTACATACATTGAGTGTGTCTGGAAACACACCAGCTGCACACTGAACCATGAATGTCCCTTAAAATTTATGGCCCTAAATCTCAAGAGGCCTTAAGCACTAAATAACAATCCATTTCCAGTTCTCCTCCCTAAGACAACCTATTTATACCTTCTCTCCGTTCAAACTTCCAACACCTCTTCCCTCTTTGTTACTGTAAGATGATGATCCAGTTTCTAACATCATTCAGAATAAAGAACTTCCTTATCTGCCCTCCACCAAACCTATTGTCAGAGCTGAGATTTGACTTTATCTTTTTTTAAAAAAAACTCATAAGTTATCTTATTACTACTTTGAGGATCCTGGCAGAAGACAAGACTTTGGGGTCAGGAAAGAAGACACAGCGAATATCATGAGCATTGTGCTTACATTGGTGGCTCTTGCACCCAACTCTCACAGGGCTGTCACTACGTGGGCCTGGAAGAATACCGAACAGGCAGATTTGTGTCACAACTACAAATTTCAAGTTGGAGAATTCTCCATGTCCATAGCAAACAGTAAGAAGCCTGCTCTTTGTCCGGGAAGGAGACATTACTTTATTCCTCAAAGTTGCTTGCTGCAAATCCAACCCCAAGAAATGCCAGGATGGAAGGCAGACAGGGCCTTGCATTCTTGGCACTCTGCAAGAAACTGAAGGGCACAAAGAGCCCAGGATAGATGGCCTCTTTCAGCAATCCATCCCATGATGTGCTCATGACTGTACTCACTTTTTAATATGAATATTCCACTTCATTAGCTACTTTGCTTAATCTGAATGGCAGAGAATAGGACCAAATTTATCCAATTTGCCTCTTATAATGTTTAATTAAAGATACTATCAAAAGGACTCGAAGGACCTGGATGAGGTCAATTTGTAGCATGAACTTTGACTCTACTCCCCAGGGTTCCGAACTCAGCAAACTGTGAATAAGTTCCAGGGGCACTTGCAGGGCTTGTTTCTGATAGCAAGAATGTAGTGTAAAGCCAGCCCATTATTCACTGTGACCCATGCGAGGGAGTTTAGATTGGCATACTGATCTTTACATCATTGCCAATAGTCACAGGGATAATAGACAGACAACTCTAAGCCCCAAAAGAAACACAACATATCACAAAGGGGCACACTTCTCTCGAGCTTGGAATTAGCTGTTAAATTCAATTTAGAGCATCATTACATTGGTTTGATTAAGTGGCCTCTGTCAATTTTCCAAGATCCATTAAGTCTTTAGCAATGATGCCTTATCGATCTTGCATCATTCATTTCCCACTCTATTCTACAATAATTCATTTTTATCGGTTCACCCATCTCCCATACAAAGAAAAAGAGACCCCTTCAGAATGGGGCACTTCTCCAGGTATCACCCACTTCTCTATTTCAATAGAGATCACTCTTCTTACCCTTTCTACATTCCCACTTCCTGTTTAACCCTCTCCAATTTGGCTGTTTGCGCCGCTTCCATAAAAAGTTCCTTGTCAACAATTTCATTCTTCCAATTAGAAGCTTAATTTTCAGTCCTCACCTTGTTGAGCTCTCAGTATCGTATTACGGTGGCCTTCCGGCTGCAGTTTCTTCACCCAACATGTGTCCCTTCTCTTCCTCCTCACTGCCATTCTCCTGCTACTTGGCCTTCTATTTTCTTTATCCATTTTTTAGTCCATTCAAAGATATCACTATACACATTACCATCATTACTTTCTACTTTCTAATTTTTAATTTCTAAATGCTGGAGTCCTCTGAGAGAGAGTACTTGGACAATTTTTTTTCCATCTGCACTCACTCCCTAGGAAATACCACGCAAACCTCTTGACTGTAAATTTTGCATGCATGTTTAAATGTTCATCTCCAGCCTCCAGCCTCTCTCCTGAACTTCCTTGAACTTTTCCACCTAGGTGACTAAAATGATTTTTAAACATAATGAAATTTTTTATTGTTCTACCTCTGTGAGTTCTAAAATGAAAAAAACAAGCTAAGGCAAGTAAACAAAAATAAAAACAAACCCCACCAGAAAAAAATCATTCACACAAATCCCCGCAAAACAGCAATAATAAAAACACTTCCCAGGGCCAGCCCCATAGCCGAGTAGTTGAAGGAGACGGATCCCACATGGCTGACCATAGTTCTCATCCTGGCCCCAGTAGCTTGAAAAACACATCCAAAATCCTGGAAGGATGGAAGAGAAAGGACTGTGGCATGACCACGCCCTATTGGGGGTACGTTTCCCATCTTCTTCTTTTTCTCTTTCTGTCTCTGTCTCTTTGGCAAGTGCATACACCATATGACAAAAACAAACAAAGACACTTCTCCTTCCTCCCAGTCTCAGTACATAATAGTATACTTACCAACTTGGTCAGGCCATAAATCTAAGAGTTAGCTTTTATTTCTCCTTTTATATTTTTTTAAGGTTTTTGCCATAGGGCGTGTGTGTTTACCAGATAGACAGAGACAATGAAAGACAGCAAGAGGGAAAGTGAGAAATGAGCTCCCAGGAGGAATGGCAATCCTTGTTCCTCCATTCTCCTCCTGAGATTTTGGACAAGCATGCACACATATCCAGAGTGAGTTTTAAGCCACCAGGTCCAGGACTCAAACCATGGTCGGCCATTGTGGAAGTCAGTGCCTTGACCACCATGCCACTTGCTGGCCTCTCTCCTTCTTTAATATCCTATATCTGATTCACCTAATTTTGTTGGCTCTTCCTTCAAGAAGTATTCCAAGCATGACCCTGCCTCACTCCTGTTTCTGCTGGACCATGACACTGTCACATCTCCCCTCGACAACTGCGGCACCCCAAGTTTGGTATGCTTTCATCGAGGAAGCACTCAGCTCTTGAAGTGGCTTTTCATTTACATCATGAGTCTTCCATTCAAATGCTCAGTGGTTCACACCGTGCTCTGAATAAAAGCTTTCCTCCCTCACATGTCCTACAAGCCCTTATATGATCTGAACACGGTCTTCCTCTTCAAACTCACTTTATCTGACTCCGGCCAGACTGGGTTCTTGAAGTTACTTGAGTAAGCTAAACTTATTCCTGCCTTGGGGGCTTTACATTCATTTTTTTCCTTTTGCTTAATAAAGACCCCAGTTCTTTGTCTAGAGTTTCAATTACCTCTATTTATTATTTAAATGTTTGCTGTAGGGTACATATGCTCACAAGAGAGACAGAAAGAATCAGAGAGAGGGAAAGTGAGAAATCACTCCCCATGGGGGGATGGCCACATCAAAATCCCTTCTCTTCCATTCTCCTCCTGGGATTTTGGGCATGCACACACACTTGCCCAGTGTGATTCTCAAGCCACCGGATCCAGGACTCGAACCACAGAGCTGGCCTTGTAGGATCTAGCGCCTTAACCTCCACACCACCTACTGGCCCTCATTTACCTCAGTAAGACTAGAAGACCAGAGAAGACTTACTGGACTTTCTAAAATAAAATGGCACCTCTCTCTGCTCCTCAACACAAACGTATACACACATACTCTATGATCTTACTCTAATGGATTCTTAATATTATTTATTACTGCTTGATGTTATACACACATACACATAGACGCACACACGCATACATCTGTTTATCAGCTCCTCTCTCCCAGCCCTGACTAGAACTGTCCCCCATGAGAGATGGACATCTTGTTGACTATGAGAAATCATCAAAAAGTTCATGGAAAGTATATATTTTGGAAGAAGCTATGCATAGATTTCAACACTCTTTTTGCACCACAATAAATTTGTGAATTAATTTCATTTTCTACAA
The DNA here is from genome assembly GCA_026018925.1 of Tupaia tana. Lineage (NCBI taxonomy): Eukaryota > Metazoa > Chordata > Mammalia > Scandentia > Tupaiidae > Tupaia > Tupaia tana. The sequence goes on along the minus strand of JAKSZU010000007.1, from coordinate 158,849,379 downwards.
ACTTTTTTAAGTCCCTTGTACTGTAGCTCCAGCGCCTATTACAGTGCCTGACAATAATGAGAGGGCCAATAAATATTTTGTTGAATATAAAAATGTTCAAATCACTCAATTGAAGTTTCAGTAAAATCTCTAGATTCTCAGGGGCAAGTGTTGATCAACACCCATGGAAGGGAAAGTTTTGCCCTTAGCAGCTAAAAATTTTAATAAATCTTAGAAAAATTCTTTCATTCTTTTAAAGCAGATACATTTAGTTGGGGCTCAGTATTCTTGCTCCAATTATATCCTGTGCCAATTTTGATAAATTAAGTTTTCCATGCTAGTTGCCATACTGTAATTTAAAAAAAATATGTTCTCCTTATTTCTGATTGATCTTCAGTTTTCAAGAGCTTGAAACACCTTATCTTTAAATTTTTTATTCCACTTTCTTCCAGTCAAGAATTAAAGATTTAATGGGGCTGGCAGGTGACATGGTAGTCAAGGTGCTGGACTCCCACGATGTGGATAACCGTGGTTTGAGTCCCAAACCTGGTGACTTGCTTTCTCATTCTCCCTTTCTTTCTCTCTGTCTCTCGCTGGTCAAATGGAAGAATAACAATAAATAAATAAAGTTAAGTAAATAATTCTTAAAAATAAGAATTCAAGATTTACCAAGAAAAACTCAATTGTACTATAAGAAATTATACTTTGTGAGAAAGCCTTTTGTTGAAAATAAAATCCTTTAAAATTAGATTGAACTTTTACAAAATATATGTCTTTATTTTTAAAAATGGATCATACCAAACCTGTGGGGTTATTAATGAGAATGTGATCAGTTCCTTTGTGTAACAGAGTACTTCATAGCTGAAGGCAAAGTTGACTGATCTCTGGCCCGTTATTAACCTCCAGCTCTGACTTTGAGCCAAATGGACATTCTTCATTCATTGGTTGTGACAAAATAATTTTACCACTTAGATGTATTAGTAGAACTGTCCTTGTTGGGTTAGTTTCTCAAGGCAGAACCACATGGTTTCTTTGACGTGTAGTTAATTTTTCTATTTTGACTTCCTGGTTTATCACCCATAAAATGTGTGGCCAAAAAAGGAAAAAAGGAAAGAAAGAAAGTAAAGAGAGGAGAGCCAGGATAGGGCCAGGTGTGGGTAAGTACTTCTTAGACACGTGTAAAATAATCCCTGTTTCCCAAGTATCACAAAATGATGTAGAAGTTAACCAATTATTTAGGGTTTTCCAAATTTGATCAAGCAGAATTTCCTATTTTCTACAAAGAAGTTAATTGCATTTCAATTGAATTCACAAATTAGGTCAAGATATGTTTATTATTGAATTTTTACAAGTAGTCATATTGCTGTCTGAAAGATTAACCTAAATTATTTCCATCTTTATTTTTTTCTCTTTCCTATTCATTTGTTCTTACTTGGTCTTTCTCTTCATTACAATGGTTCTTAACAAATTAACTGGGTGAAGGGTTCTCAGGTCCAAATTCTAAAAAAGCCTTCCTGCAACAGAGGAACTAGACACATTTTTGGTGTCTTTGAGATGCAGCTATGTAAATTTCAGGATCCTTTTCAACAAAGAGGGGCGAGGGCCAGTAGGGACACAGTGGCTAAGGTGCTGGACTCCCACATGGTGGACCACGGTTCAAGTCTCAGACCCAGTGGCTTGAAATTCACATTGGGCACGTGTGAGTGTACCCAAATTCCCAAGAGAAGAAAGAGGAGAAGGGTTGTGCATGGCCATCCCCCCGGGGAGTAATTTCTCACTTTCTGTCTCTGTCTCTTTGGGTAGTGCATGCACACTATAGCAAAAATCTCTCAGTTGATCAAAATAATTTTTAAGTGTCATAGACACTTAAATGCTGAAGCTATATATTTAGGGTTATTGGAAAAGTTATGACCTATTTTCTATGTTTTTCTATGCAAAAATGCATCATGACTTTGCCAGAAATGCAGTATTTAGCATCTGGCTCAATGAATCTTCTTTAAAACTAGCCTTTTCAAATAACAGTTTGATATGACTGCAGTCATCAGGATATGGGGATTCCTCATCCTTTTTTCATTTTTGTTTTTTTTTGTGAGCATTTTATTGAAGTATCACACATATACAGTAAAGTTAAAAAATCATACATTTATAAGTCAATACATTTGTTATGAAATGAACAAATTTATGTATCTAATACCCAGATTAAGAAAGTGATTAAATGTTTGCCATTTAATTTTGAAAGAACCAACTAGTACCAACTTGGTAGTAAAAAAGGCAAAACTCTAAGACCAGTAGATGGCATAATGGTTATGTTGCTGGACTCCCATGGAGTCAACCACAGTTCGAGTCCTGGACCCAGCAGCTCAAAACTCATGCTGGGGGATCAGCAGTTAGCATAATGGCTAAGTCACTGGACTCCCACGTAGTCAACAGTGGTTCGCTTCTTGGACCCAGTGGCTTAAAACTCACGCCGGGCACGTGTGCGTGCGTGCCCAAGATCCCGACAGGAGAATGGAGGAGAAGGGATTGCGGTGTGGCCATCCCCCCGGGGGGGTGATTTCTCGCTTTCTGTCTCTCTGTCTCTCTCTGTCGTCTGGCGAGCGCATGCTCCCTATAGCAAAAACCTTTCCAGAAGAAAAAAAAAAAGAAAAAGAAAAAGAAAAAACTCATGCTGGGTACATGTAGTACATGCCTAAGATCCCAAGAGAGAATGGAGGAGAAGGGACTGTGGCATGGCCATCCCCCCTGGTTGGGTGATTTCTCTCTTTCTGTCTCTCCAGGGATCATACACACCCTAGAGCAAAAATCTCTTTTAGGAAAAAAAAAAAGCCAAAACTCAGTTCATTAGAGAGGTGATTTTTAAATAATTAAAACTATTTCCAAAGGAGATGTGCGTCCTTGTGAGGAAAAAAGATTCTACATGATTGGAATTGTTCATGGATAAGAAAGATGAGATCCCACATTTAGAGGTCAGTTGGGCTGGATGACTTTTTGGTTGTTTCCAAACAAGAATGTATGTTTAAACAGACTCTGAAGACCAATGTCCAGGTGGTAGCATCAAGGTTATTATAAATGTGCGTAATGAAATTCTTCTTTCTAATTATCAGTGAAGATGATTCTGAAGAGATCCTTAAAAACAATTTTAAAGTTCATTTGGTAAGCACATTTAAAGCATGGTAGAATGGATTTTTTGTTTTCATACTTTGTTTTCCTCTGGGGGAGCTTTGGCCAATAGCAACATTATTTTTATTCCTATTAATGCTAACATAATTTTATTTTAGCATAAAGGTGATGTCTAGATAATGATTGTCCCAAGAATTTTATAATTTTCACACCCCAAATTCAACAACAGAATTAAGATGTCATACCTGTGCACTTTTTTATGAGAAACTTCATTCCTTTTATTTTTTTATGTGTGACCATCTTGGTTCGCAATTTAAATGTTTAAATTCCATCAATGATTTAAACAGAAAAAAAAAAAAAAACTAATAAAGATAAAACTGGTTTAATTTTCTACTTAACACCTGGCTTCTGCAGAGCCCAAGGCGATTAAGTGAAGAAGAGCATTCCTTTGAGCCACCTATGAGAGAATATTTTCGAATATCATCAAAAGTTTTGGCAAAGAGAGTCACTTTGGGGGTGGGAAGTTAAAACAGAGGCCAGGGCCTCGAATTTATCTATTTCTCTGAGTGAGTTTTAACACCATTGACCTGGCCAAACTCCAACACCATTCATTAATATCTGGCCTGTCTCAATCGCCCTTGAAATTTTAATAAGGCTCTATATTTCTTGTCTTAACCCACTCTCATAATATTGCTTGGAGCAGTCATCCAGCTGTGGTAGTTCACTTAAGAAGCAGCTAGATTTATCTAGCAACTAAGGGCATCCACATATCTGCTATTTCCCACAGAAACACGAAGAAGCTCAGTGAATTTGTTCCAGTGAAAAGATTTGGACAGCTTAGACAAATAGGTAAGACCGTCCAAATAAGATAATCCAATTTCTCAAGCTTTTCTCATAGCACAGTCATTAGGAAAAATGATAGAACCAAGCACCCAGCTGAGCACTGACTTCTACTCTGGTTAAATTCTGTAGAGCCGAAAAAGGTAAAATGCTACAAGAAATTTGAAACACCAGGCAGCTTTACACCAAGATACTTTCCAGATCATCTGAAGCCTTTTTTTTGCCTTTGAATTCTCGCAGTTGGCTCTTGCGTGCTTTGATCCATCCTGTCTGAGCACATCACCACGCCAAGTCACACAAAGCAGCCCAGCAGGACCGACAAGGCCCAGGAGCCAGCGCAGGTGTGTGTCTGGCGCATCTCTCATGGAGCTGTCCTCACTGCTGAGGCGTTTGCAGCAGACAAGGCATGCCCCTAAATGCAGCCGGAAAGGAGAAGAAATTCCTCAGCTCTTCTCTATTTCTAGCGAAGGAGAAGTTCCCTATCATGACCCCATAGCTCATATGCCAGTCAGTCCCATTTGAATAATTACTCTTAGATGCTGAAAACTCATAAATTAATATCATCTTCATGAGTAGTCATTCAAGCAGTACAACTCTAGGACCTTCTAACGGCTTCTACAATATTACATATTGGGTCGTTAAAAAAGTCATGACATATTTTTGCAGAGCAAAACAGAAAAAATACATCATGAATTTTTCAGTGACCCTATAGGTTCCTCATTCTGCTTTACTCTTGTTCTCTTTTTAAATATATTTTAATTTATTCAGGCATGGTGATTTGGGTAAAAGGGAATTTTTCAGAGATCTTAAGGAATATATTGTATTAGAGCAGTGGGAGATGACCAGAATATGACTATTCTTGAGTTATTCCGATTGCTTACATAATCCCATTGACTCCTAATTCCTAGGAAAACTTGAATCATAATAGGCATGCTTAAATATAATCAAATATAGTATTCTATTTTAGTTATATAGAATGAATAATTCTTGCCTTTAGGTCCTTTCAGTGATATTATAAAATATTTCTTCACGAAGAATTTGGTCATCAGTTTAATCTGTGTATATGTAACTGAAAGTGTTTCCCCAATAAACAGAATTTCATTTGTCCTCCATAATAAATTATCTCACTGTAATGTGCGTATTTAATTTGGTCAAACCAAGAACTTATAAGACGTGATTAAAGACACAGAGGTTATGCATATAGCCTTCGATTGTCAGATGAAAGCATAACTCATTCCAATAGTAATAAGGGGCATTGTTCTTGTCTTAAATTCATAGGAAAACTTTCTGACGCCACTTAACTAACAGGAGACATTTTAGAAATTTACACAGTGATTGGCAAAGGCAACTACATACCAGCCAGTGAGATAGCGGAACTCCTTAAAATTGCTCTGCTCTAATGTGAGGGGACCTGAGAAATTTATGGGCTGTAGGGAGTGAACTCTTCCCTGCAGAGGTATCTGACACTTTCCAAATGGCCTCTCTTCCTTCAGGCCATAAGAGCCTTGGTTCGATGTGTAATTTACAAATACCTGTGGTGCGCCCAAGCTGCACTAGGTCCTTCCTTTATTACCCGAAGTGAAGTGCGACTGTGCGGGTGACTGGGAGTTTGGGCACTGGAGCCAGCCTTCCAGGAGAGAAGGCAAGTTTTTGCTTGTGTCCCTCTATTCCTGCATCTACACAATGTGCACAATCAACAGAAACCTAGCTTACAGGGGGCTGTAAATAGAATAAATGAGTTAATACATGCAATATGCCTAGAACAGCACCTGATGCAGAGAAAGCCCAATATTAGTATTCTGTATTTCCTTGAAGGTAGGCACTGTGGGTCATACTTGTATGTCCGACACCTTACAGTATGCCTGGCCCAGACTTGATAACCAATAAAATGTGTGATAAATGAGGAAGGAATGAATTGAATAAATTAATGGATTCTGTAAAAAATATTTTCTTTTAATGACATATACATATTTAATTTTCTTCACTCAGTAATTTATTTTGATTGAAATAAGAAAGTAAATCTCAGAAAAGATTTAATAATTGCTGAAAGATGGTTTCCAAAGAAACATCTGTGTTTAAACCAGCTTATTTTAAGTATCGAATGAATCCGTTTATCAGTTATATCCAACAGAAGCTGCAAAGTAGGAAATGCTATAATCAAAGTTGTCATTGAAAAAAAAATCAGATGCATGTAGATATCCAGATGTACAATAACAAGAAATTCTGATCACGTACCAGCAAATATTTATGAAGAGCAGATTTTTTTTTTTTTTTTTTTGGCCAGGCCCTGTTGCAAGTCTGAAAATATTAAACAGATAATAACCTCTGCCTTTTATAATTAACGTTCTAGAGAGAGAGAATAAAAAGATACATACAAAGAACTCGTTTTCAGGGTACACTTTAGAATTCTTTTCAATGTGACTAACCTCTCAGGATGCTACCTGTTCCAATTCAACCATTCTACAAGAATTGGTTTACAGTTCTTCTAAAGCAGGAGCAGAGTTGGTAACTGCCCTGAAAACTTTTAGGCTAGGAGCCAAATGGCAGCACAGTGGAAATGCAGTATTCTTCTGGGCCCACTAGATGGTCCCAGACTCACATCCTGAGGCCTCTCTGAATATACCAGGTGTTCACACCTGAGATCGGGGCTCGTTGAGGCTGGGACTGAATCATGGTGTGAGTAACCCTAGTGAGGGTACCTGTTGCATGCTCGCTCTCTCTCTTTTTTCTCTCTCTTGATCATGGAAGAAATAGTCAATAAACTTGAAAAAAAAAAAAAGACTCCAGATATATTTTAAAAATGAACAAAAAAAAATCTTTTAGTCTCAAGTTACTTATCCTCTATTTTTTGGTGCAGAACTCTAAAGAACTCTAGACTTCTGTTCTAGAATCACTCAAGCAGTGGGCCCAAAGCTACATTTCAAGAATCTTGGCACTCCTGAGCTATTCTCCTGCAGGTCTGCTCATCCCTCCCTCCCCTACATTTCCCTGATTTGGGGCATCCTCCTTCAGTCAGTACTTAAGTTGTTGGTGTTTGGGAGAACTAACCTCGGGACCATCCTAACAATTCTAAGCGCCATCTCTGAATGTCAGATGACCTCAAACAGGACATACCTGGACCCTCCCCTGCCTCCATTTCCTGCCTCTTATGAATTCATATGACAGTGTTTTGTTTTGTTTATTTGTTTTGAAAAAAATGTTGTTACATGGTACATGTGCTCCCTGGAGAGACAGAGACAGAAAGCAAGAAATTACCCCCCAGGGGCATTGGCCACATGGCAGTCCCTTCTCCTCCAGTCTCTTCTTGGGATCTTGGGCACGCATGCACACGTGCCTGGCATGAGTTTTAAACCTCTGGTCCAGGACTTGAACCTTAGTCAACTACCTGGGAGTCCAGCGACATAACCATTACGCCATCTGCTGGTGGCAAATTCACATGACTCTGTAGGTGTTTCTGATATTGGTCTTGAGGGGTGAATTAAGGAGCTGCTATGTATAGAATATCTCCACTTTTTCAATGAAAGCACTACTCTGTTAAGTTGTCAAATTTCCCATATATATCGACCTTTACAATAAATGTCAAAATTGAAGAAATCTCTTCTGGCAGTATGCTATGCTGTTTCCGTCTGCTCAGCAATGTGACCTAGATGAAGTCATGCTATTTCCTGTTTTGTCTTAGCTGCCATGAACGTGCTTGCAGGCTCCCTGAGCTTTGCTTTTCTGGGACATTTACACTCTGCTTTACGCCAGCTCACGCTATTAAATTGCCCCTGTAGTTTTTATTGCGTTTTATTGACTGCTAATCTAATTGAAGATCTGCCTTTTAGCATAATCTACCAGACATTTTGCAAAGAAAAAGATAATATATGTGCAAATAAATAATGCTGAATAATGGCCATTACGTCTTAAAACCCAAGGAGAGTCCTAAGAGCTTCTGAAAAAATTCATGTAAGCTTAATGCCGAAGTTGCAAAACAAGGGCCTCATGCCAGACCTGGTTATTTAGCAGACTCAGTAATTTTAAAAAGAAAATTAGTTACCAACAGTTAAAATTTCAAATACGAATCCAGGTTTCTTCTTCTCTTTTTTTTTTTTTTTCTTTTTTAGTTGACAGAGCACATACGCATGGGAGAAAGAGAGAGAGAAATACCCAGTGAGCATGGTCACGCTACAATTCCCTCTCCTCCCTTTTCTTCGTCCCATCAGAATATTGGGCCTGTACAGACACACGCCCAGCGTATTTTTTTCAAACTGCTGAGACCAGGATTTGAGCTGCAGTCAACCGTGTGGGATCTCTACCAGTTTCAATGCGCGGTTCCTAACCACTATGCAATGAGTCCACCCCCAAACCTTGGTTTTCAGCTTTTTAAAAACGATAACAATGGCCTACCGTAATTACATACTGTCTGTGTGAGACTGTTCTAATAATTAATCCTCTTAAAAATCTCCTGAAGTATTACTATTCTCATCAGCCAAATATTACAGATATCGACACTAAGGTGAGGTTCAGTAATATATAAGGAAATTTTCAAAAGTTAAAGGACACGTTTATTTTGGAAAAGAAAGCTTTCTTTCTTTTCATCTTTTTATAATACCCATTTTCCGTGAACGTTTTGAAGACACCTGGTATTTTTCAGGGTTACACAGCTAGCAACTGTCCAAGCTGGGACCTGAACCTCAGACCACCAGTCTCTAAGCACTCCCACGTGGGCCATGCTGCTACCTGAAAAGACCAGTTCAGGGCTGGGCCTTCAGTTTCCTCCCAGACATCGGCTGGAACTGAAAAGAGCCTGGCTCTGTGGATCACCTGGTGTCGGTAGCGTTCACTTTATGACCCTCGCCTCCCTTCTAAGTTCAGGCTATTATCTAGAGATGGGAGCTGCATCTTCAATGTGTTCTCCACGTTCTGGGGGTTTAGTCTTTGCTTGAAGTTAATTAACATTGATGAGTCCCACAGGTCTTGAAAGCTTCCTGTGAAGTCTTCAACATTGATGATAAAATGGGCAGATGAGAACTGAAACACACTTCACTGTGGCACTGCCCATAAACGCTGCTTTACCTAAATTATTCCCCAAAGCATTTCACACTTAATTGTTTAGCATTTACGGATAATAAGGACATGAATGACCGCATTTGCATATTTATATTGCTCATTTGCCCTGTGTGCAGTGGTCCCGCTTTGGAGAGATTCCTGTACCACCTGTCCTCTGTCAGCTAGCTTTTCTCTCTGTTAAAGATTCTTGGGTGGAAAAAAAGTAAAAAGTAAAACTAATCTCCTTCATTAAAGGTGGAGAGATTTTTTTAATAAAACGGGACTTGCTCTGCACTTCAGAGGATAAGCAGAAAGCTTTGAAGGATTTTCTATCTGAGGAGTTTCCAGGGAGGAAAGAATATGATTTAGTCAGCTAAGCTCATTAATTCAGATAACTTGTTTCCGAAAAGGGAATTTTCCTCTGAAATGCCGCTGCTGTAGACCCTTACTCTCTCCATATCACAACTTCTAGCCCCTGAGACAAACCTGCTATTATTAATTACTTGAACTAGTTGTGCAATTGTTCACAATCATTCGTTAAAATTGTGTGACCGACTCTCACGTTGTAATTTTAAAAACAAGTTGAACATTGCTTTTCCCCAAAAAAATATTGTTTAAAACTGTGAATAGGTATAGGAAGCATGTTTAGAAACTGTTCTTTGATATTTTCTTTGATATTCTATCAGGAAAGTATATATCTGCAATACAGAACATTAAATTGTGAAGCAGAAAGTAGGTTTTTTGTTTTTTTTTTCCTCCTTCCAGGATCTTTCTTCTCGAATTATCCTGACTCTTCAGGGTGCCAAGTTCAATAGGTTATTATTTTTCATAACTTTTCCTTCATTCTTCCTTCTTTCCGGGAGAAAGAGAGAGAAGGAAAGAGATAGGCACCCTCAACGAGATTCTCATGCTATGATCCCCCCAATTCCCTACCCCTAGCATTTCCTAGCCAACCATGTGGAGGTCGGAGAACATGGCTTCCGGTGTTGTAGGGCATGACACTACCACGGCCAGAAAATTAACAGGTAATTTGTTTATGGGAGTAATGATAGTAACAACAATAATACTAAAAGAATACATGCTGCAATTGTACTAATATGAGCACATCATTGTTAGTAGAAGTAGTATCATTATTATTACAATTTTAGGTGACCTTTAATGCTCCTGAATTCTGCAGCAAACAGTAGCTTAGAGGCAGTGGCAGGTAGATCAGCCTAGGAGCTGATATTCATGAAAATCACTTCAGGTCCAAAAAAAAAAAAGTTAACACTCAGGATTCCCTTTTTCATAACCCAAATAAGAGTTCAGAGCTTTTTTAAAAGGTGTTAATAAAATCAGTAATAATTAGGAAAAAAAATTCCCAGGACTCAAAATTGCTTCAAAGAGATTCATCCAGGAAGAAATTCTGTTATTCACGTGCGTGTTTTACCCCCGCTAGTAGGAATGTGTTTTAAGAGCCTGGTCTCTGGAACAGGATTACCTAGGTCCTTGCACATTCTTGTACGTAACCAAAAGCAAGTTATTTAATCACGCCATGCTAACAATGGGTGTGACAGCAGAGGAGCAAATGATATCGTAAATGTCAAACTCCTAGCATACTCTGGCACACAGTAAAGCTTTGTAAATATTTGTTATTATTCTTCAGTATTTTTTGGGGGGCAGGGGTACATTTTGCTATAGGGCGTGTATGCTTGCTAGAGAGACAGAGAAAGACAGAAAGTGAGAAATCACCCCCCAGGGATGGCCATGCCACAATCCCTTCTCCTCCATTCTCCTCTTAGCAGTTGGGGCATGTACGCATATGCACCTGCTGTGAGTTTTAAGTCACCGAGTCCAGGACTCAAACTGCAGTCAACTATGTGGGAATCCAGCAACATAACCATTATGTCATCTGCTGGACCCAATTCAGTATTTTTGTATTAACGTCTCCTTTCACACCCTCCAAGGTGTTGAGTTTTCCTAAACCTGTGAAGCCCGGACCAGTTTCTCAGTTAATGTAGACTGTACACAACAGAAACATGCTCTTCGTTAGCAGAGTCAAGCATCTCTGCATCTCTGCCACCTATGTAGACAGCACTAAATTTATACCCCTGATAGAACTTCAGTAAAACATGATCTGCAAGCTGTACAATTCATTTTCCACAGGTTCCATTTCTCAGAATTCAATGACATGGTCAACAATGACTACAAGGGTGAATGGTGTGGGCTGTCTTTACATGAAAGAAAGGACTATACATACGGAGGGAAGCAAGTAGTCCCTATTATGTTGCATGCTGGCGAATTCTGTTTAAAATATATTCCAGCGATATGATGTTAAGCTCTCTTAAGAAAGCTCAGGGGGGGGAACCAGCAGTTAGCGTAATGGCTATGTCGCTGGACTCCCACGTAGTCGACCGTGGTTCGCGTCTCGGACCCGGTGGCTTACAACTCACGCCGGGCGCGTGTGCGTGCGTGCCCAAGATCCCGAGAGGAGAATGGAGGAGAAGGGATTGCGGCGTGACCATCCCCCCTGGGGGGTGATTTCTCACTTTCTGTCTCTATGTCTCTCTCTGTCTGTCTGGCGAGCGCACGCGCCCTATAGCAAAAAACCTCTCAAAAAAAAAAAAAAAAAAAAAAAAAAAAAAAAAAAAAAAAAGCTCAGGGGGGCCAGCAGGTGGCATGGTGGTTAAGGTACTGGACTCCCACACGGCCAATCTGGTGGCTTGCTTTCTCACTTTTCCTTTCACTGTCTGTCTCTGATCAAATAAGAAAATAAGAAGAAATAAATTTTAATAAATAATTCTAGGAAAAAAAAAGAAAATGAGAACATTTCCTCTGTTTTAGTATTTTAATATCTCTCCCATTTGTCAATGATTTTATGCTTATCTTAGAAAGTGGTTCCACAGTCATACCTGCACTTCTCTTTTTATAGTGAGTGTCACCTGTACCATCTTTGGTTACTTTTTCCAGGTTCATGGTCTTCCCTGATAGAAAAACTGAGGTCACAATAGCAGTGAAATAGTTTGCTTTCTCTTGCTCACCAGTAGATAACCCCATTGGTCCTTGGCAGAACTGTCATTTCGTGTTCTTGTTCCTAGTACAATTTTTAAAGAAAAAGTCAAGGAGACAGCAGGTGGCATAGTGGTTGAGGTGCTGGACTCCCACATAACTAACCCTGGTTCAAGTCCCAGACCCAGAGGCTTGAAACTCATGCCAATCACATAGGCATTCATGCCCACAATCCTAGAAGAAAATGGAGGCGAAGGGATTGCAGTGTGGCAATCCTCCCGGGGGTGATTTCTTACTTTCTCTTTCTCTGTCTCTTCAGCAAGTGCACATGCCCAAAATTAAAATTAAAATTAAAAAATCTCTCTTTTAAAAAAAAAAAAAGAACAAGGTCAAAAGCATTGTAGCAAATGTTGATCCTGATGAACTTTATTCTTTTGGATATTCCTTTCAGTGAGGCAGGTTTTTCTTTGGTATGTGTCTTTGGTGATGGTCCCCTCCTTCTAGATTTTTGTGTATCTTTTTATGTACAGATTTAACAGAGAGCCCCTTGGCAGCTCCTGGGAATTCTTTAAATCTCGCTACATCTTTACTGGAGCTTTGTTTGATTTTGAAATCTGGCACAGCAAACATGAGTTGCCCTCAGATGTATTATGAAGAATTTAACATTTCTAGAAAGCTCCAATAAAAGAAAATAAATTATTATGTTAATTTCAGTTTAATTTCTTTAATTCTGCAATTCTTTCATTGGGTGTGACATAATTTTTCTTAAAAATGTTTTTGCATAAATATAAGTCTTCTAGTTATTTTTTAAAACTTTTCTCACTAAAAAGAACAAAAATTCATTGGAGGAAAATCTGAGAAATATAGAAATCAAAATAGAAAAGGGCTGGAGGAGGCCACCTCTATTACCACCACCATCTAAAAAAGTATTTATTAATTTTAATAAATTAATATTTTATTTTCAATTTTCCCCCACCTTTTCTTCACCAAACTGCATACTGGTACATATATATTTATCTAATTGAGATCATTCTATAAAATTAACTTTATATACATGTGCATATATATATATTTTAAATTTTATTTATTATTATTATAATCTTGTTAATGACATATATTTTTTCACAGTTAGTACTTAACGCTTGGTAAAACTGCATACATCTTAAGATGTCTTCATAGTGTTCCATTTTATGAATGTGCCTATCATCCTCTATTTTTGGACATTTAGGTAGAACTCACTGTTCATTATTATAAACAACACTGCCATGAATATTGGATTTTTTTTTTTTTGGAGAGGTTTTTTGCTGGCTATAGGGAGTGCAGACTTGCCAGAAATTCAGAAAGAGACAGAGAGATGGAAAGTGAGAAATCACCCTCCGGGTGAGATGGCCACACCGCAATCCCTTCTCCTCCATTCTCCTCTCGGGACCTTGGGCACACACACACACGCACCCAGCATGAGTTTAAACCACTGGGTCCAGGACTCAAACCACAGTTGACTACACGGGAGTCCAGTGACATAGCCATTATGCTAACTGCTGGTTCCCATGAACATCTGATATTTAAAAAGAATCTTTGTTTATTCATGATAAAGTGTGTTCATACACATGAGAGCAAGAGAAAGAGAGTTAGAGGGGCACCCTTCAGGGAGGTCTGGTCACACTGTGTTCCCCTTCCTCCATTAGATGTTGGACACTTTCACCTGTGCCAGGAATGCCTCAGGGCAGACCAGACCAGGGATTCGAACCATGGCCACCATGTGGGATTAAGCTTCTCCTGAGTAGCATACTACCTCTGCACCACAGACCTGGCCTTTGAATTTAAATTATTTTCTGATAGATTTCTGAAAGACAAATTACTAAGGTACATGAACTATTTTAAGATTCTTCATATAAAAATTGGTAAAAGCACATTTTTAAAGAGATGCTATTGTAACAAGGGGATTTTTATCAAGATAAGTCATTTAACCTGAGCAATGTCATCCTGTATATACTAAATAGATTTAGGAGACTAAGAGGAAAAATTTCAGCCTCACAAAATTAAAATATTGTCTCAATAAAGTGCCCCAAATTTTGCTCTTTTTTAGTCTTCCCTATTCATTCAAATTCCCTCCTCACCTGGCCCCATGTAGTAGTCATTGGACTCTCATTTAAATCCCTTTCTGTCATGTGTTTTCATCAGCCAGATGATCAGTCCACACTTAGAAAAGCAGATGTCCTACAGAATTGGTCGAATAATCATTTTACAAAGAAGAGATAGAAGATAATGTGGCTTTGGAAGACGTGCTTTGTTTTGTTTTTCAGTTTATTTTTTTCTTTCATGAAAGGAAGAGAGACAGAAACAGAGACAGAGCTAGACAGCCCCCATTTCGGCAAGGAAAGACCACAGGCAGCCATGCCACTGCTGATACAGGCAGGGCCCAACTCGGTCCTAGGACCTTCCCAATGTGGGTCCAGTTGCGTTGCCACTGTGCCACCACTCAACCCCCTAAGAAGTGAGATCTTTGAAAGAAGAGGGTTAACTTCTGCTTCCTGAAGGAAGGAGAGAGAGAAGAACCGGGGGGTGGGGGTGAAATACCAGTTCTAATTTTATTCTTTTATGGAGTCACTACATTATAAATCCACTCATCAGGGGACTTCAGACAGTTTCTGGAGGGAGCCAGATGGTGGTACAACACAATCCTCTGTAAGGCAGACCCATGTGGGAAGGTTGCCAGTTCACATCCAGAAAGCTCACTGAGGGTTCTGGGCACGCCTGAGCCCATGAGCCAGTGCTGGCTGAAGCTGGGAGTGGATCAGGACCTGCGCTGTCTCTCTGTCATTTACTCTTTCTGTTCCTGCCACGCATGGAATAAATAAGTAAGCAACAACAAAAGTCACGGAAAATAGAATTATTAAAGGATGAGTTTATTTTGGTCCAAAAATGTTTATAATCTATAGTATTTTTTATTTATTGGGGGATTTATTTGTCTATTTTTTTCATTTGCTAGAGAGCATGTGTACTCACTGGAGAGAGACAGAGAAAGAGAAGGACAGTGAGAAAGCACACCTCTCCCCCTGTCCCTGACCTGGGGCATGGTCACACCATAATCCCTTCTCTTTCATTTCTTCTTTTTTGGGATTTTTGGTACCATGCACTTGCCCTGTTTTTCAAGCTGCTGGACCCTGGACTTGAACCACATAGTCTGCCATGTGAGATGCAGCTGCCTTAACCACTACACCACTGACTGGCCCGTTAAGTTTTTAAATAATACATATTCATCATAACATTTTTGAATAATCCTTGTATAAAAATGTGCTTTAGAAAAACAAGAAAGAAAGAAATACAAATGTAATTAGAACAATTAAACATGCTTGTGCTCAGAGGAAACCAGTAGCTGAGCAGACCACTCCCAGTTTTACCATGTGCCTCTCACAGGCCAGCAGTGGGCCCTGAGCTTGTATTTGAATGTGAGACTCAGAGCCAGCAAAGAAAGCAGCAGAAGAGCTGCCAAGAGTCATCTTGGCAGTATCAGAAGAGCAGGGCTGGGAGATGAATCTGTGTTTTTTTTTTCTATTTTATGTGCAGCTTTTCTAGGGCTCCAGGGTTTAACCCAGCAAATACAGTGGGACGTGAGGCACCTCCCTGGTTCTCTTCATGGAGCACAAAGAGATGTCCTGTTTGCTTATCCATAAACTTCCATCATTGACACTTGTGAAACAGAGTAGGTGTAAATACAGACATGTTTAAAGACACGACTCTAAAATTATAGATAAGAACACAGCAAATCTTAGGGCCAGCCAGTAGCCTGGCAGTTAGGGCAGCTGAATCCCAAATGGCTGACTGCATGGTTTGAATCCCAGACCCAGCAATTTGAGAAACAGGCTGAGCACATCTGCATGTGTGCCCCACATCCCAAAAGGTGGGAGAAATGGAGAAGGGATGGCAGCGTGGCCATCTCTTGTTGTGTAGGGGGTGCTTTCTCACACCCCCTCTACCTTTCTCTCTCTGGTGAGCACATGCACCCTCTGAAAACTTTTAAAAATTATTTTTAATCCCCTTTATTGTTGGTGGGTCAGACCATGGGTAGAACACGCAAGAGTTCAGAAAAATGTCAGAAAGGAAGCAGTAGACCCTTCCACAGCAATATATACCACAGTGAGAACTCAAGTTCAAGTCTAGGAGAGTCACCATCTGACAGGGTCAAGTTTGACTGGGATAAGGGATCTGGATCTGTTTATAAAATTTGTAGTAGAGGGGCCGACAGGTGGTGTGATGGTTAAGGCTCTGGACTCCCACATGGCTGACAGCAGTTCGAGTCTCAGACCTGGCAGCTTGCTTTCTCACTTGCTTTCCTCCCATGAAAAAGACAACCCACGGGAGTCTCTACTTAATTCTTAGTGACTTTTAGGTAGAGATACTTCCTGTTAAAATTATCATGTTGTAGCCTAAGGCCTTTAAGAATATACTCTAATAGGCCATACAGTAAAATTATGCAAACACAGTCACTTACCTATTATAAATTAATTTATTTTGGAACAATATATGTATTTTTTTTAATTTAAAGAATTGTTGAGATACTTTCTCAAGAAAACTATTTCCCCAAGTAAGAGTTGGAGGCAGAAACAGTTTCAGAGTGGACAGTCCAAAGCAGTACACGCCAATTGCAATTAGAACAAGCAAAAGAATTCACCTGGAGACCAGAAACACAATTCCTTTTATGGCGTTTTTGAAACAACCCAATCTTTCTCAATAGTGGAATTCATCAAAGAGCTAGCATTCTGAAATTCCCTCAAGAGGTTGTTGGATGAAAACAAATTTGTTTTTAGTGTAGTATCCTCAGGAAAGGAACCTTATAAAATCATTTGGCTTGTTGGCCTGTCCACCTCCTATAATAACTATTGATCCCACAGGCTAATTTCAACCCTCTTTGATAGAGGGGCAAAGGGTCCACAGCTAGACAGAGACTCATAAATTTCTTGTGGTTTCTTCTGATCCTTTCAGAAGAGTTGTTTAATGGTATCATTTTGAAGAGTATAAAAAAGCAAACCAAGTTTCTGCTGTGAAGTTGTCAGTGTAATGGAAGATGATTACATCAGAAAGAGTTCAAATGGGAAAAAAATGTTTGTAGTTGCCTTGTAGTTTCCTGTTAACAAGCAAAGCAAGCACCATATATAACTCCAAAGACTGCGGGCATCTTACTTCTGATAGTTGCATCCTGAAACTTTATAATAAATTCTACTCTTGGGTTTGTGCACATCCAAGTGACTGACTTCTTGTTTATTGGAGTTGAACTTAACCAGTTTTTGGAAGTGTTTTGATTTCTGAGAGTTGTTGGTGGGTCAGACCATGGGTAGAACATGCAAGAGTTCAGAAAAATGTCAGAAAGGAAGCAGTAGACCCTTCCACAGCAATATATACCACAGTGAGAACTCAAGTTCAAGTCTAGGAGAGTCACCATCTGACAGGGTCAAGTTTGACTGGGATAAGGGATCTGGATCTGTTTATAAAATTTGTAGTAGAGGGGCTGACAGGTGGTGTGATGGTTAAGGCTCTGGACTCCCACATGGCTGACAGCAGTTCGAGTCTCAGACCTGACAGCTTGCTTTCTCACTCCCCCCCCCCCCCCCACTCTCCCCATTCCTCTCTGGTGAATTAAAAATATATATAATAATAAATAAAATAAAATAAATAATTCTTTAAAAAATTTGTATATGAAGTCCTGGTGCAAATGCACATTTTATTTTGACAAATGTATTTAAATTAGGGCTGAGACCTGTAGCAGGTTTCCAAGGTTGGTACTAAATATAGTGTCATGTCATGCCTTAATCCCAAGAAAGAAGGAATTCAAGAAGCCTAGAATCTTCTTGCTCTCATCACAGGTGATTTCAGGTACCTTGTGGTGCTGCTAGCACTGAATCCTCTGGTTCTTCCTCTACTCTTCCTCTACACTTAAGTCCTACCCTTTCATTCTGGTGACAAGGCAAAAAATTAAAAAATACTTATACATACAACACACAGACACACAATAGTTTCCCACTTGAAACTGAGAAAGGTGTTCCAGGTATGGTCTAGCTAAGAGCTCAAAGACTGTGTGCTGGGAGAGAGAACCTGCAGGACAACCACAGTTATAGACAGCTGGAATTGACTTGCTCTGGATAGAAGTGAATGCTCTGAGTATAGCTGAGGTCATTTATTGCCATTATTTCATATTTCAACCCATTTTACTCGAACACACTCTGGGCAGTAAAGAAACAGGCTACATAGAAAACTCTGTGCTTAAGCACAATGTAAAAATAATTAATACCAATTTAGGAGCTGTCTAGATTTGAAAGCATGTATTTAATGATTTTGGAAAAGAGGCAAGATGAAAACGTATTTTTCTACAATGATATTTGGAATATGAAAAATTTAATATTTGTTTAGTCAGGAATAATTATGACTTTGGTACCCATTTTTCCTACTCTGTTAGCAATATTGTTGGATCCCAAGTTAGATAGAACCCACAGCTAGAAGAGAAGAGTGGGATGAATGTCTTCTTTATGAAATACCGTTTTGTAAAACATGAAGTACGAAACTATAGAGCTTTAAAACCTTACTTAAATGAATCAGTATGACCTCAGAGGGCTTGCAATAAAATATAACTTAAAAACCACTATGAGTCAGATGTAATATGTGCAACTAGATAGAAATTCGACAACTGTCAGTGGACCAGGGAAGCTGGAAATTAAGTCCTCTTTGTATGAGAAAGTACAAGTGCAGAATTGACGGATACGTCCTGGATCTGCCACAGTAGCCAAGTAGAGAACTGGGTTAGGATTGCAGGTAGTTTTTGAACTTGGCACCTGATGAAGTAAATTTCATGAAAAAGATACTCACTGTTCCTCAGAAATACATACACACACACACACACACACACACACACACACACAGAGATGATACAGACATTATTAGATCATTGGAAAAGTCATGATGTACTTTTTTATGTTTTTCTATGCAAAAACGCATCATGACTTTTCCAACAACCCAATAGATATACATATTTATGTATGTGTGTGTGTGTATATATATATATATATATACATATATATGTATATGTATATATTCCTGATAAATGCTCACACACTATTGTAACTGTATCCAAATATATACTAGATAATAAGATTGGGTATGTCTTTTACAACATAAATATAGTTAGAGCTGAGCTAGCAGACAGCATGATGGTTGAGGGACTGAACTCCTACATGACCAACTGTGGTTCAAGTCCTAGACCTGGTGGCTTGTTTTCTCATTTTCTTTCTCTTTCTCACTCTCTCTTTCACTCTTTGTCTCTGGTGAGCATATGTGCCCTATAACACATTTTTAAAAATAATAATAAATAGAATTAAATAGATAATTATTTTAAAAATATAGTTAGGCCTGTTATTCAAATGAAGCAGGACTTTCCCTTCATAGAGTTAAAAATACAGACTAGAAAAAAGGTAGGCTCAAATTAATAAGCACATGCAAATAGATATAGAAAAGAGCACAAGACAAAAAATAGGACTGCTGGCTCAAGGCTGTATCTTCCTTTCTAGACGTAGTCATAGCAACTAATGGAAACAATGGCTTTTTAAACTAGGTTTGCAGTTGCTAAATTCATAGCTTCAGGACCCCAGCCTTTGCTATTGTAGATGGAAGAGCCACCAGTAAGAACAGTGGTGCCTAGCAACGGCGTAGGCAGAGAAGGGCTAGCTGCCTTACTCAGTAGCTAATATTTCCAATTAAATGGCTCAGCTGTTTTCAGTTTTCCTTTAGAATCTAGATGAATCTGCCAGATACTCTCAACACCACTAATTGCTTAAAAATCAGATATTTGTTCAAAGGCTGAAAATTTGATTATTTAGGAAGTAAAACCAGTGGGGGAGGGGAAGGCCTTATTATTTTACTAGAAAAAGTCTAAGGATTTAAAGGATTTAAATGACTAAATTCTTACCAAAAAAGTATCACCTAAATAATACTAATACTACAGATCATGCTTCACCCAAGGTAATTTAAAATGTTTGCATTATCCAGATTATTCAAATCAAAGCCCAATATAAACTCTACTTTCATTGACAAGAATCAAATTTTTATGGGCTGGCCCCATGGGCTAGTGGTTAAGGAGCCAAATACCAAATGGCCAATCATGGTTCAAATCCCAGTCCTGGAAGCTTATAAAACATGCTGGGTGCTTATTCAGTCATGCCCAAAATCCAGACAAGATGGAGAAAAGGTGGAGAAGCATTGGAGGGTGCTGTCTCCACTCCCTCTCTCTGTCTGCTTTTCTCTCTCTAGCAAGCATGCATACCCTCTGCCAATTAAAAAAAAAAAAAAAGAGTAGAAGTTTTATAAAGATTATACAGATTATTATATTCATCTGTTCTTTCACTTTTGTTTTCCCAAATTGTTTCACTCCATAAAATGCATTTCAATACACATTGAGAGAACAGAATAAAGATAGGTGAACATATAATAGTATAATGTGCTTCTGGTAAAATATTTTCTTTAGAGACCAGCAGGTGGCATGGTGGTTAAGGCACTGGACACTCCCACATGGCAGACCATTCTGAATTCTGGACCTGGTGGCTTGTTTTCTTACTTTCCTTCTCTCTCTCCCTCTCTCATCAAAATTGAAAAAAAATAAACAAATGAATAAATAAAAGTAAAAATAAATAATTCTTTAAAAAATTTTCTTTCTGCAGTAATGATCTCAAGACCAATTTTAAAATATCACTAAGTAGGGACCAGCAGTTGGTGTAATGGCTATGTCACTGGACTCCCATGTAGTCGACTATAGTTCGCATCCCAGACCCGGTGGTTTAAACTCATGCCAGGCGCATATGCGTGCGTGCCCAAGATCCCAAAAGGAGAATGGAAGAGAAGGGATTGTGGCATGGCCATCCCCTCTGGGGGGGGTGGCTTCTCGCTTTCTGTCTGTCTGTCTGTCTGTCTCTGTTTTTCTGACAAGTATATGTGCCCTATAGCAAAAACTTCTCAAAAAATAAAAGAAGAAGAAAAGAAAAATATTACTAAACATAAGTAGTGTTTAAGTGTACTTTCTTTGTTAAGGTTTTATGTGTAAAACCTTACACACACACAATGAGATGGGGTATCTCCAAGTTACATCTTAGTGCTTTATGTTTTGCTTGCTTAGTTCCTCAGGCAACTAGACAAATAAATCTCTCTCACATACTAAGCAATCACAAAGAATTGTTTACACCATTCAGTTTTCATATCAACTCTGGGGAGCAGGTATTGTTATCAGCCTTGTAGACAGAAGGAAGGTTGAGCCTCAGAGGTTAAATAACTTGTCTGAGTTTCTAGTTTCCACAGAAAGCTGGAATTCAAACACAGATGCTAATGGATATCTCCAGGTCATCTGCATTAGAAAAGCTATTATAAAAAAGTTAAAATTCAACCCCATCAATGAATATTAGCTAATCCATTTCATATAATCCCAGATTGTTCAGATAAAGCTATATTGTTTCACTGTCAAAAGAATTAAATTTCTACAAGTTTTTTTTAACCTCTACATATTGTGTCTTATATCTGAAATTATTTGAAGCTCTGACATTTTCTGTACATGGAAGCAAAACAAAACAAAAATTACTCATAAGCCAGAAACATTTTCCCACCTTAGGTTCATGCCTCTTCGGGTTGCTTAGAAGATGACATGATCTGTACCAAAGAAGTGAAACGAAGACCAGAGAAGACAACCTGGACATAAAGCCTCAGATTGAACAGACGAGAAATACTTTATAAAAATAAGTTAGGTTGGAATTCTACAGCTCCTGTTTTTTAATCTTTCAGGAACTGATGTCTTTGTGCTCAACCTTCCCTTCATATGCTCACAACTCCACATCCTCTGTCTGCTGACATCAGTCCTCCAGGTTCTACACATGTTCAAACACACACACACACTCATAGCCTATGTGGACTTTCTGCTCTTTAATGGCTGCCTGATTAGTTAATGTCCTTGTGTAAAACAGGATGCTGATGATGGCCCAGTCAAGTAAAGAGGCTCCATGTTCCTGGCTCCTCCCAGCAGGAGTGTAGAAAACAGCTGGGAGAGGAAATGACTGGAATGCTGCTTGCCTTCAAGAAGAGGTGTGTAGTGAGGGGAACATTAGGAAGATTTTGAAATGCAGTCAGTAACCCAAAGAGAGGCAGGCACATAGGTTAAGTGCAGAAAAGAAACCAAATCAGACAAAAATTGAGATTCAGCCAAGAAATCATTTCAAACAGATGGAAAAGAGCCAGGTCTGAAGCTCAGAATGGTGGTCTATGAAATTAGACAGTAGATGGACAACTAAGTGGATAATACTGAGCCTGAGGTTGGAGTCACAAATAGAATTACCTTTTCTACTCCCCAAACCTGTAACTACTCCCAGAATATCTGGCCAGACACAGCACTGCTCAGGATTCAGACATACCGAGGGGTTGTAGAGGTCCTGAGATATCTCAATGGAGCAGTATACTCTAAGCATGAAGTTAAAAACTTGGTAGATCTGGGAGCCAGCAGTTAGCATAATGGCTATGTCGCTGGACTCCCACGTAGTAAACCGCAGTTTGCATCCCGGACCCGGTGGCTTAAAACTCACGCCGGGTGTGTGTGCGTGCGTGCCCAAGATCCCGAGAGGAGAATGGAGGAGAAGGGATTGCGGCGTGACCATCCCCCCTGGGGGGTGATTTCTCGCTTTCTGTCTCTATGTCTCTCTCTGTCTGTCTGGCGAGCACACGTGCCCTATAGTGAAAACCTCTCAAAAAAAAAAAAAAAAAAAAAAAAAAAAAAACTTGGCAGGTCTTAGAGATTCTGGAGCTAGATCTTGAGAAAAATCTTTAGTCTTCTGGGCTCATCTGTTTCTATCAGAGCCTGTGATGTTTACAGTACATGCCGAAGAGTTTGGTCAGGGACTATCAAGAGATTAATATTATTATTACAGTAGGAAAAAAATTGAATAAATAGCTCATAGTCCTGGAGGAAAAATTAATTACCCTTTTGCCAATCTCTTAATTCGTCAAACATTTACTGGATATTTATACTTTGCTAAGTACTAAGAAGTAATATTCAAACAGAATGGGACTTGCCATTTGTTATGAAGCCTATATGCTAATCTAATTATAAATCTAAGGCTCATGCAAACAAAATGAAAACTGTACATGAAGGAAGTATATGATATGCTCTACGAGAAGAGGTCCAGGAAATGAAATGAGGGAATGGTTACTGCATCCTGGGGGAGTTGGGGAAGACTTCTGAAGAAAGAAAGAAAATATAATCTGTTTCAGGCACTAGTTCATAGACCAGTATTTGCCATATATTAATTCTATTGTGTTGAGAAATATGCCTTCTATACCTATTTTGCTGAAAGTCTTAATCATGAAGTGATGTTATATTTTACCACATGTGCTTTGTGCATCAGTTGATAAGATCATATCACTTTTATCTTTCCTTCTGTTAATATGACATATTAGATTGATTGCTTTGTGTTTATTGAACTATCCTTGCATCCTTGGATAAAGCCTATCTGGTCATGGTGTATAATCTTAATGTGCTATTGAATTTAGTCTGCTGGTATTTTGTTGAGGATTTTTGCCTCTGTATTCATTAGGTATATTGGTCTACAGTTTTCTTTTTTACTTTTGGTACCAATGGAATAGAGGCTTCATAGAGGGAGGGTCAAGCTTCAAGTTTGGGAGGGTCCCTTCCTTTTGAATATTTAGAAATAGTATGAGGAGAATTGGGGTAACTCTTCTTTAAAAGTGTTGTAGAATTCAGAAGTGAGGCTATCAGAACCTGAACTTTTCCTTGTCTGGACACTATTTATTACTGTTTCAATCTCATTGCTCAATATTGCTTCATTCAGGCTTTTTATATCTTCTTGGCTCAATCTAGGTAGCATGTATATGTCCAGATATTTGTCCATTTCATCTTGGTTTTTTGTTTATTGACATGGTATTCTTTCATGATCTTTGTATTTCCACTCTATTGTAATATTGCCTGTTTCATTGCTAATTTCCTTTATCTGGTTCCGTTCTCTGTTTTTCTTAATTATTCTAACTAAGAGTATGTCACTTTTGTTTATACTCTTAAAAAAAAGCTTTTTGTTTAGTTAATTATTTAATATATATTCTTTTCTTCTCTATTTCATTCATTTCTGCTCTAATCTTTATTATTTTGTTTCTTCTGGTATTTTGGTGGTTTGTTTTGTTTTCTGATTCCTTGAGATATATTCTTAGGTTGTTTATTTGCCACCTTTCTATGATTTTCTTATGAGAACTAACTTCTATAAACTTCTTCCTTATGACTACTTCACTGTGTCCCAAAGATTATGGTGAGTTGTGTGTTTGTTATCATTGGTTTCAGTAAATCTTTTAATCTGTCTGAATTTCTTCAGTAGTTTTGAAGTTGTTCCAGAGTAAATTGTTTAATTTACATATATATATGTATATATATTTTTTGTATTTTCAAAGGCTCTTTACGTTGATTTCAAATATAATTCTATTGTGGTCTGAAAAGATACTGGATAAGTTTTCTACACTTTTAAATTTGTAAAGACTTTTTTTTGTGGCTATTATGTGGTCAATCTTTGAAAACGTTCCATGTGAGGATGAGAAAAAGTGTATTTTGTTGTTGTTGGATGAAATGTTCTATAAATGTCTGTCAGATCCATCTGGTTTATAGTATCTTTTTGTTCTTCTGTCTCTTTGGTTAGTTTTTGTTTAAGTGAGCTGTCCAGTAGTGATAGCAGGGTGTTAAAATATCCAAGAAAGAGTCTATCTTTCCTTTTCGAACTAGCAGCCTTTCTTTTATATATTTGGTGCCCTGGTTTGGGGTGCATAATTATTTATAATTTTTATGTCTTCTTGATGAATTAATTCTTTTAGTAGTGTATAGTTTTACAGTTTTTATCTTAAAGTCTATTTTGTCTGATATCAGTATCATGACTCCAGCATTTTTTTGGTTGTAGGTAATGACTTTATCATAAGGTATGTTTCTGTGTATGCTTATGTCTTTATCAATGAAGTATGTTTCCTGTAAGCAGCACATAGAAGGCTCCTGTTTTTATTATCCATTCAGTCAATCTATATCTTTTAATTAGAGAATTTAATCCATTAATATTCAACATTATTACTGATATGTCTGGACTTTTCCCTGTCATTTTGCTTGTTATTTTTCTTAGTTATTTTGTGGTCCCTTATTTCTATTTGTCTTCCTTTCATTTTTCTGAGGAAGTATTCCCTTAAGTATTTATTGAAAAGCTGGTTTAGTTTTGGTAAATCTTTCAGGTTTTGTTTATCTGAGAATGATTTCACCTCTCCTTCACATGTGAAGGATAATCTTTCCAGGTATAGCATTCTTGGCTAAAACTTTTTTTTTCTTTCAGAGTTTCTCATTCTTTCCTAGCCTGCATTGTTTCAGCTGAGAGGTCTGAGGTTAATTTGATGGAGTAAATTTTCTAAGTAACTTGACATTTCTCTCTATTTTTAGAATACTGTACGTGTCTTTGATTTTTACCAATTTGGCTATGATGTACTTTGGAGAGGACATTCTTACATTTAATTTATTTGTTCTTCATATTTCCTGGATCTGAAGTCTGTATGTCTCTCTAGGTTTGGAAAGTTTTCAGGTAGTGGTTCATGAAAGATATTTAATGTGCCTTTACTCATCTCTTCAACTTCTGGAATACCTAGTATTCAGCCTTAATCATATCTAGAATTTCCCATATGTTGTCAATTTTGAGGATTATTTTTTCATCCTTTTTGGTGGCTTGGACAAAATAAGAAGTTTTCTCTTCAAATCATAGATTCTTTCTTCTGCATGGTCTAATTTGCTAATACTTTTGAGGAAGATTTTAATTTCCTGTATTGTATTCTTTATCTCTAGAAGTTCTATTTGATTCTTTTTTAGTGTGTCTCTTTATGGAATTCTTCCTTCAGGTCATGGAATAATTTTCTAATCTCCTGGGATTGATTATCTGTTTTTGCTTGCTCTCATTGAGTTTTGGTACAATTAACATTCTAAATTCTTTTTCTGACACTTCTGCAGTTTCTTTTGTTCTTTCCCTTGTTGGTAAAGAGTTGTTGTGTTCCTTTGGGGGAGAAATATTTCCTTGTTTACTCATATTTCTTGTGTGTCTGCATTGGTTTTTAGACTTACAGAGATGTCCTCACTTCTTCTAATTTTTGGAGTAGGTTCTATAGTGCTGGGGTTGGAGAAGAACAACCCTAGGTTTCAGGCATGTCCCTGGCAAGGTGCTTCAGATGGGGACAGTGACCAGCCATGTCTTCCAAGTCAGAGTGAGGCTTTGGTAGCCTGTTTATGACACAGTTCAGGGAAGTTCAGAAGAGCTGCACTGTGGGTGACATCAGTTGGCTCAAGTAGCCATTCTCCCGGACTTGAGTCTGACAGGAGAGAGAGTGCAGGCCTGCCCTACCTGCCAGACAGGAGGTAGCATCCAAGTTCACAGCCTCTGTTGGGGTGGGGTTGCTTGCTTTCTGTCTTCTCCCTTTGGGCTGTAGAAACTTGATTTAAACAGATTCTACCTGCTAGTAAGCTTGCAGGACAGTGCAAGCGCTCTTGAAACTTGGGGTGGGAGTGGGGTGGGAGGTCCATTTTCTTCCCCTGAAACAGTTGGCGCTTGCCCATCCCTGCAATGTATGTTAATTTCAGGCCAGGTCCCCGGTTCTTCTGTGGATAGGAGTGCTAGAACCTATGGTAGGAGTCTGGGGTTTGGAGTTTCAGAGGAAAGTTTATCTTTTGTTTTTGTTTTTGTTTGTTTGTTTGTTTGTTTTTTCTTCAAAGGAGGTTTGGGAAAGGGAAGTCCTCTGGGGCCTCAACAGTTTCAAGTGGTTGGCTCCTCTTTACTTTTGTGAATAAAAACTACGCAAAGTTCCTACCAACTCTCTCCTGTCCTCATTGGTCCCACCCAATTCCTCTCTTGGCGGGATTGCTCACAGGCAGTGACCCCAGCCCAGGTACTGCAGGGTGCAGAGGCGGCAGTGGTCAGAACCTCCCCTCAGTCAGCATATTCCCCTGACTTACTCCAACCTCTCTGGCCCCGGGGAAGCAGGGCGAAAGGCAGTAGCCACAGCACCAGCAGCTGTCATGAGTGGCAGCAGCCTACTTTTTAAAATCAAACGTCAAAACATTTAGAGAGACATATTATCCCCTAGTCATACAGCACTTTACTTGCCAACTATTTGCATATTAATAACCTAATAACCTTATTCAGTTTTCTTTTCTTTCCTTTCCTTTTTTTTTTTTTTTGAGAGAGGTTTTTGCTATAGGGTGTGTGTGCTCGCCAGAAAGACAGAGACAGAGAGACAGAAATCCATTCTCCTCCATTCTCCTCTTGGGATCTTGGGCACACACGCACACATGCCAGGCGTGAGTTTAATGAGTTTAAGCCACCAAGTCTAGGACTCAAATCGTGGTTGACTACATGGGAGTCCAGTGACATAGCCATTATGCCATCTGCTGGTCCCACCTTATTCAGTTTTCATCGCTGACAAGTAGACAGTAAGATGTACATACTCTCATTTTACTATGGACAGAGCTAAATCTCAAGAAATTAAATGGCTTCTGTAAGATCACACGTTTAATTGGAGCCATTACTATACTATGGTATAGTATACGACAGTATATAATACCATGCCAAATGTGCAGTACTGTATCATATATAATGTAGAATGTTATAAAGCAAAGATAGAGATGGTCACACTTACATGTGTTACAATACAGTTGAGAAAAGCAAATCACTAAAATTAAATAATAAACAGCAATACAATGTATCCTGTGCTGGGTTCCCATGGTTAAGCCTCATATATTCCAGGAAAACCATGAATGAGAATTACGAAGGAAAGGCATTCCAGTAGGGATAAGTACCAACTGAGCTGAACTCTGGAAGGAAATTGATATTTTAAAGTTTATGTATTTTATTCCTGATAAAGAGTACACATGTAAGAGAGAGAGAAAAGCACCCTCTACAGCTTCTCATCACACCACAATCTCCTTTCCATAACTTCCAGCTTGTCCGAAGACTGGACACCCTATGAGTACTTGGAATGTTTTCAGGCTGACCCGGGGAACTGAACATGTGGTCAGCCATGTGGCTTCTAGCACTACAGTTCAGCTTGCTACAGACATCAGCCGAGTGGGCTGAAAGCTAGAATACTAAATAAACGGAGTGAGAAAGAATGTGTTTTAATTTTTATTCCACTAAAAAAAAAATTAATTCTGACTGTTTAAGCAGTGGGTAGTTTAGAATAGTGGTGGGAGATAAATAAAAGCTCCTCGTCAGTGCTGGAGCCACATGAGGGGTCTGGCCTTTTCACCTCAATCTCCCTGAACATGGCGGGCCCACACATGCATGCTCTTGACAGGGGACTGTGAAGCGCCTTGACTATCAGGCCTTTCCCGGTCAGTAATTCCACGTGGCCTCTGACATTTCCATAGCTGTGCAGAATGAAAATATGAATAAATTTGTGAGAAATGACAAACAGAGACTACTAAAGAATGTAAAGTCATTTTCTACCACAGCAGAGAATAAGCAAACTTTCCTTGGAATAGCGACACACAACTCAATACAAAGCAGGTTTTTGTAATTCACCATAACTTGAGTGTTTAATCATTCATTTTGACAAGAAGAGGGGAAAAAAGGACTAAGCAAGAGCAGAGCCGTTTCTGATGATTTACTGATCAAAGCCAATTAGGAGAGTTTGGGTTGAACTGGGTTGAATTTCTCTGAAATTACTTTTCAAAGTAAAGTCAACAAGAACGAGTATGTGCAATGCTGTGCTTTCTACGTGTTAGACCATAAAATTACTAAAAATCACTTACCTATATCCACGGAGCTTCAAAGTGTGACTTTTGAAGTATAAAAGCAAGTGAGATGTAGGACTGAAATGCAAAGCTTTCGGCAGCTATTTTGTCTTTCGTTTGAAGATCTCAGAACACTTTTCACACAATAGACTGAAACGAATCGTCCTCTGGGCTCAGTATTTTTTAACTGAGCTCCCATATGGTGAACAAATACCAGGTCTAGAGAGTGTATGTATGTGTCTCTTCTATCACAACTTTAAAATAGTGTAAAATAAAGTAGAACAAAAGAACAGATACGGGGGAAACAATCCCATGCTTTATGCTGTACACACACACGCGCACGCACACTCAAACACACAAAGCAAATCTCCAGTAGTGACACCACATTTTTCTAATATCATTAAGGTTGGGAGTGGCCTGCATGAAAGAGCTTTTGAGGCCTGCTGCGGTGGTGCGGTGGTAATGCAAGGCTTCTTGATGCTTGAGGCTGCAAGGGAAGTCTGGTGTTTGCATCCCAAGGTCGCCCTGTCTACGCCAGGCCCTTGTGTTCATGTCCTTGATCCCAGATCACTGAGGATTGGGGTGGATTGCGGCATGAAGACCCTATTGGAGTGCCTCTTTTTCTTTCTGTCCCTCTCTTTCTCTATTTTATGGAAGAAGAAAATAAATAAACTAGATTGTCTTCTTCTTTATTAATTTTTTTTTTGTCAGAGGATGTATGTGCTCTCCAGAGGGAGACAAAGAGACAGAGAAGGAGAGAAAGAGAGGGAAGGAGGGAGAAAGTACCTCCAGTGAGACATGGTGACATGGTGACATGGTGACATGCCATTCCTTCCTCCCCCATTTCTCCATCCCGTTCATATTTGGGGCATGCATGCACACATGCCCAGCAAGCTTCTCAAGCCACAGAAACTAGGGTTCAAACTTACATGCTGGAGAGAAAAATACAGTCTTCCCTCCAGAGTTAGGCAGACGATGCACCGTCTACAACTTGCCTCCGTTAGTCATGTGTGAGATGAAGGAAGCGTGCTCTCTTCAGCATCTACTGAAATGATAAATGGCCGTGAGGTCAAGCCCCTCCCACAAGGCCTGCTGCAGATCTGGGACTCAGGAAATGGTGGTTCCATCCACTTCTGTCCCCTGCCCCGCTCTCAGCTGGCATTGCTTGTGTATAAAAATATGCATGGAAGCTCTGCTCGTCCTTCTCCTGTGCTAATTCCATTCTACTGCAAAGTGAAAGATAAGGAAACTTCAAAAAGCTTGTGGGAAAATGGAATTAAAGTATGAGTTTATTTTGGTGCAAAGAAATACACAGATAATTTTTTCATAACATGCAGGGGTTTTTTTAGTTTTATTTTTTTTTTTTTTTTTTTTTTTTTTTGCTATTGGGCGTGTGTGCTCGCCAGAAAGACAGAGATAGAAAGCAAGAAATCATCCCCCCCAGGGGGATGGCCACACTGCATTCCATTCTCCTCCATTCTCCTCTCGGGATCTTGGGAACACATGCACACGCGCCCAGCCTGAGTTTAAGCCACCGGGTCCGGGACTTGAACTGCGGTCGGCTACGTGGGAGTTCAGCGACATAGCCATTATGCTAACTGCTGGTCCCATAACATGCACTTTTCATGAACTATTTGAACACCTCTCGTATTTGATAATCAAGCTTATTTGGGGTCTGAAATAATAATAAAGTAGGGCATGAGGACATAGTTAGTTAGCTTTGCGATCTCTGTTTTTAAACATAGATGCTTTTGAAATAAAAAAAAAAAAATACAGCAAATATTTTGTGGTGAACTCTGGAAATTGTCATTTCTTTTTCCTCATATACTATCATCTGCCATCACAACCCCAGAGCCACATAGGATTTTAGAAGCCAGTGCTATTTATATGTGTCCTGTTTCATACTATTACTCTACTGCTATTATACTTATCTTAGTATATTCTATTTATGCCACTCTAGTCTTTTTTCTATTATGTCTCCTTCTGGTCTATTGTGTCCCCTCAGCCTTTCATTTTTCTTTTCTCATCCTGTAAACCTCTGTAGCATATTATCTATATAGATGAATTTGCATGTATTTATGGAAATTATTTAGGTTTGTGTCTACGTATGTATCAAAACCTCTCATTTTCTCTTCCTTTCTTTCTTTGTCATCATGTTATTGAGCTCTGTGGGGCTGCGTACAGGTATGTATCTTCTCAATTTTCTTCTTTATTGACAATAAACTGCCCTCATGAGAGAGACAGAAAGAGCGCTGAACACTCTGCTCAGGCTGTGGCCATGCCGCAATCCCCTTCCTGCGGTCCCTTGACTCTCAGGTGCTCAAATGCATGCCCAGTCTGTGTGAGGCTGACTGGCCCTGAACTGCGGTCACCATGTGGGATCCGGCTTCCCTTGGGCAGTGCCTTATTGCTGCGTTCTGGAGCCAGCCTACATTTGTTTCTGTGGTTAGAAGCACAAGCACATCCCAGATGTACATCGCACTCTATGTCTTTTAAATCTATTATGTCCCCATCCCTTCTCCAGATTTTATGTACTCTCCCCAGGTTGTTTGTTTACATTGCAATAAAATTGAAGTACAAACCATATGATTTTACAGTTATTATCTCTGATAAATTTCCTTCAGAGCCCATTTCATGTCTATCAAGACCTTTCTGGGTCCCAGTAGCCATAGCACCTGATAATAGATGGAATATTTAGGAAAACGTAATATCTCACTTTACTGGGTTCTATGCTTTCTCACGTGCCCTCAGTTTCTTGCCAACTTCTTTAGACTTTTCCCTTTGTGGCTGCAAGACAGCAAATGAGGTTCCAGGTGCAAATTCAAGTAAGACAATCTCAGACCAAAGATCTCTCTCTCTCTCTCCTCTGTCTCTTTCTTTCTTTTTTTGCTAAAGGGTGTGTATGGTTGCCAGAGATAGACAGAGAAAGCAAGAGAGAGAGAAAGAGAGAAGAAAGCACCACGCCCCCATGGGGGATGTCACATTGCAATTCTTTCTCCTCCCTCTCTCGCTCCTTGTGAGACTTTGGTCGTGCATGAACATGTACTTAGCATGTTTCTCAAGCTGCTGGGTCCTTGAACCTCAAGGTCAGCCACTTGGAATCAGACTGCCATAACCACCAGGCCATGGAGTCATCCTAGTATAGCTTTTTTCTTTTTAATATCATGCACTCACGATGCAGTGGTAAAGGAGTGTGTGAAAGGACATATTTGCCATCTTTATGGTAAGAGGCATGTTTTACCCGGGAGGAAGATGGTGGGAGGTGATGGGGAATAACTTCTAAGCCGGTAGCTATCATTTCAGCTTCAGAGCAGCCATCGTCTTTAATAGGTTTATATGACCTATAAATTTGATAAGCATGTGTTTTGTATTTTACGGAGTTCTTTGTATCCAAGTTCACTCGCACATTCCACAGATGCTTGTGGAAATGACTTTGACTGACTAGTATACGCCAAGTGTTTTGTCTGCCTAAGATGATTGTCTAATCGGCTCTCCCGTTCTGTCCACCGCGTGGATGAAGAAATGTAAGCTTACAGAGTTTATTTGCCCAAATTCTCATAGCCTTGTAAGTATTAAAGCTAAGTTTGAAAATCATTGTTGTCTAACTCTTGGTCCACATTTACCCTATTTCATTATTCTGGCTCTTGAGGACTACTGGAAAACACTCTCCACACTGGCCCGTTGGTCAGGGTCTGTGCGTGTTGTCTCTTCCCTACACCCCACCCTCACCATCTCGTCCCCACCGGCCCACTTGCTCCTTCAGTCCTCAAGGCCCTGCGTGCCTCACGTCTCCCACCACTTTAAGCTTAGCTAAACGTATGCACATGAAGCAAGATTATGTCCATTTCAACTCCTGCACCCACATCGTCAAGTAAGGCCTTAATCAATACACATTAAAAGAATGCATGAAGAATAAATTAATAAGAAAATGTATTAGGCAATGTCTCTTGTGTCACATGTGTTCTGCCTTATCACCTGCTTTCCATGACAGCCTGACCTTAAGTCATGGGGCAGAATTTTTTCCCTTCCTTTTTGTTTTTTTGCCATGGAGTGTACGCTCTCTGGGAGAGGTAGAGAGAGAGAAAGTGAGAAATCCTCCCTCTTCCCCTGGGGAAATGTCCACACCACAATCCCCTCTCCATCATGGACTCCAGGCACACCTGCATCCATGCCCAGTGTGACCCTCAAGCCACAGGGTCTGGGATTTGAACCATGATGGACCATGCAGGAATCCAGCACCTCAACCACCACGCCACCTGCTGGGTAAATTTTGAAGCACACACAGGAGTCCATACTAAGTTGCTAATGGTTCCCGGGGGCACAGGTACCACACAGTATTGTGCAGAAATGTTTCACCTTCTCTCAGTCTTCCAAGAGATAAAAGCCTCAGTCTCAAGAAATTGCTCTAATGGTAAGAATTTTAGGCACCGTGGTAGTTCTGGAAGTCCGTGACCTCCGTCAGCCTACACTGCCTAAGTGAAACCTCTGCAGTCCTCAGGTTTCCCCAGGACATGTAAGTAAGTAAATGAATAAATAAATAGCAAGCACCAGTTACTCTATGTAGATAGATAGATAAATAAATAGATAGACAGATAGATAGATAATGATAAGCACCAGTTAACATCTCAATCACTTCACTTATTCAGATTATTCTGTTGTACAAAATCAAATGTCATTGGATTTCAGATGAGTAGAACATGGTTATTCTGTCATAGACAGTGGAATGTAAGTCTGAGAACATCATAGCAATAACTCTCACCACAATCTCAGCTAAGTCTTGTGAAATGCTCTACTCCCTTTACTCAGTTTCCCTCTTTTTGCCCTTCTTTGCATATGTATTCAGTAGATTTCAAGCTGCCAGAAGTTTCTAAATCACTAACAGCAAAATAGAATAAAATTAAACTAAGTTAAAACAACATGTCTGTCATGAAAAAAAATAAAATCAACCCATCGTTTTCCATAGTAGTACAAACCATCAGTCTGCATGTAGAGCCCCCCGAACTCATTTTCCATGGTGAGGGTGTGATGTTTGGGGTGGTGATCACAGAAATATGCTCTGAGTCTTTAAAAGAGGTGCCAGGTGTTTAACAGAGAGGAGCTAAGAATACCAGTGGGCCTGGGAAGCAGCACGGATGGCTCTTACACTAAGCCCCACTGATCCAGCTTGGAGGAAGTGAATCAAAACCAAGTCTTACAGTCTCTACCTGAGAGGAGGAAGGTGACATTGAAAAGCAAGCCCACACTTTTGGAAATGATATAAAACCATCAGAAGTTCCCTCTGTCAACCTAGTAGGTGCTTGGATGGATATTTATTTTCAGAAAAATGTTTGGAGCCAAGACACATGGTTTTTACATTTTAATGGCAGTACTCATAGGTAACTCTCTTTCCTTATGATTTATGTAATCTAACTGGTATGATCACTAGAGTCTTTAAGATATTTATTTATTAACTAATGTTTAATGTTATAATAGATACTACTATTGAATGAAAACTAGAAGTTTTAAGAAAGCAAAATGGATGTACTTAGACACTGAGCCCTTGGTTTTTATATTTGACTTCTTCTTGTATTTTTCTTTATTAAAATAGAGAAAACCCCCGAATCCCTTAAAACAGATCAAGATAAAACTTACTTCTTTGTGTCTACATCTTTGTAGAAACAGTTTCCAACTGGGTATTTCAGTAACCGTGACTTTCAATTCAGTGACTTGCGCAATAGTCATTTTCATAGGCAATTATATTTATATTAAACCTAATATTAACATGTCCTTTTTGCATGTTAATATAACTTATTCTAATGAAGATATGAGATATACCAGATAGTAGAAAATTTCTCTATAATAACTGATCTTGAATAAAAATGTCACAGCACTTGTTACAGTATTATCATAGAATCAGATGCTGACTAAAAGAACTTAAGAAATTTAAAATGAAGTGAAAACTTTTAGTGAATTAAATGAATTGACCTCAATAAACAAAACAACAGTAAGCTTCAAGTAATCTGCTTTATACTATAAATACTTGGATATAAACAACCAATTCATAGCAACTAAAATACCCAATTAAGAAGGCCAAGGACATAGGTAATCCCGTAAACATTGCCTAGTTCTTTAATCTTGATTGACAGCAGATCTTGCTCTTTGCCCTGGCAGCCAAAGGACCAAAAACAGAAGTTTCGATTGTTTTTCCTCTTTTAGTTTTCTGAGTTCATCAAACAAATATATCTGACCTTATTCAATATTGGAGATGTCAATAGAACTGATTTTAAATGAGGTAAATGCATAAATCACTATTTATCATTTGACTTTTCACACCTAATTCTGTATATTGTTCTTCAGATTTTTTACCTAATTACAGGCTTTCTCACACTTCTGCTTTTTTCCCAAAACTATCGTCTCTGTTTCTATTCAAAGAAAATATATAGCCAAGTCATCAGCAGTTATTTTGCAAAAGATCAAATGCATAATTTTCTGGGTTTATATGACTTTTGACTAAAACATTACTATTCTATGCTTTGTTTTCCAGATTTAAGGATTTTTGTTTTCTTTTGAGCTGTTGATAGGGTCAGCAATTTGTTTTGTTTTTGTTTTTGTTTTTTAAACAGAAGTGAAACATAAACTCTTCTCCCTTCATGACCCCTCTGGAACTGAAAAGTATTTGTTAGTATTCTTGTTTTGTGGCGGAATGGTTATTCGCATAAGTTCAATATTATCTGTTGCCTTACATCAGAAATTGGAAATATTGGTGATTGCCAGGGCTTTGACTGGAATGTCATATCTGAAGATATGATCAGAAAGCTAAGGAACTAAGGCTGATCTCAAGGAAGCCAACAGAAGCTCTTAGAAAGATTGCCTGGTACCATAAACAGTTCTGCCTGGCAGGTGAGTAAAGAATGTCACTTCCTGGCAGGCCCAAAAACCTTCAAATACAAGTACTTTAAAGCATAGTCAGATGTGAATTCCTGGCTTGGCTCAGTAGTCTTGGGAGGCTTTTTAAAGAGTCTAATTTGAAGTTCCTTATAAAAGTTTCCAGCAAAGCCAACTAAATCAATTGGTGTTCTTAGGGGATTTGTGCAAATAACAGACCAAATTGAGACTAAACTTTTTTTTTCTTTTTTTTGCAAATAAATTAATTAATGCCTCTCTTTGGTAAAAGGGAAAATGGAGAGAGAAAAAAAATGTGTCAGAAGAAAATTACAGTGCACTTATTACTAAATTTTAGCTCTGTTCATATCTGTTTTTGAGTTTTTAGTAATTACTTGCTATTGAACAGAATCCTAATCTATCTCCTAGCTTTAAGTCTTAAGCAAATTTACCTTAACAGTTTTTGATTTTGATTTATTAAAGATAAAATTGCTTTTCCTGAAATTAAAAAAAAAAACATAAAAGCAAACAAACAAAAAATACTTACTTAATAACCACAGTATGCTACATAGCCTCAGCTAGGTGCTACTTTATAGTATGTTCATTCTACTCACTTCTGCTACCAAAATGAGTTTTATGCCTAAAGTCAGACATGTGTTCATAGATACATGTATATCATCTGTACTTGCTATTGAAGGTATTTATCTTATTTAAGATCTTTTGTGAATCAATAAAATGTGATTTTTTTTTTTAAAAAAAAAAGCATGGACAGCAACTTAGATGCCAGAGACAGTTGGGAGGCGGGTGGGAAATGGCCGAGAGGGTGAGAGGGAGTGACTCAAAGAGAAATAAAAATGAAGTAAAACATAAGAAACAAGACATGGAAAATTATCTTTTGAAGATAACACATATGGTAATATTTTTGAGCCATTATACAGTGTATTCTGGATGGAAAAATTCATTTTGTACGCTACAATGATATGAATGTAAAATAAATTTAAAATTTAAAAATTATAAAGCACAGTAAGCAAACAGTAAAGAAAGTATAACCCTCTGCCCTGATTAGCTGACCAAATATAACTGAAAGGGTGCCATAAATTGTAAGGAAAGAAACATCTTATTTAGGTCCTAATAGTCCTATGTGTGGACAATTTTAATAGCTGCTTACTGGCCTTCTTTTCTCTAGTTTCTTCCTGCTTAACTGTGTTACATACCCTGTGGAACAGATCTTTAAGAGAAACCACATTAATCTTCTAGCCAACAATTACCCATTATTTCCCATTGCCTGAAATGAATAAGTAAATAATCCTGTATTAAATTCTATCTTCATAAAATCTCCCCAGACCAGCCTGAGGAGATATCTCTCTGCAGAGATTCTACACCACCATTGCCTATCTGACTCCCCTAGAATTAATTATGCACTGTCTAGCGATACCTCTTCGGTGTTGTCTTGACTTACATTAGTGCTTAGTTTTTCACAAATTTGTCTTCCTCACTGAACTTTTTGAGAACTAGCTATTACTCCATGTTCTCTGCAGTGGTAGATAGGTAATCAGTATTTGTTCGTTTGACTTAATAATACCAAATGTTTATGATGATTTATCATTACCTCCCATTCAAAGTCTTTTCCTTAAAGCTTTTCTAAATAACTTTCATGTTGCCTGAGTTTTAAACTCGCATGTTATCTACATCCTTTGGGAACAATATATAGTGTATTTTCATGAATATGTGCTCTGTCATTCCATTATGTTGTACATATACCAAGGCCAGGTCTATGTCTTCTCTTGTGCGTATCCCACAACTCTGTGAAAGTAGGACACAGAGTAGGTATTTTATAAATCTGAGAGAATGAAAAATTAAAGTTTTCAGCCAGCAGGTGGCATGGTGGTGAAGGCACGTGAACTCCCATGTGCCCTCTGTGGCTTGAATCCTGGACCTGGTGGCTTGCTTTCTCACTTTCTCTCTCTCTCTCTCTCTCTCTCTCTCTCTGGTGATCACATGTGTACTATAGCAAATTTAATAATAATAATAAATAAAATTAAATAAATAGTTCTTAAAGAAACATTAAAGTTTCAGCTAAGGGGTCCAGGTACGGTTACTGTCAGTACCAAAGTAAATTACAAGGGAGAATGAGATGCAGAATGGCAAATGATTGCAGATGACAAGACTTTTGACTTGCAAAAGGTTTATGCTCATTTCAAGAGATCCCACACAGCAGACTATGGTTCAAATCCTGCCCCCAGCAGCTTGAAAAACATGTCAGGTGCATATGCATACATTCTCAAAACTCTTACAAAATAGAGAAGGGGTTGTGGTATGACTATACCTTATTGGTGGGAATGGGGATGGTTGCTTTCTCCCTCTCTCTCTCTCTCTGTCTCTCTCTGACAAGTGTGCATGCTCTTTGCTACTAAAATATAAAATATAAAATAAAATAAAATAAAATAAAATAGTTTTGAAAATTCATGAGAGGCAATTTGGATAACTGGGTCTACAAAGAAATGTCTTTGAGAAGAGATTTATTGATGTGTTGTGAGTTATATCCCAGCCCTCAAATTTAGGGTTGGAAGCTACATTTCAATCCCAAGCAGAGTGAAAGTTGCTTCAAGGGGAGCTCTGGTATCACCTAAACTTGGGGAGAGGAGAAGGAACCAACAACTTAGACTAGATTCTCCACCTGCTTGAGGAGTCCAAAGATGAAAAGGTGTGATCTTAGCCTGAGGCAGTAGGACAGAAAGAATCGCTGCTGTACTTGCTGGAAAGTGACAGCAGTGCAGAAAGTCAATCTGAAGTCCAGATGGGAAACCACTGTAGGAATATCAGTTGGGGTGGGATCAAAGAAATCTTTCCCAATAGGCCTCTGTGAGGAATTCCAACAGAGAAAGAACTGGGGAGGAAGAAGGAGCAAATTTCAGTAAACCAGTAGCGAAACAGTTGGAGGAGGCAGTGATGAGAGTAGCCAGTTGAAGGAGAAGAAATGCCTCGCAGGTTCTAGGGTCCTGGCTGGAGCAGCAGAGCAGAGGAAGTGCCAAGAAACTCCTCAGTGTCCCCTAGATTAAATGACAAAAACACCTGCCCGGCCCAGAGAGCACGGAACCTAATTCCAGCAGCACCATCTGGCCACTTCCTGTACCCTCTCTACTTCTTTCCTGTAGAAACTCCAGTCTTTTAGGGCCGCCATCCCCAACCTTTTCAGCACCAGGGATCAGTTTTGTGGAAGATAATTTTTCCATGGGTAGGGTGGGCGAACGGTTTTGGGTGATTCGAGCATGTTACATTTATTGTGTACTTTATTTCTGTTATTATTACATTATAATATATAATGAAATGATTACACAACTCACCATAATGCAGAGTCAGTGGGAGCTCTGAGCTCACTTTCCTGTGGTTAGATGGTCCCATCAGAGGCCTCCTACGTGGTTGACCTAAAAGGAAGCGGAGCTCAGCACTAATGGGAGTGACAAGGGACAGCTGGAACCTCAGGTGACACTTCACTTGTTCACTGCCACTTATCCCCTGCTGTGAGGTCCCATTTCTAACAGGTGTGGGGGTTGGTGACCCCTGTTTTAAAAGACCAGAACACTTAAAAGATTTGGGGTGAAGACAGTAGAGGAAGAAAGAGGATCTTGCCTTCCAACTCATCCTTCAAATCAGCCTGCTGTTAGCCTTGCACACAACACAGAGATTCGATTCTAAATTACAGTAAGACTTTTGATCACTATATATGACTAAACATTCTAATCACTGGGGGGGGGGGGGGGTAAAAAGTGACTTAGGGGCCAGCAGGCTGTATGACAGTAAAGATGTTGCACTTCCACATTGTCTGCCATGGTTCAAGTCCCAGACCTGGCAGCTTGAAAGTCACGCTGGGCATGTGTGTGTGCGTACAAAATCCAGAGATGAGAATGGAGGAAAAGGGATTGTAGTGTGGCCATCCCCCCCAGGGAGGGAGACTTCTCATGTTCCCTCTCTCTGTCTCTCTCAGGTGAGCACACACACCCTATAGCAAAAACAAAGTGATCACAACGCTATTATCTCAAGAGTGAACTGAAAAGTCATGGGGTGTATTAGAAATTTGTTCAATACTTTTTTTTCCCCTCAGAGGTCAAGGGAACTTGCCAGAGAGAAAGAGAGAAAGAAATATCTCCCAGGGCCAGCTGATAGCATAGTGATTAAGATGCTGGACTCCCACATGGGCCCCACCGTGGTTCCAGGGCAAAGTTGACCCATCAGCTTGAAACTCACACTGGGGGTGTGTGCATGTGTTCCCAAAATCCTGAGAGGAGAATGAAGAAGGGATTGAGACATGGCTATTCCCCCTGAGGAGGGGGGTGATTTCTTGCTTTCTGTCTCTCTATCTCTATGTCTCTCTGGCGAGCACATACCCTATAGAAAAAAAAAAAAACTTAAAAACAAAAAAAAAGAAAAGAAAGAAAGAAAAATAAATGTCTCCCAACAGGGTATGGTCCTGCCACAATGTTTTTTTTTTTCCTTTTCTCCACCCGTCAGGATTTGGGGCCCACCCTGAAACGTGCTGTACATATTTTTCCAGTTACTGGGATAGAATTCAAATTGACTTAGGATTCGGCTGCTTATGAATTGTACTTACCTGCTGTACGATGAGGCTGGCTGGTATTCTTATTAATGAAATACTTGTCGATTCCTTTTGTTTTCAAAATCCTGTGAAAATAAATTTAAGTAAAAAAGGTGCTAATCAAAGTTTAAGCTGTTCTCGAATTTAGTTAAATTCAATTGTATTAGAACACTCTTTTAGAATATAGCTTTGCCAGAAATTCCTGAGTTCCTTCTCTGTACCTGTAAAGGCAAATATGTAACAAAATGATTAGATTAATCCAATTCTTCTCTTTCTACTCATCAGCATTTTATAACATATTTCTTAGCAATGCACAGGTGCTATAGGAGACTCTAAGATATGCTCCTTGTTTTCACAGAACTTGACTTTTTTTGAATAAACAAAGGTCATAAGAACATAATTGATATAGCAAAATGTAATTACAGGGGATCAGCCGATGGCGTAATGGTTATAGTCGACCGTAATGGTTCAAGTCTTGGACCTGGTGGCTTAAAACTCGTCCTGGGCACGTGTGCGTGCATGCCCAAAAAATCCTGAAAGGAGAATGGAGAAGGGATTGTGGTGTGTCTATCACCCTAGGGAGTGAGTTCTCTCTGTTTCTCTGTCTCTCTGGAGAGTACCTACTCCCTATAGCAAAAATCTCTCTCTGAAAAAAAAAGTGTGTAATTACAATAAGATCCAACCGATGGCCTAAATGTATGAAATATAAACGGCAAAATAAATCACATAGATTTATTTTGAAGTACACACAAGAAGGGCACTTGGGCTTTGTATCAGATTATGTGCATTACAAAAATATGTCATCACTTTTGAAAGTTATCAGCAATTAATATGTTCAAAAACTACCAAGTGCTGACTATGAACTAGCACTACTCTGTGGTTTAGACATACATGGGTGAATAAAACATTTTCTCTTCCCTCATGGAATCCACGACTCTAATGAGATTCTAGACTAATAGACTGTTTTAGTACATCTGTTATATGTAAAATTATAGAATTGATGGGGCACTACATATGCCAAAGCTTCCTAAATAGTAGCTCTCAGCCGAGCCTCGGTGGCGCAGCTGGTAACATGCTGAGCTGCAGTGCTGGAACCCACATGGCTGACCATGGGCTCAGATCTACGGCCTAGTCAGTCGGAAACACACTGGGTACACATGTACACTTGAGATCGTAAGAAGCTGGAGGGCTGGACAGAGGGGATTGTGGTATGGTGAGACTCTGTCAAGGGTACTTCTCTCTCTCTCTCCCTCCCCCCCTTTTCTGTGTGCATGTGTACACATTCTGTATCATAAATAAAATAAATACATTTTTTAAAAAGTAGTCTCTCTCAATGACCACAGTACTATTAGAATTTTGTCATTAGAGGGTAATTCTTTCGGTTTTTACTTTTAATAATAACCAACACTTATTGAGAACTGATACCAAACAACATTATGAACATTTTATATGGCTCAACTCAATCTCTTAAAGAATCGTGTTAAATAAGTACTATTATTAACCCCATTGTGTATGTAAGAAAACAGACTCAGAAAGTGAATGTAACCTCCTGAAGACCACACAGCCAAGCTGGGATTCAGCTCCAACATGATCAATAGAGGAGCTTTTGATTCCATTTTAAAAAACACACTCTGAGGCATAGAGATACATGGGGAAATGAGACACACGTATAAGTCACAATAATAAAGGAGAATACACTAAATCACCAATGAAAAAATGTTAACTTAGATTTTTAAAGTCTACTCTATTTAGGGTCAATTATAAAAGTGTTTTGGAATTTATACTTCAACCTTTCTAAGTCACAGTTCTTTCATGGAAGAAAGCTAAGAACATCTGCCCTGAAACGCTCAGGAGACCGTAGTGAACGCTAACGCCATAATGCCGTGGTAGGTGCTGGGCAAACCACGAAGGGCTGTACACACGTCGGTTTTTATATTTACTGTTTGTTCCTTTGCACTTCCTTAGAAAAGCAGTAACCATCACTCTTAAAAGGTATTCTGGTTCTTGTTACTTTGGTTAAATGAATCCTTATTAGGTAACTTTCTATGACTTAGAATCAGGGAAGAGAGTGAAAGAAAGTGAAATCAAAATTATAAGCAGGAGCTTGAATGACACAGTTTATAGCAGAATTGTGGGGAGGAGAAAATGGTCCTTCCTCTCACTTTAGCAACCCCCCACAGGAGGTTATATATGTGGTACGCTTTCATTTGAGGCAGTTATGGGAAGGTACAAACAAGATAGAAAACAAAATCACCATTCCTGAGTAGAATAAAGTGAAACCAGCAGCCTGAGGCAGGATAAACAATTTGAGAAAAGAGTCCCCAAATAAATTATTTGTATCTGGTATCACCGCCAGCAGCGGCCTTTTCCCTTTTTCATTTTTGTGTTATTCGGTGTTCCACGTTTGTCTGACGATGGTAATTTGAACCAACCACTGTGTTTGACACATTATTTCTAGAAGAAGAATTGAAAGTCTGCCATGACAATGCTTCTCATCACAACACACATGGCATGATGTCAGTTTTACTCAGTAACTATGGGAATTCTACTCCATTGAGTCCTAAGCCCAAGTTAGTTCTGCCTGTCTGCAAGATTATACATGAAAATGACGTGAAGTCTCTAGTTCAGATCTGAATGTATATCATTTTAACCCATTTTTATTCTTTAACAGGAATCCACTGTGAAGAAGACATCAATGAATGTTCTTCAAATCCTTGCCAAAATGGCGGCACTTGTGAGAACTTGCCTGGGAATTACACTTGCCACTGCCCATTTGATGACTTTTCCAGAACAGCTTATGGAGGACAGAACTGCTCAGATGTTCTCACAGGCTGCACCCATCGCCAGTGTCTAAATAATGGAACATGTGTTCCTCACTTCCGAAATGACAGACATGGATTCGGCTGCCTCTGTCCGTCTGGCTATACGGGGCCCCTGTGTGAAATTGCCACTACGCTTTCATTTGAGGGCAATGGCTTCCTGTGGGTTACAAGTGGCTCAGTCCCAGCGAATGGCTCAGTTTGTCACATAGCCCTCAGGTTTCAGACCATCCAGCCCACGGCACTTCTCCTGCTCCGAGGCAACAGGGACATGTTTGTCAAGCTGGAGTTGCTAAGTGGCTCCATTCACTTATCAGTTGGAGTCAATAATCGGTCAAAGGTGCTTCTGTACTTCTCCCACAACACCAGCGACGGAGAGTGGCATTCCGTGGAGGTGACCTTTGCAGAGGCTGTGACTCTCGTCTTAATCGACAGCTCCTGTAAAGAGAAATGCATTGCTACAACTCTGTCTCCATTTGGAAGTGATCAATCAGTGTGTGCTTTTCAGAACATCTTTCTGGGAGGCTTTCCAGGGGGAAGAATGAGCTCCAGCGCTGGTCTGCTTAGCATCCATAATGCGCCATCCACACCTTCGTTTGTAGGCTGTCTCCAAGATATTAAAATTGATTTGAATCACATTACCCCCGAGAACATTTCATCTGGCTCATCGCTAAATGTCATGGCTGGCTGTGGGAGAAAAGATTGGTGTGAAAACCAACCTTGTCAAAATAGAGGACATTGCATCAACCTGTGGACAAGTTACCAGTGTGACTGCTACAGGCCCTATGAGGGCCCCAACTGTCTGGGAGGTGAGAGAAGGCTGGGCACCCAGGAGGGCCCTGCCTCAGAGCAAGGCAGGGACCACAGAGGACCACAAGGCAGGGACCAGGCTGCTTCGGCCTGTTACAAAACCTAATGACCCCTCAGGGCTTCTGCCTCTGGTTGTCCAGTGATGAGCAAGGGAAGAGGGCAGTGATGCACGTTAATTAGTTCTGAGTGTATGTACAGGGCACCCAGCTTGCATTCATGCAGAGGAGTAGAAAAATCAGCAAACAGCTCTTTTCCAAATGGGTGTTCAGCTTGGTGTTTGCAAAATTCTCTTACAATTTTATCATTTATTTGTGTACTGGCAACTTGTAAATCTTATTTGAAAGAGAAACAAGTATTTTTTGAGAAAAAATGACTTTCAGGCATGAAACTAGTTAATGTCACATACTGGCACAGTATCTTTTGCCCAGTAGCTTCTCAGTAAATAGCTACTCCTTGCTCTCTTCTCTAAGCAACTCATATTTGCTCCAAAATCATGCTGAGCACCTTTATAAACACCAATTTTAAACTTTTTAAAACAGCTTTACTTCATTTATGTGTATGTTCAAATACCAATTTTACTCAAAAATATTTTTTTCGAGGTTGCTTTGGCAAAAACAGATACTCTATTTCAATGTCTTAAAGAACATGTGGAAAATAGCAGCAATACAGCTTGGAAGATGCCATAGGCAAACTGATCGTTTCTCAAGCAAATCATGGCTTGAAAATGTTTCCAAATTTTCAGCTTCCAACAGCATTCCAATGATCGCCGCTGATAGTGATCAATACATACTATTTCTTTTTTTATTATTATTATTATTATTATCATGCATTGAAAAAGTCTGAGAGGTAATTGTAACAGACTGCTTTGAAGTTCAGCTGTAATTTACCCCCACATTTTAGAGTAACTTGAAGTACAACATCT
Organism: Tupaia tana; assembly: GCA_026018925.1. Lineage (NCBI taxonomy): Eukaryota > Metazoa > Chordata > Mammalia > Scandentia > Tupaiidae > Tupaia > Tupaia tana. The sequence continues at coordinate 158,804,593 of JAKSZU010000007.1, read as the reverse complement.
GGTAAATAGTCTTTCTCTGCTTTATATAAAGTAAAATTAAAACCAGTCTTAGCCTAAACCCTATGCTATGTTCAAATGGCTAAGAATTATTAGAAACTATTCGTGGGTTTCCCTCTGACCACAATATTCATTACAAATCAGGGGCCTGTTTGACAATGAGGTATGGCATCTACCAGTTCTATGTAATATTTTAAATGGAATGGCAAGTTGTTTTGCGATTTTTTTATAAAGAGAAAAGGGGATATTATGCTGAGGCAATGTTCACTTTTTGAAGAAAAATTTAATTGACCCAAGGCAATATTTTCACTACATATACAAAATAACAAACAGATGCTGACTCATTTTGACTGGCTTCCAGACGCAGTGACCCCTGAGGTTAATACTGACCAGGGTGATGCTAACTGTCCTGGGAAAAAGATGCACGAGATGCCAACACGGCGGGTTCTGGTTTGCTTTAGTTCATGTTATCCGACTTGGAAAATTATGAACTTTTTCAACCAAATTCTTGAATTGGTGACCCTCTCTCTTCTTCTCCCCTCCCTCCCCAATATACCCGACACTACTCGACCTTATTTAAATGTCATGAGAATGTTTGGCTTTAAAAGACTGCTGTATAGAGAGGGTATCCTCTAAAACATTCTTTTCTTTTATCTTCTTCTTCTTCTTCTTTTTATGATTTTGCCAGAGGGTGTGTGCACTTGCCAAAGAGCAAGAGCAAGAGAGAGAGAAGAAAGTAGAAAGCACCTCCCCCCCATGGGGAATGGTCACATCATGATCCCTTCTCTGCCTTTCTCCTCTCGAGATTTTGGGCACGTATGCACATGTGCTAGACATGTTTCTCAAGCCAGGTTCAAGATTTGAACCGTACATTTAGCCAGAGGGGCTATAGCTGCCTGAACCATCATGCCATGGGCTGGCCCTGTAAAATCTTTTCTTTCAGAAAATTCTTAGTATAAGTTTAAGGAAAATGATATTGTCTTATCACCTCCTAATCATAAAATTAAATATTTTCTATTCATTATTATTATCTAGGAGGAACATTTTCTTTTCTTTTTTTTGGGGGGGGGGGGGAGTGGATTTTGCTATGGGGCACATGTGTTCACCAGAAAGGCAGAGAGACTGAAAGTGAGAAATCACCCCCTGGGGGGATGGCCACGCTGCAATCCCTTCTCCTCCATTCTCCTCTAGGGATCTTGGGCACGCACGCACACGCGCCCGGTATTAGTTTTAAGCCACCAGGTCCAGGACTCGAACCGCAGTCGACTACATGAGAGTCCAACAACATAGCCATTACTCTAAGTGCTGGTCCCTAGGCAGCTGACTAAACACAGAAGACACAGGGCTTTCCAAGTCTTAAAGGGGATCTTTTAAAAAATCATCTACTCTCTCAAAATAAGGAGAGTTCTGGGGAGGTTTCACCTAAGTTTATCCTGAACTATCTTTAAGAGTATCTCAATGTCTCTTATGCTGTGTTTAAGAATATGGAACTTCCAATATATTTTTCAGAATAGATGCATCACTTACTTCTTGCCCTCTAGAGAATACTTGATTTATAGAAACAATTTATAATGTTTCACCTTCAGTCATCCACCTGGACCTTGAAGCTCTTCTCCTCCTAGAATTACGGTTTCTTAGGTATGTAAGGTGCTTCATTCTTTGACTGAATTTTTTTTTTAGAGAGGCTTTTACTATAGGGTGTGTGAGCTCACCAGAGGGACAGAGACAAAGAGATAGACAGAGTCAGAGAGACAGAAAGCAAGAAATCATCCCCCAGGGGGGCTGATCACACTGCAATCTCTTCTCCTCTGTTTTCCCCTCAAGATTTTGGGTATGCATGCACACACACCCGGCGTGAGTTTGAAACAGCAGGGTCCGGGACTTGAACCACAGTTGACTACATGGGAGTCCAGGGACATAACCATTATGCCATCTGCTGGTCCCTTTGACTGAATTTTTTACACTATGAGATGTGCCAAGTATAGCGGCTCAACCTCTACTAGCACACCTTCAGGAATGAAGAGCTCACTCCATCTTGCCAAAGATTTTCCAGAAGTTCTTTATTTCTATTTAAATAAAACAGAATGTGCATGTAACTTTCCTTCTTGGAGCACATTGTAAGTCTTGAAGACATGGGAATCTAAATCTTAGTATCTCTTCTTTATGAGAATAGTTCAAGGATCTTGAGCCAGCCCAGCCACCCCCTCTGCCATAGCGTCTCCTGATGTTTGCCATGTGACAGGTGACACTTCGGACCCTTCATCGGCTGCTTGCTTGCTTTGCAATTCATTTGCTCGTTTCTATCGCTTCCAGGACGTGGTGGCTGGGTGGGCTCAGTGATGAGACATGACCTGGGACTGTGAGCTCCCTCGTGCTAGATGATGTCCTCTGCTGTACAGCCTGCTGCTGTGACCGACTCCAGCCCCTCTTCAGGATTGCCGCCCTTGGAGCCCTTGTCATTCATAATGCCACAGAATCCTCTTGCTCCTACCCTAAACCTATGCAGCACTTTTAGAGCTAATGGCTTTTATATATTCTTACTAAATTTGATCTTGTTGTATTCTATCGGCCATTAAGGCTTGTCAACATTTTTTAACCTGCATATGAGAGTACTTCCAAAGTTTGTGGAAAAAAAAATGGAGTTAAAGTAAGAGTTTATTTTGGTTCCAAAAAATTTGAAATCCATGCATAGGTTTTTCATAATATTGCATTTCCCTAAACTTTTTGAAGACCCTTCAGACACTGCCCCTCTTTGTGACATATCAAAAACATATATGATAGCCATCCCCTTCCATATCCATAGCCAAGTTGTGTGTGGCTCCAGATATCTCTAAAATCATGTAGCAAATCACAACCTCAGACTACTGCTTGTGATGTCTGAAGCACAGGATTGTTGGAGAGTCAAGTTTGTGAGAAAATAAAAGAAAATAGCTCTGTGCTCTGTCCTTTAATCTGGATTTACAAAGTAATGCTGCAGGCATCCTAGGGTGACCAGCAGGGACCCCAACACCCTGAGGTTGAGTGATTCTGTGTGTATCCTCAAACCTCAGGGGCTTCAAGAGCCAACTTTTCTTATTAAACATTTTATCTCATATGAAAATACTGCAGTGTATTCAGAGATGTTAACCTCTTCAAAGGGGTTATTTTATCTAACAGTACACTTTGAAAGCTACCTGGAGTTGCCTGGAGCAGGTGGTCTAGCAAATGCAGATTCAACTTGCTACGTTCCTACAGGAAATCAAGTCGGAGTTTTGAAAATGTAGCCTTTTATACCGGAGGTCTTCAAACACAGATGGTTGTCTAAGCAAGTTTCACTGTAGTTCAGCTAAACTAAAATATGCCTTACCTCTGCCCATACTTCAACTGGATCATGTGATGACATTGAAACATGCTGGAAAATGTGTTTTTTTCCTAGTTAGGATTGGAATGTGAAACATTGAAGAGAATGATCTCTCTCAGATAGTGCTCTTCATCAATGATTTCTAGGTTGCAAAATTTGATGGTCAAGTCTCAGTCCTCATCTTAACTTGATCTCTCAGAGTTAAGACAGGGGCCAGCAGGTGGCGTGGTAGTTAAGGCATGGTGTGAGTCCCAGACCTGGCAGCTTGCTTTCTCGCTTTCTCTCTTTTTTCTGGTCAAATTTAAAAAATAAATATATAAATAACAATGATGAATAAAATTAAATAATTACTATTTTTTAAAAATGTTTTAAAAAAGAGTTAATATAGTTGAATGCTCCGGCTCCTGAAGCTTTCCTTGTTAGACGTGGGAACCCCGCCCCTTGTTCTCCTCCTATCCTCCTGGATGGATCTTTCATCACCTCCTTTACCTCGACCGCCTGGTGCCTCAGAGCTCAGTTCTCAGACCTCTCGGTTACTCTCTCTATATTCATATTCCTGGTGACCTCATCCAGTCTTGTGGCTTTGAATACCATATATACACACCAACAAACCCCACATTACTATAGCTTGCCAAGAACGTCTTCCCTGAAGCTGTCTCAGTTGCCTGCTAGTCATTTCCACCTGGATATCTAATTGAGTAGTTTAGACTTAACATGGACTCTCACCCCAAAATCTGCTACTCCAGGTTTCCACCCCCTCTGTAAATGGAAACACATGTAAATGGTTGCAGTTGCTTGGGCCAACACCTTAGAGATGAATTTGCTCCAGAAAACTTTATTGGTTCTATATTGAAAATATTTCAAAACTATGACCACTCCTCACCATCTCCAATGTAAGCCATCATCTCTCTCCTGAATTACTGCAATAATGTCCCTACCGCCTTTTGATACATGCTCAAGTGTCACTTTCTCAGAGTTCCTTCCTAGTTATTTTATTTAAAATTACAATTCCACTCCTCCCCTTAACTCCCTCTATTCTCTTTCTCTGCCTGACATATTTTATACCAAAAGATTGATCTGAAAATTATGTAGCTTTCTTCTTCATGTCTGATGTGTCTCCATCAGTCAAATAGAAGCTTTATGGGAAAGGAACGCTTGTTCCTACATCACCCATGTTTTTAAATGTCAGATTTGATTTTTACATATCTCAAGGGTTTTCTTGAGGTGATGCACCTCAATAGGATGGACACAAAAGTGCACTTATAACTCCTTTGACCACAAGAAAACTGGCTGGGTTCACTGCTCAGCTTTGTCTGCTACCTCTTTGCTTCCTGTGCCTCTCCTGTTCCCATCTGGGACCCCTGCAGGAAGAAGAGTCTTCTTCCTTTGTTCAATCATCTTGCCTTTTATTTTGCATGGTGTCACCCTCACCCCCACACCAAGGAAGAAAAAATTGCTAATTTAATCCTTGATTTCTGTCCTTTACAAAGAATAATTAAATTTAATGGAATGTTTGCTTTATCACTCCTCCAAATAGCAAAGGTGACAGACAGCTGCCTGCACCCTCTGCTTACAAATGTCAAATGAAGTCCTCTTGCCCCCAAATTTCTCCCACCGAGTTGCAGTACAGAAGTGCCTGACATTCCGCCCTCACATCCCAGCAGGTTAGGGCAGTGAGGGCGACAACCCTTTTTATTTTTTTTTAACTTTTTGTTTTAGGTTTTTGCCATGAGGTGTATGTGCTTCCCAGAAAGAGACGAAAGTAAAGCGAGAAATCAGTCCCTGGGAAGGGGATGGCCATGCTGCAATTCCTTCTCTTCTATTCTCTAGGGATTTGGGGAGTGCACGCCCATGCACTGAATGTGATTTTTCAAGCCACCAGGTCTGGAACACAAACTGTGGTCAGCTATGTGGGAATCTTAACCACAGCATCTTAACCACAGTCCACCTGCTGTCCCCAGGGGGACATTCTTTACCAATGCAGAGATCTTCCTCTTTCATGTCTATGGGCCTCAACTCTAAACTCTAAACCAAAAAATATAGTTATTTTCAGGATAAAATAAGGAAGTTTAGTAAATAAGGCCAATAGTCTGTTAAATAAACCTGTTCTTAACTTTACAAAGCATATATGAGAGACACTGTGTGTGTGTGTACAATATATATGTATATATATATTGTACACACACACATATATAATTTTCATTTTCTGTCCCTTCTTACTTCTGAATCTTAAGATGTTTCTTCTCTATTTTTCCTCCTCTCATTTGCATTGAAGAGTACGTGGCAGGCAGATTTGGCCTGGATGACGCCACTGGCTATGCAATCTTTAACCTTGATGAGCGTTATGAAGAAAATGTCAGCCTCTCCATGTTTGTCCGAACACATCAGCCTTCGGGATTACTTCTCGCTTTGGAAAACGGCACTGACCAATACGTCCGTGTCTGGCTAGAGCATGGCAGACTGGCACTGCTGACTCCCAGCGCTCCCCAGTTAGTCACAGAATTCCTTCTTAGTGACGGAAGCGTCCACTTGGTATCTTTGAATATCAAGCCAAATAAAATCGAACTGTATCACTCATCACAAAACTTAGGATTTATTTCTGCTCCTACATGGAAGATCCAAAAAGGAGATGTCATCTATATTGGTGGCCTGCCCGACAGAAAAAAGACTGAACTTAATGGTGGATTCTTCAAAGGCTGCATCCAAGATTTAAGATTAAACAACCAAAATCTGGAATTCTTCCCAAATTCAAGCAATAATGCATCCTACAACCCGATTCTTGTCAATGTGACGCAAGGTTGTCCTGGAGACAACATGTGCAAGGTAAGATGTTTATACTAACAATGTGTATACCACACGCTAAACTCTGATCCCCTACGCAATGTGTAGTGATTTTTTTCTTTGTATGTGAGGATGACGTTACTGACCATTAGCCAAAGAATAATGCATTATCTATGTTTTCCTGGTGAGACTGAGGGATGTATGCTGATCCATAAAAATATGACCTTCATCTTATGGACATCATGGTCTATATAAGCAGTGAAAATAACTCCACCTACATGCCTGTCCTATCCCCACAACAACCACAAAACTGAAGAATAATGTATGAAGTATTAGGTGGTCAGGAAAAACACATCATGACTTTCCCAACAACCTAATAATTTACTTCAAAACTCTTAAGGGCATTCCAGAGGTCAAAATTAAATGACTTCTTTTGGAAGATTCTGTTAACTTTATTTAAGACATAGTCAGCTAGAGAGATTTTAAAAAAAAAAAGGAAAGAAAGAAACGCTCAGCTGCTGTCATTCTGAACTTGCATGAAGTCAATAAGAACAGGAAGTCTGAGTGATAACTTCCTGATGGTAGGTTCAAAATCCTCGGAAATATGATTTCTCAGAGGCTAGTTTTATTTTACATATTTTGTCTGCTCATCTACGAGCTGCTTAAACATGTGAAATTGTCAGCCCTGTATGACCTTTCAAAGGAAAAGAGGAAACACATTTCAATGTGCTGGACATTTGTTGAGCTCTATCGCCATGCATTAGGCTTGGTCTGAAATACTCACAAAGGAATCCTAACGTTACTATAGGAGCACTTCCAGTGTACAGGCAGTTTAATGAACTAATCCATTTAATTCTGTTGATGGACTACTGTCTAGAGTAGGCATTGTTATTATTCCCATTTACCTTATTTACAGATAAAGAAAACTGGAGTTTAGGAGATGTTATAACTAACCTAAATCATGTGTTAACAGCAAACCTGGGATAAACACAATCCAGGCTCTACAATATTTCTTTTTACAACATGCTTACTTTAAAAACTTTGTGTATGACCTTGTGAAAACTGAAATTCTGATTCAGAGGTAGAACAACCATAGGGGAAGGGAAGGTGGTCACTGGTTAGGGACCTGGAGGATCTAGGTACCAAGCTTCACTATTTCACTTCTTGATAGGACCTTGGACAATGAGGGGCTCAGTTTCCCCATCTGTAAGAAAAAGGAGTCATAAATCCTATCTCAGGGGATAATTAACAGATGTGAAAGTGCCTGGCTCTTTGTCAATTACAAAGAGTATTATATGTTAAAAATCCTTCTACAATACAGATTACTTTTATATTCTGTCTCATTTTCTCTCCCCTTCTTCTATTTTATTAACAGTAGATATTAAACATTTGAAATTTAAGAATGCAGAGAAATCAGCATTTAAAATAACATATGTGGATTGTGGATGCATATCATTTTTACAGTTGGGTGTTAGTGCTTGTTATGTCTTTGATTTCTTTTCTGTTCAGTCCAACCCCTGTCACAATGGAGGTGTGTGCTACTCCCTGTGGGATGACTTCTCCTGTTCCTGCCCTCCGAATACAGCTGGGAAAGCCTGTGAAGAAGTTCAGTGGTGCGAACTCAGCCCGTGTCCTCCTGGAGCCCAGTGCCAGTTGGTGCCTCAAGGATTTGAATGTAAGTAGAGTTCAAACCATTCATCCATCCAATTAAGTCAGTGTATTTTTGTTGCGCACAAGGAAACACATAAAAAGAATACAAACAAAATCAACTTCTTAAAGAAAGAAGTGTGTGGGACCAGCAGTTAGCATAATGGCTATGTCACTGGACTCCCACATGGTCGACCACGGTTCCAGTCCTGGACCTGGTGGCTTAAAACTCACATGGGGCATGTGTGCGTGCGTGCCCAAGATTCCGAGAGGAGAACAGAGGAGAAAGGATTGTGACGTGGCCATCCCCCCGGGGGGTGATTTCTCACTTTCTATCTCTCTGTCTCTCTCTGTCTGTCTGGCAAGCACACGCGCCCTATAGCAAAAACCTCAAAAAAAAAAAAGAAAGAAAGAAAGAAAGAAAGAAAGAAAGAAAGAAAGAAAGAAAGAAAGAAGTGTGTGTGTTTTCCCTATATGAGTAGTTTAATAAATTAATATGAGTAGTTTAACACACTAGATTGGCCTATTTAAGGCTACCCCTGGGTGGGAAGTGGCAGTCATAGCCCAAACCTAGATTCTTTTCATCTAAAGCTGATTTCTGAAGAAAGAATTAACCTGGAGTTATGTGCATTTCTTCCCCTTTTACTGGCAATACAGAGTAAATATGCTCTCTTTCCCTTATTCAAAGGTTTGTTCCTAAAATTTTTATCTCACACCCCAGCATTATCAGTTTTTTTCTAAGAACAGACAGCATACCATCATTTCCTCATTGCCAAAAATTTCCCCGCTAGCTACCATTCTGTTACTGGCCAACTAGATTTGTTCATTTGTTTACCATAGCTTTCTACACTAGAATGTAAGTTTCACAAGGCAGGGAAATGTTCTGTGCAGTTTCTCACATTACTGTTAGCTCTTAGATTAGTGCCATACTAAGACATCAATAAACATTTGTTAAATAAATGGACTTATTATTTTTCTTCAGATTAACTCATTGTTTTCACTTACCTACTTTAGGCCTTAAACAAAGCATCCACTTACAATAACAACAACAAATACATAAAATACCTTATAAAACACTGCATTAAAATAATGCAATGAAAATACAGAATAGACCAGCCTAAAGTCTGTAGCAGCAATATTGTATTTAGACTGGGCTCCCAAGTAACTGAGGAAAAGAGAGGAATATATTTACTTTTGTATTTCTATATCTTAAACATTTATGTGCAATACATTGCAGTGTGTGTGTGTGTGTGTGTGTGTGTGTGTGTACTTGAGGGGGGAGTTGCTAGAAGAATATACAATCATGCGTCACTTAATGATGGGGATATGTTCTGACAAATGTGTCATTTGGACATTTTTCCATAGTGAAAATGTCACAGAGAGGGCTTACACAAACCTGGGTGGGGCAGCCTGCTACACACCTCAGCTATATTCTCTATATATGTGGTCCATCAATCATTGAGAGAATTGTCTTCATGCAGCACATGACTGTATATACTTACATGCTTCACATTTAAGAAATATACTATGCATCTCATTGACAAAGATATGTAGAGACTGAAAGTGAAGGACTGGAAAAAGTCATTTTGTGCAAATGAAAAAGAAAGCAGGACTTGCAATATCAATATCAGATAAAATAGACTTTAGGATAAAAAACTTAAATATAGACAAAGGAGGACACTACATTGTTCTAAACGGATTCATTCATAAAGAAGATATGATAATTATAAATATTTATGCACCCAATGCCAGGACACCCAAATATGTAAAAGAAAGACTGCTGGATCTAAAGGGAGATATAGACTCCAATACACTAATTGTTGGAGATTTCAATACACCACCATCACCACTGGGCAGATTATCTGGACAAAAAAGAAACAAAGAGACACAGGAATTAACTGATATAAGCCAAATGAACCTAGCATATATAGACCATTCTATCCAGCAACTATGGAATATGTTTTTTTCTCATTTCCACATGGAAGATTTTCAAATATTGACCACATAATAGACCATAAAACAAGCCTCTAGCAATTGAAAAGTATAGAAATTATACCCAACATCTTCTTTGACCACAGTAGAATTAAACTTGAAATCAACAACAGAAAGAGTGCTTAAAAATATTGAAAATATTGAAACTAAACAAAATACTCCTGAATGCCTTTTAAACTACTAAAGAAATTAAGACTGAAGTCAAAAGATTCAATGAACCAATGATAATGAACACACTGCTCTCTATTACCTTTGGGACACAGTGAAAGCAATAAGAGGCAAGTTATAGCCATTAGTGCTCACAAAAGAAAAAGAGAAAGGTAGAAAATAACTAACTTACTATTGCATCTTAAGGAACTAGAAAAGCAACAATAACAACAACAAAAAATAAGTAAATAAATAAAAGAAGAAAACAAGTAGTAAAGATTAGAGTTGAAATAAATGAAATAGAGAATAAAAGAACTATACAAAATATTAACAAAACAAAAAGCTATTTTTTGAGAGGATAAACAGAATTGATAAGCCATTAATTAGACTAATCAAGAAAATCAAAGTAAGAAACCAGATAGATAAAAATCAGTAATGAAGCTGGTAATAAAAATAAAAGAGGGGCCAGCATATGGCATGGTAGGTAAGACCCTGGACTCCCACATGGGTGACTGTGTTTGGAGTCCCAGACCTGGCAGTTTGCTCTCCCTCCCTCTCTCTCTTCTCTCTCTTTCTTTCTCTCTCTATATATTTCTCTTGTAAGTGCATATGCCCTATAGCAAATTAAATAGTAATAATAATAAATAAAGTTAAATAAATAATTCTTTGTTTAAAAGAAAGATATACTACATAGAGAGAGAAAATATGATGAGTTGGTGTAAAAAATGTAATCTAGCTTCTATTGTGGCACAGAATTTTAAATTCAGTCTTTTCTATTGTTCTACCTTTGAATTACCTGTTTCAAAAACATTACTTTTATTGTTAATCTTTTGATAAAAATACTAAAGTTATTGGAACTAGGGGTGTTCTACAAAGGGTTTTAAACCATTTTGAACATTTTCGCAGGAAAAACAAATAGGATTTCTAGAAACAGTGATATCCAGGAGCAATAACCGGATGCAGACTGCCTGCTAGTCTACGCATAAGCAGTTTAGGATGTGGACATACACTCGTCAAAATAAATGCAGCAAATCTTTACTGCTACAGCATTGCTGCTACAGAAAGAGTAGAGAGTCTGCTCCAGTATTTCAAAAACTCCCAGGAGAACTCTTCTGTAAATTTGACTTATCTTAGTGAAGAGAGAGAATGTAAATCACCAGGAGGTTTATAATAGGCATTGGAAATCCATTTCCTGATGGACAGGTATGAACCCTAGCAATTACTTTTGTTATTTTGTATACTTTTAATTTTATGTGATTTTATGACCTTACTGTATTTTCTTTCCAAGTGAAATATATTGAGACGAATAGGTCTAACAGAACAACCCACTACGTTATAGAGTTGCCCCCTATAATGGTAACATTCTCTGAAGAAAAGGGGAGGTATAAATGTTGTTGGGTATGTTGAGGTTTTTACCCAGATCATAAAAAGTGATTTCAGAATCTTTAGCAGTGTTCGTAAAATGTATTTATATAACAGTACAATGTTCTTCCTTTAGGAGTTAGAGAGCAGATGAGATCTGTCATGTCAGCTTTTACTTAGAAACATGCAACGAGACCCTTGTTGCTCTTTACCTTTTTAACTCCCAACCCAACCATGGCTGAAATACAACAATCAAAAACAATAAAAAGAAGTAAAATTTTAATCCAGTCTAACAATACACTTGAATGATACACTTAAGTTTTCTCCTTCCATGGTTTCTAACTACCACCTTGCTTTCTAGAATGAAAGATGAAGGAGTTATTTTTATAGAGTATTCATTTGAGGATATTTACTGAGCACCTGCTACACGTCAGTGTTCTAGGCACAAAGCCTTAGTGAAACCTGGACAAGAAGATTCTAGATCTCATAAATCTCATGGTCTAGTGCAGAAAGACAGCGAAAGGAACAAAGATGCAAATAAGCAATGTAATTTCAGATAGTAATAAGAACTATGAAAAAAAAGCACAGTAATGGGATAGGGAGTAGAGGCACAGAGGCAGCTATTTTAACTTAGTCAGGGACTGCTTCTGAGAGCAGGAACATTGGAACAGATTTTTTTTTAAAGAATTATTTTATTTGACTTTATTTATTTATTTACTATTTTAATTTTGACCAGAGAAAGACAGAATGAAAAAGAGAGAGACACAGAAAGAGAGAGAAAGTGAGAAAGCAAGTCACCAGATCTGGGACTCGAACCGTGGTCGGCCATGTGGGAGTCTAGCACCCTTAACCACCACACCACCTCCTGGCCCATGGAACAAATACTAGCATTGAGGAAGAGTAGGAATGGCAAGAGGATTTTGTGGCTGTGGCACATGAAGGAGGGCGTGGTAGGAACTGCAGCTGGAGCACCCATCAGGACTCAAATCATGTAGATATTGAATTTTAAAATAATTATCTGTTCTAGGACCAGCAGTTAGTGTAATGGCTATGTCGTTGAACTCCCATGTAGCTGACCGCGGTTCGAATGCCAGACCCGGTGGCTTAAACACATGCCGGGCACGTGTGCATGTGTCCCCAAGATCCCGAGAGGAGAATGGAGGAGAAGGGATTGTGGCATGGCCATCCCCCCTGGGGGGTGATTTCTTGCTTTCTGTCTCTCTGTCTCTGTCTTTCTGACGAGCGCATGCGTCCTATAGCAAAAATCTCTCTCAAAAAAACTTATCTGTTCAATGTTATTCATAATTATTATTTTTTAAAAATTTGTTACAGGGCACACACACTCACCCGAGAGAGAGAGTGAGGGGGAGAGAGAGCGAAAGAGAGAGAAAACAAGAAACCAAGTTGCCAGGTCTGGTGCTCAGCTGTAGTTGGCCATGTGAGAATCTAGCACCTTAATCAGCATGCCATTTGCTGGCCCCAGGTCATAATGTAGACTCTTTTTTTTCCCTTAAAGTAGAGGTTTTTTTTTAATTTTAGAATAATCTGTTATTATTATTGTTATTATCATCATTATTATTTGACTAGAGAGAGACAGTGAGAAAGAGGGGGAAGGTGAGAAAGCAAGTCGACAGGTCTGGGATTCAAACTGTGGTCTGCCATGTGGGAGTCCAACACCTCAACCACCACGCTACCTGCTGACCCCATAGAGACTCTTACAGGTATGTTTAGAACTTGAGATTTCATTTTAGATGTGATAGATGTGAGGGCATCTGATAGAGGTCTGAAGATCGAGAGTGATTATTCCATAGATCTGCAGAGAAAGCAGAGACACGAAGAAGTAACTAGTCGACAGAAAGCAGGTGGTGGCTGGGTGTGATGTCCAACACGTAGGTGACGACAGTGCTGGGAGGGCAGCTGCTGCTGACAAATGAGGAAAGAACTGACCACAGCTTACTTCAAGGTCACTGCGAACTGGACAAGAGAGGTTTCGGTAGAGTGACTGGGACAGAAGCTTGAGCGGCATATATTAAAGAGCACATGGAGACAACGGTGCTGAGAATGTGGTGAGGAGAATGCTAAACTCTTAGGAGTTCTACTGGAGACCAGAGAAGCAATAAATCTGTGGGAGGCGAATGTCAGGGTAGTGCTTTGGGGTCTTACATGAGTGTTCTTTTTTAAGGTCTGAACAATTACAGTGTATTTGTGGACTGATGGGAAACAGCCAAAAGGGAGGAAAAATAATGTTGCAGAACAGAAAAAGGATACATGTAGGAATCAAGGCTTCAGCATGTGAAATGAATGGGACCCAGTGCTTGCCTGACAGGGCTGACTTTGGACAGGAGTATGGACAGTGCATCCATTGTAATAGCGTGAGAGCAAGAATCCAGATTCCGTGTGGCTTACGGATTTACTGGAGAGCTGGTGCACTTCCTATTTCTTCTGTTTTCTCAAGAAAGTATCACGGTGGGTCATAAGCTGAGATAGGGTTAGATGTTTTAGATGGGACAAGCTGTGAATTAATGACCTTGTACAACAGGAAAAGGACTTTGATTAGAGAAATGCAAGGAGACTGCCCCAAAAGGTTGTGCTCACATACAGTATGTGGGCATACAATGAAAGCTACTGATATCGGTATCTATTTTTTCCATCCACCAGAAGCTACTTGGGTATAGGTACAGAGTTGGTAGCTTGGCACATAACTAGAATTTTGCCAGTCATTTGAATTGCTACTTTTTTTTTTTTTCTAATTTTGCTAGAGGGTACATACACTCATTGGAGAGAGACAGAGAGAAAGAGAGCGAGAAAGACAGTGAGAAAACATCCCCTTCCACGGAGGGCGGTCACACTACAATCCCATGTCCATTTCTTTTCCTTTCAGGATGTTGGGCATCCATGTGTGTGCTCCCAGCTTATTATTTTTTTTTCCAGCTTATTTTTACAAGCCACTGGGTCCGGGACTCGAACTGCACTGTCTGCCTTGTGGGATCCAGCTGCCTCAACCACCATGCCACAGATTGGCCCCAGACTGCTTCTTTTAACTGCCTACTGATTCCCTTAATCAGAAGCCAGATTCCACTTTGAATTTTCTGTGTCACCACAGGTAGATTTGTGATTCTTTGTGATCACCTTCTTTATGTATAAACTAGATGATCAAAGCTCTATTTGTGGGAGCAAAGGCAAAATAAGCCTTGATATGCATAATGACTTCAATGGAAAAGAAATGCATGGCTCGGGTTGGTATCAGACCATCCAGGCTTGACATTCTGGCTTTTGTTAAAGTCACATGACCATGAGCAAATTACATAATACCTGTGAGTCTCAATTTCCTCTCCCATAAAATGAAGATAATTATAATTCCTATACTCAAGAGTCCTGAATTAGAAATAACGTAAAAGCAACCAGCATAGACCCTAGCATGCCTAAAACAATGGTCATTACTATAAACAAAGGTAATTAAGCCAAGACTAGATTTAATAGTTGTTAATTAGTATTGCCTTCTCTCTTTAGGTATTGCAAATGCTGTTTTTAATGGACAAAGCAGTGAAATAATATTCAGAAGCAATGGGAATATTACCAGAGAACTCACCAACATCACACTCGGCTTCAGAACAAGGGATGCAAACATGGTGATACTCCATGCAGAGAAAGAGCCTGAATTTCTTAATATTAGCATTCAAGATTCCAGATTATCTTTTCAACTGCGAAGTGGCAACAGTTTTAACACACTGAGCCTGACAAGCCGGCGGTCAGTGAGTGATGGCACGTGGCACCAAGTGGCTTTTTCCATGATAGACCCGCTGGCCCAGGCCACCAGGTGGCAAATGAAAGTGGACAACCAGACACCTTCCATGACCAGTGCAGTGGCTACCGGAAGCCTCAGCTTTCTGAAGGGTGATACAAACATTTATGTGGGGGGCCGAGCTGTGGAGAATATGAAGGGCCCTCAAGGATGTCTAAGTACAATAGGAATTGGAGGCATTTATCTCTCTTATTTTGAAAATGTCCGTGGTTTTACTTCTAAACCTCAGAAAGAACAGTTTCTTAAAATCTCTACAAAGCCTGTGGTGACTGGCTGCTTGCCGTTAAATGCCTGCAACTCCAGTCCCTGCTTGCACGGAGGGGACTGCGAGGACATCTATAGTTCCTACCACTGCTCCTGTCCCTTGGGATGGTCAGGGATGAACTGTGAACGCAACATCAATGAATGCCTTTCCAACCCCTGTATCCATGGCAACTGCTCTGATGGTGTTGCAGCCTACCACTGCAGGTGTGAGCAGGGATATGCCGGTGTGAACTGTGAAGAGGAACTAGACAACTGCCGGAGTCACCGGTGTGCAAACGGGGCCACCTGCATTAGTAATGCTAATGGCTACACTTGCCTCTGTTCTGGGAATTTTACAGGGAAATTCTGTAGGTGAGTAGGAAGTCCAAATGAAACGTGTTTTTCAGAGCTATGTTCTGCATTTTCTTTGTCTAGTCTGAAAGCTCTCTTCTTCTTCTTTAAACTTGGCCAGAAGGCATGTGCGCTCACCAGAGAGAGAAAAAGAGGGAGAGAGAAAGAGAGAGGAAAAGGGAGAAAGCACTCCTCAATGTGGCACATTCACACCACAATCCCTTCTCCTCCATCTCTTTCTTCTTTTAAGATTTTGGGCATGCACACACATGTTTAGCAGGAGATGGTATTTGAACCACACATTCTGCCATGTGCAATCCAGGTCTCTTAAGCATCAGGCCATAGGATCAGCTCAGGAAGCTCTCTTCTTAAGGTACACATGTACGCTGTGCTGAACAGGCCTGAACTGGGTCACTTTCATCACAACCTGTTCATGTAAAGAGAGTACTTCATCTGTTGGGATGTCATTCAAGTAGGAATGGCAGTGTCTCAACCAGACTTTAAGCAAAATGTTTTCTCAGACATCTTGGTTAAAATATGTTTCCTGAGGGTGCTAGCAGGTGGCATGGTGGCTGAGGCATTGAACACTCTCATATGGCGGGCCACGTTTTAAGTCCCAGACCTGGTGGCTTGCTTCTTCACTTCCCCTCTTTCTTCTCTGGTCAAAATTTTAAAATAAATAAATTAATTCATTCAAATAAATAGTTGTTTAAAATAATAATAATAATAATAATACGTTTCATGAACTGCAGCCCCAGTGTCTGACAGCCTTAAGGTCTCAATAAATGCAAAAGATAAATTTTAGCATGATTAGAGAAGGAATGACTTCTAAAATAATACCTTCTAAAATAATTACTTAAAATAATACCATAAAATAATACTCTGGGTTATTTCGAGCAGGTTAAATATTGTAAAATCCTGAAAAGGCTACATTAAAGTATAACTTCAAAAAGGTGAAATTATGGGGCCAGCAGTTAGTGTAATAGCTATGTCACTGGACTCTCATGTAGTTCACCGTGGTTCAAGTCCTGGACCCAGTAGCTTAAACTCACACTGGGTGCATGTACATGCATTCCCAAGATCCCAAGAGGAGAATGGAGGAGAAGGAATTGCGGTATGGCCATCCCCCCTGGGGGGTGATTTCTCGTTTTCTGTCTCTCTGTCTCTCTCTGTCTTTCTGGCGAGCACATGCGCCCTATAGAAAAACCTATTCAAAAAAAAAAAAAAAAAAAAAAAAAGAAAGTGAAATTATAACTCTCAGATAAAATGAAATGTTCAATGATTTTTATTTATCATTACTTAATGAGAGAACTAGTAAGATATGGAAACCAGTTCAAAGGACAATCTAAGAATATTCACACAAGAATGAAGAAATAAATTTACTAAGAAATGCTAAGCTGTTCAACAATATAATTAATGTTGAAATATCTTTCTCACAGCATAATGATCAATTATATCTCTAGAAATTTATTTGCATTTCAGTGAACAGTATTCATTGGCATTAATACCATTTTCTATACCCTACAGAGTTGTTATAGAGCGTAAGAAAGAAAATCTAAGTGTACAACACTATAAAAATGGGTAATTCTAGAAGGTCCTTTATATAACTAGAAGTCAGCATTTCATTAAGAATACCTAGTCATCTCTTTTGCCCATTTCAAAATATTTCACAATTTTTTGTCTAAAACTACAAAAGTGGACATAAAATGAAGGTTGTAACTAGAACTAATATGCCAGTGGCATGGTGGGTAATGTGGCTTGTTCACACATGGCTGACTGTGTAGTTTGAGTCTCAGCAGCTTGAAAAACATGCCAACAACCATGGCTCAAGTCCTAGACCCAGTGGCTTGAGAATCACAC
Source organism: Tupaia tana (assembly GCA_026018925.1). Taxonomy (NCBI): domain Eukaryota; kingdom Metazoa; phylum Chordata; class Mammalia; order Scandentia; family Tupaiidae; genus Tupaia; species Tupaia tana. The sequence continues at coordinate 158,787,071 of JAKSZU010000007.1, read as the reverse complement.
CAGCAGACATGTACATGTGCCCAAGATCCTGGGAGGAGAATAATGAGAAGGGATTGTGGTGTGGCCATCCTTGCTGGAGTGTGATTTCTCACTTTCCCTCTCACTGTCTCTGTCTCTTTCTCTTTGGCAAGTCCATGTGCCTTAAGGCAAATACCTCTTTAAAAAAAAATGCTGAGTATATGTACGCAGGCACCCAAAATTCTGAGAGGAGAATGGAGAAGAAGGGAAAGTGGTATGGCCATCCTCCCTAGGGGGATTTCTCATTTTCCCTCTCTCTCTTTTGATCTGTTCCTCTCCGGCAAGTGCACATGCCCTATCGCAAACTAAATATATATTATATATTGTATATAATTTTAAAAAAAATAATATTTTCCTTTTAAGTCACATTGCTTTAGTATTTCCTGGTAAACAGAAGTCATTCTTGTTTCTACAACTTACACTACTTTAAATTTACTAAATACACCTGAGTCATTATGGGGAGGAAAGACTATTATTAACAAGTAATACGTTCTAGGATTTTGTTCAGAACACTTGGACAGGAGTTGGCAGCCTGTAGCTATCACCCTAATTCAGAGGTGATACCTTAATCGTATGAGCCTCCTCGCAGACATAGCATGTAGCTGTATGTATTGGAAGTTGGTATGTGTTTCTCTGTATCATGTATTACTGTTCAGAGCCTGTGAAGACAAGGGACAGAGACAAGTGCTAAGCGTTGACATTCCAGTAATTACTTCCCATAATTGTTCTTTGCCAGCAGGTAAACTGCCCATTTAAAAGCAAGAGAAATTCAGAATCCAATCAAGAGTATCCTTCAGTGATTTTAGATAATAAACATGCATGTCCTATTAACTAGTGCTCCAGATTTTTTTCTGCCTGTTTCATCAAAGTCACATTCTCAAAGACTAAAGTTCTCAAAAGCACCTTCTAATGAGATTCAAGAATTGTTTATTAAACCAAAGATGTACACAAAGCTTCATATTTGCATTGCTAATTGACCTTTCAAAGCTGGTTGACAATTTTTCAGCTCTTTTTAAAAATCGTTATGATAGGGAACCAGCAGTTAGCGTAATGGCTATGTTGCTGGACTCCCACGTAGTCGACCGCGGTTCGCGTCTCGGACCCGGTGGCTTACAACTCACGCCGGGCGCGTGTGCGTGCGTGCCCAAGATCCCGAGAGGAGAATGGAGGAGAAGGGATTGCGGCGTGACCATCCCCCCTGGGGGGTGATTTCTCGCTTTCTGTCTCTATGTCTCTCTCTGTCTGTCTGGCGAGCGCACGCGCCCTATAGCGAAAAACCTCTCCAAAAAAAAAAAAAAAAAAAAAAATCGTTATGATAGTTCCTTTCTTTCTTTCTTTTTTTTTTTTTTTTTTAAGAATTATCTTATTTAACTTAATTTATTTATGTTAACTTGACCAGAGAGGGACAGAGAAAGAGAGGGAAAACGAGAAAGCTAGCTGTGGTTCAAGACACTTGAACCCATGTCAGCCCTGTGGGAGTCCAGTGTCCCCAACCACCATTCCAGTGACTCACTGTTGTGGGCAGAGACATACACGGCATCATACAAGCTGGCTTCTCCATATTTGCTGTAGTACACATGGCAGGACAAAATCCAATTCGTTGTACATTTTCTGAATAATTATTGTGTACAGGAGGTCTTCAAAAGTTTTACGGAAATGCATAGGAAGAAAAAACTATGCATGGATCTCAAAAAATGTTTGCACCAGAATAACTCACACTTACATTTTTTCATAAACATTGTAAAACCCCTATGTATCTAATACCACACGTGTACACAGTGGGTCAAAGATCTGAGCAACATCCAAAAGTTTTTAAAACTTCAGTCCCTCCCAATCACTGGACTTTCGTCTTGCAATCAAGTTCTGCTTCAATTCTAGTGATCTGTTCTGCCTTTATGGGGATTATTTAATGCAAATTTTGTTACCATACAAAGGAGCCACACTGAATTTCACACACGGTTCCCATCGAGGGCTGTGTACAAACCTCCTGGACAGCATTTGGCTTGCATTCTGCGAAGCTATGAATTATTAGATAAGGAACAGCAAGTCTTGGCAGGGCAACTGCAGTTCAGCTCTGAAAGCCAGCAGAGGCACCACACAAGTGCTTGGGTTCCGTGGTGTTGTCCTTGCCTCCTTGCCCTTCGCAGAAATGCTATTTTCCTATGGCCTTTGTTGATTTATTAGCAAATCTAGCTACAGCAAGGAACTTTCCAACCTTCAATTTACTGCCAGCCAGTAGTATAGATCTTATCTCACGAATGAAAACTGTGTAGAAATGGAAGATGGATAGCCTTGCTTGTCACAGTCCCCTCCAGCAGGAGCTTTTTACTGAAGAAAGTGGTTCTTGAATAATGCAGCACAATTAAGCATCTGTAGCTCCTCCAGCCCGAGTACTTAATTAGCTTGGCATGGTCTATGTATATGGACTTTCAAAGACGTTTTCTTGAATGAAAGGAACAAGATGAACAGCTGTGACTGTTGCTTTTATCTCTCCAGACGCAGGAGATTACCCTCAGCAGTCTGTGGGAATGAGCAGACAAATCTCACTTGCTACAACGGAGGCAACTGCTCAGAGTTGCAGACTGAATTAAAATGTATGTGCCGGCCAGGTTTTACTGGAGAACGGTAAGTCACACCAGAACTTTATGGAAGGGAATTCTGGGCTAGAGAACAGTGAGATGACTCAAAGTTCGCTTTCTCCTCTAATTTTTCATCTCAGTTCCCACAGGAAAATCTATGCGGAAATGTAAGTACAGACAGAGCCAAACAATAAAAAAGAAGAAAAATTACAGTGTAGGTCAAAGTAGAGGACATTTTATTAGCCAAGACTTTAAACAGGGAACTATGTCTTCAAAAAATGTATAACGTGCTATTTTTCTTTCTTATAAGTACTTCCGGTTTTATGTGTTTCCCCCCCACACTAACTCTAATACATGAGGCAATACAGTTACTATCAAAGTAAAATGAAATACATCTACATACTGCTTCATAGAATTACCTACAACCCAAAAAGTATACACACCTTACCCTCTAATTCTATCTTTCCCAGAGAAACTATCAACTCTTATTCATCTAATACAGGACTCATTAATATGGAATTAGCCAATGGCTTCAGACGACCTATAGTCTGCCAAAAACACAGGCAAATTTAGGCATAAATTTGACTGGCTGGTGGTGAGGTCAAGGGTGGAAAGACTACATACTCCACAGCTTTCATTAGGTTCTCAAAGGACTCTATGTCCCCAAACAGTTATAAACCAGGGCTCCGTAGGATACTGATCTAAACAGAGGGTAACATTCAGTCATAATACCTAGCTAAACTTAGCACCATGTCACGCGTCTTACAGATGTTCTCCCTAGTTCTGCGAAGGTTTTATTGTTTTCATTTTGCATTTGGATAAACCAAGGCTGAGAGGTTAAGTGACAGATTCGGTGTCTGTCCTGGTGCATGCTGCATTAAGATTGAGCTTCCCTCAAGGCTTCTGCTCATCCAGCTCCAGTGCTGGCATAATGCGATGAATATATCTTTGCTCACCCCAATTAAAACAAAATGGAGAAAAAAAAATTGCTCCTCCATCCTACATCCAGGGTAAGATACATTGATACCTGATCAAACTTCCTACTTTGAACAAACTAAATACAGTCAAGCACATTCGGAAAGAGATTTCGATGGAATGACTTTTTTCCCATTGGATAATTAATAATGAGTGGAATTGTCCTCCCTGGCAACTGGACTTGGGATTGATTGGAATTTTTTAGTTGGTTCTTCTGGCATCTCACTGACACAGCTCTTTGACCATTTTTTGCAAAACAGCAGAGAATACAGGGTATACCTGCATTTTACCCTTCCGGTGTTTCCTGATAACAGCCCTCCTTGCTTTCATCACCAGCCTTTCATGGTTGGCATTAAATGGCACCGGCAGTCCAAGTATATATGTGACTGGAAGGAGGTAACCGTGAATCACATTCTATTTGTCATTCTACCCATTTATCATGCAATATTTTAACTCAGAGACCATTCAGTTGGCCCCCAGTTCCATAAATCTTCAAATTAGTGCAAATATTTCATTGACCTGAATTTTGAGGAACTTCTCAACTATCTTTAAGTGCTGGTTGCTTCTGGCTTCCTGTCACAGTTTCTGCAAGGTGCCACAATACACAGAGCTCACTCAAAGCCTTGCATTATTTCTCTCTGCAACTCATACACTGTCCCTACTTAGGAAAAATGTTTCCCTTTCCTTTCATAATTATTTGTATTTGGTGTTTAAATTTAGATGGTTGATTTGAAACAGGGAAAGGAAAGATCAGATCAGAATTGTCCTTCCTCTCTCAGAAGACCTTTCTTTCTTTCTTCCTTTCTTTTTTTTTTTTTTTTTTTTTTTTTTTTTTTTTTTTTTTTTTTTTTTTTTTTGTGTGTGTGTGTGTGTGAGAGAGAGAGAGAGAGAGAGAGAGAGAGATTTGCAATAGGGCACATGCACTCACCTGAGAGATAGAAAGCGAGAAACCACCATCCGGCCCCCTGGGGGATGGCCACACAGCAGTCCCTTCTCCACCATTGTCCTCTTGGGATTCGGGGCACGCATGCACACATGCCCATCGTGAGTTTTAAGCCGCTGGGTCTGGGACTCGAACTGTGAATGACTCTATTGAAGTCCAGGGACGTAACTATTATGCCATCTGCTGGTCCCCAGAAGACCTTTCATCTGTTTAAACTTCTCTGGCACAAACTAATTTCTAAAACTAAGAGTCTGTGCTCAATGGTCTCTACTTTGAAAGTCTTTGACGACTGTTGGTTACTTCACTGATGCTAATGGATCACTGTGTTTCCATCTAGTAATTCACCTCTAATGAAAGTGCCAATAATGCTTATAATTTATGTGCATGTGCCATCCTCTGTTTAGTTCAGAACAGAAAGAGATAAGAAAGTGAGAAGGAGTAGCTACAGGAAGACTGAAAATATTGAGCAATCTCCCAAGGCCTAGGTTAATGTGACTGCTGTAACTTTCAAGGATATTGAACACTCTCCTCTAATAAACTTGACTTCTCTCCTGCCTGATAAAATCTCCAACTTCATAGTGTCCTCCTGGAAGTTTGTGAAAGATGGATAGTGTGAACACTCGGGCCCACCCAAGACAAAGAGCACTTGGCAAGCTCCTCAGAATTGTCAAGTTTTGCTAGGATCTAATCAGAGAAGTTTCCTTCCAGCCCAGAAGCCTAAGCCAAGGAAGGAAAACAAAATGTCTCAGCTATGCTTGGTATTCAGCAGGATAGGGAGTTGTTTTCCTTGGAAGAAATCCGTTTTTTCCTTTATGCCTTAGGTTGGCCCGACCCCACAACCACCACCTCATCCCCCTTTGGTTTGGAGCCTAGTGACGAGTCTCTGACCCTTACATAAAGTTTTACCTTTCGGGAGGTAGCAGAAGAAAAAATGAAAAATTATTTACCTAAAAAAGCTGCTCAGCAGATTTTCATACATTTCCCACAGTAAAAATAGATGCTTAGTTTCTACTTCATCCTAAGGCCTTAATAAAGTGTTTGACACATTCTTCTAAGTGTTAAATGTCTACTAAAGGAGTTATTGGTGAAAAACTCAATTAATATACAAGAAAATAAATTTCTGGTAGAAAATTAAGTGAAAAATGGCAGTGTCCCAAAGAAGACAAAAACCTTTAAAGTCTTAGAGTCAATGTCACTCGTTTCAGAAAATTCAGCTTTAAAAGTCATTCTACCTGAACATTCAGAATTCCTTCTTGGCTGTTGGAACACAGGTTAATTAACAAGTGAGATCTTTTAGTCATCTGCTCTTGCTTTTGTTAAAAACAAAATATATATAAAAAAGAAACCTGGAATTTCAAAGGATAGTAATTCAAAATCTGCCAGAGTAAACCCATTCTTTTGGTCTGTCTTTGGTGGGCTTTTTCCCTTTAGCCCAAGGTCACAGACACATAAACTCCCAACAGCACCACTGTAGGGCTGCTCTGAGCAGACTCCAGATGGGCCAACAGCCTGCTTCTCATGATTCACACGTGGCCCTAATAAATTACATGTTTATAAGCGAGCAAACTCACGAGTGGTCCCTTTTTTTTCTTTTTTTATTCCTTATTTCATTTTTTAAAAATTTCTTTCTTTATTTTAATTCAACCATAGAAGGACAGAGTGAGATAGAGAGAGAGGGAGAGTGAAAAAGCAAGCTGCTAGGTCCAGGACTCAAACCGTAGTCGACTATGTGGGAGTCGACTTAACCACCATGCCACCTATTGGGCCCCTCATTTCATATTTTATTAAAAATTTTTTTCAATTATTTTAAATTGTGATTTCTGGTTTCCATAGAATCAATGCATACCTTTGTGGGCTACAGGGTTTTCAAGCCCAGTTTGCTCTAGGATTCTAAATATTTGTGCCTAATTTCTCATCCACATTGATTCTGTGTGTGTGGTATGAATTATTTCCATTAAAGCTAAAATTTGCTAAGGAAATCCTAAGGACCATCTCCCACAGGGTAGATGCTACTTGTTCTAGTTAGCGAGGCCGAGTTTTGGCTTTTCCCCTGTCACAGCCGCTGTATACAGAGGGTTGTGGGTTTCGCTGTTTGTTCCTTTTCGAGGTGTGAAGAGGACATGGACGAGTGTGCCTCTGATCCGTGCATCAACGGGGGTCTGTGCCAGAACCTCGCGGGCAGGTTCCAGTGCCTCTGCGACGTGGCCTTCGCGGGCGAGCGCTGCGAGGTGGACGTAAGCGGCATCTCCTTTTATGTCTCTCTCCTCCTCTGGCAGAATCTCTTCCAGCTTCTTTCTTACCTCATTCTGCGCATGAACGATGAGCCCGTGGTTGAGTGGGGTGAACAGGAAGAGTATTAACGTGTATTTGAACATCCCAAGGTGGCAAAACCCCTGAATTTCAAAAGATATCTTCATTCATTTAGGTCATGAAAGAAATTAGGACATTTGTAAGAACTATCTGAAAATCACATTAACCTCAAGGCCTATTTTAAGCAAGTCACAAGCACTTTGTGTGTATAAAATTTTTTCCCATTTTAGCTTTAAATATGAAAAATGATTGTTCTTAACATAACCAGAAATGTCTCACTATTGAGTGTAGTTAGTACCAATATAGTTTTATTCTTTTTTTAAGAATTATTGATTTATTTTTGTTATTACTTTTAAATTTGCTACAGGGCATGTACACTCACCAAAAAGAGACAGAGACAGAGAGAGAGAGGGAAAGTGAGAAAGCAGCCCACCAGGTCCAGGATTCAAACTGCAGCTGGCCATGTGGAAGTCCAGTGCCTTAATCAACACACCACCTGTTGGTCCCTGTAGTTTCATTTTTAATACTTCCATATTTGAATGACCAATAAAATTTTAAAAATATTTTCTGCCCACTACATTTAAAAAACTTTTTTGGAAAGGTTTTTGCTATAGGGCACATGGGCTCACCAGAAAGACAGAGAGAGACAGAGAGACAGAAAGCAAGAAATCACCCCCCAGGGGGGTTGGCCACACTGCAATCCCTTCTCCTCCATTCTCCTCTCGGGATGTTGGGCACACACACACATGCGCCAGCGTGAGTTTAAGCCGCCGGGTCCGGGACTCAAACCGCAGTCGACTACGTGGGAGTCCAGCAACATAGCCATTACGTCAACTACTGGTCCCCTTGAGTTTTCTTGAAGGTATGTTTTTTCCGAAATTTACAAATAAATTTATCCTCTTTAAGTATCTTTATTAAAAATCACAAAATCATGACACTTATAATCAAAATATATTTGGTATTATGATTTTTAAGTAAATATACACTTGAAATGATGAACCTACAAATAAATTAATAAGATACGTAAAAATTAACATAATTTTGCTTAGCTTTAGTGGACTATAAACTAACAATTGAAAAATTATTTGCTAATATTTTTATAATTTTTCACTGGCATATTATTATTGATGCTAAATATGGTTGTGTAGATATATTCTTCCATAGGAGGCCATATTTGTATTCATTCAAAGGAAAAATTGTGTGATACTGTGAATGAATTTAGAAGCGACTAAAATACCAACAGCTTCCCAAATGTCATATATTAAATGTGTGTGTCTTTAGGAGCTGGTTTGAAAATGAGAGGATAATGTATCCATTGGATGATTCCCAATACTTGACTGTCTCAATCGTTTTAAGAAAGTTGTCTTTCTGTGGAAATGACCAAGGAAACCCAAATACATCATTCAAACAGAAGGGCAAAATAATGTACTATGAAGCAAAGGAAATGTATTCCACTTTATGTTGCTGTACTAAGAGAACATTTTACATAGCAAATTCCTATCCTGTGGAGTGCTGATGATCATTTCAAACTTCAAACTCATTTCGAAGGATTTTCTTTGTGCTCATTCATTTTCCTCACATTCAAGGCTGTATATGTCTTTCCAGGGCTTCAGGATCTCTTCCAAAGTTTGATTACTTGATAAGACATTTGGGGAAAACCTTCCAGTTGACATTTGTGTCCACAAGTATTTGCAGTAAGCATAAACCAGATTATAGTCGAAGGCAGTCTCTGTAGGTTTCCCATTTACTCCCTTGCAGAAATGGCTATATTCATGTATTGACAGGCCGTTCCCAATATAATATATTCCCGACCAAATATATTTAAGGAAGATTCTCTCACTTTCTCTGAACAATTCTGATGCTTGTGTTGTCATTGTAATTGTTGATTGCTTTCTCAGTTTCCAAATGTCTTGTTTATCATGAGATATCTGACTAAGGAAGCTACGGCTCCCTTTCTCTTCATATTTCTGTATTTTTCTACTGCATTGTATGTGACTATGGCTTTTATACATTTACACAGAAAAATAAAACCTTTGTTCTCGCATCTACTATTTTTCATCCTCTGATGATATCTGTCTTTGTTTGCCTTGATGTACTTTGCATGTTGAGATGAGCAGAGCCAGGTGTGCGCACGTGCACACATACACACACACACACCCCACAGGGGACACAGAACACTAGTCCCATCTCCCTAAATTGTGATGTCTTTCTCCAAATGTGTCACCACAAGTAAAGACCTGTGGCATCAAGATCAAGGTCCATGCAGATAATCCTCTGGTTGGCATTCTAGAAATGATAACACCCCTACTTGTTCATACTATTGATTTCCGCCATGCCTGCCACAGCTAGCCATAGATTAATCTCGTCCTTTCTTTTCTTTTCTTTTTTTAGAGAGAGATTTTTACTATAGGGTGCATGTGTTCCCCAGAGAAACAGAGAGAGACAGAGAGTCAGAAAGTGAGAAATCACCCCCAAGAGGGAATGGCCCACTGCAATCTCTCCTACTCCATTCTCCTCTTGGGATTTTGGGCATGCACGCACGCATGCACATGCACTCGGCGTGACTCTTAAACTGTCAGGTCTGGGACTCGAACTGTGTTTGACTACGTGGGAGTCCAGTGACGTAACCATTACGGCATCTCCTGGGCTCCAGATCAATCCAGTTTTAAGGAGAGGCCTTCTCACCTAAGTGAGAAAAATTCACACAATCTGGACCACATTTTGAAACATAGTGTTATGTATTTACTTGAATAAAGATAAATTCATTTTACTCGTTTTTCAGATTTAAAATTTATACTAAACAAGCTCTGTTTTAGGGCCTGCCTCCTCTTTCATTGCACTCGTATTCATGGGGTGTGGGTTTTTATTACCCTCCTTTTTGGAAAAACAGAATAGCCAAGTTTAGAAAAATTAGTGTTTTGGCAGCACAGAGAGACAACTAAATTAATGTTATGCCAGGGATTCAGATAAGCCATTTTAAAATAAATAATTTTTTCAGTTATGCTTTTTCAATACAGGCCAACCAAAAAATCTTTCACCTTTCTAACTCTTCACTAAATTTTGTTCCACAATCCTATTGCCATTTCTGGGTTTTAAGATAGAAGCTATTCAGTTTTCAATGGGTGGAACTAAAAATGAAGCGTCTTGTTTTTCTGAAAATGGTGCCATTATACATTAAGGTAGGAAGCCAGTGAAGAAATAAACCCGTCTCTCCACTGCCAGCATTATTACGATATGAACTATTTCACCTCTCTTGCTAGTTTTTTTGCTTGTTCAGCAGATGCTGAATGAATGCCTACTAGGTGCCAAACCCTGAACTAGGAATTAAACACGATGCTCATGGTCTCACAGAGGATGCAGGTTCCCGGGCAGGTTAGGGCTGAAGTTAGCACCAGCCTTAAGGGGCCACACAGCACGGGTGTTTTGCTCAGCATCAGAGCTTCATCTGGAAGGTCAAGGGATGTTTCCCAAACCCTAAGCTGCCATGCGAAGGTGAGCGAGAGCTAGGCTGTGGGAGGAGTGATGGAGCAGTGGAGGGTCGGTGGAGCTGGGTGCAGGGTGGGAGCTCCAGAGATGGAGGTGGGAGAGCTAAGCAGAAACGGGCCCTTAGAAACCAGCACAGAGCCCTTGGCATTGCTTCCCAGGAGCAATGGCGAGTCTCTGAAGGATTTCAAACGCTTGCATTCGGGCTTTAGCATAGAGGATGGATTAAAAGAAAGGCAAGACTGGACCCAGAAAAAAATTAAAAAGAAAAACAGGAAACTGTTGCAGTAGCACACACAAAGAGAAAGGAGATTCTGCACCGCTTTACATGGTAGAAGAGTGTGAAAAGCAGGGGTAGGTGAATAAAGTCTGAAGTAGTAAAATTTCATGATTGGGAGAAAGTATAGATCTGGGGGGGGCGCTGAAAAGTTAAATTTAGTAAATATTGTTTATAAAATATTCATTGAATAGATGAATCAGTGTAATCCTCTGTGAAATATCCAAGTTATTAATCAGCGTAGATATTCCAGTTGGGAGCTCTAGAGCACAAGAAACTTTTCTAGGCTAGGATATAGATGTTATTGAATTTTGCATTCCAGTCTCCATGTATATAACTCACCTGTTGCATGTATCTATTATCCTATGACAGTTTTACCTCAAATTTAGCAACTTGAAGCAATGCACACTTATTACCTCACAGTCTGTCGAGCCATGGTCCAGGCAGGGCTTTGCTGAGTCCTCCACTTAGTGTCTCACAGGGAGCAATCAAGAAGTCAGCCAGGAAACCAGTCTCATCTCATGTTCCACTGCGGGGAAACTCACTTCCAAGTCCACAGGAAGCTGTTGGTGGAATTCAATTCCTGTGGTTGTAGGACTGAGGCTTCAGCTGCATGGTAACTGTCGACCAGAGGCAGCTCTCAGCCGCTAGGGTAGCCGGGGGTTTTTACCACATGGGGCTTCCCAGCATGGCTGCTTATTTCCTCAGAGCCAGAAAAGGAGGGAGAGATTCCAGCAAGGTGGGCATTACAGTCTCCTTTAACACCATCACATGCTCAAGTCCGTAGGATCACACAGGACACATGGTATCCCCACCTTTTCCATCTTCTGTGGGTTGGAAGTGACTCACAGATTCCCACCACACTCAAAGGAGACAGCCATGCAAGGAAGAAACACGAAGAGGTGGGGACAATGAATCCCCCCGGAGGGGCTGTCTGCCACACCTTATGTTCTCATCTTCATCCTTTGTACTGCATTCTGCAACATTCCTCAGATCTCTCTTCCAGAGTCCATCTACGTATAATCCACTGTGTATAATCCCTCCTTAAGTTTATTTTTTCCATTAGAGAGAGAAACAGGCACTCCCACCAGGGTCTTCACACTGCAACCTACCTAGTCTCAGCTGGCCCGGATCATGGCCACGTGCACACCCAGTGCGCTCAGAGCGTTCCCAGGATGCAAACCCAAGACTTCTCCCATGTGAGTCTAGTTGCATTACCACTGAGCTACCACCTGGCCCCCTCCCTGGTAGGTTTTAATTTTTGGTTCCTTTTTAAATTTCTAGATATTTTATCATCATAAAACTCAACATTTTCCTTTTGCCTGTGTCCTATTTTTTTTTTTTACTAAAATTGCTAGTATTTATTTTACCTTTAAATAATGAAGACCCTATTTAACAGACTCGGACAGACTGTTTTATTACTTTAAGCTGTTGGAGAGCTCATCTTCCTATATTTGTTTCTGCTGAATTTTACTCACCGCAGAGTTTTTCCTCCTGTGGTTTGTCATTTTTATGGGCGAACTCACTTTACGAGGATGGCATGCCCATGGGAGTCTATGTGCTGACCTGCAGGATGTCCCTGACGGGAGTCTTAGCTTTAGTCTTTTGCTGGCCAGTGCCTGGACTGGGGTTCTCTGTTTGGGGATTCTGACAACATCCGGGTAGTGTCAGTTTGGTCTCCATGTCCAATCTTTGTGCAATCCCTTCATAAATACATCTCAAACTGCTTCTCTCTTCTCATGTCTTACCTGCCCTCTCCACTCTCCTCTCTCCAGCCATGAGGAACTTTTCACCTCCCTTTGAATGTCCAAGTTGGTCAGAACTCCCTTGACACACTGCTCCTCCTGCCGCACTCTCAGTCCCTTCCCTCTGCCTGGCAGGCTCCTGTCCTTCCTGAGACCCCAGATCTACTGTGAACTCCTGTAGGGTTTTTACAAGACTACCCTTCCAAAAGGCTTACTGTTTTAGTCCTGCACTTCCTTACCACTTCGTACCTTTTCTAGTGCTTATTATTTTGTAATCTGTTTACCTGTGTATATACAGGAAAAGAAAACAGCATTCAATAATAAACTTCTTAAAGACAAGGACCATCCAACATATCTGACACAGCTCTACAAGTGTTTGAAAAAGAATAGCCACCTTATAGTAACACGAGAAGAAATCATGAGAAGAAATTATGTAATTTTCTTATTTTTATATTTTGATTTTAATAGATGCTTAATTTTTTCTAGGATGAAGTTTAACACGATATCCTCGTAACGAAATGAAAAAATGGGGATCTTTAATAATACAAATAAGGATTGAGTCTTAGTGTTATAACAATGTCAAGTAGTGATTCTGTTAGTCTGCATTTATATTTACCTTTCATTATATCAATATAATTATAATACTTAATTTCAACTTTTTTTTTTTTTGCCAGAGGACATGTGTGCTCACCAAAGGGAGACACAGAGAGAGAGGCCCCTAGTGGGATATGGTCATGCTGCAATCCCTTCTCCAGTTTTTTATCCTATCAGAATTTCTCTCTTGACGTGTTTTTCAAGCTGCCAGGGCTGGGAGTTGAACTATAGTTAGACTTGTGAGATCCAGCTTCCTTAACCAGTAAACTAGAGTTGTCCAGTGCCTTAAAAATCTTTATCTGCTAATTCCGATGCCTAGGTCAAGTTGGTCTCCATTGATTAAATTTTCTCCTGTATATCGATCTCATTTTTTGTTTCTTTGTCTAGGAATTGTGGAATTTTTTGAGGGGGGCATTGTAAATTATAAATTATAGAGGGTATTCATTCATGTGTATTTCTGCAAAAGGTACTTTTTTGTTTTAGCAGGCAGTGAGCTAACTAAATCTAGCTACCAACTCTGAGGTAGTGGTCTCCGTGGTGTGCCGTGGCTGAAGTCTTTATCCAGTTCTTTGAGCTTTAGCTGGACTGTTCCACATGTGTCTATTTCCAAGGCTGGCCAGACATTGAGCAGAAACTATTTTCACAAGTTAGGGCTCTATCTTTGTAGTTCTCTCAAATTTCCCCTCACTTTCTTTCTTTAATTTTATTTATTTATTTATTTATTTATTTATTTTTTTAGGTTTATTCCATAGGGCATGTGCATTCACTGAGGAGGGACAGAGACAGTGAAAAGGAAAGTGAGAAATCACCCCCCAGGGGTGGGTGGCCATGCTGCAAGATCTTCTCCTCCATTCTCTGCCTCGAATTCTAGGCATGCACACACTGAAGCCACCAGACCTGGGATTCAACTACAGGTGGCCATTTGAGAGTTATAGCCACCTTACCCACCATGCCATAGGCTGGCTCCTTCTTTGACTTCCTAGTCACTGTGGTGGACCTGAACTTTCTTCTCTGGTTTTTCAAGCCTATATTGTTGCAAAACTTTCTAATTTTGTTCAACCAACATGATATTGATTAAAGCCTGCACTCAAATGGCTAGAAAAAAAAATTAAATTTACCCGGTATTCTCCACTCTTGCAAATTTAATTTCCTCGCAGTTCCATGCATACTTTTAGTTATTTACCAGTGCCATCAGGTTGTTATCTTCGCTCTTCTGTCCAGATTTTATTGCTGTTCCTTGCCAGAGTTTGTTTAATAGGAGCTCCTTTGTCATTACTGGAAGTGGAAATACAATTTCAAGTAGGTAACCTTAGACTGGATTTCACATGAGCATTTGCTCCCAGGATGAGGAATGTGGATTCTATTTTTATTTCTGCTCTGACCAGGTAACTTCCGCAGATACAGTTTTACTTCTGGGCACTACATTAAAAGAAAAGCATGATGACTGCCAGGGCCCAGGGAAAGGCATTTAGATACAGAATAAGAATAAAGAGCTATTTTCTCCAGAAGGAGAAGACTTAAGGAAAGCAATAAACTTCCTTCATGTATTTCAAAGCTTAGCATCAGAATGTTAGAGCAGATTTGTTCTATATGGATACAGAGAGCAGACACAGGACACAGAAAGAGAATTTATAGGAAGATTTCAAGTCACCATAAAGGAAAGAAATCTAACATGAGAACCATTCAAAATCCTAAGAAATTGATCCACACCAAAGAGAGCACCCATCCCCGGAAACATTCACATAGAATTTGAGTAACAATATGTCAAGAATTTTGTAGAGAATACTTGAGCACCCATTGGCAGAGACTCAGGGACCTGACAATTCTTAAACATCTATGATTAGCCAGTTAAGCACAATAAAGTACTTTATACATACAGAATTGTCTTGAGATTCTGCTACCTATTACTCATGGTAGTAGAGTTATAGGTGAAGTTGAGAAGTGACATTTCCATTTTTTATTTGAGGAAAAATAAGTGTAGGATCAAGCGCTAAATCATCATCGACCCAAATTGCCTGATACTTTGGAGAAAGGGAAGACTGGGAAGGTTTTTCAGATCATTAAAATATTGTGCCATGAGACAGTGAAGAAATGTTCGAGAATGAGGTATCTTCTGAAGTGTGTATTTTTAGACACCCTGATTTATTATGCTGCTTTCTCTGAAATGGAAAACCTAACGCCACCCACTCTGGCCCATTTACCATCTGCAAGGCACCTTTATCATTCAGAGCAAGTGTGAGCTGGTCCTGGGGGCGGGGCAAGTGCTTCCCAGGGTGCCCACACTTTCCCCGGTCAACTTCAGATCTTCCTTGCTCTACAGTCAGTCATTTCCAGACAGAATCTACAACCGAATCAAGGCACTTAGCTAGGGAGGACAAAACAAAACCAACAAATACATGAACGAAAAACAGCAACTGGGAAAGTTTATTTGAGTGGTGCTTTTTAAAAAGATCATATGACGAGACCAGCAGATGGCATAATGGTTACTTGCTGGACTCCCATGGAGTCGACCACATCTCAAGCCCCTGGTCCAGCAGCTTAAAACTCAAGCTGGGTACGTGTGCATGTATGCCCAAAATCCCAAGAGGAGAACAGAAGAGATTGTGGCATGGCCATCCTCCTAGGGGACGAGCAGGGGTGATTTCTCCATTTCTCTCTGTCTCTCTCTCTGCTCTCCAGTGAGTGCACAAGCCCTATAGCAAAAACATCTTCAAAAAAAAAAAAAAAAAATCCTGTGGTAGGGGCCAGCAGGTGGTATGGTAGTTAAGGTGCTGAACTCCCACATGGCTGACAGCAGTCTGAATCTTGAACCTGGTGGCTTCAAAATCAGGCCATGCATGTATGTGTTTGTCCCCAAAATCCCAGGGGAAGAATGGAAGAGACGAGATTGCAACATGGCCCTCTTCACTGAGGGATGATTTCTCACTTTCCTTCTCACTGTCTCTCTCTGTCTCTGTCTCTCTCTGGTGAGCACACACACCCTCTGGCAAAAACCGTAGAAAAAATATCCACTGTGGGGTGTCCCCATTTAAGTTAAGTTCATTTCTTTCAACCATTACACTGAAATACATGGCACTGAAATAGATTAAATCGTATGAACCTGCGTATTTGACATTTTGATCTATGAAAGTGACACTTCAATATGGTTCTACCTACTTATCAGCAGTACCTAGTATACACCAGGATGCTTCTCCCAAATTTTGGCTTATTAATGCAGAACAGGAAATAATGGAGTTAAAAAGGATTTCAGGAATGATTAATCCAACCGCTTTACATCAAAGGTGACGAATAAGCTTCCAAGAGGCAGTTCCTTACTTAAGATATAAAAGAACCCCAGTCTCTCAAACCACAGTTCTGTATTCTTTCTGTCCTTAACTGACACAGCAAAGGTCCTCCCCCAGTCCTGGGAGGTATTGTGGATGAGATTCTCAGAATACCCTAGAGGACTGTGTAGTCCCCTCATACGTGACAAATTTTAAAGAATAAAAATATGAAAACCCAATCAACACCAGTGGTATACTCATGAAATACAGTCTTAGTCTGACAATATTAAAAGTACTTTGAGGGACCAGCAGTTAGCATAATGGCTATGTCGCTGGACTCCCATGTAGTCGACCGCGGTTCACGTCCCAGACCCAGTGGCTTAAAACTCATGCCGGGCGCATGTGCGTGCAGCCCAAGATCCTGAGAGGAGAATGGAGGAGAAGGGATTGCGGTGTGGCCATCCCCCCTGGGGGGTGATTTCTCGCCTTCTGTCTCTATGTCTGTCTCTGGCAAGCGCACGCGCCCTATAGCAAAAACCTCTCAAAAAAAAAAGTACTTTGAAGCAGATATTGTCTTAGAAATATCATGAAAATGTGAATTGTCTTTTTTCTTTTTTTTAGAGAGAGAGATTTTTGCTATAGGGTACATGTACTCGCTAGAGAGACAGAGACAGAGAGACAGAAAGTGAGTAATCACCCCCCCAGGGGGGACTGCCATGCTCCAATCCCTTCCCCAGTCTCCTCTCGGGATTTTGGGCATGCCTGCAATTATGCCCAGTGTGAGTTTGAAGTTGCTGGATCCAGGACTTGAACCACTGTTGACCATGCGGGAGTCCAGTGACATAACCATTACATCATCTGCTGGTACCATGAATTCTCTTTATATAGTCATAAAATCATAGAGAATACAAGAGACACAGCTAAGTTTGGCTAAATTTTGTGATAGAAAAAAAAATGAAAGGATGAAAGGAACTTATGTATCAGTTTTATTAATACAATAAATATTCATGGTAATCATATAAGATAAATATTTTAATGCCCATTTTACAGATGAGAAAAATGAGATTAGAAGGATTAGGTACAAGGGTCAAGGGGACGCAACAAATACTTGGTGAGAGCGAGATGTAGAAGTTGAGTGAGCCTGGTTCTAAGACACAGGTCTTTCCAGAGTGCAGCCCTGTCTTGGGCAGTAGACCCAATGAATTGATTTTTAAGTAAGTTACTCATGTCAACTTGCTTATTTACCATTTTTTAAATCAAAAGATACATGAATGAAGACAAGCTTTGTTGTAAACTTTCTCATTTGGAATTCAAAAAGGCATACATATTTTGAGTATAAAGCAAATTATGAAGTCCCTCCTATTTTGAGCAGCAAAAAAAAACATCAGTATGGCAAGAGAGAGCGTGAATAGAAGATGGGATTAACCTGGAAATAAATAATCAGCAAACCACGCCAACACTAGCCTGTTTTCAATACAAGCGGCTCTTTTGCACTTAGGACATTTTTTCCTCTCTCACAATAACTCTGAGAGGCATTTTACCTTTATTTAAAAGATGAAAAAATGGAAACTTGCAAAGGTTACCTGGATTACTTAAGGTCAAATATCCAGGAAGCAACAAATGTGGGGTTTAATCAAGTTCCTCTTCCAAGTCGCATGCTCAGCCAAGGGTTTGGACCTACCAGTCAGGACCCAGGAAAGCGATGGCAGAGTGATTAGTAGGGACTCCCCTGCCATCATGGTCCAGATGCCAGATGTCCGATAAAATGTGTGTCGTCATCAAGAAGGGCTCAGAAAACCAAATAGGACATTCATCCCAATTCGGCCCTAAAACTTTGATCCTACAGAGCTAGCTGCCAGATTTCTTTTCTCTCTCTCTTTTTTTTTTTTTTTTTTTTTTTTAAGAGAGGTTTTTGCTGTAGGGCGCGTGTGCTCACCAGAAAGACAGAGAGAGACAGAAAGCGAGAAATCACCCTCCAGTAGGATGGCCACACCACAATCCCTTCTCCTCCATTCTCTCTTGGGATCTTGGGCACGCATGCACATGTGCCAACGTGAGTTTAAGCCACCGGGTCCGGGACGCAAACCGCCGGTTGACTACTTGGGAGTCCAGCAACATAGCCATTATGCCAACTGCTGGTCCCATCTACCAGATTTCTAGAAGAAGGTGGCATAAATTAAGACGATAGGAATGTGACTGGAAAATAGGAGGTAGGGGACAGGGCAGGCCTGTCTAATAACAAAGTTTTATCCTGGCTCCATAAAGGGTCTGAGCAAATGTGGAAATTAATGGGTGGCCCAACGGAGGGCACCTATTCATTAGGTCTTGGAATTCCAGGGTACAGGCACTTCTGAGACCTGGTTAGGCCGAGCAGTGATAGGAAATTCTCCTTCACAAAGTGAAAAATAAGCTTATAGGACTCATTAGCTCAGGAGAGAAAAGCAGAAAATAAAAATAAACTCAGCAAGGACTTGGAGTCATTTGTGAATGACAGAGTCACAAATGGCTTCTGAGAGGGCTAGAGTTATGCTTCATCACAAAGGCAGATGTCAAGGACAACGCCGACTGGCCCACATCCCCGGGCTTCAGTTACAAGCAGAGCACTGGCCGGTGGCACAGACGTCCTCCCCTGGATGGCAGTCTCTTTGTGCTCTGAATTTGGCCTGCAGGAAAGAGGGACCCAGAATGACATTCTCTTTAAATTGTAATTTAAAACAGCACTGTCACTTATCACTGAGTTTCCACTAATTAGCATTCAGGAGGGAGTAAACAGAGCGCTCCATAGTTCTCCGAAGACATACAAGTGGCCAATAGGTTTATGAAAAGATGCTCAGCCTCACTAATCATCAGGGAAATGCGAATCAAAGCCACAGCGAGGTACCGTTTCACACTTTAGGATGGCCATTCCACATTTAAGAAATAACGAGAGCTGACGGAGACGTCCGGAAATGGGAAGCTTTGGACACTGTTGGTAGGAATGTAAAATGATGTCACGACAATGGAAAACAGTACAGGTGTTCCCCGAAAAGTGAAAAGTAGAACTATCGTGTGCTTTGGTAATCCTCTTCTGGGTATATATCCAAAGGAAATAAAATGAGGATCTTAGAGACCAATCTGGACTCCCACGTTTATTTCAGCACTCATCACAATAGCCAAGATACAAAAACAACCCCAGCACCCACTAAAAAATAAATGGATAAAGAAATGGGCGTAAACGTACAATTGAATTATTCAACCTTAAAACAATTTTATTTATTTATTTTTTTTAGATTTTTGCCATAGGGCTTGTGAGCTCACCTGAAAGACAGAGAAAGAGAAAGTGAGAAATGACCTCCCAGGAGGAATGGCCACCCCACAATACCTTCTCTTCCATCTCCTCTCAGGATTTTGGGCATGCATGCACACATAGCCGGCATGACTTGCAAGCTGCTAGGTCTAGGACTTGAACCATCAAGTCAGCATGTGGGGTCCAGCTGCCTGAACCTCTATGCCACCTGCTGGCCCCCCAAAGTGAAGTTCTGACACATGCTATAATATGGATGAACCTGGACGACATTGTGCTAAATGAAGTGACGGAGGACAGATGTTTTGTGATCGCACTTGTATTGGGTTTCTAAAGTAGTGAAACCCACGGAAGCAGAGGGCAGAAGGGGGCTTGCTGGGGGCTGGAGGGGAATGGAAGCTGCTGCTAAGCAGGTCCACAATTTGTTACGCAGATGAGCAAGTTTTGGAGATTTGATGGACCCTGTCGTGCCTATAGTTAATCATACTATTGCACACCCAGACATTTGTAAGAAAGGTACCTAGAGCCTATGTTAAATATTCCTACTGCAGTTAAAAAAAAGTTACTTACCATTCAATGAAAAGATTTCCAATGGAAGAAAAATAAGAGTTTTTAAATGCTATTTAGATGCGTTGTCAAGCACTGAAATCAAGTCTGATTTAGTTCACTAATCTGATATCCCTTCATCTTTTCACACATTATTAAGATTTCTGCTTCACCAAGTATAATTAATGTTCTTCATTTCTTAACGTGAGGTCATTGCTGCAGGCTTCACAGAAATCGTGTAACATAGACTTTCACCTTCAGAACACATTTCTTTCATGTGTCCGACATAGAATGGAAACAAGCAATATAGAAAGTGGGGCTCCTGGAGGGGACCAGAAGTTGATGTAATGGCTGTGTCACTGGACTCCCGTGTAGTCGACCATGGTATGAGTCCTGGACCCAGTGGCTTAAACTCATGCTGGGCACAAGTGCATGAGTGCCCAAGATCCCGAGAGGAGAATGGAGGAGAAGGGATTGGGATTGTAGAGTGGCCATCCCCCCCCCCCCCCCCCCGCCCAGGGGGTGATTTCTCGCTTTCTGTCTCTCTGTGTCTCTCTGTCTTTCTGACGAGCACACACTCCCTATAGCAAAAACCTCTCCTAAATAAATAAATAAATAATATAATAAAATGGAGCTCCTGAATTGAAGGTGTGACCAACTAGCTGGGGTTGGTGAAAAACCAATGATGATTGTGGGGAATCACCAGGTTAATGTTCACTCGCCAAATCATAGGGTGTTTTTGTTACCTGTCAAATCAGTCTCATCATCTATTACAATCTCCCTGAAATGATCATTGCCTTGCTATAACACTGGACATATGAAAACCAGTTTTTAAAATAATACATTTATTTATTCATTCTTCTGCCATTTATTGAGGACCTACAACAGCCACAAAGACAGGCGATGATAAACTAGAATACGTACAAAGGGTGGGACCCTGCTTTCAAAAAGCTCAGGTAAGAGAACTCGATATATGGCTCTACCCATAAAGTTCTCTGAGTTTGTAAATTATGAAGATATTTGGAGTATGCCTATAATGATGTACATTGATGATGACAAGGAAGACCATATTATTTATTATCAAAAACTGGGGGATGTCCCCGTATGGAGGAATGGATTGAAAAACTGTGGCTCATATACTCTATGGAATACTACTCAGCCATAAAAACCAACAGAGCCCTGGCTTTTGACAGAAAGTGGAAGAATATGGAAGATGTACTGCTGAGTGAGGCAAGCCAGACTATGAAGGAGAGACATTGTATGTCCCCACTTAACATATACCGTTTGTCTGCTTTCTATGTCTGAAACTGATTGACTAACAGTTGAACGAACACAAGAGATGGGTGTGAATGTCAGATGAGGTGTATGTGGAGGAGTGGGGCCCAACGAAAGACATTTAGAGAAGGGATACAGAGGTAGAGCATTGACGGGATGGGGAGGTGTGGTGTTATCTGCTGAAGATATTTCGATCAACGGGTCTGGGGAGAAATGTTCACATATCAAAATGGTCTCATTGTAAGACAAACAATATGATTGAAAGTATATACAAAAATAAAAAAAAAAAAAAAAAAGTAAAAAAAAAAAAAAAAAAAAAAAAAAAACTGGGGAGTGAAAGGGACTGCTATTGATAATTACGCTGGGCTAACAAGCTAACCTGGTATCATTCTGGGCAAACTGGGATGTATCCTCATTATTACCCGCCCTGGAGGATGTATTATATTTCCTTGGTATACTTCCATTCTCTTCAAAATGCATTCTCATTCTACCACAGATATCACAGGTCATTCCAGAAATCAAATCTATGTGGTACAAGCCAGGTAACTGGTCAAATGACTCAAACCAAACAATAAAGTTGTTGCATCTTGTTAGTTACCATTTTCTTGGAATATTTCTCTTATTTTTTGCTCAAGGAGACTTTTGGCATCAGTTCCATTTTTTTTTTTTTTTTTTTTTGAGATAAGGGTTTTTTTTAAAAAGAATTATTTAATTGTATTTATTATTTAGTCTGACCAGAGAGAGAGAGACAGGGAGAGAAAACAAGACTCTAAGTCCAGGACTTGAACCATTGTCAGCCACATGGGAGTCCAGCACCTTAACCACCATGCCATCTGCCAGCTATGAGTTCCATCTATTAAAAATGAAATTGTGATCAATCAAGTGGAGAACTGTTAGCATGCAACTGAGTACCATGCTATTTTCTAGTTGAACAAAAATTGAATTTAGTTTCTCCTAATTTTTTATTTCAAGTGTAGAGCGTATACATTTTCACATAATGTGAATTTTATTTTCTTGAATGAGTTATGTTGCCTTTAGGAAATAAGGCTGCAACTCATTGAATTCATTGCTAAATATTTTTTGCAATAACAAACAAATGGCATATGCAGGAATTTGATATTTGCACAATTTTAAATTTCAAGATAAATGAATTGGAAATTGCTTTAATATTATTTCTACTTAAAACATTCATGGCTCATATTTATTCATGGATTAGATGTATGTAATTTTCCTAACCTTCATAAAGTAAGAAGGGAGTCCTTTCTAAAAGGTTATAATGATAATCGTTGCTATCTTTTCCTCATAATTGTAGTTATGGAAACACGGATTTTTTTTTTCATGTGAACTGCAGAAGTCTTTTGGAGACTAACTGTATGTAAAAAAGAAGTAACATATAATGTTCAAACCAAATAGGCGATTTGCAATGAAACGTATTTGCTGTGAAAGCATATTCATGCTTGTTTAATTTGTCTAGTTGTCTCAAATTTAGTTATCCAAAGAGCTGTGAATACAT
Source organism: Tupaia tana (assembly GCA_026018925.1). NCBI lineage: Eukaryota > Metazoa > Chordata > Mammalia > Scandentia > Tupaiidae > Tupaia > Tupaia tana. The sequence goes on along the minus strand of JAKSZU010000007.1, from coordinate 158,764,267 downwards.
ATTATTTCCATCCTCTTCTCCCTCATTTTTGGATAATCTTAAGTGGATAACTATTTTAAAAAGGAAAATAAGTACTTCTGTATTTGTTATTCAAGGTGACAAAACACATATTAGTAACAGATGAATGACTGAAATCACTCAAGTTGATATCTATGACTCAGAAAAAAATTGTATTACAAGAGCAATATGTTCCTTTACATTTTTCAATAGCCAGCATCAAGTAAGTTCATTAGTAGATACTCAGTAAATATGAAGGGTTTTCAAAAAGCTTATGGAAGATATGTATTATGAAAAAAATCTATACATGGATCTCAAAATTTTTTGCACCAAAATAAATGGGTACTTCAATATCATTTTCCATCAATGTTCTGAAGAATTCTAATATTAACTAATTAACTAACTGATAGAAAGAATGGAGTATTTCTGTGATGAGTTCAAAGTGGCAATTTCTAACTGAGAATCGTGTGTGTGTGTGTGTGTGTGTGTGTGTGTGTTACTGAAAATAAGATGAAATGACAATACAGAAAATTGTCCCATTTTTCTTTACCAAAGTTCATAGGGAAAATAAGGCAAAGCTTGGTGAGTAGTAACCACTTTGTTGATGATAGTGTCTTGGGGACGAGTAAGCCCTGCTCTTTCTTAGGAGAACATTATTCAAGAACCAAAGGCACAGAAATTTTCTTATTCACATCACATTGGAATCTGACAGAAATGAGCTCCTTTCTGAACCAATGTCAGGGAAAGATAAGGTCAATAAAGGCAGATCCTCATCGCAATCACAGGGACCCTCCCCAGGATACTCTCAGAGAGCCCTCGGGTTGTATCCATCCAATCCGACTTCCTTTGTGCTTTTATAAGGTTATTACAGGAGAGTGGACAGGGCTCCTCAAAATCTTAGTGATCTGTGGTGAGGCAGGGAGGAGGAGAAGAGTGAAATGTCTCTTCATAATAAGGTAAATATGGCTGTGTTTTAATTATATCCTTTTAATTCCCTTGCTCTAGAACCTGTAAAGTCTCACCACTGTTACATGAAAAGGCATTTTAAAAGATGCGTAGCTCATTGCACTTTGAGCCCCAAACCCCCATTTCAGTCCTTATTTCTTCCTTGACCTGGTGGAAGATATTGCTGTCAAGGCATTCCACTAGACTTCCTTGCTCCCCAGCCAAACCCAGTCAGCACTCAGTGTCTTGTTCCCACACCATCCTACATAGCCCTGTAGTGTGGCACTTTATCATGATGTTAATAATGGCTAACAATTGTGGAATGTTTTCTCTGAATCAGAAAGTATGCTACAATCATTATGTGCATTATCTTATTTATTATTCACAGAAGAGTCCAATAATATTATTTCCCACATTTTACTGATGAGAACAATGTCAGAGAGAGGTTAAGAACCTTTTCCAAGGTTCTTAAGTTGCATCACGAGCTTTCAGATTCTGGAGTGTGGACACCTGATACCCATCGGAATTCCTGCAAACGCCTTTGTCTGCTTTGCCCTCCATCCTGTGAGCTACAGGAAGGTGGAGAAAATGTTTATTTTTAGCACTTCAGTGTCTGGCAGAGTAGTGCTTCAGTATTTGCTGAAGGAAGAGATGAATGAATGAACGAATAGTGTGTGGTGTGAACAATGGAAGAAATTAGAATATTTCCAGGATTTAAGGAGGGCAGAAAAAGCTTCAGACACAAGATAACTCGATTCAGGTCTTAAGAAAAGGAATTTTCTCAGCAAAACAGCATGTTTTTCCATGATGTGGTTTTTTTTGTTGTTGTGTTTCATTGTTTGTTACCAAAGTGTTGATTTAAGATTTTCACTGATGAAATTAATTCATAGAGTTGTGCACCTATTAGCAGAGAGAGCTCAGAATGACCATGTCTTTATGAATAGCCTGAGCAATATTTTGTGTTTATAATTATCTTTTGCCTTGGTTGACTATTATTTCTTCTTTGTATAGTACATTTTAGTATCTGTAAGGATAGAAGAAGGAAAACCTAGAAAACAACCATTGAAGTCAATAGACTTCCCTAGGGATCATTTAACAAGACTTACATATATGAGAAAAGGAAGCAACTGAAAGGCACTGGTCCAAAAAGATAGTTAACATCAAGACAGATTGTTGAAGAGACCCTAGGCACTGAGAGAGGAAAATTTGCCAAGAAAAAATAGTAGATATCAGAAGAAAAGGAGGATCCAGGAAAGATCTAGAAGAATTCACAAGTAGAATGAGCCCTAGAAGCAGTCCCATGTGCTTACAGACACGGATGGAAATTTCTGTGTTTGTTCCCAAAGTGCCATTAATAAGACCAAAGCTTATTATCTTTCACAACTATAGTGTTCAGAAAAACCTTATCAAGAATTTTCTGAATGTTCCCTCATTTTGAAATTCAGTTGAGCCTGAAGGGTTTGTGCTGTCCACCCCTACCTCCTCACTGCCAGTTCGTCCTCTGTCTAAGCCACCTTCATCTGCAGTAACAGCTTCCTGTGGGGTAAACTGACACTCTGGCTTCTAGGCAGCAAATCCAATGTTCCGTCCTTTCATAAGTCCCATGCAATGCAAAGAGCTGCTGAAGTCGGTGCCTTTCACATATTTCTGCAACTAGAAGAACACATGCATCTTCCCAAAGCAACCATTTCATCCACACATTTGTTTCTTCCATATGTCTGACAGTGAGTAGGACATCGGGAAAAAGGGGGACAGAAAATCAGTGAAACATAATATAGAATCCCTACTATAGTCATTTGAAGGGAACTATAATCTAGTTGTAGAGAAAAGAGAAACCACATACCTACTGAAAACCATTAATCTCTAACTTAGGTTACTGAGTAAAAACACAGTATAAATTCAAAGAAGTTGTTTGATCCCTGCGGGCTATCACAAGAGGAAAAGTTTTCATGGAGGATATGGGAAGTAAACGAGGTCCTGAAATATGAGAAAGATTATTTACAGGACAGAAAATAGAGCATTCAAGTGAGAACAAATGTCAGTGAAGAAGCAATAGTGGGGGAAACGTTTAGATGGAATGAAGAACAGAGACCTGATAGTCCTGATTAGATCAGGAAAAGACCCCTGGAAAAGAGAACCATGTGAAAGTGGCTAAATTAAAGGTAGGACTAGATCATGGATTAAGTTGCCCAAACTTCTCTGAAAATTCAAGAGAGAAGGCTTTTCATAATTCCATGATTCAGATCTGTGCCAGGTTTTCTCTAAACCTTATCCACAGGTTGTGATTGTATGTGGCTGCCAACTCACTGTCTCACAATTACCTGTCCTAGGCATTAGATCTACTAAAACAAAATATTGTACACTGGGTAGCTTGTTTAAAAAAGAAAAAAAAAATAGAAATTGATTTTTCACAGTTCTGGAGGCTTGGAACTCTAAGATCAAGTCCCCAGTAGATCTGGTATTTGGTAAGGGGCTGTTTCCTGGTTCATAAATGGTATCTTCTGTCTGTGCCCTCACTTGGTGGAAAAGGCAGAACAGTTGTGTGAGTCCTCCTTTCTAAGGGCACTAATTCATTTATCAAGTTTCCACCCTCATGACCTAATCACCTCCCAAAGGCCCTTCCTCCTAACACTATCACATTAGTGATTAGGTTTCAAAGTATTAGTTTTGAGAGAACACAAACAGAACAAGACCTTACACCAGAATAGTAGTATCTTTCATTATTGACGGTTTTATCATCAATAAAAACTTCCCAGTGGTATTCTTAGATTTATGCTTCCATACTGGAACTCAAACAATAGAAACTGTTTGTTGTCCCACAATTCCGTTTTTGTGAAATAATACTGTGCAGATCAGAAGTTTTTCTAGAGCAGATTTATCTGGGGCTTTTTTTTTTTTTTTTTTTTTTTAACTAGCTTACTAAGTACACATATTTTTAGCTTTTTTTATTTCTGTTCATTAAAAGTTTTCTCTAGGCATAGTGTTGTTGCTAAGTCTTGCTTTAAGCCCTTCTTCCCCTTTTTTAACTTCATAGTAATCTTTCTGAAGTTCTTATTCATTAATTGAGGATTTTCAGGCCATGATGCTCTCCTCATTTCTCTCAAAGAACTAAAGACGTGATTTGGTCTGGGGAGGCTTAAGTATAATCAGATTAAGTCTCTCATCACTATAACTTGAGCAAATTCCTTGGATCAGCATCATTAAAAAAGAGTCTCTGGGGCAATCGATTGATGCTATTTGTCATCTTAAAGTATATAAAACTCAGAAATTATGCTTACTCCTTTTAGAAGTTGCCATAAATGCACAGATCAATAAAAAACGTGTCTTATACCGAGAAGTGGTTGGCCCGATCTGTGATTAGTGCAATCTGTTTTCAGAACTTAGAAACCAGGAGGTAATAAAAGCAGATCTTTAACTGCCCAAGGGAGTTAACAGCCCAGACATCGGATGGCCAGGGTTCTTATGGTGTTCTTTTTACCAAAGATTGTGTCTTTTCTGATACTGAGCTATCAAAGATGACAAGCATTCTACACCCAATACCTCACTTAATCCTAACCATCAGTAATAGAAATTTCCACTTTACAGAAGCAAAAACTAAGGCTCAAAGAAGTGATTTATTCAAGGTCACACAACTAATCTGACCTCAAATCCTGTTCTTTTGTCCAATATGTAATCTTTGTTACTGTGTCCTAATTGGTAAAATGGCACATGGAGATTGTTTTTAAGCAGACTGCCTTACCAGAAAATTCTAGAAATGTTAACATTTATTAATTGTAAAATGAGTGTTTTAAAATAGTTTACAAAAACAAGTTTTTCACAGGACCAACTATGCCCAGGGAGCTTGGTGGAATTTTTTGCAGAACAGTTCCAGGAGGCAAATGAAGACTATAAAAGGGAAAGAAATGGAAAATTTTGCTCTATGGCCCTAAGAGGATTGGTATCTATTTATTTTTGCCATTAAATCCTGTAAATGCTAAAGATAATCACAGCTGGCAATATGTAAATTATCCTAATTTGCAGCTTTTTGAGGTTAAAGGTGGTATGTGTTTGGCTGGCGTAACTGCATTGCCACTTAATTACTAATATAAATGCTCTTGGATTATAGAAACCAATAGAAGCACCTCGATTTCTAATTGTATTTGCAGAACCCTAAATAATGGCATTGAGCTTCATGCTCACCTTGTGAGGTGAGCTGAAGAGGTGCAGCTTCTCTGAGTAATGGTATGCAATTACTCTCCTCTCCTGACACAGAAAGAGAGTATCTCCCAGGACTCCCACCACGGCTGGGAGGACAGGCCATCACTCCTCTGAGGGAGCAACGTGCACCTCTGGACAGAGGCACTCTGGCATGCAAAGGGCCCGAGATGGATTATGAGCGCCATACAGGGGAAGAGCAAGGACTAAGGCAAAGCATCTGAACAGCTGTCTTCAAATTAAATAGTCCGTGAGCAAAGAATAGGCTGCTAGCTAGGGCGGGGTATGACAAGGACACCATCCTTGGTTTAATTCCTTTAAACATCTTTTTTTCTTTTTAATATACTAGATGGCCTGTGTGCTTGTCCAAGGGGAGGAGAAGAGAGAGAACACTTCCTATGGGGCAGTCACACCACAATCTCTTCTGCATTTCTCCCTCTGTTTTGGATTTGGGGCACACGTGCATGCTCCTGGCATAGTTTTCAAGCTGCTGGGTCCAGGACTCGAACTGTGCAGTCAGCCATATAGGATCTAGCCACCTTAACCAATATGCCATGACTGGCCCAGGTTAATTCCTTTAAAAGACTATATTCACTGATTCATTCATTGCAATGACTACACATAATCCCAATCACAAGTGCCTACTAAATCCTCTTCAAAGTGAAAACTCCATCGGGCTTGCTACCCAGGTTTACACAACCTTCCCCTCTACCTGCAGACATATCAAGTGGCCCTGGGATGTCAGGCCCTGCTCATCCATTATGTCCGAGAGTGCTCCATTTGTTTCCAATGCCCTACTCAGACAGTGTGTCAGTTCAAAAAAAGAAAAAGAATTGAGCACCTGCAAAATGTCATGGATGCTGAAGTTGATGTAGGAATGAGAAAAAGATGGCACATTGTTTGAATATAACTTTCTAATTATAGAAACCAATGGGTCTTGAAATCATAGATTAAGATAAAAGTGCCACCTGCCATGAATGATAAGGAGTCCATGGGAGAGAACATGCCAGTTAGGATATTTGCTTCAAAAATTAAAATGTATGTTCTTATGAATACAAGTAGTTAGGCTTTTCTACATTTTATGCTGATGTAATACTGTCTTCCCTGACTTTGTACATGGGAGTGTAGGATAACCTTTTGACATGAATCGTTGTATGGGTCGTATGTGCCGTGTAATAAATGACTCAAGAGCATTTTAAGCATTATCACATCACCACCCTCATCGATTTTCATTTATTGACTTCAGGCACGATAAATAACACTTATATACCTTATATGTAGTGAAATATGTGTTTATGTTTCCACCTAACTAGCTATTTCTTCTTTTTATGTTGCATCCACAAGAAAATAGAAACTCCTCTTTGTTTTAAAACTTAGTGTCTCAGGGACCGGCATGTGGCATGGTGGTTAAAGGAGCTTGACTCCCATATGGCCAAATGTGGTTTGAGTCCTGGACCTGGAGGCTTGCTTCCTCACTTTCTTTCTCTCTCTCTCTCTCTCTCTCTCTCTCTCTGGAAATATTAAATAATAATAATAATAATAATGATAAAGTTAAATAAAATAATTCTTTAAAAAAAAAACTTTGTCTCTCAAAAGAGGCATGAAAAACAACTCTACAGTTTTCCTGTGAACAAGGAAATCCTGTCTTTGGGACAATGGCTGAAGTGGGAAAGGCCTCCTTCGTTTGCCCCTAAATATTCCTTTTCATCCTAAAAACATTATGGACTCCTTCAGTCGGTCAGGGACAAAGGATCCAACATGTTTCTGGGAGTTGGGGGTAAATCTGATGGCGTTCAGAAGGATTCACTACCTTTACTGGGAAATTAGGAAATGGAGGCATAATTTTTAATTATGCACAAATTTCAAAACTTTCCATCAAAGTCAAATTGTGCTGATGTTAGTCAAAACCTAATCTAGGCATTGATTCAAGAATCTGCTGACGAAGTGAAAATACATGGAAACTTGTTAACAAGAAGTACAATTATCTCCATCTCAGCAAATAATGCCAGGGTGCCGGGTAACATGCTGAGCTCAGACAGCCCCCTCGCCAATGGAGTTCTCCCTTCCCTTCCCCGTTCGTATTTACAGTTGGAAGCAGTACATGGCTGCAATCCGAGTGCTGCACCTACACAGGGAGTTGTTGGCTTGATACCTTGTTTTCTGACACCCGCGAAGCCCTGCAACAGCTACCTTTCTAATCATCGCCTGATAGCATCGTGTTAAAACTGGAGGGTAGCACATGGCTGTTTTCTACAAGCTGCAACCCTGGGAGAGTGTCTGCATTACTTAGTTGTTTCATTTCGCAATAGGCATGCTGGGTGTTAAAAGCAGAGGACTGAAAGTTGTGAATTATGGCTTCTTTATTTTGTTCTCCTGCTGAATTGTTCAGGGAAGGTCTACGCACAGTAGAGACAGCTTACCTCCTGAATCCCTACTTTGTGCCAGGCACCTCCCGAGAACTCACTAGCAAAACCCTTCTGCCCATCAGCCTGCTTTTTGGAACCCTGTTCTCACACATAGAGCCCTGAAAAATTAAACAAACATCAATGAGCAGAGAAGCATGGACAGAAATGTAAGCACTATGCATCACGAGAGACCTGAGGCCTAAAATAACCGTTATTACTCTCCTCTCAGTGGGCAGATATGCCAGCTAAGGGCAGTGCAGTAGAATGCATGGGATGGATTGGGGGTCATATCTATACAGTGCCCTCCCTAGATGCAGCCATGGGACATGGAGCAAGCTCTGGCCACCTGATTGTCATGTCTGTTGCTTTCTAGTCACGTGACATTGGACAAAATGCTTACGTCATCTTTTAAGTAAGGTTTAAACCCTATCATTCGATTGTTGTGAGAATTTAAAATGCGACAGGATGTAAAATGCCAGGACAAATCAAATCTTCAGCTCTGATTTACTTTTCCCTTTTCCTCAGGGACCGCTGTTTAGTTCCAAGGTATTTTACAAATGATCCCATAGTAGCCAATGAACTGGATATCAACAAAATTAACTGTCTATATAGAATGCAGAAAGAAGACCTGGTTGCCATCTCTGTACTAGAAATAATCTGTTTATTTGGGGTCCCTGGATGTAGAGAAAGAGCTCTTAAAAAATAAAAATCATAGCAAACAGATTGTAGTCAAAGTGAACAATGCAACCGTTTGCCAGACTAACTTCTAAGACCCACATCAGAAAAGAGGTGCCTCTGTAGCGAGGTGATTTCTGCTCAGGTCTCCCACACAAAGAGGAGTTCCTGGGTGGAGCTGTGCTGCATCGTGACTCCTTTCTCTGTCAGAGTTGGAGCTACTCCTCGTGCTGTTAAATCAGAGCAGATGGCTTCCTTTTACACCCAGCACCGTCAGTGGAATGTAAATGTGTCTCCTCACAACACTGAGAACACCGAGGCTGAGCGTTTAATCTGTGCCGCGCAAGCACAGTGACCCTGAAGGGAACACGGGCACGGAGCACGTTTGCAGATTTGGCTCCCATCCTTGTAAACAGCGCTGGGGAAGATGTTTCTTGTAACTCATCCTGGGTTTCTTCCCGAGGCCCCTAACACAGTCATATCCTTGAGAACAAGCCATCTAAATAGTGATTGAATAGAAAAGTTATAGACCCAAGGGAAATATGTTTTTTAAAGGGGTTGGGGAGTGGTGGTTCTGGGGTCTGGGAAAAAGAGGGAGTTGTACAACACAACAGGATTGAAGAGCCTTAGTTTATACTTTAAGTTTTCAATTCTAAGCGTCTTTGGGAGTTGAGAAAACAAATTTTCCTGTTTCTGATTACTTATGTTAGTAAGGAAAATACACTATTAGAAATGATTTCAACATTCAGGAAAAAAATATAAATAATACAGATGTTAATAGTACACAGAGGGGACAGCAGGTGGCACAGTAGTTAAGGCACTGGACTTTCACATCGCTGACAGTGATTCAAATCCCAGACCTGGAAGCTTGAAACTTACACTGGACACAAGTGCGTGTGTGTGTGTGCCCCAAATGCTAGGAGGAGAATGGAGGAGAAGGGATCACCCATGTTCATCCCCACAAGGAGGTACTTTCTCACTTCCTCTTTCTCTGTCTCTCTGGTGAGTACACACAACCTATAGCAAAAATGTCTCTCTAAATAAAATAAGGACACAGACTATGAGAAAATGCCCTAATCAACAATCATGCAGAAAAATTCCTTATTTATTGAGACTATTAATAACACATTATAGAACTAAAAAGTAATCAAGCACTTTAGCTGAATTATCTATTTCTTCTTAAGTAGGTCTCTGAGCTGGGTAGGAAACAGAGAAGCTGGTCTTGGTTTTATTATTAGTCACTAAAAATTAATCAGTGGCCAAGGAGAAGGGGAATCTTCATGTAATTTGTCCTTAGAGCCATTTGCAAGAAAGGAACAAAGTTCTTGGCACTTGTACTACGGCGTGTCCTTTCTTTGCGAAGGATCACCTAAACTATTTCAGAAGAAGATGTAGCTATTTTGAATATGTTAATTACTGTATGCATATCACATAGACTTACAGATCCACAAGTATAGAGTAACAATTTCAGCTATATCATCTCATCTAATTTTATAACAGGCCAATAAATTTTATGCTAAATTTACACGTAGCGATAGAGCAATTTTAATTCAGCGGTATTTGTATAATATTTTCAATAGAAAACTGCTGTTAGACTTTGTTTTCATCTCCTCCAAGAAGGGACACTTTCAATTCTGGGACACTTTCGATTCCTCATCATATACTTTTCTGCAGCTGTGTTTTTGGGCATTTAGGTAAACTATTAGTAAAGTCCAATGTAATGTTCTTATTGTCATTTTTTTATGTCTTTCTAACTTTAAAACTTATAGATTTTTACCAAATGATCTATTTGGAATTTGAAAGTCTGACTTCTGAAAGAACCTTTTAGTTCTAAGACTCAATACTATTTCAATAAATCCTCACAATATGAAGGTTTCTGTCTTTGCTGGATGAGAGCTGCCTTGGTGTTTTGAGTTGCTACAAGCTCATAGATTTTAGTAATGTCCACTTTGGATCTGCCCAGCTTCCCAGCTTCCCAGGACAAACCAACTCTCACACTATTTTAAAGAGAGAAGGCTGTGCAGTAAAAGGTTTTCCATTAAAGCACAATATTGGTCTTTCATCTTCCACTAGACAGAGTTTGAAACTGGAAGTCTGATAACTTGATGTAAACCGACAGTGACAATAGAAATAACTTCCGAGATTATTTAAGAGAAGGTGCAGGGTAGAGACATTCGTCAATGAAACACTAGAAGTAAGGCGTTTTATTTCTATGTTTGCTTTTTAAAATAAGAATAGAGTAAATGGCACAATAGATTATATAAACAAGGACTTCAATGACAAGCTGTCGGAGTTAAAGTAATATATCTTACATGCGTGACTTGACGCCACACTTTATCACCTACACGAGGGGAAGCCAATTTGAGTCTGGTCAATAAAACACAACCTCCGGAGTTGGGCCTGGGGCAAAGTGGACACCGTGTGGCAGAGCCTGGTGAGTTGGCATCAACTTCTGCTGGGACCCAGCAGGAGTTGGCATGGCTGCCATCTGGGGTATGTCCAACATTTAGGCTCGATTCGATTAATAAACACTCTTGCATGTATGTTAAAAGGGAACTGCCCTGGTGCAGTTCATGCTCTGGTAATTTAATGCAGGTCTAAGGTATAAGTGGGACTAGTTATTCAAAAGCTGGATTTACTGCAGTCTCACAACTGTTGAAAATTAAACTACATATGCTGCAAGTTAGGGTTACTACGCTGTCTCATTATAGGAGGCTTTTTTTTTTTTTTTCTTCTTCAGAGGCTGGAATTTTTGCTGAATTACTGAGAGACTTATTTGAATGTAGACTTGGACCAAATAATTTTCTGATAAGTTGGCCATAAATCCTCAGTAAAATAAGCTTGGTGTTCTCAGCATATCTATTGGCTTTTTGATCATTTTTATGGCTTTCCTTTTGCTGCTCAAATTATCCTTATATGCTCCTACAGCTCTTCTGACATGGATTAAGTCAACACAAACCAATAGACTTTCATTACTTTGGCAACTGGTTTTGATTTGGGGGCAATAAATATGATGACACAGACCAGATTACCTTTGCCAAAGGAGTATGTGATAAGCCACGAGGATGACAGGGATTCGACATTCTCTTCCATGCATAATGTGACAAGGAACTTTACCAGCTGAAGAAAATTGGAAAGAGAACAAAAAAATCTGAGAAAAGAGCTCAGGTATGGCTGTTGGGTCAAGAAGGGTGATGTTAGTAGATCCTGAGAGAGTCCATGAACACCCAGGATGAGCCTGGGATGGTGCCAAGCACAGCAGGCAGAGTTAGGGCCAACACGCAGAAAGTGCCCTGTGATGTGATCCATATCACAGTGCCTAGGACAAGATAAGACCGTCAACATAAACAAGATTGACGGTGCAAAAAAGGATAGACGAGAGAGACATCAGCCAGGTCTGGAATAACCAAGAAAGGGAAAGTGAAAGAAACAAGAGCTTCAAACTTGGGAATTGGGGGAACTAATTTCACTATAAAAATAATCTTTTGAGAGATTTTTGCTATAGGGCATGTGCGCTCACCAGAGAGACAGACAGAAAGCGAGAAATCACCCTCCAGGGACATGGCCACACCACAATCCCTTCTTCTCCCTTCTCCTCGCAGGACCTTGGGCATGCACGCACACGTGCACGGTGTGAGTTTTAAGTCCCCGGGGCTGGGACTCAAACTGCAGTTGACTACATGGGAGTTCAGTGACATAGCCATTACGCCATCTGCCTGGTCTCCACAAAAATAATTGTTTAATATAGTATGTTCCAATCTTTTTGGGGAAAAAGTCTGAACTTAGAAAAAAAGGCACAGCAAACTCGTGTATACCCAGATTCACCAACTTTTTCACGTTTTTCTGCCTTTGCTTTACCTCCATCTATGTACATGTATTGTTTGCTGAGTCTTTAGGAAAGTACTTATAGATGTCCTAATACTCTATCATTCAATGTTTCAGCAAATATTCCCTAAAAGGGACTCCCTTTCTCAACCTTAATGCTAGTATCACATTCAAGAAATTTAACACCGTGTATGCTAGCCATATTTGGATTTCTCCTGTTGTCCCAAAGTCTTTTATTGATTTTTCTTGATCCAGTAGACCATCAATTGCATTTAGTTGTCAGTTGTCTTGTCTCTTTAGCATCTTTTAACCTCAAACAGTTTCCGTGTCTTTTTATTCTCTTGCTTTTGAAATTATGTATGAAATCAATTGGCATGCTTCTCAGTTTTCTAAAATCTACGTACGACAGTCGAGATGAAGTATAAAGAAATTCAAGTTCTTCCTGCACTACAAGACATAGGTTAATACAGGACTCATGGCACAGACTTAGAAAGAGAACGGAAATAAGGAAGCCAGAGCCAGCCAGTGGCACAAAGATAATGCAGCACATTATGCATAGTGAAGTCTGTGAAGCTGGATCCCCATGGAAGGTCTCCGGGTCATGTCCCGAGGCCTCCCTCTATGTGCTGGATGTGTGGATGCCCATGATTCAGGCTGGCTGAGACTGGAAGGGCTGAGGTGGGAGTGAACCATGAAGACCATGCTGGGGATGCCTGTTTCTCTCTCTTTTTCTCTTTCTATCTCTTTCTGTTTCTCTTTCTAAAGGAAGAAACAAACTTTAAAAGATAATGAGCATACTACATTTCAAATGACTGGCATGGGTCATATGGGCTGGGCAAGAATCAACATGGAGTATACATGAAGTTGCTCACGAATTCTGGTTCTCTTCTTCACTGAGGGGAGGAAATGGAGCTTCCCAACATGGTGTCCAGATGGTTTACTTACCCAGGTTGGGTAAACCCTGGAAAATGAGCTCCCATGCCCATCTTCTTTCCACTCGTGGCTCTGCCTATGGGCTTACACTTCTGTAAAGATTCCCAGGCAAGGGACCAGCAGTTAGCGTAATGGCTCTGTCACTGGACTCCCATGTAGTCGACCGCGGTTCGCGTCCCAGACCTGGTGACTTAAAACTCACGCCGGGCGTGTGTGCGTGCGTGCCCAAGATCCCGAGAGAAGAATGGAGGAGAAGGGGTTGCAGCATGGCTATCCTCCCTGGGGGGTGATTTCTCGCTTTCTGTCTTTATGTCTCTCTCTGTCTGTCTGGTGAGCGCACGTACCCTATAGCAAAAACCTCTTTAAAAAAATAAATAAATAAAAGATTCCCAGGCAAGTGAGAGATGTCCCAGCACCACGGGCAAGTGTCTGTCCTCGAAGCAACTGCACCACCACAGTGTTTCCTTCAGCCTAAAACACCCTTCTTTACCTGATTCTCCCAGCAACTTCTTTTATGATATTTAAGGGGCCGCAGAGGGTCCATCTTCCTTCCCCCTGGACTTTCTTTCTATTCATCTCTCAACTCACAGTTCCCCCATGGAACTGTGCTTGTTTATACATCTGCCCCCACCCCAGGGACTATCACTTAGAAGTGAATTGTTTCAAAGATAACAATTACTACTTTGAATTCCATATTCCCAGGACCTGATGTGCTATCTAGAACTTTGATAGCATCCAGTAAAAATTTATTGACTGAGTGAATGAATGCATGAATATATGAGTGAATGAATTTAATCAATCACCAATAAACTTTTCTGGGCTATAAAGAACACTTTTATGATAGAAAAGAATTTAATAAAGCATTAAATGGAGCAATGAGCCTTACAAATGTGTGAATCAATAATAATTGATCAGCTATTTTGTGCAAAGTACTGCATTTTGTGTTATCGGAAAGTTCCAGAGTAAATTACTCATTCCTTACAGGCTTGAAAGGAGGGGTAGGATTTGGCTTAACCCCCAATGAGTGACGGTAGCACACTCAAGAGCACATGCCATGCCACACAGGCCTAGCTAGAGTTCTTCCCAAATGCCTGCTGTGGGACCAGCAAATGGTATAATGGTTACTTTGCTGGACTCCCGTATGTCTGACTGTGGTTTGAATCTCAGACCTGTAGGCTTGAAACTCACACAGGGCATGTGTGCATGCATGCTCAAAATCCTAAGAGGAGAATGGAGGAGAAAGGATTGCTCTGTAGCCACCCTCCCTGGTGATTTTTCACTTTCTCTTTCTCCAACGAGTGCACACTCTCTATAGCAAAAAATCTCTCTCAAGTAAAAAGAAGCCTGCTGGGCCTGGGCACTGCTGTCTACGAGACATGGGGTAGGGTGGGGGTGTAGTCACATGGGCTTTCTGGCGAGGTGTGGTAAAGTGCAGAGGAAGTTGGAGGAGTATTCTGAAGAGGGCAGACGTGTGACTGAATAAATGGCATGTTTCCGGATGGAGAAGTGGCCTTGCCGGAGCAGGTGGTCCTGTTAGAGAAGTGGCCGGTGGAGAGAGCTGCTTTGCTGGAATGTGGGGTGCCAGCTAAGCTGCCACTGACAACAGCCTTCACAAGGAAAGAGGGACTTGCTAATGGAGGGTCTCGATGTAAACATTAGCCACTTATGTTTGCTAGGGTTGGGTAGTTTGATGTAGACCATTTCCATGGGCTTCCAAGTCAGGTAAATAAGGTCATGGTTTTGTTGATTTCTTTATTTCTTTCTTTCTGTATGGCTGGATAGAGGACATGGAGTCTAGGGAAAGAGAGAGTGACAAAAGGATAATTTAATTACCCAAATTAACGATAGGACTTAGACCAGGGTGATGAATGTAGAGAATTTGAGGCCCAGCTACTGTGGTGCAGTGGTAACGCACCACCCTGTAATGCTGGAAACCATATGGAAGATCCAGTTTTGGTCTCAGGTCAACAGACGCCCGTTGGGACTGAACGTGTGTGTGTGATGCTGCTCACTAAAAAGCTGGGGAACATTTGTGGCATGAGAGTCTATTGAGGGTGTTTGTATTTCTCTCTGTCATGAAAGATATAGACTTTTAAAAAATTGGGGACCAGCACTTAGTGTAATGGCTATGTCGCTGGACTCCATATAGTTGACCACGGTTCAAGTCCCAGGCCCGGTGGCGTAAACTCACACTGGGAATGTGTGTGTGTTTGTGCCCAAGATCCCGAGAGGAAAGTGGAGGAGAAGGGATTGTGGTGTGGCCATCCCCCCTGGGGGGGGGGTGATTTCTTGCGAGTGCATGCGCCCGATAGCAAAAACCTCTAAAAAAAAAAAAAAAAAAAAAAAAAAAAAAAAAAAAAAAAAAAAAAAACTGAGCAGAATGGCAGGGGACTTGGCCATGAGTGGAGCTGGGAGTCTAGTAATGAGGTAAAGGGGTTCAGGCTGGAAAAGCAGAGGTACTAGCTGCTCCTCGTGCTCTGTGACTTACATGCTCCGAGTCTCCAGCTGATAACCGCTGTTTTCTAAAACAGAAAGAAGAGAAAAAGAGAGAGGAAGTATGAGTGTCCCCCAGTTTCTCTGATCCTTGCATGGCACAAAATAACATCTAGTATTTCACCTAACAGGGACCAAAAGAACAATTCACATGTGGAAATGAGAAGGGGCTGCTGTTTATGTGTGTGTGTGTGTGTGTTTTAAGAATAATTTATTTAATTTTAGTTGTTATTACTGTTTGTTTGTTTGTTTGTTTGTTTATTAGAGATTTTTTGTTATAGGGTGCGTGTGCTTGCCAGAGAGACAGAGAAAGACAGAGATAAAAAGCAAGAAATCAGCCCTCCAGCAGTGATGGTCACACCACAATCTTTTCCCTTCCATGCTGCTCTTGGAATTTTGGGCATGCACTCACACGCACCCAGTGTGAGTTTAAGCCACGAGGTCTGGAACTCAAACCATGGTCAGCCATGTGGGAGTCTGGCAACGTAACCAGTATGCCATCTGCTGGTCCCATTATTGTTTATTTTTTAATTTGATCAGAGAGAGACAGGAACAGAGAGGGAAGGAAAGTGAGAAAGCAAGCCACCAGGTCCAGGACTCAAGCCATGGCCAGCCGTGTGGGAGTCCAGTGCCTCAACCACCACCCCACCTGCTGGTCCTGGAGTTTGTCTGCTTTTAATCATCACTAGCAACTCCTGCTTGTGTCAGCCGATGACATGAGGGCAGGGAAAGGTAAAAGTAAGCATACAGTTTGGGGTTAATTCCTCTAATAGCACCAGCTCCAAGTGTCGTCGGGCCCCCTGGCTCCTGGCTAACCACATCAGTGTTTACCTGCAGCACCTCTGAGATGGCACTGCCCTCCATGGGCATCCAGAGTTCCTCTGTCACACACATGCTGAGGTTTTTATTAGGGACTCTCCCAAGGGGAAGGAGCCCTGTGCTGGTACAGGGGGTACCTATCTCCCGTGCTACTGGGTGAGCCCTTGAACTAACTCACCTCCATCAGAACGCAGTGGTCGGAGTGTCTCTTTGGGACAGATATGGTTCTGGGTGCCAGAGAGACAGCCAGAACCAAGGAAGACAGACATCTGTGTCCCAATGGAATCCCACTGCCATGGGGAGACAAAACCAGAGAGACATCAGCCAGGGCTGTGTGTATGAGTCAGAACTGATTGCAGTTAAAGAGGGTGGGCAGGGAAGGTCTCCCTGAGAAGGTGACAAAATAATAATACCTACCTAGCTGGGTTATTAGAAGAATGAAAGTGGTTTCTGTGTATAAAGCATCTCGCAGGCCACTGACGGGGGCAGGAGAAATGATGAACTATTATCTTGAAACAGTAAATTTACAAAACGCAATGAAATCTGAGTTCAGGCTGCTGGAATTTGGTTCTTGCAGGAGACAAAGAAAGAGAAAAGGTTTATCTATGAGGCCTCATGTTCAAGTGAAAACAGTCTGAGTTGCACCACCTGTATGTAAACAGGCTTCAAATATGTATGTGCGTCTACGCTTCTGTGTCAATCTGATGGCCTAGGTAGGAAGGAGGTCGTGAAACGTCAGGCCAAGAACTGCCAACCCAGTGCCCAGGCCAGCAGAGCAGAGGTTGTATTGCCAGTAGCAGCGTGCTCACACTGAGCGTGTGGTCAGTAAGTATTTGTGACTACAGGGATAAACATGTCCCTTGATGACCAATGGCAGGGCATGCCTCACATCTCAGGAAAACTTCCTTTTTCTCATTTGCCTCCAGCCTCTGCACAGGAAATTTCCACAGAAGCTATTGCAGCCTCTTCAGCAGCAGTTGGTGAGGGAATGTTCCCTGAATTGCCCCTCTAGGCTCAGGCTATCATGTCAACTTCCAATCAGCCTAGCTGCAAGGAATTGTTAAGATGTGGTGAGAATATGGGCAAAGACTTGATGGATTCTTCATTTTTCTAGCAAGGGGTTCAAACAGCCTTACACACCCATGGAGGGGCCAGAAGTCAACACTGTCTGGGTCTCCACGTCTCTACAGTGCCATTGAGAGCACAAGCCTTGAGCTAGGAGGTGGCATGGTGGTTAAGGAGCTGGATTCCCACATGGCCAACCATAGTTCGAGTCCCAGATTGGTGGCTTAAAATGTATGCTGGGTGTGAGCACGTGCATGCCAGAAATTCCGAGAGGAGAATGGAGGAGAAGAGACTGTGGCGTGGCCATTCCATGTTATTTCTCACTTTCCATATCACTGTTTCTCTTCTGTGAGCACATGTGCCCTATGTCAACCCTCCCCCTACACACACACCAAAATAAAAGGCCGCTTTTTTATTTTTAAGAGATATTTTTGCTATAGGGTGTGTACATTCACCAGAAAGAGAGAGAAACAGAGACAGAAATCCACAAATCACCCCCTAGGGAGGATGGTTATGCTGCAATCCCTTCTCCTCTATTCTCTCAGGATCATGGGCACACACACATGCACCTGCTATGATAAACGGCTGGGTCCAGGATTCAAACCATGGTTGAGTACATGGGAGTTCAGCAACATAAGCATTACGCCATCTACTGGTCCCGAGCTCATGTCTTTCTGGAAAAGCAGAGCACCAGGTGAAGAGACAAGGAAGCACCCAGGAGGAGATGATGCTCAGCCTGCAGGGCTGCTTGCTCTCCCCGCCTCCTGCAGGACTCTCGGTCAGCATCTCTGCAAGTCCCTGGGCCTTTTAATCAGTAAAACAAGCATCTATGCGGCTGAATCACCCCTGGTTGTGCGAGGACACTGCCCAAGCCTTCTCTTAGCTTTTCAAGACTTTATTTCCCCCTTCATAAGTATAGAGTAGACAGTGCATTTATGGTTGACAATGGGCTGCTGTAGCAATATTAATTTTAAAAACAGAGTTCTGGCACATATTCAATATTGCTATGGAAACGACTGTTTCTAGCAATTCCCTGATAAGATGCAGTTCAAGGACCAGGTCTGTGTGGGAGGTTTCTGCCGTGTCCACCAAACTGAGGATCTACTTGTTACAGTAGTAATTCATAAGAACTGTAATCAGAAGTCTTAAATATGGAATGAGTATTCCTCCTCTCTTCCACTTTTTTTTTTTTTTTTTTAGATTTGGGAGATGACAGTTATAGAGATGTTTTATTTTGCCTTAGCTATGCAGACAGAAATAAATATTCTGACCAGAGTTGTAAAAACACATTTAAAGTAATGTTTCCATTAATCACTAATTCTCATAATAGTATGGTAACGCATGTTAACACTAAACACACACGTTTCAGAAACTCCCATGTTGAAGCTGGAATTTAACCTGCAATTAAATGGCACAAGCAAACATTTTCTGTTTTTCTTTTTTTTTTTTAGAGAGTTTTTACTATAGGGCACATGCACTCACCAGAGAGACAAGAGAAACAGAGAGACAGAAAGAGATAAATCACCCTCCAAAGGGGATGGCCACACTGCAATCCCTTCTCCATTCTCCTCTTGGGATCTTGGGCACGCACACACAAGCACCCGGTGTGAGTTTAAGGCCTCCAGGTCCGGGACTCAGACTGTGGTCTTGGGAGTCTGGTGACAACTATTACGCCATCTGCTGGTCC
Organism: Tupaia tana; assembly: GCA_026018925.1. Classification (NCBI taxonomy): domain Eukaryota; kingdom Metazoa; phylum Chordata; class Mammalia; order Scandentia; family Tupaiidae; genus Tupaia; species Tupaia tana. The sequence goes on along the minus strand of JAKSZU010000007.1, from coordinate 158,745,229 downwards.
CCACTGGCAAACATTTTAACTCTCTATCTTAAACTGCCTCCATGTTTTTTCTACATAAATGATAGAACTGAATTCTGATAAGGACTCGAAGTAACTCATCCCACCTTAGTGTTCTCCAGGAGCCAATTTTTAACCCCAAATAGTGCCAATTTTTAACCACAAACATACATCTGCTGATTTTATAAAAACCCTTCTATGAGAGAAAATACGTAAAGGCTGATGGCGGAAGCTCCGGTTCCTGAATTTCTCCACCTTAAGTCAAAGCACTGACATTTTTACCTCCATTCCCTGGGATTGTGAGGCCAATTGGGTTTTCCGTGAGTTCTTGGATGTTCCCTATTTGGGGGGCGGGGGCTCCTAGCAGTGCGTGCCATCGTTTTCTCGTCCTCCTGAATTCCATCCTTGGCCCTCAGTCTCATGACAGGCAGACCCTGATGCCAAAGACAGATACGGTCTCATTTCTTTTTCTTTCCAGACACATTAGCTCATTCTGTGCTTTGAAACTTAGACACACTGACCAGCTTTCCATTAGGGAGGGAAGAGTTGATTCCAGTGGGCCCAGACGGTGCCCGCCCAGAGCTCCCCGTCAGCCCTGGGAAGGTGACAGAGGAAGGCCCCTCAGGGGCCCCAAGCTCTGCTCTGAGTGATGACATTTCACAAGAGTGGATTTAGGGGGCTGAGAGGGTGTGGAAGGTATGGGAGAAGTTCTGAAATCCAGGCAGAACCAGGGAATGGCCACCCTGGAAAAATGAGCAGCAACGTCGGGACCAGCAGTTAGCATAATGGCTATGTCGCTGGACTCCCATGTAGTCAACCGCGGTTCGCGTCCCGGATCGGGTGGCTTAAAACTCACGCTGGGCGCGTGTGCGTGCGTGCCCAAGATCCCAAGAGGACTACGGAGGAGAAGGGATTGTGGCGTGGCCATCCCCCCTGGGGGGTGATTTCTCTCTTTCTGTCTCTCTGTCTGTCTGGCGAGTGCACGGACCCTATAGCAAAAACCTCTCCAAAAAAAAAAAAGAGCAGCAACGTGGACCGGGTTCCCATCTGTGCTGACGGCCACGAGAGCTCGGTATGCTCCTGCAGCCTGCCCTTCTCAGCCCAGTTCTGAGATGCACGACTCACTGTCCCCGACGGGTGGGGAAACAACACGTCTATGCTTAGTAAACTAAACAAGTGGGGAAAAGGGAAGCAAGCCCAGGTCTTTCTGTATTAAGTACATGCTATTTTCAGTCTCCCTGTGGAAGAAACAGTATGAAATTTGGGGGGATTTTAAATGAAAAGCACTAATGTATGGTCCCAGCACATTCCAGCCTACAGTGGTCAGATGAGAAGATTCAATATAAGTTTTGACAGTTCTACCTCGAATTGCTGTAGGTTCTGAAAAGGCCACACCCAGGTATTGTTTCACAGGGAATCCTTTCTTGGAAGACAATGAAATACCTGCTGATTTTATTCTGCAGATATAGAATCTAAAGTAATCTCAGTTTAAATTCATCACAAAGGGCTGGCCCAGCAGACCAGTGGTTATGGGAGCCAGCTCCCACGTGACCCAGCACGGTTCAGATCTCAGGCTGGATGGCTGGAGGAAGACACGGGCACACGTGTATGTATGCCACGAGTCCAACAGGACGGAGAAATGGAAAGTACGGGACTGCGGCATGACCACTTACCATTGCAGATACTTTTTCTCTTCTTGCTCTCTCCCCTGACTCTGGTGAGCTCACACACCCTCTGACAATTTTTTTCAAAAAATAAAAAGTCACATGTAAAATGTATATTTAAAAAGGATGTTGGTGGGGCCAGCAGGTGGTGCAGTGATTAAGGTGCTGGATTCCCACATGTACTACTGCAGTTCAAGGACTGGACCTGGCATATTAAAAATCAGGCCAGGCACATGTGCATGATTACCCCAAATCCCAGGAAGAGAATGGAGGAGAAGGATTTGCAATGCAGCCATCCTCCCTGGAGGGGGATTTCTCACTTTCCCTTTCTCTGTGCCTGTGATATAAAAAATAAAAAATAATAAAAAAATATTGGGTCCAGGCAATGGTGCAGTAATAGAACACAACAGTCTACAAGGCAAACCACATGACGGGAAGACTTTTGGGTCATACTCGGAGACCTCCAGGAACATCCTGGGTCTGCATTGCCCCATGATCTTGGCGGGCTGATCTGGGGGTGGATCATGGCAGCTGGATCCTACCCAGGGCACTATATGTCTGCTTGTCAATCTCCCTCTCTCTGCGTCTCTCTCACTCATGAAATAAACTTAAAAACAAAGATGCTTACCTAGTATCTGAATACAGATGATGGTATGTCAGTTTTAGAAAAAATAATTTTACATGCTTTTGTAATAAATTGGGAGTATATTTTTTTCAGGAAAAAGGTTTTGCAAAAGCACAGGAGTTGAAGCACAGCCCATCCAAACAGCTCTGCTTAAATATCTGCCTTTGGAGGCCTCCATCGCCAGCTTACGTGCCCAGCAGTTTCAACTATCAGAAGGTCCACTTCATTCCAGTGCTGTATATTTTAAGCACAGTTGAAGAATAGCAGAGCAAAAAAAAAGAAAAAGAAAAACCTTTCAACCATGGGAATTCAAAAGCAAAGGGCCCTCAAGAGGCAAGTTCAAAGCCCTGCTCATTCAGCTTCCCTCCAAAGCTTAATGACATGTCCTATTTGATACAGTTAGCAGAACTGCTTCATCAAACTTTACATGAGGCTTCGCATTGCAATATTCAGTTTGTAGACTGGCTCCTGTGGTCACACTGCAAGGTCCTGAAGGAGTTGTACTTTATTTTGTGTACATAAAGAGAATTAGGGATAGTGGTAAATGGTATACGAATGACTACTAATGTTTTTATGTACTGAGAACTTTCTATAAAGGTTGTGTTTGTATAGTTTGCATTCATTGTTTCATTCGGTCTCATCCTTTAAGGCAGATATTAATACTCAATTTTTTTTTTAGACATTTTTGCTATAGTGCATGTATGCTCACTGGAGAGACAGAGAGAAAGAAAGAAAGAAATCACCCCCAACCAGGTGGGATGGCCATGCCACAATCCCTTCTCCTCCATTCTCCTCTCGGGATTTTGAGTACACACACACACACAGCGTGAGTTTTAAGCTGCTGGGTCCAGGACTTGAACCATACTTGACTACATGGAAATCCACCAACATAACCATTATGCCATCTGCTGGTCCCAATGCCCAATTTTACAGGTGATGAAAATGAGTCTCTAAGACGTTAACCACCTTCCTAATGTTCACAGGAGTGTCTGAGACATGAACTGAGTCCAGTCCTCTGCCTCTACAGGGTGAGCTTTTAACTAATTCCTTACACTGGCTTAAGTGTAAAAAAGAAAGAGATGGGACTGAAAGAGATGGGGTTGGACTCCAGGCTTTTAATCTGCTCTTTCATTCTTTTTTTTTTTTTTTTTTTTTTTGGAGAGGTTTTCGCTATAGGGCGCGTGTGCTTGCCAGAAAGACAGAGAGAGACAGAGAGGGACAGAGAGACAGAGAGATAGAAAGCGAGAAATCATCCCCCAGGAAGGATGGCCACGTCGCAATCCCTTCTCCTCCATTCTCCTCTCGGGATCTTGAGCACGCACGCACATGCACTCAGTGTGAGTTTAAGCCACTGGGTCCAAGACTCGAACCACGGTTGGCTACATGGGAGTCCAGTGACATAGCCATTACGCTAACTGCTGGTCCCTTCATTCTTACCATATTTCTGAGGCCTGCAAAACAGCTGCTGACCATGTCTTGGTTCCTCTTAGGTCACAAATTTTGTCAACCCTTTGGCTCTACCAGAATCATGGTACTAACAAGGACTCATGATCTGCCCAGTGAGTCCCTTTGCCTTTCCGTTACACAAACAGATGACAGGGTTTAGGAGACTGTAGCTTTCCAGGGTCATCAGACTCAAGCTGAATAATAAGAGAAGGGCTCAGAAAACAGGTGAACTGGTGACTGCTCCGTGGTCTGCATGAGTATGGACTCTCATCTAGGGCAGCCATTTACTCCTGAAAATGACCCGATTTACTGGACAGAATCAGATTAAATCAATATCTAGTTACAAGAGTGTATGGTATCTAAAGGTTCCTAATAAGAAGACCAAAGGGTTTTGCTGCTCAGGGGCCTTCTGCCCTTCTATGTCCCGGACTTTTGACCTTTCAAGACCATGTCTAGGGCTTTGTCCACTTTTCGCAGTCCAGAGTTCTTTATTGATAAAAAAGAAGAAATTACTCATGGTTTTGCATGTCCACAGTATTAGAAGGAAAATGTGTGCTCTAGTTGAGTTAAACTATTTTTCACAAAAACTACTGAATTCTGTGAAACTCTTATCTGTTTTACTCCTAAAAGTCTAATAACTGGAGAAGGAAATGTTGACATCACTCAGAATTGTTCATGGTAATGGGGAATTAGAGAGGGGTAGTGATTATTTCTAAGTACCTAACAATACCACATCCCTGAATGTTTTCTTGACACCTGAAACTAGCTTTTCCCAAACTGAAATTGTGGTCTTCCTACCTAAGCCTATTTCTCCACCTATGTAGCCAATTTTGATGAGAGGAATCACAATTTACCGGCCACCTGCTGTGGAATCGTCAGCCATCTTTTTCTTCTGTTCCTCTCTGATCCCACCCATCTGACAATGGAATGATGTTGACTACTCAGAAATTTCTTTCAACCATGTTTTTCTTTTAATGTTCATTTTTTTGCTAAATTTAGATCTAGTTAATTTCTTATTATGCCTAATAAATTGAACTGCTAATTTCTCCACCTCCAGTTTCTTCCCTACCTTCACTCTTTCCCATCCTCCACCCTGTTTCCAGATCTGATCGTTGTGTTCTTGCTTCAGCACCTTCTGTGTCTCCTCTGACTATGGGACAAAAATCTGTATTTTAGTGTGACATTCAAATTACTTGACAAGATTCATCTCTTTTATAGTTCTAACTCTCATCAACTATTTTAATCCTCTCTTAATACAAATATATACATTCATGGACAAGACCTTTGGTCACGTTGGGTTTCTTAAGATGTCCTGAAGTTCTAAGAACTTTTTTATATTTTTTTTTTACTTTTTTTTTTTTTAAATTTGGCAGAGGGCATGTACTCACCCACAAGAGACAGAGAGAAAGTATGAAAGCAACTCCCACAGGGGATGACCATGCCACAATCTCTTCTCCTACATTCTCTTTCCTCTTTCCTTTTCAGGATTTTGGGTGTGCATACACACACACACACACACACACACACACTCACACAGTGTGTTTCTCAAGCTGCTAGATCCCATGTAGTGTCAGTCACATGGGATCTATCCCTTTAACCATTATTCCACCAGCTGGACTACCTTTGCCTTTTAAAACTTTCTAATTATTTCATCTAAACAGAATTTCCTGCTTGGAGTATTTGAACATTCACTCAGCCTTCAAAGAACGATCACATGTCTCCTTCCAATCGTACTCCTCTTATACCTCATACAATTACTTTATGACACCATCATAACACATGCAAATATGTGTTAGGATTATCTGTGTATGTGCCTGTGTGTATATGTCTCCTACTCTTCTTCTGTTCCCAAAATCTTAGCTTTAGATTCCAAAACTTTGGTTTATTTTTGTAGTTTTGCTTCCTGAAATCTTAGTAAATGTCTATAATAAATGGCCAATAAGTGTTGTCAAATGAAAGAACAAGCAAATGAACCATGTGTATGTGAGGCTCATAATGAGGAGACCCAAGAGCACATTATGAAGACACTGTAGTATTACAGGAATAAAATAAAGATTTAAGCCAAGGCACAGGCTACAGAAAAGACTAAGGATAGATAGAAGATGTTTAAATTGCCGAGGTTGATAAGACAAACTTCCACTTGTAATAGTAGATTGGCTTAGTAACGTGGGACTCAGTCATAGAGAAAAGGAAATGAGAAGGTAGAATCATTTGGGCCTGCTGTCACCAGAGAAAGAAATATTTGGGGGAAAAACATCAGTTAAAAAATTTAAATCATGTCTGCTTTTCTGTCTCATATTTCTATGCAACTCGATCATGATTTCATGTTATCTGTGACTAAATTGCTTCCCAAAGTGCTTTGCGAACACATTGGAATCAACATTAAACAAACCATTAAGTACGAGTGACATCCCAGATTCAGATTCGAGAGCCCCAGATTCAGCTCCTCCTGCCAGGGCTCTACCCCTGGCTTTCCGAGGCTAGAGGTCTGAGCTCAGCATTAAGCTCAGGTGCTTTTACAACCAAACATCCAATTGTTACATCAAATCCAAATCAAAGTGATGACTGTGGCCAGTGTCTGCCAGACCAGCACCTCGCTGTCCCTCCTCTCTCTCAGGATCCTTCCCATGACAACCTACCAATTTAATTTGCTTCCTTTCCTCCCAAAAGAGTCTGTAAGACAACTATTTCTTTAACCCATAATCAGAACCTTTGGCAAGGGGCAGAAAAGACTGTGAGCACACTCCTATAGATTTAGAACTATTTTACACATGTACATGTGAGTTCAGCTTTTGCCTTTGATGTCACAGGCATGATCTCAGTCACTGATTAAGACACTGACTAAATATCGCAGGTTTTTCATGCTACACTTTCTATTGACCTTAGCTGCTAGATAGATGATCGCTTTCACATCATCTGGGTTAAGAAAACCTGGCTTTTCTCCAATGCCTTGGTCTTTTCATAGTTCTGAGCGAAGTAGCTCGTTGTCATTGGTTTTCATTCCAGAGCAGTTCTATTGTTCTGAACATTTTCCTTTGCTCTAGAATTCACATAGCATTTATTTCACTCCTTGCAGTTGGCTGACGACTTGATCTCAGACATTTTCACCGCCATTGGCTCAGTGACTTTAGCCCTGTTATTGATCCTCTTGCTGGCTGTCATTGCTTCTGTTGTCACCTCCAACAAAAGGGCGACTCAGGGAACCTACAGCCCCAGCCGCCAGGAAAAGGAGGGCTCCCGAGTGGAGATGAGGAGCACAATGACACCCCCTGCGATGGAGCGGCTGATCTAGGAGCCTTCTGTCCCTCTGAGATAGGGACCCACACACTGGAACGTGATGACGGGACTGGACTGGCTTTTTTACATACCTGGAGAGATCCATTTATGAGTGGGGTTACACTGGAACTGTGGGAAGCATTGCTTTGACCAACTTGAAGACTTAGATGGTGGTTCAACTGGACAATGTTGTTTTATTTTATACTAGCCAAGCACAAAGTTTGTGCCAGTAATTTTAGCCTTATAACTAGCAGAAATAGTCTTCCAGAGAACAGTGTCTTCTGGGAAAACCTCCTGTGGCTGTCACTTAAATTTTACTCTTTGTAACCTAGGGTCAACTTTTTAGTTTGCCCTCTAACTGCCAACTGCCACTCCCTCCCACCCTACCCCGCCCCCCACGAAACTATAGGAAAAAGAAAAGAAGATAGAAGATATTTCCCACTCCTCCTATTGTGTGTAAAAGGATTTTGTACATACCTGTGATGAGATGTTCACTTTTGTTCTTCATTCATGGATTTACAGAAAGCCATAGGAATGACCTGTCATGTAAAAAGCGACCCAACATTAACAAATAAAAATTGAAATGCGGTGGTTCTCCTTCCTGAGTATTTTTTGCCTTTGTGACATTGCAGGTGACAGAAGTAAACTCCAGGATCATTTGAAAAACTTGCTGATGAATTAGGTATTTTAACTAAATCATCTCAAGCTGGTTACAGTTTGTACAATTCTTTGTAAAGAATTGCTTAAGGTCAAAACACATCCTATGCAGAAATCCAGATAGGAGGAAAACTCAACTTCTCAAGTCTAAAAGAAGTTCTTTTCTTCCAACTGCTTTTTAGTAAATCAAGATCAAACACTGATATTGTCTAAAGGTAAGGACCCAAAGTGAAATGAATACACTTTAAGGTGCAAGAGAGTAAGACTGTCTGTGGAAAGAAAATACCAGGTCTCCTATTTATGTATTGGTCTACATAGAATCTGGTTATATTTTTACATATGTTTACAACGTCTATAAAAATATTATGGCAGAATGTAAATAAAAATTTTAAAAATATTATAAAGTCATATTATAACAGAATGTAAATAAAAATTTTAAATATATACATAAATACCTGGGATATTGTTCAGAAATTTTAATTACATGAATTTTTTTTACCATTATTTATTTTTACATTTTCCCACACACATTTAAATATCAAAAAATCTTTGCTCATACTCCATGGTTCTTGATAGTTAACAACTTTTAAAATTTCAAGAAACTGAATTTAAAGATAATAAAATATTTGTTATCGTTTTGTTTGTGATTCTATAACAGAGAGAGTATGATTTTAAATATTTTTGAGAAAATATTTGTGTGTCAACTACTCAGGCTGTTGAAAAGCACACAATTCACCCAGCACACAATTCACACATGAACCTTCTCAATTCAGCCCTGCCTACCAAGTATTCTGTGATACACCATCTGCTAGCAAAGATCAGTCTCTTTTTCTTCCTTCAAAGTCTTCCTCAAGATAAACCTCTGGTTGTGACTGCTCATTTGCAATCTGCACTGATGACACTGCAGGACTGGAAAAGTCCAGGTTGTTTTATGGAATGAATTCTTTCACACAGATTCTCTAATCCTCTCTGCTAGACAGAACTGTTCATGGTGCCATGGTGCCAGGCCATCTTTCCAAGTGCTTCCATTGGCTTGCTTGAGAACTTTTCTCCCTTCTTGACCCCTCTGGAATGGGAAAATAGTTGGGAATTTTCTTTTTTTTGTGGCAGAATGGTTATATATATATATATATATATATATATATATATAAGTTCAATGATACCTGTTGCCTTGAATCAGAAATTGGAAATATCTGTTATTGGACAGGGCTTTGACTAGAATGTCATATCTGAAGATTAAGCCAGAAAAGTATGGAGCTAATGACGTGAATCTTTAGTCTAGAAGAACTCATTCTCCTCAACTACCCAGGATATCATACAACAATTTCTCCTCTCCCTTCCACGTTGTTCAGATTTTCCACTGTGCCAGACCATTCTCACCAACCCAAATGTGCTATCATATTTCTTATCATTTAAAACTCTCCTGTAACCCACAACTCCCTCTAATTTCCATCCCGTTTCTCAACACTTCTAGCAAATGTCTGCAAAGGAGTTTCTGATATTCTGTCTTCCAGTTCTCTCATCTCGTCTTCTCTTGGACTCAAACTAAATTCCTTTTTCTTTCTACCTCTCAGTGACCTCCATATTGCCAAATATAGTGGCCAGCCCCCAGTCCTCACCCTTCCAGAACTGTCTGAAACAAGTGCCATTCCTCTCGAAATGCCTCTTTTCTTCCTACCTCACCGTCCAGCCCCTATCAGTCTCTGCTAGTTTCCCTTCACTCTGAGCTCTGTTTCATTCCTTTATTACTATTCATCATTCCCTGATAGAACACATAGCATTTATCTCTGTTTTCCTCAACTAGAATTTACATTATATGAGGAAAATAATTTTGTCTTTTTATTCTTTCATTGGAGTATTTCTTACCTAGGACAGGATTTACCCATAAGCGAAAACAAAGAGTTTCTGGGTAAGTGAACAAATAATGAACAAAGGTTGGTCAAATTTGTACCTTCTACCAGCAGAATCCCAAATCCCAAGGATGTGTGTGGGCCAGCATTGGACACTCTTGACTACTGAAGTGTCACAGCTCTGCAGCCTAGCTAATGCCTGAGTCAATCTCTGGCTTTCTCTCACTATCTACTACTGCTTCACGGTCAAGAAGACAGTGTTTCTGGTATCTACACGTGGAGTGGGCCATGAGACTTATTTTTGGATTCTGTCAGAACTTGGTTTTTGCTTGGTTTTGTTTTTGCTATAGGCATGTGTGCTTACCAGAGAGAGAAAGAGAAAATGAGAAATCACCCCCAAGGGGGATGACCACTCTACAATTCTTTCTCCTCCATTCTTGTCTTGGGGTTTGGGGAGTGCTTGAACATGCGACTATCATCCTTTCCTAGCCTAGGGTTCCAGAACTCCCTCCAAGCAGCCAGCCAGGTGGGGTCCAGCGCCACCTGTCAGCCTAATCAGAACTTCTTAGTAGAGGCTTATATGAAAAAGACAAAAAGAACTCTTGAATAAAGGAAAAAAAATAACTAGCTGACTTTTAAAAATATTAACTAAAAAAATTATAGCACATGAATTGGTCCTATTGGTATTAGCACAGGTAAAAAGGAAAGGGTAATTGTCAATGGTAACACCTGAAGTAAAAGATGTCTGGTTAATCTGGCTATTCTTCATGTGCCTAGCTGAGGGCTTTGTGTAGAAATGTATTTAAAATACGTGCATGAGTGAATGCATGTGGGCATGAATAAATGAATGATTCCGTGCAGACACTCAGATATAGACACCATAAGAAGGCCACTTACTGCCTCTGCACCGTCAAATAAGTTAAATATGTAATGTCTTATGCCAAGAATACTTCAAAAATAGCCCATGGAGTATTTGTACTGAAGTGTCTTGAGCAAAGTAAACCACACCTTGAGTAGGTGTCTCCTCTGAAAGACCAACATTGGTGCAACTTTCAGATCATGTGTATTTTTGCAATTTGTGTCAGGATTTTTTTCCCAGAATTATTTATTTATTTAATTTTATGCGTTACTATTATAGCTTTTAATTTGACCAGCAAGTCAGAGAGAGAGAAAGGAAAAGTGAGAAAACATGCCACCAGGTCCAAGACTCGAACCGCAGTCAGCCATGTGGATTGGTTTTTAAGCCACACCAAAGGGCCATAAGGAAGTCTCCTTGACTTATCCGCAACAACATAATGCCACCCCTCTTCTCACTGAATGCGTGCGTCTCCCCTTGAATCTAGATGGCCCTGTAACTTGCTTTGGCCATCAGAATGCCACAAAAATGATGTACCAGATTCAGGCCAGGTGCGACAGGCTTTCGGCTTGTTTGCCCTCTACTGGAAGATAACCCGGAGACTGCTGTGCTATGAAGAAGCCTGGGATGAAAATAACATGGAGAGAGAGGGGCCCCCATGGTAACCCCAGCCCAGCAAGCCCGCTGACTGTAGTCGCAGGGGACACCCTGCAAGGTCAGGGGAAGAGCGAGCCGTCTATCCACAGAATCGTGAGAAACACTGAGTGGCCGTAGTCACAGCTGGGTTTAGGGCAGTTTGCCGTCTAACAATAGCTGAGATACACTTACTCATGGCCACGAGGAAGCTCAAGGCCTGTGGTGGTGACGATCCTGCTCCAAGTCTAATTTCTTCGCTTCCAGAACTCTGGGAGCTGTGGACTCTACAGTACTCCTCTGCAGAGTAACAATAACTTGTTCATTATTGATAACATGTGACATGGTCTACCTGATTTCTCTGCATGGCCAGTAAGGGTGAAGATCCCTGCAGCCCCAACACCGGTCTGAAGCTGCCGGTGCCACAGTTCTCCAGCACAGCTGTCTGCCAGCTTTGGGGAGGGCGTGAAGCGGACCCAGCCAGCCTACTTCCTGCCCCGGGCTGACCCCTGGCACATCTGGCCTGCATTCAGAAGGAGTGACAGAAAGGCTTCTTCCAGTGGCCTCTCGTGTGGCTTCTGTAGTCATGGTGAGTGTAAAGAGACGCAGGAAATGACAAATGACTAATTTAAACCAGCTGTCAGCTCTGCCCCTTTTACTCCTTAAATTACCTGTTCAACAGATCCTCTTAGCTGTGAGATGGAGGGAGGCATGGTCCCAGAGTCAGTTATCACTGTAGCCCGGGGTGCTGGTAGCTGTGATGGAGGAGGAAGAACGGTGCGTCGAGGTAGAACCAGGCGGCACCGTAATAGCGGCAAGACGATGAGAACGAGGAGGGTGCCTTTGCTGAGCCCCTGCTGGGGCTGGACTGCGTCAAGCTCGTGAAACCACACGCACTACAACACATTTAAAACTTCGTCTTCATTTTAAAAGTCTTTGGAAACAAAGAAATGTAGGTTTACATTTCTGATCTGCCCCATCCGGATGACATGAATGTAACCTGAAAGACAGAATCACATCTCTGCCTCACAGGCATCTTTAGATAATTATTAGTGGGAAATGCTTGACTGCAAATAAACACACCATATATCATCTGTTACCATTATTCAGATAAGCTGGAGTATTTGCAGGACCTGTGACAAGTAGAGGTAACATTGTTTTTTTAGATTTATTTATTTATTTTATTTTGTCATTATTTGATTTGAGCAGAGAGAAAGCAAGGGAAAGTGAGAAAGCAAGCTGTCAGGCCCAGTACTCAGACTGCAGTCAGCCATGTGGGAGTCCTGCGCCTTAGCTACCACACCACCTGCCAGCCCCGGAGAGAGGTAACATTTTAATTGTTTCAAAACTCTTTCCTCCTACTCTATCTGCCAAACGAACCAAGTGGGTATCTACTCTCTTCCTATTCTCCTTCTCATCTATTTATGATCTCTTGGTAAAATAAGCAGAAAGATCTTCTCGTCATTCTCATACCTGCAAATTGCCTTGTGATAGGCAGTACCACCTGACTAAAGAATTGTTTCATCTGAAAGAATGAAACAAACTTGGGGCCAGGTAGTTAAAGCACTGGACTCCCACATGGCCGACTGAGGTTTGAGTATTGGAACTGGCAGCTTGTTTTCTCAATTTCCCTTTCTCTCTCTGTCTCTCTCTGGTCAAATTAAAAAAAACATGATAATATGGAGCTGCAGGTGCCATGGTGATTGAAGCAGCTGGACTCCCACATGGCTGACCGTGGTTAGAGCCCTGGACCTGGCAATTTGCTCTCGCATTTTCCTTCTCTCTCTCTCTGGTCAACTTGAAAAAAATAAAATAATGACAATGAATAAGATTAAGTAAAATAATTCTTTAAAAAAGAGAATAAACTTAAATAATTCTTATAAAAAGAATGAAACAAACTACAACCACTGGTATTGCTCAATAGCTTTTCTCAATAACAAACAAAACAGTCTCAGCTTTCTCAGACCCCCAAAACACTGGTGATAGAGAATTTTTTAAACATGTCTCTATGTAGATGACATTATTATTTTATGCACTGCCTTTCAAAATTACTTCTCCAATTATTTTTTGTCAAGGAAACACAATTTTTAGCTATCAACAAGAAAGTCCATATACAATACTATATTTGCCACTTTTTGAGACTCTAGATATATTTCAAAATGTAAAAGCAGTAATTAAGAAAATATAAACACAATTTTCAGGTTACTTGGTAAGGCTACTGAATTAAATAGAATATTTTTCCCTATCTCTTCCATTTGCATATTTAAAACTTATCATAGTCAAGACCTTTGGGAATTTAGGCTAAGAAAGCTCTTTTGTACTGTTCTCATGTCATCAGAAGGTACATTCTTAAAGGTTTATTTTTTAAAAATGTAGTATAATCAAAGTTTATCGTGATTCAAAACATTCTTCTGATGACTGGTTAGTCAACTTCCACCTGGCTTCTGCTCTGCAGAGGTATGATTCAAACCATGACATTTTCCCTAAGGTTAGAGTGAATGTGACTTTTTATATTTCAGTCTGCTTCCAGCAAAAGTGCAATTTTTACTGCAGAGCATTGTATTGAGTAGTGATGACAAAACAGCATGTTTCCAATTTAGACCCATTTTTCTATGATTTGGTACCCAAGCCTGGCTTTACAGTTCCAGAAACCTGGGAACAACATCTATCAAATTTATTTGGCAGTGCCTGCATGAGGACAGCTGCTTTAAGAACCAGTCACAGGGTCTCCCAAATGTTGGCAACAACCTCTCTCGAAAATTGCTCTCGAATCCGCGTCTCCCAGCTCTAAGTGGAGTACTTCTTTGAGGTGCTGAGGGTTTGCAGCTTGAAGCTCCTGGCTCGAAACTGGAACTCATTCATGGCTGAAATAAGACAAACCCTGAATGGAAATGAACATCTGTGTTACAACCAGTCTCCCAAATATAGGTGTTCTGGAACCCCATTTCAACTCAGCCCTCCTGTCACAGAGTTGGAAATGTCGTGGGTCTACGCAATCAGCCACTGCCTCCATGCCTGATTCCATAGAGTCAAAAAAGCCTTTCACTGTCTGAGGCGGGAAGCCAGCAGCCTAACTTCTGGGTTAGCGTTCCCATTATAGACGATAGGCAGAAAACTTAATTTGCAAGTTCAGTCCCATTTTCTATCACCTGCTTTTAATTGCTCTGTATTTGAAAGATTTGGGCATGCTTAGTTTTTCAAAAATGTAAATAGCTAAACCCCCCAAGGTAGGCTTAACTGGAAAATATTTTTTATAAAGAAAAATACAGTTAAAGCCTAACTTATTAACCTTAACTAATGGTTAAAGCCTTAGTAAAAGGTTTGTTTTATTGTGTTTTCAAAATTATTAGGTTTTCAGGTCCAGAATACAGACATTCACGCATGGAGACAGGCTCAAGTTTTTAAGTGTTTATTAGTTTCCTAATTTATCAGCATTTAATTATCTGATAAAGAGAAGCCAGAGCACTCTCTTGATCAGTGATCTGAATAGTACATGGATTTCAATTCAGCGTCCCTCTGAAACAGGCCAGTTTAAGGTTCAGCAGGATGGCAGCCATTTTGAAATTAAGAAAGGCCTCTAGGGAGAACCAGCTGACCAATTGCTGAGTCATGGAAGGTCTGTTGGAGAAATGGTCAGATGAGAAACCAGAAGTGGGCATTTGAAGGAATCAGGGTAATTACCCAGGGGATATCTATTGACTCTGACTGATGGTAATGAAGAATGATTTGCACATGCTCGTATTTTGCACCTATAAATACCGAGACCATGTCGCACTTTTCCACGCACTCGATGCTTTTGACTTTCTCACTGTAACCTATTACAGAATAAACTCCCTTCTCCTGCCTCTGCCCCTCGTTTCACTGACTGTGAGAAGAAGCAGCTGGACTTAGTTGATGGTAACACCTTTGCTTACAAACACTAAATTAATTTATATATTGAATCTGCAGTAGATGGACTTACGTGTCCTAAATTAAAGAGGAGAAAAGTTAATCACTTTAATAAGTAAAGTGATGCTTGACTAATCTGAAGCAATCAAATGGCCAGAATGACTGATGACATTGGATTTCAAATATGCCAGCTTATTTAGCATTTATTAGATTGGTAGAATGACAGGATTTATCATAGACAAAAAAGAATAAGGAAAAAATTTATGATCAGAGAGTAAAATGCTTTGTCATTTGAATTCAGAGAGGCTATCTTAAATCAATTAAAATAAAACAGAAATTAATTCTACCACTCTCCCTTGAAGAAACTACTCAAACACACCCATGCAATACAATTACATTTATTTAGATTTAGTGGCACTTTGGTGATTTACATGAATATTGTTTTGACCTTCTGAAAACATTTCAGTAGATTAAACCTTCACCCTCAAGAGCTATCAGTCTAGGGGGCCAGTAGGTAGCATGGTGGTAAAGGCACTGGGCTTCCCCATGGCTGGCTGCAGTCTCAGACCTAGAGGCTTGCTTTCTCTCACTCGCTCTCTCGCTCTCGCTCTCTCTCTCTCTCTCTCTCTCTCTGGTGAGTACATGTGCCCTATAGCAAATTTGAAAAATAATAAAAATAAGTAAAATAATTCTTTTAAAACAAGAGCTGTCACTCTAGAGATGAAATTATTATGAAAGACACAGAAGTGTCATAAAAATAAATACCTTGCCATGTATATTTAATCTTAAAGTCTGTTTAATAAATATTCTCAGTTTATTTTAAAAGAGATTATTGAGCCTCTTTTCATGGAATATTTATTTCTGTGTCCTTTGATCAAGAAATTAAAACTAAAACTAGGTAAAAAAAAAAAAAAAATACTTCAAGACGGCAGAACAACTCAGAGTTCAGAATTCAAGGCAGATACCCATAATGGCTAAGGACAAATTCAGTCAAAGTTCATGACGTCACTGCAGACAAGAGCCCAAACAGACTTCCTATTATTTAACCAATTATATAGACAAAGTCAAAACAGATTTTGAGGATGCTGTGTATTTTTCATCACTGGTACAGGCTAAACAAAAGACTCAGGTCTCAGGGACAGTCCATTACCTCCTCAAGATTATGGATTTCTCTTAGAGGCCGTAAGTTGGCAGTCAGGGTGAGCAGGTAGTTGTAAAGTCTCTGTCCTCAGATGGAGATGAATAATCCAGCCAGTCCCATTTTCTCTCACAACAACTCTCTATTAAGGAACAGGTCATTTATGACTATTATGAAAGAGATACCCTTGGCATAAATGTGAGCTTTCTGACCAATGGTATTTCATTAGTGTTCCACTCGACCCGACTGGGTACTGTAACTTCTGTTTCCCACCAAACTTCCCAGTGGAACCCTTTCTCCCAAGCCACCGTCTCCTGCTATTTTTATTAGTGAAAGACTCATGAAATCTAAGTTCACCCCAGCATTTCTGAAACTCCAATGTTCTTTATGGGAGTTGTTGTTTTCTTATCTACCTAAGAAACGTCAATGAACAACCTCCACCCTCCCCCTTTACTATGATAAGATACAGGACACCACTCTCTTCTCCCTCAAGGGTGACTCATTGCAGTTTAGAGAAGAGCGAAATCCTTTAAATATCGCAGACTCCGTAGTTCTCTGTGATGAGTTTACATCCATTGGTGGTGGTTCTTTTCCCGAAGTGCAGCGCCGTTTTTGTGTGGCTAAGAGAAATACCTGAGCCTGGGAAGTTTTATAACGAAGGCAGAGGTTTGTTTACAAACCCATAGCTCTGATAGCTGGAAAGTCCAAAGGCCTAGGCCTACAGCATGGCCAGTGGAAACAGTACAGCAGGTGTGTGTGGAGAGCGTCAGACAGCTGCCTCTTATAACAACCCGCTCTCGAGAATTCACTCCTCCCGTGGGAGCTAGAATTCACTGGTTCTAGTCACGAGACTGTTGCCACCACGTGCCATCACCATGAACCAATCTACCCACTAGGCCCCATCACCTCCCAGCATCAAAGTCCAAAGCATGAAACTGGGGTATGAACCATGATCCAAACCATAGCCACGGTGAGTCACCCCAGCTGCCCCAGCGTCCTGCCTGCAGTGGCTCCCATCAGCTCTTCCATCTTGTCAGCCCGACTTTTAAGCCGCTCCTGGAGAAGGTGGGAGGGTGTTCTCCTTCCGAGAACTGCTCCTAGGCCGGCAGCGTCTCACAGCTCAGCTGTTCTCTGGGCTGACCTAGGCCTCTAGAACTGCCCCCCGAGTCACCAGGGAGCACTGACAGAGGGGCACACTCCCGCCTCTGGGTCATCAGGAGATGGGACACCCCAGTTGCCATGGTCAGGTCTCTGCATGCCACCCTCCCATGCACATGGCACCCCTCCCCTGGAGAATTCAAGCAATATTCTCCACAGGCTCCTCGGGGTGGCCCAATCTCAGGACACATACACGAGAGCCTCAATGGCTAGCCTAGGATGGGTCACAGTCCCTACAAACTTGTGACTCTAAGTAGTGGCCTCGGGGTGGACAGTGCAAATCTGACCAGAAACTGCCACCTTGGTGCAGACGTCCCTAGGTCAGGGTTAGGCCTCCTGGTTAACTTCCTCTTATTTCAACAGAATCGCCCTTTGTGACTGACCTGTGAACTCCAAATAGGGTCTAATGCATTCTTTCTCAATCCCATTTGCGTTTCAGCATGGATTGTTCTGTTCTGAGTTTAAAATCTGCTCCTTGGTCATCTTATTGCTAACACTTCCATATGAACAAGGAGAGGAACTGAGCTAACGTGGATTCTGGGCAGCTCCCCTAAATCTTGCCAGTCTCAGCTTCCACTGAGTTCGGGATCACTGGAGCTGAGTTAATGGCAGGGAACTGATAATCTGCAGTCTTCTCTTTTAACTCTGGATCCCTTTGCCCTGCTGGTACTGATGATTTTTGAAATGCCCAGATTTTGAAGGCTGGTAACCCCTATTTTATAGGGTGTTTTTCAAAATGTGGGATTTTTCCTCATTGAAACATATCTGGAACATGCAGATCTTATTCTAAGACAAGTAGGTAAACTACTTCCTCACATTCATTCTTTTTTGGGGAGGGGAGTTCCAGGAGTAACAGCCTGCCTGTCTTCCTTTTCTAGGTAATTACAAGTTCAAGTTATCTAACCATTCTCAAGTGTTTCATTGAAACTTTGATTTGTGCAACTCTTTTTCTTTCTTTTTAATTTTTTTTAGGTTTGTTCCATAGGGTGCATGCACTTTCCAGAGAAAGACAGAGAGGGAAAGTGAGAAATCGCCCCCTTAGGGGCATGGCCATGCCACAATCCCTTCTTCATTCTCCTTTCAAGATTTTGGGCATGCGCACACATGTACCCAGCGTGATTTTCAAGCTGCCAAGTCCAGAACTCGAACCATGTTAGACAATGTAGGAGTCCAGCACCTTAACCACCATGCACCTTCTGGTCTGACTATCTATCTTTGTAACTTACCTAGACTCAAGTATTTCTGTTGAGCCACACAAAGAATTAAAACATCTTTTGCTTTATGTGTGTAGTATATGCATAGAAATTAGGTGGATAATATGCATATTACTCATGTCTTACCTATTATTGTTGTTCATGAGACATATTGGTTACGTTAGTCTTGCAGAAGTTCTAAAGAAATATAAATTTCAAGTTTCTATCAATTGCCATTTGCTTAGAAATTCAAGATTTTTCTAACAGTTCATCAATAATAACATCCATTATATAGGAGCCTATTACATAAAGAAGAACATTTTCCCCTAACATCTGTCTCCCAGATTGGGATTTTTGCCTAATGGATTGTATTCAATTTGGATGTTTATCAAATCTCACAAAGCTTAACTCTTACTTTAAAAAATGGTATAAGTATTAGCTTCTGAGGGAAATTGAATGAAACACTAAAGGAATTTTATTCTTGTAATATTCCTGCATGAGTCCCTAAATTAGAAACTGGAGTTACAGAGTAATTTGTAAATTATAAATACATTGTTTTACATTAAACATTTATATTTAATGTAGATGTTTACATTAAACATTAAAAGTGTTTAAATACTGTTACTACAAAATATAAGCTACTCTCCACATTTAAAGTAGGTTTAATTATAAAATAGTAAAACTGAAGAATGGTTTGTCTTAAGTTGCTGGTTCTTGAGAAAAGTCAAGTACTGGATAACACCTGGGTACTTTGCAGGCGACGTTTAGACAGCATCATTTGAAGCACCAGCTACACCAGGATGATAGCAAGACCCACCTGACAGTGCACCAAGGGTCAAATTGTATACTCAAGATTAAAAACTTCATAGCATATTTTGTCAAAAAAAATAATTGTCATGCCAGCTGGTGTTAAGGCAAGTAAATTCCCATAGCCAACCATATAGTTTGACTCCCAGATCCCGCAGCTTGAAAAATATGCTGAGTCCTGTTCACGTGTGTCCCAAACCCGGATTGGAAGGATAAATGGGGGAGAAGGGATTGTGATGTGACCATGCCCCATAAGGGTTACTCTCCCTCTGTCTCTCCAGTGAACACATGCACCTTCTATCAAACAAAAACCAAAAAATAGGAATTGTCTAATACTGAAAGGAAAAAGTTGAGATAGAAAAGACAGTTTGGGGACTGGGGTTCGTATTCCATTTGAATTCTGTCCTGCACTTAGCCCTGATAGTACGAAGGCTGAAGTCAGAATGGCAGGTTCAAATCCCAGCATGGTCACTGACCACTGTGGGACTTAAAAGATATCACTGATTGTTCTTGTACCCCAGTTTCTTCATCTCTTACAATACCTTCTTCAGAAATTCTAAAAGCTTGGTCCAGGCATGTCTTTGTTTTGTAACTCTCCTGCTGATTCTAATAAAAGACTGGGTTTGGAAGCACTGGTTTAGATCAAATCTAAGATTTTACAGTTATATTGGGACTGTACACTTCAAGCCCCTGTGTACTCAGACTAAATTTGATGCCTATATTTTCTATCCCTCACATTATATGATGCCTGCTATCTACATAGATGTATCTCAATATATATTGAGTCATTATGAGAACAGACATTTTTAAATTTGAGAATGAGCACGGACATGTATGAGCACAGGTGTACAGTACAGAGATAGCAATAGATATTGGTGTTTTTTTGGAAAAAGAATGATTTTATTTAAGTTTATTTACTTATTTATTTAAATTTGACCAGAGAAGGACATAGTAAGAGAAACTGAGAAAGCAAGCCACCAGGTCCGGGACTTGAACCATGGTTGGTCTTGGGAGAGTCCAGCACCCTTAACCACAATGCCACCTGCCAGCCCCAAAATAGGTACTGTTATGACAGGTCTCACCATTGCAGTACTCTACCCCAGCCACCCATTGTCCAAGATGACAGACACATGCCACTGTACCCAGCCTGTCCAAGTTGGTTTGGGATCCGCACCTGGACTTCCCACGTGGCCCGGCCTCATTCAGCAGTGCTCTACTGCCTATACCACCAAGACTGGGCCACTTCTAGTTTAAATACAGAGAAATAAAGCTTCAGAGAAATGAAGTGATAGACCTGATCAATGGCAGAATTGGGAAGGTTTTCCTTCACCTGGAACCTTTAGTGATACACTATCTCATGGTTTTAATGCCATATTTTCCATGTATGTGTACCTTTTTACGAGTCCTGTAATCTGTTACTTCCAGGCAAGGAAATTCTCATACTTACGACATAATAATGTTCTAAATAGGATATTTTCTTTCATTTCTACACAAGGATAACACAACTAAGTTGTTTCTGCTTCTGTAAAACTAAGTGATGACCATCTCCCTTGCACAGAGACACTCAGGCTAAGACTAATCTCTGTGAAGGTGGCAGGCCAAGTGCTAACAACTGAAATCAATAAAGAGAGATGAACTGTAGGCTTACCGGGATATTTCTTTTCTAATGGCCACATCTTTGCTTTTCCTATGAAAACCAGTCAAATTCAGCATATTATCCTTAGAAATTCTGTACTCTGAAATGTTGAGCTTATTTCGATAGGAATTCACCTTTGCTCTAGGTGGAAGCTCACGGCTCTTGGAGAAGTTCCCCTGTCTGGACCCTGGAGCATGGATTATTTACACTTGACTGTTATTTCTGTCTTCAACCTGTGAGTCAACAGTCACAGTTGACTTGGGTAGGCCTGCTCTGGTATAACTAGGGATGCTGTAGCCTGAACTAGCCTAATTTTAGAGCCTAGTAAATCCATCGAGTATAAAGAAAACTCTTCTGCAGGCTTGTCAGAAAGACAGGCTTGAGTTGACACTCAGCAGTTATGCAGCTCGGAGGTGGAGGTAATGGGGTCCTTCACTTGCACACTGCAGGGATAACTGGTCAACCATAAAGAAGAGTCAGCACCATGCAAAGTTTGATTGGGACCGATTTTATTTTATAACTGCGTTGTTGGGTATCTTATGGCAATGTAGAGTTCATCCAATAGTTTTGCATATTTAAAAAATTCCCAAAGCAATATTTTTTGTACACAACATCTTCTCAGTCAACTTTGAAGATGATTTATACCAGAGCCTCAAGGATGCAAGAACAATGAAGCAAACCTCAATGCCGGAGAGGTTTTCACAGGTGTCTGTCACCATGTTGAGCACAAAGCTCAATTTTCAGTCCTTTTAAACAGTTCTTCATCTAAAGCAAAAAGAATCAGCTTTGGAAAAGTTCAATTTTGAGCCCCTCCTGTGGCTTTTATGTAAAAAGGCTTTATGCATTTTAAGTCGTAGGACTCATGCGGTTCCTATTCGTGGTTGTTTTAGGCACTGCTATAAGCACTAAATCATACCAGGTTCAAGAAGTCTAGATTTTGGTATGTTATTATTAAGTGGTTCCCAAAATAATCTTATGGGACTTCTACTACCTGAAGGAGGGTGGCCTGACGTGTGTGCATTCAGCATGCACGATGGTTTAGTTTTGTCCTGTCCTGAAAACATATCATCCAGAAGGTGGATCTGTTAGCAGATCTCCATGGAGCTCTCATAGGAGACCTGAAATGACACAGAGATGAACAGACTCCCAGGGTCATCACATCAAAGAGGTAATCATTTGTGACTTCGCAACATTTCAAGATAAAAGATTGTTTATCTTCAGTTACTTCATTTAACCAAAACGTGGCTTGGAAAACAAAAATCCCTTTCTGGATAGAAAGAATTCTGTTACTATTGTTGTTCAGTAGCTTGTTTTATTCTTTTGGTATGTTTGTGTATCACATCCGGAGCTACAGATTTTCCACAGTGCTTTTCTGCCTCATTCAAGTATAATAAAAGTAGAAATCTAGAGAAGCTCTAAGGTTAAACAAACTGTACAGCATACAAAAAATTAACTTAATTTACAGACAGTCAAAAAGTATTGGCAATGCCCTTTATAAATCTTAGCAAAGATTCATCACAAAGAATATTACAATCTCCACATGTGGTCATCACCGTACAAATGCCGTTTAGGTACCTGTGACCCAGAACTGAGACTCTGTTGAACATACACGAGGATTCATTAGAATCAGCACTTTGGACCATACTCATTTCTTTCAGAGTAACAGTATTGTCAATACTAATCTAAGGTACAGGATTTTCTTATTGCATATTTATGGTGGCTGAGGCAGTTAGTTATAATACAATAATGCAATATCCACAATTATTTTAAATAAACAAAACCATATATCTCGTGCCAATAATATAAAGCATATATATTTTTCTAAAATCACACAGAACATTGCTACATACAGTTTTATGCAAATACTGAAAAACATGACCTTAAGGCATCTACCATAAGTGGCAGATGTGCATATTTATTTGAACTAAATTAGGCAAGAAAAAATATTGCACAAAATCCTATTATTTTCAAAATAAAATATGATTCTGTCTAAACACACGCAATTCCCTATTTCTCAACCAATTCACAATGGTAAGAGGTTTGTTCAACACCTTTCTGCCTCTTAAAACAGCTTTAAGGAGCATCAGGCTAACAATATCTCTGGGCTTGACACAGGAAATAGATGAGCACTGATACAGGGTCTGTAAAACTATTTCTTACGTTAAGAAATGCTTGGGGGAAAATTCGCTTTGGGGATTCATTTTGTATCTCTAAATTTATATCCTGATTTACAAATGTCTTCTCAGATTCAGGGTCTTTCATGCCAACCAAAATGGAATTTGCATTAGAAAATGTATTCATGAAAATAATCAATCTTTTCCTGGACATCTGAATTTCCTAGAAGAGAATGAAAATCTACTTCTTGTGAGAATAGTCACAGTTTCTTCCTCTTGAACAGGAGTCTATTTCTTCATCTTAGTTAACAAACAAGTAGTCCATTAGCATCCCTGGATCCTGTTATTAAGATACTAGAATCCTAGTACCTGTCATCTACAGCTTAATTTGAAAGAAAGAGACTGTTTCTAGAGAATGCTATCATCGAGATGAAAATAGTAAAACTCGGATTCCCATCAGCATGTACCCGACCCCTGTTATTCCTCTGCTGAGTAGTGGCCTCCCTAAGAACTACGTTTCATTGTTAAGTGCCCTGGGCTGCCTGGTCACCTGCCAGAGAGTCAGATACACCAGGACACTCAGCTTCTCAGTCTCTGAATCTGCCCTTGAATCATGTAGCAGCATTTTTATATTTAGCATAATTTTAAAAATTCATGAAATTAGAAATGGTACTATAAGTCTGTGCATAGAACATGTTTTAAACAGCCATAACAAGTATGTCTCTTGTTAGTCTTAGGCTAATAACTTCTAAGCAAGATGTGTTATCATTATTATTATTATTATTATTATTGTAACAGAGATTTGCCATTTCATTTTCTTTAATTGGCTCCTTCAGAGTGGGGACGGTGTCAATCATTTTATTTCGTCACCCGCTTAGTTACAGTACCTTGCATATGATGGTGCAAAAATAAATATTTTCTAAATAAGTGAGCTATTAACTTTTAATTGAAAAATAATCATGCTATATTTGGTGCCATTCAAATGTTTGCTAATGCAGATAATCCTCAAAATACACCAAGTAGCAATGTGATCACTAAACAAAGCAGTGACTCCTAAATTCACACTGCTTCTCTGTCCCTCTGTTCCATCCTGAGATAGCATGGATGCAATACCAAAAGGCAAAAGAATAAAAGCCAGCATGGGATTCAGGAAGAATCATGGCTCAATTTAGAGACCATAAAAAAGACTGTATACCACAGCAAAAGGCCATTCGTTCATACAGTTTTGTTCAGAACAGGTATTGCTTCTGTGAAAAATAATTTCAAACAGCAAGGAGCTTACAAATATTTGGTTTAGTTACAATAGAAAATATGGCCACAGTAGAAAAGAAGGAAACACTTTCATTTGCTTAGCACAGAATTCACCCTAACGCCGCTTCATTCCCATATCTCCGCCATAACACTGGAGTCTAGTTTAAGAGCAGACTTTGACTACTTACTACTTGAACGCTTTCAAATACCAATATTTGCAACTAGCCTTCTGGGTTTTTATCAAGAATAACATGTAGCTTTTTTTTTCTGCTTTTGTTTTTAATGTGGAATAAAAGTTAATTTTGCATGTTAAAATAAGGCACAAATCCCTTTAGAATACCTTGAGAAAAGTTATGTCTTGAGTGGCTAAAAACCCTCAAAACAACACAGTATTATAGACAGTCTCTGGAGGTGACTGAAAGACAGGGGAAAAAAAAGGCAAAACAAAACAAAACAAAAACAAAAAACAGACTTCTGAGGCCGTAATGTTTACTAAGTAAAGACTAAATCCCAGAGATGCCCTGTGCTACACCCATAGTTATCTCGTTCTTCAGACAAGAAAAAAATACACCTACTTTACTTGAAAATTCATATTAAAAGGCTGCTTTACATTCTCCTTACAAAGTATGAAGCAGTGTTTGCCAAGGAGATTAACAACTAAAGTAACCTTTTTTCCTTCTCACTTAATACAGTTCTTTTGATTTATGGACTTCTATTATACACTCAGTAAATTGGAATTTTGTAATGAGCATTTAAAGGCAAAAACTGACTAGAACCTGGAGTCTTCTGTGTTTAAAAAAAGAAATAAGGATTAAACATTTTTTTTCCTTAACAAAGTGCATTCTTATAAGGAAAACAAGGTTTACCTTCTTTATAATCAAAAGTACATAATTTTTCCAAATAAAATATATTCACATAGATTCTGGAATGTAGTTAAAAAAAACTTAATAATTTTCTTTAAATTATTTAAAAATTGTCCTGAATAAATATTTTTGTTTCTAACACATCTCCTTCTATGATTTTAACTGAAATGAAATTCTTTTAGTAACTATTTTACAGTACAGTCTTGTTGGGGTTCTTAGATAGTTTCTCAAGTATTTTTTCTAAAAAATAATGAATGGGGCTGTATACAGTAGAGATTCTGAGAATACTAATAATAAATTAATCAAAACAAACTTTTACATATTTATTTTTTGCCTGATTTCACCTGTCAACCTAGCCTGTCATGAAGTATTGTGATTCTTTCTCAGATGAATTCCAAAGCTTACTGGTGAATTTGTGGGAGGAGAGACACATTTCCTACAAAGAAGTACCCCAGACAATTTCTGTAGATGCTCCCCTGCCTTACAGGAAGGGACTTCCTTCCAGAGTCTGTCATCTGGAATGGGGGAAAGAGCCACTGCAGTAGAGAACCCTGATCCACTACCTCACCTGGCCCTCAGGCCAACAGCTCTGGTCACAACTCACGTCAGTTAATAGTATGTCCCCCTGACACCTCATAATGACCACTGTACTTGATGCCTGTGGTTCCCTCCCCAGTCCCCCAACCCAGGTCTAATTATGAGAAGAGTATCAGACATATCCCAATGGGGACAGTCCGCCATACAGCTGACCAGCAGTCCTCATAACTGTCAAGACCATCAAAACCAAAGAAAGTCTAAGAAATTGTCACAGCCAAGAAGAGCCTCGGGAGACCTGACGACTACATGAGATGTGTTATCCTCGATGTGATCCTGGAACAGCAAGGGAACACTGGGAGAAAAGAAGGAAATCTGATTGAAGTGTGGACTATCGATATGGGTTCATATAACTGTCTTTGATATTTACCTATAAACCTAAAACTTCTGAAATACAAAGTCAATTATTTTTCAAAGTCGAGCTGATATGATATGAGGCAAGTTTGATAGAGAATTATTAGTTAAGGGGAAAAAAGACAGGAAAATGTTTCGTCATGACCGTTCCTGCTGTATTTGGCCTTCACTGGGTGGACCACGAGTGAGCAAAGGTGTGGAGAGACGGAAAATGTTGACAGTGTCCTGTATGTAAACAGCAGTCTTTTCCTTCACATTATAATTCAGCACTTCATCTATTTCACTGAGGGACAGGGAGAGGGAAATACACACCTTCCTACTTTGTTCAAAGCATGCCGTGGTGTCGTTATATAATCAAAGTACATATTTCCAAAGGAGAGCTTTTCAACCTTGAGAAAAAATGAATTTTGACCTCGATTCAATGAATAGAAAAAGGCATTATTGCTCTGCAGAATACTAATAACTTATCTTTTGACTTTAACATGTAATTTCATAAATTATTCCATTATGCTTAATATAGCTTGATGATTAAGGCAATTAGTGGATTAACAGTTTCATCCGTTTCAGGCTAGTTTTGATATCTCAATCAGTTCATGCTCAACTGGATTAGTATCGTAGCTGCTAGTTATGTGCAAGGATTATATAATGCATACTGAGTTTAAATAAAATGAGTTGGCATTAAGCACCAAACACTGGGCAATCGTATGTTCTGTACATACTTCCAACACACACACAGACGGGTACCTGATTTAAGAGCACAGTAGAACTCACTTTCCATTTAAAAAATCAATGGATAACATATATCCAGGAGGCGACCAACGGGGGGGGGGGGGGGGGGGGGGGGGGGGGGAGGAACGGGTGTCCCGAGTGAAAAAAAAAAAAATGTTTTTAAATAGTAGTAAGAGTTGTTATTCCTACAAATAATTCAGTTTATTATACAGATGCCGTGGACTCCAACGCGTCCCCCACGGGAGGGGGACACAGGGCGGCCCCTCGGTCCCCAGCTAAGCCCGGTTTCCACCTGTGTTTTCTTCCGAAACACGTGCGCCTGGCGCGCAGTCAGAGGCCATGTGACACAAGGACACCACTTCTTGGAGCAGCCCGGGGCCTTCTGGAGTCTCTTTGGCTTCTTTCCCTTCTCTCTCCCAAGGAACGGAGGTAGACGGGCGCCGGCCGAGGCCGGGCGGGAGCGGGGCGTCGCAGCTCCGGCTTAGTGTTTCCCTGGGCTCCACGTCCGCGCCGTCCCTTTGGGCAGCTCCGGGAGCCAGCAGGGCCTCCGACCCCGACTCTGCGGGCCCCTCCGCCCCGCTCGGGCCACCCGGGTCGCGGGCACCGAGCTGCTTCCCAGCGCACTCCTCTCTCAGGATGAACAGCGACTCCGCCAGGCCGCCCGAGGACACGCGCTTCCTGGGAGCCGCAGGGAGGTGGCCGCTGGGGGCGCTGTCGTCCTGCCCCAGGGGCCACTCGGCCTGGTCGCCAGAACCGCTGCAGAGCAGGGCCAGGTTGTTCTCACTGGGGGCATTGGATTTGTTCTGAAAGAAGAGGCAGCAGACTCAGAAAATGCTTTCAATTACAGTAATACTTCAGATTTTTCTTTCCTATCCTGAAATCAGGGTTACTATCTTTCAAGGCTGCGAACTTTGAAGTTCTGCCCAGAGGAAACAAGCATTATGGGGAGAACTTTGGTTTCTGTGTCTTTGCAACTGTCACCTCTCACGATAACCCATGCCAACTTCCGGAGTCCCTGACAGTCGGAATGGGGCAGCCACTACTTAGACTTCCACCTCTTGTGTTCTGAAAGCATTCCATTTGTTTAAAACATTATTCCTTTTTTAGCGATAAAAGGGGAAAATGATTTGAATACACTTACTAAAATTTTTTGAAAACCCAGAAATAAATAAATACACACACACACACACACACATGTATAATATATATTTAAAAGGTAGGAATATTTCCTGTTAAAAAAATTCCCCAGAGAAGGCAATTATAATAGATTACAAGAAAATATCCCTCCCGGAGAAAAGAGTTTCTATTAATGACAATAATCTCCAGAAGTGGGTTAGTGGATAAACCACCAGAAATTTTATTACTAGAAATAATTCTCAGTGATTCAATTTTACCCTATTTTTGAAGTTTCGACACTTGCCTATTTAGAGGTTAAATGTTTCTACCTACTAAGATTATAAGATCAGACAATCCCAGCAAGGGCAGGAATGTTTTCACTTCATTTTATGAGTGGAAAAATTAACTACCGTAGGTTTGTAATCAATATCTTCCATTGATCTAAAGAAATCCAAGCTCTTTGCAGCTGCCAGCTTCCCTTGATCCGAGCTATGTGTGCTCAGCGTGTCGAGGATCTCGCCTAACAGGTCCATCTCGCCAGAGTAAGGGATCTTTACTCTTGTCTCCTCCGAGTCATCGCTTTCATAAAAATAAGCAGGAGCTTCTTCACCGTCTTCAGAAGATAACCTGGAGAGAAATAAAACAGGTGGAAGAAGATGTATAACCATGAATGCTCCTTGTAAGCAACCTCTTATCAGGTACATTCGGTTAATGAGTTGAACCAAAGTGATATTCTGGAAAAACAACGAAATTGTTCCTAAGTTCAGGCCAGCCAGTGGCGCAGTGATTAGGCAGCTGGATCCCAAGGGACTCGGAAGTCTGAGAAATGCTAGCATGTGTGTGTGCGTGCCCAAGACCCCAAGAGGGAAATGGAGGAGAAGATACTGCGGTATGGGTGTGATTTCTCACTTTCCCTCTCTTTCTCCCTTTCTTTCTCCAGCAAGTACACACTCCCTATAACAAAAACTAAAAATAAATATGTATGTGTGTGTGTGTGTGTGTGTGTGTGTGTGTTTCAAGGCCAGATTCTTTACAGTGAGGTATATCCTAATTCAAATGCTGCAGGTGGTAAGTACATGCATTAAGAGCACACATGAACTTTATGGGAATTTATCACCCTGTAAGTATACGCATGCTTTCATACAGTTATTCTGTGGGCTTTGGAACTTTGACCTTGGAAATATTTCATTGAATACTTGGAACATTTGTTAAAGCCTAAGTTCACTTTCAATATTTTTATATGATTTTTCTTTTCTTTAGTTATTCATTTATTTTGGAAAAGAATATATATTCCTTCATATAACGGAGATATACTTAATGGAGAAGAAAGAACATCATTTTATCATCTCTGTGTTTTCGTTGTTGTTGTTGTTTTGTAGAGGTTTTTGCTATAGGGCCTGTGTGCTCAACAGAAAGACAGAGAGAGACAGAGAGACAGAAAGCGAAAAATCACCCTCCAGGGAAGATGGTCATGCCACAATCCCTTCTCCTCCGTTCTCTTGGGATCCTGGGCACGCACGCACACGCACCTGTCGTGAGTTTAAGCCACGGGGTCCAGAATTCAAACCACGGTTGACTACATAGGAGTCCAGTGACATAGACATTACACCAGCTGCTGGTCCTTCATGTTTGTTTGTTGGTTTGTTTTAAGACAAGTTCTCACTATGTTGCCCAGGTTGACAAAATCCTGCCTCAGCCTCCCAAGGAACTGGGATTAGAGGCATTGTCACTGTGCCCAGCCCCCATATATTTTCAAATAGTTAAAAAGTTAAGTAGATACTATTATTATTTCCTTATTTTATATTAAAATAAACACTTTGCAGCAGACTTAAATCCCCCCTCGTGCTCCAAATCGGTTTGTTTCAATGGACTGTCATCACTGCTCCTGATAACTCAAGCTGCCTCCTTTCAGCATGAGGACAGGAGTTTAATTCAGGAGGGCGCTCTCCCCTTTAGCACTCTCTCAGCTAACCCTGGAAAAGTTATTGTTTTCCAAAAGCGAGGTATTCAGGTCTACCTCACTTTGCCATCTCAAGATTTAAACCCCCATGACATTCCAAGGAGGATGAGTTCCTTTCCTTTTTTTTTTTTTTTTTGGAGAGGTTTTCACTACAGGGCGCCTGCGCTCGCCAGACAGACACAGAGAGACATAGAGACAGAAAGCGAGAAATCACCCCCCCAGGGGGGATGGTCACGCCACAATCCCTTCTCCTCCATTCTCCTCTCGGGATCTTGGGCAGGTTTAAGCCACTGGGTCTGGGACGCGAACCGCGGTCGACTACGTGGGAGTCCAGCGACATATCCATTACGCTAACTGCTGGTTCCCCACAAGTTCCTTTCCTGAAGAACATCACAAGGAAGCAACGTCCAAGCTCTGGAGCTGCACACTCGGACATACCCTTCCAGCCTAACGCTTCTCCCACCGAGCACACCAGTGGTAAGACCAGCACTCCTTACTTGCTTGCTCTTTCAATGTCGTCGTCGTCCTCGTCACACAGTGCACCATCGCAGCTCTTCAGAGGCCTTTTCAGGCGTGCCTAGAGAGAGAAATCGGTAATACGCTGGCTGGCACTGGTGGTTTAGAATAAACTCTCTTTAATAAATGTTAGAAGAACAATGGGACTTGATACAAACATGTTTAAAAGAAACACACAAAGTTTGTAGATATACCCCAATCACTTGGCAACCTGGGGCAGGAAGAAGAGGATGGAATCAGGTCACATCTATTTCCACACTGAGTAGCTCCTCAAATGAAAATAAAAACGTTAAAAATCACTGGATAGAAGACAGGTGCATAGTCACACAGTCTTTCAAACTGGTTTCAAAGACAACTTAGTGTCAGTCACACGCTTGTGCACTCGATCACCGAGTTTCAGCAATTAGCAGGACCCACCGACCTTGTTTACTTCTTCCATGAGACAGATACCCACATGTACACATGTGCCTTCCAAAGGCTGATCATGCTGTGGTCCACTTCCAGCCTCAGCCAGCCAGGACCGAGGGTGCACACCCACCGTGTTGGGGAGACCTCAGCAGGTGAGCCCCGCTTCCACTGCAGTATCTCATTTGGGGGAGTACTAGGACTGATTAATGACTTCTACTGTGGGTGGCTGGTCCCTCCCTTATGAATTCCCTCATCAACTTTTCACTTGATGGTCAGTATCCTGTAGCCACTGGCTAAACCAATTATGTCATTAGGGTCTTCAAAATTATGCTTTTACGGAGCTCTCCTATATTTACTTGTTGTCATTCTATACAGAAGAGCTTTGGACTATCCTAGGGGCCAGCAGTTAGCGTAATGGCTATGTTTCTGGACTCCCATGTAGTTGACCATGGTTCGAGTCCAAGATCCAGTGGCTCAAAACTCACGCCGGGAGTGTGTGCGTGTGTGCCCAAGATCCCAAGAGGAAACTGGAGGAGAAGGGATTGCGGCGTGGCCATCCCCCCCCCCCGGGGGGGGGTGATTTCTCACATTCTGTCTCTATGTCTCTCTCTGTCTTTCTGGCGAGCGCACGTGCCCTATAGCAAAAACCCCTTTCAAAAAAAAAAAAAAAAAAAAAAAGGAAAAGAAGAACTTTGGACTATCCTGAAATACAACGTGTGCAGGAAAGGTAGGATAGATCCCGAGTCTGACATTCTATTTCATAATTTTCAGAGTAACAGGTTAGAACCCAAACAACAGTTAAAGCGAGCCATGAGGGTTTCTGTTACTTACCATGATGATTTGTACATATCTGATGCAGTTCAACCTGCCACAGCTATTACTATTTTTGATAATAAACCTGCCCCATCTTTGAATTATACTCTGATTATAATTATATCATTCCCAAATGATCCATGCATAGTTTTTTCATAGTATGCATTTTCCATGAACTTTCTCAAGAAACTCCCCCACATCCCCATGTGGTTAATAAACTCTTACGTTACAAGTTTCTTTTTGTGTTCAAGAATAATCTTATATTATAGGATTAGCCCTATAGCACAGTAATTAAGTGTTAGGCATAGAAAGCTGGGTCTCTTGGGTCAGGCTGATGTGGTGGTTAAGGTGGCTGAATCCCACATGGCCAAATACATGGTTCAAGTCCCAGACCCAGTGGCTGGAGAGACATGCTGGGTACATGTGCATGCATGTCCAAAATCCCAAAAGGAGAGAGAAACAGGGGAGAAGGGATTGTGGTGTAACCATTCCCCATGGGGGAGGGGTGCTTTCTCACTTTATCTCTGGCAAGTGCATGCACCTTCTGGCAAAACTAGAAAAATAATAATGACCTAAGATCATTATGATCACAAATGGGGCACGGTTCAGGGAAAGTATAAGACTTTTAAATAAGGAAAAAATGTATTGCTGTCCTTTCAAAAAATGCTATGTGTTCCTTTCCAAGATTTTAATACCATATAGGTCTGCACCATTCTTAGTCTCGGATTATTCTACAGCTCTGTAGAGCTAGGAGTTAAGCTGTGAAAAAACAATGGCATGCAAACCCTCCTTGTTCATGGAGATGCAAGTGAACTTGGTCTGGTGGAGACACAGCTGTCTACATGGGGGGCATAGTGGATTTTGTATATATTGGCACCCGCATATCACTATTCCTGTGTCTGTCCTTTGGTTTGTCCTTTATACCATCTTACTAGTTCCTTCATTAGTAAAATATAAGTAACAATCTTACTCTGCAGTATAAAAATATTCTTTAGGGGACCAGCAGTTGGCATAATGGCTATGTCACTGGACTCTCATGTAGTCAACTGCAGTTCAAATCCCAGACCTGGTGGCTTAAACTCATGTCAGGTGCATGTGTGTATGTGCCCAAAATCCCAAGAGGAGAATGGAAAAGGGATTGCAGCATGGCCATCCCCCCTGGTGGGTGCTTTCTCGCTTTCTGTCTCTCTCTTGTATTTCTGGTGAGCACACACACTCTATAACAAAATCTTTCAAAAAAATGTTAAAAAAATAGTATTCTTTAGAGTAAGTATTTAAATGTTTCCTGAATAAATTAACATGTGCATATGTGGTAGGTAGTTTGTTGAGTATGTACTAAAGGAATCGCACAACTGATAAGAAAATATATACTGCAAAGAAGAAAGTACTATATTATTCCATTGACAAAAGTACTTTTAGTGTCCACAGATGCAGAAAAGCATTCTACTCATTCATTCATTCAACAAAGATTAAAGAAATATCTTCTCTGTGCCAGGCACTGGGCTACATGCCAGTGTACAATAACAGCTCAGAACAAGGCTCCCTGCCTTCATGGCTGTTACATTCTAATACGTGAGATGTTAATTAACTCAGTCATCATACAAACTGTGACTGTCATTAATTCGTACTGAGCTATGATTGCCATGAAAGCACTAAAGGAATTTGACCCAGTCCAGGAGGTCAAGGGAAGTCTCTCCCTGAAAGATGTTTGTTGAGCCCTGATAGTAACTGCTAGGTCGGAGAGGAGTAGTCACCCCATGTTCAACTGTCCTGTGGTGGGACGGTGGCGGCAAAGGTAAGGGGATGAACCGTAATCACTGGTGCAGGGCGAGTGAGAGCTCGTGCTGGTCTACAAGATTCTCTAAGGGGCCCATTCAATCTTGCAGTTACCCCTTTGATCACTAGATGGCAGCCATATACTAAGAAAACAAGACTGGAGCAATTCATATTTCTGGGGGCGGGGCTGGCGGGTCCTAAATTGCTGGAGGAAATCAGACATCTAGCAGGAAATTGGGGGAGATGAGAACATGGGGGGGGGGCGGTGTCAGGCAAGGGACAGACCTCGAACGTGCAGATTCTGATCATGGAGGACAAGAGAAGCCACTGAGGCAACACGTCTTTGCTGAGAGACTATGAAAGCTGCCACAGTTGCCCCTTGCAAGTACGACAGTAGTCACATCTCACTTCTCCTCCAGTTTTAGCATCTCTTCATTCCACAAACAACCAAGTGAAAAATGCCAAAATAATTTGTATCTATTTCCTTGACATGGGGGGCAGGAATCTGGATAGTGCTTTATCATGCAGTGATCCTCTCCCAGCCTTCTAGGGTCCTAGGATCCTTGATGCCCATGCGCCCAGCATGTTCAGGGTAACCCAGAACCTGAGTCCCAGCCTGCCCATAGGGCTCTGGTGTCCACAGCAGCAGTTAAAAATAAGATAGGAAGTGAATGTTACATGTCCTCAATCAGACTCACACCAGGTTGTAAACACACAGAATTGTAAAAGAAAATATTGCTCCTCCCCAAACGTACACGTCTATTTTATCTGCAAATGCATGAAGCAAATCCTCACGTAACAAGGGATGCTTGCTGAAAACGGGGGGGAGGGGGAATACTAAATTAATGAAAACGAAAGGTTATCAGCATGGAATGAAATTTACTAGAGAACATATCCGACTAGAGAAGTCGACCCTAAGCTAGAAAATGAGTGAAGTGAAAGAAACGGACTGGGAAGGATGAGATGGAAAAACATTTTGTAGGAAGAAACAAGAACGTAAGAAAACAGACACGGATAGTAACTGAGGTAAAAAGACGAAGTCCCAAAACCCCAGACCTTCATATGTAAAGTGACCTCATGAAATAGTTTGGTCTAGCTACAAGAAACAAAAGGAAATGTTTCCTTTCTTTTCACTCCCGTGGTTTCCAGAAAGTACATGAGAAACAAAATGATGAAAATCCTCCTGGGGCATGAAGGCGCAGGCTAAACTAGTAGTTAACTTTTTGATCACTAGATGGCAGACAATTACTGATATGCTTGGCCAGTTTAAACTGGGTGTGGGGGTGGGGGGGTTGGTGAGGCATGGAATGAGTGATGTGCATAAATAAATGGGAAAGTACAAGTTTGTTTCTTTGTTTTTTTCTTGTTTTAGGTTTTTGCCATAGGGCACGTGTACTCACTGGAGAGACAGAAACAAAGAAAGGGAAAGTGAGAAACCACCCCCCTAGAGAGGATGGCCATACCGCAATCCCTCCTCATTCTCCTTGAGATTTTGGACACACACGTACATGTGTCCAGCGTGATTCTCAAGCTGCTGGGTCCAGGACTCAAACCAGAGTTAGCCATGTGTGAATCTAGAGCCTTAACCACCATGCCACCTGCTGGCCCCAGGAAAATATGTTTTAAAGGTTCTTAAGTTTTCTTCAAATTGACAGATAAAATTATATGTATTTATTGTGTATGTGATTTTTGAAATATAAATACATTATGGAATGGGTATTTCTAGTTAACAAATATGTCACATAATGATCACTTCTGTGGTGAGCACATTTAATATCTAGTCTTCATAATTTTCAAGAATGCAATGTATCATCATCAACTGCAGTCCCCTTGCTGTGCAGTAGATCCCTATAATGCACCCCTCCTATCTCACTGTCATTAGGTATGCACCTATTAACATCTCATAGGCCCCTGTGCCCACCCACCTCACCTCTGGGAGCCACCACTGAGCTCTCTACTTCTGAGTGAGCAACGCTTTTAGATTCCTCAAGAGTGAGATCATGTAGTATTTGTCTTTCTGTGCCTGGCTTATTTCACTGAGCTTAATGGCCCACAGGTTCATCCATGTTGTTACAAATTATGGGATGTCCTTTTATGGCTGCATAGTATTCCACTGAGTATACAGATGGTCTCTGACTTACAGTGGATTCAATTGCAAGTTTTCACTTGTCAAAGGCATGAAAGCAATACGTATTCAGTAGAAACTGTATTTCGAGCACTATAAAACAATTCCTATTTTTAGTACAGAATTCAAACAACATACATGTATACTCAACACTTTATTACAAATAGGCTTTGTGTTAGATGATGAATAGAAGTGGAGAATGTAAGCATATTTGTCACAGTCCTGATCTTAGAGGAAAAGCTTTCAAGTTGTACTTGAGTATGATGTTAGCGGTCAGTTGTTGGGCTTTCATTGTGTTGAGGAACTTTCTTCTTTGCCTAATTTGTTAAGCATTCTCATTATGAAAGGATGTTGAATTTTGCTAAATCCTTTTTCTAAAATTTTTTTTATAAGCAAGATTGAGAAAAAGAGGAAGAGACAAACAGACACAGGGATCCCAACATGACCTTGTCATGCTATGATTCTCCCCTCAGCTTTCCAGACAGCCAGGAACATGTGAGCACACACCAGGGTGTGCTCAGGTTAACCCAGGATCTGAACCCCAAACCCTCCCGCATGGTTCCAGTATCTCAAAGTGGTGCCCTGATACCTGAATCAACATGGCTGGGCCTGTCAAATGCTTTTCTGCATTTACTGAAATTATCATATGGTTTTGTTCTTTATCTTGTTAATGTCATGTTCACGTTTATTGATTTGTGTAGGTTGAACCATCCTTGCACACCTGGGATCAATGCCACTTGAGGGTAATGAATCTTTTTTTTTATTATTAACAAAGCAAAAATTATAGACCTTCTTTTAACAGAAAACTTTAAATTCTTTTGTCTGTGAAATGTTTCATCCTGTGCCCCTCACACCCACTCTAAAAAAATGAATAATCCAATTTAAAAATGAGCAAATGAACTGAATAGATGACTTTCCAAGGAAGACTTACAAATGACCCAAAGGCACATGAATGATCTATTTTATTTGCTGTTGAATTCTATTTGCCAGAATTTGTTGGTGATTTCTGAACCTATGTTCATCAGGAATATTAACATGCACTTTGTGTGTGTGTATGTGTGTGTGTGTGTGTGTGTGTGTCTTTTTCATCTCTGATTTTGAGTTCTCTTGTTACTTAGTCTAGCTAAAAGCATGTTGATTTTATCTTTTCAAACCAACTCTTAATTTCATGGATCTTTTATATTGTTTTTCTAGGATATAGTTCACTTATTTTTGCTCTCACATTTATTATCTTCTTCCTTCTACTAGTTTTTGGGGTTCTTTTTATGTTTTTCTAGTTCTTTAAGGTGCAATGTTAGGTTATTTATTTGAGATCTTTCTTATTTGTTGATGCAAGTGTCTATTGCTATAAATTATCTCTTAGAGTTGCTTGTGCCACATCCCATAATATTGATATGCTGTGCTTCCATTTTCATTTGTCTCAGGAAATGTTTTTATTTACCTTTCAATTTCTTCATTGACCCATTGGTTAATTAATAAGTCCTGAGAGACTCAAAAGGAATGTCTGAGGACAAGTCTGAGAAAGACTTTCTAACATGGCAAGATTTAATCTCATTTCTAAAGCTTGTGTAGTTAAGAAAGACGCAGAATGCTAAAGCTCCAGGTAGGCAGAATGGGAAGGTGGAGACCCTGACAAAAGTTCTGAAAACAGAAACTCCGGTCAGGGCAGAGGGGAAAACTGGAAGGATTACCAGGGCATATGTTTGGCTAAGTCTGATGAATTTTGCTGAAGGACTGGCATTACTGGGTTAAGGAAATAAAGGTGTTACAGAAATTTCAAAATTATACTCCTGAATAAGTAAATGCTATGTGAGGCCAGGTCAGGATGGAGGATTCGGAAGTGGTTCCTCACGTCTGCGTTCCTGCTACCAATACCCCTGTCTTCAGCAAACTCAGATTAACTTTCTTTACGACCACTCGACTCTTACCTGACACGTGCTCCCTTTTAAAGGCAGTGTTTCAAGCACATTCCTATTTTATCAAGTCCTCAAGACCATGAACCTTATTTTTTTTAAATATGTTTTGCTTCCAAGTCTACTTCTATTTGAAATGTAGAAGCTGTAAGAGAATGTCACTCTCATCCTAACCATGAAAAAAAATGCGAACAATTAAAAAATAACAATCTTTCTTGAGCCCACCAGGAAGCCAAGTCATAAGACAATCGAGTAACTGAACCCCACATATCACACGCCCCTCCAAAGACAGGCTGGAGACCAGATCGAGTTCGTCACTGGCGAAGCACAAGCAGAGGCAGCTGCCACAGGAGGGACCGAGGAGAAATCTGCTACGATTTTAACAAAGATTTAAAAGCCAAGGATGGGTTCACATGTCAGTTTGGAACAGCTGGGAGTCTCAAAGAAAGGAGGAGCTTGCACTTGTGAGCTCTTTCCATGTATAAATTCCTGTAATTTTATTCTAAATCAGGCGACCTTATCAGCTGGTGCTCTGAGAGGGCTTGGGGGCAAGACAGGACGCTGAAAGAGCTTTCCTCGGTGGTTCAGGCCTGCAGGACCTGACAGGCTGCTGCCAGGGGACAGGCATGAAGTCCCGCTTACTTTTCTAGAACATTCATTTATGTGAAATGAAAGCCTTACACTGCTAGCAAACTCGCTCATTTCCAAGATTTCTGGGGGAAGCACAGAAGCACAAGCTCCCTCTGCTCCACGGCAGGACAGAAATGCGTAGGCACAGCACCCTGCAATGATTTCAGAGGTCCATCACCACTGGGGCGGGGCAGGGCAGGGCACCCTCGACGTCCAAGACTTAAGAAAGGCAGGTAGAAGGAAGTCTGTCTGCCCTGGGGAGAAAGCCCTTTTGTGGGGGAAACATGGCCTGCATGAGCCTGAAACTGGACCAGAGCACGGGATACCCATAAACCGAGACCAAGTAACTAGCAGCAGAAGTTGACTGCTGGGGAGGGACAGGAAGGCTGAGACAGACCTCGCCCTGTGGGCGTGCGGGCGTGTGTACGGAAACTGCCGATAGCTCAGGGTGGTGCAGGGAGGCTGAGAAACTCCCAGGACCTGTCCCACACGCCTTCTGCCCGAAGCACAAGACAAAAGCATCCCCCTGCAGGTAACGACGCAGATGGGAGCCAGGTTCAGTCCACCTTCAGATTGTTCAGCCTCTCGCTAATAACATTATAAGACGAGCCCTGTCGTTCCTGGGTATAGATAATATTTCATTCTTTTTACGTGTGAGATCTAGTATTTGAGAACTATAAAACCAAAAACTTTTTTGAAAAAAGGACAAATATGTGAAAAAACACAATGACAACAGAGAGATGGAGTCTATAAAAATTGAATCAAGTGGAAACAGAAGAAATTTTTAAAAAGACCTGATATAAGAATTCTTTTGATGGGCTCATCAGTAGATTGAGGGTCAGTAAACTTTAGGACAGGTAAATAGAAATAATCCAAACAAACACAAAGAGAAATGAAAGCAGGAAAAACTGAAACACAAAGAGCTGTCAACCAAAACCAGAATGGAGCATCCAAGAACTGACAGACGCTCACTGGGTCTAACTCGATGCTCCGGCACAGTCAGTGTTTGCCGACTGTGCGGAGCACAGTTGCAGTTGATAGAATGGAAGCGGTATTTCCAATCACGTATGAAACTTTCAGCAAGCGTTGGAAGACCAAGTCCCGTCACTACACTAAGTGACCTCCACCACCACTCTACGGGTGGACGCAGTGCTCATTATTCTATAGACCAGCGCTAAGCACGTCGGAAAGTTGCTCAAGGTCCCACGCCACCCAAGTGGCAGAGGCTGAGTCTGGCTCCACTGTGTTGTGCTAGAAAGTCTGGGATCCTCACAACCACATGCGGTCTTTCTACCAGAGACGAGGGTTAGGACGTCAGGATGAGTGAGTGTAAGGGCCACTGAAGGAAAGTCTTTCTGGATTTGTAAATGATGCTCCTCAGTAAGTTAAGAGGAAGTAAGTGATCTTGAAAAGTACCGACTGCTGGCCCGGCACCTAGGCGCTGTTCAGGAGAGGGACATGACTCTGAAAGCTGTAAACCCGCACACCCAGTCGATACTCGGTTCTTGTTAAATTACTCTCCAATCTGATGTATCCACAGATACATCTGTCCACGTCGCACCACTAGTGACATTATTGCATCTGATTTTAACTAATATGGAGTCTGTCCTAGAATTTTACTAAAGAAATCCCCACATTAGATTTTAGAGACAGAATTTCAGAATGCAGAACTGATACAGAATCTTCTTCTTAAATACAGATTACGAAGTTTTGCTTGACAAAATACTGTATCCGAATCTTTCTAGAAATACAGCACTGGAGAATTCATTTCCTTTTTTTAAAAAATAATTATTTTATTTAATTTTATTTATTCATTCATTAATTTTAATTGGACCAGAGAAAGAGAGAAAGTGTGAAAGCAAGCCGTCAGATCCAGGACTTGAACCATGGTCAGCCATGTGGGAGTGTCTAGCGCCTTAACCACCATGCCACCTGCTGGTCCCGACAGAATTCATTTCTTAAATTTCGATGAGAGGGAATATAAAAAACCATCCAGGGAATATCTGTCCCAGGTGTTCCCAAGGACCTGTCAGTTACTGAGGTAGGTTAACAGGGAGGAAGAAGGCCATGTCTGCTCAGGGCTCTCAACAGCCAACTCTGTTTACATGCAACATGGCTGCAAATATTTTTAAGCATGAATTACTAAGTAAATATTAAGTGTACTTAAGTACTTTTAATTATTCATATGCCCAGTAATTATATTAACTATATATATTTATTGTTTCATTATTTTTATTTGGTCTTTACTGTTTGAAAAGGAGAAGTATACCAAAGATTTTACAGTAACTTTCTGGGACAGAGCGATTATTGATCAGTATGACTACAAGAAGTTTTATAAGACTAGGAAGTATTCTCAAAGCTAAATAAATAAATAAACCAGTAACCCTTTTGATAAATGGCAAGCTATTTGCAATTTCACTTTTGCTGACAGGCTCTCAATATTTCAACATTTGAAAAGGTTTCTTAAAACATGACAAGCTCGTTGTATTTTCAGTAAAACAGAATTTGATTTTTTTTTTTTTTGGAGAGATTTTTGCTATAGGGCATGTGCACTCTTCCAGACAGACAGAGAGAGACAGAGAGACAGAAAGCGAGAAATCACCCCCCCCAGGGGGGATGGCCACGCCGCAATCCCATTCTCCTCTCGGGATTTGGGCACGCACGCACATGCGCCCGGCGTGAGTTTTAAGCCACCGGGTCTGGGACTACAACTACGGACGACTACATGAGAGTCAAACGACATAGCCATTACGCTAACTGTTGGTCCCCAGAATTTGATTTTCTTCAGTAATATGAAGTCGACTTTACTGGCTGGGATAATTTAAAAATCAGTATTGATCAAAAGAACTTATTATTTCTAATGACCTTAATAAATTACGTTTTTAAAAAGGATATAACTAAGGATTTAAAACATCTGATAAGTAAAATAATCATAGCTGCATTTTATTTCTCAGGTTCACCCTATCAATATTTAACAAGCATAAATGTGTGTGTACATTTGGCATCCTACATGTAAGCAGATATAGTCTTAAAATGTTTTGTGTCAGGGCCGGCAGGTGGCATGGGGTTAAGATGCTGGACTCCCACCTGGCCAACCGAGGTTGAGTCTCAGACCTGGTAGCTCGCTTTCTCACTCTTGGTCTCTCTCTGGCCAAAGTGAATAATAATAAATAAAACTAAATAATTAATTCTTAAAAAAAATAGTTCAAAAACAAAGATTTTGTGCGTTGGGCCACCTGGTGGCGTGTTGGTTAAGGTGGCTGGATCTCACATAACTGACTGTGCAGTTTAAGTCCAGGACCCAGCAGCTTGAAAGACACACCAGGTGCATAAGCATGTGCACCCAAAATCCTGAGAGAAGAATGGAGAAGAAGGGATTGTGGGATGTCCATCCCCCTGGAGGTGGGGTGTGACTTCCCACTCTCCTTCCCTCTTTTCTCTTTCTAGTGAGTACACATCCCTGTAGCAACATTAAGAGAAAAATGTATTTTGTGTGTTGGATACAGCAATAGTCACAACAGACATGTCGATTACATTTTGGTCTCAGAATTAAATTATACTATTATTAAATGTGTTTGTTATAAATGTGGAAGGTACTGATAACAGGTAAAATGACCAGTATTACATTCAAATGTTAAGAAAACCATAAAGGACTTCCAGAGAAGGCTGTAAACACAATCGCTGCATTTTGTAATTGGTACGGGAACACAGGGTACTTTAGGAGATTTATAAATTATTCTAGTATTTGTTGTTAAGCATTAGGAAATGCCATGCCATATAGCAGCTATAAATCCAGCTCAGATGTATGATTTGTTTATACTCCTGTAGTTAGATATCCATCGAGCTTTCTGGCAATTTCTCTGTCTTGGGGCAGCAGTGGCCCCAGAAAGAAGAGATTGGCTTTTTCTTTCATCGACGCTAATTCTGATCTGTGACAAACTTTAAAAGCAGTTCTGCACACAAAAACTAGGGGGAAATCATCATGCCTTGATCCTAAGATGCCAGAGAGAAAGAAAATAAGAATTTGTTTACAAACACTGGGCACTTTTGGAAGAGAGAGAGAGAGAGAGAGAGAGAGAGAGAGAGAGAGCTGTTGATATTTTAATCAAAACCTTTACCCATTACAAAGGCAACAAAGAAAAAACCTTATAAAGTTAAACAGGACCAAAAAAGTGAGGGCAAATATGAATGATGTGATTACAGGTGTAAATTCTAGAGTGGTAACAGTCACTAGATTTACTTAGTGGAAAAATTGAGTACCTTTGTTTTTGCTGTGAGACCCTGTAATAACCAACACAGTCATTTGTGGCAATGAAGTTGAAGCATCAAATGTTTACATTAAAAAGGTACATGTCGAGTTTAAAGTACCTCAAAAATAGAGATGCTTTTTCACATGATAAAGATGATCCCCCATGACATCATTTTTAATACAGTAGTACTGTCCAGCAGAGCTAACCACTTTAAAAATGATCCCCCAGCCAGTAACTGAGAGGAGCTGGTCTGAATGACAGCTTTGATAGAGTAACTGATTTTACGATGAAATAGACACCTTGATGTGAATTCTGCTGTGTTTCTGAAATGTGCTACCTATTTTGAAATGTGCTACCTATTTTGTTTAGTGTTAACTCTTTTTTGAAAGAAAGTACTGTGTCAAGTCCACTAGAGGGTACCCTTGTAATCTCTGACTGACTCGGGGAGAGGTGCTGATTTAACTGTAATCAAATTTGACATGTTGGAAATTAATATTATTTCAACAGAGAAACAACAGGGACAATAACTTCCTTTCAAACTTACGTTATGGCCCTCAGATTTTTCCAAGTGTATTCAAAAGCGCAATTGTACAAACTACTGGCGTTAGGATCAATTAGACTAAATATACCTACGTCAGAGTGGCTTTGGATGGAGACTGCTAAAATGTGTTTTCATTTGGGCAGCATTTCTTCTGGGCATCTGTTTATAGAAGCTTGTTCACTTAACTTATTTCTAAATAGTTTTATCCTTTGAAGCTTTCCAACATATTTCTTTATCACATTAATCCAACATTTTAGCTTGATTATAAAATCACTCTCAGTATTGAGCCAAATTAAACAAAGTACTAAAATTACTACATAAAGTTTTTTTGCTTATCGTGATTTGTTTAAACGTATTGATGTTATTTTGTAAGATCTGGTTTACAAAATACGTATTCTTTCCAGTTATCAGTCTTCTTTCCCCCCTGTCTGGGTTGGTAACAATCGTCTTCCCCACCTTGTGTTTCACCATCACTTTTTTTCTTGGTCAGAAGTGAATGGCTACTTCCCAACAATGACTATGCCATTTCTTTACTGTCCAATAAAGCAAACCTATCCAATGGACTGTATTTTTCCAAAGATACCAACAAGTGTACTATTTTTCTGAAATCTATTATGACTCCAGGGCAAGAAATACAACTTTTAATTACATTCACTTTAATCCCAGAATCTATTGATTATTATGAATGCAAGTTTTTATCTTTTCTTACAAATTTCAAAGAGACAATTTCATTTGGAGTATTTTAAAATATGAGGCTTATTGTCTGTAAAACATAAACTATCTGACTGCTCATATTTTTAAATAGATGCTAACATATTAGGATTTCTTAAGTCCCTGTTCAACCATAATATGACTTTGAAATGCCTGACTTGCAAGTCTCTGCAGGCCAAAAAAAGTACATATAACTTCTGAGCATGTTTTTTAAAGGTGAAAGTGTGCTCCTCATCAATTACAAAATGAGCACATAACTGTTGTGTCATTTCCACAAAGTCATGAAAATGCTTTATAAACCTCTAATACATAAAGACTCAAAAAGATAGCAAACTCTCATTTTTTAAGTGTGCATCTCACCTTGCATAATGAGAACAAATGGAAAATCATATAAATCACATTTTATGGTAAAACATCTTTATTTGGACATCCAAAATATAACTAATTGTACCTTGAACTATTAGTCTGTCTGTGGCTATCTTTAAAAATAGAATAAATGTCCACCAGTTTAATAGTGTTTAGTCTTATTAGTAGAAATGTGACTATTAAACATATTTCTATTTGTAAACACTGTATTTGGGTTAAAGTCTTGACTATATTCCAAGTGTATTTATCAACAGGCACGCTGCTTTACAGTCTATTACCGTTGAAGGAATATCTTCCGTTCACATTTTCTCGTGCTGCTTTTACATAACTAATTGGATAGGCTGAAAATCTGAGTGGACTGCTGTTTGTGCCAGACATGAAACAGTTAAGAGTAATATGTGTGCCAGGGTTTTAATAGGGCTTAACAACAAAAAGCTTCAATCCTCCACTTTCGCTAGGTTTTGTTGCGGTGATTTTGCCTTGCTTAGGGCCATCCATCTGTTAATGTTGATCTGTACCGCAGCTAAGCTCTCAGGCTTGTTCACGCAGTATAGCTGGTGTGTGTGTGTGTGTGTGTGTGTGTGTGTGTGTGTGTGATGCAGACACACTGATACATACACACTGTAATTGCTAGACTAACCCAAGAATGGCTCATTTTAAAATGCAGTGGTATCTTGGATTTATAG
This sequence comes from Tupaia tana, assembly GCA_026018925.1. NCBI lineage: Eukaryota > Metazoa > Chordata > Mammalia > Scandentia > Tupaiidae > Tupaia > Tupaia tana. The sequence goes on along the minus strand of JAKSZU010000007.1, from coordinate 158,700,689 downwards.
AAATTTCTATTATTTAAAAGAAATTCTTATTCTTAGGAAATGCTAATAAATGTTTATAAGTAAAAATTTGTAGACACAATACCGGATGACAGACTTAATGTTTTAAATACTGTTCACTAAGACTTCAGTAGTCTGCTCTAAAATAAAATCGATGAAAGGAGGTGAGTCAGGATTAAACCTGTTCGGCACCATGACCACTGCCAGTATTCTCCAAGGACTCGACTGGCCCTGTTTTCAACAAAGCCAGAGGAGAATCCTGTCCCTGGAGCCCTGTTAGGCTGGGACTGCTGGTGGAACTGTCATCTTCACACAAAAGGGAAAAGGGTTGGGCTTTACAAATGTAGAGTCTAATTGGGAGATCTCCATGGCTATACCCTTGACATTTATTTAAGCCTCATCAATAAAACGGGAAATAACCATACTAATTAACAAACCAGCACACAAGCTACTATTTGTTGAGGGTGGGTCACAGATTCACAATCCAGTCCACAAAAGCTAAGTGATAGAGCGCATGCTTAAACAAGACACATTTAACATTTAGATGTTTGTTCTTTTCTACAGCACCCACATGATGGAACTCTGGTTATTATTATTTTTACATGCATTCTTGGAATTCAAATGACCATAAGCCCATTTTCATCTTTTGAACAACCGATGAAAACTTTCATTGCCAAGTCTATCTGGAAAGTTGGAAATGTGAAGTTCTTAAGATATTCAAATGGGCTAAGAATGGGATGAGTCACATCCATATTCTTTACATAGGTAACTCCACTCACAGTAAAATGAAATATGCGAGGTTGTATAAACTCATAAGCCAAGGGAGTTCTCAGAGCAATAAGCTGTACACTTCTCGAGTCACAGACTGGGATCTCCTGTCATTCCTATGTAGAATGACGATGAATAGACTGTAGGCTCCCCACCCTTTACTGACGTGTGGATTGTTGGGGACTCTGGACAGTAACCACCGAGGGAGGAGGAAGTCTGATGGGGCTGTTGCTGTGAAACAGCTGGAGTTCAAGAACCATGTGTATACACAGGTTGGCTGCCCATTGCTGAGCACCCGCCATATGGCAGGCATGTCCCAGATGTCACCTGAAGTGCCTACACCATCCTAGGAAATGACACGGCTTGTTATTTCACAAGCCTTACTTGAGGAGGCCAGTCCATAACCTACTGGTTAAGGATACCTGAATCCCACATGGACAACCGCTGCTGGAATTCCTGGTCTGGTCACTTGAAAAATACACTGTGTACCCCAAATCCAGACATGATGAAGAAACAGAGGAGAGGGGATTGTGGGATGACTACACTCCTTTGGAGAGAGCTTTCTCTCCCTCCATCTCTGTCTCTGGTGAGAGCACCCCTTTTCTGGCAATATGAAAAGGGAAAAAAAAAATAAAAGGAAGGAAAGGCTTAGGGATGTTCCGTTTTATTTCATGCTAAATGCCAGGACCTTTTTCAAGTCAAAGTCTGCGGGGTACACACTCTGCCAGGCGTCCGACGGCCCCTCTCCCACAGCTCCCCACAGCCGGGCCCAACAGCAGCCAGTAAGGGTGCACGTTCTGGAACGAGCCTGTCTTCTTCCCCAGTCCTACTGCACTACGTAATACCAGGAGGTCTTCGGGTGCCTTTCTTAACCTCACTGTTCACATGTTTCTAAATTTGGAAAATGGGAGTAACAGGTCTCATTCTGCTTGGATCGCTGGGAGTTCTAAATCAATCTTGTAACAAACATACCGTCTCGCTGTTCTCAAGACACTGTCCTTCCCCATGCTTTTCAGCTTCTCTAGTGAAATCTTTCTAGCTTTGCCATGAAGTTGTTCATAAGATTTTAATTCTAAAAATGGAGGTTTGGCAAACAGTAGTAAGAACATGAAAATTAGCTAGATCGCCAAATCCCAAAGGTCTCTACAGAATCTTGCTTTCATGTAATTAAATTCACCCTACGGCAAATCTTGCAAGAAAGAGGACCCAGCGCGTGGCTCTTTTAGGTGAGAGTCTAGTTCTCGCGTGGGGACGCTATCCAATTCCAGGTCAGTGAGCCCCACAGGAGGAAGAAACTAGTGTGTTTAAGTTTACTTCTGTCTCTAGCTCTTTTTATTTTTCTAAGTGACTCAACGGCTAGGAAATGAAGTTGTCTTTGCAATAGGTATTAACGAGCATGAACATTCCAAATAATGGAAACTGCACAAAACGAAATAAAGAAAAGTCCATTTCTGTCTCCTAAAATATGGATCCTTTACTAGAATGTTCACCCACGGACACTGAATCATCTATGGGTCTGCAACACCCCTGCCGTTTCCTGGTATTACTGTGTAACTCCTGAATAACTCAGAAAAGCCAAACAACACAACTTGGTGCATTTTGAATCACGTAGCTCTGTCTTCTCTTCCTTCTGGTTATTGAGAGAGGATGGGCCTTTCACAGCAACTCCTGACACTTATTTTCTCTCAGTCTTTAATCTTACCTAATTTAAATACATTTCAATCTTCTATGATTATTTGTCAGATATCAAATTATGTTTGGAACTAAGGAGGATATAAATGAATAAACATTAGTGTCTGTGATACTGACTGTTTAACGTAGATTTGGCCTTTAACCACAGTTACTCTCCTAGTAATACTTACTTAATTAAAAATCTTTTCACTTTTCTTTTTTTACTAGAGGGGATATGCACTTTCTAGAGAGTGAGCAAGCATCCCTGAGAGGGGCGTGGTCGCTTCACAGTCCGTTTCTCCATGCCGCTTCCTGTCAGTATTTTGGGAACAAACACATGAGCATGTCTGGTGCTTTGCAAGTCACCAGTCCAGGACTCCAACCACGGTCACCCATGTGGGATCCACCTCCCAACACACTGTTCAACCACTGTGCTACGGGACTGGCCCTTCTTGAAAATCTTAGTATGTTCAGATCTTACTATTACTACATTTGGAGAGTTAGGGATAAGAGAATTTACTGATTTGGTAATCATCACAAAATAATCTTCTCAGGGACCAGCAGACAGCATAATGGTTACTTTGCTGGACTTCCACGTAGTTGACCACAATTTGAATCCCGGACTTGGCGACTTAAAACTCACACCGGGCATGTGTGTGCACATGGGCAAAATCCTGAGAGGAGAATAGAGGAGGAGGAGTTGTGGCAAGGCCAACCCTACCGGGGGTGATTTCTTGCTTTCTCACTCTCTGTCTCTCTATGTCTCTCTGGGAAGTATATCTGCCCTATAGCAAAAATCTCTCTAAAAAAGATAAATAAATAAAATAATCTTCTCAGGGGCCAGCAGCAGGTGTCACAGTTACATCACTGGACTCTTGCATGGTTGACCACGGTTCTAGTCCCAGACCTGGTGGCTTGAAACTCATGCCAGGTGTGTGTGCATGTGTGCCCAAGATCCTGGGAGAAGAATAGAGAAGAGGGGATTGTGGCATGGCCATCCCTCCTGGGGAGTGATTTCTCACTTTCCCTCTCATTGTCTCTGTCTCTCTCTGGCAAGTACATGTACCCTAAGTCAAAAAACCTTTACAAAAATATTTAAAATAAAAATAATCTTCTCATAACTGTAGCATCAATTTTCTGTCTCTTCCATAATATACTATAGGTCATACTTTGATCAACTCATTCAGACCAGACCATCTCCAAAAAAGGTTACCAAGGAAACTTCTGCGATTTCAGACTGCGAGGAAAAGGCTACAGACCATGACTCAGCTCTCTCGATTGCTTCGCTCAATGTGCACAGTGTCCCCTGAGTTTACATTTTGTTCCTATGTGTGCCTCGACCCTCCTGTGAAAACTAAGCTAACGGCAGCCCACGAGGGTAAGCTGACCTTAAAATGATGTGCTTCCCATTTATAGTACAAGGATCCACACTCCAGGTGCTTAACGACATAGACTTAGTTTTGTTTGGATTTGCAAAGATGACTTTGGCAAATAGCGTTCTAAGGCAATCAGAAATAATATACGTCCTATGAGGTGTTATCGCCATCCTTAAATCCCTCCTCTGAGAGCCGCTCTCCCTTCCTCCTACACATACCCCTGTGCACTGGGATGTGCCCTCTCTCCCTTTCTCCTTTCTGGGTCCTTGGTAACAAGTGCTCTGTTTCTCTAGCTAGAGTTTACAGAGCCAAGAGCGAGGCCTAGTGCTGGTTCTTTGTCCCTTGACACAGATCTTGCAAGAGGGGTAGAGAAAAGCAGAGAAAGTGTTTCCAGAATGCACAAATGAACAAACATGCAAAGAGAAAAACAGGCTAGGCTAGGTGTGTGTGTGTGGGGGGGGGGAGCGTTGTGAGGGAGAGGAGGAAGAGGAAAGAGAAGGCAGCGAGACAGGAGGGGGGTGGGGGAGCTGATATTCCTTCCCCAACGGCTTTTCTCAGTGCCTAGTTTCCATCACACCAGAGGCCTACACATACCCCTATGCCCTGGGATGCTCTAAGGAACACCTGTACCCTTATGATAAATGTCCTAATATTGTCACATCATGTCTGTGTGAGCTTGCTAACATTATAGAATTAAAAAAGGAATTCAAACCAACCATAGGAAGACAATTTCAATTTCAATGTACTATGCTCTCTTTTATAAATAAGCTGCTGCTAGGAACTGGGTACCATCACAGAGTGGTTTAACTATAAACTCATGGAAGCAAAATTAAAATTCCAAGAAAGCATAGATTCCAGGAGCTTGGGAGAAAAATGAATAGTAGATAAGCAGCTGGGCCAGAGGTAGCATGGTGGTTAAGGCACCAGATTTCCACATGGCCTACTGTGGTTCAAGTCCTGGACCCAGTGACTTGAAAATTATGCCAGGTGCATGTCTGTGTGTGTGTGCCTGAAATCCTAAGAGGAGAATGGATTATGGCATGGCCATTCCCCCAGGAGGGTGACTTTTCACTCTCCTTCTCTCTGTCTCTGTCTCCTTTCTAGCAAGTAAGTGCACACACTTCATGGCAAAATTCTAAAATAAACAACAACAACAAAAAGAGTAGACAAGTAACAGGAAAGAATTGCCAGAGGGCCAAAAATCTAGCTCTTTCTTAAGTACACATGTGAATCTAAAACTAAACAAACTTCAAATACAAGCAAAACATTATATTAGAATAAATGCTGTTAGTTTACAAATAATCAGACATGTGAACTCTTACACCAATAACTGTTAAAATACATACAGATATATATACCTATTTATATAATGGGATGCATGCATAGAATGAAACATATACCTAGTATATATATGTTTTATATATATATATATATATATATATATATATATATACACACACACACACACACACACACACAAACAATGCTATTTAGACACTATCAATATTTGTATTATAATTCTAAATATATTGTTCATTTAACAAATTTTTATATACTAAGTAGGAAAATCATGTTAGAATTCTTGGGACCAGCAGTTGGCACAATGGCTATGTCACTGGACTCCCATGAAGTCGACTGCAGTTCAAGTCCTGAACCAGGTGGCTTAAATTCACGCCGGGCACGTGTACATGCATGAAAGCCCCAAAATGCTAACTAATGAATGCATATAGCTGGATCAATGATACTACAGTGGATGATGGCCTTGGTGATGCAGTGTGAGCACACAATGAGAGCAGCCTACTACCCTGAAGATTTTCTGGAATTTAATACCATTTATCAGTACGTACAGAGTGAGGGCTACAGTTCAGAACACCATGCTATATACTGGAAGTTTGCTGGGAGAGTAGTTTTAGGTGCTCTTACATAAAAGGTAACTGTGAGGTAATGAATATGCTAATTTGTTTGAGTGTATTAATCATTTCCCTGGGTACTTGGGAACTTCAGAAAGCTCAAGTAAAATGGAATTAAGGTACAAAATTATTTTGATGCAAAAAAAAAATTGAAATCTGAGCATTTTTTTAAAAGTTATTTCTTTTATGCCTGGTAGAGAATGCATGCATGAGAGACAGAGAAAGCAAGAGAGAGAGAGAAGCACCCTCGACAGACTTGCCACACCATGATCCCTCCCGGGGCCCTCTAGGGTCAGGGTCTTGGGCACGCACACACTTCATGTGCTTTCAAGCCACCCTGAGGATCCAAACCCAAGGGCAGCTGTGTGGTTTCCAGCGCTGCGGTTCGGTGTGCTGCAGACTGTACTACCTGGCCGGGCCACATGGCTTATTCATAATACCTATTTTTCTAATAACTTTTTGAAGACTTCTGTATATGTATATCAAAATTTCATGTTGGTACACCTTAAACATATATAATTAGAGTGGTCAACAGGTGGCATGTGTGATTAAAGGTGCTGGATTCTCACATGGTTGACCATGGTTTGAGTCCCAGACCTGGTGGCTCGCTTTCTCGCTTTCCCTTTCTCTCTCTCTCTATCTCTCTCTGGTCAAGTTAAAAAATACTAATAACAAAAGGAATTAAATAAAGAAATAATTCTTTTAAAAAACATAATTAGAAAAGGAAATGTGTGTAGGGATTAGCAGGAAAAAAACAGAAATCAGTAATATGTTTTATCAATAAATTATCATAGAAATGCTGTGATCGGTTAAAGGACAGTAAAATGAACAATTAAAATATGAGAAGCTGATAATATTCTCTTAATTTAAAAATTGCACTTAGGAGATATCTTTCTCCAATATAAATGTTTTCTTTTCATCTTAAAGAAATCTATAGGTAACAAAGATCTCATATTTTTTCACAAAAAATTCATTCATAATAGCAACGATAACCTAAATGTTCCAATAGTAATAGAGTAACCATTCCACAAACGCTTTTAAGATGTAAAGACTTGAGAACAGACAAGAACTGATCATGGCAGTAATGGGAGAAAACCCAGAAAAATCAACAGTAAATCCATTATTAATTTACAAGTTAATAAATGTTCTCCAGTTCATGGCAGTGACCAGAAAAGGTTTCCACACTTGTGGAATAATTATTGCATTGAAGGGTGAGTGTTAGGTCATACAATCAACATTCACTAACCACATCTATGGCAATTAAGCAATTCTAACATACAGAAATATCAACTTAATAAAGGGATAAATTGGAGGGGAAGCACTTAGTATATTACATGATATCATAGAATTTTATCGTTTGTTGTTGTTTTCCTATGTACCTGATACCTAGAAAGGTAGCTGGCACATAGCAGGTGCTAAATGACTGAAGGAATGGATTTTCTTCACAAAGGCCTAGGGTTTTAGTACAGCTTCACTTGCCCTTTCCCATTCTTAAAGACTGTTATGGCTTAAATGTTTGTCCCCTCCAAAATTTATGTAACTATATTAGGAGGAGGGACCTTAAAGAAGTCTTAAGCCATGAGGTCCCCCTTGATGGGTAGAATTGATACCACTGCAAAAGTTAGACCGCTTTGTTCTCTCTTGCCCTCTGCCTTCTGCTATGGGATGACATAGCAGGAAGGTTTTGGCCAGGAGTTACTGCCCTGATGTCCCAGCCTTCAGAATTGTGAGAAATGAATTTCTGCTCTTTATAAATTACCCAATCTCAGGTATTCTGATACAGCAGCACAAAACACTATGGCAAAGACACGCAGAAGCACTTGAAGGCTATCTTAGTCCTGCAGAGCCTAGCTTTCCAGGAAAGTTAACTGAGGACCACAGATGGATTTTTGTCTTCCTCTGCCACTAACCAAATGTGAGACTTAAGCTGAGTAATGTGGCCATTCCAGCTATTGACTTTCTCATCTGTAAACCCTGGCAACTGTAATAAACAAAGCTCTGCAGACATCCTGGTTCTATACTCTGGTAACTAACTGTAATTCACCCAGGAATGTTTTATAAAGCTAGCTATCTAGGGCCACTTAAAAAGTCATTTGGTGTATACATATCTTGCTTGGTTAAAACTTTCAGAACCATGCTTACAATACAAAATCAAAAACACATATAGCTATGATTCTGAAACTACCACTCAAGATAGTATTTTAAGCAGCATCAGGCTACAAGTCAAGCTTTTAAATATTTATAGCAAGTCAAAGATCTGACTTTAGGAAAAGGCAGCCATATACTAGTTCATGTACTAATTTCTGTAGGCTATTTGAACAATCCAGGTATGAGTTGCACATTGTTTTTGTAGTGAAGGATTTCCTGTTCCTTATCAGGCTATTTTCACTCTACGGTAACCACGCCTTTCATTGTTCTCCTCCCTCACTGGACTATGAGCTCTACGAGGACCTGTCTCGATGACGCATGTAGAGACTGATACCTGGCTTTCATTCTCACCCCCTGGAACCCTACCCAGATTCCACCTGCTCCTCTCTTTGGCCAATACTGCAGGTTTTCTCATCATACAATAAAAAAATGAATGAGTCCAGAACCGTTTCTAAATAACTCAATGGAATGATACAGTTTTAGAACACTGAGGCTCAAAAGGGATAAATAACCTTACCTGGGCAAGTTTATGCCTTTCTAGGTCTCCGCCCTTTTCATTGTGTGGTGTGTAAACTGGTGTATATTGTACAGAGCCAGAACAGCTTCCATAATCTTCCTCATTTTCCTACAAATAAAAACAAAGATAGTTATTTTTAAATACTCCTTTTGTTACTAAAGTTATTTGGTCACTAGATAAAGTATCTGATGCTCATGAAAATAACCAAACACACTTCAGCTACAAGTTTAAATAAGAAGAAAATGAATTTTTCTATAATGTGAACTAATCATTTCCCAAATAATCTCTATTATGAATAATTATTTAAATAAACTTTACATGAAGATAATTTGCTCTCCATCACTACACTGGAAGTTTTAAATAGTATGTTTTCTCCAAAGGTCAAAATTCAAAACATATCAAGTGATTGTAATATCTGCAAAGATATAATATGTAATCAAACCAAACAGACATAAATATCCATGTACCTGCCATATTCATAGATTCAAATACAAATCTCAGGACATCTTTTTTTATAAGCTAACAACCTTCTTCAATTTAAAGAAACTATTATAAGAGAGATTCTATGAAACCAAGCGTGAGCATTCCTGGCTTAATTCTACACCAAAAGTCTTTTAAGAATATTCTCAGCGTGAAGCAAGACTTCGATTGTGATATCAAGGCAATCAGCTTTATGAAAACATACATCCTGTTAGAGCATCTTTGAAGAGCTCCATAGCTCTGTGATAAAATATGCAAACAATAAAGAGATTATTCCGTGGATGCATATAAGGATGGCATATCACTGCCCGAGGGCTTGTTATGAAAAATACATTCTTGAACAAAGGGCTAAGCATATTTCACAAGTCATTAACAACACAGATCTCAGGTGATTTGTAAAGTGTAAGCTTCAAACTAACCCAAGAATCACGGTAACAGGAGAAACTAGGACACACCTTGTGTTTGAGTTTACTCTTCACTTCCTTTAGTCCCAGCTTTGCGTGATTTTTTGCCTAGAAAACAATAAGGAAAGCATCTTCCTCAGCATGGTTCTATTACACTTAAAGACCTGATTATACAAGAGCGCATTCATGAACACTGGGAACTACTCATATTATTGAGAAAAAGAACAGATGATAATCTAAAACTCTACTTTCGGGGATATCGTACCACCTGCAATTTTATTACGCCGAAATCCATTGGTGAAAACGTGATCAGTCTCTATTTGTCTACAAATACTGTACAAAGGCCAACATTTTGCTTACTTTGCTTCCTAAACTATAACGAACACAAAGCACATCAATTTGAAATTGGGGAAGGAGAAGAGAAACTCTATCATAGCAGCAAGTTATCTGACACAATAGTTGAGCTTTAAGAAATTCAGGTAACTTGGGGCCAGCAGGTAGTTTGGTGGTTAAGGCACTGGACTCCCACATGGCTTACCATGGTTTGAGTCCTGGATCTGGTAGCTAGCTTTCTCACTTTTTCTCTCTGTCTCTCTCTCTCTGGTCACATTAAAAAAAATAATAATAATAAATAAAATTAAATAACTCTTTTGAAAACAAAGAAACTCAGGTAACTTTATAAAACTTTCACTTTCATTTTTTAATTTTGATTCTTTATTCACATTTAATTGTTGTACATCAGTTTACAAAGCTTTTAAAGAGTGCTTTTATAAGCAGACATGGATTGTTTCATTAGCAAAGTCATCTAAATGTTATGACTATTTAATCCACAGTTTTTCCTGGCGAAAATGAAGTTATTTGACAGTTTAAAGGATATCCTCCTGTGTCACCAGGAACCTGGCCCCAGCATGTGAGTCCCTCAGGTCCTGCTGTGACTCCTGCCACCTAAAACTTAACTGAAGACCACGGGGGGGGGGGGGGGGGGGGGGGGGGGGGCCTTCGTAAGTCCTCAGCCTTTGTTCCACTGGTAATTCACACTCACAGTGGCCAGAGGGACAGAAGAGAGAAAAGGAATTCACGTTTATTAATTTTCTGTGTTTCCTAAATACTGGGCTGTGTGCTGGGAGCTCAGAGTGCACTCTCTCAGACATCACAACTGCACACGCCCCTCAGCAGACAAGACCGTGGGCGTGGGGCTCGGGTGCCAACCCCATTGCTCTGGAGCCTACCAAACAATCCTGTTTTCCCAAGCTGCTTCTAAGAAGAGTCAGTAAACATCTTTCCCAGCTCTTGAGGAGAAAGATCTTATCTTTCAGTTTTGCCTCATGTTCAATAAAGAAATAATTGTTTAGTTCAATACCTTTAGTTCAGTTCAAGACTTTCCTTGAGCATTTACTCTATGCCAGATAACTGTGGTGGCCACTTGAGATAGTAACAGGAAAGTAAGTAAAAAATAATCTGAAAAGCTATTACTAAATTATATCCCATGGTTCTTTAAAATTAATAAAACATTTTCACACTCATTACTTTATTTATAAAACCACTGAATCTATTTAAAAGGTCTATATTAATCTTCGTATTACCAGTAGGTAATAATGGATTATTTCCAAGGGAAAAGCAGAGCTTCTGCTCCTATCTCACGGGACTTGTGCCCATCTCTGCTCGGCTCACACTGGGACTTTAGGTCACCTGGTCATCCTCATCACACTAATCTTTTCAGATGCTCCTTAGAATACAGAGCTGAGGCTAGTGTCAACCTCGTCCACGGTTCTTTGAAACATCCAAACATCTGTTTGCTTTAGCACCTCCTTTGACCTCCTTCAGGCTACCTGAAAGGTGAAACACAGGTTTTCTCTATCCTTTCCAACTTGCCAAGCTGAAAATTAACTACACAAGTATTTTCTGCAGAAATGCACTAAGCTGTGGCTTTTACTAATGACTTAAAATGCAAAGACCTAACAAGAAAGATGACTTAGAAAACGTTTCAGCCAAATCAAATATGCACTTTACTCTGCTGTTATTCTTCATTTACAAGAGAGTGAGTGTGTGTGTGTGTGTGTGTGTCAACACTAGTTCTTTTTTTTTTTTTTTTTTTTTTTATGCCCTCTGTAAGTATGGGAAAACGTAAGCATTTAAAGCATAGAAAGAAGTCTAAGTGTGGGAAAAATGTGATACATACAAAATCATTGTATACTTGGACAATAATATATTTAGTACTTTGTAGTATGTTCAAAAGCATGGAGCAAAGTGATAGGAAGTAAGGGTATAAAAATAAACACAGGGACATTATGTGTCTTACTGCACCCAACCTACTCTCTGCTCCCCAAGAGGAGTACCAGGCCCAGCTCATGATAGATACTCTAGTCACCTGCTAAATAGTGAAACAGAAGCAGAAACATGGCTCCCTTTCTTGAAAAGTTTCCCACCATAGACAGTCAAGTTAAATAAATTCTATTATACTCACACAAAAGAAGTTGGGAGTTTTGTTCACAGCAATTTGTGGCTTAAAATGAAATTTTGGCAAACAGATTAAGAATATGAGCAGTCTGAAAAGACCAGTTTTAGGAATACATAATGAAGGTCATAAAATGACTTACATACCTGTCCCAAACCTTTTGATTCATGTCTGACATGATTGCAAGATAAATGATAAAAGTGATTAAGTGTATTCTAAAGACCTTAACTTGACTGAAATTTAGTTAGGGAGAAATCTTCCAATGAGCAGATTTTTAAAAATTACTCAATTAAGTTTAATTTTAAGTAATTAAAATTAATCAACTAATTTTAATTTGACCAGAGAGGGACAGAATGAGAGAGAATTAAGTTTAATTAAAATTAAGTAATTAAAATTAATCAACTAATTTTAATTTGACCAGAGAGGGACAGAGTGAGAGAGAACAAAAGAGACTGAAAGTAAGGAACCAAGCCACCAGGTCCGAGACTCAAACTGTGGTCAGCCATGTGGGAATAAGTGCCCTTACCACCATACCATCTGCCAGCCCTCAGAAATGAGCAGAATTTTTAACTTGAAACAAATGTATTCCCTGAAGAGAAAGGTTCAAAATAAAGTACTGATTAGAGGGACAAACTTTTCAATAAGGAGTGAAGTTTTCAACATGTTTTCTTTATCAACGTGACTTTATATAAAATATGCGTAAAATGAAGAAAACACACATTAGACAAAACTTCTCTAAACCCAGAGAAAACTTACAAGTGCTCATTACAGAAATTAGAAGAGATTCTGACTGTGAAACCTTTTTTTAGAATCTTAAATGAATATGAGAAACAGGCTCAACATCAGTTTTGTTTTTATATGTGCTATAGAAGCAGCTGTGTGCTATTTCATTGTGGGGAGAAAAAATCTCAAAATCAACCTACCAGAGAAAGTGATCTACCCAGAGGGTTTCTTAGAAAAGTTCTGGAACAGCCAAACAAAAGGCAGAGACTGAGATTTCTAAGCAGAATGATTACCTCCTTCTATTTCTGCTCTATGATGAGGCTTCAAACAGCTCAGGATTTTGGTATTGTATTTTTTAATCAACTCTTATTATAAAGTGTAATTTTTGAATTACATTTTTTAAGCAGAAAGAGTAGCTACATTTTATCACAACAGTAACCAAAACATGAACATAAATCCTAAACTTTCATTAGAATATATTTTATTACTAATTCAATAATATCATTTTTAAAAATTTAGTTTAATAATTAAATTTAATAAAATTTTATTTATTTATTTTAACTTGCTAAAGGACATATGTGGTCACCAGAAAGACAGAGACAGAAAGAGAGAGATTGAGAATGAGAAGGCAAGCCACCAGGTCCAGGATGTGAACCACAGTCGGGCATGTGGGGAGTCCAGCGCCTCAACCACCTCACCACCTGCTGGCCCCATCATTTCATTTTTCAGAAAGCAGTGGAAGAAAAATTCCTACAAAATAAAAACTACTTTTCAGAATAGTTTTAGAAGAACAGAATGATTTTATATGTGTGTGTATATAGAAGTACCTGCTGAACACTGACCGACTCACTTCCCTCTCCAAAAGCTGCCGGTGCAGTGTTAGACATCAACAAGCACAGACAGGACACCCGCTGAAACAGAGGGTCCTGCAGGTACTTGGTGTGGGGTTAGGGCTATTTTTTTTTTTCATGGAAACGAATGCCTGATCTAAGTCCTATGGGATGAAACGGTGTTTACCAGGTGGATTATTGGCAAAAATGGAGGTCCCAAGTAGTGGGAATGACTTGATCAAGAACTAAAAGGCAGAAGAGAATATCTTGTATTCATGAAATGAGTAGTAGCTAAGGATCTTCAGCGACATGAAAGATGCAGAAGGTGGGAGGACATGGAACAGGAGATAGAAGGGGCCAGGTCCTGAAAGAGCTTAGTGGTCCTAACAATGAGATTTTTATCTTATTATTTATTTACTGTTGTTGCTATTGCTATAATTTTAATATAAGCCACAGAGATTGAAGAACTTTAATTACAGAGAGTCAATGCACCTTTAAGGAAAAGATCTTGCTATTTTATTCTACTTAAGCCTTAAGTATACAATGAAAATTTAAAATATGCTATTAATTAAAAGTCTGATTTTATAAAATGGCATTTCCTCATGGACTGTTTCATGAATTGCTACACAAGTCTCCTGATAGTTTAGAAATAACATGAAGAGCCACTTCTAGATTATATCCTCTATGTGATGATATGACTGTAAAAGCTGAATTTACTTTGGTCAATATTAACTTTGAATCTTTTTTTCTTCCTAAAATTTACTTAAAAGAAAAATTTTAAAAATTATGAATTTACATGTCTATCATTTAAGAAAATGTTGCATAATTTTATCAACGGAATTATGTCTAACTACCAGAGGATGTATGTGCTCCCCAGAGAGACAGAGAGAGAGAGAGAGAGACCAAGAGAGAGGGAAAGGGAAAAAGTACTTCCCAAAGGGGCGTGGCCATGCCATAATCCCTTCTCCTCCATTTCTCCATTCAGTAAGAATCTGAGACACACGTGCACGCGCGCACGCGCACACACACACACACACACACACACAGTGTTTTTCAAGCCTGAGGGTCTGAGATGTGAACCACGGTTGCTCATGTTGGATCCAGTCCTCTTACCTACTAGGTTACAGGGCCAGGTCTACCAATAAAATTGTTAAATTTTAAAAGAAAACTTACAAATTTATATGCTGTGCGTACAGCGGGAGTTGCTTTGGTCATTGCTGTATTGAACAGAGCACCTCCTTTCTGTGAAATAAAACAGAAACATATTTCCAAAATCTTTTGGCCAAACTGTCTTAAAAAGCGACACATTAGTGGTAAAGAAAATAGTTTTATTCCCAAGTTAAACAAAAACTTATACAATTATTTTACATTTAGTGTTTTCTAGTTAGTATATATTATAATTTCAAGCAAAATTTCAACACTATATTCTTTCATTTGGGTGCTGCATCATTTAAAATTCATTTCATCTTTTAAGTTTAGGCAGACTTAAGCAATATGACCAGTAGTATGTACATATTTAAAGCTTAGTAAAAGAAGAAATACAGTATTTATTAACTATTTTACATTAGGCAATAAAGTCTCAATCTCTGGAAGAGAGTTTTATATTTTAAAAATCATATTAATAAGATTACATTTCCACAGATTATAAAATTCCCATCAAATTTAACTATTGCACTTAATTCTTTGTTCTAGAATTTAATATACGGTTACAATACAATCTTACTCTTTGTTTTTTTTTTTTTTTTGAGATATTTTTGCTAATAGGAAGTATGCACTCTACAGAGAGCGAGAGAGAGAAAAAGACAGAAAGCTAGAAATCACCCCCCAAGCAGGATGGCCATGCCACAGTCCTGCTTCCTCCATTCCCCTCTCAGAACTTTGGGCATGCACACACATGCACTCGGTGTGAGCTTCAAGCCACTGGGTTGGAGACTTGAACCACGGTTGGCTATGTGGGAGACCAGGGAGGTAACCACTATGCCATCTGCTGGCCCCCAAATCTCACTTTTTAAATGAGCCATTTAGGGGCCGGCAAGTGGCATGGGAGTTAAAGGTGCTGGACTCCCACATGGCCGACCATGGTTCAAGTCTCAGACCTGGTGGCTTGCTTTCTCACTTCCTCTCTCTCTCTCTCTGTGTCTCTCTGATCAAACTGGAAAATAGCAATGATAATAATAATAAATAAAGTTAAATAACTCTTTAAAAAATAAAAAATAAAAAATAAATGAGCCATTTACCTCTGGACAAAAACTTTCTATTTTAAAATTACCTTATGAATATCAACAAACTATAAAGCATTAAATAAGAATATTTAAAATGTGTGATGCTAAGTAACCATTTCAAACAGTGCAAATAAATAAATATAAACATGTTTTGTTAAACATTTCTTCATACACATTCGAGTGAAAAAAGAAGAAGCGTAAAAGGGTCACTCTTACCTTGACTGTGTGTACCCACTGTTGATAGGTCCTAGGGTTCCCTGAAATATAAAAAAATTAGATGCCAAAAATATTTAGAAATGCAAAGAACCTTGGGGGCACAAAAAAATTCTTCTACAGTTGTTAAGTACTAACATGAAGTAACAGCTAATTGTACGTCTATAGTCTTAGTTCTAAAAGCATCCTCTAGCCATAAATCTGTAAATATGAGTGCTATTACCCAAGGAAATGTGAACTAAATGCAGTTTTTAGATGACAGAGTCTCACAGTTATTAGAAAATCCAAAAACTGAGAAGAGCAGTTCTAATAAAATCTAGTAATCAACATAGTCTATTCTAAATATGATACTTTAATCAGTAAGATGGTCTTTGAAGACCAAAAGATACATAAAACTAATCTAGTCTTTCATACAACCGATTTCAGTTAGATTTCAACTACTTTCTTGCCTGTTCAAATGATTGAATACTCCTAAATTACAAGAATGAAGTCACCCTAAAAAGCCCAGGCCTGGGTTGGCCCTGCAGCCTAGTGGTTAGGGAAGTCCTTAAGAAAAAGCATACAGCTATAGGATAGGGAACTGTGGGACCACTGAAGTAGATTCCTGTTACAAATTTTAAAGGCTAATTGCCTCTTTAAATTATGAGTTAAGGTTATTATTTCTACAAAAATGATGAGACAAACACATTAGTCTTTGGTAATGTTTAAAAAGGGCTCTTTTTCATCCTAAAAATTAATTTGAATAAAAAAAACTCTTAGAATCCTTATTTTAAAATCACTGGATTATGGCAATCATAAGCATTATTAAAGACTTACTGTTGTTCTTGTTAGTAATTGGTTTTCACACACTCTAGGACAAAACATTTTTCTCACTTCTGCCAAGATTTTCATTTCAAAAGTATTTGTTTCAATTCCAGCTTTGTAATTATTTATAAAAATATACAAATTGGCTTACATTATTCGGTAAGGCCAGAAAAATGACACTAGAAACTAATAATAATTACTTACTACCTCTTTAAATTCCTTTAATAGCCTAGTCAGTAAAGAAAAAAGAAATAAATAAAAGACTAATCGGAGTGCATCAGGAAGTTAGTGAGAACACAAGTGCTGAGGAGTACCACACATACATAAAATCAGTCTGAAGCTAATTCTCCTTTTCAAAGTTTAGATAATTCAATATGAATTTAAGAGCTAGTTTTATTTTAAGTGAAAATAAATACCCTTGGTCCCTCAACATTCTTTAGCTGGTTCTTTACAGACCAACACTTCTCCCTACCTAACTGTATCTGTTCTACTGATGTGCTCTTTTATTACATTTTAATCTGCATGGTTGTTCATCCCTTTACATATTTCCTGATAAGCTTATTATTTTCCTTTTCAGTTAAGGTTGAATTCCTGCAAAGCTCGCGTGAAAATAATCAGGGATAAACTGACTATCTTCAACAGAATCTTTAAAAAGTATCCAGGGAAGATAGAAAATGTGCTTTTACTCACTTAATAAAAAAGACTTAGTAGTATTTTTGTTTCCTGAATGTTTTCTGATTAAGAAGATTTGTTATTATAAAAAGCAATATATTATAGTATTAAAGCAAGAGCTCGAAGCCAGATAAACACATGTAAAGTTCGGAACCTGGCTGCTACTAGCTGTGTTACCTTCGGCAAATCAGTGAGTTTAATGCCGGAAGGAAAAGGGGCTTCATCAAAGTACCTGCTCAGGTGTTGTGGGGATTAAATGAGATCATATCTTTAAAGGTCTCAGGAGAGTTTCTATCACACAATAATAAATGTGAACAGTTATCATAGATATTACTACTACTATGAAAATATAACACAAGCCAGGTTATTTCTTTGAGGAACAGGTCAACATTAATACAAAAACATATTCTTTTTTCTCAGAAGAATAGCTTTGATGCATGTGCACGTATGCACACACACACTCATGGAGATGTCCTAAGTAAGTACATATCTCTTAATTAGTAGTTTTAAAAACATTGCTAATTTTTATTAATTTTTCATCCTTTTATCTCAAATTCTAGTAGATGTTGACTTATTTTCTTCTAGAAACAATCTTATATAGCTCTAAAATACCGTACAATGCAATAGTCAAAAAATAACACTTGACAGGCATATTTTTTTAAAGGTACTTTCCAGATGGACTTGCTTAAATTAGTATTTGTTAAATGAGGCTTTCCATGTGGATATTAGCTCCATCATATTAACATAAGAGTTTAAAGCCTTTTTCATTTTAATAAGAACAAAGCAGTTGGCATTAAATTGTACCCAAAATGCAGCAATCTCTAAGTCAGATGCAAACTGGAGATCACGTTCCCTATTCTTTTTTAAACAATAAGAACTTCAATAAAAATAATTTTAGCAACCACCCCGTACCAGAAAAGCCACTTTATTACTGAAGTACCTGGACCAGTGGTGAAGAATACAGAATTTAACTGTACCAAAGGATTGTAGTTCCACCCCATTACTGTCACAAGATGTCATCTTCAATTCTACAAAAGCTACCAGCCCCACAGGTCATAAAGATAATGAGACAGCAGTTATGTAAATACTGAGAAGCCGCCTCAAGCAATTTGTCCATGAGCTGACAATATATTGCTTGTCTTAGTTGAAAAGTAAAAGAGCCGTATTTTAACACAAAAGTTCCATTGAAGTTAAATTTTTACCCATGAGCTGAGGAAAGCAAGCAGCAGATTCCACATTCAGCTTACTTGCTGAGTCAAGGAGACTAACTTTTTCCCCAAGCTACATGTTTTCAACAAAACGTGGCCCTTATATCAGGACAGAGGTCTACAACTGATAGTTTTATTTGGACCTTCTTTAACAAACAAATTCCCTCAATGGTTTTTATATTTTTATGATGTGAAAATAAATCTTATTTAATAAAATTAATTTTATGGAATTTGCAGATGAGCACTCTTTTTTTTTTTTTTTGGTCTTTTCAAGGTTTATTTCTCAATTCTAGCAATTATTGGGTCATCAGAAAAGTCATGAGGTGTTTTTCTGTTTTCTTATGCAAAAATGCATCATGACTTCTCTGACAACCCAATATTTGGTTACATGTAGACTAAAAACTGTTTCTTCAAAGTAAGCCTAGAAAGAGATAGAAAAAATTTCCTGTTTTAACAGTTCATAAATGAACATACCGAGCACCGAGGGAAGTGCCCAGTATACAGTCAACACTCAGTAAATACAACTGAGTGAATTAACAGGACATATATTAGAACAGAAATAGGACTGTATATTACAATAACTGTACACCAAGTATCAGCTCACAAATCATTAATTGACAACATAATTACAACCTTGCTTGAATATTTACATTTGAAGAATTAATTATATTCATGAAAGGGCAAACTGAAAACTTTTCTAAAGCTGTAGTGGTCTGCAAAGTGAAAAAAAGGTAAAGATGTCTGTCTAAGAAACACACTTACTTAAAAATGAATTGTGGTGTTCAAACCTTTCCTTTCGGGATTATATTATAATCTATTATTTCAATCATAATCTAGTTCTTAAATGTATAGTCACCATCACTAGCAGTTTTCTAGTACAGAATTCTTCTATTCAGGAGAAGAGGCTGGAAGATGTGAACTAACTGAATTTCTATACTATTTCCAGTAATATGAAGAGATTATCTAAACCAATAGCTACCCACTCATGAAAACCATCTAAATGCCTTGAATAGAGGGAATTAGTCCAAATAAGTTAAACCACAGCCCCTGTAAAATGAAAAATAAAATCAGACATTCTACCTACACACAAAATATTTAATTATCGATGAAAAGGGTTATATTAGACACAAGTGCAAAAATGAAGATAACTATTATTCAGAAAATCGATCATTGGAATCATAACTTGTGGTTACCTCCACAAAAGCCACCTGAAGTGATCTCTTCTTCAAATATATCAGAGAAACCTCTTCCTGCATTGAGTTTTGCCAGCCGGCCATCAATAAACTGAAATTTAAAAGTGTCAAATATGTTAATTTTCCATTAATTTCCTAAGATCGAATTTTTACTTAACATCCATCCAAAACATGAACAGCAGACTCTCTCATATAAATCACACACACACAAATTCTCCAATGAAAAGAGAGGGTGTTCAGTAAATAGTAGCTAAATAGTTAACCCGTAAACATACAGCACAAATTAAACGTTAACAAGAGCCCGCGCAGTGGCAGAGACCACAGGCTCTCGACAGGTTGCTCAAGCACAGTCTTTTCAGAGGGGTTTGCACAAAGGTCCTGCTGCCTTGCCAAGCCTTTAGCCCATGGGGCGTGTCCTTCACTGGGCCTGGGTGTCCCCAGTAACTGTTTCATGGGACTGTGGCAAACTTTAAATTAGATTGGCCTAGGTGATGTGCTTAGCATAGTCTCTGACATGGTACACATCCAGGAAATGTTAGACATTACTATTTTTGACAGTAAATCAACTTCATCCTGTAAAATATGCACTTCTTATCTGAACTATTATGTCCTAAAACATAACAGCACCAGATAATTCTAACTGCTTATGATAAAATATTCTTATAATTCCTGATATATGTGTTGACTGAATGATCACAAATATATTAACTTAAATACAGTAAAAATAATAAGCACATACTGACTTGGCATACAAAAGATTATTTTTTATTTATTTATTTTTTAGAGAGATTTTTGCAAAAGGGTGTGTGCACTTGCCGGAAAGACAGAGACAGACAGAAAGTGAGAAATCACCCCACCCTCCAGGGGGGCGGGCCGTGCCATATCCCTTCTCCTCCATTCTCCTCTCAGGATCTTGGACTGCATGCACACCACATCCAGTGCGAGTTTTAAGTTGCTAGGTCTGGGACTTGAACTGCGGTCAACTACAAGGGAATCCAGCAACGTAATCATTATGCCATCTGCTGGTACCAAAACATGATTTTAAACAGTGTATCTTGATGTTTTTGAAGATGAGATTGGAGTGGAAAACGGGCGCTATCAAAAGTACCTGGAGATTCTTTTCAAAATGCAGGTACCTGGGCAAATACCTGCTGTTACCTGTTCTGCCCCATTCCTGCCTGTTCCAACACATAGAGTACTTCAGAATCCTTGCTTATCAATATTGTATCTGAAAAGTATTCCCACGTATTTTTATATGACCAACCCAAGGTGGAAAACCAGCTCGTTCGCTCATGCACGCTCTCTCTCTCTCATGCACAACTATGCATTATAAATCAAATATATTATATATGTATGTATGTATGTATGTATGTATGTATGACTAGCACTTGTTTACTTTTTATTTTGTGGATTTGTGCATCTGGAATTTGATGTGTTGAGGTTATTTCACTCACAAAGAAGGTGAAGAATCATTAAGGCCCCCTTCTAGAAGAGGCAGGGGGCAATATAAGAAAGACTGACATGCTTTTTGCAGGGTAGAATTGAGGATTAATACAAAATGTTTATTTCATCCTAAAGTTAACTAACCTTGACCATAGTCATTTACCCTGGAAATTTTAAACTTAACTAAGTCACAGTGACATAGCTTAACTTTCTGAAAAAATTTTACCCCTGCCCTCATTTTCCATTTGAATGGTTAATGGACAAAACTAACTGAGAGCAGTTATCGTGACCGATAGGGCAATGCAATGTTCCTTGGACAACAACCAAGATCATCGATGGAAGTTATTAAAGTTATACTTCTAGACTTGGAGATGAAAATCCTGTATAAACCCAAGTTAGGAAAGATCAATAGATTTCTGTTCAAAATGTGGGTTAGCCATCTTTTCATTACCATACCATAAAATGCCTTTAGCCGGAAATGTAGTAAGATGGATTTTTTAAATTTTTTAAGAATTATTTTATTTAACTTTATTTATTTATATACTTATTTAAATTTGACTAGAGAGGGACAGAAAGAGAGAGATGGGGAAAGTGAGAAATCAAGCTGCCAGGTCCGAGACTTGAACTGCAGCCAGCCATGTGGGAATCCAGTACTCTTAACTACCACACCACCTGGTGGCCTTAAAATGTAGTAAGATGGATTTAAATAAACATAAACTAATAGCCTTAATTTTTTTGCTTGTTTGTTTGTTTTTTCAGAGTGAGATTTTTGCTATAGGGCACGTACACTCTCCTGAGAGACAGAACATGAGAAATCACCCCCCCAGGGGAGATGGCCACACCACAATCCCCTCTCCTCTATACACCTCTCCAAATCTTGGGCATGCACACACATACACCTGGCATGAGTTTCAAGTCAACGGGTCCAGGACTTGACTACGTGGGAGTCCAGTGATGTAACCATTGCACCATCTGCTGGTCCCAAGTCTTAGATTTTTAAGAACAGAAACTGCTTTCACAGAACTTAAAACTCTTTCAGGAGAGGGACCGCAGAGTCCTCATTCCTACATCCTCATCTCCTCGGCGTGCAACAGGCTTCCTGCCATAGAGAAAGCACACAGAGCACGGGCGGTGAAAGGCCTGTGTCACGTCCGTCACTCAGTTGCTTTGTGGTCTTGGGCAGCTTAGCATTTCTGCGGCTCTATTTCCCCTTCTGTAAAATGGAATAATAATAAATACCTATGTGGCTCTGTACGAGCTAATTTAAAACTATGAAGTGCCTATGTTGTTTAAGCAGAATAAATGCTAAATAATAAAGTACAGTTCCCTCACTATCATTACCTTTCTTTCCTTTTTCTTTCTATTTATTTATTTGAGAAAGATTTTTTTGCCATCGAACATGTACACTCGCTGGAGAGAGGGAGAGACAGAAAGTGAGAAATCACACCCATAGTGGGGATGACCACATCATAATCTCTTCTCTTCCATTCTCCTCCTGGGATTTCGGGCATGCGCATACACACACGCCTGGCATGAGTGTCGAGCTGCAGGGTCTGTCCTGGACTCAAACTGTGGTCAGCCGTGAGGGATCAAGCACCTTAAATCCCTACACCACCTGCTGTCCCCTACTGTCACCTTTCTATCTCTGTCAAACCATGAGTGTACTATGGGAAGGATAGTCTCTTTCTCATGTATGCATCTCTAAAACCTGGCAAAATACTGGACAATTTGAACTGAATAAATACTGCTAAAAGACTGAAGTATGTTGAAATGATGCTAAACATCATACGCTTTATCTGATTTTAAAGTTAAATAATTATAATGTCTAAAGCCAATCCATTTCATTTTATCTTGAGATCAAAGCTAACAATATATAATGTTAGTATCTTTACTACAAATAAAGGGTTAATTTGAAAATAAGATGGCTTAAAATGCAAGCAAAATTTGACCTATACACATTTTCAACACAGCATTATAAATCAAATTAAAGTGATCTAATTTGACAGGCTAAGTATCATTTTTAAGAAAAAGAAGGTGAAAGCAAAATGATAAATTTAAAGTAATACATTACTGACAAGTAGAACAAACTTACACATCCTTTTAAAGGACTTAATTTGCTCTAAAAGATTAAGACTACAAGACTTTTTAAAAGGTTTGCATTTTTGTGTTTACTGAAAATAATCCATCCATTTTAGTAAATGAGTGGAATAGTTCAAGTATAAAAAGAGATAAATCCCAAAACTATTTACTGATTATGTGTTTTTGAACATGAGTAACTACTTTGTGTTACTAGTGATCTGAGCCAATGGAAATTAATCACTTGGTAAAATGCCACGTGTTATCACTGACTTTGTAAACAATACTGTCAGCGACAATCCGACGCTAACCAATGTCCACGCTGAATGAAGATGTTCTTAAAATAAGAGATGGGTTTTGTGAACATACACATGTATATTATATATACATGTACACAGATATATGTACCCAGGAAGAACTGAAAAGTAGTATTAGTTAGGCAAGCATGTTGAACATAACATTCCCACAAAACCCTTTTTCTATTTTTTAATTCAATAACCACCTTTTTCTCCCTCAAGTAGAGTTAGTTCATAGTCACACCATTCTAATAATTATGGAGCATTTCATAGTAAGTAAAAGTGATAAGAACATTTTTAGCTACTGCTACATAAAATAATTTTGAACTAAAACAAACAAACAAAAAACCACCATTATCTCTGTTGGGAAGCTACAATTCTACGACGTGCCTGACAGGCACTCTGACTGACGGTTACCTACATCCCTCAGCACACATGGATCTGTAGGAAACGGGTACATGTGTTTTGGGGACAATCAGCTTATTCTCAAAGTAATGATAAGTAACAGGTGGCATGATGGTTAAGACGCTGGACTCCCACAAGCCCCAGCCCAGCAGCCTGAAATCACACTGGGCTCATGTATGTGTGTGTGTGCCCAAAATCCCAACGGAAAAATGGAGGAAAAGGGATTGCGGTATGGCCATCCCCTTCACTCCCAGGGGGTGAGTTTTCACTTTCCCTATCTCTGTGTCTCTCTCCAGTGAGCATACACACCCTACGGCAGAAATCTAAGAAGAAAGGAAGGAAGGAAGGAAGGAAGGAAGGAAGGAAAAGAAATAAAGAAATGCCATTACTAACACTAAAAGTGACATGGGTACAACGTAAAATTATAATAATTAAGGTTTTTTGGGACCCACAGCTGGTATAATGGTTATGTCATTAGACTCTGATGTAATCAGAGTAGTCTGAGTCCCAGACCTGGAGGCTTAAAATTCACACCAGGCACATGTGTGTACATGCCCAAAATCCTGAGAAGAGAATGAAGGAGAAGGGACTGCAACTTGGCCACCCCTGGGGGGTGATTTCTCACTTTCTGTCTTTCTGTCTCTTTCTGTCTCGCCAGTGACTGCACATGCCCTATAGCAAAAATCTGTCTCTACAAAAATAATTTTTTTTTTTTGGAGAGGTTTTTGCTATAGGGTGTGTGCGCTCACGAGAAAGAGAGAAAGAGACAGAAAGCAAGAAATCACCCCCCCAGAGGGGATGGCCATGCTGCAATCCCTTCTCCTCCATTCTCCTCTTGGGCATGCACAATAATAACTTGCTTTTAAGATGGAGCTTTTTAAGTGAATCAATGTTTTGCTTGTGATGCTAAAAAAAATAAAATCTATAAACAAGCAAAAATACCACAACAAAACATAAATCATTGGAACTACTACACAAATTCATGGATGTAATTTCACAATTTTAAATTATAAATAAATTTAAATAACTTATATACATGTACATATATATAAATACAATTCTCAGGATCAATGACATTATTCCCTTTAAGTTACTGAGAATTGTAGAAAGAATGGGATTTTATGAACCCTTACGATTTGGTCTGACAGTAGTGGGACAGGTGACAAGTCTGCGAGCTGCAAAGCTGCTTCCTGCTCCTCTTTCTGATGCTCAGTAAGCAATACTGTTGCATGAAAATGAACATTCACTAATTAAACAGATTGTTTTAAGTTTTATTTTTATTTATTTCTTCGGAGAGAGAGAAAAAAAGAGAAAGAGAGTGTCAATCCCAACCTGAGCCAGCCAGCATGACAGACACAGCTAGTGTGCCTGCATGGGGGGGTGTGACCTCGGGGGTGCACACCTGGGACCTCCCACTGGACTTCAGCCTCACTGCACTGTGTTACTGATGCACCACCATGGCCACCCTGTACTGATTTCAAAGTAAATATAAAATGGATGCTTCAAAACGTAAAATAATATGAAGAATAGACTTGATGGCATACTTCAAAAAAAAAAAAAAAAAAAAACTATAAAGAATTATTCACAGAGTAAACTTGAATATACTGGCCAGGAGACTGGTAACGACACATTTCTTTCCCAAGAGATAAACGGCATGCTTTTCACACATCTTTAATTATTCGCCGGTCGGGGTGCTTCCAGTATTTATTCTAAAAATCTCAAACAAATTATGCTATTATCAGTGTTCTAATGCCCTTCAAAGATTAGACATATGTTACATAAATATTTCATTGCAATCAATCCATCAAAACTCTGAGGATGACAAAAATTGAATTTTAGCCCTCTGACATCATACTTAAATAAATATTTGATTTTTAAAAAGATTCTAAAACGTCTGTGCTGGGGAGATGGCCTCAGTGGTGCAATTCTTCACCCTGTGGGGAAGAGGCAAGAGGAAGCTCTGTCTTTCGTGTTAACGGGGCAGGCCTATTCCGGAGCGAAGGCCAGGAGCTCTGAAGTCACAACCATGACCCCATCTACCCAAATTCCCTCTCCTGCCTGGAGGAAAGACGACCACAGCCCATACATTCATGTAGTAACAGAAACCCTACAAACATTAGATAACAGATCTAACAAAATTAAAGCATTGACAACTAGACAAAAATGTAGCTTTATAAAATAAATCAGAGGTCTTTAGCAATTTAAGAAAAAATGCTAAATACAGTAAAAATTCAGTGTGTGTATATATGTGTGTGTGTGTGTGTGTGTGTGTGTGTAGTTTTTGTCATAGGGAGCGTGTGCTTGCCGGAGAGAGACAGAGAGATACAGTGAAAGGGAAAGTGAGAAATCACCCCAACCCCCAGGATGATGGCCACACCACAATCCCTTCTCCTCCATTCTCCTCCTGGGATTTTGGGCAGCCACATACGCACACACACCTGGCATGATTTTGATTTTTTAAGCCTCTGGGACTCAAACCACAGTCAGCCAGGTGGGAGTCCAGCACCTTAACCACTATGCCACCTGCTGGCCCCAATGTATTAATTTCTTATAAATCTTTCAAAAATTTGTTTTTCTATATAATGTTTGGACTGAAAATTTAATAAGGAGTCTAGTTTAAATTCTTCTTATAAATGCTCTAAACCCTGACAGGTAAGTGAAAACTACACTAAAGTGTTACAATAAATTAAATCAACAGATATTTCTATGTACCCACTGAATGCAAGGCACTCAGTAAGTAGCTATATATAAATACTAACTGCTATGACAGATAAGAATAAGGGGGATCAGTTTAAAGCTCAAGTCAAGAAAATTTGTGAAGAAATAAAAGTAAATTGTTATTTTTATGCCAGTTCTAAGAATAGGTAATCAGGTGGCTAAGGCTCCACTAAACAGATTAGCATAGTATAATGAACAGGAAAATACTGATCAATACAAAGAATCCATTCAGGACAATTTATTGTTATAATAAAAACTTGAGATAACATAATGGGACAATACTACCTTCAGGGATAGATCAACTGATAGACACTAAATAATCTGCTGAATAATTTATTCTGTTGAATAATCATCAGACCGAAGAGTCAATTAATTCAATTATGACTATTCTCACTTTAAATAGATGACACCCCAACCTCACATAGAATCTGGATAATGCCAGCAATTCTATTTTTCCCCAAGACCATTTATTCCCTCCATCAATTTCATCATTTTCAATCTTTTCTCTCCTGAAAATGCCAATCACCTCTCCTATTCTCTCTCACTTGATAACTTTGCTTCCTGATTTCACTGAAAACAAAAACAAACTGAAGCAATTAAACAAGGGCGTGTGCAGGGACCCGCAGATGGCATGATTGTTATGTCGCTGGACTCCCACGTAGTTGGCTACAGTTCGAGTCCTAAACCTGGCATTTTCAAGACTCTTGATGTCGTCCCCTCTCCTAGAGCTTTCTTTCTCGACAGAGCTCCCCAACAGCCGGTCAGTGTGTTATTTCTTCCCCTGACCCCGTTCACTTCCGTCCTTCCTTACAATAAAGCTCAGAGGAGCTGTCCAGACTAGTGCCCCCTGGCCTCTCCTGCGCCCCCTGACCTCTGCTGTGTCTCCTGGCCTCTCTTGTGCCCCCTGACCTCTCCTGTGCCCCTTGGCCTCTCCTGTGCTCCCTGGCCTCTCCTGTACCCCCTGGCCTCTCCTGTGCCCCCTGGCCTTTCTTGTGCCCCCTGACCTCTCCTGTGTCCCATGGCCTCTCCTGCACCCCCTGACCTCTCCTGCGCCCCCTGGCCTCTCCTGCGCCCCATGGCCTTTGTCTTGTCTAGCCACTAGCCTAGCTGATGTCCTGTCTGGATGCTGACAGACATCTCAAACCAAACCTGTCTGAAACTGAAATCTTGTTCTTGCCAGAATCCATCCTGTTCACAATACCCCATCTCAGTTAATGCTAATCCTTCCCATTTCTCAGATGAGAAATACCAGAATCTCCCTAGATTCTTTTTTCTCTCATATTTTATATTAAATCCTTCAAAATATCAGAACATCCACTGGCTTTATCCTCAAAGCAGACCCTTAATCCAACCAGGCCTCGTTGCATCTTCCACCATCCAGCGCCAGCTACCGTGGATCTCTCAGTTAGATCATGGAAACACCCTTCAAAATCTCTCTCTGCTGCCACCTCTGCCCACCCCCCAGGATAAACTGACTACAGTACATTTTATTTATTTTATTTTGCTAGAAGGCTCATGCATTCGACAGAAAGGGAAGGAGAAAGCACCCCCTCGTGGGGATGGTCATGCTGCAATCCCTTCTCCTCCATCTTTCCCTCCATTTGGAATTTGGGGCATGTACACACATGCTCCTGTGTCTTTCTCAAGACACTGGGTCCAGGACTCAAACTGTGTGGTCAGCCACGTGGGATCTGGCTGCCCTAACCACCAGGCCATGGAGGCAGCCCCTGACTATATTATTTCAAATTAAAATTCCCCTTTCATCTCCAGTAGTTCCCACTTCCCTTACCTTGTTCTAGTCAGTTTTCCATAGTACTCATCAGTTTGAACACCTACGTAACTTATTTATTAAATGTATGTCTGGGAGCCAGTGGGTGGTTGAGGCATTGGACTCCCACATGGCCTAATGCAGTTCAAGTCCCAGACCTGGTGGCTTGCTTTCTCTCTCTCTCTCCCTCTTGCTCTCTCTCTCTCCCCCTCCCTCCTCCCTCCCTTCTTACCTCCCTCTCTGGTGAGTGCACATGTCCTACAGCGAATTTAAAAATACAATGATAATGAATAGAATTAAATAAGTATTTGTTAAAGAAAACAAAATTTACATCGGTCTCTCGGAAGCAAAACCTTCACAAAGTCAGAGGTTCTTTTCTGTTTGGTTCTGATGTACCTTCCCTAGGACGTGACCTACTGTACATTAGATACTCAAATGACACTGTTTAATGAGAGAATCAATAAACAATATTCACATGATTATTTCTAAAATGTCATTGTTTTTCAAAATGCTACTTCATAAATCATGCAGATTCTTGGATTTGAATCCAGCCTCTCTGAATTGGTACTTCTGAAGGAAAAACTCTGGAATGTCTACGTTTAATGTTCTCGGCAGGTAACCGGTGCAGGTGGTTTGAGGCCCACGCTGTGAAACACAGTTTAAGGCACTACTTAAAATCAGCTAACAAAAGGTTCTGAATAAAGCGCGTCCTTTGTCCTGATAAGCCATTACTGGATATTTCTGCTCCCTTCCACTGGGTCTCCGGACCTTTCCTATGTCACATTTTTATTCTTTCTTCATATTATGAAATACGTGCTTGATGCACTCACCATCTCCCATCCATTCGTGTGTCAAATGCTTCCTGATACCCTAACACTGCTGAATTCTTGGTACTAGCAATGCGTGTGTTGATTTTAGTTTTAGATTATATACCATGAGTAACTGTCATGGAAAAGACTAATAGAAAAATGTAGAAATGTATGGCAATTTATTATTTATGTTAAAAAGCTTTCTAAAATCTTCCCAAATCTCTAGTTAATATAAAAGGAAAATATCGGCATCTGACCTAGTCCTTTTATCCAGCCCGTCATGAAAGTCCCAGAAAGTGGGTCATGGCACAGAATAGTGTGTGCTCAGGGTCTACAGAGCTGCCACTACACCCCGCACCGTTATGAGACGCCCAGTTTAAAATGGCAGACACCCATCTGAAACACAGTAACGCCTGGCTGTATCGCCACTAAGTGAATTCTATTATGTTTGATTTCATAAACTCTCCATCTACTAAAATTTTTAAAACATTTCTATGCCTATGCAGCAATTTCATTTCCTCCTTTATTCTACAATATTAATTGCCTTTTACATAGTAGATATATACAGCAAAACATGATTGTTACAGAGTCTACAATTCAAGAAGACAAACAAACCAAAATATATTGTTATGAGGCAAATCCAAAATGCTGCAGAGGAAATTATAGAAATAAGAGTGGTCAAGAACCTGGAAAGGGGACCGTGGAGCTGTCTTAACAACTAAGCTGGAGAATGTCAAATGGAGAGAAGCCATTCAAAGCAGAGGGAACAGACAAGAGACGGCACTCTTTTCCCATTCATTTATTCCTAGACGGACAGTAAATCTTGTTTCCTAGATCCAAATCCTGACCCTACTACATATCACCTGTGGTATAAATGCTCATGAGTTATCTAGTCCTTTTGTAATCTGGTTTGGTAGTTTACAAAGGCAGTAAAGTGTGTAATGACACAGTTATCTTAAGATTAAACTGTGTTAGATAAAGTATTTATATAATACTCAGCATAAAGCCAATATTCAATATATGTTATTAATTAGGATCTAGAATCGAGTGAATATAGCAAAAGTTATTTTATGAGTCCAAATAAGCTTTCTAAACATCACCCTATTTTGCCTTATTCTAAGACTCTAACCTAGTTATTGATCTTTGATGTGGCACATTGTCAGATTTTTTTTTAGGGAAAAACAGATAAACAGAAAGAAATCAAAGCATACCACTGCAAAAAAAAAAAAAAAAACATCAAATCACAAAGGAGGACAACAGAAGAATAAAGAAATAATCAACAAAATAACATGGGAACAGTTAATAAAATTATAGTCCTGTCCTTACTTCTAGATAATTACCTTCAATGTAAATGGATTAAATTCTCCAACCAATAGATACAGAATGACTGAATGGATCAAAAAGCAACACCCAACTATATGCTGCCTATAATTGGCTCACTTAACTTTAAGGAACACAGACTAAAAGTAAAAGGACAGAAAAAACATATTCCCACGAAAATGGGAGAAGGAAGCAGGAATAGCTATACTTGTATGAGACAAAATAGACTTTAGGTTAAAAGTGTAAACAGATACAAAGAAGGTCATTATATAATAATAAAGGTGGTAATTTATTCAGAGGCTGTGACAGTCTTAAATATGTATGTACCCAATCAATGCACCTATATAAAGTAATGATAGAAAGCAATGCAATGCAATAATAGTAAAGGACTTCAAAACTCTGTTTTCAACAATGGATACATCATTCAGACAGAAAATCAATAAGGCAACATTGGACTTGAACAACACTTTAGATCAAATGGACCCAACAGACATATATAGAACATTCCATTGAAAAGTAGCTGAATATACATTCTTCTCAAGTATACATGGACATTCTCCAGGACATACAGTATGTTAGGCTACCATATAAACACTAATAAATTTAAGAAGACTTATATTTATCAAGTAACTTTTCTGACCACAGGGGTATAAAACTAAAGGTCACAATAGGAAAAAAATTGGAAAATTCACAAGTATGTGCAATTAAGCACCACACTATCAAACCCTCAGTGGGTCAAAGAAGAAGCCAAAAGGTAAATGAGACAGATGAAAATGGAAACACAACATGTAGCAAAAGTTGTTATAAAAAGGAAATTTAGAGCAATACATGTTTATGGTAAGTAAACAGAAGTGTCTGGCCCTGTTACCTAGTGGTGAGGGGAGCCAGATACCACATGACCAACCAAGGTTGGAATCCCAACCCTGGTGGCTTTAAACATAAACAAAATCAGTGTACAAAATTAACATACAAAAAAACAATCTGTTAGCATTTGTATACACCAGTAACTACCAAAAAAAGAAGTAAGAAAACAATATTATGTATTATTGATAGTGCAAAGAAATAAGTAAAATACTTATAAATTTAATCAAAGAGCTCAAAGATCACTACACTGAAAATTATATATCACGTATGAAAGTACTTAGAGAGAAAAATAAATGAAAAGAATCTCATGTCTTTGTTTATGGATTAGAATTAATACTGTTAAAATAACCATAGTACCTAAACCGATCTACAGATTCAGTGTAATTGCTATCAAAACACCAATGCTCGGGAACCAGCAGTTAGCGTAATGGCTATGTCGCTGGACTCCCACGTAGTCGACCGTGGTTTGCGTCTCGGACCCGGTGGCTTACAACTCACGCCGGGCGCATGTGCGTGCGTGCCCAAGATCCCGAGAGGAGAATGGAGGAGAAGGGATTGCGGCGTGACCATCCCCCCTGGGGGATGATTTCTCGCTTTCTGTCTCTATGTCTCTCCCTGTCTGTCTGGCGAGCGCACACGCTCTATAGCGAAAAACCTCTCAAAAAAAAAAAAATCAAAAAACAAAAAACAACAACAACAAAAAACACACCAATGCTATTTTTCACAAAAATTGAAAAATTATCTTAAAATTCATTTGGAAATCACAGAACACCTCAAACAGCCAAAGTAATCTTGAGCAAAAAGAACAAAGGAGGAAACATCACACTACCTAATCTCAAAACCTACTAAATCTACTAAAAACCTATGACAATCAAAACAGTATGATCCTGGCCAAAAAAAAAAAAAAAGAAAAAAAATAAAAAAAAAAAAAAGGCATATAGACTGAAGGAATCAAATGGAAAGGCTAGGAATAAAGTCACATATTTCCCATCAACTGATCTTCAACAAAGGTGCTAAGCACACCCATTGTAAAAAGGAGAATTTCTTTGTCTCTTTAATAAGTGGTGTCAGGAAAATTGGATATTCACATACAGAAGATTGAATTTGTTCCCTTATCTCACAACAAATGCAAAAATAAACTCAAAATACATAAGACTTGAAACTAAAACCATAAGAAGAAAACAGAGAAAATTCCTTCACATTGGTCTGAACAAAGATTTTTCTGGAATGACCCCAAAAGATTTTCTGGCAATGAAAACAAAAGTAGACCAATGGGATTACATCAAAGTATAAAGCTTCTGCACAGCAAAAGAAGTAATCAATAAAGTGAAGAGATAAAGTACAGAATGGGAGAGAATATTTGCAAACTAGACATCTGACAAGGGCTTATGATCCAAAATACGTAAGGAACTTAATAGCAAAGAAAACAAATGATCCAATTTAAAAATGGGCAAAGTACCTAGACAGACAATTGTCAAAAAAGGGACATACGAATGGTTGACAATGATACAAAAAAAAAAAAAAAAACCCAAATGCTCAACATCACTAATCATCAGAGAAATGAAAATCAGAACCACAATGCATTATCACCCTACTCAGGTTACAAAGACTATTAGCATAAAAAGAGAGAGGGGAGACTAGCAGATGGCACAATGATTACGTCACTGGACTCCCACATAGTTTACCGCAGTTCAAGACCCAGACCTGGTGGCTTAAACTCATACAAGGCGCATGTGCATGTGTGCCCCAAATCCCAAGAGCAGAATGGAGAGGGGATTGCAGTGTGGCCAACCTCTCCCCCAGGGGGTGATTTCTCACTTTCTGTCTCTCTGACTCTGCAGTGAACACATATGCCCTATAGCAAAAGTCTCTCTCTCTTAAAAGAGAGAGAGATGAATGTTAATGAAGGCATGGATAAAAGGGAACGAACCATTGTGCATTGTTAGTGGGAATGTAAATTAGTACAATTATTACAGAAACAATGTGAAGACTCCCCCCAAAAATTAAAAACAGAAGTACAATACGATCTAACAGGTCCATTTCTTGGCCTGACGCCACAGGAGATGAAATCGACATAAAATCTGATCCAGGAGATGATCAGCTCTTTCCCTCCTTAGGGTCTCTGCAATAGCATGTCCCTGTACCTGAGCTGAGGTTCTCTCCTCTTTAGATCTCAAAATGGATTCATTCTTTAGACTTAGCTCACATACTGCCTTTCTTTAGGAATGCTTCTTCTAATCACCCAATCAGAATTGGCCATCCAGTCATTAGCTTGCAGCCTGTGAACCTTTTACTAACTGCTATTTTTCATACTTACTGTCATTTGCTTAACCCATTCCTTTGACTAGCAATACCAATTCCATGAAAGAAAATTCTATAGCTCCGAGTCAGGAATGCTTGGAGTAGCAGTAACCAACACAAAACAAGTAACTGATACGTAACTGGGAGAGTGGACGGGCAAAATAAAAGGTCTTCTAAGTCACGTAAGCTCAGAGAAAGGAACGCAGAGTAGTGAGGCAACAGGACAATGAAGAGGGCTTTAGAGACCTGAAGGTACATGTGAAAAAGAGATCAATTACAGGAACTCGGAATAAATGCTACAACCAAGTATGAACGAAGCTCTGAAAGACAGAACGGAACGACAGAATGGTTGGCCTACGGGATGACACTTGACCAGGCTATGGGAGGTGGCAGGACACCTGTGAAGACTGGTGGGAGGCTAGGGCCCAGCACAGCCTTGTACTGTGCAGGGTGTGTTTGAAGGAGTGGTCGGCGTGACCGGGCACTGTATTAGTGTAATGAACTGGGCAATTCAGAGACCCAGGACAGTTATGATACTCTGAGAAAGTGGCAAAACTGACATATAACACCACTTCTCTTGGACTCCAAGCCAGTATTGCTAACAGCAGGATAGACGTGCCACTAGGACATACTGGGGCCTCAGAGCCAAAGGAAAATGGGTGCATTTACCTGAAACTTATGCTTTATTTGAAGGTGAAGGTGAGAGGAGGGCAATTTCACCAGTAATTTGAGTGTTTTCACTTTAAGATAAATACTACAATACCATGATGTATAGAATACTCAGTGTGTACAAATGTTTCAGAAAAAAGCAAGCGGTTTCCTAAAATGTGCTCATGGGTGACTCCTACGCCACCTGCCATATTGTTCCAAGTGTGGGATCTTTTTGCCATGAGAGCGTTCATTCTTTCGGGTGGAAAAGTTTGAGAACTACAGATATATTATTGTACACAAAGTAGGAAAACTGCTGGAAGAAACTAAGACATTTGCAATTTGAATCTTCCCTATCATTTCCCTCCCCCAAGAGTTAGAATTAAATAAGCAGAAAATCTTTAAAAAAAAAAAAAAGTAAAAGAAAAATATCTATGCTAAAACACTCAAGTTCCTTCTCTATTATGCAAATTTTAACAACAATCTAGTCTGCCAGTTAAGAGGATCTATATTTACCTAGATCCCCTAAGTTTATAGTTCCCATAAGTTTATAAATTTATTTTTGTACACTGGGTTCTAGGATTGACACACTAAATGTAGCCATGGTCCTTAACCATGAGAAGTGTACAATAAAATGAGCAAAAAAAAAAAAAAAATACTTTTAGTTCCAGTGATCTTAATAACAAACAATATACACAAGGATATAATTTATTTCATTGTGTTAGCACAATATGAAATAAAGGTAAGAGACTTAAAAATGGCTTAAATCTTTTTAAAGCTGCTAGCTAAAGAAAGATGGTAATGTCAGAGTTGTGGATTTAAGGAGCTGTTTCTGGGATTCCTTCCAAATCCATTATCTAAAGAGGAATTCATCCAAATGGAACTTACTATCATCAGTTTAAGCTATGTTTATTTCATGGTATCATGGAATGTCAGAACCCAAAGGCACCTCAAATACAGCGTTCTTTCCATCTCAACTCAGTTACAGATGTAGAAACTGAGGCCCAAACAGATGAGGTCTACTGTCAATGAAGTCACTACTGGCCACTACAGAGACATTTAAAGTGTATGTGTATGTGTGTTCATACAATGCTTAATTTGACTATTAGTAGTTTAAATAATGAACACTTTAATAAATAGTAAAGCAACGCGAGTTTGTAGCTGTCACTTTTGTCGAAGGAATAGGGCGGGGTGGTGGGGGTGGGAGTGGGGAGAGGTTGAATACAAGGCAAGAATGTTTCAGTTAGTAAAATAAGCTTTTGAGATCTATTGCACAGAATGGTGACCACAGTTAATAATAATGTATTCTATATTTCAAAAGTGTGGAAAGAGATTTTAATGTTCTCAATGCAAAGAAAGCAAGTGTGAGAGATGATAGGTCAGTACGCTTGATATGATCATTGTGCAATGTATAACGTACACAAAACATTCCACTTAGGGAACCAGCAGATGGCATAATGGTTATGTCGCTGGACTCCCATGTAGTTGACTGCAGTTCAAGTCTTGGACCTAGTGGTTTAAACCTCACCCTAAGCATGTGTTTGGGCATGCCCAAGATCCCAAGAGGAGAATGGAGGAGAAGGGATTGCAGCATGACCATTCCCCACGGGACGGGGGGGGGATCTGTACTCCATTTTATACTCCATTTCAGTTCATTCCAGTATGTGAAGTCTTTGTGAGTCAGCTTCTGTTTGCTGTTTCTGCTATTTCTCATTCATGATTTGTTTCCTTGTAGGCTGAATGATGTTTAGCTGTGAAATTCCCCTTTAGAATTTTAGCTGGGACAATTCTTTGAAGCCTGGATGAAGGGGAGCTCCCCAAGGGGGATGTATGTTGGTATCTTCTTGGGGTCTGAAGACACAGATCTTAGGATCACCTTAAAGTTGATCTGAGTCTTGTCAGATCAAATCATAAGTTACTAATTCAAAATGCTGTGCAGGCTGATGTACCGCTTAGGGGGTACCTTTTCCTCCTCCCTACTCAGCACTTGTGCATAGAATATACAAGTGTCCTTACAGCGCCCCAGAAGTGGGTTCAGGGCAGGGGCACCTTGATTTCTTGTTTACTTTTACACTGAGTCTTCCCAGATCTATGGGTACGGGTCTCCTATTACACTGCTCATCTTGGTGAGAACACTGGGCACTCTGACAACACACTGTAGGTCTCCACTAAATGCTGAATTCACATCGCTAACTGTACACTTAAAGTGCCATGTGGGATAGGAAGAGGAAGTATTCAGAACTTAAATTACGTAATCAGAAAGTAAGACAACCCGATCGAAGTGACTAGCTAGATCACAGAGTATGAAAGATCACTGAGTCAAACTAGCTTTTTTTAAAAAAAACTATTATTTATTTAATTTTATTTATTCATTCATTTATTTTAATTTGACCAGAGAGAGACACACAGAGAGAGAGAGAGAGAGAAAGGGAGAAAGGAAGCCACCAGGTCCAGGACTCAAACAGGGGTTGGCCAAGTGTCCAGCACCTTAACCACAACACCACCTGCTGGTCCCAAACTACTGCTTTTTTGAAGAGGAAATTATATTTTCAGAACCCAAAAATAAGGACCCACCGTGTAACTATGATTTTTTTCCTGAATTTTGAATTTATGTTTATGAAAAGTCTTAGAAAGTTTTAAAAGTTAGTTAAATATTCATTTTATGAATTTTATAAACTGGATTAAAAGAACAGGTTCTATAAAAAGCACTGTTTGTTTACCATATCAATTACCATACCAAATAACTCCTCTTAAGTGCCTTACATAAAACTAAGCCTGCTGTGTTTTCTTCTGTGATGGATATCCCTCCTCAGTGATACCTTAAGCTTAGCAAAACTTTTACTGAAGAATTTCTAAATAGCAAACTTAATACATTGTATTTCTGGAGTACTAAGCCATAGCTAGTCATGGAAGTATAGAAGAAAGGAAAATTTCCTGAAATTCTTGAAACGTTATTACTCAGGGCCTAGATGAAAGTTTACAGTGATAAAAAGAAATGTTTAACAATGACAATCCTTTGTTACAGAAGAAAACTATGGAGAACCACTCTTACCTGCTTAAAGAGCTGGAGGTTCACTGCAGTGTCCAAGAACTGCTTCATGACGCTTGACCGGTGCTTTACGAAACTCACCTCACAGAAAGTGATAGGCTCGCCCTAGACAGAAATAAAGATTGTCAGGGCATCGATAACGGGTCAGTTAGACAGAACCAGGCTCTCTAAGGAGACACACAGAATGTCGTGAGGAAGGATACGATAAAGTATCAACAAACAAACCCTTATATGTAGACGGTCCCTGACTTATGATGGTTCAACTTAAGATTCTTTTGACTTTACGATATCGCATTTTGCCATGTGTTCTGTTTCCTTAAAAAACTGACGATGACTTTGCCTCAAAATGATAGGGATTGCATTCTGCTTTTCACTTTCAGTATAAAAATCACTAAATTTACATGAGCTATTCAACACTGAATAAGAATGTGGGGTTTGTGTATAAGTCAATGCAAGTGCTCTGAGCGTGGTGTCATAGGTAAGGCTAAACTATAATGTTTGGTATTTTAGATGTATTCAATATTCAATGAACTGTTGATTTTTTTAATTTAAGAATTGTTTTTATGTTCATTTTATTTATCGTGGGTTTTTTTTCAGTTTGCTACAGGGCATGTGCACTCACGAGAGAGAGAGAGAGAGAGAGAGAGAGAGAAAGTAACAAAGCAAGCCAGATCTGGGGGGAACTCGAACCACATCTAGCCATGTGGGAGTCCGGTGCCTTAACCACCACTCAGCCTGCTGGCACGGACTTAGGATATTTTTACCTTAAGATGAGTTTTTTATGACGGAACCCCACCGTAAGCTGAGGGGCACCTCTACTTTTGCAGGTGGCAGTAGCCACCTTGGGGTTTATATTACAAAAGTGATTATAAACGACTCCTCAACATGAATTTCTTCAATTCAAAGCTGGGAAGAAGAATTTTATCTAGGATTTTAATCCAAGTCCTGACTGAAGTTCAAGTGGTTAACTACATTGTTAAACATTTCAAAATGTTGCAAAATCCACAGGACACGTTTATCAGTTGACATGCAACAGCGTTTCTTAAAGTGTGACCAGGGACAGAGACCTTTTATAGGATCTACAACACCAAAGCTATTTTCATAATACAAAACATTATTTGCCTTTCTGTCTCTCCTTTACCCATGAGATTCAGTGACGTTTAGCAGAGGCCCGTGATTTGCGGTATTGCTACAGACAATGGGATACAGAATCAAATATCAGAATCTAGCTGAGTTCTATTGAAGCAGATGTTAAGAGAGGTTTTTAAATGTAATATAGCATCATTGTTCTGATGCAATTTCTTGTCTATAGATACATTTGTTTTCATAAAAATATGTTTCATGTTCATCTGTACTGGGTTTCTATTGATGCTTTAAAATAAATTAATAAACATTTAAATTTTTTTCAGTTTTACTTTCTAATGTGGCAAACATTGTTAGAAACTTCCCACATAGTCAGAAGTTCTTTGACGTCCATGATAATTTTTAAAAGCATGAAAGATGTCCAAAGTCCCAAACGTTTGAGAACCACCGATAAACAGAAACAAATGGGTCAAAAATATCTTCCAATTTCTAGGCCGAGGCTCAGAATATCACTTATCATTAAGAGTGGAAATCTAGAAAGAAAACCAGGTGTTAGGAAAAGTGAGTAAAATCAGTTCTAATGTGTCTTAAATCACACTCTGGGTAGGGATTGAGATGGGGATTCCTGCTCAATTGCTTTGTTGGTGAATTACTCTCAAGAAGGTACTAAGAGAAATAGGACAGGGCTAGGGCGGAGGAAAACAAGGAAGTAAGAATGTGGTCTCCACTGGAGATCAGCTTCAGTCCAAGCCGATGAAAAGGCAGGAATTTTATCACAGTGCTCATCCCACCTTGAGGGAAGGAGGGCAGCTTCTTCACCCCATCACTGGCCACGGTCTCCCCCAGTGCGATGGGCTGGGGAGAAGCGGGGTGCAGACAGTCTCCCTGGTGAGACACCTCCCATTTAGCCAAGGGCTGAAAGCAGCAGCAGCCAGCGTTCACCACAGGTGGACAAAGCTGCCTGACGAGCCCTTGGGGATAAGCTGCAAAAGCCAGAAACTCAAGGGAGGCAGATTTGTCACCTAAGAATTACCTATACAGAGCTGAACACAAAAGTTACATTCACCCTACTTCCAGAAAAGAATGTGCGTAATTGAGAAATGCCTATCTCTATTTTAGTGTTAGACTTCTCATTGATAGAAAAGTCAGTAAACAAGCATATGATTCTATAGACACACAGAGTAAACAGAAAGACAAAGCAACGGGAAAGAGCACTCTTCATGGAGAATTCTGACACGACTGGAAAAGCAACGACATCTTCTGCCCCGTAAAACGGTGAGAAAGCCACAGGAAGGAACACCGGACTCGCTGGGGTGGAAAGTCCAGCGAAGGGGCACAGAAGGGTGTCAGTAAACAATCTGCACTGGAGCAGGAATGGCGTTCATGTCCAGAGAAGAGAACCAGACAGGACTTGTCATCATATTTAAGTGTCATCTCGGTCAACAAACACGGGCTAACGAGAGTCAATGACGTAGCAAGTACAGTACAAAAATGCTTGCTAGGTGACTCATTACTAATAGTGGTAAACATGTCAGAGGTCATATTTGATTTCCTTTCCTTTTTTTTTTTTTTTTTTTGGAGAGGTTTTTGCTATAGGGCACGTGCGCTCGCCAGAAAGACAGAGAGACATGAGCGATAAATCACCCCCCAGGGGGGATGGCCACGCCGCAATCCCTTCTCCTCCATTCTCCTCTCAGGATCTTGGGCACGCACGCACACGCGCCCGGCGTGAGTTTAAGCCACCGGGTCCAGGACTTGAACTGTGGTCGACCACATGGGAGTCCAGCGACATAGCCATTAGGCTAACTGCTGGTCCCTTGATTTCCTTTTAAAACAGATAAATCAAGGCAGATTCAAGATTCTTGAATACCATCACTGGGTCACTTACACAGTGGCAAGGAACGGGTTCCACCATGTCCGTGTGCTGGGAACCATATGCCAATCCTGCCTCACGTCCTTGCCACAGCCTAGCAAGCTGGGGAAGGACCATGCCCTAGTCCTACCCCCAGGGGCATAGACCTGCCACATGGAACATGTCATTCACCTCAGCGTGCTGGACCACATTCAACAGAAAACAGCAACCCCTCCCTCTCTGCACCCCTAGAGCCTTTCACTGTCTTTCTCTGGCACTTACTTTCTGCCCTGCATTAGAAGTTATTTTATGTCCTTACCTGTGAACTCTGGAACTCTTTTCTTTTCTTTTATTTATTTATTTATTTTTTTTTTTTGAGAGGTTTTCACTATAGGGTGCGTGCGCTCGCCAGACAGACAGAGAGAGACATAGAGACAGAAAGCGAGAAATCACCTCCCAGGGGGGATGGTCACGCCACAATCCCTTCTCCTCCATTCTCCTCTCAGGATCTTGGGCATGCACGCACACGCGCCCGGCGTGAGTTTTAAGCCACCAAGTCCAGGACGCGAACCGCGATCGACTACGTGGGAGTCCAGCAACATAGCCATTACGCTAACTGCTGGTTCCCTGAACTCTGGAACTCTGAAACTAAATACTTACTCACCTTTGCAACCCCCTATTCCTACCATGCCCTACACTGTGCCTTGCCCTCTGAGCGTTCAATAAATATCCACTAGCTATGAGTAGAGTCTCTTTACAGGATAAGTGAGCCACAGGGAAGGGTTGAAGGAGATGGGGCTGTTTATCCTAATGTCAAATCCAACCTCAGAGCAATGATCATTATTAATATCAAAGGTTGCCTTGTTGGTTTGTCTTTAAAAATAGATAGTTTTCAAGTTCTATATTGTTCTCTGGAGTAGAACACTTTGTTAGGACAAGAAAATACTTAAAATGATGCTATAAGGATGTGCACAATTTACCCAGAACTTAACCTGAAAGAAAATTAAAGTATCAGGTTTAAGGACACTATACAAAAATAAGAAATAAAATCTAAAACAGCAACATTTTACTTATTTAGATCCTTAATATGCCTGGACTTAATATGAATGTCATCGCTACATAAAGCATATACACAAACTAAGCAAAAATGTCTGTATACTGATGGCTTCTTTAAATTTTAAAACCTCTGAAGGGCTGTGCTATCAGGACTCTCCTGGGGATATGCAAGTACGTGTAGGTTCTCTCAGGAAATAACAATAAACGATTTGGGGTTATGTAGCACCTTTCTTCTATTGTAATGGAAGGCATAGTCCATCCACTTTCAGAACTCGGGAACTCCGAACACAGTAACTTTACTTGACTGCTATCAATTTTCAAAAAAGAGCCTGGGATTCATTCTTACGGTACAGAATACTATAGAAGTTTAAGCTCAAAGTTATTAAATCAGTCTTAAAAAAATACAGCTACCAACCAATGCTCTGTTTGCCTATGATTCATCAACTTAAGATGGGAAATGCTGCTTTTTCTAAATTAGACATGGCTGCTTCTAGCATTTTGGTAAAATGTGAACATGGAAAAAAATTAGGTATGCTGGATTATTTTTGTATATACTGTTATAAAAATATATTTTCCCATAATTTAAGGAAATAAGAAAAACACTCCATTTTCATGAAACATATTACCAGGGATATAAGAACGAAACCTTTACTATCAAGGTCTAGCTCGTCATAGTAGGCATGGAGAATTTTACACCATTACTACAGCAATTAAGCAAAAATACTCTGTTCATTAAAAACATGCAGAGAGGGACTGGATTCCCATGTAGTCAACCACAGTTCAAGTCCCAGATCCAGCAGTTTAAAATTCACATCAGGTATGTGTACATGTGTGCCCAAGATCCCGAGAGGAGAATGGAGAAGGGATTGCCACATGGTCATCTCCTCTGGGGGTGATTTCTCACTTTCTGTTTCTCCGTCTCTCTGGAGAGCACACATGCCCTATAGCAAAAGTCTCTCTTAAAATTAAAAACAAACAAACCAAAAAAGTGCAGAGAACACCATAAAAACACCTTTTGTCTCCCAGAAAGTTTCAAGCACACCAAACATGTCTGTGGTAGCAACAGTCTCCATCCATATGCAAGCATGAGAAATGAGATGAACGGGTGCCTACACTGTTTTAGCAACCACACACTGAGGGGGAGTAAGTGGTAGTGCATTTCAATATGGATTTTTAAAACTCTAACAAACTGACAGTTACAAATTTCTAAAATGGGAGCATTAAAGGCAAAGATTTAGTGAATTGCCTCTTAAATTATGAATGCCTACTCTGTTTAAATTGTTTGAGCTTAATCACTAAATAAAACCTCCTTACTCGCTGATAATGTCTTTAAAAAATATAATTCAAACGAAATCTAAAGGACAACTCCTTTGACTTGTCAGAGGAAGACTGTTAGTAACCAATCTTTACTTTCAAAGCAATTTGCTTTTTATCCATAAGCTAGACTCAAGGAAGCCCAGAAAAGCCTGAGTGATTGAAACAAATGCCGGACCGCACCCTGAGGCTTCAAAGGAAAGAACTTGAGTGTAACTTCTATGCTCTTAGACCGGATCACCAAGTCTGTGTCTCTGGATACCCTACGCGGTACTTTAACTCAAGCAAACACTTCTTTACCATTAGCTATTAGTCAAAAATTTGACTTTTATTTTTTAATAACTTGTGACACAAATTATACACAGAAGTATTACTGAAGACCCTTTATTAGTTATTTATTGCAATCATTTAAAAATATTGTCATGTTTATGACAATGTTTTTCTTTCTTAAAGATCAGAGGAGGGTGCTTTTTCTTGTTTATGCTAAAGGCATTTTCCTTATCAAGTGTACTATTTCTAAACTTTCATTTTTCATAATAGTTAACACAGAGAGCGTTTACTATAAGCCAAGAATTCTAAATACGCCTATGAGATCCTTTTACTGTACAAACAACCTACGAAGCATCATTACCTTACTTTTTTTTTAACACCTGAGGAAACTAAAGCACTCACAAGGTTAATTTGCCCCACATCATACAAGTTAGTCACAGAATGACGATGCACACGCAGGTCCAGAGGCTGGTGCTCTTCGCATTTTTCTTCGATTCTCTTAGCACGTTAGTTTAGCTCACAGTTCTGAATTATTAAAATAACTTGTTGCTAGCTTAAATTCCCCAAAACAAAATACCAATTATTTTCTGTAAATCATTTCAGTTTTGTATTTTTATCTGTCAGGTACAACCTATTTGTCAATCATGCAGTGTGTCATTTAGAGAATGTAAATTAGACAACGTAAGAAAAGTAACAACATATTGAGATTCCTACTCAGACATTCTAACAGCTTCATTTATAAAGTAAGGTACTCTGCAGCAGTACTGAGCCTCTGTATTTAGCATCTGCATAACAGTATGCAAACACCTTGGAGGGCTCACCTGGCACCTGGCTCCCCAGAGCTATTGCCTTCCTCTCCCAAGCCTTGCAGATTTGAGCCTCCTGGCCAACCTTGCCACTCTTCACTAGGAGCCCTTTCAGCCTCACCCTTCAATGACACTGTAACAGCCACACCTGCCTCCATGCCTCTGGTCTTGCTCAACTCCAATCTAACATGAATATTGCCATCAAAATTATCTCTTTTATTTAAGATTTATTTAAAATTTTCTTTGTTATCATTATTCTTAGATTTTGACCAGAGAGAGAGAGACAGAGAGACAGAGAGACAGAGAGAAAGGGAGAGTGAGAAAGCAAACTGGAATAGGGGACAGCCATGTAGAAGGAGTCCAGCACCTCAACTACCACACCACATGCTGGCCCCCAAGGTGATCTTTCTAACACACAATGATGAGCTAACTTCAATTTGCTCTTTTACTCAAATCTGAACTGAACAAATTTTAAAATAAAAATGAAAAGAGGGGACCAGCAAATGATGTAATGGTTACATCACTGGACTCCTACACAGTCAATTGCAGTTCAAGTCTCAGACCTGGCGACTTATAACACACATCAGGAGTCAGGTGTGTGTGTATGCATGCCCAAGATCTCGAGAACAGAAGAGAAGGGATTGCAGCATGGCCAGTCCCCCTGGGAGGTGATTTTCCACTTTCTGTCTCTATGTCTCTCTCTCTATCTTTATGAAGAGTGCATGTGTCCTATAGCAAAAATCTCCTGTAACCACCAGGTGGCATAATGGTTACGTCACCAGACTCCCATATAGTTGACCCCAGTGTGAGTCCTGGACCTGGCGGCTTAAAACTCAGGCCGGGTCTGTGTGCATGTGTGCCCAAAATCCCAAGAGGAGAATGAAGAAGGGATGGCTGTGTGGTCATCACCCCTGGGGTATAATTTCTCTCTTTCTGTCTCTCTGCCTCTCTGTCTCTCTGGTGAGTGCGCACGCCCGATAACAAAAACCTCCCTCTTTAAAAAAAAAAAAAAAAAAAAAAAAAAAAAAAAAAAAAAAATAACTCTGTAAAAAAGAAAAGTGAAAAGAGAAATTGAGCCTATACAGATGAACAAATACTTAAATATGGCAAAATTAAGTAAAGTAATA
This sequence comes from Tupaia tana, assembly GCA_026018925.1. Taxonomy (NCBI): domain Eukaryota; kingdom Metazoa; phylum Chordata; class Mammalia; order Scandentia; family Tupaiidae; genus Tupaia; species Tupaia tana. The sequence goes on along the minus strand of JAKSZU010000007.1, from coordinate 158,655,893 downwards.
TTTTTAACTTTTCCTCCTGTACTATCAATTTCAAATCAATTTCAACTTAATCTGACTTGATAAAAATTAATTACTAAATTTGTCTATCAAATCATTTTATAGTTTAACTGACACTGAATAATTTAAAAATGAATATGTTCTTCTATAATACGGATAATGGGTTTCCAGTCTTCTTAAAGGATAAGACCCTTCTATCAACATTTTTTTAAAAAAAAAAACTCTCCCATGGGGGTATGTGTACTAGACACAGTACTATGAGTTCTGCAATGCTTACAAATACTACATGTTTCAAAAATGTCAGCATGGGAGCTAGACATATTCACCTATCTAGAGACGGCTCATCGGCCCAGCCCTTCAAGGGCTCCTTCCAATAACTCACTAACCTCCAGAAGTGTAAGACCCACAGGGCGGGAACCACTAATTCAGAAGTCAGCTTAGAAGAGATAAAACCCATTCTTGGGCATTTACTGCTTCACGGTTTATGATAGAGTTTACATGCCAATCCTGAGGGCCAGACAGGGAGGGTATAAGAATTCTCCTTTAGCTAATAAGAAGATCGAAGTCTAGAGACTAAGAAGATGGGTCAAGGCTGCACAGCTCAGTAATGAAATTCCTACTCGACAGCAGCCCTTCTGCTTATTTATTTTTAGTTCAGTGTTTTAATCTTTTAAAATGAAATCATCTTGCTATGGAAGAATGGGGTTACAGTTTGTATAAAATACCCTAACATACATTAACTAACAATTTAGAGAGAGATACAAATATATTTCTGGGCCATCAAAACCTGTGGTTATAGCTTTGCCTAGTGATTGCTTTTAGGGTATTAAAACAAAAAATGGCAAATGAACGAAGAGATGCTAATCAGATAATTCCGCTTTGCTACAAATTAGGAAGATAGCAAATTTCCAAATACTGCAAAACATTCCAAGTTCTAATATATTTTTCACTTTTTCACTTGTCATTCTAAACTCATTAACCAATTCCAATTGGTGAATTTCTTAACCATCTGACAGGATTCACTTGAGTGCTTTAAGATGCATCAGCATAAGTCATTCATTAGTTAAGAGGTAAATATTCCATTTCTAGAATAAGGAGATAGGCAAAAGAATGAGGTATATTAACTAAAGGTTACTAGAAAAGAATGAAAAACAGAAAGTCAAGAACTTAAAGATGGAACATGTTTTAAAGCATATTGTTTCAAATTTTCAAAGACCGTCATAATGCTTTTTTAAGGTGTGATATTAAAGTGATGCTTTTTTCCTGTCTCATTCCTAAGAGTCATGAAAAAGCAAAGGACAACAGTGACGAAATAAAATGCTTACAGGTTTGTATCTCAGTGCATCTCTGTAGGATCCAAACAAAGCAGCCTGTGCCCTAAGAAAGGCCCTCGCTACTCCATCACCCGTAGCTGTAGACTGCTTCTTCAGTTTATTTTTCAAGGCCGAGACCTGCATGACAGAGAGGAACAGTTAAATTAACACCTCAGAAATTGGTACAGCAAGGTACGAACCCAATCAGCAGGCAAACCACAGTGTCTTCGGGTCAGCCAAAAATTCATCCTCCTCCCTGATAGCTTATCTTTTTAACTGCAGGGAGCACCTGCTGGTCTGTTAATTGAAACGGAAAGCAGGAGAGGATAGGAACGCACTAATGCAAATTGGTTTATGCTCTCTTTTTTTTTTTTTTTTTTCCCAAGGCCTCTTGACATAAATAAGCTTTAATTATTTTACAGTAAACTGCTTGTGAGCCACTTTTCTACAGATTTTTAGCAATTACGACATGTGTCTACTTGTTTTGAAATGAAGCTGGTTGGGCATCGTTCATTTCTGCTTTGCAAGGTTATTTGTTATTAGTCCTGCAGGATCACTTACCATTTAGTTTTATTTTTGGAAGTCTCATTTGCATATATAATTTTCCAGTCATTGGCTGAATAGTTTTTTGTCATTATTAGATGAAAAGAGGAGGGAGGAGATAAAGTTATTGAGACCACTTATGAGTGGAGAATTATGTTCTGCAAATGTTACACATTGTCTCATTTAATCTTCACAATAGTCCTTAAGAAAAGCACTAATGTTCTCATTTATGAATGAAGAAATAAAGGCACAAAGATGTGAATTAATTTGTTCTTACTACATAGGTAATAAGTGGCAAAGCTGTGATTTAAACTGAGTTTTGTCCAGGGTTTTCCACTACGACATGGTGGATCTGAGTTCAATGTTATTGCCTCGTGCATCAGTAATCAGATTAAAATACTAATGCTTTTAAATCAAAGAAAAACTTATTATCTAGGAATTTGCATAATTTTTAAAAAGCAATTAAAGTTCTTACAATTTTTCGTACATTTTCTTTTAATTTCAAGTACTACGTATTTTAGAGAATACGTATTATTTACAAATAGGCTTTACTTAGAGTTTTTAAGTGAAAATCATTCTCCTGATGTAAATTCTTACTCTTTTAAGGGGATATGTCTTACGCATCCCATTCACTTCACCTAGTCCTTTCACGCAAAACAAAAAACTACGGTCTGTACAATGAACAACACTGATCCTCAAATACATTCCTCATTGATGCTGAAAATGGAAACATGTAGATGTGTAACAATTCTGTTTTCTGAGAAAATAAGCTGATGAGACAAATTCTGGTTGGGCTGCCCCCTTAACAGAGCACGTTCTTATCCTGACAAAACTACCAGATAAGACGTTAATGCCATTTCTCCACAGACAGATACAAGAAGGAATATTTTTATTTCTTGATGCAAGTAGTCTTCACCACTCTTGTAGATGATGATTGTAATTGAAGTGTCAACCTAATTAACAACTAAACTTTGAATAATGCTAATGAGAAATGCACACAGCATCAGAGGAAAGACCAACTCTACAGGTGATAAACCTTCACAGTAGTGACATTTTCCAGTGTAAAGTCACAGTTACTGTGATCTGATCAAAGAAACAGACCCCCATTGGGTCCAATTATAACCATAGTTTTGAAAAAATCATTGAGTTATGATGTTCATAATCTATGCAGAAAGGCCTTTGCGGTATAGGTCTTCTCCCCATAGCTGTGATCTTTTCAATTTATATCCAAGCTCCGCAGATTCAGATAAAAGTTTAGAGCCTAATTCATTTAGCCCACAAAGTGCATAAACCAGGTTCATTTAAGAGGGAGTTTTTATTATTAAAGCTAACCTCAATAAATGCACATTTTTAGGTAACCCACACATTCAAACAAAAATAGAGTTGAAGGATGCAAAAACAAATCTTCTGACTGAATGCTCTTTATTCTGAAGTTTATAATTTTTTTAAGATTAAAATGCCTTTAAAAATGAGAATAAATACCAATAGATACATTTAATTACTGTCCGCTCAAAAGAAATATGATCGGAGGAATATGATTTTAATCTTCTGACATATTATGGAAGGTAAATGAGTTTTTTAAAATTTTACTCTAGAATATATATTAAAAAAATTAATGTCACACCTTTTATCTTTGAGAAAGAAAATTCTTCAAAGTGTAATTATTTTTATAAAACATGAAATTGACAGTTGAGTTCTCCACACATTAAGGACCATAACACATGCACTCACAGGGAGGGAAGACAAGCCAGACATCCCTTCGCCTTTATCAGACCAGGTCTTGACAGCAGAGTTGCTGCCCGAGTTACCCAGGAGCACTAACCACAGTGCTACAAGCCATTCCTACCCCGTCGTGTGTATGTAGTCTTCACATCCAAATTAGATAGTGATAGTTTCTGGGCTCCCTCCAGATGTGTAGAAAATAGCGGGGCAGGGGACAATAAAAACAAAACGTGCTCTAAAACTGTGCTGCCCATGAAGGTAGCCGTTAGCCACATGCACTTGAAACATGACTCGTCCAAACAGAGATGTACTCTCCGTGTAGAACGAATACTATTTGGAAGACTGAGTATAAAAAAATCATTTCTATATTGCATACATGTTGAAGCAATGATATGTTGAATGTAGGGTTAAATAACATAAACCATTAATTTCCCCTGTTTCTTTTGACATCCATGTGACTTCCTAGAATACTTAAACCTACGTGCTGATTCGCGTTATATTTCTGTCAGTGTCATCTACAGGAGCACACCAGCAACTTTCATACGGCTATGTGATGCTAAACACTACAAAGCTAGGATTATGGCTATATTTTCCTTTGTCTATGCCTACATTGTTCTGCAAACCACATAAAAAGTGTTGTTCCTTGAGCTACTGCAGTCGGCTCCGCCTGTCAGTAGACCTCGGGTTGTTCTTCAGAGAACAGAGGGCAGCAAGTTAAGTGTTTCTATATGCATAAATAAATGCTCAGAGTAATTAAAAATGAAATTGTTCTTAAAATTCAGCTTCAGAATGAGGATATTAATCTAATATAAAATGATTAGGTCAACTGTGCTGTTTTCCTGGCCTTTAGATCAGCGGAGTAAATTACCACCAGTTACCACTGCCCTTAGCAGCGGTAATTAGCTTGCAGCAGTTTTTATCTATAAAAATGAAGTTGTCTCTTCTGCATTCATTCAACACCTGATCTGGGACAGACCATTTTCTGCTTTAATTTCCAAACTTCTAATTTACTTCGGAAATAACGTGCATATTGCCATGAAATCCTAAAAGTCAAACCCACGTACGACTCTGAACTCAGAGAAGCGTACGGAAGCTCAGTGGTAAGGCAGCTCTCACACAACACTTCCAACACTAAACACGTGCCAATGGCTTTCTTTTCATTCTTAAAGACGTTAAACTAGTCTCAATCTTCAATGGCTAAGATTATTTCAGAACTGAAATTTTATTTTGCTGCTTTAAGTTTTCAGTCTGCAAATAATTTCTTTAGTCTAAGGTATTATTAGGTATTATTATTATTATTATTAGGTATTGATTAGGTATTGACAAAAACAGTGAAAACTAAGTGAGAAATAAACATCATTTCATCACTCTTACCAAATGTTTAAGTTCCTTTCATACGATGAGAACTCAGTCCTCAAGAAGCCTTCTTTGGGAGGAATTATAACCTAAATTTTAGCGTAAGTGGGGCTCACTGTGGTATGAATAATATCATCACCAATTCTCTAGTTTCACCCTCTTAGCACTGCACTGACTGTAAATAAAAGGAGCTCCCATGGGAAACAGAGCTGATAGTTTAAGAGTGCAAGCCGTACGCAAAGGTCTGGGTAATGAAGTAATTACGCGGATTGGGAGTAAGTCAGCCAGAGAGGGGACCTTCGGGCTGGGTTTTCCAGGTGACAGGTTGTTCTCTCACCTGATGTCTAGATGCATCTTTCCAGTAAAAATAAATTAGCTCTACCTAGAAATTGTAATTTCTCTTTTTAGGATCACGAAGAGAAACATCAGGGTAAAGAAGAAATGGTAGAAAGTGCTCAGAACAGTATTTGGATGACATATTTACTAGGTAACTAAACTGTACTCTAGAAACTACATACATTCAGAAGAGTTGAGTCTCAAATAATCACCTGCTTTAGCTAGAAAGTTAAAACACATGCTATGGTTATCATCTGGATTAGATATTAAATCCCTACACTGTTTACCTTTACTAATGCTCAGGTTTATTTTTTTTTTTTTAAGAAAGAAAATGAACACTTCCCTCCTAATATAGTAACTGTCTAATGCACCTCTATCTTAGGATTAAGTACCCAATAACCGTTAGCAGGTATTCAGTGGGAAGCATATGATGCACTTGCCAATGGAAGGTATCATTATATTGTTTCTTTATATGCTTAAACTACCCGTCAAACCTTAACTCACATGGCATCACCCGAAACTATTTCTTCAAAGACATGTTAATATTAAATTGAAAGGGGGTGAGCAGGTTGCATGGTGGTTAAGGCACTGGACTCCCACATGGCTGACCGTAGTTTGAGTCCCAGACCTGGCAGTTTGCTTTCTCACCTTCTTGCTCTCTTGCTCTCGTTCTCTCCCTCCCTCCCTTCCTCTGTCTCTCTCAAGCACACATGTCCTACATGAAACTTAACAATCATAATAAATAATTATTTAAAAAATTAAACAACAATTGCTCTTTCTCCACCTCAACCTCCATGTCATGCCTCTGTCACTTCCACTTTCTCAGTTGCTCCAAAAGGACACTGTAGATCTTCCTGGCACTTCACCCTTCCTTAGCACCCATATACAGACCACTCCTAAACCCACCAGTTGGTCATCTGGTACAGATTTTACATCTTTTCCTCAAGTCCCTCTCATTGTCAGGTTCATGCAACTCTTATCTTTCACTTTAGCCACTGCGATTCGTCCCCCTAACTGATCTTCTCACCTGTCTCTTTCCAGGGAGCTTCAAGATCTGGAACCCAAGATGATTTTTTTTTTTTAACTCAAAGTGGATCACACTATTCCTTTGCTAAAAACCTCCAATTAACTTCCAATGAAATCTAAAGGTCTTTAACAAGGACTGTAGGTCTTCTGTGATCTCGTATGCCTATCTCTACAACCTTGCTTTACATAATTCTCTCTTGTTCATCTCCCTACAGCTACTCAGGCCATCTTCCCATTGCCTGACTTCACCACCCTCTTTCCCACAGAAGCTTTGTACTTGCTATTCCTCCTCCTCCTCCTGCAGCTTTGCCTGCTTCCTCACACTCATCATTCAGGCACTTGTGCAGAAAGATGATCCTGACACATTGAGTGTGGCTGGACCACAAAAGGTTGATCTGAAGTAATAGACTGAAAAGAATGGTCTCTCTGTCTGGCTAAAATTATTTTCACTTTTGCTTACTGTCAGTCAACCAACATCCACCCTACCCTTTTGGTCATGGAAATCCTAAGTTTTGACTGGTGCAGGTTTAAACTAAGTTGATCCAGCTATTTCCCAACACCTCCACGACTTCGTGTGACCATGTGGCTGGGTTCAGACAAATGGAATGTGAGCTGAAGAATGTGCTGCTTTCAGGCTATCTCCCCAAAAAGGAAATGAAGCCCTTCTGTGGACTCCCCCCTTCCATGTGGTGTAAGGCACACAAAGAGCAGGATGGCACCTACCTGAAGCCTGGAGATGGGGGCTCTGCATCGAGGACGGCAGAGCCGCCCCACAACTGATCTCGTAATTTAACAACTTATCTCTTCATTGTTATAAAGAAATCAACTTTTATTTTGATCCAAAAATGGGCAGATAGGTCCCTCTATTACAGCAGCTTAGCCTGCACATTAATTAATATACTAGCAAAAGGAGAAACAAAAAGTACAAAGGATACCTGAGCGATATAAAATAAGAAGATAGACCAAGCTTTTGATGGCTTCCTTAAATCCTGTTCTCAACGCAAGTGGAACAGCATCGGGTTCTCACCAGGCCAAGAGACCAATGAACCCCCGGCTTGCTGCCTTTACTTTCATGCTGGAGAAGAACACCAGAGTTCTCAGGAATCAATACACTTTTTTGAGGTACCACAGGCACACACCTTCTTCTGTTGGAACAAAGCCTAAATCATGCTCGGCCTACCTATCTCACGTTTAATCTACAGTACAATAGGATGTCCCAAATACTGTCTCTCACTGCACCCTGTTCCTTCCTCTATAACGTCTGTCTCACTTTGTAATTTTTAGATGAGTGTTGGCACAATGTAAGCTCCAAAAGTGAGGGCGTATGTTTTCTTGCTTACCACTATACCCCTACTCTTAGCACAAGAGAGGCACATAGTAGGTGCTTGATGAATATTTGTGGAATGTACGCATACCACCTGTTCCAGGCACGCTCGACATTCATTGCTCTAGTTTACGCAACTAGGACATCTGCAATGGGACTCAGGAGCATGATTTATTTAAAGTTCACCAGGTCATTAAGGTATCAGTAAGATTTGGTAACATTATAACGTTGCTCACAATATTATACACAAAAAAAAAGCTTCCTGGACGTGGAAGTCACGAATTTAGAGAACAAGAATTGAAAATAACTGTAGAAGCCTAAGTCAAGGCTTACTTTTTCTTTTGAATATTCAGAGTGTGGAGAGGTGTGTGCTACTAGGCAAACACGGTGGGGGTCTGGGGCACCAGAAGGAAGGTTAGCTATTTTAGTTGGAAATGAAAGGCCTTGAGAAAGCCAAGGAAGTTTAGGGGCACTGAAAATCACTAAAAGTAACGAACAATAAATCAGCTTTAGAATGGCACAGGCGATGGCCGGGGGGGACCAAAGCCGGGATCGCTGTGGAGTAAGGAAGCCTCTTCCTCAGTTCAGAGAAAATAACAAGGATAGTTTAAGTGTTTGGAAGCACAGCTAAAGCATTGGGTTTGGTTTTGTTTACAATTTACGTTTTTTAAATATACACACACCCCCAAAAAAACAGTAGAAAAAATAGCAAAATCTAACAAAATCTATCACATTTTGTCTACAAACAAAAAAATACTCACATTTTTTTGTAAATAATCACATTTCTAAAAAAACTAAGAGCGGGGCGTTTCCATGGACACGGGGGTCAGTGTGCAGAAGCAGTGGCCACCGCCCCACGTCCCTTTTCCAGGGACAGGAACTAAAAGGCTGCACTCAGAGTCAAAGAAGAACGTTTTAAATATGCTTCCCGGTTTCCTCTTTCCGTGACTACAAGACAAATGAAAAGGTCCTTATAAAATTTTCTAGGAGATAATGGATATGGGGACTTTGGAAACAAAGTTCTATTACAAAAGATAAAGCAGGTAGAGCAGGATTTCCCCGCAACAGTCACTTACTGAACGCCTCCTTTTACAGAGCACCATACCAGGCGGGGAGGGGGCAGCCCACGGGAAGCCTGAGTGCCCAAGCTGCTGCTTCCGGCGAAAAATGGCAACTGTACGTCTCCTGAAGTCTACTCTATGAACTACGTTAGGCGTTTTCCAAATTACTCTAGACGCTAAATGAAATTGCATTATCTTTCTAACCGGGCCACCCCAGAAATTTCCTAAGAACTTCACTTAGCATCAAACATGATAAGGATTATAGCCGTGCTGTGGCAAATCTGGAACTAATAGAATAGCCTCTGGGGCCCTTTTTATTTCTCTTTATAACACATATTATGATGATTTAACATGTTAAACCTTCAAGTTAGATTAAAGGACATATTCAATAATTTTAATATATCTATGACAATTTGTATGGCTGTAAGAGTTTGTATACTTTAATAATTTTTCAAAAGCTGGTTTTAAAATTCTCTGAAGCAGCCAATTCTTTTCCAAATGTATTCCCAAATTAATAAACTGACTTGAATGTAGATACCCACAGATCTGATTTAATGTCGCTGTTTTAAGAGTTTTCTCTAGTGAAGGTTCCTACGGACTTCTGAACTCTTTAGGACAATTGGTGCCTTTCCTTTCCATAACACAATAAAGCCGCTAATATACTCCATATGGTGCTCGAAAGCTTGTCTGCAGCATGCGTGGTCTTTCAGATATATCGTTTATTTTTCAATGCTTTCGTAATGAAGTAGGCTTCATACCAAATACAGCCTTCCTGTAGCCTATGGTGGCCTACAGTGAATCTTCGACGACTCGTAAGCGCAGTGTATTTTCTACTCACTCTCACTACAGAAAACAGAAAATTATTTGCCAATAGTATTACATGTAAGATGAAAATAAAGTTTTAAAAACAATGCTGAGAATCTGAATTTAATGAACTGAGAATGGCAAACACGCTTCTATATTAAATTTTAAAGAGCTGCTCACTACGTTGAATGTCACAGGGATGTGAAAGGAGCCATGGGCTAGTCCGGAGTGCTGGTCTGAGGAGCGACTACATGAACGAGATATACCATTAACAGGACACCTGGCTCCATGACATGTGTCTGTGCCTTCATTTTCTCCTAGGAATCAGCACATTGACTGTCGCAGAGTATATTTGTTTTTATAATCTAAAGAGTTAAAATTATTTAAATACAATATAGGTCAAAATTCACTTGCTTGCTGTAATGAATATTCTAATGCATGTAACTTTTTCAAGCATCAATTGGAGCCTGCTTTCATCTGTAGGTCTTGTTTATAATTGTTTAATATTCATATGAGGATAGATTTTCTATACCCTATCAAAATTCTAATTACGAGCTTAATTTTCTAATAAGTGGGTTATCCTACTTGATACTTTTGAAATATTATCAGTACACCAAATTACTTTTTTAAATCTTAATGATAAAAACTAAAATGAACAGCGATAACTTAGAAATGCAACATTTTAAAATATAATGCGTATATATTTGGAATGGGAGGTTTTCAATACTTCCTCTTTTTCAATTATGATGACTTTGAGATTCTGAATGTAGTATGTGATTCAATATTGCATTTTCCCACCCTCATAAGCTACCACAGTAACACTAACTTTGATTGATACTGTTAGCACTAAAATTTATGCATTTTACTTCGATACCCTCGAACTACATATGTTTGAAAGGCACCTATCTGGCATAGTCACTCAAAAATAAAGTCACAATATATTCCTTGACAAAAACTACAAAAGTATATTTGAAGGAATCACCTGCCTTAAAAAGTTATTCTATGTAATAATCAATATCATTAAAATCACTCCCAATAAAATATTTGTTTTCTTTTTCTTTTAACGATCCAAATCTATAGTGAAATGATGAAATCGAAAAACAAGTGTTCTTGTCAGAAGACAGGAAGAGAGTTCTGCCCTCTCCCTTAAGGAAAACAAAGGATTCCTGAAAGCTTTGCCCTGATTTATTTTTCCAATTTTAAATACCTTAAGAGTAGCGGAACTGCTACTGGCATGGTAGTATTTCTAACAGTCAATAAATCTAAAATATTATGTGTGAATATTGGAATGAAGCCATTAAGAAGATTACAGCATGCAACACAGCAGAGGGTCCACAGGAAAAAAGAACCAGTAATTCGGGACAACTGTGACCACTGACCTTCAAACAGCCAAGACCACTGGTCAACCTGACACAGTAATAGAGAACACATGCACAGAAAGTCATCTAGCCTGTAAGGATAATTTAAACGCTTTGGTGAATGATTTTAAAAGGCCCTTCATTTAAATCTCAGTTAACTTATTAGACAATCAAACAATACCAACAAGTAATTTTTTTCAGCCTCCAGGTATGCTGTATTCATTCAAATCCCACACAGGAAAATTCCAGGAAGATCATCCGTGAGTTTAACACGTCTCAGTTAAAACATTTACTGTTGTAAAAACAGGATTTGAGACTTCATCGTATTTCCTCCGGAACTACGAGAGATAGCCTTGGAAATCTGATGGAAAAGCTAAATTTGTTAGATCTCTAATATTTAGATTACATAATCAACTAAAATAGTTTCATGTAATAACTATAACTTTTAAAAATACCTCATACTTTCAGTAGATGGTCTTAGTGCCATCTCAGAATTACTGTGATTTCCCCCTTCTTCAAATTTGTCTGTAAGTCTGTAGTTCTTAATTTCAAGCATGCAATCGAGCTATACTACACTTTTTAACCTATTTTTTAATACCCCATATGTTTAGTCATAATGTTGCATAGGTATAAATTACAAAGTGGTCCCTTCTGTATTTTACATTTATAAATACGGTTTGACTTCCCCATATACTTAAAGAGTGTTTTAGTTAACAAATGAATACTAGAAAAGTAGTCATTCTCAATTAAGAATTACCTAGCCTCCCAAAAAAATTTTTTCAAAAACAATTTTTCTTAAAAATCATCTATCACTGGACATAACTATGAACATTTTAGTGTCATATACAGAAAAAGTGAGTTTCTTTCTTGTTTGCTTGCTCTTCTTCTTCTTTTTTTTTTTAATAAAAAAATCCTTTTTCTCCTTAGGGCTTTAACAGTAGGAGATACATGCACATGAAGAAAACATTCTTAAATGTTGGGATTCTATTTCCATAATTTTTCTATCCAGTGAAGAATACTTTGGTGGATTTCTAAATGAAAAATTCTAATTATTTCTGGCAGCATTTGTAAAATTTTGTAATGAAGCAATCTAGTTATAATGATCTAAAAAGATAACGGTTCACTAGCCTGGGTTTGAATTTATTCATACATAACATAATTTTTACTTTAGTTCTAATATGCTTCAAGGTCAGCAAGTATGTTATTTGGGGGCATAAATAATCTGATTTTGACTTTAAAATAATATTTTTCTATCACTAACCATGAAAACAAGCAAGCCTGGTACTGTTACATTGTTTTGAGTTGGGACTTCTTAAATTCCCTTTTTCAAACTCCTTAGTAATGGATTTCAAAGTACTTGCAATATGACAGAAAAATCTATCCTGAGAGAGGTTTTTATTCCCAAATTTTAATCATTAAAAAGAATAGGTGCTTTGATTCTTTTTCTAAAAAGGGAGAGTTATTTTAACTTAGGACTATGTCATCGAGATGTTTTTAAACAGCCATCACAATACATACATCAGCAGTATAGTCCTAGATTGCATGTTTGCCCTGTACTAAGGAATAGGACGGCCCGAAAATGCCGTTTGGGAGACTATTTAACATGAAATACAGAATACAGCCCATTAGAAGCTGCAGACACACACGCACGCACACGCGCTCACACAAACTGCAAGATCAAAGACCAGAAGAGAACTGGCACTTAATTTATCAGCCTTTACAGACAAAAGACAGTTTTCGTCATTTCAAAAGGATCAGATGTCTTTTATGACAAACTGGGTTTGCAGTTTAATTTACAAATAGAATTCTAAGTAAGCAGTCTTTGCTCTGCCAAAGCAAATGACAAACAGTGTAGGTTTTCATTCTTGCGGCCCTCAGCAGGATAGAAAAGATTAAAATAAAACTGAAATAATTTAGAGAAAACAAATAAATGTTTCAGAAAGTTGAGGGAGATCAAAGCCAGAATTTTCTGACCCCAACTGTACAAGCATTTCTTATTATATTGACCAGTAACATCAGATCATTAATTAAAAGGAAAAGCGCTGGCAGGTGGCAGGGAAGCAAAAGCCGATAATTGGCCCCCTTCTTCTTCTTGCCTTCAAAAACTCTCTCATTCTTTTGCAAGACATGCCACTAGGCAGACAGAAATGCCTACTTTGTAATATAATGATTAAGATGAGATGAAGAGACTTAGGTTTAAAGAAACTCTGCCTAATGAATGCATCGAGCTTTTTAATTATAATCCTACTCCTACAATAAGGGTATGATGTTCCATTCAACATGTCCTCAACTGCCAAAAGGGAAAAATATTAAATATAGAATCGACACTGATTCCTCTCACATCCCATACACACACACCCAGTCCTTTTCTTTCAGACAGAAATAGTGGGGAAAAACACTCAGTCATTCTAGGGTCCGGGAGAAAACATTTGTTCACCACGAGATACCCTTCAGACTTACCACATCACTTGGTAGGTTGCTCAAGTCATTAAATGGAGATTCTAAAGTGTTTGTGTCAACATTTAACATAACCACATCTTCCAATGATTTATTTTTCACTCTCTGTTTGAAAAACACAATTATGAATAAGAATCTTAGTATATTTTCCTTATAAAACTATGATGAGTTTGGAAACACAGAAAAAATACATACAGATATATATATATATATATATATATATATATATATATATATATATATATCTTACTGCATTTGGCTTGGGAAAAGAAAAAAGACAGTTCCTACATAACAGAAGAATGGAAACAACTTTGCTTTCTGTGACTATAACCCATTCAAAAAGATCTGGTAAAGATGCTTAAAAGAGAATATCTGCTGGGACCAGCAGTTAGCGTAATGGCTATGTCGCTGGACTCCCACATAGTCGACTGCGGTTCGAGTCCCGGACCCGGCGGCTTAAACTCACGCCGGGCGCGTGTGCGTGCGTGCCCAAGATCCCGAGAGGAGAATGGAGGAGAAGGGATTGCGGCGTGGCCATCCCTCCTGGGGGGTGATTTCCTGCTTTCTATCTCTCTGTCTCTCTCTCTCTGTCTGGCGAGCGCACGCGCCCTATAGCAAAAACCTCTCCAAAAAAAGAAAAAAAAAAAAAAAAGAGAATATCTGCTCATGTAATATTGAATATAATTTAATTATCAAAGCACTATCACAACAAAGACTTATTGTAGAATAGGAGCAGCTACAGCAAACCATAAAAACATAGATAATTTAAATTTTACCAGTTGAATTTCAGCCCCACGATACAGGAATCTGGCCAGCTCTTCACTTATTTTTAGTATACATCATATTACAGGGCTAACATAAACCAATAAACAATACCACACTGCTAAATTAATTTTACATTAACAAATCTTTTCTCTATATTTCCATATCATTAGGCATAAGTTAATGAGGAGAAATGAAAATGGAACCAGAGAAAATAATAGGACAATAAGAATTTTTTTGTATTTTTCACAGGAATTTCAATACAAAGGATCAACTGAAATAGCCTATCAGGTTGTCTTAATTGTTTGCAAATTATTACTTAGTCAAAGTGGTTAAATTATCTCAATATGCGTAAAATTACAGTAAATTATCATTTTATCAACTTTTAAATTCTTAAAGGAAATATTTACGGCTTTTCTTGATTAAAATAAAATGTATATTTAAACAATTCATAAAATTCTATTAGTCTTATTTAAATTACAGCAAATAATACCATTCCTCAGTAACAGATAAGGTATTCATTATACTATTGAACTCAGAATTCTAAAATTGTGTGAGGGAACTGTAAAAGTTCACAGGAAAACAGAATTAAAGTACAAGCTTATTTTGGTACAAAAATTTTGAAATCCATGCATAGTTTTTCCATCACATGTATTTTTCCATTACTTGTTGAAGACCCGTCATGTTGGTCAACTACAATATGCCAATATTTTCAGTGTCGTATTTCTGAAAGAGATATTCTAGCAATTTTTGAAAATTTCTACTTAAAGGCCCTAAATTCAAATTAGTCAAACTGATTATTTTAAGCTGCTCATGACTGAAATTTCTCTAATCCATTAGAATTTCAAATCTCTACATATTAGGTAGGAGTTTAAACTTGCTAGGAAAATGGTAGTGGAGGGTAGGACATTTCTATGTTAAGAAAGCCACAAAGCCTATGTAGAGGGTGGACTCTCAAATGGACACATGATTCTAAATATTGTATTTCTCTTGTAGGGCTAGTCCTGTAGCACAGCATGGTTAAGCACTGTACAGAGGAAAACAGAATTCATGTCATCAGCCAGGGTTCAAGTCCTACCCCAGCAGCTTAGAAAACTAAGTGTGCCAGGCACACACTCGCCTGTCCAGGGTCCTGACGAGAGAGAGAACTGAAGGCAAAAGGATTGTGGCATGACCAAGCCCTGCTGAGGTGTGCTTTAACTCTCTCCCTCCCTCTCTCTCTCAAATACATGCGTATACCCACTGGAAATAAGCAGAAAAAACACTTCTCAAAGACATTAAAATCATTATAAAGTAAAACAAAAAAATGGTCACTTTGGGACCAGCAGGTGGTGTGGGGGTTAAGGCACTGGACTCCCACATGGCAAACTGCAATTCAAGTCCCAGACCTGTCAGCTTTCTCTCTCTCTCTCTCTCTCTCTCTCTGTCTCTCTCTCTCTCTGGTGAGCAAACATGCCCTATAGCAAAATGTTTAAAAACCAGTAATAAAAATAAAATTAAATAAATAATTTTTAAAAGGGCCACTTTAAAAATATTAGTAGATAATTACTTGAGAACATTACAAAAACATTTGAAAATACACTCATTTCCTTTCCTTTCCTTGTGTATACATATCTGTAAAAAAGATTTAAATACATAAGATATGTGGCTATCTATGAATAACTACAGTATAACTACGATGATAATATATGTTATATGCAAAAAGTAGCATTTGTGTAAAAAATATAGGTCGTAAGTTTTATTTTCTTCTTCATTTTAGGTTGTCCTTATGATGAAATGATAAAGAGAATGTAGAAACCTAACACATTTTTAAGGGATTAAATGAGTTAGTCTAAGTAGCCCAGGATAATGGCTACGTGCTCCCAAAAGGTTTTGTGATTCTACCAACATTAAACTCAGAATAAAGGAAACTGAGGTTAATATAACACACATACTTTGTTTGAAATTGCTCTTTTTTTAAACGTTTGATAGTAGCTGAGTATTAAATTTTGTTTGAGAGACCACCCAAGAAGAAATAGAAAACACACTCTTTCAAATTAGTAAATTGAGAGCCCATAAAGAGAGAACAATTCTACATAAGTTAAAAAAATGCACTTAATTTACATAGTTTTAAAAGACAATATGGATTAGTATCACTACTTTGTGATCTCTTTTTTCTCTCCAATTCAAGCTTTAGCTAGTTTGTTCTAAATAGACATGAAAAGGTTTATGATTCATAAAATGGTGACCTCTTTGTCTCCGATTTTGCTGTCTCCTAAGACTACGAAATATAAAGTTAACAGTGAGAAGACAGGTCCGTGCTGGGGGGTCATGCCGGGGCTGCCCGGGAGGCGGAGGTTCAGCTCCTGACCCAACCTGAGCAGGCTGGCATGGTGCCCCACACCTGTGGTCCTAGCCAACTAGAAGGCTGGGACCGAGGACCGTGACTTAGTGAACTCTGTCCAGCATACTTCCGTTGAGCCAGCCTGTGGTGTGGTGGATAAGGGGATGGATCTCACTGTGACCTCAGAGTTCGAGACTCCATGGCTTGAAAATCACACCAGGTATGTGTGTGTGTATGCCCACAATTCCAAAAGGAGGCTGGAAGAGAAGAGTCTGTGGTGCCGCCATCCCGAAGGGGGAGAAGGGGTTTCTCATTTTACTCTCTCTCTCTCTCTCCAGCCATTGCAAGTGCTCGATAGCAAATTAACAACCACCACCAAAAAAAAGCCCTCTGTCTCTTCTATTAAAAAAAAAGTGAGAAAACATTTTAAAATTCTGCCTTTTTTTCCAAGATATGAAAATAACATCACACATAGATGAAAAGGCTCATTAAGAACAACAGGGGGTGTTAGAGTTGTTAGGTCTCTCCCGTCCCCTATTTTCGACACTCCATACAACGTGCCTACAAATGTACCCTATGCACGTTAATGCAAAGAAAGGACACAGCAGACGCCATCGTATGATATGGTGAAACTGGTAGGCCTTTCACTCGGAGTCCTTGTACATTGAAATAGGGAAGATAACCCTCATTGGTAGCCTCTAATAATATTTTCCTTTCCTTTTTTTTTTTAAGGTTTTTGCCAGAAGGCATATGTGCTCAGCCAGAAAGAGACAGGAAAGGGAATGTGAGAAATCATTCCCCAGGAGCATGGCAATGCTGCAATCCCTTCTCCCTTCTCTTTCTACGATTTTGGGCACACACGCACACATATCCAGCATGATTTCCAAGCCCCTATGTCTGGGACTTGAACCCTGGTCAACCACGTGGGATTCCAGTTCCTTAACCACCACATCACCTGCTGGCCCCTAATCTTTTCCTAATCACGTAACAAGGCTTGTTCTGTTTTGAGTTCAACCCTGAAGCTGAGTTTTTGGTAACAATAAAATGTCAATAAAATGTTTATTTTGGAGCTAATTTATATTTTAATTAAAAAGAGACTTCTAGCCATCTTATCCTCATAATTATATAAAAATAACTGAAAGAACTATTTCAAGGGATATAGCTTGATGTATTTGGGACACTATGTTTAAAAGTTTCTCTAAAACTAATGAAATGTGTTTAAATGATCTTGAGTGAATGAGAGAATGAAAAGAGTCTTCAAAAAGTTCATGAGAATGAAAGTAAAGCATGGGCTTATTTTTATGCAAAAAACTGACATTCATGCATTTTTTATTATATAATTTTATATGAACTTTTGGAAGACCCCCCCCATGGTATTTAGATTTGTTTTTAAGAAAATAATTGGTTGTAATACTCAAACAAAATGCCAAAAATTGCTCAGCTCAATCTCACATATTAAATATGTAAATAGCTATATTCATATTTTAATAAAACTTTTAATTAAATAAAAATACAAAACATAGAATTTAAGTGAAAAAATATTCCTAATAATGACATAATAAGAATTAAACTTAAGACATATGTCATCTTATATAGCCTGAGGTTATTAAATGGTACCCAGCTGGGTTAAAGGAATTTCTGAAGTTCCTGGTATACCTTTTATTCACTATTAAACCAATAACCAAACAAAGCTGAGTACTAAGACACTTGGATAGTCTAGTGTATAAAAAGCACAGAGGCTCCCGCTAATCTAATCACAACTCCATTCATAAATTATTAAGTAACCTATTCTCATTTAATAATAGAAGTCAACCTAAAGTTTGAATGGACTATTTCTCTAAGATAACATTTTTAAGAAATCTTAAATTTGTTCCTAAAAAAAGTGCTATTTTTCTTTATTCATGTCAAACAAATATGTGATAAATTTAACTAAATATTTAAAACATGTATCCCCTTCTATAATACTTTGAAAACACTGAATCATTTGTTTCTAAAGTTGATATACAATAAGTATGAAAAAAGTTGACAATATTAAATATTTTTATCTCTATGAATAATTTATTAAAAATTATATATCCTATTAGATATATTAAATAGAGAGATGTGCATACGAATATAAAAATCAAATTTGAGGACCCTATTAGAACATAATTCAACCATGGTTAGATTTTGTATAAAGGCTTTTGTACAAATTACTGATAAATAAAATGTTAGTCAGATATTCCATAATCTAAACACAGATTAAATACTTGTTCACAAATGTTTTATTTCATATATGTTGTCCTTTTACTGAAAGTACCTTGACATGTAAGGGTAAGTTCTAAATAAGTAAATAAGGAAAATATGAGGAGTCATATAATTATCCAGCCTGGAGCTTAATATTAAAAACAACTGTACTAAAGGAATTTATAAAGAAATACTTTTTATTAATGGTGAAACAAATTTAAAATGTTACCAAAAGGAAAACATGCCCAGTACTAAAACCCAAGTAGGACTCCATTATCTGGGCATCCCAGAGAGACATGACTCTCTCCCGACAGGATCCTCAGAAGTTTCAAAATAATATCAACAGAATCTTTTTTGATCAAAGTAAGGACCGATGGTATCCACCGCAGCAGTGAACAAGACCACCAAACCTAGCTCATCCAGTTGTTGATTAGAAACTGGGTTAAGATGCAAGCTACACAACCAGCAAAAGAATAATTTATTTTAATAAAATGGAAATCATCCAGCATAAGGTTGTTACTCAACTGACTCCAGACTTTTGTTTGAATCCAAGGCTTTTGTTTATTTTCTTAGATGCTAAGAAAATAAAGTGATTATCTGGAAATCTCACTGATTTCAAGATCAAGCTGTTTAAAATTCGAGGTATTTCTCTAGAGGAATAACTTAAGTGACAAAATCATTTTCAAATGATGTGGTGACAGTGGGAAAAAAAGATAGTGAATTTTACATCCCCCTACAAGAAAGAAAATTAAAACTCAAAAAAGAGCTATATTTGAACTAAAACATTCACGATTAAAATATTAAAACTACATAATGTAAAAGCATACTGATAAATTAGAACATAATAAAATCTGCAAAACAAAAATGTTTCATTTTATGCCTCACAGGTATATAAATATTGGGTTTAAATATATAAGCCTGAAAAATAAATCTCACTGCCATTTTAAAAAAGTGGTTTATCTAGGACTAAAATTTTTAGTATTTAAAAGCTTGACAATATGACTTCCACCATGCCATAAAAATGGCATTTAGCTTACTAATTTAAATAAAGGTATTTCAATGTCACCTTTTCACAATGACCATTTAAATACACTCTATGAAATGAGTAGTCACGTTGCACTATTCAATCATCCTGAAAAAATTAATCTTTTAGCTATTATTTTAAGAGTAAACTGTATCACTACCTCACATCTGAAAGATACTCACCTCTATGAGGCTGGAGTGTATTCCAATCAGGTACGGCATCGGGGCACTAAATTAAAAATACATATATGTATAGATTCATATAATTCATCAAAACTAAAACAATAAAATAATTCAGAATGCATAATAAAATAAATTAAATGCTCATTCCAGCATAGCACATTACAGGTATTCAATATTATTCAAAATATAAAAGCTCAAATTTGTTCTCAGATGCCATTAATAGGTTTAAATTAAGGTCGATACATATTAAAGTCACAAGATCACTTATAATTAAATCAAGAGTTATAGTGTCTGAACAACCTCTTTTTATTTAAGAAGAAGATTGGGATTAAGCTCTAGTCTGAGCTGAATCTTCTCCACGTACTTCAGAGCAAATACACCCTACCTAATCACCAAATGTATTTACAAAAATGCATTTACATCTTTTCCTATTTGGTTAAATTTTTATTTCTAGGATTTTCTTAACACTTCTTCATTGTTTGAAATCTCCTGTGTCAGTGCATACTCTTAGAGCCTGACTGTGAGCCAGGCACTGTCCTGGAACTAGAAGTTCACAAGTGACTGTGTTCCTCTCCTGCTGGGCTCTGAGACCTCCCCTGTGTACCTTGACTTTTATTTAAATTTTATAAATTCAGATTTACTGTACTTTCACTTTTATTAATAAGCACAATTTTAATAAATGTATTACTACTCAAGTAAATATGGGAATGACCCTGAATTAATTTATCACATGTTATCTGGAGCACACAGGGGGCTGGCCCTGGGCTTGAGAACAGTAGCCAACAACACAGACAGAATTATTAGTTTTTTATTATTCCCTTGCGGGATTCTGAGATCCTAGTAGAGAACAGAAACATTAAATAATTTGTAATGTGTAAAACCAGAATCTCTAGTAATTTCAGAACTATTTCTCATAAAATATCAGAAGGAAATGATTCGACTTGACATTTCAAAACTCAACTATTATCTAACAGGAAAACACGAGAATGGACAGATGACTACAAAGGCGATAGAAGATAATGTGAATAAATAAAAGCCAAACATTTCTGGCAATTCTTTCATAGATATCTTAATGCAAACCTCTTCTATTAATGCAAACCGATAATTGTCTTTCTCAAAGGATTTGCATAATTTTCTAAACGTCACCGTCACTAACGGAGAGAATGGTGCTGTCCAAACTCCTGTGTTCACTTGCTACTGACACCAGTAACTGATAAAGCTAATGGCACTTCGGCAGACTGGGGGGTTTCAAAGCAACCTCAAACAGTTCCAATTGTACTGAAGGATGGCTAAACACTAACTTACATACCCAGAATTCACAAAGGAGGTGTGAGAGAGTTACCTCACTCCTCATTAGCCTGAGCATTCTAGTTCTTAGCTTCTGATTATACTAGACTCCGACTCCCAGTTGCCTTTGCTTCTGTTGCTTTGTTCCTTCCTACTTTATTTTTAATGTTTATGTAAGAGTCCTTTTAATGTTTATGTAAGAGTCCATCTGGAATTAATCTGATAGTCTAGATAACTTCATTTGACTAAAAGTTGAGCACTATCTACAGGTCTTGGTATCCTTAAGACCTAACAGATTTTCTGCCTTCCAAAGTAAAAGGATGAGCAAATGTGGACTGTCCCACTTTTGGTTAAACAAGGGAAGGCCAGTTCCTTCCGTGGTTCAAGATCTCATCCCTGGAATTCCTTCAGGGACACTAAAGACAGGAAATGCACATTACTAACTATTCTGGACTTCCATAACCAGGTTTAGGCAACTTTTCCAAAACAAGCTAGATGACGCCCAAGGTCATAAATACGTCAAGTTCTCCCATTTCCAAAATAGCATAAAATTATGGAAGCCACCAATTCGCCCCAGGTTAGGTTACCTTACCCACTAGATTTATGGTACAGAATTCTGTCCAAGGCGTCTCAAATTCTCAAGAACATTTTATTTGTAAAAGAGTGTAAATCAAAATATAAAAGTCTTTAAATTGTAACAATCATGTCCATTTTACAGAAGCTAGGGGGATATTAGAGGACAACTTTGAAAACTTTATGAAAGCTACTTATATTCTGAAACATAAACAATAAACTTATATGGAGGAGTCTGACCCGGTAGGGCCCCAGGATCTGTTTTGAGCTTTTGACCTTTAAGCACCGCTTCCATCGGTTCAACACGTTGGCAAGGCCGCTGTTGTATGCCCCCCCACTTCCCCCGACCTAGGGACAAAGCTTGGGTCCACTCAACATGTTTGGCAAGACCGCTTGTTGTACGCTCCGGAAACTGTGGTAGCCTTGCTGGGAAGCGACCCCCCTCTGATTCCCTGATATACTACTATAAAAAAATTACATAGCTCTCTTGAGTATGTGATGAGATTTTCCCAAAATCCCCCAACCACTCCCCTCAGCCCTGATCACCTACTGTCAATTACAATGCTTTATCTCTGTGGTCACTCTTCAGAGAGCGATCTCTGAGGGGTGTCCAACTCAGGATGTGCATAAAAAGGCACCGAGGCCTTAGTCTTCTTCCTTTCCTGCGCTGCCTCTGACGAGTCAACCCACCCCCACCGAGGCTGGACCCCGGCACTTATAGACATTTAAGCTAGAATTTAAAAAATGAATAAAAAGCTCCCATGCAGAACTTGAGAGAGTAAGTAATACGTTCTTTTTTTATGAGATCATTAGGTATCTCCACATGTTTTTCTCTCACTAATCTCTAACAAAATCCAAAAACCTGAGATGTTAGAACTATGATTAAGCTAGAGCATGCTCTGAAACAATTATGATGCTTTACAGAACACAGAGTGGGCTGAACGGTTCTTCTCCCTATGAAAACTGGACTGTGTACATCTTCATATGAAATCAGCCAAATCTCATGAAAGTCATTTTGCAACCCTAGCTGAAATTTCCTAATGAGACTAGGGTGTTACTAAGTCAGGAAGAGATCCTTGGCTACGAGACGTTTTAGCATCCATGCACAAAACCATCCTGGAGCTTTCTGTCAAAGAAATCATTTTGCAAAAATAGATGCAGAAGGCTCTGTTATGACTGATTCTTTTTGGTAGCAATTAATTTTTACCCTAAAATAGGTTTTTTCCTCCATTTAGGTTTTGGTTTTTTTTGTTTTTGTTTTTTTTTTTAACAAAGACACCACCCATGACACCAACTACCACGGCAGTCGACCTGGGTAGTCTAAAGAACATCTTCCACTTGTTAAGCTACAAAGATAGTTTCATAGGAAGACAAGTCAGGAAGCCTCAATAAAAAGGGTGACTCATGCACTCCCTGAACACATAATATGCAATTATAATTTTCCTGGTCCTAGATCACACTCCTCATGTTTATGGACTCAGGAAAGTTAGGGATGTTTGGCAGCATCACAGACTCGCCACATTAAAGTACTTTCAAAGTGGCTGATTAAGGAAAAGAGGCAGATGGTGTCACTTCCTCCCAGGAGCCTTCTCTAATCCTGCCTGGGAGTGTAGCCCACTCCTTCCTGGACGTCCCATCCACAGTTACTTCACATACCTTCACAAGAGCAGGGCTGCTGCGTGACTCTGAGCTCTGTGTGTATGTGTGCACGTGTGGGCGGTCACGTGTTTATTTCTTACCTGGGAATCCCACAAAGACAGAAACTAAGTCTTATGCACTGCGTTTACAGAACATGGGCGTTTGCTATTATAAATGCCTGATGAACCAAAGGACGGACGAATGAGTAAGTGAATCAGCAAAGGATGCGATATTTATCCATGGTCACAAGAGGGCATTCTGGCTCTCCGCAGTCAACACCACGCTGGAGCCACCGGTGCGAAAAAGACTTTACAGAGCTAGGATCACCCCAGGATTTGCAAGGTCCCAACCACGCTGCAGAGTCAGCAAAGATATACCCACTCCTATCACACTTGCTGGCACTATTTTTGAACTGAAATATAAAAAGTAATTTACTTAAAGATCATGAGTTGAAGGGCTAACCTGTAACACTTTTCTCTGCTTTGCATCTAGCTCTTCAAGGATGTAAAGAAAAGAAAAACATTTTCCCTGGAAAATAGTTTAATCCATCAAATTTTCTCACAAATGAAGAAAGCCAGAATCTTAGATGGTTACTTCTAGAATAAAAATGAGTAATTCAGACCAGTTTTTGTAATAGAAGTCGAGCCCATCACTGTGACCTTAAGATTCTAGAAGTTTCAGATCATGCCCTGTTTGAGTTAACATGGCTCTACTCTGGGAACTAGAGAGGTCTTGGGCATGGATCTGTTAGAATTCATCCTAAAGGCTATGTCAGATGTTAGAACTAGAAAGAAAATTCCAGGGACTGAAATACGGAGCAAGCCACCTTCATTATGGTGGAAGCAGCAGAAAAAGAAGGATCTGACTGCAAAGATACGAAATACCAGAAAGACAGTTCTGGAAAGAATTAATTCAGAACTGCCTGTGTCATGGAATAGTTCCTAAATAACATTTTGAAAGTCTTTCATGTGTAAGTCATCACAGAGAATTAAACTTAAAGGTGTGTTACTTCTTGAGAGGTCAGAACATGTTAATGAAAAAATTCAAGATGGCACTCACATTCTGTATGATAAAATGAAATCCCAAACTTCATAGTTAAAAGTGTTAGTCCTTCATGTAGTTTTTTCTATAACCATATATTTTCTAATACTTTGGGAAATTATTTTTAAAATAGGTAAGTGTGCGTCACTGAACCCTCTGTACAGAGATCGGCACCTGCCAACATGCATAAACTGTAGTCCCTGCCTTCAAGGGTGCTAAAATACGGTAGGTGTGCTGGTCAGAGAAAACCTGAGTAACAAATGAGTCTGCTGATAGATCTGGCTTTTCCCTAAGACTTGGGTGTGTGACACATCACAATTTAACAGTTAAATGCACTCCTATAGCGCCATGGTGAACTTTCTCTCCTTCCTGGTTTTCAAAGAGCAGAGTAGCAATGGTCGGTGGCTGGGCATTTTCAAGACCAGGAACACTACCATGTGTAGATGCACCGGATGCATTAATGCAATCGACGTGTGACCAAGCATTTGTGCTTTTATAATCACTTGTTCTGAAGAGAGTCAGTCATAAAAACTTAACAGAAAACCTGTATGTATGCACTTAAATAAGTTTAATCCTTAAATACTTGAAGTGACCTGCCTTTTGTGAAATAGAAGCTAAATAAATGCACTGATTGTAAGAGAGCTTTGTTTTTTCATAACATGATAGCTGTGATAGAAACAAACACACTAAAGTCAAAACAATCTTCTTGGGACCAGCAGATGTTGTAATGGTTGTATAGCTGAACTCACATATAGTCAACCGTGGTTCAAGTCCTGGACCCAGCAGCTTAAAACTCATGCTGGGTGCATGTACGTGCATGCCCAAGATCCCAAGAGGAGAATGGAGAAGAAGGGACTGTGCAGAGGTCATCCCCCCAGGGAGCGATTTCTCACTTTTTGTTTCTCCATCTCTCTTTATCTCTCCAGCAAGCACACATGCCCTCTAGCAAAAATCTCTCTTAGAAAAAAAAAATTCCCCTGGGTGTGTATGTATGCTTGTACATGATTTAGAGAGAAAAATCCTCATCAAATTTCTTAAGAATTAAGCTATGTCTCCAGAAGACGATTAACAATGAAGATAACACTTTGCTCCAACCTGAAGAAGGTTCCAAAGCTGCTGTGTTGAAGTCTGACTCTTACACATCCTCATGAGGAGAATGAGCTTCTTCCAGGGAAGAGGCCTGGTTGAATTCGGGTTGGGTAGGACTATTGGCAGTTGATCGTGATGTCAGAAAGCTCCTGAGTCACTCCCGACACTTTCCAACATTGCATTTCACAGTGGCTCAAGACGGAGACTTTGACTCCAGCCAGAAAACTTGAGAATTCTCCTACTAGAGGCAACCCCTTGGCCAAAGTTTGCTATTTGGTGTGCTGCTGAGGAAGGAGGGGTGAAGGACAGCATGTCCTCGGGTAACGCGACACGTGTGCCCTGACAGGGACAAGGCAGCGTCTGGCAGACGTGTCCGACGAATTCTGACGCCTGGCCTATAGGGTTCTCAAAGGAATATCCTAACTTCTGGACAGGTCCCTGAACCACAGACGAAGACTGTATTTGTTTCTGTGTGTGCATTTAGTTATCTGACTGACGGCAGAGGAAATGAAACCTGAAGAGCTTTCTGTGAGCTATACTGAGTATAGGAGTACTCTGAATTCAAGCACCCCCAATACTGATTGCTGACCTGCCAGTCGAGTTCCCGTGATTTCTGTCACACATGCTCTGAGTTTCCCTAATGGCCGGGCCTGGGTGCGAAGGGGCCCGCGGCCAGCTTACCAGCAGTAGTCCAGCAGGTGCGGCGGCAGCACCGGGATGTAGATGTGCTGCCAGTGCATGGGGTAGAGCAGCGCGGCCGAGGCGTGGAGACAGGCGGTGAGCTGCAAGGGGGAGAGGAGACCGTCAGAAGGAGCGGCTGACCTGCCAGCCCCAGGGGCAGGACCACGCACCAGGGGTAGACGACAATCACGACCCACCGACGTCACGGCAAATCACTGCCGCTACAATCTGCGTGCAGAAAGGCCGACGCCTCAGAGGCCCCTCGGTACAGTTCTTAAGTGGCAAAAGTAGCTTCGTGGGAACCCTATGTAGATCGTTATAACCAGCTGACTCGATGGAGTGTGGGGCCGACACTTAGAATCTAAATAGAAGTGCAACTCAAAAATCAGGTGAGCGTCTTAGAACGGAAAGGGATGGAGGAGATTACAAGTTGTGCAGCCCCGTTTGCGCGTCGCTCAGATTAATATAACACGATTAAATATGGAAAGGAAGGGAGGCTGAAAGCTCCTGAGGGATATCATTAGGGCAAATTGCCAAAGAATGAAACATGAGCCAGTCAGGAGAATCTGGAAGCTGCAGTAATACCAGGGGACTTGAGTGTTCGACAGTTGGAGCTCCAGTAATGTGTGAACTGCGGGTTACGGTATCAGGAGACTCTGTTCACTGACACATAGAATGTCACTATTGACCAGCAAACTGCCCGAGCTTGACAGCTGTACTGAGCAAGCCAAGGATATCATAATTTCACATTTAAACTGTTCATTCCAGATTAACATTTTGTTTCCTAGCTTTATATCACAACAGCTGCAATTACATTGTTGCTATTTTAAAGGTAATTGCCATTTTAATTGTTTTGTTTTGGCAAGCAGTTAATTAAACATTTTTTAATGCTTAACAAAGGGATATCACTTTTTTTCTCCCTCCTACTGACACGCACCAGAATCCTTTCTGTGTGACTTCTTTCCATTGTGAATTACAGTGTATCTCTGTAGGTGTAAAGTCTTTTAGTGTTTAAGACAATAATTAAATCAGCATTCTTCTTCGCCATGTTAAAATTTTGCTATAATCTGTATTTCAAGGTTACCAATTAAATAATTTTATCTAACTTGAAAATCAGAATTAAAAAACCTGAAAATGAATCACAGACTTTCTTTAAACCCTTATGTCTACTTAATTACTACAGAAAGAGATTAAAACAAGCCACAGTAATCAATTAATTTAAAAGAACATACAGAAGCAAAACAAATCTTACTAATAGCAACATTTGTCTATGCTTAAATACAAAATAGCTTCATTAAATTCAAAAAATCTAATCTGAACCTGAAACTTAGAGATTTTTATTAAAAATATTTTTGTCTTTGTCAGACAGATTAATTTTTTCTAGCAAGATTTTTAATCAATTTTATATGGAAAGCAATGTTTTTGATTAAACTATAGAAGTTATCATTAAAGGAATTTTGGACCTTGTACTTACAAGCTTTAATAGTTTATCAAGAGAATTCCTTCAATAAATAGTATTTTTTAAATTCCTTAATTAGAGCAAACAGTATACCACTAGGAGGCATTCAGATACTTCTACTTAACAATTATAGACCTAGGATTTATTTATGTTACACTCTGAACTAGAGGGAAATAAAAATGCAGTTGATCTAACTCATTGTGTCAAATTCTCTAAGAGCTTTCAGGTACTCCTGGGTTGTAAATTACACATCTTTTACATTGTATTAACTCTTTACACACTTTGTTTCCTGATGAGCTAAAAGAGCTTATATATCTTTGAAAGGCGACTAGTTATCCAATGTTTTTATTTACATAAAGATTACTTTTAAAAGAGCTCATCTAAAACCTTGAGAAAATAGTAATAGTGTAGCAAGAGGAAAATGACATTCTCAAAATGAGAAGCTGTAAGGAGGGAAACTTATTTCACTGAGCACAAGCAGTCTGAAGCTCCCTCACACGGGCTGTGTATATGCTTGCCCTATGTCCATAAGAATCAACCTTATGTGAAGTTATTGATTATTCACTAACAAGGCACAACGCTGTCTGATGCATTTGAGGGCTTCTTAGATGGTGCTTTCTGTGACCTTAAGCATAGTCACACCTCTTCAGTGGCCAGCATCTGGCAGTCAAGACCTACCAGGAGAGAAGGATGCTACAGGTCTTGGCGACTTTTCTGATATGGGGGATGAGCCACAGGGAGAGGTAAAAATGTACAACAGTTTCACTGGGCTTGGGGAAGG
The DNA here is from genome assembly GCA_026018925.1 of Tupaia tana. Classification (NCBI taxonomy): domain Eukaryota; kingdom Metazoa; phylum Chordata; class Mammalia; order Scandentia; family Tupaiidae; genus Tupaia; species Tupaia tana. The sequence continues at coordinate 158,627,530 of JAKSZU010000007.1, read as the reverse complement.
GTTGTCACACATTGTTATCTCTCCCTGTGACTTATTCTCCTTATCAGAAAAGCTGCCAAGTCCTGTAGCTTCCTTCTCTCCTGATAGCCCCAGAATAAGTTATTAAACGTAATATAATGGGCCAGAAGGTGGCGTGGTGGTTAAGATGCTGGACTGCCACATGGCTGACTATGGTTTGAGTCCCAGACCTGGCAGCTTGCTTTCTCATTTTCCTTCTTTCTTTCTCTCTGTCTCTGTCTCTATCTCTGTCTCTCTCTGGTGAGTACTCATGCCCTATAGCAAATTTTTAAAAATAAATAAACAAATCTTTATAAAAATAAAGGTAATATAGCAGATGTGTCAGGTTGAAGAGGTACTATTAATATGAGAAATTGCTTTCACAAATATCTATACTGTGAGACATCCGAATGGATATTTTCAGAAAAGGTTGTAGCATCATGTCCCAAAAAATCCCCCATATGGACTCAGCAGCATGCAAGAACTACAGAGTTAAAAAAAAAAGAAAGAAAACCAAGAGACTACTACTATAGCATATATTTTGTTGAAAAGAGCACAAAATTATGGAACTAGCAGTTAGCATAATGGCTATGTCGCTGGACTCTCATGTAGTCAACGACTGTTCGAGTCCCGGACCTGGTGGCTTAAACTAATGCCGGGCATGTGTGTGTGCATGCCCAAGATCCTGAGAGGAGAATGGAGGAGAAGGGATTGCAGTGTGGCTATCCCCTGGGGGGTGATTTCTCGCTTTCTGTGTCTCTCTCTGTCTTTCTGGTGAGCGCACGCGCCCTATAGCAAAAACCTCTCCAAAAAAAAAAAAAAAAAGCATAAAATTGCCAAGTTAAAAAAAAGATACAATTAATGAAAGACAAATTTATAGAAAAATCAAGCACATTTATATATAATCTGTATTAAATAATAGCAATTAAATACGTCACAGACTCAAAGTTCGGATTTAGCCGCTAGAAGCTGTGTGACCTCTAGCACGTATGATAATAGCAATGTAACCGGCTAACCTTAGTTTCCTAATTTTTAAAATTAAAAAAAAAAAGTCTGTGCTCTCTCAAAGATCAAATGTTCTCCTTTCTTAGATCAGGTTAATTCTAATTCTTTTATTTTTTTTTAAGAGAGATTTTTGCTATAGGGAGTGTGTGCTCACCAGAGAGACAGAGCAAGTCAGAAATCACCCCATATGGGGAATGACAAGGACACAATCGTTTCTCCTCCATTCTCCTCTCAGCATTCTCCTTTGGGCACACATGCACATGCGTCCAGCATGAGTTTCAAGCCTCTGGTCCAGGACCCGAACAACAGTCAACCATGTGGGAGTCCAGGGCCTTCCACTGTGACACCTGCTGGCCCCAATTCAAATTCTGTACTAATTGAGACCTTTTTTTTTTTTTCCATCTAAGTGGCGAACAGAATATTGTAACTTGACTATAATGCAAATCTACCTTCAAAATATATAAAGATCACTTTAAAATGCTTCAAATCACTTTAGATAACTGTGCAACTGGAAACATAGTAACTTATTTGCTTATTCAACAAACTTCCCAGTGCCTGCGTGTGTAGTCATACAGCCCTGTGAGGAAACAGGGCACAGCACTGAGCAGAACAAAGTCCCTGTTTTCAGGGCTCTTCCGTGGTCATGGGGAAGGCCAGCGATAAACAAGGACAGCATGCACTACGTCACAGGACGAGTTCTGTGGAGAAACCTACAGCAGGGCAGAGAGAGGCCGGGCAGCTCTGTTAGACAGGAGGTTCCCAACTCTGATGTGGGGACAGGTGAACTGAACCCCAGCTGAGGGAGTGAACTACCATGGCTTTGGGAAGAAGAGCATCCCAGGCAAATGGTAAATGCAACAAGGCCTTTGAAATTCCCGAGGCAGGAACATGTCAGGGCTCTCCACAGAGCCATGGGGAGGCCAGGAAGATGGGACTGGAAAGAACGGGAGACTGGCAGGTGATGAGGTTAGAGGGGGATGCAAGAGAGCCTGCTAGGACATGGCAAAGGCTCTCATTTTCTCTGGGTGAGCTTCTCCCACACCTTGAGGACAAGGACAACCTTCACAACAAACTATTTACCTGGAACATTTCAAGAACTATGCAAAATAAGGGGCAAATGTACTAGATAATTCTGCAGTTGGCTGGTGATGTGAAGGACCATAAAGAACTGATGTCAATTTAATAAGCCAAGTAAGAAAAAGATCTTATTATTTTAAAGTTATTTATAAACAACCTTGGTGGTGCAGTTGGCAGCATACCGAACTGTAGTGCTGGAAGTCACGCTGCCAGTTGCAGGTTCGAATCCCAAGCCCAGTTGGCCTGAAACACATGAAGGTGGAGATGCTTGTGCCTGGCCAATATCCTGACTAGCAGGAAGACTGGGAAGGGGATCAGAGTATGACGAGACCTTGCCTAGGATCGATCGATCAACCAACCTCTCCCTCTCCTTCTCTCTCTCATACACGTACATAAAATAATACTTTCAAAATTGTTTAAAAAATAAAGTCATTTATGAGATATTGAATGTTTATGCTTAAAGAAAATGGACATATCACTTAGTCTTTCTTCGAGCCAGAATTACCCAAGTTACACCTCAGTTTGTGACAGGCCTAGGACTCCTTGTTGCATCTCTAACATTCCATCAGTTGCTTCTTTTTTTTTTTAGAATTATTTATTTCATTTTATTTATTTATTACTTTATTTTTAATTTTCCATAGGCCACATACACTCACCAGAGAGAGAGAGGGAGAGGGAGTGAGAAAGCAAATTGCCAGGTCCAGGACTCAAACCGCAGTCAACCATGTGGGAGTCAAGCACCTTAACTACACCCCAGCTACTTCTTAATACCACAGCTTCTGGCTCCCAGGTGCTTCTTAATACCACAGTTGTTTTCCATGAAAGTGGAGCAAAGGGGAAGAAAATAATTTCTATAATTCAGACAAGTCATATCTCTGACATTAAACCCTGGAAACTGAAATAATAACACACTGTAATTTTCAGAGAGACATGAAGATAAAAGATAAAAGGATAAGAGAAAAATTCCTTATCTTTAAGCAGCATGTGAATATTTAATTGCACATACATTTTCATAAAGCACATTCACTCTAATTAACTGATAAGACCCACAGGTTGAGTAATGCGAAACAGAATACAAATACACATATAAAAAGGTACTTCCGACAAATTCCAGTGAAGAAGTAAGCAGAGAGGGGACTCATGGGAAGAGAACAACTGAGAACTCGACAGAGGTGGTCAGCGACAGTGAACGTAGTCACAGAATAAAGGTGGCTGGAACAGCCAGCCCGCCGCCACCATGTCTAACATCGATACTGCCGTTGGCAAAAACGAATAATGACAATCATGACAGCCAACTTTTACCTATTTCCTGTGTCCCAGGCACTGCTATGAGCACTGAAAGCTCTCAGGTCTACTCCTGACAACAACCTCATGGGCTAAATACCGTTACTGTTACCCCAGTTCACAGACTAGGGCACTGAAACAACAGCAAGCCAACTGCCCCTGATCACGGAGCTGATGAGCAGAAAATGCAAGGTCTGAAGGAGGCAGGCTGGATCCAGAGGACAGCAGCCACTATTTTCAACAGCCTGTTGATATACCAAGATTTTAAATGCCCGTAATTATAAGGCTTTGAGTAACATCTACTAACTGAACATAGTTTACACTAATTATGTAACAGAACACGCATTGGGCCAGCCCGTGACCTGGCGGTTCAGGCGGCGGAATCCCACGTGACAACCACACAGCTCAATTCCCGACTTGGCAACTTGAAAAACACACGAGGCGCACGTGTCTGCATGCCCAGAATCCCAGGAGGAGGGAGGGGTGGACGGAACTTTCGCCATTTTGTTTTCTCACTTTCCACCCCTCTCTCTGATGAACACATACACCCTCTAGCAAACTTAAAAACAAAACAAAACAAAATGCATCTTTAGACTGAACAATCAAATAAACAAGAACAGTTGGCCTTTGTATAAAACACTGAGGGATCTACAACAGACACAGATCCAGCTTACGAAACATTCCTCAGGCACCACAGCCTGCGACTTCGGCAGGAAAACAACAGAAGAGACGCTCTCGGAAAATGAGAAAGGACAACACCGCTGACAAAAATCTTACAACTTACTGTCTCGGGCTGTATCTGCAAGGATGCTTAAGTCTCAAACCAGGCCAGTCTTCTTCCTCTGTGATATGAAATCGAATCTAGTCTTTTATTCTTATATGTATTAGAGGAAATAGGCCTATCTACTAAAAATAAATTAGCATATTAATAAAATGAAGTAGTGTTTGAAGCAATTAAATAGGCCTAGATTCTGAGAAGGAAAAAAATGTATTTATTAGATTTCCACAGAGATGTTAGAAAAATGATTCACCTATCGTCATCCCCACAATGAAAGACAGCACAGTTGCAAGTAGTGCAGCTTACAGGTGACGGTCCCGGCTTGGCACACTTCTCCTCCCATGGCGAGACTCTGCATCGCCTAACTGGATAGCACCCCTTCTTCTGGAGAAATCCTACTCATTTCAACTGGAGTTCCAGACGAGTTACTAGGGAGGATTTAAATCCCCTACTCAGGTACTTATGCAAAAAATCCAAGAGCTACATCTTAATGGCTCTATCTGATGATTAACTGAATCAATATTTAATTCAGAAAGGGAAGCAGTTTAAATAACTGCATGCTTACAGGGTAAACTGCTGCAGATGGAAATGCGATACATTCCTAATAGAACGAAAAAACAATTCGTGGAAACCATACAGAAAACATCTGCTTAAACACGTTTAGTATATATTCACATTCAAAAATTTGAGACAAAAAAGGTTGCAGTAGGGTACTTGGAAACAGTGAAGTTATCCCCTCTCTAAAATACTCTCACTGAGCACAACTCTAATATTCAAATGAATATAAGGAAGTGTTTGGAGACATAGCAATTTACATAATAAAAAAGACAGCATTTGGATGAGAACTTTTTCTTTCTTTTTTAAATAGAATTTATTTTTAGACCAATTTTAGGTTCCCAGCAAAACTGAACAGAAAGTAGAGAGATTTCGCATCATTATCATGCTCCACCAGAGTGGCACGTTGTTAAAATCCGATGCTCTACATTGATGCATCATTATCGTTACATCAATGGTTTGCATTAGGGTTCTTTCTTAATGTGGCACATTCTATTTAGATGGACAAATTTATAATGACATGTATCCATCCTTATAGTAGTATAAAAATCCTCTGTAAAATATTCTACTTAGGTATAAATATAACAAAATATATAGAAGATCTAAACAAAGAAAACTACCGAATTCTAGTGAGTGAAATCAAAGGATTAAATAAATGGAGAGATATTTCATGTCCATGGGTAAGACTCAATGTAGTCAAGATGACAATTCTTCCCAACTTGATCTTTAGAATCAATGCCATTCCAAACAAAATCCCAGCAAGTTATTTCGTGGAGGTCAACAAGCTATTTCTAAAGTTTATGTGATAAGGCAACAGATCCAAAACAGACAACACAATCTTGAATGAGAAGAACAAAACTGGAGGACTGACACTTGAATTCAAAATTTACCATGGTGCTACAATAACCAAGACAGTATTGTATTGGTTAAAGAAGAGACAACAGACCGATGGAACCAAATAGCCCACATGTAGATCCACATACACATAATCGCCTGTCTAATCTTCGGCAGGGAAGCAAAGATAATACAATGGAGAAAAGAATCTTCTCAACAAATGGTACTGTAATAACTGGACATCCACATGCCAAAACAATACATGTAGATACAGACCTTACACCCTTCACAAACATTTATTCAAAATATATCACAGACCCAAATGCAAAATGGAAAACTATAAAATGCATAGACGATAACATGAGGAAATCTATATGACCTAGGGTTTTGTGATGATGTTGCAGATGTGACACCAAAGGCATGATCCATGAAAGAGAGAACTGATAAGCTGGGCTTACTAAAATAAATTATATTTTGTGAAAGACATTGTTAAGAGAATGAAAAGAGAAGCTACAAATTGGGACAAAATTTTGTAGAGGACATAACTGATGAAAGACTGCTATCCAAAATACACAAAGAACTCTTAAAATTCAACAATAAGAAAGCAAACAACCTGATTACAAAATGGGCCAGAGGTCTTAGCAGATACCACATTGAGGCAGATGCACAGATGATGAATTAGCATATGAAAAGAGGTTCCACATAACATGTGGAAACATCAAATAAAAACATCAATGAGATACCACTATGCATGTATTAGGACAGCCAACCTGGGACAGCCCCATAGCCAACTGGTTAAGGGAGCCGGAACCCACATGGCTGGCTGACTATGGATGGAATCCCTGCCCTAGCAGCTTGAAAAGCAAGCTGAGCATATGTATGTGCATGCTCCAAATCCCAACAGGGTGGAGAAGTAAAGGAAAAGGGATTGTGGTGTAACCGTGCCCCATTTGGGAATGTGTTCTCGTTCTCGTTCTCTCTCTCTCTCTCTCTCTCTCTCTCTCTCTCTCTCTCTTTCATAAGCATATGTGCTCTCTGGCAGTTAAAAAGAGAAAAACAGAGGGAACCAGCAGTTAGCGCAATGGCTATGTCGCTGGACTCCCACGTAGTCGACCGCAGTTTGCATCCCAGACACGGTGGCTTGAAACTCACGCCGGGCGCGTGTGCGTGCCTGCCCAGGATCCCCAGAGGAGAATGGAGGAGAAGGGATTGTGGCATGACCATCCCCGCTGGGGGGTGATTTCTCGCTTTCTGTCTCTATATCTCTCTCTGTCTGGCGAGCGTACACGCCCTATAGCAAAAACCTCTCAAAAAAAAAAAAAAAAAAGAGAGAGAGAGAAAGAGAAAGAGAGAGAGAGAAAGAGAGAGAGAGAGACCAAAACCCAAAACATTAACAACGCTAAATGCTGGCAAGGATGTGGAGCAACATTAACTTATACCTTTCTGGAGGAAATACAAAATGGTATGGCTGCTTTGGAAGACAGTTTGGCAGCTTCTTATAAGAGTAAACTTTATTTTTAATGTCTTTTAATATCAAATTATTACTTTAAATTTCATTCTCTTCCTTTATTCTATTAGGATGTTATCTTAGTCTTTTTAGTCTGTTATAACAAAATATCTTAGACTGAGCAACTTATTTTAAAAAAAAATAAAAAAAACAACTCATTTTTCCCAGTATCGGAGCCTGGCGAGTCTAAGCTCATGGTTCCGGTAGAGCCAGCGTCCAGGGAGGCTCACTCTCTGAACCACAGATGTCGCCCCGTTGGTGAGTCCTTATGCGGTAGAAAGGAGTCAACAGATCGATCTCTCGAGTATCTTTCACAAGGTCACTTATCTCATTATTAGGACTCATCCCTGAAGACTTAATCCCCTCTCAAAGGCCCCATTTCTTAATGCTATTACATTAGCAATTAAGTTCCAACATATTAATTGGGGGTGGAGGGCCTATTTAGAACACAACCGATCTTAAATTCGGATGTTTTATTACTAAACATTCCTTTTTACCTCTTTCCATCATAAGCAAGTCCTATGGAATGTACTAATCACCTCACACTTGAACACAAGTTTATTAGCTTTTCCTAGACAAGTTAATCTCAAGTTTTCTTGCTTGCTTTTTTCATCTATTCATTCTTCCCTTCATTTCACATATGGGGAAACTGAGGCAAGGTAAACCAGTTGCCCAAGATCACACAGATGGTAAGTGGGGCACCAAACAGGCATCTGGCGCTATCATTGGTGCGGGCATCACAGTACTGAACAAACAGCACCAGATACTTCGGCCTCGGGAGCTCGCCACTCTCTCCACAGCCCTCCCTGCCTCGAGGAGCTGCCTCCACTGCCGCCAGACTCCCTCCTCTCGGCTCGGGGTCTGCACCTGTCACACGACGCGTAAACGCCTACACCCTCAGACACACTGCCCACGCAACCCTTCCCTGTGACTAAATGGACTGCTTTCCAGTTCTCACTCTCAAAATCACTTAGACAGCAGTTTTTCTCTGTGTGTCTTTTCTCCTCATAGACATCTCAGCTTGACACTCTAAAAGACTATGGGTTGAGATTTTCAAGTGGATTATACAAAGATCACAAAATGTGGCAGTTTGAAAAAAAAAATTAACCATACAATAAATGAATCACTACATTGACAATGAGAGAGGAGTCCGGAGATAATCCTTGTCCAATTTCTTCATTTCTCAGACAAGAAACTTCAGGGGAAAAGAAATTAAATGACTTATATACCTTGTCTTTTGATTGAGTAGTCGAGATTGAAACATGTATCTCTAGTTTAGAAGATATTATTAATGTGATCACACTTCTACTATTTTTTAGACAGTAGTTCAAATCATTTCAACTATAAAAACTAAACTGGTAGCCAGGCACGGTGATGCAGTGGCAACCCAGTGTGCCGTGAAACTGAGGTCATAGGGGAAGGTCCTGGGTTCACGTCCAAGGTCTCCCTGGGCATGCTGGGTGTACCCACACATGTGTAATCCTGGCTGGCTGAGGCTGAGGGTGGGAGTGTGGCATGAAGACCCTGTTGGGGGTCTCTTTCTCTTTCTTTCTCAAGGAAGAAATAAATAATTTTTTAAATTCAATTGACCAAAACTATTAGTCATATCTGAAAACCATGACTTAAAATCTCTCTCAGTAGAGATCTCTGAACCCTCCGAGTTGGTACCATGAGCAAAGCTCACCCTCCCGAATTGAAAAAATTTATGGACAACAAGTTGTCATTAAAATTAAATGGTGGCAGACATATCCAAGGAATATTGCAGGGATTTGATCCATTTTTGAATCTTGTGATAGATGAATGTGTGGAGATGGCAACTAGTGGGTGACAGAACAATATTGGAATGGCAGTAATACGAGGAAATAGTATCATCATGTTAGAAGCCTTGGAACGAGTATAAATAATGGCTGTTCAACAGCAAAACCCATGTCCCCTTGTCAACAGGCCTGTTTTTACTATGATGTAAAAATCAGGTCATGAACATTTTCATAATAAACTTTTTGTTAAGTAAAAAAATAAATAAATAAATAATCCCTCTCAGTAGAAACAAAGCTGATCATGAACCACTAGCAACTGAAAAAGACCATCACAACGGCAACACAATCACAGAGTAACTTCTCAATCTTATTAAGTGGGATTAATGAGTCTAGTAATTTATAAATTGCATAGAACTAAATGAGAATAATTATACAATATAACATATTTAATATTAAAATGATAATTTTCCCTTATGCATGCTTAACATATACATGTATTTATTTAGCATATGTATCATACATGTGTGAATCTATACATATACATGTAAGTGTGTGTATACTGTGTGTTTGTATGTGCATGCATACTACATACTTAATGGAGTGAAAATGTATAGGTAGTAAATAACGTCAAGGCCTATTCCCTTATAAAGCAGATGCTACCCAGAGTCTATGTCTTAGAGGATACCCAATAAACATTTATTGAATAAATTCATTATTTCTCTGGACAAAGGATATCTACATTCGTATGGCCTCCTTTCACCGAAACCAAACTTGCTGAAGACTAGTCCTGTGAATGCCATTCTAGGCTTCTCTCTTTCCTTACCCACTCTCAAGCAGACACTCCATCCAACAAGATCTTCCCTTAGAAACGTTTCTAAAATCCGATCTCACCTCCCTCTAACGGTCCTGTCCTAGTTCAGGATCTAGTAATTTCTTGCTTTTATCCCTGCAACAGTCTTTAACTGGCCTCCTGTAAATCAGAATTTTCCTACTCCATTTCTTCTTCTGTAATATCAAGCTATTATCTCCCCAGAATAAAACTGATCATATCATATCACACACCTCATTTGCATGATCTGTGGGCTAGAATCTAAACACCTTACACTAGCAGACGTGATTCATCACAATCTGGCTACTGTTTATCTCCCCATCAAGATTTTGCAGTTGGGTTTCTCTCTTTCTCTACCCACATACAGTAATACATTACACATAATAAGTATTTCTTAGACATGATGGAAATTCCTTTCAAGAACTAGATGTCACATTGATGGCAACTCTTTAATCTACCATTCTCCCTCCAATATTCCTCATTCTAGAGTTCTTATCACACTGACTGACCTTAACTCACTGACACTGCTATAGAATCATAAATAACTTTGAAATTCTTGGTGTAGAGTACCTAGAAAGTAATAATATTTACCAGTAACCAGTATACAGGGGAATCAAATATTCATATACTCTGAAAAACTCCACTAATGTCCAATTTTTCCTTTAAAATAAAGGTCTTTCTTCCCTTTTGAGAAGTTAACTATTTTTTACCTCTCTCTCACTGAATGGAAGAATGATTCTATTGGAATCGTGGATCAGATTGCGACCCGGCTGTTTTGGACCTCATATACGAAAATGGGAAGTGGTTATTCTACTTCCTGGGGTGACTGATCTCAGGGACCAATGGGGAATTGAGTTGCTTCTACACAACAGAGGAAGGACAGCTACACTGGAGCCAAGAGATTCTCTGGCACTCCATGGTCCTTTCACACCTAATAGTTAACGAAAAACTATATCAACTAAAACAAACAAACAAAATACTACAAGTATCAAGGACTGAGCCCCTTTAGAAATGAAATTTGCATCTTTATACCAAGTAAAGAACCCAGCCAGCTGAGGTTCTATCTGAGAGCAAGAGAAATACAGAACAGGTAATGGAGGAAGGAAGTTGCATCTTGGGAACCTCGTGATCAGATACAAATACAAGTGCTGTGCTTCTCTCCATCTGTAGGAAAGGTGAAGACATCTAAACTTGTAAAAAGGACAGCTGTATCTTCTTAGGTAGAAAATAGATGAGTTTCATCGCATGGGACTCTGAATGCATACAGAAGGGTGCAGATGGGAACTCAGGGGCCCAAGGGGTGGGCCTGCTTATTGCTTTTCAGCTCCAACTTCACCCCTCTCTGCCTGATGCATGAAAGTGAATCTTGACTGTTTAGATTTTTCCTGCTAGTAGTTGACATGGTGTTAAGACATGTCAGAAGAGGGCACTAGAAAAACATGGCAGGAAGAGAGGGACTTGCTTCCTGCTTCCAGAGTGCACACTGTGTGGGCTCCTGCAAAGCCCCAGCTTGTCAAGGGCTGCTCCTAAGGGCCTGCAGCACAGGTGCTCTCAGGCTCCCACGGTGTGGGCAGTGTCTGTGGCACCTGGTTCCTGCAACCTCCGGCAGCCAGCGGTCTCCCCAGGACAGCCCTGCCTCGGCAGTTCTGCAGCAGAGTACCTTTGGCCCCTGCAGTGCTCGCAGCCTTTCCATGCCAGTCCCTGCACCTGATAAATAGCAATGCACAACTGCTGGCAGCACCCATGGCCAGCAGCTTCCCTCAGCTGGGTTTTTAAGAGCGTCTCTAGTGAGACAGCCCCAGTAAATGGCTTCCCCTCAGCAGCTGCATAGCAGTCTGCAGTGAAAACTGTGAGGCACCTCCCTGTGGATGGCTTCCCCCAAGTCCCTCATTTGGTTTTCTGGTGAATTCCAAGGAAAGGCATCTCTCTGTGGGCTGCTTTCCTGGGCACCTCAAAGGGCAGGTTCCAGCAGACTCTGCCAGTGCAGTGCCATAGCAACTTCTCTGCCGTCCACTGACTGAAAGGGCTGTGCCCTCTCCAGCAAGGTCCGATCTCGGCCTCCCCTGGCTGGGGCTTTTTCTCTCTCTCTCAGCCCTGAGGCTGGTAGCTGCTTTCTGTTTGCTCTTCCTGTATTCTTTAGAGTTCTCTTCATTTCTTAATACCCCACTTCTTGTTATATCAATTTTATGTTATCATTTTAAACTCTCTGCATTCAAGTTTTCTTGTTCAAATTACTGTGAGGTTTCTCTCTCCTGATTAGACCCAGGCTGACAGAGAGCCTGGACTGTCCTCCTCCTTCCTGTCATGCCGCTGCCTGCTGTGAGTGAAGCGCTCCACACATGAGAATGGTTCAACCAAGGAACGAGCATTTTCACAGAAAGAAACCCGTAAATTTTCTACTACCAAGTCATTTCTGTACAGCTTGAACAAGAGTCAACATTGCAACAGAAATTCATGAAGCCGAAAACAGTTCAAGATATATTAATAACCTCCTTCTTAAGGCAGTACAATTTTGGTATGGATGTTTTTAAAAAATTGAAATTCTCTACTTGAAAAGAGCTAAACACAACTTTTCTCCTTTAAGTTTTTGCTGTAGGGTGAGTGCACCTGCTGTAGAGAGACAAAGGGACAAAAAAGGGAGGAGGGAGTGAGAAAACTGCCCAGGGGAGATGGCCACGTTGTAATCCCTTTTCTTTCATCCTTCTCTCTGGAGTTTGAGCACACATGCACACACACCTTGCATGTTTTTCAAGCCATCAGGTCCAGGACTTGAACCATGGCATCGGCCATCATGCTACTGGCTGTTCCCAAACACGAATATTTTTTAAAGACAAAAACCTATGTGGAAATTAGCCTCTCTAACTCATTAACTTCAGATTTTACAAAGAAACCTTCATCATTATTATTAGTAAAGAGACTAGTGCCAAACAGACAAACCAATGAGACACATTGCTACTTAACAAAGGGACAGTTTTTACTCTGGCATTTTCAGTGTCAGAATAACATCTCATATCATATACTATAGTCTAATCAATAAGGATTTGTATTTTTAAAACTTTCCTTTGATACTCATACTTGAAAATATTAAATTTTATTCTTAAATAGTCACAGGCCCCCGCCACACCTATACACAGACACACATAAAAATACTGTCTTTTAACTTTTAAAGAGATTAATATCTAATCCAAGAATTCAACAAACTCATGAACAATTACAGCTTGGGAAACGGATGTGGTAAAGGCTACAACAGTTCAGGAGTGAGATGTTCCAGGAATTTCTCAAAATCTATACTCCTGAAAAGCAAACCACATTTTTAAGTACAATTCCAAAAAATGGAAATGTGTGCATCAAAACACATTTAAGGAAGAGCAAAACATGTAATGTCATGCATTAACTCAAGAAAGTACTGTTAAAAGACCACTTTTTATCATCCCTGTCAGAGCTAGCTACATTACGGTGCCAGAGTCAGACAAGAAACCTGCCCTGAGGAGCTTACTGTCTAGGGACCTGAGTGGACTGTAAGTCAGTCATGGAAAAAAATGAGAAGAATAGCTTCGGGCCAGATGATGAATAGCTTTTAATGTCAGATAAAGGCGGCAATGGGTAATCCATAGACCTTTATGATTCTGAAGAACTGAGCAACTGTCTATAGAATGAATGTAAAGGATGAAGAAATGGGAGGGCCAAACAGAAGATAAGACTTAGCACTGAAGGTAGTATTAAACATGGGAGAAAAGCACAAATGTGAGTTATGAGGGATGACCGGGGCCAGCCGGTGGCATGGAGGTTAAGGCTGCTGGGTCCCACATGGCAGTGGCATTGCTCAAGTCTCTGGAGCTTGAAAGACATGTTGGCCATATGTGCATGCATGCCCAAAATCCCACAAGGAAGGAGAAATGGAGGACAAGATATCGCAGCATGACCTTTCCCCCAGTCATGGTGGGTGGGCGGGGGAGTATATGCTTTCTCGCTTTCTCTTTCTCTCTAGTGACTGCACCTGCCCTTTGACAAATTCTGAAAGAAAGGAAAGGAGGGAGGGAGTGAAGAGTAACAGAGTGGACTTGCAAAGACAAAAGAAGAAAAGCTACTTCATTATAATCAGCCCAAGCTCACTAAGGGAGGGAGGCCATACTGAGGCAGAAGGTAAAGATGCACCCAGTTTTATAGGACAGGCACTGTAAATGGCAAAGCTGCATAAAGGCTGCATCACGTACAACTGGTCAAGCCACTTAGGGCTTCTATGGTCTTGGAAAAGTTATCCCTCTAAATTTCAAAATCCTTACCTTTGCCCATCTCCTGTGGCCAACAACTGCACTTACTGCTTATTTAATCACAATTAAATTAGCTTAAATAAATTGCCCAGGAGGGTGACTTGCTCATGGTATGACTGACATGTACTGGCTACAGTTACTGCTACTGGGTCAGAGGAGTCACACTAACAGTCATGTATGTGATCTGAAAATAATACTTGTGGAAAATGAGAATTACCTGAACTAAGGGCAGTTGGGATGAAGAACAGGCAGAAGAAAGAATCGGAGGAGGCAGAATCTATGGGACTCAGAGGGGAAAGACAACGAGAGGAATGGGCCATTCATCAAAGTAGCCCCCGACTGGATAGAGGATCACGTGGAAAAGATGGGGAATTCTCTTTGGAGTTGTTGAACAAGGGACCGATGATGAGTTAAAACTGCAGCACAAAACCTAGGAAACTCAGCAGAAGAGAAAAGTTTGCCTAAAACAAAAAATGAAAAAAAAATGTGTAATATGTATGAACACATAAATACTGAAGGAAAGATTTTAAATAAACACACTTCCCCTCAACAGTTTTACTATAGAAACACAAATATAAATTTTCTTGCATTTAATGTTGATCCTCACAAACAGCACAAAATTAAGTTGTTCTCTATAGAATATACTCCAGTAAACCGAAATGAAGATCAGACTTGTAGAACAAAGCTTGCAGAAGCTAGAGGAATGACAAAACGTAGTACACACCTTAGATCATTTTATACTTGCTGTATTAAAAACTCTGCTTTGAATGGGCCAGCTGGTTGTGTCGGGGTTAAGCCACCTGAATTACACATGGCTGACTGTGGGGTTTGAGTTCGCGACCTGGCAACTTGAAAAACACATGGGGTGCACATGCATGTATGCCCAAAATCCTGAAAGGAGAAATGGAGGAGAAGGAATTGTGGCATGGCTGTCCCTCACGGTGGGGAGGTGCTTTCTCATTTTCTCTCCCTCTCCCTGTTTCTCTCTTTCTCTGGTGAATACACTCATCCTCTAGCAAAATTTGAAAAATAAGTTCTGCTTTGTGAATTAAAAGCCAATTGTTTATTTTTAGAAGATAAACAGATTCCATTAAAAAGCAGAAATGCATGCTGATTCCCGTGAAAAACAGAGCTCTTAGCACAACCATGAGAGGTGATGAACACCTCCGATTTTCCTGGCCTCAAAGTCTCCTTCAACTGTCCTCCACACATCCCCTTCAACAGAGGCTCTCTCAATAACCCCGCAGTCCTGTGTCCACACTCTGGTCACATCCATTCAGCACTGAGTGGAAATCCAATGTTCAGAAGAGCAGTGCACATGTCAAATGATGGGCTGGTAACTAGAATTATTATGTACAGTTTCCGTTGACATAATTGGCCGCTATGAGCTTTGGGACAAATTAAAAATCTAAAAATTGTTCCTAGACTCTCTCTCCCTGAGAGTTCCTGATAATAATTTTTAACTCCTACACTTGGCTATAGCTTTAAAAACACAAGGGGCAAAAATACACTTCAATGATTATAACCAGGAAGTAGGCCTGGTTAATCTTTGTTTTCTCACAAACAGTTCAATTCCTGATCTCCAGAAACAGTCTCTGGGCTCCAGGTTTCAGATTAAATGCTGGCACAGGTGGCTCCATCCCGAGACATAGCGAGAACACACATAATCCAGACGGAGGGTTAAAATCCTCTGACTTCCCCTCAGTCTAACCAACCCTATAAAATCTGCGTTTTAATAGCTGATTTTCTGGGGATCACAAGATTCCTTCTTTGCATATGCCCCTGATGGAATTAATGAGAAAGGGAGAGAAAGGCATATGCTTAAACGCCTGGGGGCAATTATAACAAAGGAAGAAATTACTGTCTATTAACGCAATTCCAGCACTCACGGCATACTGTTTGCTCTAAACGTCCCAGAAATACCATGCTCTCACACCGAAATCCCTGTAACTAATGTGCTTACAGACTCTAAGAAGGCGATAGTTACCAACTAAAAACTGGCCAAAATAGCAGCTAACATGTAGACATCTGCTTTAAAGAGAAGCAGCCCTTCCACCTGCAAGCGCAGCGCGCACGGCTACACTCTAGTTAACATATCACTGACAGCATGATGAGAAAGCTCCTGTCAGCGGCTGGCCAGCCGGGTGTCTGAGACAAAATGCACAGCCCCAGCTGACTAGTTAGAGAAAGTCTGGCGAGGTACAGTCAGAGGCATATGACAAGGCTTCATGCCTGACTGATTTGAGAACCGATGACATGGCTTGAAACAGCAATCCTCCCCACCTATGGTCACAACAGCGGTAAGTCCACTGATGCGCCCTTGTAACGTCATGATTTATTCCTCCACTTTGAATACGCGAGACTCCAACACAAGGTGCTGCGAGTCTTCCAAGGTTCACTCGGGGCGTAAGCTTCTACCTGCCTACAGCACGCATAAACTCAATGTTCTTGTTCCGGATTGCCAGAAACCTTTCCACGTGTGCTTGGTAATGTATAAACAACCGAGTAAAAGCAATTCATTAAACTCAAACACGTAAATGTATAACAAGGGGTCCTAACATAATACATACTTTAATACACAATTGAATTTTTTAAAAACAGAACGAGATTTTTTATATTTATGCTTACTTAGAACTATTTTTTTAATTTTCAAATTTATCTTCACAAAAGTAACAAATGTTATCTCTAACCACAAATGGCACCTAAAGAAAGGGCCATCAAGTGAGCTGATTCTCTACCACGAAAACCCAGAGCAAGTGGTAGGAGTAACAAGTATCACTCTATCTATGATAATCACGAAAATTATGATTGCTGCAGACTAGTAACCAAGGCAAACAAAATTCCTCAAACTACAGTGAGATGATCCATATTAAGATGCTTAACTTATATGTGCTCTTCCAATAATTAAAAGTGAGCCATACGGGCCAGCAGGTGGTGTGGTGGTTAAGGCAGCTGGACTCTCACATGGCTGACCGTGGTTCAAGTCCCAGATTTGGCAGCTTGTTTTCTCACTTAACTTCTCTCTGTCTCTCTCTGATCAACTTCAAAATAATAATAATAATGACAATGAATAAAACTATTTAAATAGGGGCTGTAGATTTTTTAAAAATCAACACTGGATAAAACATAATTTCTAGCATTAAATAGACTATATTCCCTATAGTTTATTAAAAAAAATGAGAAAGTAAAAAACTTAAAAGCAAGTCAACTCATTAATAACTGTTCTTTCTTTGAATGATTCAGAGATTTTATTAAATTTAAAAAAAAAAATAGGGACCAGCAGTTAGCATAATGGCTATGTCACTGGATTCCCATGTAGTCGACCACGGTTCGCGTCCCGGACCTGGTGGCTTAAAACTCACACCAGGCACGTGTGCATGTGTGCCCAAGATCCCAAGAGGAGAATGAAGGAGAAGGGACTGAGGTGTGGCCATCCCCCCTGGGGGGTGATTTCTCGCTTTCTGTCTCTCTGTCTGTCTGGCGAGCGCACGCACCCTATAGCAAAAACCTCTCAAAAAAAAAAAAAAAAAAAACAGTTTACTCCTAATTTATGGGATGGTACACTAGTCCTTGACCTTAAATGTTACTACCCATGGAATTTATAGCAGATATATTTTCATACATATAGAGACTTGTTCAAGACAGATTGGAGTAAAGCAGCTTCCCCCGCAATAGAAGGATAAGAAGATCTTGAAAGAGCATGAATTACGTGTCTTTTATCAGCCCTACTGCCCTACAGAGTGAGCCAAAACAGAGCGGGAAACTCAGAGGTGACATTACCGTCCAGTTTTCATGAAGTGTCATAAACAATTGGTATTAAATTGACCTTGAGCATAGGAAGCAATCCCTGCATAGCACCAAGGCTTTCTGATAACAATCTGTTTTAAAAGTTATTTAAGTTACAGGAGAGGGATAGTATACCTCTTACTCCTGTCCAATTATAAAAGTGTAGCTAATAATCCTCACAACTGTTCTGCAGATACAATTCTAAGTGAGTGTGTAGCCTTCATCGTTACAGCGGCCCTCTCAGAGGTTATTCCCACGTGACACACGAGGAACAGGAGTCAAAGCTATTGAGTCATGAAGAGGTAGCTAGGAATGATAATGAAGAAAAACAGCAGTGTTTTCAAGCCTATACTCGCATGCTTTCTGATGTTTTCCTAAATAAAACAGCTTATGCCCCATTCACACAGCTGGCTCACTCGCCCTCTCCAGATGTCTGCTCAACTCCTACCTCGTTAGAGACCTTCCTTCTATGATCACCTTACGTAAGACAGGAACCAGCCTTCGCCCACCCTGCTCACCACCTCTTCACCTCGTACCCCGTGGCACTCACAGCCATGTGACAACAGCTATTTATTTGATTTTTTTTTTTAGGTTTTTTTTTTTTTTTATAAGGTGTAGCTGTGCTTGCCAGAGAGAGACAGAGAGAGGGAAAGTGAGAAATCACTCCCTATGGGGGATGGTCGCACCACAATCCCTTCTCCTCCATTCTCCTCTTGGATTTTGGGCACACATGTACACGTGCCTGGTGTGAGTTTCAAGCTGCCAGGGCCGGGACTCAAACTGTGGTTAGCCATGTGGGAATGAAGCACCTTAACCACCACACCATTTGCTGGGCCCTGTTTGTTCATTTTCTGATTATCTTTTTTATGCCAGTTAGAGATAGCACCAGGAGCACTTGAACTGGACTTTGCTTCCTGCTGAATTTCTAGTGCCCAGCGAGTGCCCGGAACATAGTATGTGACTCATAGATACTCGTTTCATGAATGAATCCTAGAAAGGATTAGTTCCTAGCCCTACAATCTTTTTCTAAAAACTAATACTGCCCCTTATCTGTTTTTAAATTTTATTTATTTCTTTCTTCCATGACAAAAGTCAAAACAGACAGAGAGACAACTGCCCCTAACAGGGTCTTCCCGCTGCACTCTTCCCTCTGCCCTGCCAGCCAGGGTCACAGACATGCATCTGCCTGGCATGTACAAGGAGGCCCAGGGTCACAAACGCAGACCTTCCCGTGGGGGTCCAGCTGTGGCACTCCCGCACCCTGTCCGGTCCCAGTCTGCACAGTCTGAGAACAAAGCCCACAGAGGAACAACTTTTATAATCTTAAGGAAAAATATTCGTAAAAGTGAGGAGGAGGAGCAAGAGGCAGCAGAGGAGGAATGGCTTTACTGCAGTGGGAAGTTAAAAACAGTACAAAGCACACACATAAAGAAACAGATGCGTCAGAGTGATTTTCTCGACATCTCTTTCAGAGGCATACGAAGAAAACAAATAATTACTAGTGTCATTATTTATTCCCTGATACGGCTATGTATGTCATTTTTCCGCTATGTCTCTTAAATTTGTTTTTCGATATCCAAAATATATTTTCAATTTTGGGGGACAGTGTACATACCAATATTATAATTTAAAATCTCAAAACTGTAATTTTTAATAGTAAAGTAAGAGAAGGAACCCAAAAATTAGATGCAGGAGACCTGGGTTCACATTACCTGTCTCCAGTTAGCTGTTGGGTCTCGGTGCCAATATAATATCTCTGAAAACACATTCTTAAACATAAAATATCCTAGAGAAATCCTAAAACTCTTTCGACTCTAAAATACCAAAATACTATAAAATAAGGTTTCTATTTCTATTCTAGAGGAATAAAACATTTAACAATATAGGTTTTTAAATCAGTTAAAGAAATTTGTAGAGATAAAAAAAATCATGCAATATTACATAATGATTTTTAATATCTCATAGATTACTCAACCTATATTTATTAAAAATTAAAAGCTGGAAATGAGTTTTGAATGCTTAAAGGTGAAAAAAATGATAAAATCTAGCAAAATACTTTTGATTTTTTTCTATGACCCACCCATGAAAAAAATCTTTTTAGTCTCACCGCCTTTACCACAGTAATGAAGACCTTCCATAAGAACATTTTAGTGAGTGTCATAAAACCTGTGGTTTATAAAAAATGCTACTTTGACTTTTAAGTTATTATCAGTCTGAAGAGCTCCTCCAAATCAGAACTATTATAGACCCTGCTCCCAAACCACTACTTGGCAACAGAGATGAATCTACCTATTACCAGGTTAGGATAGCAGCTATTCTCATGGCCCCTTGATTTCTTTCAAGTAGCTCCAATGGAAAAAGCCACAAGTGAATAATAAAGATCTCATAATAGCTCTTAAGAATTCTTTATAAGGTAGAAGTCACTAAAATGAACTCTGGAGAGTTAAAAAGAGGGGAAAAAAAAAAAAAAACAACTCTCATCTCCTGATAAGAAAAAATAATTAACCTGACTTAATGCATCTGAGAAGGCCTTCTATAAATCAGACTTTTGTACTTCGAGAGGCAGATTAAAACCATATATCAGAAATAGTATGTAGATATTGTCTTGTAAGTACACAGAGCCCAGGTCTAAATCTGTGCGGATTTTTAGGTCTTTCTGTGAGCACTCAACGCGTGCCGCTTGAAAAGAAAAGTGTGAAGTACTTACAGTGCTTAATTTGCTGGCGGTAATGACGATGCGCCTCTCGTGAAGCATGCTGGCGTACAGCTGCAGCATATTGTTCACGTCCACGGCCACGAAATACTCTGTGAGATTTCTCTGTACGAGTCAAGGATAACTGTGTGAGTTGCAGCTTGTGGTGAACGCAAAGGAAAACACTTTATGTACTTACCTAAAGTCTTCCAGCTCAAGGGAACTATTATGAAAAATGGGTTCATTAACATAATTAAATGTGACACTGTCCTGCTGCCACAGGAAACGCGTCCTACTCCGTTAGGACTGGGAGCGTAACTCTACTGCAGACAAGGGTTTCTCCGAAGGAAACTGAGGATCCCATATCCCACCCCTGAGTATTTGCAAAGCAGCTGGTTTCCCGGGCCCCAACCTAGACCTGCTGAATCCTAATTTTCAGAGTATGGCCCCGGGAACTGAGTGTTACACCAATACTCCCGGTGGTCCTTACACCTGCTCTTTGAGAAATGGCTGCCCAGAAAATATTACTGGAGGCTTTTTCTGGTCACTCACTCTGTGGGCAAAATCACTCTCTGGCCCTACACACGACCCACAAGGCGCACAGCGATGGTGGGTTTATAAGGCAGTCTTGGGGTCTCGATTAAGGAAAATCCCCGTTTATACCTCAAATCAGGCATGATTTATACCACTAAATGCAACTGTAGCTTGATGACATTCTAAACTGATTCCTCAATTTAGCATGTTAAATTATCATTCTGCCATGAGAACAAAACTGAGATACGCTATATATTGATTCAGACTTTCAGATCCTCTCCATCCTGTTTATTTCTAATTATTATTCCTAATTATCTGTAATTGAACTTACACACATCAGAGAGCAATGAAATGATGATAATAAACTGAAACTATAGTGACAGGAGGACTACAATCTAAAAGGCTAAAACTTTTAGTTGGACAAAAAAGTAAACAAGAAATTCAATTGTCTCTTTGATTTGCAAAAGGTAGAAACTTTATCGGGACAAACCAGTAAGAGAGCAGAACAGGAATAATAACTATCAGTAAGTGAGGCCCAATCTGGTGGGGGAAGGTCCGCTCCCTGATTTCTCTACTGGAAGCCCACCTCACCTTGCCATTCAGTTCTTCCTATTTTAAATTACATTTATGGTATGCGACATCTATATTTCCCCTACAATCTCAAAACTCACTTTTAGATAGAATTCATTCTCAACACAGAATGCTGCATTGTGTTTATGCCCTTGATTTTTCCCTAAAAGAGACTTTTTGCAGAATAAAGAATGTTAACAGAGATGTAAAAAAGTATATTCTCAATGGCAATTTTTCCTTACAATGTGTCTTTCTTTAAAACTTTCAAAATAATGGCCTTTTTAAAAATGTAACATTGTGGGGCCAGCAGGTAGAGTGGTGGGTAAGGCCCTGGGCTCCCACATGGCCAACTACAGTTCAAGCCCCAAACCTGGAGGCTTGAAAATCACTCTGGGTACGTGAATACATGCCCAAAATCCCAGGAGGAGAATGGAGGAGAAGGGATGATGGCGTGGTCATCCCCCTCTGGGGGAGTGATTTCTCTTTCTCTCTGGCAAGCACATGAGCCCTATGGCAAAAACCTAAGGGGGGGAAACAGTAATGTTGCTAAATCAGTGTAACTGTTGTTTGCTAGTGAATGTAAGAGAAAGGTAAGTAGGAGAATAGGAGTCACTTTGGCTTTGGATTAGAAACCCTCAAGTGAAGGGACTAGGGCCATAGAAGCCAAGGATGGTCAGCCAGCCGTTAGGAAGACAGAACATGGGGACTGGTCCCAACCACAGAGCAGTCAAGCCTCAGGGTCTGTGGTGTCCCCTAAGTCTTTTGGTGCCCTGGTGTGTGCCCACATGAAGAGCATCTTTGCATGTCTCTCCACAGGGGCTGTCTGATCCATCCAGACTAAAACACCATCGATGGTCCTGTTGGTTGACTGTTAACTGTCTTCATGTATTCCACTCACCACCCATGTGCTTTTAGAAACCAAACACTCAGTAGGTTTGAGAACATATTTGGAAAAACGGTGGAATTGTGAGGTAAACAATAAGCATATCCAGGGATATTTTTCCCTGTTGATTTTCCTTCACTTTTGTTTGAATTATTTCTACTGATTCGTTTTAATTTTCCAAGCGAAGCTGAAAAAAATTACATAAGGGACTATTCCCTCTTTGCACACTTCTGTAAAAGTGTATTTGATACTTTGCCTTATCCATGTCAACACTTCTACAAAATGTGGATTGGCAATCATACCGAAACACTGAAAATATTGCTAGTATGGCTACGATTAAGACTCTAAATAAAATGCCAAATTTAGCAATTTTCATAAACTTTTTATAATACCCACAAAGCCTTACAAGTTACGTATTACTTTAAATCAAAAACAGGAAATCAAGTACAGAATATCTAAGATTTAAACAGAGTTACAAACAAAAACGTCTGCAGTAACTACAGTCAGTTCACTGAAGGAACTGTGGGTGTGAAGACGTTTCCCGTTGACGGTGTTCTCACCTGCCAGCAGAAGTCGTCCTGAGACAGTGCCTCTACCTGAGACAGGTAGAACTCCGGCTCTAATTGAATATACATGGCCCTACCAACTCCAAATGATAAGAACAGTTTTCTCATAGCACTGCCCTTAATTTTTCTTATCTACAGGGAACATTAGGAAGCTTATAAGGGGGCAGATACATGATGAGATGGCAATAACACCATTATTCCTTATTTTCTCATTATTTCTGAAAATTACAATCACCTTATCGCTCTTATGTCTGTACAGGGATCCATAAGCAATGAGACCAAATCAGTAAAATTTGCAATATAAATAGAATAATAAAAGTAGAAAAGAGAAAACTTACACTCTCAGGTATTGTTGGGAGTCCAGTTACATCAGGGGCAATGAAGTAGGAATGCTAATCAATACAAATAAATCACAGCAGAGAAAGAGAATTAAAATTGGACAACATGGGTCCCATATAAATTTGGGATAAAAATACAGAAAAAAGTATCAACTAAATTAACAAATGCCATGGACTGACACATAAGATTTGTTGCATTTAAGAGATTCTTACATGAGATAGCCAGACTTATATGAAATGTAATGGTAACTTTCTCATATAATTGAAATATCAGTCAAAAGCATTTCACTTTAAAACTGAAATAAGAATCCTGAGAAAAAACTCTAAGGCAAACCAGAAGGTGTGTGGGTGCATGTGTATATACACACGTGCTTGTGTGTATTTATTTATACAGCCTTGCACTGTTTAATGACATTTCAGTCCGTGACAAATCACATATACACAACAGTGGTCCCTTAATAGTTTAATAAGCTTCCATAGAGCCTAGGTGTGTAATAGCTGTGTGTGAGTGTGCTCTGTAATGTCTGCCCAATGACACAATTTTTTGTTTAATAATGCATTTCTAAGAACCTATCCCCATGATTAAGTGACATGATTATGTGTGTGTGTGTATATATATATGTGTGTGTGTGTGTGTGTGTGTGTGTGTGTGTATGTGTGTGTGTGCGTAAAGCACATTTTGTTTAGGAATGCTGGAAAAAAAAACACATTAATGAAAGGTTTTTAATATGTGCAATATATACGTACGTATATTCCTAAAACACATTTAGTTTAGTTAGACTGAAAAATAAGTTTCCTAATCAAAGAATATACAAAAAAATTCAATTGAGATTTCTGATTTTCTATGGTAAGTCACAACAAATCCCTTTTGTAAACATTAACCACTATATTATTTAGAAAGCAGTAAAAAGAACAATTTTTAATGTTTGAAAGATCTTTAAAATGTACTCATCTTCTCAAAATCTAGCCCTCACATGTCCACTAAACAAATATTAATTGGCTTCTATGAAGTTCAAAGTGATACAACAGTTCATCAAGATAGTTTCTTATAGTATATCATGCACATGACTTCATTGATTCCAATGTTTCCAAATTTTCGTACCCGCAATCGAAATGCAACTCAATCATCAAAAAATGTTTTATTTTCTGTTCATATCAATCTCCAAAATTATTTTAATGTCTTAATTATAAAAGAACATACTTAATACTATCTTATAATTAAAAATTAAAAAAAACTTTCCAGCCAATATTTCAGCACAGCTAAACTAGTCAGAACAAGGCTAGTTAACTCAATCATAGCATATAATTTCCAGAGTGGAAGAATAATAGATAAATCACAAGATCTCTTAAAATCTTGTGACAAAAAATGTGCCAGAAATCTTCTGTGAATGCACTTTAAAATTACTACTACTAAATATTGAAAATATGCACAGATTTGAACTCTATTAGCTACTTTTATTTGAGAGAGTTTTAAATACTGTAGTAGTGTATTTCATAAAGCTATGCTTTAGGGGCCTGCAGGTGGCATGGTGGTTAAGGTACTAGACTCTCATGAAGCCAACTGCAGTTCAAGCCCTGGACCTGGCAGCTTGAAAATCACACTGGGCACATGTGTGTGCCCAAAAATCCTGAAAGGATGAAAAGAAGGGATTCTGGCATGGCCATTCCCCCTGGACGGTGATTTCCCCCCCCCTCTCTCGGGCGAATATACACGCCCTATGACAAAAACCAAAAGAGAAAAAAAAGAAACAACTATGTTTTAAAGATAGTATAAACAGAAAATATACTCCAAATGATTAATTTTCTTGAAAGTGTCAAATTTACCATTTCCCAAAATACCAGAATGAGTCAAAGACAGGTGATAGAAATCATTATTTTTCCCAATTTGATAGTGATTTTTAGAAGCCAATGTCCTTTCAACTCACCGGTACTAAAGAGAGCTGATCTTTCAGAACTTGCTCACTGGCAATAAATATCTCTTGGTTCTTACAATACATGAGAGAGAAAAATGAGTATTTTACTTTCACGGGGAAAGCTTACGCACCCCTTTGCTGTGCAGTTGAGACAAACTCATACAGGCATACTATCCAATGCAAATATTTGAATAACATCAACTATAAATATTATTTTAAACACTGATTTGTTGATTTTATGCTAGAAAAAAATCCCGAAGTATTATCATTTTGTGAAATGAGAGATATCCACCGTTCAACTTATCAGGAAAAAAATTTCTATGATCATCAATTTTAATCTGGCACCATAAAAAACAAAATCTCTAGTAACAGTTGAGGTAAGCAATCTAGTTCCAAATTTGTCCCTCATTTACTTCATAGCACTGGGCTCGTTACTTTAGCAGTCTTCTGTTACAAATCAAATGAAATTCTTAATGAACTTTAAACAAAGATAACCAGCTGATTTTACCAATACTTTAAAGTACTGTAGCTTGAGAATAGCTGTCGAAGACTCAAAATCTACCACAAAGTCTTCATTCGAAAGACCGCAAGAAGTAAGGTTTAATTTGGGGAATAACTATCACACACAGAAACAGGGCACAGTCACTCAGATTCCTTTCACAAGATCATTGCAGAGACATTAAACCAAAAAGGTCCATATGAGAATAAATTTCAATTCACTAACACTTGAAAAGTTCTTCATGGTATGTGCAGATACATAATTTGAAGAAATTACCCAAGGAACTTTCTCAAATGTTAGCTCAATTTCTCAAATGTAAAAAAGGAACCAAAAGAGACCAACTGACTTCCTTGCCTGGTATCATACATTTAGTGGATATGACTTAAACCAAAATCTTTTTTTTTTTTTTTTTTTTTTTTTTTTTGCTATAGGGAGCATGCACTAGCCAGAAAGACAGAGAAAGAGAGACAGAAAGTGAGAAATCACCCCCCACCCAGGGGGGATGGTCATGTTGCAGTCCCTTCTCCATTCTCTCAGGATCTGGGCAGGCACACACACACACACACTTGGCATGCCCACCAGGTCCGGGACTCGAACCACAGTCAACTACATGAGAGTCCATGTAGTCGACTGTTGTTGACATAGCCATTACGCCAACTGCTGGTCCCCAAAGTCTTCTAGTTTTAGGTAAATAGGCCTAGAAATCTTTATCATCCTTTTAATAAAGGTAAAGTGATCCAATGCCCAGTATTTTTGAGATATATTTTTGTGACTTATTTACTCCTCAGATAATAAGATATTCAATCTTAAACAACATATTTTTCTCTCTCATTAATACTGTACAATAGTTGTCTCTATGATCTTGCTTAGCACATCTGTTTTCCTTAACTCTCTAACGAAGTGTTAGAATCATTCTATAAATGCCATACTTTTAAAGAAACGTAGCTTCCTTGGGGCGGGGCAGGGGAATCAGAGCTTTTCTTTGTTCCTGACTTTTCCTTAACCATTCTGCATTTCCGCCGAGTATCATCTGGCAAAGCTTTGGCTCAAATAACCTGGAAAAGACTTGAGTTTCTCCTCACCTGCTCTATCCACTGAGAAAATCTGCCACCTCTTCACACTGAGCCTATCTGGGCATTCAGAGCTCAGTCTCTGCTCTAGGCTCTTTATATTCTACCCTTTAAATAGCTACAACCATGTCTCCTTTAGACTTTAAGATTGGGGCTAAAAATTCCAGGTCATCTGTGGCTTTCCATCTCCCAGTCTCCAAATGACTAAGCATTCCCTTCAGAGCGGATGCAGACAGAAGGCAGCAGAGAAGGCAGGACAGAGAGCACACTTCAAGCTGGATGACAAGAGACTTGACAAAGGTGGGAACTTAGCGGTTCTAGACTAACGGCTCAGTCTACAAAAGGCTTGACTCCAAAAGAAAAGCAGGTTGTTCATTTAAGAATCTGAACAGAGCACTATGACCAGAGGAAAATACAATGAGACAGAAAAATGAAAAATTGGATTGAAGCTAAGAAACAGATTGTCCTGAAAGCCTGGCCAACAGTTTGGGCTAATTCTATAGAAAATGAGGAGCTTCAGAAGGTTTTTTTTTTTAAGAATTATTTATTTATTTAATTCCATTTTTTATTACTATTTTTTTTTTTTTTAATTTGACCAGAGAGAGACTGAGAAAGACAGAAAGGGAAAGTGAGAAAGCAAGCCACCAGGTCTGGGATTCGAACAGGGTCGGTCATGTGGGAATCCAACGCCCCTAACCACGCCACCTGCTGGCCCCAGAGGACCTTCAGAAGGTCTGTAGCGAGATACTTCACATCGTTTAAGGAAGTTTAATCTGATTATCTTTTATAAAAAGGACTGGAAGGAGAGTCTCCAGACTTAAGGGTATTTGAAGTTCTGAGCACCTAAGCTTGGGTGCCGATGCTGAGAATTTAAAGAATGAAATAAGGTAAGGGGACGCTGTTATTAAATTACAGGAGGAAATCTAGTCAAGGAAGGAATTATCAAAGAAATTATATAATAAGGATAACAACTTCCTTATCTCACAAATATGATACACCTATCACAAGCCTTTCAAGTTACTCTTTCTCCACATTCTCTTGAATTATTATATTTTTTCTTTTTTGATAAAAGTTTATTTTCTTGGAAAAAAAACAAAATTAATATAAATCAACTTTAATACTTCATTCAGTATGACAAATTAATAAGGAATACTAAAGAAAACATCCATGTTTTATGATAATGAACTCTGAAAATGTGAAGAACCCCCAAAATATGGGTTTTTAGATATACATGGTACAGTCCACTAAACATTTCCATGTAAACAATCTGTCTCACCACAGGCTTGCTGTTCTGACAACTTTTCCAGTATTCTGTGATTACACTAGAAGGTATATTAAAGTGTGGAGAAAAAGAAGCAATCTCTCATCCAGACTCCTTATCATCTATACTTGTATGATCTATGCCATTTTCTATTTTTATCGAGTACTGTTTCACTTTAGAGGTTAGTGAGTGACTGAGGGAGAGAGTCGGCATGGGTATTCCTTTACAATGCATGGATTTACCTAAACATCAAAGTTCCTTATAACCAAAATATACCTACCAACCCAGTTACGTTTGATTTATCATTTCTTTATACTGTAACTTAGCAACTACCAAAATATATACCTAATGTGAAGTTGTACATGTCAGAAAGTCTCAATGTTATCACTTAGTAATATTACTACTAGGACTGAAAATTTTTGGCAGCCAAAGTGACTTGGCAAATAACTTCTTAAATGTATATGTGTTCATAAATGAGAAACATATCACTGCAAAAAAGCTATTACTGATTAAATACTTACCACACTCAAATTGACAGGAGTGTTTGCCTTTGGTACTGGGTGGTTATAGAGTGATTTAAGAGTCTCATTCAAGTCATTTTCCTAAAGCAAAAGAAAAACACATTGTATAAATTAAACATTTATCAAATAAATCTTAAGAAAACTACCTGAGGCCAGCCATGAAGGCCCAGCAGTAGTGCAACTCTCCACAGGGTGAAGCTACATGGCAAGGTCTCAGGTCACACCCCGTGGTCTCCCCGTACATGCTGGGTTTGCATATACACCCTCAATTCTGGCTGGCTGAGGTTTGGGGCCTACTAAGGAAGGAAGACCCTGTTGGGGGCACGTGTGTGTGTGTGTGTGTGTGTGTGTGTGTGTATGTATTTATCTAAAAAATAAATATACTTTTAAAAAACTACTTGAGGGACCAGCAGATAGAGTAATGGTTATGTTGATGGACTCCCACGTAGTCAACCGCAGTTCAAGTCTCGGACCCAGTGGCTTCAACCTCACACCAGGTGTGTGTGTGTGTATGTTCCCTAAGTCTCGAGAGAAGAATGGAGAAAAAGAGATTGTGGCATGGCCATCCCCACCGGGGGGGATTTCTCACTTTCTGTCTCTCTGTCTCTGTGTCTCTGGTGAGTACGCACACTCAAGAGCAAAAATCTTTCTAAATAAATAAGCAAACAAAACAAAAGGCAAACAAAAAATTACTTGATGAAAGCATCTACTCTGTTTATCATATTTGATATGTTTCATATAACTATTTTCCACAGAAACTTTCTAAATCACTGAAATGGAAATATGTAAATCGAATAAACATGAAAAACATATTTAAATCTCCTTATCCAAAAATAATAGCACCAATATTTCTATTCAATACAATATTTAGAAAAAGTTACTATATGATGCTATAAAAGAGAACTGCTGAAATCATTAAATCCAAGAATAAAATTGAATAAAAATAGCAATACAGGGGGTAGTGGGTGACACAGTGGTTAAGGTGCTAGACTCCCATGTGGCTGACAGCTGTTCAAGTCCTAGACCTGGAGACTTGCTTTCTCACTTTCTTTCTTTTGGCTCTCTCTGGTCAAATTAAAAAATAATAATAAATAAAATTAAATAAATAATTATTTTTAAAAATAGCAATACAACTTTTTACCAAACCTCATAATGCTCTCAATTTTCATTTCCATTTTAAAATTTCAAACTTAATTTCTATGGAATGGATACAATTTAAGTAAGATAACGACAGTGATTTGCAAAATAGGAGTTATTCTATGCACTTCTTTTCTGTATAGCTACTGGTCACTACTTGACACAACATAAATGAGATTAAGTAAAATAATGGCAAATCTATGTTATAGGATTTGTATAATAATAATGTACCTTGATAGTCACTCTCACTTTTACTGAATCACACCTACAAACTAGTAGTAAATAAATAAAGGTAACTTTCTTTTTTTTTTGAAGAGGTTTTTGCTATAGGGTGCGTGCACTCGCCAGACAGAGAGAGAGAGACAGAGAGACAGAGAGTGAGAAATCACCCGCCGGGGGGGGGCGGGGGCGGGGGGGATGGCCATGCTGCAATCCCTTCTCCTCCATTCTCCTCTTGGGATCTTGGGCACGCATGCACACGCGCCCGGCGTGAGTTTAAGCCACCGGGTCCGGGACTCGAACCGCAGTCGACTACGTGGGAGTCCAGCGACATAGCCATTATGCTAACTGCTGGTCCCAATAAAGGTAATTTTTAAAAGCCATGTTATTTTTATACTGTCTTAATTTTTATGTTGAAAAGAATAAATCAGGACCAGCAGTTGGCATAATGGCTATGTCGCTGGACTCCCATGCAGTCGACCGCGGTTCGAGTGGCTTAGACTCACGTCAGGTGCGTGTGCGTGTGTGTCCAAGATCCCGAGAGGAGAATGGAAGAGAAGGGATTGCGGTGTGGCCATCCTTCCTGGGTGGGGTGGTGGTGATTTCTCTCTTTCTGTCTCTCTGTTTCTCTCCATCTTTCTGGCAAGTACAAGCACCCTATAGCAAAAACCTCTCAAAAAAGTTTTAAAAAATGACAAAAATAAACCAAACGAAAAGGAGATTGTTCAGAGAATAATTAATTCTAAGAAAGCAACTGTAGATACTAGAGACAGTGTGGGAGGAGGGTAGCAAATGGCAGAGGGTAAGAGGGAGGGAATCGGGGGGAAAAGAGAAGAGAAAGCAAAATATATAAGAAACTAGAAATGGAAAATTATTTGTTGATGATGACATGTATGATTATATCCTTGATTGAGCCAATATACAACGTGTTCTGGATGGAAAAACTCATTTTTCTATGCTATAATGATCCACAGTGGATGAAGGTACAGTAAAGAAATTTAAAATTACAAAAAAGAAATTTGGATATGAGACACATGACGTCTCAAAATTTTTCTTATGCTGTACCTATCCACTTATATCAAAACTTAATAAATCAAGTCTCTATCAGTTCTAGCAAAAGTATACATTTAAAACTGCCTATTTGGGGACCAGCAGATGACATAATGGTTAAATCGCTGGGGTCCCACATGACCAGCTGTGGTTCAAGTTCTGGACTCAGTGGCTTGAAACACACTTCTCATCCCAGAGAAGGTTGTTAATTCAAAAACAAACCGGTTTCTGTTTTGTATGTATTTTTAAGAAAAAAAAAAATAACAATGTAAATGTAAGAGTTAAAACTACAAAATTCTTAGGAGAATACAAAAAGAAATCTTCCTAACTGTATTTGGCTAATATTTATTGGATATGACAACAAAATTATAGGAAACAAAAGAAAAAAATAGACATATTAAAAGCTTTGTTAATCAAAGGACACTTTCAAAAGTGTGAAAAGGTAGGCAACCCATGAATTGGGAGAAAATAACTGTAAATGACATATCTAATAGGGATTAATACATGAATATGTAAAGAATTCCTGTAATCAGTAGTAACAAAAAAAAATTTTTAAATGGGCAAAGGACTTAAATAGATATTTCTCCAAAGAAGATTTACATATGGACAAGAAGCATATCAACAATGCTCAATAACATTAATGATTAGAGAAATGCAAATCAATACCACAAAGATATACCACTTCACATCCATTAAGACAGTTATTATAATAAAAAAAGAAATAAAAAGCTCAGACTATAACAATCATTGGTAAGGATATAGAGAAACTGGAATCTTTGGAATCCTGTATTAGTGATGGGAATATAAAAATGGTACAGCAACTATGAAAAATAATAAGGTTGTTATTATTTTATTAGTATTATCCTCAAAAAATAAAATATAGAATTACTGTATTGTCCCACAATTTCACTCCTAGGTATATGCCCCCCAAAAAAATGAACCCAAGGACTGGAACAGATATGTGTACAACCATATTCATAGTAGCATTATTTTTTTTTTTAGAGGTTTTTGCTATAGGGCACGTATACTCGCCAGAAAGACAGAGAGAGACAGAAAGCGAGAAATCACCCCCCAGGGGGTATGGTCACGCTGCAATCCCTTCTCCTTTCAGGATCTTGGGCATGTACGCAAACACGCCCAGTGCAAGTTTAAGCCACCGGGTCCTGGACTTGAACAGTGGTTGGCTACATGGGAGTCCAGCAACATAGCCATTACACCAACTGCTGGTCCCCATAGTAGCATTATTCACAATTGCCAAAAAGTGGAAGCAACTCAAGTGTCCATCAACAGGGGAATAAACAGACTGTGGTATACAGATAAAATGGAACATCATTCAGCCGTAAAAAGGAAAGAAATTCTAACATGCTACAACACAGGTGAATCTTGAAGACACTCAGTTCTAAGTGAAAACGCTAGTCACACAGGACAAATACTGAGTGATTCACTTAGATGGGGCACAGAGAGTATCAAATTCATACAACAGTACAATGGTGGTTGCCAGGGATGGGAGAGGGAGGAAAGGGTTAGCTATTGGGTTTTGTTTTGTTTTTTGTTTGTTTGTTTTGTGTTTGCTATAGGGGGTGTAATCTCATCAGAGAGAGAGAGAGAAAGTGAGAAATCATCACTACCCTTCCCCCAGGGTGCTTGGCCACACTGCAATTCCTTCTCCTTCATTCTCCTCTGGTGATTTTGGGCACACACATGCATATGCACCTGGCACGCTCAAGCCACCAGGTCCAGGAGTTGAACCGCTCAGTCAGCCATGTGAGATCCAGTGCCTGAACCTCTGCACCACCCACTGGCCCAAGTAGTTATTGTTTAATGAGTACAGAGTTTGAATTGGGCAAGAGGAAAAGGGTTTGGATGGTTGTAGAACAACATGCCTCCACTTAACACCACAAAGCTGTGCACTGAAAAATGGTTAAAAGCATAATTTTATATTATGCATATTTACCACAATAGAAAAAGAAATGGGAGAAAAAAACATGACTTACCAGTTCTTTAGCCAAGTAATCTGCCAGGGTATTTAGAAGCTTGTAATACACTTCAAACCATGGAAGGTAACTGTGAAAAAAAAAAAAAATTAATGTGTGCATGTATAGCCATAATTTAGAATCAAGAAACAAGCAAACAAAATAAACATTAGATTCGTAGATTTAATTATTGATCCTGAAGGACAGAGAAGGACTATTCCCATATTATTGTTATTACTTTTTCAGTGAATTTTTACATATCTTCTATTAGCTTTTATAAAACAAATCAGAATCCAAAGACCTTTTATTAAAGTTGTTCATTAAACAATTCCATTTCATACAGCAGTATTGAAAGTCATTTAATCTTATCTCATGATAATCACTAGAAGCAAATATAGGATAAAATTTAACCACTATAGGAACATATTATATAAAAATTAATCTTAAAAAGCTTTTGGTCTGGGGCCAGCAGGTAGTATAGTGGTTAAACCACTGGACTCCCACATGGGTGATTGTGATTTGGGTCCTAGACCTGAAGGCTTGAAACTCATGCCAGCTGTGAGTGCGTGTGCACCCAAAATCCCAAGAGGATAATGGAGTAAAAGGGACTGCCATGTGGCCATTCCCCTGGGGGTGATTTCTCACCTCTCTCTCCATCTCGAAGGTGAGCACATGCACCCTACAACAAAAATCTCTTTAAAAAAAAAAAAAAGGTTTGGGGTCCGTCCCATGGCTTGGTAGTCACGTCCTGCTGAGATGAAACTGCATCCACACAGACGACTGCAGCTCAGTTCCCAGCCGACCTGTACACCACGGTCCCAGTCTCACCTGTGACCTCGGCTGGCCGGGGGTGGGGGTGAGGGAATCGCAGTGTAAGATCCTGTTGATGGTGCTTCTCTCTGTCTCTATCTCTCACTCTCATAAAAGAAAAACTAAACTTTAAAAAAGCCTTTACATCAAAAGTCAAATTGATTCTTCTTGCACATTGCCAAATTGAGTATATGGTACAAGAGAATTTTGTATTCAAGTAATCAGTTCTCATAAATGTTTACGTAAGATAGTAAACTTCAGAATGGATACCAATACAAATATCAGAAACTATTCTAACATTATAAAAATTGTAAATTACTTTTAGATATCAAAATCAAGCAATATAAAAATCATATTCAGAGACAACAGATGGCAGAGTGGTTACGTCACTGGACGCCCACATGGCCTATGGTGGTTTAAGTTCCAGACCCAGTAGCTTGAAACTCATGCTAAACAAGTGTGCATGTGTGCCCAAGATCCTGGGAGGAGAATGGAGGAAAAGGACTGCGACATGGCAGTCCTCCCAGGGGGTGATTTCTCATTTTGCCTCTCACTGTCTCTCTCTCTCTTCTTTCTCTCTCTCTCTTGTGCATTTGCCCTAAGGCA
Organism: Tupaia tana; assembly: GCA_026018925.1. Taxonomy (NCBI): domain Eukaryota; kingdom Metazoa; phylum Chordata; class Mammalia; order Scandentia; family Tupaiidae; genus Tupaia; species Tupaia tana. The sequence continues at coordinate 158,593,208 of JAKSZU010000007.1, read as the reverse complement.
AAAATCTCAAAAGAAATGTTTTTACAATAAAACTAATATTCATTTTTTTGCTAGATAAGAGTATAACTTTTATAAAAGCTGAAGACCAAATTCAAAAGTCATCTCTATAAAAGAAAATCTATATTTCTTAATAAAAATATTGTATATTAAAAATCTGTCCAAAGTTTCTCATTTAATATTTATTAAAATGTATTTTTATAACGAGAACAGTAAGTCACAAAATACACCAGTGTTATGAATTATCAATGAACAAATACTTTTTCCTTGAAAGTAGTAGTATTACAGGCTACTTTTTAAGGAAAAAAATGTGATAATTTTACTCTTGATAGCAGTCGTACACGGGTAAGAGTACATACATAAAACATATTCAAAATTTTTAAAAATCAGTGAATAGAGCTTAGAAAAACACGGTGGTTGAATATAGCACATTGAATACATGCATTCACTTATCTCTATGCCTTCTGGAAATACCACTACATGATAGGAAATTAATAAAAAGGGTATAAGTTAATTATTTCAAAAGAAACGGAGGGGAAAAGCCTAGCAACACAGGCAGACGACTCTGTGCAGACGGTGAGCAAACACAGAAGTGCTGAGAGGAAACCGGAGCTGCGTGACTTCCGAAGGGAAATGGCAGATCTGGACCCCACGCCTCGGGCCCCCAGGATTCTGGAATGCTGATTTGGGAATCTCTCAAAGGTAAAAAAAAGCCTCAAGGTCCTCTTTTCTTGGAGTGAAACCTAACAGTGCACACACAACATTCACAATTCAGTTTGAAAGACACTACAGACTGATGGGCCAACCACCATATAATTGAGGAAATCCAGACACAAATGTATGTTTGTATTAAACAAACATGAAAGGAATTATGAGTAAATACAGACAATACAAAAAAGCAGATGAGAACTTCAGAGCATATATATATATATATGTATATATATAATATCCACAGGAGCTGAATAAAGAACAAGATGTTGGGGCCAGTGGGGACATGGTGGATTAGACTCTGGACTCCCACATGACCAACTATGGCTTGAGTCCTGAACCTGGCAGCTTGCTTTCTCATTTTCCCTCTCTCTCTATTTTTTTCTTTCTAGTGAATACATGTGCCCTATAGCAAATTAGAATAACAATAATAAAATTAAATAATTATTTTTTAAAAAGAACAGGATGTTATTAAACAAAGACTTCAAAGAAGTTCTAAAGGCTGAAAAATTTAAAGCCAACAGAAAGGTTAGAAGGTATCTCAAGAAAAATCTTCCAGGAGCTAGCAATAAAGAGATAAACAGATCATAAGAGAGAAAACATTATAATATCAGGGCATCAACCTAACCATCATGTAGTTCACTAATAGTACTTTCTCATTTTTTTTTAAGAATTACTTTAATGAATTTTATTTTTATTTATTTATTTATTTATTTAAATTTGACCAGAGGTGGACAGAGACAGAGAGGGAAAGTGAGAAAGCAAGCCACCGGGTCTGGAACTGGAACCACGATCGGCCATTTGGGAGTCTAGCATTCGTAACCACAATGCCACATGTCGGCCCACTAATAGTACTTTCCAAAAGAAGGACGAGAAGAAAGGAAGAAATGAAAATATCTTTTTTAAAAATTACTGGAAAATTTCCCAGAACTTCAGGCATGAGCTCCCACCTGAAAGTGTGACCAAACACTAGCACGGTGAATGAGCAAACCAGGGTGTCACTGTGGAAGTTCAGAACAGGCGAGAGAAAAGTGCTTAAGAGTTTCCAAAGAAACAAGCAGGGAACACAGAAAAGTGTCACTGACCCTCTCAACAGGGACAGCAGAAGTTACAAGACTGACTGCAAAGCATGAAGGCTACATTCTTCGTACCTGAGAAATTTTATGTTCGGAGAAACCACAGATCGGGTGTGAGGAGAGAATAATAACAGCATTTTCAGTCATGCAAGGATTCAAAAGTTCATCTCCTTAGCTGTGCTAAACAAAATGAGGAAGGCCAAGGAGAAGGAGGGTGGGACTGTAGGAGGCAACACATCTAAGATTCCAGCAGGACAAGGAAGAGCAAGAGTAGTAAGAGCTTTGCAGAGACCTACGGAGCAACCAGTGCCAACGGAAAACAGGGGAGGCTTTAGTGAGGGATGCCAGAACATGGTATTTACAAGGGCCTTGTTGACAACCTCGCCTGGGAATCTAGAAACATTTGGATAGATGTGTGACAAACCTGACACTATGGGGACTTTGAAAACCAGAAGTCAGTATTGGCAATCTCAGTTTTCATATTTACATTATTCAGTTCTTCATACCCTAGTGCTTAGATGAATATTCGATTCTTTCACTTACAAAAAAAACTCCAATAATTCTTAAAGAGTACTCATACTGGTTTTAAATTATCAACTCTACAATGCAAATTAACACATCATAGTTTCTGTACTATCATGTAAAGATAATTTCCGTGAAGAATGTCCTTTTACAAAGACACATGATAGTTCCTTAGAGTGCTATTTCTAACATTCAAACTCATGTTTAAACTTTTAATGACCTGAAGAAATTGCTATTTCTATAAAAAAAATATGATGTATAGCTCATAATTACTGGCTATAAAGAGAGATGTCTTTTTTCTTTCTAGATCAAATACCTTAATGCTCCTTTAAATCTTCTGGTTTTCTCATTTTTATATTATTATATTTCATTGGTGATACTTCCACTTCGATTTCTTTTCAAATTATGAAGACAAGTTAGAACCCAAATTTTCATTAAGTAGCTTATTTACATAAATATAATTTATCTGTAAGATCACTCATTGACTTGTTTTTAATGAAGAAATTATTAGTATATCCATATTTAGGTTACTTTTAAAAATTTAACTACTCTTATTTGTCCTAGGCATCTTGGTATCTATATATTATCACTATTTTTTAAAAGGTTCAGGAGTACTAAGTTTTTACTAAATTTCATTCAGACGAAGCTATGACTTCATCTATAAATTAGACTAAACTATTTAAATATCCTTATGGGGTATTTCTCCCAGTCATTTCTAAGGCCTCAACATGTTTTTTGTATTTCTATTTGGAAAGTAGAACTCACTTGTCACTTACAGACCATCTTGGAGGTAGAGAGAAGAAACTAAGAATCTCAGAGTCTACCTGCTAAAATAATCAGAAGTGCAAGAAATAAAACTTCTTGAGCATTAACTAGATGTATGGTAACAGGTTTGATATTTTATATGTGTTATCTCATATAATTTTTACAATACTGCTTTCATGTATACTTGACTAAACTAGGGCAAAACAACTTATGCAGGATCACAGAGCTACCAAATGGCAAGCTTGGGATTTGAACTCTAATCGGCCTGAATATTAATGCCCAGGGATCTAGTAGGGACAGCCATTGCCCAGAGTAGGCACGTGTTTCTAAAACATCCAGCTCGCCTAACATACCCAATGACCAGACGTTTTTAGGCAGCTGAACACCTGTGATCTTCAATCAGCCTACTTACCATTTGTATCCACAGAACAAATTCTCTCTTCTAAAATGTGTTTATTTCTTTAACATTCAGAGCATTACTTTATGCCTTTGTTCATATGGGCAAATTTCTCATCAGATAAAGATCTTTTATAATCTGATTCTCTCATCTGACCTTTTTGGTGATTCCTTCCAATTTTAGGTTTGGGTTTGCTGTTCATCACGGTGAATAATTCAGAAAAAGACATGGCCTACGATACGGTACAAGATGCCTCCTAGAATAACATAAAATTATTCATCCAACTTCTAAGCATGATATGTGAAGCCCAGTCAGAAGACTTGTAATAGCATTATCTAGCCAATGCCTTTCTCGATATATGATTATGGTTTTTTTTTGTCAATGAGTGGGGCAGACCCTTCCAAACACCCCCACAGTACTCCTGCCACACCGAGGATGCGGCATTACCATAAAGAACCAAGTGTGGTTAACGTTCGGTGTGCTCTTTGTGAACGTGTACTGGCTCTCGGTGATAACTGGTTCTTCCTAAAGAGTACATATCACTCACGCGTTTTAATAAGAACATCACTGATACCAGAGAGGAGCGGCTCTGTCACCGAGCCACGGGCTGGGAGCAATGTCAAGGAGTAAGGACGTTTTCTCTTGCGGAGAACTGGCAGCACCCAGTGTAGACCGTGCAATCCAGCTATCTCAGGCTCTCTCTAGCCCTTGGGCCTTCTGTTTGGTCAATATGGTCTTCTTGTTCTTACTGAACTGTGTAAGTTGCCAACTTCTAAATTCAAGATGATTCACTTAAAAATCTAGATTTCAGGCTAGCCAGCGGTGTCGCGGTCAAGGAGCAGGATCCCACATAGTAGGCTGTCTTTGAAAAAAACGCCAGGTACGTGTGTGTGCCCAAAATCCTGAGAGGGTTGACATGGAGGAAGATGGTAGCATGACTGTTCCCCACTGAGGCGCTTCCTCACTCCTCCAGTTCCGCTCTCACTCTCCAGTGAGCACACATGCTCTTGGGCAAATTAAGAAAGAAAAAACAAACTCTCTAGATTTCTTGCTCTTGTTAAAATCAAAATCACTGATCATACTTAGCATTGTCACCGCACAGTAAATGTTCAGAGCCAGGATGTGGTTTCTGCGTTTGGATGTGACACAGACTGGTCAGATCCGTAGACTCATCGCCCCTTTCGACCATCAGGCCCTCGCCTTTTCTACCATTTAGTCCTCAGTCCCTTCTGGAATTCACGATTATGCAATAGAAAATCCTACTGTTCATTTTCTTATCTGATAAGAGTTGATCCAAGGAATTCAAAGAAGTGTAATAATTTCCACACTTTAATTAGATTCCACTGCACTCTTTAAGTCAAAATATGTGGCAAAACAATGCACTCTTTTTTTTAAGAAAATTATGTCTAAATTTTGATCTGAATATATTTACACACATTCATATATTGAGTTGTTGGAAAAGTCATGACACATTTTTGCATAGAAAAACACGTCATGACTTTTCTGACAACCCAAAATATGTAAAATAAAGACTAACTTACACGAGGGGTTTTCAAAAAGTTAATAGAAAAATGCACATTATGGCAAAGTGGATTTTTTGCCAGCTGGTGGGATGGTGATTGAAGCAGCTGGATCCCACATGGCGATTGCTCCACTGGGAGTCCCAAAACTGGTGGCTTGGAACACACCGGGTGTGGGTGTGTGTGTGTGTGTGTGTGTGTGTATGTGTCCTGAATCCAGAGAGAAGAATGGAGGAGAAGAAATTGCAGCATGACCATATCCCCTGGGGGTGCTTTCTCACTTCACCTGTCTCTTTCTCTGTCTCTCTCCAGCAAGCAAATAAAAAAGAGAGAAAGATTATGGGTTTTTAATAATTTTTTGCATAAAATAAACTTGTACTTTAATTCCATTTTTCTGTGAACTTTTTGAAGACCCCCCCCTTCTATTAACTGGTCATGCTAGTGTCAGGTATGTTATTCTCATGTTTTTATTTTTGTGGTTTCTTAGGTAACTTTTAAACAATATATGTTCAAAGCGATTAGTTTTTAACAATGAATAGGCTCTTAAATTGATTATCAATAAATAACAATGTTGCCCACTAAATCTTACAGTCCCAAAGATAGTCAAAATCTGTTGTCTTAAAACTAAGCACAAAAATCCTAGGAATTAAAAAAAAATTTTACTCAACATGTTATAACTTAAATGTTTTACTTGAATTTTTAAAAACAATAAATAAACCTTTTTTTAAACAAGAATAACTGATTTTCACAATCATGTAAATACCTATCAATATAAAACAAATACATTAGGACTCATTATTTCAAACAACTTGTCAAAAAAAAGATAAAACTGATTAAAGAGAATTGTACGATTATTTCCTAAATTTTCCTAAAGACATACGGCAAGGCTGACGTCCATATAAAGACAGATGTACGTATAAAGCCGTGAGTCCACTCTGTGGCAGCAAGACCACTTCCCCACACTTGTACTTCTGCTCTCGGGCTGATAAAACTTTTACATTCGAAAGTCAAAGGTTAAATAAAGGAAAGGAAATGTTTTTTGTCAAATAGTCAGGTAACCACTAACAGTCTGAGCAATCAGCAGGAACCTAACTTATAGTAATCAAATAAAACTAAGGAAACTGCCTTTCCGTAGAAAAACGTCTAATGTCTAGAGGCTGTTTTTCTGTCTGGAAAATTGACACAAAATGTGTAAAATTGAAACATTCTGCTTCTAAGGGATTTGCCCAAAGGAAGAGTGTGAAAGCTTCAAGTTTGGAATGAGTTAAAGGGAGCAGGGGGGACTGCAAAGGCCCTAGACATAAATCTGTCTTCCTTCTTAGAGTATTTCATTTTGAACCCTTGGCGACAATTTTATAGTTGTAAAATTACGTTAATCAAATTAGGAAAAAAAGTTACTTCTTGCATTTTTGTTAGCGTTTGAAAGCAATTCTAGACGCAAAGAATGGCAAGATTTAAATCAGTGACATCTCAAGATACTTTTGAAATCTTGTTAAGACTAGGAAAGAATTGTCACAGAAAGAGGTAAAGCGTTTAACATGACTTCAAATTAAACACTGACTTTTAGGTTCAACAGGCCTAAAATCCAATAGTTCTTTTTAAAAGTAAAGCAAAATGTAGAGAAATCAAAGATATATATTAACTTTCAAATCTATCGTAGCATAAATCCAAGAGGAAAAGAACATGTGGTTTTGATAGCACTGTGTGTAAATTTTCCCACTTAGAACGCTAAAGCGAATCTAAATTATTTCCAAATCTTAGCATCATCTAAAAGAGCCCCAAAAAAGTGGCTTTACAGGCTTATGTACATGTTTGGTATCTTAGCATTCTAAGAAGTAGTTTTCAATCATGTATACAAGTCACCTAACAGAGCGCCCGGCTACAATAAGCAGCCCTACTACGTTGCTGTTAATTTACTGTCATCATCAGTATCTTTAAAGAGTCTCTGCTATCTAAGAAATTCAAGAAAGGAATTTTTTCCTAGTTCTAATGAAAAATATACCATCAATTGGTACTTTATTTCACTTGGTATTAAAATATCCTTAAATGCACGTCATTTTCATTATGACTACATTTCTTTAAGGACTTCATTTCTGTTGTTGTTAGAAGGACACATGCACTTGCTAGAGAATGACACAGAAACAAGGGAGGAGAAAGTACCCAGCACGGGGCAGCGGGGCAGGGTCACGCCGCAACCTCTTCTCTTCCATCTCTTCCTCCTCTAGAATTTTGGGCACACCCGTGAATGTTTCTTAAGCCACCGGAACTAGGACTTGAACCATGCAGTTGGCCATGTGGGATCCAGGTGCCTTAGCCACCAGGACACAGAGCCAACTCAAGGGCCTAAAATATTTTAAGTTGTTCAATATAAATGAAAAAAATTCAAGAAATATTTATAAATATTTTTCTTTTAAAGTTTTAGAGCACTAAAACATGAATTCAAACATTATAAGGGTCATTCATAAATGAAAAGGATTTTTTTGTGAAGATATATTTGATGACAATAGAAAAAAAATTAGTGTTTAGGATAGTGTGATGGCAATAGGAAAATCATTAATTAATTTCTAAGAATCTTAATTCATTCGCTACTAAGAATATACCTTGAATAATCAACTAGGATTACCTCACAGGAGAATACCTAAAAATGGAATATACTATGATATAAATGCACTAATTTTGCATAAAAGAGTTACCAAGTATTAAAGTATTTAATATTCAAATGTTATATTGGAGGTAATATGTGATTGATCATAGAAACAACCTATAATCAAAAGGAACATAATCCTTTTGTGATATCTCAATTTGTAAGAAAAGAAAAAAAGGGAAAGGGCCAATTGTCACATCAAGCATGTACAAAATTCTAGGCACTCATGGGAAATACTATGAAAGCAATCACAGGTTTTTCAACTTTTGAAGTATTTTAAATGCATTCATTCATTTTACAATGTGAATAAAACATATACTTAATTACTTGGTTTGATACCTGACAGAAAAATCTATAAATGTGGGGCTGGCAGGTAGTGTGGTGGTTAAGGGCAGTGGTTAAGGGCGGTGGACTCCCACACGGCCAACCACAATTCAAGTCCTGGACCTGGCAGCTTGCTTTTTTGCTTTCTCACTTTTTTTTTTTTTTTTTTTTTTTTTGAGAGGTTTTCGCTATAGGGCGCGTGCACTCGCCAGACAGACAGAGAGAGACATAGAGACAGAAAGCGAGAAATCACCCCCCAGGGGGGATGGTCACGCCACAATCCCTTCTCCTCCATTCTCCTCTCGGGATCTTGGGCACGCACGCACACATGCCTGGTGTGAGTTTTAAGCCACCGGGTCCAGGACGCGAACCGCGGTCGACTACGTGGGAGTCCAGCGACATAGCCATTACGCTAACTGCTGGTTTCCACTTGCTTTCTCACTTTGTCTCTCTCTCTTATTCTGTCCCTCTCTGGTCAAATTAAAGTAAATAAATAAAGTTAAATAAAAGAATTTTTTCTTTTTAAAAATTGAAAATAAAAATCTATAAATGTATCTTTTTTTTTCAAGCTCAGTGTCTAGTGTAACCAACTCTCTTACCTCAGCCTCTCACCTGGGACCATAGGTGCCCACCATAGTACCCAGCTCTTTTAAACAGGGTCTTGGTCTTGCCAAACCTGTTGCCTAGGCCAAACCCCCAACTTAAGATCCTCCTATCTAAGCCTCTTAAGCTCCTGTGACCACTGGCATGTGCCAAGGCTAGACCAGGAGTTGAACCCAGGCCTCCTGCAGGATTCCAGCCTGTGGAACACAGTGCCTTAGCAGTGTGCTCCACCATGGCTGGGCCCTGTAATTTTTTTTTTTTTTTTTGAGAGGATTTTGCTATAGGGTGCATCCACTCGCCAGAAAGACAGAGACAGAGAGACAGAAAGCAAGAAATCACCCCCCAAGGTGCATGGCCACGCCACAATCCCTTCTCCTCCATTCTCCTCTTAGGATCTTGGGCACACACGCACACATGGCTGACATGAGTTTAAGCCACCAGGTCTGGGACTCAAACCGTGTTTGACTACATGGGAGTCCAGTGACATAGCCATTACGCCAACTGCTGGTCCCACTGTAAATGTATCTTAACAAGCATTATGGAAATAGGACTACAGCTAAATCCCAAAACATAAGCTTTGGTCATGTGTCACAAAGGTAAGTAGCTTTTATTTTCCTTTTCTCCTGATTTTCAATAGCAAAATACATTACTTTATCAGAAAACATGGTTAAAGACATATCTTGGTAATTTGCTTATGCAAATATTTTGTCCTGTTTCTCAATATTATTTTAGCCCTATAAAGTACACTAATTTTAAGACCAGGACACTCCCACGAAACCCACTGGAAACATTACTGATGGCTCTGGTCAACCATCAGTACTCAGAATACCAACACAGCACAGCCAATCTTCCCTCACATATCTCTGGAACCAACACAGTTTGTAACACAGAAAACCGGCCTATAATTTAAGAGACTTGAGCCCTTGGCCCAAAAAACTACATGCACAGCTCATTGGACAATCCTACCTTCCTTTCTCCATGGCCCCCCAAAATTACCAGTTATTCTAAGTCTTGCTTTTATATTGTAGTAACCTTTTATCTGTTTCTTAAAGGTACAGTGAAACTAAATGAGTTCTGTTGGAAGGAGAAAAGGGGCACACGTTTTAGGTGTAATATTGATAGCTTTTCACCAGCCATCTCACAGGGCATTTCCACCAGACTGAATATTTGGCATTGAAGTTACAGAAACACGCTAGGTATCTGTCTCCAAGATTTTGATAGTGGCTTACCTGCATTTTTTTTTTCTGTCTTATAGATCAAAGGTCATTATTTCACACTGATGTCATCTTTCAAGGGCACAGAATGAAACTGTCCCTTTCCCATTCTTAACCCTCCTGCACTGCCACAGTTGACAATCAGTGAAGTGCTGTTACTATGACATGCTATATATTTTATCTGACAGAGGTTGGCTGGCTAAATTCCCACTCATTTTTAATATCATGCTTAGAGTTCCATATTTGTAGTTTATCCATCTAATGATAACACTTCAGAATTTCAATAAAGAGAAAAACTGATTGAAATTATTTTTGCTTACCACAAAAGGAGATAAATACTGAAGTATACGAAGTAAAACAATTTGGGAGGGTATCCTTCTAGACTTTTTAGTAAGTATATAAAATCACTCATAATCTATAAAGATGTCTCTACTTGTTAAAATATGTACATATATAACTTGGTCTTTAAAAATATAAGAATATGCTATAAATATTACTTTGATTTTTTTTTTAATTTCACACAATAAACATTTCTCTAAGTCAGGGTTTGCAAATACATACAAATTTTCCTAATAGTTAACCAGCTACTGTATTCGTTAATTTACCCATTCAACAAGTATCTAGCAAATATAGTAGGAGCTTATTATGTACCACTAACAGCATACACTAAAAAACGGGAAGGACAAAACCCTGCCCCCAGAGAGGCCACATTTCAATGGGGGTGTGGAGGGACCAGGGCACGGGGGAGGGGGATACATTGGGGGACATACCATACTATACCTTCCTATGAAGGGAAATTCATGTTCTCACACTTTTTTTAAATTATTTTTTTAAGCAGACAAATAAAATTGTATGTGTTTATTGTGCAAAGCATAACATTTTGAAGTATATACACATTGTGGGATGACTAAATCTATATAATTTAGCTTTTTTTTCCTACTATAAACTATGCTGTAATAAATAACTTTGTTCACACTTTCCTCCTTACTCATGGGAACATTTCTGGGATTTAAATTCCTAAAGCTGAAATTGAGTCAAGGACTATGGGATTTTAAAAATCGGACAGATATTATTAAATTTCCTTTCAAAAGGTTATGTCATTTTATAGTCCTACAAACACAACATAAAGTGTGTTTTCCCTCATGCTTATTAAAAAAAATATTTTTAATTCTGTCAGTCTTAATGTGCTCATTTCTTTTACTTTCAGCAAGGCTGTGCCTCATTCATGAGCTATTTACATTTCCTCTGAAAGTTATACACATGCTTTAATTATTGTTTTTCCTATTAGGTTCTTTTTGGGGTTTTCTGTTTTGGTTTTCTCCATAAGGCATGTGTGCTAGCTAAAGAGAGACAGAGGGAAAGTGATTAATCACTCCCAGGGGGGAAATGTCCAAGCCTCAATCCCTTCTCCGTTCTCTTCTTGGGATTTTGGGCACACACACACACATGTGCTCAGTGTGTTTTTCAGGTCACTGGGCCCCGGAACTTGAATTGCAGAGTTGGCCATGTGGGACCTAGGGCCTTAACTACCAAGCCACCTGGCCCAGGTTCTTTCCTTTTTTTTTCCTTTTTTCCCGTGTAGGTGCTATTAACTCTCTGTCACAGTAAGTATACACATATTTCTAAAAGTTTATTACGTGTACTTAAACTTTTATTCAATTTGTCACCAAATAAAAGCTTTCATCATTATGTTGTCACATAGGCAGATCTTTCTGGTTTCAAAGATCTCATTGTTAGGCATATAAAGGTTCTTGCCAATACAGTAATTGTTTTAGAAGTCAACAATATTTTCTTCTAGTACATTTAGAGTTTTATCCTTCCTTTCAATGTTTATCATGTGAAATCTAAAGTGAAGGAGCACAAATCAGATGAACAAACCAGGATCAAAATACCATTATTTTTTTTATATAACACACTGACTATAGCTTACAGATAGATTATTTACCCATCCATAACAACTTTCTGAATATGGTGAATTCTACTATATTTGAATGCCCTGTTCACTACTAAAATTATAATAAACTAATTTATTGCTAGTCTCAAAATTAGCTGTTACCAAAGCACAACTTAGCAGACTGTATTTCAGGACAAAGGTGTCATTAAAATTTTAAAGCCTTAATAGTCTTCTAATTTAATAGGGAAAAACAAACTGGAAGAAACAAGCTTTCTCAATTTAAAATTTTCCAGGACCAGCAAGTGGCGTGGTGGTTAAGGGCACTGGATTTCCACATGGCCGACTGAAGTTCGAGTTCCATCCCTAGTGGCTTGCTTTCTCACTTTCCTTCTCTCTCTTCCTCTCACTCTGTCCCTCTCTGGTCAAATTAAAATAAATAAAGTTAAATAAAATAATTATTTTTAAAAATTTTTCCTGTGTGATTCTTTTTATAAAGCTTTTAAATCTGTTTCTTTCCTACTAGAAAGCACTGTGAAATGAAAAAAAAAATGTAGAAAAAATAATTTTTAAATGAAAGATAAAATACCAATATTTCTTGTGAAAGGTTCTCTGTGTTGAAATACATGATTTTACTTTTGGTTTTTTATTATACTTATATAGTATAACCATATTTTATGCAGATAAAACTATTCCTAATGCAAACAGTACTGAAACATTCAGATGTCCTTCCACATACATGAATTCGAGAACCACAGATAAGAATAACTTAACTAGTGTAACTGCTTTAGAATCGGTTTCCTACAAATTAATGACAACTGAATTGCAGAAATGGACACCATATTAATCTTTTAGCCATTTAACAAATAACTATAGCTCATATTTAGTGTAAATATGTTGAAGTAATGATGGCCTTTTCCTAAATTTAAACAGAAATTCTTAAGCAGGTTTACTGGCATAAGTATAGGGATTACTCTGGACACTCAATAATTACTTTTAAGTTATTAATACTTTCAATGTAGTCTATATTTTTTAAGAGCTAAAACAAAAAGAAAAGTTCACTTTTAACTATAAATAATTTCTGGAACTTAGCGTGGAACTAGTTAGTTATATTATAAAATGAAGACTCAAATATCATAGAAAAATGATGTCTATGACAACTCTCAAGTGGGTCAGTAAAAAAAAAAAAACAATAATATGAGAGAGAATTTGTGTGTGCGTTTGCATGCGCATGCTAGCACAAGCATGCACTCCAAGAAAAAAGAGAATGAGGGAATAAGAGAAAGAGAAGCAATGATGTGAACATTGAAGCATTTCATGTTAACAAGCAATGGTTTCTACGTGATGTTTATACTCAAGTTCATTCTGTACTACTGAAACATTTTTGTAAATTTGAATCTTTTTAAATGGAAAATTACAAAATATTCATAGGAAAAAAATAAGAAAGCATATAAGCTTTGGTCTTTCACATCATCTTGGGTGGACCATGAAGTTATCCTCCCTTTTTTCATTTTTTTTTTTTTTTTTTAGAGAGACTTTGCTATAGGGCGATACAAGTGCTATACACTTGCCAGAGAAACAGAGAGAGAGAAGGCGAGAATCATCCTTCCAGGGATGGCCTGCTGCAATCCCTTATCTTAGATTTTCCTCTTGGGATTTTGGGCATGCATACACACGTGCCCTGTGTGAGGTTTAAGCCACCAGGTCTGGGACTCAAACCACTATCAACTATGTGAGAGTGCAGCAATGTAACCATTAAGCCATCTGCTGGTTCCATTATATTCCCTTTTAAACTATTGCCTTTGAACTGTCAGCAAACAGCATAATGACAAAGAGAGTTCTCCTGGCCCATTCCCTACCCTGTGAACCTCAGTCCAGTGCCCAGCCAGGCTGTTCCAAGTTAGGAAAGTCAACTTACAATTTGAAGTGTAACATTTCTGGATAAGGCATAAGTTTTAAATACAATTTTTTGCAAATGAAAAGTCTGTGCCTAGAGAGAAAATGAAAGCACATTCACATTCTATAACTTAATAAGAATGTTATGTTTTTCTCAAAAAAAAAAAACATAAATGAGGGTAAGTAGCAAGTGAACAGGGAAGATAGTAATTTTGTAGTTTTCTTTGTAATATGTTAATTAAATGTTCTTTCTTTTCCTGGCTCAGTGGTAGTTGAGCAAGCAGTAGGGATAGTGCGATGCTGGAGACTGTGGGAAGGTTCTGGGTTCGTGTCCCAGGTCTGCCTCAACATGCTGGGCACATCTGAGACCCAAGCCGGCTGCAGCTCTGAGGGGAGCACTACAGTGTGAGCTCTCTGTCAAAGATGCTTGTCTGTCTCTCTTTCTCTCATGAGGAAAACGGTTTTTCTCTTTCATTTTTTTTAGGTTTTTGCCATAGGGTATATGCACTTGCCAGAGAGGAAAAGTAAGAACTTTCCACCTCCACCCCGGAGAGAGGATGGCCATGCTGCAATCCTCTCTCCTCCAGCCTCCTCTCGGGATTTTGGGCACACACACACACATGCACTCAGTGTGATTTTCAGGTTGCTGGGTCGGGGACTCAAACTGCAATTGGCTGTGTGGGAGTCCAGGGCCTTAATCACCATGCCCCAATTTTTTAAAAAATATTATTTCTTGGGAACCAGCAGTTAGCGTAATGGCTATGTCGCTGGACTCCCACGTAGTCGACCGCGGTTCGCGTCTCGGACCCGGTGGCTTACAACTCACGCCGGGCACGTGTGCGTGCGTGCCCAAGATCCCAAGAGGAGAATGGAGGAGAAGGGATTGCGGCGTGACCATCCCCCCTGGGGGGTGATTTCTCGCTTTCTGTCTCTATGTCTCTCTCTGTCTGTCTGGCGAGCACACGCACCCTATAGCAAAAAAAACCTCTCAAAAAAAAAAAAATTATTTCTTTTCCTTAAGCATTTCGATGGACTCTAGCTTGACCAATATCCTTACTATAACAACACTACAGAGTCTTATTTTCACAAACGATCTGGATTTCTGATTCGTCGGGACATAGTGTAGGGACGCTAACTTCTAGAACTATTCTTTCTCAACAGCCAGACACACAGGTCCTGGGTCCAGAGGAGGAGGCACACCCGGTGACCCACCCAATCAAGGCTGGAAGGTAAGGGATGGAGGCGGGAAAGGCCGGACCTGTGCCAACAGCGAGTTCCTGACACAGCTAAACCCTGCGGTCAAGACCCAGCTCGTGTTGCTGCTGGGGGGCTGCAGGCCCACATCAGCAGACAGACAAATTGGAAATCAGACTTTATACAAAACTTCCTGAAATTTTAAACTTGGCAACATCTTTTAAAAATATTGCTAACCTTATCGTTTCAGCAAGGTTTGTATAAAAATGTAGCTAAAAATAACCTCTGAGCACTTCTTTCTTTCTTCTTTTTAATTTCATTTTATTTTATACATTTAATCACTGTACATCATTTTGCTTATAAGATGAATTTACCCAACATGAATACACTTCACACCAGTCCAGTTGAGGATACAAAACACATTACCATCCACAGATAATAACCCACTGCTATATCCCATAAATGTCTTGCCTCTCTATTTTCCTCCTTAATTTCTTCCCTTACACTTTCTCCCTTCTCCCACCCTCTTCCCACATTGTCTCCAGAGTCTATAACCATTTTTAATGTTTTTATGTCCTCTAATCTCCAAATACTTCTGTCCAGGCTCACCAGTTGTAACCTCTGCCTTAAAGCAGCAATTAACTTTCAAATATCCAAATTCTGGTTTAGTACTAGAAAAGGACACACGTTGATTTAATAAAATGTTTTGCATCCTTTTTTAATATGTGAAGCTCATTTTTTAATTATTTCAACCTATATCTTAACATTTAATTTTCAAAAATAAGTCCACAAAAATGAATCTTTAAAACAGTCAACCTTTAAAAAAAAAAAAGGAAAGAAAAGAAAAACTACCACCATGTGATTGATAAATCTTTAAACCCAGTTTATTCTATACCTAGAAAATAAGAAAATTTATTTTTCAACAAGTTGGATTTAGAGAAAATGGATTAAAAAAAACGGAGGTTTTGCTTTTTATCATCCCAAGTGTTATAAAGCACAGAAGAAAGATGTAGTTCATGTACTTTGCATCCAGTTTCTTTTACTACAAATACTCACCTAAGAATGCATAAACAAATCTGGCCTCCTGATGTTAGTCTGCAGAATCCAAATCTCTGTTTACTTTCAATGTCTGTCAGTGCAAAGGTAAAGTGCTGTCCAACTTGATTTTGAGACACCCTAAAATACAGTAGAACATCGTAAAACACTAAGCCTTGTATGAAAAATTCCTTACAGAAAGTACAAGCAAGGAGATATTTATACATGGAATTGGTTTCACCTTGCCAGTCAGCTGGTTCTGGAAGCTAGAACTATGCTCTACAACCAAGTGTGAAATATGTAAATGAAATCAGGAGTCCAACATCGAAAACAGTTCTACCACCTAGCAGACTAAGCGAGTCAGCCTGCACTAATCCCTTGCTAGGGAATCACAAAGTAGTCCACTGTAAGTTCTCATAAGGCTAACAGTACTCATAAAATGTTCATGAATTATCTAAACGCTAACCCGGGCACTGCAGAAGCAGAAAGCTAGGCAGGATCCCTCGTCCCGTGCGAAACTCCAACTTATCCTAAAACTGCCTGTCAGCAAACCATGCTGCTGTGACATCTCTGGTGGCTGCCACCAACTCTCATGTAGTTACTTCTGTTGATATTTGATCCAAAAAGTGCCTTACAAAATACTCTTGGTTTTTTTTCTAGCATTCTCTTTTGGAGTTATCAATACACTTGTGATAAATTTCCAAATACAAAGTAAGAGTAAGATTTCCAAGAGAGAAAAAGAAGCTTACTGGCGAAACAACAGAGAATCCTAGCTGATTTAGAACCACAAATCACCCTACACGCCATATACACACCATATACACGCCATATACACGCCACGCGGTGGTGGAAGGGGCAGTACTCAGAGAAAGCACTACTTTGAATATTTCTACTTCAAATATGTGAATGCATTTCCTGGCAACTGGCTATCATCTTGCCATTAGAAAACCATAATGGAACTTGGTCTTTCTTGTTCCAAAATAAAATATCCATGACAGCTAAACTTCGGTTTTGAAGCCATAGGGGCTGTGAGAAAGGAAAAAAAAAAAAAAAAATCCCTGCCAGGATACTGATAATATATCCAGCTTTGTATTATTTGTTTGCCTTTCAGATGCTGAACATTTAACAAATCCATTTTTTAGCATACAGTTTTTCACCAACTTCTCTCAACTTCAAAGGAAAACCTCCAGCGGTCAGTGTTCCCTCTAGTGCTCAAGGTTCATAACACCCTTCTGTAGCTTTCCTTCCTCGACTTGATCCTCACTATTGATCTGAAAATGCAGCTGGGGGGAGGGGCATGGCTGAGTCTCCACACTGAGGTAAGAGTATCAACCATCAGGGGTATGCACAGGTATCAATTAGCCCAGCCATTGGGAGGCTTTATCTTTAATATTGTAAAATTTTAGAGTCTCGCTAATCTGTACTTTAGCAAAATATTTTTCTAAAATAAATTTTCTTTTAAAAACCCCTCATGCCACACTCTTAAGAAAACTGATAATAGGGTGTGAAAATCACACGAAAAACAATAAATGACCTGTTACTGTGCTCAGAGGGCTACATAGCCCATGCAATTACGACTACATACAAGTAGTTCATTCAGTGTTTGTTCAGTAAAGTACAAACATAATGAGATTTTCAGAAATGCTAGGAGGGTTTCCCGTAGCTTTCCATAATGTCGCACTATTTCTATGAAGCTATTCTTAGGAGACAAGCAGCCATGAGTTTTACATCACACAGATGGTCTTTTCAATTAGAATGAAGTGAGACAGAAATCAGGACATACACATCTAATTTTAAAAGACACAATTCAAGGACATATTAATATTTTTTTTTCTGTTAGGGCTAATAATATGTGCCTGAAGAATAAAGGGACGAAATAGATCTTCTTGGTCGTAGTGCTTTAAGACTTCTCCTAACTGACCACAGCAGAGAAAACAAAAGATATAACAATTTCAAAGGCTCCTTTATTCCAAATATTACTTAACTTTGAATCTTCAGCTATTTTCTTTTTGTTAGGAGCAGTGAAGGTACATTTCTTTTTAATACGAAAGCACATATAACCATTTTAAAATCTGCACTAAGATAAGCTAAAAGGATCTTAAATGAGGACTTATACTGTACCTTTCAACGTCAAAGGGGAAACAGAACTTTGGCACGCTCTGTAGTACTTCCTACAAAGGCAAGGTGGGGAGAGGGAAAGCTTTAGAACATTTTGTAAAGATGCAGTTAAAACTTTGAGGCATTTTCTATATATATATATATATATATATATATATATATATATATATATATTAAAAAAAAGAAAGGTATATTTTTTTTGGTAAGGAAAATAGCACAGTTTCCTAGACTAAAATAATTGATTATTAAAAAGGAATTAAGTTTGTGCTTTGGCAGATTGCAGTGACAATGCCACGGGAGCCCCAGGAGGGAAAGGCCTGGCCTGAAGGGTATTAACACCCTTCACATCCCCGCTGGGATTCCCTTCAACAAGGCCATATGGATTTTACAAGAAGCACCGCACCATATGGGTAAGCTACGTCTGGTGCTACTTGTACCACAGACTAGCCATAGGGACTTCTGACAGATCCTGGCTCGAAAATATAAATGTTGTTTCAATTAAAATGCAGGCAGAGAAAAGGGAATGAAGTTGGCAGCAGAATGCATTACTGAGAGGCATAACAACTCTACATGTCCCATAGTCAAAGGATTTTTTTTTTAAAAAGGAAGAAATTCTATAGCTAAAGAAATACATTTCTATGGTTCAACTCTTGCTACTCAGTTTTATCTTAAAGGACACTCTTTAAAAACGTGCATGTCTTTAAATTAAAACATAGCCTCTATTTTGTGCACTTTTATTCTAAGAATTGCCTAATATGAAAATCAATGCTTTAATTAAACATAAAAAATAACCTGATTGATTTTGAAATCTTCCAAGAGCTTATGGTTATTTTCAAATCATTTAAAATCTTTTAGAAATCATATATGTTAACTATTATAACAAAAGCAAATGATCATCAGCCATTTGTGATGAACACAGATCTGTTTTCTTATATCTGAAAAAGTAACTCAAAATTAACTCTGATTCAAAAGTTAAATTTTAGAATTGAAGATAACATCATGCAAGATCAAAGTCAGATGATTTTATAAAAAACTGGAGCAGAGATTTATAAGGACATTTTCTATTAAAAAGAAAAAAGAGCAAGTATATTAATACAATAGTCATCCACCAACCAAAAAAAGAAAAACAATCTTACCTACCACCTCTTTACCAATAAAATAAAACTTATATCCAATGAAATAATCAGTAACTAAATATCTCAGATCTCTATATAAGCATTATTCTTCTGTCTTAAAGTAGAATTTCTTACATTCTTTTAAAATATAGACTGTGACAGGTATTCATAAAAAATAAAACACTGTAAAAATCACTATCCCAATACCAATCCCTACAAAAACTTCAAGAGAATTCACTCACAGAAGCAGAGAGAAAAACATAAAATAAAAAAGCAATCTCCTACCCTTAGAACAGGGTACCCTGGTTTGCTGATGAACATGTACTTTTAAAAGTATAAGTAGAGACTCTGTATTCAGAGAAAGATAACTATTTTACTTCTGTAATTGTTTTATTAATTAAAAAGAGTCACAAACTTAAAATAACTTCAATTGCTTAAACTGAAATAAAACGTCCATTACAAATGAGAGCAGTTCCTTTCCCCTGACCATTGCTGAGTCTTATGCTGTACAGAAAGACCATCGCCACGCTTAATACACATATGCGCACTATTCAGGTACCCCTGCAAAACTGTCCACAGCATTTCGGCCACAATAAGGAACATAGACTCAAAACGCAACGTCTGCCTCTAAATACGCCCAAGTCAGTAATACATTTCACATCGATTTTAAGACTCAAATTAAGAAGGCTTCCCAGTTAGTTGCTCAATCTTTCACACCCTCCCCCCTTCTTCCACAAGCAACGCACATGCACACTTCTGCAAAACAGCCTCAGCCCGCTTCCCAACTGGCAGAAGCATCCCTCAGGGGACAAGTCTTTAAACCTCCGCACTCTTTAAAATTCAACCAGCCAGCAGGTCTATAGACTCGTGTATAAACAGTATAGACAAAAAACCCTCTCTCGGCTTATGTCAGTGACAAAGCAGCTCAGCAGTTGACTGTCTCTCCCCTGACAGTGTAAGCTGGGCTTACACAGATCAATAGCTGGGAGTCCTACCTAGCTCCCAGGGCTCGGTTTTCTTCCTTAATTACAGGTGCTATTCAAACTGAAGTTAAAGAAGAAAAGACAGAGCGCATTGGAGGGAGGAATAAAATGCATGCAGCTAGCTTCTTTTTTTTTTTTTTTTTTTTTTTTTTGGATCCCATCATCAACAGTGTTAATTGCAAATTGTACTTCTACATCTACTGGATAAGCTTTTAGAAAGGCCGATGCTCCTACCACACAGTGTTTGGATATGACACATAGATACACACCTTTCTAGGTTGGCATCAGCAGATGATAAAAAAGGTTTACGATAATGCTCTCCAGAAGTTATCAGCTCTCCCTTTTTCTATAAGCTTCTGTTTTTAAATAATTTTCCTTAGCCAAGAAAAATAATTTGGGCTTCATAATCCTTCTTACATTGCAAAATACTTTATTCTCATACAAAAAGAGCATATTGGCTAATACATACAAACAATAATAACAAAAATAACAAAAGAAATGAAATGCAAAATTATGAATACCAGAATACGAGGAAGCAATAATATATATTTCTATGTACTCCCTCCCTAATAAAGTACATCTGCTATCATATTAATGACTGGAAACAAGGCCTGGTAAAAACTTATACTGTTTTTTTTTTTTTTTTTTGGTCCCATATCAATCAATCTCAAATAATAAGCATTATAATGAAATCGATCTTGCAAGAGAGAAGAAAGCAAACTGCTCGTTTTTAGAGTGGTGTCTTACCTCTTTATCCCAGGAGGTTACCATTTAGCACTACAAACTGATCAACTAAAAGGGGAAATAAGCATTTAAGAAAGAATCTAGTCTAAGAAAAACATTAAAATAGGTAAACATCCTGATGAAGTTCCAAAGATCTTAGAAATTCTCTGATAAAAACCTAAGAGGAAAGGAGAAACTGGAAATGGTTTTTGCTCCTTCCCAATCGCATCTTCCCCTGCTCTACACTGAACAGCGGTGCCCTCTACAGTTCCCTACGCCCCTCTCTTCTCTACTCAGTAAGGTGTATCTACCTAGAACGTCTACACTCGCAGTTTCAACTATGACTACCCTATCTCTTGCAGTCTAGGCATTTCTGTGAACTCCAGGATTATAGATCTATTTTCTGTTGTCACTTTCCGAGGGTTTCTAGACATCTCGAATTCAGAATATATAAAACAGAAGCTCTTCGCTTCCTTACTGCCCTCATCTGGAATAGCAGCAGCATCTGCCCAGCACCCAAATCAAATCCGTGGTACTCATCCAGACCCCTCTTTTTCCCTGAGCCCCACAAGTAACCATTAACCAAGTTCGCATTCAGCTTCATAACTATCTTATTCTAGAGGGTTCTCAACAGGAGGGCGGGGCTGGACAGGATTAGAAGGAAGATGAGACGGTATTAGAATCACTTGCTTACACAGCAAAGCCACAAGGATACCAAGTCTTTAACTTCAAGGTAACACCTTTTATTAAGAAGATTAACTGTATCAGTTTAGGGTGCTTAACCGGCATAAGTAGTAGTTACACTCTCAGTTCCAGAAGCGACCAGGGGCACTTGTTCAGGAATCCGAATTCTGTCTTCCTCAAGGACACAGGAGACTTCTCTCCCGCTCTGCTCTGCTGAGCCTGTTGGCTTCGTCTTCTGCTACCTCCTCTCATGGTCTCCAAATGAGTTGCACGAGCTCAGCCCATCCCAGAAGGCACAGCAGTGCCCACCCTTCCTGGGAGCCTCTTTTGATCAGTTGGGAAACCCTTCCCCAAAGCCCCACTGCTTACTTTCCCCACAGCTAATAGCACCAGCGTCACAAGCTACTCCTAAACTAATCTCGGACAGGGGGCACAGTTACACATGGCCCGCTTACCTTAGACTAGGTACAGGAAAAGTCAGAATTAGTTTTACAATAACTGTAATGCAAGTAATTATGAAGAAACTTGAGTGAGCTGTCAGATTTTCTTTCTTCAGAATCCTCACAATAATACTTATCAGATAATAACTAACATTAAACTTCTCAAGAAAAACATGACACAGTATTATATGAGGACAGTTTTCAAAAAGCCATGGTCTTAGGAACCAGGAGTTAGCGTAATGGCTATGTCGCTGGACTCCCACGTAGTCGACCGCGGTTCGCGTCCCGGACCTGGGGGCTTAAAACTCACGCCGGGCGCGTGTGCATGTGTGCCCAAGATCCCAAGAGGAGAATGGAGGAGAAGGGATTGCGGCGTGACCATCCCCTCTGGGGGGTGATTTCTTGCTTTCTGCCTCTATGTCTCTCTCTCTCTGTCTGGCAAGCGCACGTGCCCTATAGCAAAAACCTCTCAAAAAAAAATAAAAATAAAAATAAAAAGCCATGGTCTTATTCATATGAATAATATTTTCGGAATCATTTTTCATCAATAATGGGGCTACTTGTTGATTTGAACCTAATTTTTCACAAACCTCATGAATTTGGAATATGATCTCCCCAAATAAGTGAGAATTCACTAATATTATGCATTCATTCAATGTATTTGTGTTTATACAAGGAAATAAAATAGCTTTTTTTCCCCTTAAAAACATGCACTAAGCTACTTAGCCAAGAACTGAGATTCTCAAACTGTTTACTGAAATAACCCAGACCACAGGGACCTGGCCAGATATTTTACATCTTCAAGGGAAACAGGATGCATTTCATTAAAAGCAAGAATTACATCGATATGGTAAAGTACCAACAGCTGCTTTATGCATCATCTTCTCTCTTTCTCTCTCTTTTTAAGTGTCTTGAACTTGGAGAATCTATTTTAAAACTTAGAAAAATGAAATAATTATCAAATAACTGAGCCAGATGTAGAATTTTCCTTTCAGCTTTTACTTTTATGTACTTTTTCAGTTAGAAATAAATTTCTGCTTTACCCTTCCTCTTTAAATTACGGAAAGAATTGTAAGTCTGAATATTCTGGTACTACGATTGTTTATAGCTTGTTCATTCTGAGCGAGTTAGAGTTTCACTATCAAAAGTTTCAAATGAATTTTTATTATTAGAATATTTAAATAACCTCCAGGAAGCAAACACAACCTGCTATAATATAAAAAGAAATGTGTTGGAAAAAAAAAAGAAGAAGAAACGTGCTGTGAGATATAAATCTCAAGATTTCAACTGTGTGTTCATCAGTCTTAGGTGGTGAGATCTCTGTAGCCCACCCTCATTTCAGTTTGATCTAATGCTAATGAAAATACCTAACTGGAAGAAACACAGAGTGACTTACTAAAAAAGACAAAAAATGTGTGTGTTATATGTTTACAATGAGATAGAATATGGGTTTGGTAAATAAAAGATGTAATACATCTAGTCACATAATCCATATAAAAAGCATGAAAGTGTATATATAAGCAAAATGCTCCCCAAAGTGTTCTTGTCAAAAATCCTATCACAGGGACCAGCAGTTACCATAATGGCTATGTCGCTGGACTCCCACGTAGTCGACCGTGGTTCGTGTCCTGGACCCGGCAGCTTAAACTCACGCCGGGTACGTGTGTGTGCGTGCCCAAGATCCTGAGAGGAGAATGGAGGAGAAGGGATTGCGGTGTGGCCATGCCTCCTAGGGGGTGATTTTTTGCTTTCTGTCTCTCTGTCTCTCTCTGTATTTCTGGCGAACGTACACACCCTATAGCAGAAACCTCTCAAAAAAAATAATAAATAAATCCTATTACAAACTGCCTTTGAATGTGTACCCCTAGTTTAAAACTATTAGCTTTTAATCAAGGATTTGTATAACAGTTATCTGGAGCCAGCAGGTGGTGTGGTGGTTAAGGTGTTGGATTCCCACATGGTTGACTGAGGTTCAAGTCTTGGATCTGGCAGCTTGCTTTTTCACTTTCTCTCTCTCTCTGTCTGTCTCTCTCTCGTTGTCAAGTTAAAAATAATAATAATAAATTGAATAACTATTGATCATTTTAAAAAGAACAGCAATTGCCCAACTTATCTAAGAAAAGGCAACTTAGATGGACTATTTTTCTTTTTCTCAATAATTTATCTCTTAACTTCTCAGATTAATATATGAGAATACTACAAGAACTTTATGGAAAAGGGGAATTAAAGTACAAGTTTATTTTGGTGCAAAAAATTGAAATCCATGCATAGATTTTTGACAACATGCATTTCCATGAACAATCTAAAGACAATCCCCCCTTTCACCTCCTCTTTGCCCTGTTCACTCCTATTTTAACTGGTAACAAAAGGAAACACATAATGAAATAGAACGCAGGGACCAACAGTTGGCGTAATGGCTATATGGCTGGACTTCCATGTAGTCAATCATGGTTCAAGTCCCAGACCCAGTGGCTTAAACTCACACTGGGCACGTGTGTGCCCAAGGTCCTGAGAGGAGAATGGAGGAAAAGGGATTACGGTGTGGCCATTCCCCGGGGGGATGATTTCTCACTTTCTGTCTCTCTGTCTTTCTGGCAAGCGCACGGACCCCATAGCAAAACAAACAAACAAACAAACAAACAAAAACTCTCCAAAAAAAGAAATAGCATGCAGTGTATAATGCTTAGTTGTATTTATAATACTAAAGTATTTAAACATGAGTGTCAAGCCATCATTTAATCAAGACAAGTGGAATTACGATAGGTAGAAAAATACTTCAAGATTTAGAGAAATTAATGTTTGATCAGTCAACTGATTAGCTACGACTCCAGCCCACAGCTAGATGCTGTGAGGGCAAAGGAAAAACGCCTGATTTTCAGAGGTACAGAGAACTAAGATCAGATCACCAGGAAAAGGATGCGTGCACATGTGTGCCCAAGCACACACACCTTGGGCACACATGGGGGTGGAAGTGCATCATGCTCCAATCAAGCCACTGACATTCCAGTTCCATTCGACAAACTGCTGGCTATATGCTCCAGTTACCACTCATAGACAATGGGAAAACATTAATATCTATTTCCCACAATTAACTTTTTTTTAGGCTTTTGCCATAGGGTATGTGTGCTTTTCAGAGAGAGAAAGAGAGAAGGAAAGTGAGAAATCACACCCCAAGAGTGACGGCTACATTGTAGTCCCTTCCCCTCTGCCCCTCCATTCCTCTCTCAGGATCCTGGGTATGCATGTACATGTGCCTGGTATGATTTTCAAGTCGCTGTTCAGGACTTGAACTGCAATTACCTGTGTGTGATTCTAGTTTCTCCACCATACCACCTCCTGGCCTTTAATTGAAGATTTACTTGTGGACTTATAAGAGGATTAAGTGAGAATAAAATAAAAATCTATGTAAAATGACTAGACAATGTCAGGCATATAAACCCTCCCTAACAACTGTTAGCTCTTTAATAAGAGAGCTACTTGTTTTAATAATTCAGGTGTTGGGAACCAGCAGTTAGCGTAATGGCTATGTCGCTGGACTCCCACGTAGTCGACCGCGGTTCGCGTCTCGGACCCGGTGGCTTACAACTCACGCCGGGCGCGTGTGCGTGCGTGCCCAAGATCCCGAGAGGAGAATGGAGGAGAAGGGATTGCAGCGTGACCATCCCCCCTGGGGGGTGATTTCTCGCTTTCTGTCTCTATGTCTCTCTCTGTCTGTCTGGCGAGCGCACGCGCCCTATAGCGAAAAGCCTCTCCAAAAAAATAAATAAATAAAATAAAAAAAAAAAAATTCAGGTGTCATATGAATTCAAATAAAGACAGTATCAGTCAACAAACAGTTACTGAATTTATACATTACAGGTCCTGCGCCCAGTGGCCATTGCCAGAACTTTAACATAGTAACATGTAAAAAAAAAAAAGGATGAAAAACATTATACTGAATACCTTATCTACTGCCTTTGAAGATGTTTCACATATTTTATATAGGTAAGGTATGCATTAATGTAGCTATACATATGTATACAGATTTGAACATATTTAAATACTTCTATTTAACCAAACACAACAGAAGCGAACACTGTCAGCACTGAATCATACAGCGTGCATATCTGGTTATTTCGATACGTACAGGAAACTTACTTGAAGCTAACATACTGGTTATTCCCTTTAAGTCACATATATTACAGTCCCACAGCAGCAGTCCAAGAGGCAGTGAGAGGGTCTGCAATGCTGGAGCCAAAGGGAAGACCAGGTCCAGAGCTTGTGGTTCTGGCTGACTGGAAGGCTGGGGTTTGGGGGTGGGGTGGCATTATTAGGCCTTGTCAAGGGGGCCTGCCTTCATTCTTCCTTTCATCTCTCTCTTTCATGAAAGAAGTAAAAAATAAATAATAAACATACACACAAACACATACACACACATTTTCAAAGAGTATGTAGGTCAACAAACATTTTTCATTTAAGGGAAGATTTTTTTTAAAAAAAAAAAACCTTTCATTCATGTACTTATTCATCAATCCATTTGATAGAGATGAATTACCAACTCTGTGTAAGGCACCGACGAGTCCAGGAATGCAAGCATTTCTCGTTCTTTTCTACAACCTCAAATTAGGCCATTCCTTTGATCTCGGCATGAGACAGCGCTAAAGGTACCTGCAAAAAACACCCTCTTTCTACTTCTGCCTGCGAATAAAATTGGATTTCCTACTTCCTTCCATTCAGAGGCTTCTCTCTGTGCTTTACTCATCTCTATTTTTATATTTTTTTTTCCGTCTTGTAGACCTTTAATTCATATTTCTATGACTTGTCACACCCAGCCCATGTGCAGGTCACCTGTCACGCGCTCATGCAGACCCCCTCCATTCACTGCCCAGGCCAGACATCGGAAAGCTGGTTTTTGTACAACAGATGGCACGTAGTAAGATGGCGTGTTCTAGAACAATAAGACACCTTTTATTTTATTTTATTTTATTTGGTTCTACATCTTACCTGGGACCTAATTCAAAACCCATTCATTCCTAAATTCCTTTTTCCTAAAGGGTAAATCCGATGATAAACCAGACAAGAACCTTGAGGTGTGTCTCAGCTATTTTTAAAAAAAGAAATTTTAGTACTAGAGAATAAACCAGGGACCCTAGACTTAAGGTGTCTGAGAAATACATGAATAGAAGATGACTATCCTATTCTAGGAACAATGACATATTTGTTCATTATTTCTCTAAGTCTGAAAGTCCTAGGAGCCTGTGAGACCATGTAGTAGAAATAAGTGAGAATCAGTATATTTGAAAAGTTTGGGGAAACTGTAATTGATTACCTAGCCTGCTATTTGGAGGTTTTGTCTAAAAAAATTAAATTATAAGTAGACAATTACAGGAAACAGCAGGTTGTAGAAAGACTATTTACTTAAAAGTCATAAAGTCTAATCAGTACTCTTATTTACAATCTCAATATGAACTTATTTATATGAGTGATGTTTATGTATGCTCATTTTGCAAATATTGTGCAAATAGCGATCATAGACAAACACGATATACTAGAGTAAGAACCACATGGGTGGGAGAACTGAAAAATACCAGGGAGACTAGAAGACAGAAGTAAACCAAATTTTGGAGATAGGTTTCTGGGGAGTGTAGTAAAAAGTTCTGAGAGAAGAAATTATTTTCAAGTAGAGAAATGAAGGGAGAATGAGGCGTTGGCCAGGCTTCAGCATGCAGAGAGACCAGCAACAGGGAGCTACGAGTGGTCTTCCCATCACAGGAATAATACAGGCAAAGAAAGGTTTGCAGATAAGAAAGAACAGTGCCAAGGTTAGAAGAATGATAAGGGAAGGTGGCTTGAGAAATAAGCAGAGGATGGGACCAGCATTTAGCTAATGGCTACGTCACTGGACTCCCATGTAGTCGACCACAGTTCGCATCCAGACTTGGTAGCGTGCGTGCCCAAGATCCCAAGAGGAGAATGGAGGAGAAGAGATAGCAGCGTGGCCATCCCCCAGGGGGGTGATTTCTCCCTTTCTGTCTCTGTCTCTGTCTTTCTGACGCACATGTGCCCTATAGCAAAAATCTCTCCAAAAAAAAAGAAAAGAAAAGAAAGAAGCAGAGGACTAGTTATGTAAGGTCTTCAGGCCAATTCAGAAATCTGGGATTATTGCAAAGAGCAAGGAAAGCATTCCTTCTATGGGGCCGGAAGGTGGCATGGTGGCTAAGGATGCTGGACTCCCACATTGCTGACTGACCACTGTTCAAGTCCCAGGCCTGGTGGCTTGCTCTATCTCTCTCGGTCTCACTCTTACTCTGTCCCTCTCTGATCAAATTAAACATAAATAAAAATGTTAAATAATTCTTTAAAAACAAAAAGCATTCCTTCTGGTCTGCACAGAACACTTTGGATATTTCACTCCATAATTATTTATAGCATTTATATTTGAAGTTTTATACTCAACAGCATTGCTTTTTACACTCAAAAGTGTTCCAGTTAGGATCTATAGTAATAGAAATCAGAACGGTGGTTGTCTGGGGTGAGAGAAAAAGTGCCATGTGGGAGTCACAGTGAGGATTAAATAGATTAACCAGGAGGGTCAAGAAGGAACATTCTGGAGTGATAAAAATATTCCCTAAGGACTGTGAATTACACAGGTGTATATATATGCCATAACTCAGCTCATTGGACACTAAAAATCTGCATTTCACCATACATTAATTACAAGCCAAAAATAAATACGCAAATTCTCAGTTTAGAAAATAAATTATATGGAGACCAGCAGGTACAGTGGTGGTTAAGGTGTTGGACACTCCCACATGGCTGACCACAGTTCAAGTTCCGGACCTGGTGGCATGCTTTCTCACTTTCTGTGTGTGTGTGTGTGTGTGTGTGTGTGTGTGTGTGTCTAGTAAAATTAAAAATAAATTAATTAAATTAAATAATAATTTTTTAAAAAAGAAGAAAATAAATTATATGTCCACTCAACCTAAGGAAAGTAGGGATGTTTTGAAGGGTTTAAAGCTAAGGAGAGGGGCCAGCAGGTGGTGTGGTGGATAAGGGCACTGGATTCCCACATGGCCAACCATGGTTCAAGTCCCGGACCTGGTGGCTTGCTTTCTCACTTTCCCTTTCTCTCTCTTTCTCTCTCTCTCTCTCTCGTCAAATAAAGAAAAAAAAAAATAACAAATGGAAATAAATAAATAATTCTTTTAAAAATAAATAGATAAAGCTAAGGAGAGACACAATTAGACTTGAATTTTAGTAAGATCGCTCTGGCTGTGGAGTACAGAGTGGATGAAAATGGGGCAAGATTGAAGACTGGGAGATCAGACAGAAGGCTTCTGCAGTAAAGGAGGCGAGTGGTGATGGCCTGAAGGAAGGTCACCGCAGCAGGAATGCAGAGACAGACACACACTTAAGACAGAGACAGGAGTAGAAGCAGATGAGCCAGGGGATAGGCGGATAAAGCCTCTGATGCTCCACAGAAAGGGTCTGCCTGAACGATGTCAAGGAAGTGGGGTGGCACTGATCAAAAGGTAAGGAAGGAGGCCAGCAAATGGCACAGTGATTGAGGTGCTGGACTCCCACATGGCCAACTGTGGTTCAAGTCCTGGACCTGACAGCATGAAAATCATGCCAGGTGCATGAGTATGCATGACCAAAATTCTGACAGGAGAATGGAGCAGAAGCAATTGTGGGGTAGCCATCCACCCTGGGGGGTGATTTCTCACTCTCTCTCTCTCTCTGTCTTTGTCTCTCTAGCAAGCACATGCACCCTACAACAAAAATCTCTAAAGAAAAAAAAATTAAGGAGGGGTCAGCAGATGGCATAGCGGTCATGTCGCTGGACTCCCACATGGCTGATCACAGTTCGAGTACTGGACCCAGTGGCTTAAAACACTCTGGGCACTGGGCACATGTGCGTGTATGCCCAAGATACTGAAAAAAGAATGGAGGGAAAGAGATTGCAGTGTGGCTATCTCCCAGGGGAATGATGGAATGATTTCTCACTTTTTCTTTCACTGTCTGTCTGTCTCTCTCTCTCTCCCCTCCCTAACAAGCACATATGGCCTAAGGCAAAAACCTCTACCAAAAAAAAAAAAAAGGTAAGGAAGAAATAGAAAATATTACCATTTTATTCACCATTACAACAGAAAATCAATATTATTCTTCATGTTTTTATACTCCCAACAAATAAAGTAAGTGTAGTGTTCCCAAGTATTACAATAGCTAAATTTCCTCCTCAATTTCAATAATGAAAACATAACGTGTATTTGTATCAACATTGAGTTATAGAGTATTCAACCACTTCTGCTATTCTGATCGTAAGTGTGACAGATCAGTCAGCAGCAATCAGATCAATGAAGTTAGCAACCTAACCAGAGAGTTCTAGTTGTTACAACTGGCATGATCAGCTGGTATTGAGTGTGTCTCCAAATTTTTGAGGGCTTATTTGGCTTTGGAGTTCTCCTAAGGCCTAACCAGTGCCCAACCCATCACTCATGCTAAGATAAAAATCTGAACTTGGGAAATGACACTGCTTTAGCACCACCTGGATCACTTTGCCCTGACAGACATTTCAAGGAAATGTGATGTAAGAATCACATTTCTATGATAGTCCTAAAGACAGGATAAAATAATTGCTTATTTTTTCCCAAGTTCTCATCTAGGCACTTTATATACATTATCTCATTAAATTACTACCACAACCCATGCTTATTCATTTCTATATGTCCAGGAAAGAAAAGAAAAGGGAAGGGAAGAAAGGAATTAATTAATTAAATGACAGAGAAGATAAATAACTCATCCAAAGTCATATGACTAGCAAGTGGCAGAGTCAGGATTTGAACCCACAGCCTTAAGCTTCAAATCACTTTCTCACCATTTTTGTGCCAACTTTGTTTTCATTCAGGTTGCAATCTATAATCAGCAGATACCTAAATCTGATGCCTACTTGGTCTCTATGTGGTGGATATGATCTATATGTGTGAAAAGTGAAGATGATGTGCTTACCACCACATAATCAAGGATCAGCTGAGCGTGTGAAAAAGTGAAGGGGTGAGATGTGAAAAGTCGGTGGGAGGAGAGGGAAGATAACATGTAGTCACAACTGTGAGTCTAAGCACCTTAGGTTGTCCTGTCCCCTGAAATTAAACACTGGGGCAAAACAAACAAACGAACAATGCAGCTTATATCTACATCTGTTGGTTATTACAAAGGATAGTAAAAATGACAATAAAAGCATATATCTAACTCCTTTCAAGTAAATAGACTTGTAAGTAAGCTTAAATTCATTTTCTCTGAGATGAGCAAGATACAAAGCAATCAAATTTGAAGTTATTTATGTAAAACCTGAAACAAAAATGTGTTGCATTCAGAATAAAGGTCCTATCAGAACACATACTACAATAACACAGGCAGGTCGGGACCAGCAGTTAGCATAATGGCTAGGTCGCTGGACTCCCATGTAGCCGACCAGGGTTCGAGTCCCAGACCCCGTGGCTTAAAACTCATGCCGGGCGCTTGTGCGTGCGTGCCCAAGATCCCGAGAGGAGAATGGAGGAGAAGGGATTGCAGCATGGCCATCCCCCTGGGGGTTGATTTCTCGTTTTCTGTCTCTCTGTCTCTCTCTGTCTTTCTGGCAAGTGCATGCGCCCTATAGCAAAAACCTCTCAAAAAAAAAAAAAAAAAAAAAAAAAAAACAGGCAGGTTGAGGTTAATTGGGGTTAATAATAGAAGGATGTAGGGTTGAGAGAATTAGAAGGTACCTCAAAAATTCATGGAAAATGGGTAGTGTAGTGGTTAAGGCACTGGATTTCCACATGGCCAACCACAGTTCGGGTCGTAGACCCAGTGGCTTGAAAATCATGCCAGGCACATTTGCATGTGTGCCCAAAATTCCAAGAGGAGAATGAACTGCAGGGTAGCCATCCCCACTGGGGAGTGATTTCTCACTTTCCTTGTCACTGTTTCGCTCTCTCTTTCTCTAGTGAGTGCACACAACCTATGGCAAAACCTTTAAAAAAAATAGAAAATGAAATTATAATGAGTGC
The DNA here is from genome assembly GCA_026018925.1 of Tupaia tana. NCBI lineage: Eukaryota > Metazoa > Chordata > Mammalia > Scandentia > Tupaiidae > Tupaia > Tupaia tana. The sequence continues at coordinate 158,561,331 of JAKSZU010000007.1, read as the reverse complement.
AAAAATATTAAAATCCATATGAACAGCTTTTTTAAAAAGAATTATTTTATTTAACTTTATTTATTTATTTATTTTAATTTGACCAGAAAGAGAGGGAGGAAGGGAAGGAGAAAGAGAGAAAAAGAAAGAAAAAGTGAGAAAGCAAGCTGCTAGGTCTGGAATTCAAACCACAGTTGGCCACAGGGCAGTCCAGGCAGTTCAACGTCCTTAACCATCATGCCACCTACCAACCCATGTATAGTTTTTTTTTTAACCATAAGCATTTTCCACAAGCTTTCTGTAGGCTCCCTAGAACTGTACTATTTTTGGCTCAGAAGTGGAAATTTGTAATAGGTCAAAGCTGCTTCTATCTGGTGGTCAGATAAAGGACAGAAAACTGCTGCTTAGATGGTAAACACCTTGGGGTCAATTGTTACACTTTCAGCTTTAAACTTTAATAGACATTTTTAACCCCTTCAATTTAAAACAGGAACTAAAATTTAAGGCTTTATATTTTGTCAGTAAGTTGGACTAAAAACAAAAATCAAGAATCTAAGAGCTCCAATTTCTTTTTTGTATTTTTAGATTATATTAAATTACACAAGATTTTTCTTTTATAAAAAATGCACATGCTCATTTTTCATTTGAAGTCATAAGTGTTTTTTTGAATGACTGTTTCTTGACATTCTAAATAGAAACGTTATGAGCTATTTTGCAAATTTATTCTGCCCCAGTCATTATAGAAAACACCACCTCGTGGAATAAAAGTTTTGCTCACACTCCCTGTTGATGTGATCTCTGCCCTCTTGTTGAGATTATAAGTGAAGGTGCCAATTTTGTTCTTAGTTTTTGTAATGAAGAACCCTTTCTATGAGGAATTAAAACATGAACACTGGTTCTTTCTACGTACAGAAAGCCACCAAACAGCCCTCGCCAAATAGCTACGAGTTCTGATCTTTCCTAGTCTACTCTACTTCGGGACAAGTGACCTCTAGGAGAAAACACAATTTCCTGAGTCTCTCGTAAAGCATTTTATTCAATAAGCCAGAGGTTATGAATACACTCATTCCATAAACTTCCTCTGTTAAGAATTAATAACTTCTGAATAAATGACCTCATATCTTCTCTTTATTCTTTATACGATATTATTGTATTGGAATGTATGACAAATAAGGAATAACTATAAAAATGGGACTGACTTATTTATAAAAAGCACATTCAGGTAAATCGTGCTGAGTTGGATTTAACCTTTGTTCAGCTAAAAAATCAAATTTAACTAATTCTTCTTTTCATTAGAAATGTTCTTGAAAGTATGATCTTTTTTAAAAAAAAGAATTATTTTATTTAACTTTACTTATTTATTTATTTTTATTTTGACCAGAGAGGGACAGAGTGAGAGGAAGAGAGAGAGTGAGAAAGCAAGTCGCCAGGTCGGGGACTTCAACCGCGGTCAGTCACGTGGAAGTCTAGTGCCCTTAACCACCATGCCACCTACTGGCCCCACAAAGTATGATCTACTTTCAACAAGTTTCTGGCACGTTTCACTCTAGAGCCTTCTCATCCTGCTGCCCTGGTAAGCCCCAGTGTCTCCACTGAACAGTCTTTCGTCCACTCTTCCCCATAGCTGACGCTTCTACAATCCATGACACTTCACTCACTGATTGAGCGTGTCTTTATTAGTCGTCTTACATATAATAGACTTGGGATTCAAAGGTGAAATGCTTTGTAACTTGATCGCAGGAAATCAAGGCTTTTAACTAATTTCTTCATGCTTAAAAGCCTCTCCCCACGATATCTATGTCCATCTTCCCTAGCTCTCCTCCCGCCTTCGTCATTTCTGTCCAGGCTGCTTCATAGCGCCTTCTCCATGAGCTATGGCCACTGTCCCCGGAGTTCTGTCTTGAGCCCACACCTCTCTGTGGGGGTCCACTCTCACTGCCCCACCTAGGGGAGACAAGCTTAGGTTTCCCAGCCAGGAGGTTCGATGGGGAGTTCAGTTCACCTGCTTACCAGCTATGTAAATGGTTCCCCTAGCTCCTCTCTCTGCTTCCATATTCTTTCTTTTTTGGGGGGGAGGGAGAGATTTTTCACTATAGGGCACATGCGCTCGCCAGGCAGACAGAGAGAGAGACATAGAGACAGAAAGCAAGAAATCACCCCCAGGGGGGATGGTCATGCCGCAATCCCTTCTCCTCCATTCTCCTCTCGGGATCTTGGGCATGCATGCACACGCGCCTGGCGTGAGTTTTAAGCTACCGGGTCCGGGATGTGAACCGTGGTTGACTACATGGGAGTCCAGCAACATAGCCATTACACTAACTGCTGGTTCCCTCTGCTTCCATATTCTTATCTGTAAAACAGCAGATCTGTGTTAAGGATTAGGCGAGATCATTTCTGTGGTGCCAATAATGTTACGTACAGTGCCCAGCATGTAGAAGTGCTCAGCCAATGGGAGCCTCCATCACTCAGCAGCAGAAATAGTATAAGTGGTTGAGAACCTGAACACTGAGGCCAACCTGCCTTTGTTCAGTTCAGTGTTTTCCACTTAACAGCTGTAGGGCCCAGACCAGCAGGAAGCATGATGGTCAAAACAATGGACTCCCACATGACCAACCACAGTTCAAGTCCCAGACCTGGTGCATTCCTTTCTCACTTTCTTGTTCTCTCTCTCGCTCTGGTCAAATTAAAAAATAATAATTATAATAAATAAAATTGAACAAATAATTCTTTTAAAAAATATTTGTGAGACCTTGGGCAAGTGATTTGGCCTCTCTGTACCTCAGCCTCATCATTTATAAAGTAGGATAATAGCAAATACCCACTTCCTACAGTCACAGTGAGAGTAAATGAATTAACAAGAGTAAAGATCATCCTTACTGAAGGTTTCTCTTAGTATTACCAATGCCCAAGGTCTCCCTGGAGCTGTGTTTTTTTTTCCATTTGCAACTGTTAATTTGATATTTCAACCAGAAGGTATGAAGAAGTAAAACATATTATATCTATGACTTATCTAATTATCTTCTTCAATCCCCCCTTTCCTTAATTAATTACCATTCATCTAATTTTCTAAGCTAAGGAATTCCACTCACCCTTTACTCTTTACCCTCTTACTAACTTTTCAATTGACGTAGAAAAAGCATTTGACAAAATTCAATACCTTTCCATAATTAAAAAAAAATAAAAGAAACTAAGAATAGAAGGAAATATCCCTAAATAGTGACGGCTTTATACAAAAAATCCCATATATGTTAGCCTACAACACATGCCACACTCAGGGGTGAAAAGCCAAAGCTTTTTCTCTGAGACCAGAAACCAGACCAGAATCCCCACTTTCACACTTCTATTCAGCATAGTTACTGGAAGTCAAATCAAGGTAATTAGGCAAGAAAAAAATATGAAAGACATCCAAACTGGAAAGGAAAAGGTAAAATTATTTCTGCTCACAGATGAGATGATCTACATATAGATCTAACCCTAATGACCCCACCAGAAAAGCATCTAACCTAAAGTTACCATCCTAAAATAGATACGTGACTTGAAAATCCCCTTGCTTATCTGCCATTTACAGTGATTTATTTCCTAGGGACTAATGTCAGAGAAAATAGCACAGTATACAAAGCTCTTCATAATCTTGCCCCAACTACCGTAGTGGCCTCAACATCAACCTCCATCCATCTCTCACTGTAGCCAAGTTGATGTAGGGGTTATTTGAATAAGCTCTTATATTTAAATTCATATTTTGCATCTTCTGTGATGACCCCAAGTTTCTAAGCTTGGAGTTAGGATAATACTCATCTTTGTATCCCACATCCTATAATCAAGTCACAATTTTTCCCTGTTTTTACTCCATGGATAATCATGTAAACATTTCAAACTACGCCAAACATCGCCAATTGAGATAGTTAAATGATCATAGGTGGCTAGTTGGAATCGATAAAGATCGAAAGGAAAAACTCAGATATCTTATCTTGTTCTTATAAGCCAAAACATTTATAAAGACCACGAGGCATGCTCATCAAATTATACTTCTAAATACAGATTTAAAGAAATAGGCTGGGGTTTACAAAAGTAAGCATTCTTCAAGATCCTTACCTCTCCCTAAACGTTGCCATGGTAAACAGGTAAACCCCACATCACTGTCATATTCCAAGCTCTAGTTAAAGGTCTCCTACCACCCTTATTTCTACTAGCGTACCTGGCATGTCCCAAACTGAAAACATCCTGCCTCTCAAAATATAATCCTCCTGCCAGTTGCCTTATTTCTATATATTCATACTAACTTTTTTCTAGTCTTACTTTTTTCAAACTTTAGAATTAGTGAACTAGTTAAAACCACGTGGACCCTGTGTCTGCACTTTTCAAAATGACCGCTAGACTACATTGTTGTCTTATCCAAATGGCCTAAGAATATAGCTGTGTGTTACACTGACTGAGACAAGCTGCAATACTATCACTTATTTAGAAAAATGCATATGGGGACCAGCAGATGGCATAGTGGTTATGTTGCTGGACTCTCACATAGTCTACCAAGGTTCAAGTCCCAGACACAGTGGCTTAAAACTCATGCTGGGTATGAGAGCATGCATACCCAAAATCCCAAGAGGAGAATGGAGAAGGGATTGTCGTGTGGCCATCACCCCTCGGGAGTGATTTCTTGCTTTCTGTCTCTCTGTCTCTCTGGTGAGCACAAATTCCCTATAGCAAAAAAAAAAAAAACTCTCAAAAAAAAAAAAAAAAGAAAAATGCATATGAATAAACATGTAGCTCTGTATTTGAATAATTAATTTATAACTATAATGGAAAATAATTCACATTTTAAATAAAATAGTCACTATTACAATTAGTTAAAATATTAAACAGATAGCATTCATAAAGTTAGTTTTTTAAAGTCTGTTATAAATAACCAACTATTAACCAAATATATGTATTACATACTATATTTCTATGAAATATACATAACATCACATCTTAAAGATTTAAAATGTCTAACATATGCAAAGTCCATTAAAATGCACATAAGTTATCTAAATCAAAATGAAAATATATCTAATAAGTAACACTATTCACCCAGACCCCTTTGGCTCTCCGTTAATACAGAAACACACAGCAGCTGGGAATGAAAGGAAAGATTTCACGTGGTAACTTTCACACCATACTCCATCATCTTTCATCACTCTCTCCTAGCCCTTCTTTGAGCCCCATTCTTTTACAAGAGGTCTCTTTTTAGATCAATCCATATTTCCATAATCCACACTGCTGTTTCCTCCCTTCTCCCCAGGGCGGACTAACCCCCACATCCAGAACCATGGCTTACAACTGTCATTAAGCCTTATAACAATAACAAGATAACAAAAGAACGGGTGGGGATGAGGCTAGCTAGTAACATATGTTGATCAAGTTCAATCTTTTCAGATAATAGAGAATATTTTCTACACCTAAAATTTGTAATGGTATAGTGCCTTCATGTCTACTTTTCCCCAAATGTATTTCAGGCTTAAATTTTAAATGTTAATAAGCAACCTGGTCATACTTCCCTTAAAGAGATTATCCACTAATAATATACTGAAAGGGGGAGGGAAAAATAGAAATCAAATAGAAAGGTGAAATGTCAATTATGGATCATTTCTCATTTTTATACTCGCAAAGGTCCACTCATACTTACTCCTGAAAACCAAATTTTCCTAAAAGTCATAGTCATTTTTAAAGCACTAAGCAGTTTTTATAAGCTAGATTACTTTAATCTTGAATGTAAATTAATGATTTCATGGCAATTTTGAAATTCTTCATTTTTCCATCAAGTAACATCTAAAACTATTCCTCATGTTGTTTACACCCTTTGTTTCATAGTTAGTTTTAACCTCTTTGTAAACTAAGATAAAGAAAAATCTGAAATGCAAAATTTTGAACTCACTTTGAAAAAAACTTTTCATGTCCCGTAATATTACATTTAATTTTTTTCTCCTGATTTGAGAAGAATTGCTTCTGACTCATTAGCCTATGTCAAGTCACCTTGGAAAATAACTTCACTGTTTCTCTCATAAACTCCTGGTCCGTAGACGAGAGAGAATTAGAAGATCAAGAGGAGAACAGTATTTCAGAACAGCAAAATGAGTCAGCAAGTCCCTAACCTAACGACACACAACCCAGGAAGAGACCTCATTCACTGACTTCCGAATCAGGTATTTGCTGCAGGGACTTCTTTTATGTACTTAAGATGTTTATAAATAAACCTATCCCTTCTCCAAAGCACTAACAACAAATAACAAGCATATACCTTCTTTCTCTCTTTTTATATAAAACCATCTTCAAAAGTTGTACTAAATCTAATTCACATTGAGCATACCCATTTAACTGACTTTTTCCGTGTAAATTAAGTCTTTCACACTGACTTTTATATTTAGAAAATTATTTTCCCATATATATTCAAAATCGTGTGTCTGTACACTCACTTCAAATGAACCACTTTAAACACATGCTTTCATCAGCTTTCGGTTTTGAACATTATGAGAATTTTATTTATAAACTTTAATTATGGTAAGTTTCTGGCATTACAATTTTAACAGCGACAAGACTCTTTTAATTCCATCTCTTTGCAGATGAAATAAAGGAACCTAACCATCAGGTGCCGAGCAGAAATTACTTCTACCAAAATTTGAATTTGTATGGTAAACCAGATATTACATCATTCGACTTCAAAATGATAAACCTCTAAGAATATATCAACTCTTAAAAACGTCTATTCACATACATCATGTAAAAATACTTCATCATATTGGTCATACTACAGGTTTATGGACTCACAAAAGACTATAATTTAAAATACAAATGTAAAAAATTCATCCCACAGTCTTCCATGCCAAACTTTTATAAGAAAGTAAAACTGGGGGCCAGCAGGTGGTGTGGTGGTTGAAATGCTGGATTCCCACATGGCTGACCACAGTTCGAGTCCTGGGCCTGGCAGCTTGCTTTCTCACTTTCTCTCTCTCTCTGGTCAAACTGAAATGATAATAGTGAATAATTTTTTTTTTTTAAAAAAAAGGAAAGCTGTAAGAAAAGATTTAAGAATAAGAAAATATTGACAATTCGACCTGTACATGTAAATGACCCAGTTATTACCATGACAACGACAACACTGACTACTAATCTATAGCAGTTACATTTGCTTATAAGTAAGGAAAGTAGTACGTGTATGCAACAGACTTTACTCTTATCAGCTGTTCTGCTGGGTATTTTGTTGAATGTTTCCAAATATATATTCTATAGATAAATTAGAAGAGCTTAAAATATGCAGAAACTGCAAACGTCCAGTCCCTATCGTTTCAATACAAGGGCATCTATTGCCAGTCTCTTTGGTCCCTTCCAAGACCCTTCCATATATTCCACACACCTGCCTTTTCCTTCACAGCTGATCAAGAGAAAATAACTATAGCCATTCACATGCAGCTGTAGAAGCATTAGCAATAACAGTAGTAATAATCATAATACTTCGATTTTAAACTTTTTTTTAATTATATGGTTCCAACCTGGTCTCCGAAGTCCTCTGGGAATTTCCACAGTATCACAGGTTCTGAAAATAATACACATATATCATTAAACAAAAGAAAAAGCATATTTAACTCAACCATATTGTTCAAATACTTCTAAAGTTGTCAAAGCTGGGGGCCAGCAGGCAGCGTGGTGGTTAAGAGCACTGGACTCTCACATGGCTGACCGCGGTTTGAGTCCCAGACCTGGTGGTTTCCTTTCTCACTTTCTCTCTCTCTCTCTCTCTCTCTCTCTCTCTCTCTCTCTCTCATTTTGTCCCTCTCTGGTCAAATTAAAAATAAATAAAGTTAAAAAAAATAATTCTTAAAAAAATTGTCAAAGCTATTTAATTATTTTTAAATTTTTCTTTAAACATTCAGGTTGATGAGGTTTACTTCTCTTCCCTTTTTCCCTTTTGTATAGGAACAAATGCAATTAATAACTTGGTCAAGTTATTAAAAATCATTTCTTTAAGCAACTCATTTTTTATTTATATATCTTAGATTTTTTAAATTTTTTAATTATTATTCATACATTAAAACACTACACATCATTTAGATTGTGAAGAGACTTTTCCCAGCATGATTTACACCTCAGTCCAGCCCAGTTGAGACTATTGTACACATCCTTGTCAACAGATAAAAAAACCTTATCTGTGTCCCACAATCATCTCTCTCCATTTTTCCCCAAAATTTCCTTTCCTATGCTCTTTTCCTCCTACTCTTTTTCCACTTTGTCTCTAGTGTCCATTACAGTTTTTAATGCTTTTATGTTCTCCAGTCTTTCAGTCTCTACCATAGAGTGCAGACAGTCTATATATGTTAAGTGGAGACATATAATGTCTCTCTTTCATAGCCTGACTTGCTTAACTCAGTAACAAATCTTTCATATTCATCCACTTTCTATTAAATTCCAGAGCCTTGTTGTTTTTTTATGGTTGTATAGTATTCCATGGAGTATATGTGCCATAATTTTTCAATCCATTCATCTGTTTGTGGAGATTTGGGTTGGTTCCATGTCTTAGCAATTGTGAATAATGCTGCAATGAAAATAGTTGTGCAACTGCTTTTCTGACTGAGTGCTCTCCTGTCCTTGGGTAGATACCCAGGAGTGGAACTGCTGGATCATATGGTAGTTCTATTTTAAGGTCTTTGAGGAACCTCCTTATCACTCTCCACAGTGGCTAGACCAATTTACATTCCCACCAACAGTGTAGGAGTGTCCCCCTTTAACCACATCCTCTCCAGCACTTATAATTATTATTTTTTTCATCTTTTTTTTTTATTCTGAACAGCATGGTATTGTCACAAAAACAGACATGAGGACCAATGGAACAGAGTAGAGACTCCAGAAACCCCAAAACATACAGCCAACTCATCTTTGACAAAGGGTACCAGTCAATCCTGTGGGAAAAGGGAAACCTCTTTAGTAAATGAGGTTGGAAAAACTGGGTATCCACCTGCAGAAAGAAGACTCTGAACCTCATCTGTCACCATTAACAAAAATCAAATCAAAGTGGATCAAAGATCTAAACCTAAGACCGCAAACTATAAAACCACTGGTGGAAAACACTGGGGAAACTCTGGGAGACATTGGGGTAGGCAAAGACTTCTTAAGCAAGACCCCCAAAGCACAGGCAATAATCCCCAAAATAGACAGGTAGGATTAATCAGATTAAGAAGTTTCTCCTCAGCAAAGGACACCATAATTAGTGTGAATCAACAATTAGTGTGAATCAATAACCCTCAGAATGGGAGAGAATTTTTGTTAACTGTACCTCAGGTAAGGGACTGATAACCTGAATACAAAGGAAACTCCAGCAGCATACCCGGAAGAAAATGATTAACCCAATTAAAAGATGGGAAAATGAGCTGAATAGACAACTCTCTAAGGAAGACATATGAACACCAAAAAGCATATGAAAAAATGCTCAACATCCCTCATTGTAAGGGAGCTGCAAACCAAAACTACACATCTTAGATATTAAGATTCTAAACCATGGGTTTTTCTATATTAATTATATTTACAGAAATACTGGTTTTAATTTGAAGATAAAAATATAAATGTGGTAAGTGTATAATCAAATATATTATAGTCCTCATGGACTAGATCAAAACATATTACCTTAAATTCCATTAAAAGTAGCTTATTTAAAACAATGTATATTTGCTAACCATTTCAGAGAAATTTGTTAATGTGTTATTGCTACTAATTCACATACATTAATCAATTTTTTATAAATACTCAGTTTTTTCATTTTTCATATTTCTCAGAGTGCCTCTCTTCTACTTAGTATATTAACACAAAGTTCTTCCTTTTTTTAAAAATTTAATTCATGATAGCTCACACACACGTATGATATCAAGCACAGAAGCCACCCCCGCTCCCAGCAAGGTGTCTCCACACTGCAATCCCTTGCCCCAGCCCACCAGCTCATTAGGATCTTGAACACGTGCACACACTCAATATATATTCAAGCTGATCCTGGGATCTGAACCCACATTTGACGATATGGCTTCCAGCACAGCAGTTCAGTTTGCTACCAACTGCTCCAAAGTTCTCAGTTTTAATTAGCACTAGTAAATATTTTGGTCATGTACTCTTTTTTTAATTCTACCAAAAGTAAACTTTTGCTGTTTTGAAAGGATAGTGTACAATGGATTATTACTTTGAAAAAAACTTTGAAAATTCAAGATAAAACTAATATGAGTAATGAGTGACATGGCTTGAACTCCACGTCTAGGAAAAGGAATTGTTGGACTGACAATATCACACTTTTATAAACCCCATCAGTGAAAAATCACAGCACTATTCCACAACTTCCACTATACCGTACCGCTTTTTAAAAAACACAATACAGGCGTAGCAACAGTAACATGTGCTGGTAGACACTGCTACTGAGCAGGCTTGAGGCCACACGGGAAGTTCTGGTTCGCGCCCCAGCCTACCCTAAACACCAGGTGTGGGGGTGTACACCTGTAATTCCAGCAACTTGGGAGGCTGGGCAGGAGGACTGTGACATAGCAAGACCCTTTTTGAAAAATAATATCTTTAAATGTAGTACAAATATGCATTATTTCAAAAGTTGTAATTACAAACTCAATGTCCAGTAACATTTTTTAGTATGAGCTGGCTCCTCTCACTGTGTTTTTACTCAGGTTCAACAGGATTCTTTTTCAAGCATTTTAACTTGAAAATGAAGCATGGTTTCTGTAATTAACCTTTTTACTTATTAAGGAATATAAAGTTTCATATAAATATTTTTAAAAAATCATTTAAACATCTTACAGAATGCTGCATTACAGTAAATGATGATGTCCTCATGTAAAATAAAGTGCATCCATTTCTAAAATATACGTGAACCTCTTTATAAGTCACCTAAAATGACTCGGACATTAACGTCCTATGGGTAATTCTGTTCCTGACTGAAAAAAAAACTGCATATTTTAATGTGACCATTTTACCAAAATGTTAAGATGTGAATGGCCTAAAGCAGTAGTATATGATGAAATCTTCATGAACTATTAAACACACGTTATGATCTCAGTAAATTAATGCAATATGGAATGGCCATATTATCAAATCAGCATGCAGAAATGTAACACAGTCCTTTCTCATAAACAGTGAAAATAAGAGGTTTCAATGTAAACGTTTGTCCCTCATAAACAAGCTCAACTTTTTAGTTGCCACTTGAGAAAATTTGTGATGAGTTTTGCACACCTGTGTCTCAAAACCAGGGCATTAATCTTGGATACAGCTTCCTCTCATCTGCAGAATTCACCTAAGGGTTTTACTGCCTCCCTTTTCTTCATCCCTTACTCTACCAGGTTTGTTTCCAGAGACAGGACACGTGAATACATGAAAATAGCATCTATTGATTTAATCACCTAGTGGAAAATATCTAATATCTAATATCTAATATCTTTCTTTTCATTAACTTAATTTTACCCTTCAGCACACAAATTTATTATAATCACATGCATCTATACTTTGAGCAGGATTAGCATAGTTGCTGCCTACGCGGTTAGGTTTAGACCACATCTGACACCTCTTTGTAGCAACTTTTCAGAAGTACTGCAAAGGAAGAAACAAAAGGCCCCTGAAAAAAAAATAATAATCCGATTCTACAACTTTACGCACAAAGGCTGAGTTTTCTGCTCCCTGAGGATTACTTTCCAGATATGCCATCCGATCTGAGGATGTTAGGTCAATTTTATGCTGATTTTATGGGTGAAAGGATGAGAACTGCTGGCAGGGATCACAGTTGCCAGTAATGGCTGACGGACACTGCCCCTCCCTCGCCGATGCCTGCCAGTGAGTCAAGAAGATTCTACGCTGAACTTACGAAAGTAATAATAAAAAGCAAGATTTTGTTGCCGACAATCTGGAAACCAAATAAATTTGAGAGGAAGAATGCATAACTCGATTCTACCATATAGCTAATCTCTCATTTTAATAAGAGATAACATTACAGTGTAGTAAGAAAGGTGTGAAGATATCCACTGAGTCAGTAAACCTGGAAGGTGAATAGAGTAGTATTTGTGCACCACCACCACCACCAGGATTCCAAATTCCCAATTAAGGCTTTTTTAAAATGTAAACTTAGATACGTTTAATATCTCAATCATGTATCTCACAGCTTCTGTCCCTTAACTGAAAATTAAAGTAACTTAGACTACTAATGTGCCTAAAAAAAAAGCATGCAAAACATTCTAACTTGCATAAAAGAATATTATTTATTTAATTCTGGGGAATTCAAAGTTGAATTAAATATATGGCTTTTCTTGATAATGTGTTTGTTAAAATCACAGCTCTGAGACTGTATTTTTTGAAAAGGTAGAATACAGAATATTAGTGTTTTGCTTGACTATAGCTATCACTATTCGATTTACCACCATTGGTATAATCAGAAGTTAATGCATGAAGAAACCCAGGCCAAAACCATGAGGAGTTTGTCTTAGTCTTGTGGCTAGTTAGTGTCAGAGACTAGAACTTTCTTAGTTGAACTATAAGCACTACCTACTTTTCAATAATTTCAAATAATTAGTATATTTTGTGACCTATCTAAGTTCATTTCATTTTTAAAAATCTGTACAGTTCTAAAGAAGCAAGAACGGTCTCTGACCTTCAATGCCCTACAACATCCAGACAGAAAAGTCAGAAGACGATCAATAATTTTTGAACAAAGTTTGTTTGAAGCAAGGAATCCTGCAGGATCACTTGAACTCAACCAAAAATGTACTAAATATCATGAAGGAATGGTGATGTCTCTTGAACAGAAATGGGCAAAATTCATTTTTAAAATATGTAGTTTTAAAAGGTCCATGGGTGGCATGAAGATTGATACACTGGATCCCACAAGGCTGACGGCACGATTCAAGTCCTGGACCCAGTGGCTTGAAAAATCACACCAGACATAGATGCATGTGTACCTGAAATCCCAAGAGGAGACTGAAGGAGAAGGGACCACAGCATGGCCATCCCCCTGGAAGGTGATCTCTCTCTGTCTCTCTCTCTCTCTGGGAAGCATAAGCACCCTATAGCAAAAACTGAAAAGGTACCATATTTACTCTTTCACCTGTGGAAATACGATGATTGCATGAACCAAAACAGGGTCCTTACTACTTACAGAAAAGAGCATTTAAACATACAATGCAATAAAATGTAATGCATGCTAAAATACTAAAAGGACAGGGTGCTGCAGAAATACATAATGAGAAATTATCAATATAACCTTATTTAGAAAGTCACTAAAGAACTTAAGGCAGAAAGGACATGTAAATTTAAACTTAAGTTAGACATGGGGTCAGCAGGTGGCATGACTGTTAAGGGGCTAGACTCCCACATGGCTGACCATGGTTCCAGCCTCAGACCTGGCGGCTTGTTCACTCACTTTCTCTGTCTCTCTCTAGTGAATGCACATGCCCTGTAGCAAATTAAAAATAATAATGATGATGATGATGACAAATCAAATGAAATAAATAATTCTTTAAAATAAACCTAAGTTAGACAATCATAGGATGATTTAGACTATAAAGTAGGCAAGGGAGAACACTGTACATTGGAGGAACAACATGTGTGAAGTTTTTTTGGAAGGCAAAATAAAATGTAATATATTTTAGAAAGTGAAACAAAACTACTATCTCTGGAAGGTAGAGCAGAAGGGGAAAAGTTAAGAGAGAAAGCCAGATTGGCAAGGGAAGCCATTGAAGCAGACGGTAGCATAAACTACCATAGCATAACCTTCTGCCAAGAAGACAGGAGGAAGGGACCAACAGTTAGTGTAATGGCTATGTTGCTGGATTCCCAAGTAGTTGACCACAGTTTGAGTCCCAGACCCGGTGGCTTAAACTCACGTGTGTATGTGCATGCCCAAGATCTCGAGGAGAATGAAGGAGAAGGGATTGTGGCATGGCCATCCGCCTGGGGGGTGATTTCTCGCTTTCTGTCTCTGTCTCTCTGGCGAGTGCACACACCTTGTAGCAAAAACCTCTCCAAAAAACAAGACAGGAAGAATACAGCCAGGGTTTGTTACCAAGAGATAAGGGAAGAGGATGCATCTAAAAGAAATCTTCAAACAAAGTCTGGGAAACACTGAGTGGCGATGCCTGCAGAATGGCAACAATATTAAAAAGCATAAAGCCACGGTAAAATGAGCTTCAGTGAGAACCTGGGAAGAAGGTGGCAGGCTTAAGGAGACTGGAATGAGTGAGAAGAGGAGAGAGCTAGCACAGGGAGGCAACTGATTGAAGCAAAGCAGCACAGGGCAGAGAGGAAAGGTAATGGGGCGATGAAGGTAGGTAGGCTCTCGGTTTGTTTCAGACTGGTACAGATTTGAAAATGAATAAATGCCGATGGGAATTAATGGGCCAGCAAAGACTGGATATCAGACGCTTGAGAGGAAAGGAAAATCCAGATCGAGACCCTGAGATGAGCGCAGGCACAAGCTGAAGCATGCTGGCCATCGCTGCAGGAAAAAGGGAAGACCTAAGTTTAGGTGAATTTGTGGTGCGGACAGAAGTTTTATGGAAAAACGGTTCTGTGTGTGTGTGTGTGTGTGTGTGTGTGTGTGTATAGAAGGAAGTTCTCCAAAACAAAGCTCTCTGGTAGGAGAGGTTGTTGAGGTTTCAGGGGGAGGTGTGAGATAACTATTTCAGGCAATACTGAGTACTCGGTTTAGGTAGGAGCCCAACGTGGCATTTAATGGCAGTAAGGTGGGATTTCCCCACCATACAAGCCTAGAGGAAAGAGATAAGTGGTGGGTTCACTCAGGGTGGAGGTTTCTGTCATTCGTGGGTGATGGAAAGAGTAAATGAAGAGTGGCTGTAGATATGAACTATTTATCTAGAGCTAAGAAAAAAGAAAATAGTTTTTTTTTTTTTCCTGTGCAATCCATTAATATTGTATGCCATCCCAAACCATGCAAATGCATGTAAAAATGGCATCTTTCATTCAAAGATCTGGAATACACAACTGAAGATTGTGGAACTGAGAGATAAAGTGCAACAAATAAATGGAAGCATGTGCAGAATTATGAAATTAGGCAGCTGACGCTCCGGTCTTCCTCCTATGACTAACAGTGCTTTCGGCCTATGGTACTGAAAACTGGTCACTCACTCTGTCTCTCCTTCCCTCTCTCTTTCTGGGTTAGCCGGGAAAGAACAGAGTCACGTTTATCTGAGAGTTATTATATAAACAACATTTCCAACATGGGCTGTTGTACAAAAAAGATTGAAAAGCATGCAATTAGATAACTACCGTTAAAATTATCACTGTTATTACATCTGCCAAAATATATTTTAACTTCGTTTATTTTATTCATGATTGTGTGTATGCAAGCATGAGAGAGAGAGAGAGAGAGAGAGAAAGAGAGACACTACAATCGCCTTTCCCTGGCTCTCCAGCTCACTTGGGTTTTTCACACTCACACCAACCGGGCACGTTTTTCAGACCCAGGCATCTGAAACTGCAGTTGACCATGTGGCTCCCTGCACTGCGGTTCAATTTGCCACCTACTATGCTACCAGGCTGTGCAGAAAATAGTTTTTGTTTTTAAAACCAGAGGGCATGTGTGTATGCTAGAGAGAGAGAGCAAGAAAGTGCCCCCCCGCCCCAGTGAGGCCTGATCATACCCTAAAATTCCCTTCCCTCCAATCCATCAAGGTCTTGGGCATGCAAACACATGTGCTCAGTGTTTTTCAAGCTGCCAGGACCAAAAGTCCACCTGCAATCAGCCATTGAAATCTAGTTCCTTCCACACAGTGCATATACACTATGTAAGCCGGACCAAAAAGAGTTTTTAAACATATTAATTGTTATATTTGTATACACAGCCTTAACTGAAAGAAAAAAAAGTTAAAGAAAACTTAAGGAAGTATCTCTCTCAATCATTTGGGGCCAAAGACAGTCCCGGTGAAACCAGGAATCCCTAGAAAACCAAAACCTTGTCATTTTTCCTTGGCATGTACCCAGGAAAACACACGTTCACATACTGGTGGAAAGAGATCACTCGTTCAAACAAGGTCATAGTAAAAAACTATCGATTCACTCCAAAATAAAACAGTATTACAGATTTTGCAACATTACAAATGTTGAGGTCATAAGCGACAGGGAAGATAAAAACAAATTCATTGAGACCAGCAGATGGCGTAATGGTTACGTTGCTAGACTGCCACATAGTTAACCACAGTTCAAGTCCCAGACCTGGTAGATTCAAACTCATGCTGGGTGCGTGTATGTGCATGCCCAAAATCCCAGGAGGAGAATGCAGAGAAAGGAGCTGCAGAATGGCCACTCCCCCAGAAGGGGGTGATTTCTTACTTTCTTTCTGTCTCTCTGGTGAGTGCACACGCCCTGTAGAAAAAAATCTCTCTTGAAAAAAAAAATTCATGGGACCAGCAGTTAGCGTAATGGCTATGTCGCTGGACTCCCACGTAGTCGACCGCGGTTCGAGTCCCGGACCCAGTGGCTTAAACTCATGCTGGATGCGTGTTCGTAAGTGCCCTATAGCAAAAACCTCTCCAAAAAAAAGAAAAAAAAATTCATTGCACAAAGGTCTTAAATTCAGACTACATCTAATCTTGATAAAACATCTGGATTCCACATACCCAACTGCATGGTTCAAGTCCCAGACCTGACAACTTGAAAGATATTCTGGGTATGTGTGCATGCATGTCCAAAAATCCCAAAAGAGATGAAAAATTGAGAAGGCAGCATTGCAGCACAGTCATTCTTCATAGAAGATGCTTTCTCTCTCTCTCTCTTTCTCTCCCTCTCACCAAGTACACATACTCTCTGGCAAAACTTAAGAAAAAACAACTTATAATCAGACATTTGTACAAATTAAAGTTAACAGATAGATGAAAAATACAGAATGTCAGTATCTTCTTAAAGGCCTAGTTCAGTGGTTCCCAAACTTCAGCAGGTAAAAGAACTGAATAGAGACAGCTGCCGAAGTGCAGGCTGGCCCCACTCACAGAACTCGTCCATTTGGTCTTGAGGAGTCTGAGAAGCTGCATCTATAATACGTTCCCAGGTGCTACTGCTGCTGGTCTAAGGACCAGCTCTGGGGAAGTAATAGCATGATTAGAACATGGCAAAGAATGTCTTCATTACATACGAAGATGTTTTTTAAATGTGGCAATGAATAATTCAGAATGTCTTTTATTTTATATATGTACGTACTTTTCGTTTTTACAGATTTTTGCTTATAAGGGTTCATGCGCTTGCTGTTAAGACAGAGACAGAAGGCAAGAAATCACCTCCCCAGGGGGATAGCCATGCCACAATCCCTTCTCCTCCACTCTCCTCTCAGCATTTTGGGCACACATGCACATGTACCTGGCTTGTAGCTTCAGGCTACCAGGTCTGGGACTTGAACAGCAGTCAGTCACGTGGGAGTCCAGCACTTCAACCACTACGCCACCCGCTGGCCTATATATAATATATTGTCAACACATATATCTTCATAGGACTGGTAAGAATCATCAGCCATAGCAACTATGGCAGGAGATCTTCTGAGCAGGTAAAACACTACCACAATATTACGACGCCCCGTCTGCTGCTAAGTACTACACATACTCTCATTTTACTTCCATGTTTCACTGAAAATAATTTTAACTCAACATCAAATGTTTTTATGACACTGGAACTACCGATTTAAAGAACAATTATGTGGTGGCGCTGGCAGGTGGTATGATAGTTAAGGCACTAGACTCCCACATGGTCGACCATGGTTCAAGTCTTGAACCGGGCAGCTTGCTTTCTCACTTTCCCTCTCTCTCTGGTCAAATTGAAATAATAATAATAATAATAATAATAATAATAATAATGAATAAAATTAAATAAGTTCTTTTTTTAAAAAAAGAACAATTATGTGGGACTATGGTTATATGTATGTAAAGATATACTGTGTAGGGGAGAGCAGGTGGCATGGTGGTGAAGGCACTGGACTCTTACACAGCTGACCACAGTTTGAGTCCCAGACCTGGTAGTTTGCTTTCTTACTTTCTCTCTCTGTCTGGTGACTGCACATGTCCTACAGCAAAATTTAAAAATAGTAATAATATTAAGTAAATTTTTTAAATTATTTGGAAAAACTTTTAAAAAGATAAACTATGTATTATATGATTTCTATATGCCATATACATATGTTAGCAGTCCATATCTAAGTAAGGTAGGTGTTTAAACCTTACCATTACAGATGTGTGAGAAAACATATTTTTCTAAGTTTTTTTAATGCTTTCTTTCACAGAATTTAGCAATTAGTTTCAATTTTAATAACAGAAAGAATTATGTACAGAAAGAGGAGATGAGAATTTAAACACATTTAAGGCCTCTGTTTTATTTTATTTATTTGAGGGGAATATTTTCAAGAAAAGTTTTGTTACGTATGAACAGAATCCAAGAATTTTCTGAATAAGAAAAAGCCTTAAAGTTTCTTTCTTTTTTTACCACCCAGACTTAGGAAAGCTACACTGCATTTTGTATCTGCAACTAGTAACTACTGAAGCCAAGACTAGAATCCAGGTAACCTTGCTTCGACTATGTACCCTTTCTAAAACAAGGTGCTGCATGTAACTTGCACTACACATAAACCCAATTCATTCTACTGTGTTAATATTTGATTTTACTGTTTAATCACTGAAGAGTTGCTAAAGGTACATTCACAAAATTTTATTATCTACAGGAAGATATTTTCAGCAAATGAAAACAATGACCTAGGGGCTGGCAAGTAGCATGGAGGTTGAGCGCTGGACTCTCACATGGTCAACCATGGTTCAAGTCCTGGACCTGGTGGCTTGCTTTTTCATTCTCTCTCTCTCTCTCTAGTCAAATTGAAAGATGATAATAATAAATAAAATAAATATTTTTTAATTACCAAACCATATATACTTTCTCCAAACAGTACTTGGAAATTAATGAAGAAATCTAGAAAAGGATATTAAATATTAATTTGAGTAATAGTACTCAAATCAATACCCTCTCAATCTGGAATTTAAATGATTTGTCATTTAATCATGTAAGTTTGACCTACATATACAAAACCTCAAGGAAATGAAAATATTATTTCAAGATGTTCTAGTTTATAACCAGTTACAAAAATAAGAAATCACAATTCTGTTTGTGGCTTTATGTAATGTATGTATTTAAAATTAAAAGCAAGCAGTTTTGGAAATGTGTTCATTTGTTCTCCCTCCCAAAAATGATCTTATGCCATTATATAAATAAAATCTAATGTAACTAGTTCATTGTGATTACCTTCATTACAAACATCTGGATAATCAAATGAGTCCTACCATAAAAATAATTTTGGTCTTCTTGAAACTGAAACCACAGAAACAACTGAATGGATAAATCTAGCCTTTCTAAATGTTACTCTCCAGATGATCTAAAATTAGCATCACAACTCAAAAGGAAAAAGCTTTTTGCTCCAATATTAGCAAATTTTAACTAAGGTGATGAAAATGGAACTTCAAAGAACCTGAAGAAAATATAAACCATAACGTGTTAGCTATATCATTTTGCTACTTCCACTCCTTTTAAACAAGATCTATTATAATAAAATGAAAACCCTCATCAATCACCTGATAGAGTAATTCCAAACTTAACCAAACAGGGCTAATGGGTGAGAATTGAATTGAAAACACCTTGACAAAGAAAGCAATTTCTTTTCTTCGCACTCCTCTGAAGCTGTGGGTGATCATGGTAATCGAACCATCAACAGTGAGGGGCCATCTGTCCCAAGGGCCCTTCGTGAGAGTTTAAAAAAAAAAATCAACACAAAAAAGGGAAAGAAATGCTGCACCACAGATGTTCGATCTTGATTAATCTATGACAAGGAACTTACAGCTGAGAATCAATGTTTTGACGTTTTTCAGATACCAATCATTAAAAGCCAACACAAAAGTTTTCATAAGAACCCAGGGAAAAAAGTTAATAGGTTGCTTGTAGAAAGATGATCTGTCATGCAAAACCTGATATATCTTTTTTGTCAGCTGAGATGTTCATCATTTCAAAGTGATAGCTTTTGTTATGACTCCTTTGAAGAGGAAAGAAGGCAAAAGGCCATGCTTCAAGTTAGCTTTTGACAGTAGTGTTTTATAATTCTTTCTATAGTATATGATTAAATAAAAAAGATGTGTATTTTTACTCACAATACTCATTATATTTAACTCCGAATTAAAAGTTTCAAGAAACCCAGCCTCAATGGGAAACTTCAGAGATGTAGAATTTACTGAACTTTGCATTATGCAGTTTCATTTTATTCATAATATTTAAAATAATTTTCATATTACAACAAAAAATAATTGTGGTACAAGTGTAAACTGGGACAAAGGTCTCTCGTGTGCTATAAATGTAGCCTGAAGTATGGGAGTCTCTTGGCACTACTTGCTGTAACTGGCACATTTTCAATAATTTTGGAAAAAGCTAAAGTTCATAAACAAAATCTTACTTCCAAAATGACTCAAAGTTCCTAAAATAAAAATATGTGTAAGTTATATAAAGAATAATTACTGGGCCAGCCAGGTGGCATGGTGGCTAAGGCACTGGATCCTACATGGCCAACTTCATGGTTTGAGAGTCCTAAACTTGGCAGCTTGGAATATATGCCAGGTCCATGTGCACCCAAAATCCTAAGAGGAAAATGCCATCTGCCCTGGGAGGTGATTTCTCACTTTCCTTCCCTCTCTGTCTCTCTCTCCCTGGCAAACTCATATACACTATAGCAAAAACTGGGGAAAAAAATTACTAAATATATTTAAAACTAATTTCATTATTTTTTGAATTGCCAGGGGTGGTGTACCGATCAGAGAAAGATGGAGAGACTAAAAGAGAGGGAAGGCAAAAAGCAGTCCCCCATGGAGCAAGATCATTGCCACAATCCCTTCTCCTCTATTTCTCTATCCCACTGGAATTAAGGACATACACAGATGTATGTCCACCCCAGTTTTTCAAGCTACTAGGACCAGTATTTGAACCATGGCTAGCCATGCAGTATCCAGCTCCCCTAATAACTAGGCTATGAGGCCAGCCCTAAAAACTAATTTTAAAATGAAAAATATAACAGAAAATGATAAACAAATTAACAACTATAACAGAAAATGATAACCAAATTAATTCATCACATTTTTTTCAGAATACTTTCAAGTTACAATCAAAGTAAACATACCAATAGACTAAACTTAAGACTCAAAGAAATAAATTCACTAAAAAACTTACTATAAATTTTAGAACTCTTTATATTATTTATCTCGTATTTACAGGAATGAATGAATACTATAACCCCAGAGAGATGTATCTCAGGCATGTGACACAGGCAACAACAAATGCCCTCTAGAAGAAGAAATACCAATTCAGATCTTGCCATACTTGAACCTGCAAATCGACATTGCTATAAAAGGGCACAGCAGGTGGTATGATGGTTAAGGTGCTAGACTCCCACATGGATGACCACAGTTTGAGTCCTAGACCTGGTAGCTTGCTTTCTCTCTTTCCTTCTCTCTGTCTCTCTCTAGTAAGGGCATGTGTTCTATGGCAAATTTAAAAATAATAATAATTAATAAAATAAAATAAATAATTCTTTTAAAAATCATTATGTAAAATCTAAATACCTGTGACTATAAACCATTAGAAACAAGTAATAATTAATAACTAATAATATAATTAATTGCTTTACTCACACTTCAAAGGCCTTAGATATTAAAGCTTCCTGAAACAGCACATCTAATGTTTAAAATGCTTAAGGAATAAAGATTCAAAACATGAACAAGTAATGACAGATTCCTTTATATTTTAAAAAAGGCAAATTTGGAGAAACTAGAACTTTATAAAACATAATCTGTGACATTAAAAGCTCAATGACTAGAGGGACCAGCAGTTAGCATAATGGCTATGTCGCTGGGCTCCCACATAGTCGACTGTGGTTCAAGTCCCAGACCCGGTGGCTCAAAGTCACACAGGGCGCATGTGCATGCGTGCCCAAGATCCCGAGAGGAGAATGGAGGAGAAGGTATTGTGGCTTGGCCATCCCCCCTGGGGGGTGATTTCTCGCTTTCTATCTCTCTGTCTGTCTGTCTGGTGAGCGCACGCACCCTATAGCAAAAACCTCTCAAAAAAAAAAACAAACAAACAAACAAAAAAAAAAAACGCTCAATGACTAGAATAGTAAAGCATATACAAGTAAAGAGAGAGATAGGTAACTGAGTCAGACACAAAAGATATTAAACAGAATAAGGCACAGAGAGATAAAAAAGGAAAATGAGAAATATAAAAGAGGTTAAGAAAAATAGAGACTAGATTGATAGCATAAATATGTTTAGAGTTCTAAAGGGCTGGACCAAAATGTATGAACTGTATATCAATGAAGAAGAAAAGAAAATAATATTGGAAGACATAAAGACCAATTTTTCCATAACTGGTGCAAGACATAAATCTTCAGATTTAGAAATCACAGTAAATCTAGGAAAAATTGCAAGAAAGATACAACTAAAAGTAATATAATGAAACTGCAAAGTACATAAACATATGGATATACATAGAAACATCATAGAGAAAAAAAGAGATAACTAGAAAAAATATATATATATATGTATGTATGTATGTGTGTATGTATTACACTGACAGCAGACTTCTCACTAGCAACAATGAAAGCCAGAAGACAGTGGAAAAATATATACACAAAACCTCTGTGAGATTTCTTGTCATTCAAGAACTATGTAAACAGGAAAGAGAGTAAATTAAAGATATTTTAGAAAAACAAAACTGGAAGATTTACCGTGAGCATATCCTTGTTAAAGGAGTGGCCTAAGATTATACACCAGGAATAAGGGATAATTCTCCAAAAAGAAAGTGAAAAACTGCAAGAAATCATGTATTTCATGTATGCAGACATACACACACACACACACACACACACACACTTATTGAAACATTGTTTGTAAGTAATGAAATAATAAAAATAACCTAAATGTCTATCAATATGAAAATGAATGCATCATTATCATTCTATAAAATACTACACAGCCTTGAATAAGACTTACAATACTATAGTCTTTTAAAAATTATATTTGTATATATGAAAAATTATCTCTAAAGCACAGTGTTAAATAAAAAAAGACAAGATGAGGCCAGAGAGATAAGGGGTAACAGGCAGAACACAAACAGCCTGAATGACCATAACAGCTTGCTCTTTGAAAGAAGGCTGCAGAGGATTTCTTTGAGCAGAGAGGTGACAAGGTCTGTGGAGAGGTGACGTATTTTAAAAGGACTGCCCTACTGTCTGTGTTAAGTATGACCTGAAAGGCCAACAAAATAATAATCAGTTAGGAAGATACTTTTAATAATTTAGATAATATTTAAAACAAACCAAAAGAACTTGAATCTTAAATTATTGGAATTGGAAGTGAGACATCGGTGGGCAAGTTATGATGAAATAATAGGGAGGAACAGATGATATAACATTCATGAGGTGACCCACCCTGCAGAGACAGAGCTCATGCCAAGGACAACAGGCTTAGAGTCCACAAGAAAGTCTCCCAGTAGATTATAGTGGGTGTTTATGCACCCTACCTTACCCATGATCTTGCTGGCCTCTGGAAACTCTGGGAAAGAAAGAACAGTCTTCTATAAAACTACGTGAGCTTCAGTTCTGCGGACCTCCTTTAATAGAGAGGAGGATGAGCCACCTCCTCACCCACTTTGCAGAACTGTGACCCAGGCCATGAAGGATCAAGGAGATTGCAAGTACAAAGAGCTGTGACTGGCAGCACCATTATGAATGGCCATCCAGGAGCCAAGAGCAGTGACGGTGAAATGGGTGCACATCAACCAGCAGTCTGCGATGGGCCAATGTCACTGTCAGCACCAGCCAGCATTGCAAGACTCAGCCTAGGTGGAGCCCTCAAACAAGATCTAGAGAAAAAAACTGCAGAGACTTCAAGAGCAAACGCACGCAATAGGAGCAGCTGAGGTGGACAAGCAACCTCCAGCACCCACGAGGTATCCCTAGGACCACAGAAATGAGAGGGAATGAACACCTCAACATGGGACAGAGACCCCAAAGGTGCTCAGACAGACGTTACCAAGTTGATGACAACTGAGTCTAAATACCGGCCCGATGGCATTTACATGCTCAGGGGAGAGAAGACTGAGGATTTCTGAATAACCTCTTGTACATGTCCACGGTCAAAATTAAGGAACTTGTTAGTGACAAGGTGTAACGATAGCAAACTGAGCATACCCCACCTATTACATTTCAGCTCTCGGGCCTCTCTTGATACACTATGAAAGAACAAATTAAAGGTGTAGAGGTGTGAATAAATGTTTCATTGTGTTTCTAATTATATGTGTCGTTTTACTTCTAATATCTTTCCCGGTGGCATCCAGAATTTCCTTGAATTAGTAACAGGTACGTATCATTAACCTTTGAGGTCAATATTATGATTGGTAAATGTAACACTGATATTGGCAACAAGAATCATTTCCTTGAAAAGGCAGAAAACTATTAGTCTGAACATGCTTACTAATAATTAAGTCCTAGAGTAATTTTCACTCATTTTCCTTAAAACATACAATTATCAAGTTATTATGGATTATATTAAAAAGACTTTGCTCTGCATTTCAAATAGAAAACAGATCTGGTTTCAGGGCAAAGTGGGCTGGATTCTCCTTCTGAGTAGACTGCAAGAGTGAACACAATTTCACAAGGATCACTTGTCAAATGAGATGACAGTAAAAATAACCATGTACAGCAGGACATAGGCTAGAAGAACGACAAGAGGCCTTTGCACTTCCCCTACGTGCCAGGCTCCTTTACGATCCACCAAATCGAGCATCCATCCATGTTCTGCACACACACAGGGTCGGCCCCAAATCGCCTGGCTTCCTTCCGAAAAGGTTCAATAAACCCAGTGGTTGAAAGTTCTTTCCAGTGTCCAGCTAAGTTTCTCCTCCAAGAATTGAACTCTTTTTTCTCTTGTTGAAAAGCTGGGAGGATGGGGGTGAAGCACGCCCACATGTATTATAATTTAAAACAAACTCAAAAACTGTTACAGAAACTCTCTTTCCCACCGTTCACAGATTATTTTCTCTATATGCATATAATGGTTCTCAATCCTGTGTGTTCGTTAGAATTATCAAAGGAACAGAATTTAAAAAAGAAAGACCAACTGACCAACCACTTGGTTCCACCCATACCATACTAGATAAGGATGAGTTTTTTTTAATTCCCTCGGTGATTCCAATGTGCAGCTCAGGCTGAGAACTACTGTCACAATTTTTTTTCTCAAGTTTTAAAAAAAACTTAGATTTTTTTTTTTAAATTTCAAATATCATTTCAAACTGGACTCAAAACTGGAACATGAGAGATAATGCTATATGTAAAACTTTTCATAGATGTTCATAAGCATAAAGAAAAATTCTGTATCTCCTGCCCAATTCTCCCAATGTCTTCATTACACCATCCCCTTAACAAGCATCTAAAATTGAGTCATATCTGTCTCACTCTGCTAATGGCAGTCAGGCAGCAAAGCCGAAATCTAGGACGAGCCTTAATGAGACTTAATCACATTAGTTCTTCCCTTTGAAATGTAGATTTTATAATTTCTTCCTCTTCCATATTCACCCTACTCTAAACCCTTATTGCCCAACTAGACTTCCTGACACTCAGCACTTCTCAACCCAGTGCCACTAAATTAACCTTCAATTTTTTTAAGATTTCATTCTTTAAATTTTATTCTCACTATTATTATTTTTTTAATTTGCTATAGGTATGTGCACTCACCAGAGAGAGAAAAAATGAGAAAGCAAGCCACCAGGTCCAGGACTCAAACCACAGTTGGTCAAGTGGGAGTCCAGCACCTTACCACCATGCTACCTGTTGGCCCCAAGATCTATTTAATTTTATTTTTTATTATTATTATTTATCATCATGTTTAAATTTGCTATAGAGCATAAAGAGAGAGAAAGAAAGAAAGTGAGAAAGCAAACCACCAAGTCCAAGACCCAAACCACAATCGGCCATGTGTGAGACCAATGCCTGTTAACTACCATGCCACCTACCAGCCCCTAAATTAACCCTCTTAAAGAGTGTTTTAATTGTGGTTCCCTTCACAGAAAAGTGAAAGTGGCTTCCTACTACTAGATATTTAAATGCCTCAAATAAAATGTAGATATTTAAATGCCTCAAATAAAATCTTTATGTTTTAACATAATAAATAATTCCATATTTTTTTGGAGAGGTTTTTGCTATAGGGCGCGTGCACTTGCCAGAAAGACAGAGAGAGACAGAGAGACAAAAAGCGAGAAATCACCCCCCCATGGGGGATGGCCATGCCACAATCCCTTCTCCTCCATTCTCGTCTTGGGATCTTGGGCATGCACATACACATGCCTGGCATGAGTTTAAGCCACCGGGTCCAGGACTTGAACCACAGCCTACATGGGAGTCCAGCGACATAGCCATTATGTCATCTGCTGGTCTCGATAACTCCATATATTAAGACCAGTCAGTGTGGGACCAGCAGTTGGCATAATGGCTATGTCGCTGAACTCCCATGTAGTCTACTGCAGTTCAAATCCCGGACAGACCCGGTAGCTAAAACTCATGCCAGGTGCGTGTGCGTGCATGCCCAAGATCCCGAGAGGAGAATGAAGGAGAAGGGATTGCGGTATGGTCATCCCCCCGGGGGGTGATTTCTCACTTTCTGTCTCTCTGTCTCTGTCTTTCTGGCGAGCACACGTGCCCTATAGCAAAAACCTCTCCAAAAAAAGAAAAAGCCAGTCAGTGTAGCAAAATTCTGTTCTTCCTACCAAATTCTTAAAATTCTATGTTTTCTTCTCTCGCTGTAAATTCATGTATTTTCCTGGCTCTATGCTAACACTGAGACCACTGACTATCCCATTTCCAAGCAATCTGAACCAGTATTTCGAAATATTCTATACTGCTTTACACTGCTACTTAATTATTTCATTTGCTAGATAAAGTTCCTAGAGGCAGAAATCATATTTTATATTCTTGATGCATATCTTATAAAAGTAGCTTTTTCTGTTTTTTTATCAAATTTATTTTTATTCATTCCATTCAATGAACATATATAATACATATAAAATTATTTCCTATCATCTTCTTAGTAAATTTGATGAATTTAATTTCTTATTTTGAGAAATAACCAGCCTACTCTAATATGTCTGATCAACTTAAATGTAATATAATGAATCAAGTATTTGCTAGTATCAGAGTCAGTATGTTTTCACCACTTCATTTCACTAAAGATAATAAGCAAATTGGCAGGGTAAAGCCATTACTAATTAAGAAAGCACCATAGGCAAGCAGGTGGCATGGAGGTTAAGGCAGCCGGACCCCACTTAGCCAACTCCACGGTTTGAGTCCTGGACCTGGTGGCTTGTAAAATCACTGTGGGGGGCATGTGCGTGCACATGAAGAGGCCTGAGAGGAGAATGGAGAAGGGACTGCAGTGTGGCCATCACCCCGTGGGTAATTGCTCACTTTTCCTTCCTCTCTCTCTCTCTCTCTCTCTCTCTCTCTCTCTCTCTGACAAGTGTGTACCCTATAGCAAAAAAAAAAAAAAAAAAAAAAAAAAAAAGGCACCATACTTCAAGGAAAAACTGGGCAGTTATATGGCATAAGTTGTAAATATACAGAAATTATCATTGCACAGGTACCATGGATGTGTTTTTTAGTTAGGCTGTGTAACACTCAGCACAGTCATTCTCAAACTCTGTTTCTGGGACTGTTTATGCTCCTAAATGTGGTTGAGGTCGTCCAATTAATTCCATTTAGGTTGGTCTTCAAGAAGTACTGAGGAAGCAAAATGATGACGTCGGAGATGTTTGAAGTTTAAAACTTTAGGTGGCACATAATTATCCCTGCGGAGGATTCTTGGATCATTCATGGCACAGTAGTTAAGCAGTGAGAGTGCGGAAGTCAATGTCCACACAGACATGCCACGCACTGACGCTCTCACCAGTCACATGTGGTCTTTCTCAGTTGCCCACCATGCTGTGCCTCGGATTTCTCCTCAGTAAAGTCGTAACAACAGTAATAATATCCCTCCATCCCATGAGGTATGGCATTAGGTCGAGTGGAGATTACATACATACATACATACATACATACATACATAACTGAAAGCAGTGCCTAGCACATAAAAGGCTTACCAGTATTAGCTACCGTTAGAATTCACAAATCTGGGACCCGCAGGTGGAATAGTGGTTAAGGCGCTAGACTCCCACATGACCAATAGTGGTCTGAGTCCCGGACCTGGCGGCTTATTTTCTCACTTCCCCTCCCTCTCTCTGTCTCTCTCTGGTCAAATTAAAATTTAATTAATTAAATAAATGATTCTTTGAAAAAAAAAAATCATGAACCTGAGACATGAAAGGAAAATGCTGAGATACAGATGCAGCACCCCATCCATGGTGAAAGTAGACTATGCATTTACCAAAATGGCAGGTTATTACTTTTTCTCTTCACATAAATCTACTCCTCCTCCTGCAGGACCTTTCCATAATCTGGTCACTTGTTCCATACCTTCCTCCTATATCTCTGCCTTAAAGAACTTCCTTTTTTTTTTTTTTTTTTGGAGAGGTTTTTCGCTATAGGGGGCGTGCGCTCACCAGACAGACAGAGACAGACAGAGAGACAGAAAGCGAGAAATCACCCCCCAGGGGGGAATGGTCACGCTGCAATCCCTTCTCCTCCATTCTCCTCTCGGGATCTTGGGCACGCACGCACACGCGCCCGGCGTGAGTTGTAAGCCACCGGGTCCGAGACGTGAACCGCGGTCGACTACGTGGGAGTCCAGCGCCATAGCCATTACGCTAACTGCTGGTTCCCAAGAACTTCTTATCGAATGTTTCTATTTATGGTCCAACCGTTTATTGCTTCAGAACTGAGAACACTGCAATTCAGTTCACCACCCAGGCTTCCCTACGCGTCTATTTTCCATGTCTCTCCTCCTTTCTCTTACTCTCCCCTCACTGTCAGCTTCTGCCTTCCTCCCCGACCTCTCCTCTGTTGCCTCATTATCACTAAATAGCCAGCTAGCCAGCCTCTCTCCCTCCCTCCCTCTCTCTCTCTCTCTCCCCTTCTATCTCCTTTTCTCCTTGTCTGTCAGAGTAAAAGTGAACTGGGCAACTACAGGGACATGAGCCTATAGTTACAAAGCGGTCAGAGCAGCAGAAGAACATCAACTTAGCTAAAAGATGATGCCGTGGCAGACTGAGCCTTAGAATGTGCCTCCGACAGTGCCATGGAAGCCGCCACCTGCCACATTTACACGCAGTTCACCTCTGGAACGAGGTACCTGCATCAACACAGCTAAGCCAGGAGCCCCAAAGCAGAAAAACCTTAATCACTACTCCAACTGATATCTGATTGCCAAAAGAAGGGAAATAATTAGTCCAGACTGACAGATCCAAGCGGGCAGGTGACACAGTGACCAATGACTCACCTTCCCTTAGTTCTAATCTGATTGTAACTAAATGTCCAGTATTCATAATACCAATATAAGATCAGACAGAAGCCGCAGGATTCTTTCTGCACTAGGACTGCAGCTAGCTCCACCCCAGAGACACTGACTCACTGACCACCAGAGACCTGTGTATTAGCAAAACAGGTGGCAACATGCCACAGGCCAGAGGGGAGAGTCTCCTAGGTACAGTAGCTATGCCCTATTCTCCTTTTCCAGAATTTCTGTAAAGATAAACGATCACATAAGAGACATGATTATATTGGAAACTGGCTGGGGATGAGGGTACAATGAGAATAAAAAGGATCAACAGGCTTTTATCTTCTTATAGAAAGAAAAAAATAATACTCAGAACTCAATGGGAGTCTGTAGTGGAGCTTCTTAGAGAAAAAGAGCAAGAGAAAAACATGACGCATCTATGTTTTCTTGCATTTACGGTGTATCTGCAACTTACAGTCTTCAAATTATGAAATTAAATACCTATGTTTAAGAATATTAAATCAAGAGACCAGCAGGTGGTGTAGTGGTTAAGGTACTGGACTCCACCATGGTCGACCATGGTTCAAGTCCCAGACCTGGCAACTTGAAACTCACACTGGGCACATCTGCCTGCATGCCAAAAATCCCAAGAGGAGAATGGAGGAGAAGGGACTGCAGCATGGCCAGCCCCCCCTGGGGGGCAGGGGTGATTTCCCACTTTCTGTCTTTCTGTCTCTCTGGCAAGCACACGTGTCCTGTAGCAAAAATCTCTCAGAAAAACAAACACAAATGAGTCAAAAGACGTTGGAAATAAATCTACATCATTGAAACTCAGGTATCCATCTCTGATGGTCGGTCATCTGCTTGACCCATTTTCCAAACACAGCAGAGAGATCACAGTGAACATTTCTCCTCGTATTCTTCCACCTTACCCCTCGCTTTCCCCCCTTACTGGCTTATTTGATGGTCAGAGGTTAAACTGCGAACCCTTCACCTTCCAGGGAAGTTTTTTTTCCCTCTCTCATAATGGGTTTTTCACAGTGTGTGCAGTGGGATTAGCTCCTCTCTTGGAGAACAAAAGCTGTGTCTTTGTCTTCGCTGGCTGGGCATGGAGCCCCACATCAGAGGAAGCTGCTCCTACTCCACAGGCACAATGACGACATTGTGAGGCCCTGCGACAGCCCGGCCCTCCGTGTCTAGACTCTCGTCCAACCAGCTAGCCAGAGAGAAAATCCTGTCGAGCACTCAGCTGAAAACTAACTAAGGTATCCTGTTGAGAACCTGATGAAGATGTTATTTGACCATACGGTAAAACTTTCCATTGTTTAACAGAAAGATAAGAGAGAAACTTTGAGAACTCAGTGCTTTAACAGCCTTGGTCACCAGTTCACACATGGGTCAGTAAATGTATTCTACTAGCATGCACCCCCTCCTCTATGTGCTCTATTAAAATAAGACAGGCTTATTTATGACACGCTAATCTCTCACATTAAAAAAAGATGCCAGACTAAAGGATACATTCCAAAAGAAGTATAATGTGACTTGTGATTTTTGTATTAGCTATTTCTCACTAGAAATTTTACTAGTCTATTGATCATAGAAGGAAGTGGTCAAAATGCAGACGTCAAATGAAAACTCCTATCTTTTTACATTTATTAACATTAATTTCATTTACAAGTTTTTTTCACATTGAACAAAAGTGGAATAGTAAACTAAGAACAGATATTGGAGTAAAATGTAGAAATGAAAATAGTACATAAACTGAAGTATTCTTACTAAAAAAAACTTTTAAAAAATTTTAATCTGTAAAATGTTAAACATATTAGACAGATTTAAATTTGGTCATACGGTGGCAGTAAAACAAATCTTTCAAGTAGATTAAGTTATAGATGAGTTCATGAATATTTACAATGGTTGTATAAGGGATTGCAGTTTTAAAATATAATCTCATAATTCATATCCATGGCAACAACCAATACCAAAAATTATTAAGTGAAGATTATATTAAACATGATCACAACCGCATTAAATAAAGTCACACTGGAGTTTGAAAGGCAATGCACAAAAATAGATGTTTTATGCTATTTGTATGAAAAAAATCTTCTTGCAAAATTGTCTATAACACGTTATGTCAAAAATCTTTTAAACAAAGGAAACTTTACAGAATATTCAGAATGGCTCAAAAGACGACAAATGGGTAGAAGAGGGTGCGACCACTGCATATAGTATTCTGAATTAAAGAATCAATCATTTGTTACATAGTCCATACTGTAAATGGAAGATTTAGAAGAAATCTTAATTTTTGAAGAAATGTAAACAAATTTTAAAAGAAATACATACATGCTTTTTATTTTACTCTAAAATGATGGCTAGCCTGACAATATGAGGAGGTCATGACCAACAAACTTAACAAAAGAAATGAATTTATTCTTGGGGGGGGGGGGAATCAGTGTGATCCACAACAGATGCCTGGCTTGGAGGAGTATGTTATGACTCCTTTAAGAGCCACATGAAAATCTAAACCTGAAAGAAAAACATTTAAACTGAAGACTGAGACAAAGTGTGTAAGTAACGACTGGCAAAAAATGTTAAATATTTCACTCCTGCTTCTGTCCAAAAAAAATAATAGTAAATAAAATATATATATATATATATATATATATATACACACATACACACACAAAATTTAAAAGAACATTGATAAAAGAAAAATGTAAAAAAAAAATCTTTTGGCTAAATCTATGTGATACATACATAAGATTAAAATGAACAGAATGGTACAAAATACAAGACTGAATGGTCAATCATGCCTACCACTAAATAGCTTTTCTATCCATGAATAAAATAAAATGATGGGAAAAAAGACAGACTAACTGACCACGACTCCCAGATGTGGACATGACGTACATATGTAGCATAAACATCTACAATGATTCAAAATGGACAACGCACTTCTTTACTTCAAAGCCAACATAAGGAAAACTATGGTTTCTTATCTGTTACTGGCTCCAAGCTCAGAACTCAAGGTGCAGTCGCCCGGATTCTCTGTACGCGTCTCGGTCCTGCTCGGTCTCCCCTGACTCTAGGACTGAGCACACCCACCCGAATACACACTGGAAGCAGAGCGGCTCTGTCGAACTACATGTTCTGCAAGATACATCTGCTTATATGGTCTGTGCTACTTGGCTCCACAGAACGGGTTTTATAATAATACCGTGGCTTTTGGTAGGAAGACCGGATATCATTTAAAAATCCAAACTGAGCAGTATTTCAGAGTCTGCACCATTACAATACAAAAATAAGTAAGTCATTACTCTGAGGCTACTTCTCATGGATTGTTAGACACATTCTTTTTTGCTGGCCCAGAGATCTGCTCTGTCTAGCAGAACTTAAGGATGTACTTTAGCGTGAGCTATATGACATTCGGTTTAGACTTATATTAACTTAAGAGTTACTATTGGGAGTGCTGCCAAGTGGCCTGGTGGTTAAAGGTGCTGGATTCCCACATGGCTGACCACGGTGTAAGTCCTAGACCTGGCGGCTTGCTTTCTCCCTTTCCCTTTCTCTCTCTCTCTCTCTCTCTCTCTCTCTCTCTGGTTAAATTAAAAAATAACAACAAATGGAATTAAATAAATCTTTCTTTCTTTAAAAAAAAGAAGTTTACTATTAGGAAATGTAGGTTGGAATAACTAAAACCACCCTCTGTCTGGAGCTCATAACAGGCAGATTAACACTTGTATTAAGTTAGCATAGAAAAAATTTTGAATTATAGGGAACCGAAGATATTTCATCTGATCTACTCATTTTGAGACCTGAGATTAAACCGTTGGCAGTTCTCATACTTTTACGTTGAAATGACAAGTCCTGTATGGCGTAGAAATCACCCCAGAGATGACTGGTGGCAAGCGTACTGCTGTGGGGTCCTCTTACTTATCCTGACAGTATGTACACTTCTTTTTTAAGTGTATTTTGTTCATGATCCAGGGAGTGCTCACACATGCAGCAGTGGTCCTCTTTTTCAGCTCTCTCCTTGGCTGGGCAGAAGGACATTCACAGACATAACAAGAATCTGATTTACCAGCGCTTGGGGGGGCCTGTCTGCAAACGCCGAGCTGCGTTCTGCTACACCGCGACGGCTGTCCACTGCTCCTAGGACCCATGGGTCCTGCATGCTTTCCTTCTGCCTGCTGTCCACATTTTTGTTATGCTACGCATTCTGAAAACAGCTTCCTCTTTTTTGTAACTGCTGAGTACACACCCAAGCCTCCATCCCTTTCAATGTCTCTTTGAGACTATTTCATAAATGAGATTTTTCAATACTAGCATTCATCCGAGACATCAAAAATAAATTGCCACTTCTCTTAAAGATCGCCTAAGAGGGCCAGGCAGGCCCACGGTACAGTGGTGAAGCACGGTGCATAGAAGGTCAGATCTCACATGGCCAACTGCAGTTCACAACCTGGCCCTGGTGGCTTGAGGAACATGCCAGATGCATGTGCATGTGTGCCCCAAATCCTGACAAGATGGAGAAATGGAAAAAGAGGGATTACAGCATACCATACCCAATTAGGGGTGCTTTCTCTGTCTTCCTCTCTGGTGAGTGTACACACCTTTGGCAATTAAAAAAATCATACAGGGGGACGAGCAGTTGATGTAATGGCTATGTTGCTGGACTCCCATGCACCACTCAGAGTGAAAACTCCTCTCAGTAACCAGGCTATTGGGGACAGAACTCAAAGGGGAGGACTTCAGGCATGGGCAAAATCAGGCCTAGATCGAAGGCAGCCCCGGTCTTGCCAATAAAGCTGAAAAGGAAGCCTGAAATGTTCAAATGTTTTCCAAGTAAGTCCCAATAGATTGAAAAGGCCTCAATGCTGTAATATAATATGCTCTAGAATTACATTATGAAGATATATTGAGCTGTCAGAAAAGTCATGACATTTTTTTCTATTCTTGCCATGCAAAAATGCATCATGACTTTCCAACAATCCAATAACAAAGATTATTGGAAAATCCCCATGTATTTAGAACCTTAACAACATACTTCTGAATATTCCATAGGCCAAAGAATAAATCCAAAGGCAAATTATAAATATATTGGCCTGGGGCCAGCAGGTGGTGTGGTGGTTAAGGATGCTGGACTCCCACGTGGCCAATAGCAGTTCAAGTCTCAGACCTGGGGGCTTGCTTTCTCACTTTCCCTTTCTCTCTCTCTCTCTCCCTCCCTCCCTCCCTCCCTCCTTCACTCTCTGGTCAAATTAAAAATAAATAAGTAAAGCTAAATATAATAATTATTCTTAAAATATATTGGCCTAAATGAAAACAAAAACAAAACAGGTAAATTGATCAAAATTAATAAAGCTCTTTTAGACGCTGGTTTTTGGTGTTTTTTGGGGTTTTTTTTTTTTTTGAGAGATATTTGCTATATGACATGTGCCCTCACCAGAGACACAGAGACAAACAGAAATCACCCCCCCTGGGGGATGGCCACACCACAAACCCCTCTCCGCCATTCTCCTCTCGAGACTTTGGGCATGCATGCACGCACATATGCCGGGTATGAGTGATAAGCCACCAGGTCCGGGACTATGTGGGAGTCCAGCAACATAACCATTACACCATCTGCTGGTCCCAA
This sequence comes from Tupaia tana, assembly GCA_026018925.1. NCBI lineage: Eukaryota > Metazoa > Chordata > Mammalia > Scandentia > Tupaiidae > Tupaia > Tupaia tana. Next base: position 158,526,222 of record JAKSZU010000007.1, on the reverse strand, counting down.
AGACACTGCTAATTAAGAGAATGAAAAGACAGGCTGGGAGAAAAAAATTGCAAACCAAGAAAATTGTTGTTTCCTGGATATATTTTAAAAACTCTTAAAACTCAGTAAAGAAACACCCAATAATGAATAGACATTTCACCAAAGATATACAGGTAGAAATGGTCACGTGAATTAATTCTAATAGGATATAAATGAGTCTGGAAACACTTCCACCAATTTCCAAGAAATCAGACCTTTATTTTTAAATATGCAATCTGCTATGATATCATTAATAGTTCCATTCACCTACCCTAGGGAAATTTTGTACCATCAAATTTAATTGTATATCAGCAAAGCTAATCATTATAGCTCTGACCTTGTGTTTGATTCAGGGCTGAGCACATAACCTAGTCAAGAATGCTACAGAATAGAGTGGGTGATTTCATTTTATTAAGTTGATCAAAATGAGTCTTACTAAGAATGAACAAAAACTTAAAGAAGGTGAAAGAATTAGTCCTGCAATATCTTGGAGAGGGGCAATAAAGGCAGAGGAAACAAAAAGGGCAAACAGCTGAAGGGGTGAGTCTGGCGTGTTCCAGGGAGAGCAGTGCGGTCAGTGTGGCTGTAGGTAAGGGGAAGAATGATAGAGGATGATGTGGTTAGATGTGGGAGAAGGAACCTGAGCCAGGTGACGAAGAGTAATGTAAGGTCCTGGGAGGTCTTCAGTTTTTATTTGAATAATATGAAAAAGTAAGAGGATGGAAAAAAAAACTATATGGGGAAGATTGATTCTTAGAAAGCTGAGGTTTGAGAACTGAGGTTGCAAACAAATACCTATTATTATATCCAATGTGCTATTCAACATGTTGTGAGAATCACCCAAAGCAAGAGGAAATCCTTCTGTGGAGAGTTAGTCTAGTCAAAGAACTAAAACAAGGGCACACATAAAATGACAGATTGTTTAAGCTTCAAGGAACTCTAGTCTACAGCTTTTGTTTAACCTAAGAAACCGGGGCCAAGAAAGAGAAAATGATGTGTGAATGGATGGATGAGCAATTATTGGTCCAGATAGAATTAGAAATAAGTTCGCTCAGACCTGAAGTCCATATAGCAATGGAATGAAGAAAAAACTACCTTTATAACACACTTTTGCAAAATAGGTGTTTGTCACATTGCCTCACTAATAGGATTCCCAAGACTGCCCCACATGTTGAAGGACGGAGCGAAAAGTGAAGCTGATATCTATGTTGATAAGTGAATCCACTGGATGGCAAGAAAAAGAGCCTTCTGTATGTTGATAAGAAAAGCATTCAAAACTGTTCATATAAAGACTGTATTTTTCCCCCCTAACAGCAAGACTCTGTTCTCTGAACTTCTCAAGCCTACAAAGGACAAGGCGAGAAAATCATTATCCTAAGTGTCGGTTGAACTGGATTCTTTCGAATCAAGATCAAACACTACTGGCTGGTCAAAAGAAAAAGTCTCCTGCCAAAAATCCCTCTCTCTCTGAAGTAGCAATACTTCTGCTGTACCCAAGGTAGAGTAACCAGTACAATTCAAGCACATTCTGAATATTAATTTGGGCACCTACTCCAAATGACCAAATGAGTGGGTGCAGCTCAGCCTGATCAGGGGCATAATATACAAGGTGATGACAGTGAAGCCATCCTTATTTATACACAGCAAGAGGGCAAATAACCACTAAGGCAGTTTTAAACATGATCTGAAGTAAATTCTAGTGTTAGAATAGTAATATCCGTAGGACAAATCTAATGTGAGAATGTGTCAATATACAATCTTTAGTTTCTACATGATAGTTAAGATAATTATACTTGCAAACTATACATTTTAAAAGGATTAATAACAAGAATGTATAAAAACTCAAACAGCTCACCCACAGAACAAACAAAAAAACCAATAATCAACCAATTTAAAAGCAATTGGTCTGAACAGACAACTCTCAAAGGAGGACACAAAAATAGCTAAAAAGCATATGAAAAAAATGCTAGCCATGTAGTATCACAAGGGAAAAGAAAATCAGAACTATCATGAAGTATTAGCTGACTCCAATCAGGCTAGCTATGGTCAAAAAAACACAAACAAAAACAAAAACACCTCACATAACCACTGCTGCTGTGGTTGCAGAGAAAAGAGAAGTTTTGTGCACTGCTCATGGGATATAAACTACTACAGCCACTATGGAAACCAATCTGGAGGGTCTTCAAAAATCTAAAATTAGAACTGTATGACCCAGAAATCCCACTGTTAGGTATCTATTCTCAGAACTCAGAAATTCCACTCAAACAATAGGAAATCACTCTTGTTACAGAGACGTTTGCACATCCATGTTTACTGCATCAATATTCACAATAAGTAAGATGTGGACCTGACCTAAGTACCCTAACCAATGACTGGATTAAGGATGCATATATACAATGGAATACTAGCTAGCCATAAAAAATAATATCCTGTCATGTCACGCAAAGTAATGAACCTGGAAGGTACAATGCTAAGGTCAATAAAGCAGTCTGTGGAAGACAAATGTAAGTCCCCATTTAACATATAGCAAATGTTCTCACTCTACAGCAGAAACTGAAGGACTCGAGACAAGAAGATAGCATAATGATTACATCGCTGTGCTCCTACATAGTCAGCCACGGTTCAAGTCCCAGACCCAGAGGCTTAAAACTCACGCTAGGCATGTGTGTATGCATGCCCCAAATCCCGAGAGAATGAAAGAGAAGGGACTGCGGTGAGGCCACCCCCCTGGGGGGGGGGGGTATTTCTTGCTTTCATTCTCTCATCTCTGTCTCTCTCTCTGGTGAGCACACACACCCTACAGTCAAAATCTCTCTCTAAAAAATGAATGAATGAATGAATGAATGAAAGGAAGGAAGGAAGGAAGGATGGAAGGAAGGAAGGAAGGAAGGAAGGAAGGAAGGAAGGAAGGAAGGAAGGAACTGAAGAACTCAACGGTACAGAAGTAGAGAGAGCAATGGCAGATTCCAGAAGCTGTGTGGGGAGGTGGGGATGAGCTGAGAGCAATGGGAGGGTTGGGAGGTTGGGCGGGGGAAAGTGGAATAGGAGAGTGGAGTGGCGAATAGAAGATTGTCAACAGACACAAGAATGCACATAACTAGAACTGGCTACAAAACATTGTACCACAGCAGAGTAAAAAGTGTTACTGAAAATTCAATATAGAATCCCCCCCAAAAAAAATATAAATCCTAGTAGAACTATTATCAAGTGTGCACAATATAACGTTCAAGTTAAATAAGATGAATATCTCTATCTCCTTGATTTGAGTAAGCACTGTGTGTATGCTTTGAAAAGCCACTCTGTACCCCACAAAAAGGTACAATTATACGTAAAGCAGAAATCACAACTTTCAGCCCAGTGATCCTATATGGAGAACAATGTAAATGAAATGAGCATTGGACCAGCCACAGTGGTACATTCTGCTAAGGTGCTGCTAACTAGAGGCTGAGGCCACTTGGGGGACAGCCAGGTCCCTTTGGGGCCCAATCTAAGGAAAAGAGAAAAAAAATTCTCTAAACAAAACAAAACAAAAAGAATCAATCTCTCTCACCTCTCTCTTTCATCTGAACAATCCTGTTTTTTCCAGTGGGCATAAACTACACACATTCAAAATACACCCACACACAGACACACACACAACTAAACAAACTTGGCAATCCACACACATAGTACGCAGAAAGCACTGCGCTTCCTCTGAAGACCTAATTTTCAGTCCCAGTTCTTCCATGCCTAACTCTGGAAATTTAAGTTGAAAGAATGTCACTGAGCTTTAATTTTCCCTTCAGTAAAATGGGGATAACTGTTGAACCCAACACAGAAAGTTAAGAAATTCAAAATTAAGAGAATATGTATAAGTTACGACATACATTTAAGTTATATAGAGAAATATTACATATAACACCATGGCATAATTTCAGACCTAGTAAATACCACCAAATACAGCATTCTTTTACTAATTTTTCCAGTAATATTTTTCTTTCAAAAAACTCAGTAATGGTTCATACAAAATTTTATGTATCAACTGGAGGCACATGTTCACATAGAGGTAAGTAACTATGAATCAGTCTGTCACATAACTTCCTGATTTTCATCGTCATCCTAACAGTTATATCATGGGATAGAATTTGTGTACTTTGGTACAACCTTCATACTTCAGTCTTGTATTCCCACAGTGTGTTCTGTGGAATACAACAGACTTAATGATTACCTATTTTTACATATTCTAAAGATTGTTAAAAACAGATAGTAGCTCTGACTTCAGCAACCTTGACATCTAGATGGCATTCATATACACACACACACACACACACACACACATATACATACACACACATATATAAATATACATACATACATGCATATATATGATATGTATATCTGAATATATTATATAGTCATAAGTCAAATTAAGATAACAGAGTTCACTTCTGGCCATGAGGCTGTACAAAGTAGCCCACCATAAAGAAAGTAAAACAATGTAAAGTAAAAGAAAACTGCAGTAAATATTTGAAAGAAATGTTTTCCAATGTTGGGTGATATGCAAAGCAGGATGGTGGTTCCTAAGAAAAAGAAATGACATGAAACGAGCCTCAGACCCTCCCTGGCTTTCTGTCTGGAGGCATTTTCAGAACGGCAGCACACAAGCAAAGAAGGGCAGTCTTGCTGACAGAGGGAGGAGACAATGAAGTTGGAGGGAGCAGCAAAATTTGTGAGGTGAGGACCCTGAACAGCAGGAGCCCGAGCAGCCTGCATGAGGGCTGCAGTGAGTCTCTGGTCTAGCACTAGTCAGGGAGGCGCTGACGAAACCTGGGTGTGGATAGCTGAATGGAAATTCTCCAGTACCAAGACGCACAACGTGCAGATCAAACACGAGCACACCGAGGCTTCACATTAAACCACCCCAGAGAGGCCACAGTGTTGAGAAGTAATTCTTGGGGTGTCTCCTCTTCCTTTACTTCTTGAGAGCAGAGCACTGACTGCATTTTGTCCCAGTCCACAATTTCCATGATATTTGATTGATAGGGTCAGTAATGATTAAAGTAGTTTTAAACTATTGATATGACATTGACGTGATGAAAGCAAACAGCCTTGGAAGACCGAGACTGTCTATCCAGAGCAAAAAACGGCGCATTAACTTATAGTCCTGGCAGGCAGAAACAGTTCACCCTTCAGCACCAAAGGGAAGGCACGCTTGCTGGACATTATACCTACTTGGGTTCCCTAACCTCTCTGTATTCACAGGCAGCCATGTGGGCCCGTACTTACTGCACTCCTATGATCAGGAGCAGTGAAAACTGGAGAAATATGTTAATAATCATGCCACTCACTGTGCCAGAGTAATAAATCCTTTGTCTCTGACCCCAGAAACTCATGTCTTCTGCTGGCACCCATGAAACCAACAGGCTAACCAGTTAGGACTTAAATAGGGTAACACCTCTGTCCCTGTATAGTTCCGGCTGCACACCTTTGAGCAAAGCTACTATAGCATCTGAGGTAAAAGATTCTACACATACCCAAATGACTATTAAAAATAAACTTTAAATGACCAGGCAGTGCTATGGCAGTGACACAAATGGACCTACATGGAAAAGTCCCAGGTTCACATCCTAGGCCTGTGTATCCACACCAGACACACAGGTATGTACATGACCACAGCTGGCTCAGGTTGTGGGTAAATCAAAGCATGAGGGCCAGTTGGTATAGATACTTGTCTCTCTCATAGAAGAGAGAAATCATTTTTTAAAAAATACAAGTTTATCTTGCTGCAAAAAAAGCTTTTGAAATCCATGAATAGTTTTTTTTTTTCATAATATGCATTTTCTGTGAACTTTCTGAAGACCCCTGGTATAAGTAACATGGAAAAGAGGAATTAATACTGCAGGAGAAATTAAGATTGGTTATTCCAGACCTTAAAGTAGGGGGCATATTCTGGATGGTTGAAGAAGTAGTCACGGGATCCTTGAATGCTAAGAGGAAAGCAGAAGTGCCAGTGTCAGGGTGATACAGTGTGAGAACAGCTCATCAGCCCCTGTGGGCTCTCGGGACGGAAGCGGGCCAAGAGCCGAGTGTTGGAGGCAGCCTCAGGAGGCCGAAAAGGCTGGAACGGACGGCTCTGGAGATTCCAGAGTGAAGCACAGTCCTGCCGACTCCTTGCTTTTAGCCCTGTGAGACCCACTCACACTTCTGAGCTCTCGAACTCTAAGATAATGGGCGTGTAGAGGATTTTTAAAATTATTTTATTTAATTTTTTGGGTTTTCTTGTGTTTTGTTTTCAGTTTTGCTATACGGTACATACACTCCCTACAGAGAAGAGAAAGTGAGAAATCATCCCCCAGGGGAATGGCCACATCTCGATCCCTTCTCCAGTCTCCTCCTGGGGTTTTGGACACGCACAGACATGCACCCAGTGTGATTTCCTTTACTTTCTTTTTTTTTTTTTTTTTTTTTAAGAAAGATTTTTGCTATAAGGTGCATGCACTCAGTGGAGAGAGACAGAAAGTGAGAAATCACTCCTCGGGGAGATGGTCACACTGCAATCCTTCCTCCTCCATTCTCCTCTTAGAACTTTGGACACACACACACACAGATACACGCCTGATACGAGTTTTTAAGCCACCAGGTCCAGGACTCAAATCATGGACAACCATGTGGGAGTCCAGCGACGTGACCATTACGCCATCTGCTGATCCCACTCAGTGTGATTTTCAAGCTGCCAGGTCTGGGATTTGAACCATACAGCAGGCCATGTGGAATCCAGAGCCCTAACCTCCATTATCACCTGCAAGCCCTAGACTTGCATTGTTTTAAGCCACTACATTCATGGTAATTTGTTACCACAAAGGCTCTCAGTGTAAAAACAGAAACTATGAAAAAGAATCACATGAAAAACCTAGAACTGAAAAATACATTATTTGAAATGAATTATGAGCCTAAGAGCAGATTGGATACTTTAGAATAACAGGTCAGACAACCTGAACACAGAATAACTGAAAAGAAACTGAGAAACAGAGAGAAAAATAGTAAAAAAAAAAAAAAAAAAAAAAAAAAAAAAAAAAAAATTAAGAGTCTCTGTGACTTGTGAAACAATATATCAGTCTATACATGAACTATGATCCCAAGGGAAAAAGAGTGGCGAGGAGGCTGAACGAAAAAGCAGCTTGAAAAATCTAATGGTTGTTATTTTTCTGACTCCAAATATGTATATAAAGTTATATATCCAAGAAGCGCAAAAAGCCCAGGCAGGACCTAGCCACAGCAGCACAGGCAGTAGGGCTTGTGGAAGGCGGGTGAGTTCTCGGTTGACCTGAGCATGTCAGGTACACACATACCCATGATCCTCGCTGGCTGGGAGGCTGGGGTGGGGCAGGGGGTTGGGTATTGCAGTATGATGGAACTCTGTTGAGGATGTTTGTCTCCCTCTCCCTCTCTCCCTCATCTCATGAAAGAAATAAAAGAAATATTACAGGGGCCCGGCAGGTGGTGTGGTGGTTAAGGGCGCTGGACTCCCACATGACTGACCACAGTTCAAGTCCCAGATCGGTGGCTTGCCTTCTCTCTCTCTCTCTCTCTTTCTTTCTTTCTTTCTCTCTCTCTCTCTCTCTCTCTCTCTCTCTCAATTAAAAGATAATAAATAGGAAAACAGCAGTTAGCGTAATGGCTATGTCGCTGGGCTCCCGTAGTCGAACGCGGTTCGCGTCCCGGACCCGGTGGCTCAAAACTCACGCCAGGCGCGTGTGCGTGCGTGCCCAAGATCCCGAGAGGAGAACGGAGGAGAAGGGATTGCGGCGTGACCATCCCCCCTGGGGGGTGATTTCTCACTTTCTGTCTCTATGTCTCTCTCTGTCTGTCTGGCGAGCGCACGCGCCCTACAGCAAAAACCTCTCAAAAAAAAAAAAAGATAATAAATAAAATAAAATAAAGTGTATAATTATTTAAAAAATAAATGAATATTACATATACAGGAAACAAAATAATTTTTCTTTTTTTTTTTTTTTTTTGGAGAGGTTTTTGCTATAGGGCGCTTGCGCTCGCCAGACAGACAGAGAGAGACAGAGAGACAGAAAGCGAGAAATCACCCCCCAGGGGGGATGGTCACGCCGCAATCCCTTCTCCTCCATTCTCCTCTCGGGATCTTGGGCACGCACGCACACGCGCCCGGCGTGAGTTTTGAGCCACCGGGTCCGGGACACGAACCGCGGTCGACTACGTGGGAATCCAGCGATATAGCCATTACGCTAACCGCTGGTTCCCAATCTATTTCTTTTTTTGAGTTATGACAAACATGTACCTACAGTTTGCTTAGAGCATAATAAAAATGACCATCTGTCTAAGAGCATATCCATATATTTTATTATTTCTATTGATCATTACAGCTGCATGGAGGAGAAATAGGAATAGGAATATAATTATTATTTTAAAGAAAAGGAAATTGAAGCTTCAAGAGGTTAAAGTTGTTCTAATTCCAGTCTTCTAACTGCAATCTAGCTCCATCATTCTGCCCCCTTAGCTAGCAAAACAGCAATGAACAAAACAGCAAATAAAAAGCAAGTTCTCACCAAAGAAACCAAAAATATCCCAGCTTGCATCACTCTGATGGGTAAGAAAAGTGGGAACATAATGATCCCTTCAACCCTTGGAGCCCCCGACCAGCTACCTCCTAACCATGTGTGAAGCCCATTTGCCTGGAGGTGCCACAAACGTGTCACCATCTTCTCTGTGTCACGACATAACTAAGGTCGAGAAACACCACGACTGAGAACTCAGAAATACAAAGGATGGCCTTAAATAAATCAAACTTATCTGACAAAAGATAAACTTTATAAAATCGCCTACAAGGGGTGACAGGTGGCATGGGAGTTGAGGCACTGGATTCCCACATGGCTGACCATAGTTTGAGTCCCAGACCCAGCAACTTGCTTTCTTGCTTTCCCTCTCTTTCTATCTCTCTATGGTCAAATTAGAAATAATAATAAATAAAATTAAATGAAATAATTATTTTTTAAAAATCACCTATAAAAAAGAGATTCATAGAAATGATAGAATCTAGCTGCAAGGATAATTTCTGTACCTAAATTAAATTTACTACTCTCTCAAGAAAGTTACATATGAATGAATTTTAGTAAGTGAAAATCATTTCATTACTGGGAAAGCCTTGGATTTGCTACGATTTTTCATCATTCACAAATTGCAATACTGACCTGTTTACACAGGCCTCACAACCAAGTACATCAGACCTCTCCATTGATATTTCCTTTGAGAATCCGACACTTGTGTAATATTATCTCTCATCTATCTGATTGTCATTCCTTCCGCGACAAGAACCCTTAACACTCGTCCTAGTCTAATAACTTTCTAGTTTGTCAATATTAACTCTCAGGAGTTTGAGAACTTACAAGTGGATTCCTACTTTGCTGAAGTTGCTGCATTTGAAAACTTTGAAAGAAAGGGGTGCTAACGAAGAGTCACACTGTAACTTCCACGACCTGCTGGATCCCTCCAGATGCCACCAACTCTGAGGTGTGCTGTCAGATCCGTGCTACAAACCGTTATTCTCTGCTAACTAGCCTTTCTAAAGTGAATCTAACTCATCGGCTCAAAATGCATTAATATCCTCCAACCTCCTTTTTCCTGACACTTGGGTCATACTAAGGGTAAACTTGGGAATTACCACGTGACGTTCCCGTAGTATCTTTTCCTCCAGATTGACTACCTACATCAAACCTGGAGAAAAGTTCATCACTAACATTCCATTTCTATTGAAGGGATCATGCCTTTTTTTCATGCATCCAATAACCACAAAAGGAAAGAAAAAGGTTCTATCGGTATATTCCCAAACATTAATGACAGAACGGCATAAAAGCACAAATTTAATTTTGAGGGTCTATATGGTAGCACAGTGGCAAAAAGTAATGCTGTGCAAGGCAGACCCACATGGGACAGTCGCTGGTTCAGGTCTGGAGACCTCCTTGAGGACGCCAGTCATACATGTAGTCATGGCGTGAGGCTGGCTGAAGCCGGGGGTAAATCATGGCATTAAGAACCTATTAGGGGGTTTCCCTCTCTTTCTCTGTCTCTCTTGCTCATGGAAGAAACTTCTTAAAAATATATTTTAAAAAACTGAAATCCATACATACTTCTTTCATAATACACATTTTCCATGTTTTTGAAATTCACAAGCTTCCAAACTTCCTATAGTGTTTCACAATGCAATGTACAAAGTACTTTCATGCCATTATGTACCTGGCTCTTATGACAATTCTTGAGAGTATAGTGCAAAAGTTTTACAAATGTGAAAGCAAAATGAATTGAAGTTAAAGTACTTGACCAAAGCCACATCTATTACACGTGGTGAAACCAGGATCGAAAGCTATGTTTTGACTCTTCAACAAGAATATTTCCACTCCAACATGAAATCCACCAGGTAAGACATCCTATTCTATCCATAAGAAGATTCCTGAATTTAGGCATTAGAATTTCATGGCTTTGAACCATACACTTCTGTTCACCTCAAGACAGTGATTTAATTACTTTTTTTTTTTTTTGGAGAGGTTTTTGCTATAGGGCACATGCGCTCGCCAGACAGACAGAGACATAGAGACAGAAAGCAAGAAATCACACCCCAGGGGGATGGTCACGCTGCAATCCCTTCTCCTTCATTCTCCTCCCGGGATCTTGGGCATGCATGCACACGCGCCCGGCATGAGTTTTAAGTCACCGGGTCCGGGACACGAACTGCGGTCGACTACGTGGGAGTCCAGCAACATAGCCATTACGCTAACTGCTGGTTCCCATGATTTAATTACTTGTTCACATGCAATCAAAGGGCAAGTACTCATTTTACTCAAGTGTGTCAGTCCCAGGAGTTCAGTAACATTCTATAACATTCTCTCTCCCCTACTAAGTTCCTGTCTCTTCATTAGAAACAGAAAGGATCGGGACCAGCAGTTGGTGTAATGGCTATGTCGCTGGACTCCCATGTAGTCCACTGCAGTTCAAGTCTCAGACCTGATAGCTTAAACTCACACTGGGCATGTGTGTGTGCATGCCCAAGATCCTGAGAGGAGAATAGAAGAGAAGAAATTGCGGCATGGCCATCCCCACGGGGGGGTGGGGGGGGGTGATTTCTCACTTTCTGTCTCTCTATCTCTGTCTTTCCAGCAAGCGCATGCGCCCTATACCAAAAAATCTCTCAAAAAAAAAAAAGAAGGAAAAAAACAGAAAAGATCTGAAGGGCATGCTAATTATATCAGAATAAATTTTTTTTAAAAAAAGGCATGACTGAACAGCCCTTCTTCAAGAGACAGACAGCCAGCTCCATGGCTCCTGTGATCTAGCCATTTTGGGAGAAAGGAAGATGTCCCACTGATCACTGGGCCTCCAGCATACAAAACCCACGTGAACAGCCCTTCTTCAAGAGACAGACAGACAGCTCCATGGCTCCTGCGATCTAGCCATTTTGGGAGAAAGGAAGATGTCCCACTGATCACTGGGCCTCCAGCATACAAAACCCGCATGGTAGGAAGACCCCCTTCAAGTCTCCTGTCTCTGTATTAGTCTTTGTCTCTACCTTGTCTCTGTCCTCTCTCTCTCTTTTTTTAAAATTTTTGCTTCTTAGAATTTTTTAAGGGGAAGCATTTCACAGGGCCCTTTGGCCCCTCCTAGCTAGCCCTTTATCTTGTTAATAATCCCCTCTCCTCCTCCCAGAACAGCCCTTCTTCAAGACACAGACAGCTCCATGGCTCCTGTGATCTAGCCATTTTGCACGGCGCGCTTTTGCGCCGCGCGGTTTTCTAATTTTTGAGTTTTATTGAAATTTTTTGAATATTAGTTTTTCTTTTTTAGATTTATTTAAAAGTTTTTCTCTTCTTTTTCTCTGTTTCTTGTCTGTTTTTTTGCTGTTGTTGGTATTGTTTCCCTCTCTCTGCTTCCTTTTCTGCACACTCCTCGACCATCAGTTTGAACTTCCAAGTTTGGGAAGAAACCGACCATCCACCAGATGACTAGAAATCACTGCAGGACCACAAGATATATGGGGAAGCAGGAAAATACCTCTCCCACAAGGGAAACGTATAGCTCCTCTTCATCCACACACAGTTCAATGGAAATCATGGAAATGTCTGATAAAGAATTCAGAACATTCATAATGGCAAAGCTAACAGAGATGGAAGAGAAGAGAGACAAGGAACTGCTGAAGAGGAAGGAGAAAGGAGTTGAAGAGTTCCAGGAGGTGAGGAAATTCATGCAAGATCTAAAAGAGGAATTTCACACTTTACAAAAGAATCAGATGGAACTGTTAGAGATGAAGGCTATAATACAAGAAGTCAAAATCTCCCTTGAAAGTATTAAAAGCAGACTAGATCATACAGAAAATAGAATCTCTAATGTTGAAGAGAAAAATGGCTGGCCTAGAAAAATCCACCACGAAGACTGAGAAAATGGCCCAAAAATTTGAGAATAATATGCAAGAAGTACTAGATACAATTAAACGTCCAAACATCCAGATAATAGGCATTCCAGAGGATGAAGAGATTCATAAGGGCATTGATAATCTATTCCATGAAATCCTGCAAGAAAACTTTCCAAACCTGGAGAGGCACTCAAAGATTCAGTCCCACGAAATACAGAGGACCCCAAATAGAATCAACCCAAGAAGATCTTCTCCAAGACACATTATAGTCAGACTGACCAAAACCACAGACAAAGACAAGATACTAAGACTGGCAAGAGAAAAAAGGCAAGTTACCTACAAAGGATATCCCATCAGACTAACGGCAGACCTCTCATTGGAAACAATGAGAGCGAGGAGAGAATGGGAAAATATATTCAAAGTATTAAGGGAAAAGCAATTTCAGCTGAGAATTCTGTACCCAGCAAGGTTATCGTTCATTTGGGAAGAAAAGACACGAACTTTCCCAGATAAACAAAACCTGAAAGAATTTACCAGCACCAGACCAGATCTCCAAGAAGTTCTTAAGGGAGTGCTATGTCAGTAAAATTAAATGCAGACCCACAGAAATAAGAGTTCAAAAACTAAGAAAATGGGCAACTTAATTGTAGGGACAATGTTTGGAGATGAATATTATATCCCAGAATTCAATCTGGAAGATCGAACCTTAACAGAAGAAAGATTAAGTACATGAGACTGAACCGATGAAACAACATTCTGTGACTTGACTGAATTATTGCTGCTTTTCTCCTAAGCTTTGTTTTCCAGCTTTAAAGGATTTTTGTCCTGTCTTGAGCTGTTGATAGGTGCATGTACCTACTATTTGAACAGAATACTAACCTGTTTCTAGGCTTTAAGTTTCAAGGAAATATCATTACCAGTTCAAAACTACTCTTCTTGAAATTATCTGCTGAAAGTAGTTAGATTACTTATGATATTGTGTGGTCAACAAAATGTTGGGGAAAAAGTAATGGAAGACAATTGTATATAGCAGAGATAGTGTAATAAGAGAGTGGGAAAGGGCAGAGGGTCAAACATGGGGGAAAAACATATATATACGTATACATATGTATGAAAGTAGAAATGGAATATTATTGATAATAACATGCATGATTAAGCCACTATGCAGTTTATTCTAGATGGGAAACCACATTTAGTATGTTGTGATGATGCTCAGGGAATGAATGTTAAGTAATTAAAAAAAAAAAGTTGCAGGAGGAAAAAAAAAATGGTAAAACTGTTCGTATCAAAATTTTTTAAAAAAATGCATATTCGATGACTGCAGTAAGCTATATAGCCCCAGTTGGGTACTACTTTATAATAGGTTCATTCTACTCACTGAGGTTTATGCCTAAAGTCAGACTTGGGTTCATGTATAGGTATATATCAGCTGTGCTAGCTAGTGGATATATTTAGACTAATTAAGTTCATTAGCAAATCAATTATATGGGGGGGGGGAGGCATAGAAAGCAACCATGGATACCAGAGACAATGTGGGAAGAGGGTGGGACATGGCAGAGGGTGAGGGATAAGGAATCAAGGATGGCAAAACAAAAAACAAAGTATACAATACATAAAAATTGGAAAATTATTTGCTGAAAACATGTATGTTGATGTGCTTGATTGAGCCAATACACAATGTATTTTGGATGGAAAATTTATTTGTATGCTATAATGATGTATAGTGAATTAATGTAAAAAATAAATAAATTTAAAGAGAAAAAAAAAGCATGACTTGCCCCCCAAAAGAGTCTATTTTGTTAAATAAACTTTTAATAAAATAAATACTTCTAAATAATGAAATAAATCAATATGAAATAATAAAAATCAAAGTATAACTAAAAGTAAAATGAAGAATAATTAAGCTCAAACATTTCAAAGTAATAGAAAAGCATTAAATGTCTAATGAAGGAAGAATAAACACTAAATACACCAAAAAGTAAAAGGGAAATGAGGCAACGATACACATGCCAAAAAGAAGTCCTTGGTGTCACCTTTATGCAGGTGGCATGAGGTGGTGCAGACACCAGCAGGCCTGCCTTGGGCCAAGTTGCTAGTGACGGGTCTCAGAAATAGAAAACTGGCCTCTAGCCTCTGCTTCAGTTACAGAAGAGTCAACACCCGTCCTTTCTGGGTTCACAGCGGTTGTGTGGGAGGATACCTCTTACTACTGAGTTCTGGCTTAGTCATCTCCTCCCACCCATAAGTCAAGCAAAAGAACACCTCTTCTATCTCCTTAGACCCAGCCTTTCGATTACATTTTAGCTAAGAAAGAACAAGTGTTTGCAAGTCCCTTAAGGGCAATACTTTTGTGTTTTGACCAAATTTAATTCAGCCCTATCTAAAAAAGATCCTTTCTAATCATATTATAAATTGTTTTAAAGTAATTTAAGCTATTGTTTAATTTGTCATATACATTAAATATAACACAAGTTATACATTTCTGAGCAATTAAAATCTAAAAAGAGATACTGTGAGTCAACCGAAACACAAATTAATCTTACATTGACGATTTAGAAGGCCATTGAGAAGTGTTCGATGACATCAAGTTTTTAATACTTCTACCACTATGTTTTACAAAAGATATCTTTGTTGTTTTTTTTTTTTTTACATTCAATCCCTTAATATCATTAGAACATACAAAACGAGTTTTCCCAGCATGAATACACTGTATATTAGTCCAAAGATACTACCATACACATTGCCATTAACTGGTAATTTTCCACTGATGTGTCCACCGCTATTCAGAATATACCACAAGAAAGTAGTAGTAAGTGACACAGACTTAGGCAGCAAATGTCTTCCCTTCTCTTTCTACCCATCTATAAACAAAATGCTCCTTGCTCATCTGAATAATAACTGAGAGAAATGAGTCAAAAAATCAACATGGGGAGTAAACTACAATAATGGGCTTTCTAATGAATTTTGGACAGCCATCTCGGTCTCAAAGGCCAAATTTAGGACAATCATGCATGTTAAGCATTACATCGAGATTCACTTATGCTTTCAACTATTAAACTACAATGGGGCAAATATTTACAAATTATAACTTAAAATTTTATTTTTCAACTAATATTTCTTTTCTTTTTATTTTTTTTTTAATTGTTGGAAGGGTCATGCACTCACCAGAGAGAAAGGGAAAAGGCACCCTCCAATGAGGCATAGCCATGCCCAATTCTTCTCTATTTCTCCATCTTGTGACCGTTCTGAGCACACACTCACACACACCTGGCATGTTCGTCAAGCTGCCAGGGCCAGGACTCAAACCATGGTCAGTCATGTGGGTTCCAGCTCCCTTAACCATTAGGCTACAGGGCAAACCCATGTTTCATTTTAGTACTTCTACTTTTTAGGGTAACATTCAATATTACTAATAGTACGGTAATCACTAAAAACTTGGAAGCTAGGATTTTTCTACATAACCATTCTCAGCTTACTCTTTCTTCTTTAACATGTCTAAACTTGTACACAACCAACACATAATCTTGATGAAACTGTGCTACCCTTACTGTCAGTGCTTACTCTGCAGGTATTCCTCACTGAAATCACACATTGCAGAGTAAAACTAAGACTCCAAAACTTACTTCTCTAGTCCTCAGTAAAAATAGGAACAAGATAAAATAAAAGATAATGTGTTATTTTCAAAAAACAATTTCATGAACTGCCTATAATTATTAAATAAGTGTTTTTAATTCACATTAAAATATCTAAAATGGCCAAGATTTTGAAAAAAAAAAAAAAGCCCAAATATTACATGACTACTCCTCCTAAACATCATATATATCATATTCAAAATATACTGGCATTTTAAAAAGAAAAAGAAAGCCATTTTATGAATTCTTTCTGAACCACTTTCCTGCAGTTTACCTAAGAGCAGCTATGCATTTAATCCAAGTAGCCTGAGGACTCAGTATTCCAGTGTACTAAGACATGTCTGAACTCATCTGGTTTCATTTCAAGCAATGTTTTCTGTGAGATTCATAAGTTCAATTAATATTATCAAAATGATAAAGTCATCTAAATGTTACAACACCCAGGTGACAAAATTTTAAAAGACTGTTTAGCATTTTAACGATAAATTTGAGTACCAGATCACCGTTACAGTGGTGCATTTCTGCTACCAAACCAGGACGAAATTAGTTTTGAAGTGACTAATTTCTGGATGCTCATACATCTGCAGATTATTATCAGATGTACTAAGCTGATAGTTGTGTGTGTGTTTCAGATTCAAGTGATCAACGAGAAGGAACTGAAAGAGGAAAAGCCTCTATCTGATCTTTACCAACTCTGACTATAACTTGTGGTTTATCAACAGTTCTATTAAAAACAATTTTTTAATAAAGTACCGCTTCTTGTGATGATAAAAATATGCAGGTTTTCAAAGTCCTTTACATTACTTTTTTTTAAAAAAAAAAATCTTCAGTAGGTAAAGAATAGTCTCTTACTAATTTCACTTTACTATCAAAACATAACATAGTAATAATCACTGAACATCATTCATGCAAAAAACAACTTCCCAAAGTGTGCAAGAGATTCAAAGAGGCACCTGTCCTCAAAAGCCTAAAATCCAGTGGAGAGCACGAAGCAGACAACAAGGACCTAGTTCAAGAGAGAATAACTGCCACAAGACAGATGCCAAAAGGGCAGTAACCAGCAGCTTCTTTTCATATTTTCCACTTCTCTAGCTTCCCTTTCAGAAAGTTCTCCTTTTTTGTATTATTACACTTTTAAAGTAGAAATAGATGTGATGACAATTATTAAACTGTCAACACCCCATAAAATGTCCATTTCTTCTCTTTAAATCATCCCAGTACCTTTTTTTTTTTGAGAGAGAAAGAGAGAGAGAGACTTTTGCTAAACAGCACATGCACTCACCAAAGAGAGAGAGTCAGAGAGACAAAAAGTGAGAAATCACCCCCTGGGGGAATGGCCACGCTGCAATCCTTCTTCTCCAATCTCCTCTCAGGATTTTGGGCACACACAACACATGTGCCCGGCGTGAGTTTGAAGCCACCAGATCTGAGACTCAAACAGTGGTCGACTACGTGGGAGTTCAGCAACATAACCATTATGCCATCTGCTGATTCCCAGCCCAGTACTTTAATCAGGTCTTCAATCAACATTCGCCGAGCAGATATGACAGGTCAGACACTGCATTAGGCTATGAGTAAACAAAACTAAAGGCTGTGCTGTAGCAGGAAGCCTTGATCTTCAACAGATGTAAATATTTATAGAAAAAGCAATATATTCTTTACTCTTAATTATTCACAATAGATGTTTATTTATTTCTTCCATGAGACAGACACCCCCAAATGGGTTTTTATGCCTCAATCTATCCCTGGCTTCAGTCAATCAGAATCAAACATGTATCCACCATGTACAGGGAGACCTCAGGATGTGAATCCAGGACTTTTCCACGTGGGACCTGCATCACAGAGCATTACGTTACCCCTGTGCCCCCTGGCTGGCCCATTCAGTCAAGATTTGGGATACAAAGTAAAGCTCCGATTCACTTTAGAAAAAGATGACCACCTGATTCCCAGCTGAGGCTGACAAGATATCTAATTCCCGCTCCCTTCATTCACACCCAGCCATAGCGGGGCCTCCCCACTCCTCGACTGTCTCCCAAACCCCCCCAACACGGAGCTGAGTTATGGTCCCTCCCCAAACGTCAGCGTGGTCTGCCCTACAACCTCTACCATAAACTTCGCTACTCTAAGACAATCATTGAATTGGGACCAGCAGTTAGCGTAATGGCTATGTTGCTGGACTCCCATGTAGTCGACCGCGGTTCGTGTCCTGGACCCAGTGGCTTAAAACTCACGCCAGGTGCGTGGGCATGCGTGCCCAAGATCCAGAGAGAAGAATGGAGGAGAAGGGATTGCGGTGTGGCCATCCCCCCTGGGGGGTGATTTCTTGCTTTCTGTCTCTCTGTCTCTCTCTCTGTCTGGTGAGCGTACACGCCCTATAGCAAAAACCTCTCCAAAAAAAAAAAAAAAAAAAAAAAAAGATGATCATTGAATTGAAAATGGCATTCCCCTTAACTACTTTTCACCTGTGCCTGACGCATAATTGTCACTCAGAAACGTTACCAAGTGAAGGAATGAACACTTCCATAGTGGTTAGGCCCTTCTTCCCATGGTCTTCTGGTGTAGGTTAAGAATTAATATCACAACAACTCTGGGCAAGTCTACAATTAATCAGTGATTTTTCTATAATGGGTGGCTTTCATAAATGGATGCAAAAGATTTCACACTAATTAGGAACAAGATGATTTTTTTTTAAGGTAAGCAAAGCAGAATGGTTAAGAGCCCAAACTCTAAAATCTTGAAACAGGTTCAAATCCCAGTCCTACCTCTTAAAGCCGTATGACTTAGACAAGAAGTTCAACCTTTCGGAGCTTCCATTTACTTATCTTTATGAAAAGTATTAACAGTCCCTCCCTCCTGTAACTGTAGTGAAGACACATAAGACAGACAACTTCTTGGCACATGTCCCAACATATTAAAAAGACTATAAATACTTTTTATTACTCTTTCTGTAAAACATCTAATGGAAGCCTAATTAGAGAAAATAAATTGATAAACAAGGCTTTGTAACCATATTATAGCTTTATTCAATTAACTGAGAACTTTAAACAAAGTGTTAATGAAATTCACTGAACAAATACTCTGACTAAATATACCTACACGCTCATAAAACGTGTTAATCACAAATTACAGAGTGTTCATATAGATAAAGATGATAAAACCTAACTAGAATGTCAAGGGACATTTGAGGGCTAGTCCCATAGCATGGTGGTTAAGCCCTGTGCAGAGGGAGCTAGGTCTCGCATGACTGATCACAGTTCAAATCCCAGCCCCAGCAGTATAAAAATCATGCCAGGCATGGGTGTGGGTGTTCCCAAAATCCTAATAGGATGAAGAAATGAAGGAAAAAGGATTGCAGTGGGACCTGTTCTATGGTGGTGGTGTGGGGGGTTTCTCTGTCTCATGGGCACACACATGCTCACATGCCCTGTGGCAATTAAAAATAAAGGTACGTTTGATCCTTAGTTCAGAGATCTCTCCCCTAGAGCAAACTGCATCTTTTAATATAACATACGTGTATAAGGCTTTAAAATTAAAATTTTCCCTTGAGGACTGTCAGTTGTTCACACCTCACTGTGGATTTCCGTAATCAGACAAACGCTGTAATACCCACCTACTTAAAGAATGTATATTTGGGGAACCAGCAGTTAGCGTAATGGCTATGTCGCTGGACTCTCACGTAGTCGACCGCGGTTCGCGTCTCGGAACCGGTGGCTTACAACTCACGCCAGGCGCGTGTGCGTGCGTGCCCAGGATCCCGAGAGGAGAATGGAGGAGAAGGGATTGCGGCGTGACCATCCCCCCTGGGGGGGATTTCTCGCTTTCTGTCTCTATGTCTCTCTCTGTCTGTCTGGCGAGCGCACGCGCCCTATAGTGAAAAACCTCTCCAAAAAATAAAAAATAAAAATAAAAAATAAAGAATGTATATTTGAAAAGAGGTGAGAAGGGGACAGCTTTACAACAAGGGTGCTTGGGACAAAGCGGCCCTGGATAATAGCCATCTGCGGTCACAAGGTAGCAAGATGACAGGGGCCTGCAGGTGGGACAGGGCCCCAGGAGTCGGTAGAGGCACGGAGGCGATTTGTCCTCTCGGGGGCTGTACTATTGAATAGACGCGCTTTAGGAAGCATCAAGATTATTCTACTGTTCTCTAAGGCAATGTCCTAAGTATGATTCACTACCACAACTTCCTAAACGAGTACCTCTAAAAAGTCCATTTATGGACCAGCTGCAAAGGCACAGGGGAATAAAACGCTGCAAAACTGGACCCATATGGGAAGGTCCCAGGTTCACAACCTGAGTGCAAGTCCTGGAGTCTCTGCACGCTGGGTGTGCACGTGCCCCGGGTCCGGCTGCTGGAGGTGGAGAAGACCTTGGTGTGAAGACCTGTTGAGGGTGCCTGCTCGTGTGTGCGTTTCTCTTTCATTGTCTCTCTCTCTCTCTCTCCCCCCTCCGTTCCTCCCTTTGGAAGAAATAAATGTTAACTCCATTAGACAGACAGTCATTCAGGGTTATCTTGAAATTTCCCCACCAAACCAATGACTGACTTATCACAGAAATCACAGAGCTGTGAACCATGACATTCCTTTCTATACGTAAAATTAAATGACTACCTGAAACGAATCAACTTATTCTTAATTTGTATAAACTAAGGATGCTATGGTATCTTGGGAGCTTCTGAAAGCTATCTTTACTCCTTTCTACCTCAAGTAAAAAACATTTTAAAAATTTATCTTAGCTGCCAAAATGCTCCTTTCACATATATCTAAGAGTTAAGTGGACGCCCACTTCAAGCACCCCCAAAATGCTTGATGCTAATATAGCATATGCACTTTTAAACACATACTGTGAAAGGCCCATTATTGTCCTCTAACTCATATATCAGAAATAAAAATTAGGAGGGGGGTGATATTATTTGGGCCGAAGAAAAACCTCCAAATGAGACAAGATTAGCAAAAGTACATCAGGAAAATATCACCCTAAAGGAAAACAAAGTCCCAAGAAAAAGCCTCAGCAAACTTGCCCCACCACGGCAGCTCAGTGGTGGCCAAACAGCAGCCCAAGAGCGCTAGAGGCTGAGAGGCCGTGACGGCCCCGCCTCTCACAAGCACTGGAGGGAGACATTAGAAGCCAGCCGGTCACCTTGGACCGGCTAACGCAGCAAAAGGAAAGAACACGTGAGCAAGTGAAAGTACCAACTGAGATAAGGCATAATCACAGTGTTAAAACACAAACTCTGCAACATACCTATCAAAGTAATTACCAACTTCCCCCCCACCCAGTAGGCACATGCACTTACCAGAGAGGGACAGAGAGAGGGAGAGGAGGGACAAGCACCCCCATGTCATACACAATCTCCTCCATTTCTCCATCTTGTTGGGATGTGGGGCACACTAGCACACACGCCCAGTGAATTTTTCTAGCCCCCAAGGCTGGGATTCAAAGCAAGCAGTCACCTACGTGGGATCTACCCCTTCAATCAGCAGGCCGCGGGCCGGCCCACTAACAAACACTGAACAGTGAAATTGGATTTGCTTGATGAAAGTGTAGTGCCCCAAGCCAAATGTAGAAGTACAGATATTCTTAACTATGTTTGACATAAAGAATTAATTTTATGGAACACGCTATACTCCTGTTTTAAAAAAAAATGAATTCCTGGGACCAGCGGGTAGCAAATAGTTATGTCACTGGACTCTCATGTAGTCGACCACAGTTCAAGTCTCAGATCCAGTGATTTAAAACTGACCCGGGTGGGAACCAGCAGTTAGTGTAATGGCTGTGTCGCTGGACTCCCACGTAGTCGACCGCGGTTCGCGTCCCGGACCCGGTGGCTTAAAAAACTCACGCCGGGCGCGTGTGTGTGCGTGCCCAAGATCCCAAGAGGAGAATGGAGGAGAAGGGATTGTGGCGTGACCATCCCCCCTGGGGGGTGATTTCTCGCTTTCTGTCTCTATGTCTCTCTCTGTCTGTCTGGCGAGCGCACACGCCCTATAGTGAAAACCTCTCAAAAAAAAAAAAATTCTTAAAACTGACCCAGGTACATGTGTGTGTGCCCAAAATCCTGAGAGGAGGCTGGAGGAGAGAGGATTTTGGGATGGTCTTCCCCACAGAGGAGGGGTGATTTCTCACTTTCTGTCTCTCTGTCTCTGTCTCTCCAGCATGAGCACACATACCCTCTAGTAAAAATCTCTCTTAAAAAAAATAATAGGGACCAGCAGTTGGTGTAATGGCTATGTCACTGAACTCCCACGTAGTCGACCACGGTTCGAGTCCCGGACCTGGCGGCTTAAATTCACACCAGGCGTGTGTGTGTGCATGCCCAAGATCATGAGAGGACAATGGAGGAGAAGGGATTGCGTTGTGGCCATCCCCACTGGGAGGTGATTTCTCACTTTCTGGTTCTCTGTCTTCTTTCTGGCTAGCACACATGCCCTACAGGGAAAAAAGAAAAAAACTCCCCAAAAAAGAAAAAAGAAAAAGAATCCCCAGTGCCTCACACAGCTTCCACTCCAGCATTTCCTTCAGAGATGAAACAGTCCATCCTGTACTCATGTAGTCACTCTGTGATGAAAGGTGACAGGGTGCGGAGGACAACTGCTGCTGGAGCCTGACTGTCCTGAACACTTTTTTCTTTTTTAATTTTTTTAGAGAGAGATTTTTGTTATGGGGCACATGCACTCACTGGACAGACAGAGACAGAAAGACAGAAAGTGAGATATCCCCCCAGCGGATAGCCATGCCACAATTCCTTCGGGTCCAGTCTCCTCTCGGGATCTTGGACACGCACACACCCAGCATGAGTTTCAGGTCACCAGGTCTGGGACTCGAACTGCGGTCAACTACATAGGAGTCCAGTGACATAACCACTACACCATCCACTGGTCCTGCCCTGGACACGTTTCTATAGCCTTCTATGCTTCTGTGTCTCCATGCACAAGCTGGACACACATACTTGCTGTCTCATAAGGTTTGCGTGAGGCTTAACCATACGTGAACGACACGCAAAGCTGAGCCTGAACAGAGTAAGTACCGCACATCTGCTGCTGCTGCTCCTGCTGCTGTTCCGGGGAACTGTCAGCAAAATATGAGAAACCTAGGCAGTGGCCTGGAAGAGAAACACTGAGAGGAGGCATTTCTAACCTTTTATTGACGAAGGGCTACTTTTTATTTCCCTGAGTCCTGAGTGGCTGGAGGGAAGGAGGAGACAGAATGGAAGCAATAATCCAGCCAGTAGGCGTAAGGAGAGGCCAGCTCCACCGGCTGCACTTCTCTGCCTGCTGGGAAGCAGAGGAGTGACAACAGCAATTAGCTTGGAGACCTACCAGGAAGAGCATTAAGATCTAGATTTTGGCACTTCACCCTTAGACCGTTGATGCAGAAGCGACCGTGATGTCCTGTCAGGAAAACCTCCAGATGCCACACCAGTGTGGTAGACACCAGCAGACCCAGCTGTGCTACACACAGAGGACACCAGAGCAGCACCAACCCCTCTGACATGGTGCATGAATGCGTGGGGCCCTCCCCATGAAATGAAGCTATTTTCTCAACCGTCCTAAAGTGTACTGTTTCCAACAAAACAAAAACAAACAAAACATGTAACGCTTAAATCAGGTTAAAACAGCATCAGATCAGATAAAGATTACAATCTTACCAGCGCTAGCTACATCAGGTTACATTTTAACAATGAATACATTTTAAACCACTAACTGAAACTCAGTTAACAATAACTTGTCTCTGTATATAATGTAAATTATCCAGAATAAATGATAGCATTTAAAGCTTCTCTATTAAAAAATGAATAAGAGAAACATGCCAAATACTATGAGGTAATATCACCAATCTTGGTATAAACCAATGTTACCCTATGTCATCAAAAAATAAACCAATATTCTGAAAAATCTTTCACACAAGATAAAAGAATTAACTTCTTACCTGTGCTGTATCAACCTCTCATCCTGGTTCTACCTACAAAGAGTACTTGCTTTATTTCCTTTTGTTTTTCTTTCCTTTTTTTAGGTTTCTGCCTAAAAACACGTGCTCACCAGAGAGAAACAAAGCAAGACAGAGGGAAAGTGATAAATCATCCCCCGGGAGGGTGGTGGCCAATAGCCATGCACTATTCCTTCTCCAGCTGTCTCCTCTGGATTTTGGTCACGCATGCACATGCCTGGGTGATTTTCTCAAGCCACTATGTCCAGGACTCAAATCACCCTAGGCCGTGTGGGATTCCAGTGTCTTCACCACCACGCCACCTGCTGGCCCCCACGGGTATTTTCATTCACATCTATTTCTTGCCAACTGTCATTCATTTCCCAGCATTTATTTCTTGACAATTGTTTATTAATTAAATCATCACAACAGTCTTGCCACCCACTCCTTCACCTCTATCCAACCAGTGATTATTTCAGGAACGGTCAGGCCATGCCAACGTGGGCCACTAGGAACCAAGGAGAAGTTTCGTGGGAGATTTAAGAAAAGAAACTTCCTGTTTCCAAAGAGAGTCATCAAAAGCTATTGTCTATCACCCTCATACTTATTCATATATAAGCAAAAAAAATCCTACTTTAAACAAGCTGATGTGCATAACAGTCTTATTAAAACAAGTTATGGACAGTTATGAAATATTCCAATAACTTAAAATTATTTTTATACTTTTATCTTTAATACTTTTCAATAGAGCAGGAAATTGATGAAAACATTACAGAAATATCAACCTCTCAACATAAAATTTTAGTAGCCCTCTTAAAGCAAGATAGCATTACTTCTCAGGAAACAAACAACAAAATTAGGACTCATTAGACTCAAAAATATTAGTCATGGGCATACTACTTAAGTCACAGAAGAAAGGTTAATGGTTTTGACATGATTGAGTTTAACTTTTAAAAAAAAATATCTTTAGAATTTGCTGGCAATTAGTCATATAAAATGGATTAACCACAACCTATACAAGAGTCAAAATTGTTTACTTTAACCATTTATTTCATTTCCAACTTTACCAGACTGGGTAAGCTGTTAAGAAAAAAAAAAAAAAAAAAAGCAGCAGCTATTTCTAAAAAGCAGTGCCTTCAACAATAACAACAGCAAAAAGATTATAAAAGGAGGACAGAGGTCGAAGATTCAAACTGGAATAACGAGTTCATGAAGTGTGGGAGAGGGCAAAGGAGGAAGGAGGGCGTCAGCCACTGGAAGGCTCCACAGAAAGGTCACGCTCGCTGACACACAGATCGGGTGTTACATAAGACAGATCGATCCTTCTAGCACGATCACTTTACCATGCCTTTGAAAAGATACTGAATTCAGGTTTTCCAAATGAATTTAGCCTGTTTTACAAACACATTAGGGTGAGCATTATTCACACAGCTTAGGTAATTTTATAGGAGGGCTACTTCAAGATGAACTCAGACCATAAATACATGAGAGCACTACTTCAATGGGAGCTGATAAAATGATGTATTAATATCCCCTCTGCTAAGTGGACTTGGCGTGACCTGGAAAGACTGCAAATAGACAAACTTCAGTTCACACAGAGAACAAACCACCACCTCTTTAATAGGAAGCAGCTCCCTAGGACCCAGAATGACTTCTTGCCTGTGGATAAACCTGAGGTTAGAATAGTAGGTGGGGCCTGAGGAAGCCAGGAGTGGGTGTGACCTCCTACCTAAAATTAGCCATGCCCATTTCACCACAGCGGGGTTAGGCTCCTCTATTTTAAGGTGTGCAGCTCCAAATTGCCTCAGAGTATGTCATTGCTAGCTAGTTTCTGGAGCCCAGAGTTCCAGCCGACCTTCAACTACAACTCTCGTCCGGTTGCCTTCTCTCCACAAAACCCCACACTTAATCATCCTGCTATCCGGGGTCCAAGTACACCAGGTGATCTAAGTACACTGGAGATACTCCTGAAGACACACCATGCAAGCACACTCATCAAGGAAATAAGCAAGAAGAAATATTCCTTATTATTTTCTGCTACCTCCGTCCCCCACCCCAACACACATGCGCATGTAACAATACGACCAAAGTGAGAAAAAAAGCTGACAAAAATCAGAGACTAATGTGTTCTCATCGTTTCAGGAAATCGTACAGAGCTGATAACTGAAACTCTTCCAGGTAATGTGACACTATTGTTTCCTTCCTTCTGAAGCCGTGCTACTGGCATCAAGCCAACGGAAGGGGCTACCCAGTCGGCACTCAGCACTCCGGAAACATTCAAAGGGAATTGGTGTAGCTCTCGCTGGTCCTGGCAGGAAAACGTGCACCCTTTTTTTTTGTTGTTGTTGTTGTTTTAAATATAATAATAAAAAAGGCTAACATTTTAAACACAAATTAAAGAAAATAAAAAGACATGTCTTTCTACCCAAACTAAAAACCTGGTAAAATTGAGGGATGAGCAACACACACAGCTGAAATTCAAGCTGCCCAGATAACAGTCCTGATTTCTGCAACCTTGGGGCAAAGACCTGGCACCTTTATTGCCAGTAATATGAGACCCTTTAAGCAGAGAACACACTTAGTACTATTATTTTCCTGATATTATCATGGGCCAGCAGCTCATAATATTACACTTGCTTTGACAGATTCAATCAATAATTTTAAGAATTAACAGATCACAACACACATACCTTCTTTTTCAGAGGCATGGCATTTCACTTTCAATACCAAGTCAAATGTTCTCTCTGGATTTTCCCTAAAAGAAAAAGAACTTTGTCAGGTTGATTTCTTATGACCAAGCTGCAACTCTGTAAAGCTTGTATTTTCTTTATTTTAAAGCTAATCTTCTGATCTCAATCTATTCTATGTAACCATATGAATACAGAAATAGCAGAAATCGTGTTTTCTCACCACTTAGCAGCTGAAGAGAACTGAGTCTTAGGAGTTCTAGAACTTGGGCCAAGCATTTAAACTTTGAGATTGTTTTCTCACCTATAAGTGTTCTGTCCACTTTATAGAGGAATTATCAGTTAAAGAATATACATGCAAGTATTTTATAAAGAGCTGTACTAACACAAAGCATTGCTTTTATTTTACTGAGTCAAAAATGGGAAAGCCAGTGTGTCCCTAAAAGTCTTTACACCCTGTGAACAAGCTTATGAAGGCTCCAGGCTTTCTTCAAGAACTTGCAAAGTTATTGTAAATGAAGGGCAACTGGGTCCAGTCCCATGTTCCAGATCTCCTAACATTTACAATGTGGCATGAACGTGAAAGGCGCATCTACTTCTCTCCTAATATATGTCCTGAAGTTTATTTAGCACCTTTAAACTAGCTAACTATTTGTAGACTCTAGTGCTAACAGAGACCTGTTTCATATTCATTGTCTGTGGAGAAATTGGATCTAGGCCTCCATACTAGACTTTCCCACCAGGAAGAGTTAAAGTGACTTTGCGCCATGCAACAGTTATTAACTTTTTTGTTGTTGTTTTTACCAACTTCTCATACACATTTCACCTATTTGTTGGTCAAATTCCAAAAAGCGAACTGAAATCGATTGAAACACTTCTTGTTCACAAAATAGTTGCTTCACCTTTTTCCCTGAGAAGATTCAAGATGAAGCCAAGTCTGACACCACAATGTCCAAAGTGTCAATACGTACCTTTCAGTTCCTCCTGCCAACAAGACCTGTGTTCTGTGTACTGGCTGGAACATGCAATTTCTTTCAAGAAACTGGGACTCGCTCTAAACTATCAATAAGCATTTTTTTCTAATTGTTACATGAATCTAGAAGTCTTGGTAGTGACACGCCATATAAATGAATCTGCAAATACTCATCTCCTCGGCCCCACTATTAACTTCTTTAATGGGCATGATAATCTGGACTCAGGTGTCTTCCTCCCTCATAATACGATTAATGCCAAAGGTATATTTGACTCATTTATCTTGCCCACCATGACATCACACAGTAAAGAAAATCCTTCTGAGAGACCTCATTGTCAATTTTCCTAGTAGTCTTCAGGGACCCTCTTAAGCGTAAAAGTTAAAGACTGATTCAGTGGCACATTTGTGGAATGTAGAAGGCCTTTCAGTGTCATTATTTTAAACTTTGGGGGAAGGTGTCAGAGAGGAGTTGGTGGGGTGAAGGAAGGAAGAAGGAATTCTTTTCAGAGTAAGTTTCAGGAGAAAAACACACACTCATCTCTCTAACATACTTACAAACAAAATCACCACCACCGTTATACAAATTGCTTTTTACCTAAAATAGCCATGGGTGTGCAGGCTTCAACACACACACACACACACACACACAAATACTGTCTAATTGTGTACCATTTTGCAAGCACGGTGCATGCACACGGTGCCTCATAAACAAACAGCAGGATCAGTTTAATTTCCTAAGAAGAAGACATTCAAAACAAAACTGATAATACACTTAAGAAAGAAACGGTTATCTAATTGCTAGGAGAGCACTTCAAATAACAACCGCTTAACCTCAGCGCAGCCTCCCTCCTCCCTCCTCCCGGGTCCCCCCACGCAGACACACAGACACAGACGGACGCACAGACTCGGGCGGGTCCCGTCTGACACACTGGGAGGGCGGAGAGCCACCGCGGCGGCTGCAGGGCGCCCGGCCTCCCCCGGCCCCGGGTGCGGGCGTCGCCGGCCCAGCCCGCGGCTCCGGGAGGGGCGCGCGACCCCGGCCAGGCTTTGCGGCCTAGCGCCGTGGGCCGCCCGCGGGGCTCGGGGCCGGGCCGGGCCGCACCCCCGTCCGCCTGGCCAGCGTGGGCCGGCGGGGCTGGGGCCGGGGACCGGGGGCCGGCGGCGGGCGGGCGGGGACGCGGCCGGGAGGGGCCCACTCACTTGGTCCTGCAGTCCATAGTGACATGTCGCTGCGCGGCCGTCCGAGCCGCCCCCGCGCCGGCCTCGAGCCCCCGGCCCGCCGCGCAGGCTGGCCGTCCCGCCGGGAGGAGCTGCTCACAGCGGCGGCGGCGGCGGGCCCATGTCGGAGCCCCCGGCGCTCCCCGCCTCCCGCCGCACCCCCAGAGCCTTCTGTGACAGCAGCAGCGGCGCGGCCGCCACCCCCGTCTCCGCCGCCCCCGCCCCCGCCGCCGCCACCAGCGCCGGGGCCTCTCAGTTCCTGCGCCGGCCGCCCGCAGCGGCTCCTTCACCTTCTGCAAACCAGGAAGTCGCCGGGAGGGGGAAGGGGCGCGCGGGGACGCGCCCGGCGGCTTCACCTGGGCCGCGCGGCCAGCCGGCCGGAGCCTGCGAAGGACACCCGGGCGGGGCCCGGCGGCCGCGGGCGAGGGGACGCAGGTGCCTGCCCGGGTGGCCCGCGCACGCTCTGCTCCGAGCCAGAAGGACAAGGTGCCCCGGTGTCCCCGTTCTCGACCGTCCGCCTCCTCTCTGGGTCCAGCCCAGGCTCCAGGGCGCCAGGACGACCTCCCCCAAACAGCCAAGTACCTGGCCAAGCACCTCTACCGGCAGTGTCCCCATCACTGCGCACGGAACCGGGTTGGGTTGCTTTGGGACTGCAGACTCGGAGCTCACGCGGATGCTCCTGGCTCCTGCCGCACTCCAGCTGTGGCCTGCTTGCTGCTCGCTCAAATTCCCAGCCGCCCCCTCCGGATCCAGGAATGTTCACACATGTGCACCTGCTAAATAGCCCTGGCAAGGAGCAGAGCGAAAGTGCTCCGATTGCCCGCACATATGGGAGACAGACGCCCCTACACCACCAGCTGCAGCAAGCCAGACTAACTTTTGGGCTCATTCACGTCGGGGCAAGCCTGGCAGGCTGGCAGTCTAGGGGCGCTCGCAGGGAGCACCGCTGGAGGGGGTGGGAGGAGCCGTCCACGGAGCACCACGGCACGTGTGAAGCCTCAAGTGCATCTCCTCGGTTAGTACTTGCTGCAACTGTGTGACAGATACTTTCACCGGATTTTACAGATGAAGAAACTGAGGCCAAGCTACACCAGTCTGTGACGACAAAGATGACAAAGCTGAAACTCAGCCCAGGTCTGTGTAATGCTTACTCATTTCTTCTTGATTAACTTCTACTGCTCTCCCTGCTTCGCTGCCTCCTCTTTAAGATCTACTGAGAAGACATACAGGAACAGTCAAGCATGGACTTTGGAAAGCCTGCCAGGGCTGGGCTGTCACTCAGACACTTGAGCAGAAGGGCCTTCTGGAAACTAACATCACCACCCTTGAGCATGGCTGCAGTGGTTTTCATCCAAATGAGGGTCGCTTCTGACTTTATTCATGCAGAAGATAAGAGGATGAAAGGAAACCAAATGTGGTGAATGCACTGTGAGTCATGAAACATGAAAGTCAGACAAGGAGTCGTGGAAGTTTAACTTAGAATAAGAGAAACCGAAGTTAAACTAAATGACAACGATCTTAAACTTTCTTGCCCAAGTTGGGTGTTACTTGGTCACCCAAGATAGACGAGGGCCCTTCACAAGGTTCACAACAAATGCATATTATGAAAAAACTATCCAAGGACTTTCTAATTTTTTGACATCAAAATAAACTTATACTTTAATTCTACTTTTCCCATGAAGCTTTTGGTATATTCTTATATTAAATAAGATAAACTGCATAGCCATGGACCTATTAAAAACAAGACCAGGCAATAACAGAGACAAAACATTGCTTAGCATAATGTGTCGTAGCTCAGTTTGCAGAGAGGCACTTAATTCAATTTCTCAGTTCCTACATTTGCAAAATGGGAATTATGACTTGTATGTCATAGGAACAGTGTGCTGTTCAAGTTATTAAGTGCTACGGATGTGTGCACTTTTGAGAATTTATTATCTTTTGAGAAATTATTCTAAATTTCAGTTTCATCATGAGGCAAACTATACCGCATACATGTATTTCCCCACGTGAATCTTTTTCTACGTAAGAAGCTACCATAGTTCAAAGCCTTGACAAAAAAAATCTGCAAACTGAAAACCACTTCTGCTCCATGTGTTACTGAATTTCTCAAACTTCTTCTTTCACTATAATTAGTTGTTCTCCACAGAAAGGAGCCCCACCTGGGTGAGCTACATCAAGAAGTTTTAGTTTAGGGAGAGGAAATATTAAGATGATTGTTTTCTTCATTATTGTGGGGATTTATTCAAGTAACAGCCATACCTCTGCATGATATTAAAGTGTTGTTTGTTCAACTCACATTAAATATATGGGAGGAAATAATTCTTCATGCACAAAACAAATCTTTCTAAGCGAGTTTTTAGACTGACCACAATGAAAACATTTGTCTATTTTAATATTAGTGGAAAGATCAGTCCCAAGGGTAGAAATACAGATGGACACTATTGGCAGGCACAATTTGTTAACAACGACTAGGAAAAGAATTTAGTATCTGTTTATCTTGATGTTTATGGGAGGCAGTGGTATAATTTTAGTAACACTTCATACAGAACTTCCTATATGACAGATCGAGAAGTATGCCAATGACAGTTTTCAAACTGGTATCACGTCCTCCCAAGATCATAATTCAGCAGTAGTATTTGCTATTCAACCATTGATATTAACATTTCCAGGGGCTTCATAGCTAAAGAACATGGTCTATACCATTCACAAAGAATGTGGTCTATTAAGATGTTCATCTTTTAAAATATTTTGAGACGTTTTGTATAGGGACCAGCAATTGGTGTGATGGCTATGTTGCTGGACTCCCATGTAGTCAACCGTGGTTCGAGTCTAGGACCTGGTGGCTTAAATTCATGCCAGGCACGTGTGTGTGCGTGCCCAAGATCCTGAGAGGAGAATAGGAGAGAAGGGATTGTGGCATGCCATCCTCCCCGGGGGGGGGGGGGGGGGTGTGATTTCTCATTTATTGTCTTCCTGTCTCTCTCTTTCTGATAAGCACATATGCTCTATAGCAAAAACCTCTCAAAAAAAAAAAAAAAAAAAAAGGTTTGTATGGATTTGCAAAGAATATATATTCTACCACTCTTAGAACTGTGGTATTCTAAAAATCAGTCTTTGAGCCAGTATGGTGATTGTGTTGTTGACATCTTGCACTGAATTCGCATCTGCTTGACCCAATTCAATTCATGAAAAAGGTGAGTTAAAATATCCTAATATGGGCCAGACTTGTTGTCATTCTATACAGAAGAACTTTGAACTATCCTAGCGGCCAGCAATTGGCGTAATGGCTGTGTTGCTGGACTCTTATGTAGTCAACCACGGTTCAAGTACCGGACCTGGTGGCTTAAACTCATGCCGGGCGTATGTGTGTGTGTGCCCAAGATCCTGAGAGGAGAATAAAGGAGAAGGGATTGTGGTGTGGTCATCCTTCGTGGGGGGTGATTTCTCGCTTTCTTTCTCTCTGTCTCTCTGTCTTTCTGGTGAGCACACATGCCCTATAGCAAAAACCTCTAAAAAAAAATAAATAAAAAAGTCATAACATTATATTTAACCAGTTTAGTCTCATGTACTTTATCATCTGTTGTGGTTCGATCGTCCCAATTAAATTCTGGGATATAATATTCAACTCCAGACTCATCCCTACAATTAAGCTGGGCATTTTCTGAGTTTTTGAACTCTTATTTCTGTGTGTCTGTATTTAATTTTCCTAGTATAGCACTCCTTTGAGAACTTCTTGGAGATCTGGTCTAGTGTTGGTAAATTCTTTCAGGTTTTGTTTATCTGAGAATATTCTTGTCTTTCCTTCCCATATGAAGGATAATCTTGTCAGGTACAGTATTCTTGGCTGAAATTACTTTTCCCTTAACACTTTGAATATATATTCCCCATTCTTTCCTCGCTCACGTTGTTTCTGATGCGAGGTCTACTGTGAGCCTGATGGGATATCCTTTTGTAGGTAACTTGACGTTCCTCTCTTGCCAATCTTAGTATCTCGTCTTTGTGGTTTTGGTCAATCTGGCTATAATGTGTCTTGGAGAAGACCTTCTTGGGTTGATTCTAATTGGAGTACTTTGTATTTCTTGGGACTGGATCTTTGAATGCCTCTCTAGCTTTGGAAAGTTTTCTTCTAGGATTTCATGGAATAGATTATCAATGTCCTTATGAGTCTCTTCACCTTCTGGGATACCAATTATCTGGATGTTTGGACATTTGATGGTATCTAGTATTTCTCATATATTATTCTCATTTCTGGGGGCAGTTTTCTGTCTTTGTGGTGGATTTTTCTATGCCAGCGATTCTATCTTCTACATCTGAGATTCGATTTTCTGTAAGATCTAGTCTGCTTTTAAACTTTCAAGGGAGGTTTTGACGTCCTGTATCTTGCCATCATCTCTAACAGGTTTTGCCTTCATCTCTAACAGGTCCATTTGATTCTTTTTTTTATATAGTGTGTATTTCTGCTTTTAGATCTTGCAAGAATTTCCTCACCTCCTGGGACTTGTCACTCCTTTCTCCTGCCTCTTCTGCAGTTCATTCTGCAGTTCTTCTCTTCCATCTCTCTTAGCTTTGTCACTATGAATATTCTAAATTCTTTTTCTGACGTTTCCATGAGTTTCAGTGTACTGTTTGAGGATGAAGAGGAGTTATTCTTTTCCCTTGGAGGAGAGGTATACCTTGCTTTCCCATATTTCTTGTGACCCTGCAGTGATTTCTAGTCATCTGATGGATGGTGTGTTTCTTCTTAATTCTTGAAGTTCAGTATGAGCATTCATAGGCATGCAGGAGGTGATCTGCAATCTCTCTTCTGTTCCATTATCACTCTTTGTGCATCAAATTCAGTGGAAATAGAGGAATATTCTGACCCTAATTGTATTCAGAAGTTTGAGTCCTATTCAATTGGACTTTTCTAGACACTTCATGCATAGAGATAGAAATTAATCTGGAGGGAGAAGTCTCAGAAGATAATCTTCATTTTTAGTCAAGGAAACCAATATTTCACAGCTCAAGTTCGATATCCATCTCAGGATGGGCCTAGGGATGTACTTTTCCCACTAGAAATGAATCTGGGGAGAGAAGTCTCAGCGGAAAATGAAAATATCTGCATCTCCCCCTTGGTCTTTTCTCTAATTTTGATTTTTAATCTAATCCAGTCATTGTTAGTTCTTGTATCAAGTTTTGAGGCTATTTGCCAGTATTACAATTGCTGACAAGTTTAAATGATTTCTGCCATCTAACGTGCTTCCCAGTTTTTCCTTCTGACCTGTGTTGGTTTTATTTTTTCTTTCTCCATTATCTTCTTTGGGATGGATTATTTATTTATTTCAAAGAATTATTTAATTTTTATTTTTTATTTATTTAAATTTGGTACAGTGCATATGCACTCACCTGAGAGACACAAAGAGAGAGAAAGTGAGAATGTAAGCTGCCAAGTCCAGGACTCTAACTGCGGTTGCCCATGCGGGAGTCCAACGCCTTAATCAGCACACCACCTGCTGGTCTAAGACTGAGTGTTCATTATGCATCCATTTCTGCCCTTCCTTCCTCAGTCTTTTAGTTTGGAAGTTATATACTCTGTTTCTCTTCATTTTTAAGTTACCCTAAATTTTCAACAGGCAAATTCCACTGGTTAAACCTGGGGTTCACTGTATATTCACTTTCTCTCAAGCAATACAAGGACCTTTAAAACCTCCTTAGAAAATGCAATACATTGTAAATATTATGTTATAACTTCAGTGTTTGTTTAGATGTATTCAGAGCCTTAGCTTTTTATTTTTAAAAAAGATTATTTACTTAATTTTATTTATTATTTTTTTAATTTGCTATAGGGCCAGAACCTTAGCTTTTTCTATTATTATTATTTAATTTGGTATAGGGTATTTGCTCACCAGAGGGAGACAACAACAAAAAAGGAGACCGAGAGAAAAAGAGAGAAGGCTGCCAGGTCTGGGACTCAAACCACATGGTCGGCCATGGGGGAATCCAGTGCCTTAACCACTACACCACCTGCTGGCCTGAGAACCTTAGCTATTATGTTGCTTGTCTTTTTTATTTTCACCTGAGTTCTTCCATCTAGGATTGCTTCTTTTCCACCTAAAATAGGTGCCAGCACATTCTCTCATTGTTTCTCCAAGTGGGGAAATGTTTATTTCACCCTCATTTTTGAAAAATACTTTCACCAATAAAGAAGTCTAAGTTTCCATATTTTTATATTATGACACTACTATCTTCTAGCTTCCCTAGTTGTAATTCGACTTTGAAAATAATCTTAAGGGCCAGCAGATAGCATGAAGGTTAAGGTGCTAGAACCACATGGCCCACTGTGTGGTTAGAGTCTGTACTTGGAGGCTTGAAAATTATACTGGGCATGAGTGTGTGTGAGCCCAAAATCCCAAGGAGATGGGAGAAGGAACTGTGGTGTGGCCATTCTCCTTGGGTGGTGATTTCTCTTTCCCTGTCTCTCTCTGGCTGTAGTTAAGATTCCTCTTTCCATGTTTTCTTTTCTATTGTTTTACTATGCAGTATTAGGTGTAGTGGTTGTATGGGTGGATGTGTGTGTGTGTGTGTGTGTGTGTGTGTGTTTTGTATTTTATTTGAGAAAGAGCAATAGAACAACAGGTACTGCCAATGGGGTTTCACCATGCCACAATGCTCCCCCAGTCTCTAGCCATCTAGGGTCACAAGCAGTCACATGGTGTTCAGGTCAGCTCAGGATCCAGACTCAGGCCTCCTGTGTGGTACAGTGTGGTGTGGCACCTCCACCTGTGTCACCACAGCTGAGCCATCCAGGGGTTCTATTTTGTTTATTTATTTATCTTTAGGCTTTTGCCATAAAGTATGTGCACTCACTAGAGAAAGAGAGAGAGGGGAGGAAAGTGAGAAATTAAAAAGTGGGATGGCATGCAGCAATCTCTTCCCTTCCATTCTCCTCTCAGAAGTTCGGGCACACATGCACACACACTCAGTGTGATTCTCTAGCCACCAGGTCCAGGTCTCAAACCATGGTCAGCTATGTAAGTCCAACGCCTTACCCATAGCACCACCTGCTGGCCTCAAGTCTTCATTTTTAATCTTTTGTACTTGGTTGCTTTATTTTTCTTAACTCTGGATTGGTAACTTTCATCACTCCTGGAAAATTCTGAACTCCTTTATTTTCCTTTCTGCTGGAACTCCAATTATACTCATATTCTCATTGTACCCCCCATATCTTTTAATATCTCCTTCATAACATCTTTCTCTTTACTTCTCTGGGCTGAATTCTTGATAACTTCACAAAAATCATCTTGTTCATTAAGTCTTTGTTCATCTTTGCCTCAACTGCTACTAAAGACATCCACTTAGCCTTCAATTTATAATATTTTTATTTCTAAAGTTATGTTTGGTTATATTTTAAATCTGCTTTCTCTTAATTCATATTTTAAGCCTCTCCTTACTGTCTTAAAATATATTGAACATATATACTTTAAATTCCCTTTTTGGAAATTCCAGTGTCTGAAGCATTTGTGGGTCTGATTCTGTTATCTGATTATTTTCCTGCTGGCTCTTACTTGGGATTCCTTGTTTTCCTCTGTCTGGTGATTTCCTTTTGTATTATCGGATCCTGGGGACTTTACATGCAGAACGTTAGTGATGTGTAAATGAAGATGAGCGCTCTGGAGGGTATTCATTTACTGCTGCTTGACACTGGGTTGGGATGGGGTGGGGGGTGTCGCTAGCAATTCAGGAGCATTTCATACTAAATTCTCAGCTTGAAATTTTTCAGATCATCTTTCAGCATTTCAATAGCTATGAATCCACCACATTTATTCCCTTAATTCTGCTCCAGTGTTTGGGATAATGCATTTTCCTTAAATCTCTATTAGATTTTCACATTAGGAAGAGCCTCATGCCCCATAAGGACATGGGAACAGACGTCCGAGTTTACCTAGCTTAACAGGTGCTTTCAGAATGAAGGGACACCCGTATGGCTCCTCTTAGTTTTCTTATCCTCCCCAACCTCCACTATTCCTTAGTTGATTGCCAATCCTTAAATGCATTTCAAAAGTGTGTAATTATTTGATTCTGTATTTTCAGTTTATTTTGATGGAAGTTTTAAGTTTATTTAGTTACCTCTTCTGAGAGAGAGAGAGAGAGAGAGAGAGATATCAGGGCACCGCCACAGGGTCTTAACACTGCAACCCACTCCCAGCCTCAGCCAGCTCCTGACTGTGGGCACGTTCTCAAGGAGGTCTCTGGACCCAAACCCAGAAGCTTTCCATCTGAGTTAGCCTCGTACCATGCCACCCTCTGGCCTCTCCATGAACTTTTCAAAGCCTTATTATATATTAATGGTGTAGAAAACTCCCAGTTCAGGAAATGTACTGAGCCAGCTGCCCTGCATCTCAAAATACTAACTATAAAGGTGGCCCTTGACTCCACATCCTCCCACCACTCACATACTAATTATATCCACACAGAACGGTGCCCTAGACTGCAGTGAAGAGTAACTGATACCCAGGAGTACCTCTCCTGACAGCACCGCAGCCTGGGAGTACCTGCCCGGTCAGCACCAGCGCCGGGGAGTACCTGCCCCGTCAGCACCAGCGCCGGGGAGTACCTGCCCCCACAGCACCGACACCCTGGGGGACCTGCCCCCACAGCACCAGCACCCGGGAGGACCTGCCCCCACAGCACCGACACCCTGGGGGACCTGCCCCCACAGCACCAGCACCCGGGAGGACCTGCCCCCACAGCACCGACACCCTGGGGGACCTGCCCCCACAGCACCAGCACCCGGGGGGACCTGCCCCCACAGCACCGACACCCTGGGGGACCTGCCCCCACAGCACCAGCACCCGGGAGGACCTGCCCCCACAGCACCGGCACCCGGGAGGACCTGCCCCCACAGCACCGGCACCCGGGAGGACCTCCCCTGACTGCTCCTTTCCCTTTGAAATGTGGAAAGAGAAGCACTATTGTAAACTCTAAAACGGTATTTTTAAAGTAATTCTATTAAGAATGCTCCAGGTTCATGGGGCTGTGAACCTCAGCCCTTTACATCAGGTTTTGAATTCCAAACAAATGAGAACTGAGCTTCTAGATGCTCTCTCTCATGAACTGTAGTCAGTGTGTATACAAATCAGACACCCCCTAGACACGAACTCCACATAGCCTTCTGTTGTTGTTCTTTGGTGACATTTATAATAGTATTGTCACCTTCAATTATAAAAGAAGGAAAAAATTTTATATAATGTACTTACCCAGCCAAATTTCTTGAAATATTTAAAATACTGTCTTATAGATATATCATCAAGACCTGACTTTTAATATTAACTGGGATAGTATTGTTAAAGAAGATATTCTCCAGATACATCATCCTTTTTATACCTAGCAGAAGTATCACTTATTTGAGTCTAAAGGTAAAATCTCCTTTAATAAGACATATGAGGTTGGGGCCAGCAGGTGGCATGGTGGTAAAGAGTGCTGGACTTCCACATGGCCAACTGCGATTCATATCCCAGACCTGGTGACTTACTTTCTCACTTTCTCTCTTTCTCTCTGTCCCTCTCTGGTCAAATTAAAATAAATAAATAAATAAATAAATAAATAGATAAATAAATAAATAAATAAATAAATAAAGTTAAATGAAATAATTCTTAAACAAAAAGTAGACATATGAGGTCCTTTTTAAATAGAATATGAAAGAAGATTTGAAAGCAGTATTTTTCCTGAAAGTATGCTTTCACACATCAGAGCTTGTAAAGTTAGTGTTCTATATTGACTTATAAACTGACTCTAATTTAAAAAAAAATCCCTCCCCCAGTTTCTAGACAAAAGAGAGCAAATAAATGTTGACATCTTTATAACCAACTCCAAATATATACAGATATTCACAAAATTCAAGTGGTCAATGACTACATTTGTTTATTTTCCTGTTAAGCTTTTAATGAAAAAAAAACTAATAATTTTTTCAAAAATAGTATGTATGAGATCTTTTCCTTCCTCCTTTTTCAATTTGTCCAAAATTATAGAATAAATTCTCTTACCTCTGACCAGCTGCTGCTAGTTTACTCTTATCTTTGTTCTTTAATCTGTCAGACATTGGAAAACCTTAAACAATCCTTGGAGTTAAGAGCAAAGAATACTTGAAGCAGGGTATCACCAGCAGATTGTAATCAGAAGAGTCAAATTTTCTTCAGGATTCTTTGAGGAGTCTCACTCGGGTTTCAAGAAACAGTACAGTGTTTGTGTAACCCTGTGGCCCAGCATGGGAAAGAATTTCCTAGCCCCGCCCACCAGATACTCAGCACAAATAAAAGCATCTTCATTGTACAACAGCTCACACCCACTGAAGACTCTTGGGAGAATGAGTAATCCCATTCAATGAGCAATATCATTTGAATTTATTGGAAAGAAGCATAAAAAAGTATCTAATGTGATGCTACTAGTTCAACAAAATCAGCAGCCCCTATAACCAACCCTAATCCCAATGTAAATGGAGAAATATCAAAATAAATTCCTGTATGCCAAATTCTACTTTCCTAAAATACAAGTAAGTAGGTAGATAAACATTACATGGACTTATATCTGATTGACTCTGCAGAGGAAAAATACAACATGCTAACAGAACTCAATCGAACACCAGGTCAAAAAGGGTAGTGCCACAGCAAAAGGGCCTTGCAATGATGAAAGGAACTCAAACTCCAACATATCTGACAGCCCTCCCCACTCCTTACTATTTACTATTTACTACTGTAAATAAGGACAAGAGAAAAATAAACTGAGAGTTCTCCTGGGCTTCAAAAGCATGGACAGCATCTTATCTCTCTGCTGTTCTTTGATATCGCAGACCAAGACTAGGGCTAGTATCTGCTAAGACAACGCTGTGGTCTTCTCGGAAAGAAATAGCCCAGAATGGCAATACCATGAAGTGGATCAGATCTTCTCAGTCTGGGGGATATTTATTGACTTCCTTTGTAAAAAGGACTGTCTTGTCCTGCCTCCCTTTTATCATTCACTGGACAAAATCCCAATAGTTTTGTCCCATCTTCTTGAGAGGGCAGGGCTTGGCTAGAATGGAAGGAGGCTTTTGGAATCGTGATTCATCCTGAGATTGTGCATGTCACTTGGTAGATTTCCCACATCCGTCGGCCTGATGCTCTTCCTGCCAGCTACGTACTCCTTGTCAGGGTTTCATGTCCCTCTGGATGGAGTTGCAGGTGAGGAACGTCAGTGTGTGCGGTGTGCGTAGAAATTACACTGTTCTCACTGTGGTTACTCAAGAAAACTGCCCAATAGGTGCTGCAAATTCCCTTTTAGTGACGACGTAAATAAAGCCGTTGGTTACCACATGACCCACTTACTTACCTCTGTAATTTCACACAAACAAGTAGCACTCCCTCTTGAAATAAGCAGGTATGAATTCTTCAGTAATGAGTTCATGAGGAGAGGCCTCCATTAGAATTAGAAGGAAGGTTTTAGATCAGGCGGCCTGCTATTGAGCTAGAAACAACACACCCCAGAAAACCAGCTGGTAAAACTACTCCCAGTTTGTAAGAGAAAAAAAAAAATTCAGAAAAAGTATTTTTAATATTGAATCATTACATCATTTCATACACAATGATTTCATGCACATACCAGAAAGACAAGCTCTACAACATTCACATTTGTCCTTTTTTATAGTTGTTGTGATTTTGCCAACTGCTATATGATCATTTTTTATGAGCTGGGTCTCGATAGTCTCGTGGTATGGGTGAGAAGGTAAATGAAGATGAAGAAGCAGGAAGCTGACTCTCCAGGAACATTTTATTCCAAGAATGGCTGTGTGGAAAATGCACTCCCCATGTTTGCTGGAGGCACCAGGAAATAGAAGTCAGCCTACGTCCTGCCACGGAGTCCACTTATTTATTTATTTATTTATTTATTTATTTACTTACTTATTTATTTATTGCTACAGGGCGCGTTCATTCACCAGAAAGACAGAAAGATAGGAAGCAAGAAATCACCCCCCGGGAGGGATGGCCAGGCTGCAATCTCTTCTCCTCCATTATCCTCTTGGGATCTTGGGCACATATGCACACGCACCCAGCATGAGTTTAAGACACCGGGCTGGGATTCAAACTGCCGTCGACTACGTGGAAGTCCAGCGACATAGCCATTACTCCAACTCCTGGTCCCCACTGAGCCATTTTTAAAAGCCCCTTTTTCATAAACCATGTGCATTTCTCCCTTCTGTCTCTCACTCACTCCTCACTATGGCTCTAATGTTCTCTCTCTCAAAACAAGTGTAGGTAGGCCCGTGTGTCAATTCCAAAACATTTCTTAACACATGGCATCTTCCCCATGGATAGATTTAAAGATGAATTACAAGCCAACATTAAATAGCTGTGTAGTCACACGTTTCTTTGAAAGTTCTTCCTAAGGGACAGCAGGTGGCCTAGAAGTTAAGGTGCTAGACTCCCACATGACTGACTGCAGAAGTCAGTCAAAGTCCCAGACCTGGTGGCTTGCTTTCTCACTGTCTCTGTCTCTTTCTCTCTGGTCAAATTAAATGATAATAATAATGAATAAAATTAAACAATTCTAAAAAGAGTTTTTTCCGTAAGTCATTAGATTAAAAAAAGCACTTGAATAAGAAATGAAAAGAGATATTAGTTCATTATTACCTGTTTTACTCCTTAATTTTCAAGGTAATGAAATCTATAGTTGAAAGAAATTTCCTTAGTATAATTAGTCAATAGACAAACCAAATAGAAAGTGAACTTTCTGGTGAAAAAGCAAAACTTAAGTACCATTCTCTCTGAACATTCATAAAAATTGAAAATATACCTTATGTTCAAAGCCTTCCCAGGCTGACCACACAAGAAGTTTCTGGAGACATCTGGAGACCTCCCTGAGTACAAGAGCACCCACGATCGGGGACTGGCTAAGACCAGGACTGGTACAGGGTGTAAAAACACTGTTGGGAGTGTTATCTCTATCTTTCTCTGTCTCTCATCCTCATGAAAAAATAAGCAAATAAGGTAAACTTTATGAAAACACATAGTGGGAGCCAATCTTAGCATAGTGGCGAAGGTGGCCATATCCCACAGAGCTGATGACGTGGTTCAAGTCCCACACAACACAATATTAAATGCTACCAAAGAGTCAGTGAAAAAAATTTTTAAAAAAAGCAAAGATAGGGAACCAGCAGTTAGCGTAATGGCTATGTCGCTGGACTCCCACGTAGTCGACCGCGGTTCGCGTCTCGGACCCGGTGGCTTACAACTCACACCGGGCGTGTGTGCGTGCGTGCCCAAGATCCCGAGAGGAGAATGGAGGAGAAGGGATTGCGGCGTGACCATCCCCCCGGG
The DNA here is from genome assembly GCA_026018925.1 of Tupaia tana. NCBI lineage: Eukaryota > Metazoa > Chordata > Mammalia > Scandentia > Tupaiidae > Tupaia > Tupaia tana. Next base: position 158,484,034 of record JAKSZU010000007.1, on the reverse strand, counting down.
GGGTGATTTCTCGCTTTCTGTCTCTATGTCTCTCTCTGTCTGTCTGGCGAGCGCACGCGCCCAATAGCGAAAAACCTCTCCAAAAAAAAAAAGCAAAGATATACAAATTGAGGGAAAAAAATTATGTAACAGGGTTTTTATTTGGTTTTTAATGGAAGTTTGTGGCCTAGAGGGAAAAATAAAGACCAAAGACCAATGAAGATAAACGGTCTGCACAAAGTTGTATTATGGGGATGGATCTTAGAAACAGCTGCCAAAGTGGATTTACTTATTTATTTTCAATTTGCTGGAGGGCATATATACTCACCAGAGAGGGGCAGGGAAAGAGAAAGAGAGAAGAGAGAGAGAAAGTAGGAAAGCACCCCCCATGGGTGATAGTCACACTGCAATCTCTTCTCCTCCATTCTCCTCTCAGGATTTGGGGCACACGTGCACCCTGTGTGTTCTTCAAGTCACCAGGTCCAGAAGTGGAACCATGCCAGTTGGCCACGTGGGATCCAACCACCTCAACCACTATGCCACCAGCTGGCCAGCTATGGTGGATTTAAATCAGCAATTATTTTATGATGGGCTCAATCATTTGTCCCTGAATCAATAATCAAATTGCACCTTCCATTGTTCATTCATTGTGCTTTCTGCTTCTTCTCCAGGTGGCCTGCTGGGACTCAAGTGTCTACTTGAGTTCATCCTCTTGGCCTAAGCTAATATGTTTATCACTAGAGACTGCACAGTTTCTGCCTTCATGGAGCTTACAGTCTAGTTAATAGAGACCAGAGATGAACATGCAAATAGCTAAATAATAAAATTTCTGATACTAATGAGTATTAAGAAGAAAGTAAATAGAATAAAGAGACAGGCAGATGGTGGAAGACTACTGTAGCTAGGATAGACAAAACAGGGCTCTCTGAGGCAAAGATACTTGAACTGCAACTGGAATAATGAAAAGACAATAACTGCATGAAGACACAGGGGATGAGGCTTCCTAGCAAAGAGACCAGGTCATGCAAAGCCTCTTAGGTCGGAACAGGTGTGGCACATTTAAGGAAAACCAGAGTGACTGGTAAGAGTGGTAGGAGACAGGTCAGGAATGTGGGCAGAGGTCAGATTGTGAAGGGTTTTGGCAGTCATGGTAAAGACTGTGTTATTCCACTTGCGGTGGGAAACTACCAGAAGAAGATAACCAGAGGGTGTTAAGATTTATGAGGCTGTCACTGAAACGTAGGAGAAATGATAACGCTCTGGATTACAGTTGTGGTGCAAGTGATAAAAGGTTACCAGGTGTCAAATATTTGTAGGAGCTACCTACAGGAATTAGGGATGGATTGAATCTGGAAGTGAGAGGATGACTACTCGCTTTTCAGTTATTTGATAAGCGACAGAGGTAAGGACAGATGTGAGAGCACAGGGTGAGGAAGGAACCAAACGTTCTGCTTTAAACAACAGGAAGTTTGACAGGACTCGGTGGTGGTGCAGAGGTAGTGCTGCTGGGCCCACGCAGAGGTCCTGGGTTCATGACCGGGTGCAGGCTGGATCCACGTACACTTCCCTGGGATCCGGGCTGGCCGAGACTGGAGACGCATTGTGCGTGAGGGGTGTCTCTCTCTCTCTTCTCTTTCTTCTTCTTCTTCTTCTCTCTTTCTCTCTCTCTAATGAAATAAACTTCTTTTTTTTAATGCTTGAAATGCCTGTTAGATACTCTAGTGTCGACGTGCCCTAGGCAGGTGTCACTCAAGGAAACCACCCTCACCTCTATCCTGCGAAGCTCAGTGATGTCCATCCTACAGCCCAGGCGTCGCAGACAGATAGCTGAAGGGACTGAGGGCTGCTTTCAACCCCCTGGCACACACGGAGCCTCTGGGCTGGTAAAGCTTTTCAAACTCCCGTCATCAGTTTCAGACTTTATCACCTTTCCTAGGCTTTCTTTAATGAAATGCAAAGTGAAAGGTAGTCTTATTATCTTGGTAATATGTTCCAAAAAGCTTAAGACACACAGCCAGAAAAGTGCGCATTCATTCACCTGGAAGACAAGGAAAGTGGCACCCTGGAGCTCACCACGAAGGGGCTGACCTTCTCTCTGATCGCCTCACATTCTGACCCTGGTTCAGGCTACCACAGGGGGAGCCGGCAGCTCAGAGAGGGCTGGACAGGATCCACAGAGTCACTGACATGGCTTGTAAGGCAGCCCCAGCCCCACCTGGCCTGAAATCAGAACTGAAGAGGGTCGAGATCCCCTCTGGAAGGGCTGGCTCCAGATGAGGCCTGTAAGACGCAGCCCTGCTGACTCAC